>CM057338.1:365806641-367056641 GCA_030015575.1 Agapanthus africanus
ATGATCGGTGCAATCAAGATCAACGGCGATCGATACAGCGACGACAACTGGAATGCCCACGGCAACTCTTTACAGCGATAAGATGGGTTCACTGTAGACTCGATCAACCGCTGTGACTCGTTGCAGACGAGGGAGGCGGCTGGAGTTGGGTGAGGGTTGTTCTTGGGTTTGGTCGACGGCGACGACAAGATGGGTTCGGCCGGTGATAGAAGATGGAGAAGAGGAAGATGGCTACGGAGGCTTGATGGTGATTGCAGCGAAAGGTTTCGACGTTGGGTTGTTGGTGATAGGGTGTTGATGGGGAAGAAGAAAGGTGGCTAAGGTTGTGGCTTGAAGGAGGAAGATGACGAAGATGGCAGTGATAGGCGACGGCGATGCTCGGATCTTGGTCAATGATCGAGTAGAGGTGCAGGTAAGATGGGTTAGGCTAGGTGCAGGGAGAAGAAGAAGAAGAGGTCGGAGGTGATGGTGGTCAAAGAAGATGGAAGTCGGTGGCGGTTGGTGGGAGATCTCGGTGAGAGGATGAAGGCGAGGGTGCTTCGCCGGTGGTGAGGTAGAGGCATGGATGCTCAGTCGCCGGTTTGAGGAAGAGGATGGGTTATGGCTCGAGGAGTTGAGAGGAGCGGAGATGAAAAAAGTTTTATTATATTAATTTTAAAAGTAAAGGTGTGTGTGTGTGTGTGTGTATATATATATATATATATATATCATTTAAAGATATTAAAACCTCCATCAATCTCTACAAAATCTCAAAAGATATCTAAGACTTACCAACATACAAATATACGTCCATACTATCTTAACTGCCTACTTAAACTATAATATAATGGCTACTAAATATTCTAATCAAATATTGCATACATATTATTTTAAGATGTATATAGATATACAAACAATAGATAAATATCAATAAAATATCATAGGAATCTTTAAATAAGATAATAACACATTAACAAATGTTAGATATTAATTAACCTTCAACTTATATAACCATGATATATATTCTATCAGAGAAATATTAAACTCTAAATTAATAGTAGTTTTATATGCAAGCGGGTCGGGTACAAACATGATCAATTCGTATAACCATCCAACACCAGATATAACCAATAACAGAGATAATTTATCTTACCCAACATATTTATTTAATATAATTAAATAACGTACGATCGTATTAGGATGTTACATATAGCCTCTCAAATGATTAGAACCGAACGGTCATTACCATAGGTTGGAACTGTTCGTGAAAACCGTTCGGCAATGGTTGTTGGTGAAAAACCTTGGCAACGGTTGAAACCGTCGGTGAAAAACCGTTCGCAACGGTTGAGACTGTTGGTGAAAACCGTTCGTAGGCATTACCAACAGTTGAAAACATCGGTAAAAAACGCATTACTACAATAAAAGGTTGCCCCTACGACTATAGGAATCCGTAGGGGCAACTTTTTATTGCCCCTACGGATTAATCCGTAGGGCTAGCGATTTGCCCCTACAGTGCCCTACGGATTAATTAAAAAATATTAAAATGTAATCTTTTATTTACCCTTACGGAGCCACAAGAGAAGGCCCTACGGATTAATCCGCAGGGGCAATGAAGGGCTATTTATAAAAAAATATAAAGCCCGGAAATTTCCTCATCGTTCCCAAAATTTCCCAACTCCCCCACGATCGATCTCCCGCGCGCGCCTCCTTTCCACCACACCCGCGCACGCCTCCTCATCGCCAGTACACCCATCATCGACTTCCTTGTCGTCGTTGGCCGTACCACAGAGACCCACGAGCTCGTCGTCGACTGTGTCTCGTCGACAGCAGAATCCCCGGCCTCCTCCACCTCGTCGAGCTAAACTACTACTGAGGTGAGTTAATTTCAATTTTGAACTTATAATTATGCTTTTTTGTGTTATTGTTGATTTTAGGGTTAGGGTTAGGGTTACTACTATAGGGCCGGGTTAACTAGGGTTAGAGTTAGGGTTAATTAGTTAGGGTTAGGGTTTGGTCTAGGGTTTGGGCTAAGGGTTAGGTCAATTAGGTAGGGTTAGGGTTAGAGTTCGGTATAGGGTTAGGGTTAGGGTTAGTTTGGGTTAATTAGGTAAAATAGGGTTGGAGATGATTAGGGTTAATTAGATTAATTAGGGTTAATTTTGGTTTGCGCTAGAGTTAATTTGGGTTGGGGTTTGGGTGATGATTAGGGTTGGGTTAATTTGGGTTAGGGTTAATTTGGTAAAATAGAGTGTATTTGTGTTAGGGTGTTGATTAGGGTTAATTGGGTTAATTTTGGGTTAATAAGGGATAATTTGAGTTAGGGTGTTGATTAGGATTAATTTAGGTTAATTAGGTTAATTTTGGGTTAATTAGGGATAATTTGAGTTAGGGTGATGATTAGGGTTAATTTGGGTTAATTAGGTTAATTTGGATTAATTAGGGTTAGGGTTTAGGGTGCACTAGTTCCTTCATGACGATACTTGATGATAACGTAAATGTACAACTGTAGTGTAAACGCAATAAAAATTTACCCTAAAATAAAATCTTCAAACCCTTAATAAAGAAACGTAAATGAAAAACCTATTCAAGTTAAATGTTCAAGTTAAAACCAATATATGATACTCGATAATAATATGAAACTTTCATATTCGCATCGATACTCATATGTGAAAATCAAAGCGCGACTTAGTCCCTATCTATCGGTTAACATACGTTCAATATTCGTCGTGACATAGAACTATACGAAAGTTGTTAAATATCGGACGGTATAGTTTGGTACCAACAACCGTCGTGTAGTCTATGTGACGAGAAGATTCAATCGTATGATAACCGATAGATTTGTCCAGTGTGGACAAGTTAGGAATGTAGGGTTACTAGGCACTCTAATAAGGTTCTACAAGGAATCTACCATGCCCGATTTAAAATTTAGTCGTGCCGAACAACCCTAAACAAGATCTTTAAACTAGAGATTAGGCGAAAACTAGCATGTTAAACACTTTAACACTAAGTGTTTGGGATTACAACCTTTGTAAACCCGGTCCTTCACTTCTAAAGCTCCGTGTTGACGTCCCTTCGCTGCGATCATCAAGATCCCGGACTCTAGTGATGGTTTTCTCGGAGAAATGAACGGGCTAGGTCGTTGACTTCGAGGCCGAAGATGATCTACGTCGAGGAGACTCAAACTCAAGCTCTATCTTCACTAGGTCAAGAACTTTGTGAAGAGAACACTCTAAACTAAATGGCAAGTAGTAGAAGATGATGAAATAGGAAGTGGGTTCACTTTGGATTTTGATTTCTCACTTTGTTTCTTCACTTGATAAAAATCTAGTAAGCTTTTCTTCTTCTTGAAGAAGAAGAAGAAGAAAGAAAAGAATAAGAATAATGAATTATCTAAAAAGAATAATTAAGTGAAGTCTATCATAATGCAACCATAGGTGAGTTAACCTTTGTAGAGACTAAACCATAGTTTGAGTTAATGGTTTGGTTAATAAAAATCTTATGCAAAACAAAATGAGTGGACTTTGTCAAAGATACTTAAAAGCTTCATGAAGCTTCAAGCCAAGACAAAGAAAGCCACCATTTTGTTTTACCAAAATAAATAAAAACCCAAACCATTATCTTAAATATGGTGTAAGTCATACACACACCCAAGTTTGCATGTATCATCAATCATGATACAAACTAGTGCACAAACATATATCACATATACAACTTGTGCACATAAAGTGAGAAAGTCAATCTTAAGTGAACAAATACTAGTTAATGTAAAGTAATATATCAAATATATAATTATACATTAAATCATTAAATCAACACTTGATTTAATGATCCGGTCATATCGCATATAACCGACTAATATCTAGTGTATCAATATATCGAATCAACACTTGATTCGGTAACCCGGCTATATCTCATATAACCGACTGATGATACAAATCGCGAGAATAGAATACAGTATCACATACCGGTATTATTCTCGGTCCTGCACATATAACATATGCGCTCCTATTTCGTTTCGCTTGAGCTAGGAAACCTCTGTATAGGACTCTAAAGACTCGTCAATACGCCGGCAGTATGTGGTGATCATATCAATCACCCATAAGCCACAAGCGGTCTGCTAAACGTAACGGCCACCCGGGTATTGAGCGATCAGAAGATCAACGAGCAAGCCTGCTCACACTCCCGCGAATCCAATCAGTAACACTTACCGCACAGTCCGGTCTTGTTCGTCTGATATGTCGCATATCTCGCCTAGGGGTGGTAAACGTCAGACCCGGTAGCTTGATAAGTCATGCCGATGTAAGGTCCATAATAAGCGTGAAACTACTGATAACACTTACCAGTAAATCACTGCAACCCTGGCCAGGGATTTCCAGTTATGATCAGTCAAGCATAGCGCAACATCAACCCCTAATACCGGGAGAGACGAATCCCCTCCTATCGCTCATTGCCTCCATGTGAATCGGGACTGTACCCAAAAACCACCTGTTTGCATGACTCGGTAGAGCCGTGGTAGGGTGGAAATCAAAGCACAGTGGGAGACACACAAGACTCTATGACGATCTCGGGTCAACAGACTAAGCTGTACCAGTGTCACCAGAGAACTGCCATCTGACGTGAGGTATAATACCATCTGGGAGTTCTCGGCGAGTCCGTTCAGTGTACCCAGTCTCCACTGAGCACCCGCATACCATCTCTGATGTCAAACACCAATGGATATGGGATCATCCATCGCCCATCACATGGGTCGAGAAGATATACGCTAGTCTACTCTGGAATATCGATGCCCCGTCTCAATATTCCCACGACTAGGAACATTGAAGGTTGTACTCTTGGACTACCCAGGCCCCACTAGTATGATCTGCATCATAGTCCTGGAAGTCAAGCACACATCCTAAGGGCTTTATCAATATGTAACAGAGAGACAATAAGTGTACATGTTAAGATAAAGAGCAACCAGATAGCGTACTATCATGTCGAGCAAGAAAGTCCTACCTATATATGTCCCAGCATCCACTACAATATACATCTCATGTACAGTAATGGCCTCTAGGGCATACATATAACTAACAAGGAATGTATAAAGCAAACACCTGCATTCACTTGTGTTTTCATTCGTTTCGAGTTATTTCGTCGGTACTTTTCCGCCGATTTTCCGTGTATAAAGATAGATTAGATGTTCATTTCAACGTTATTTCACAGTATTGAAATGATTATCTATTCTATTACAGTCTACTCGGAGAACAATGGGGAAGTGCTGCCGAAATTTACTCGAAACGTATGAAAGCACAAGCAAATGGGTGTCTGCTCTATACATTCTTAATGGGATAGAAGCCTTACCCCCGGCAGCCGAAACACACACATACAACACGAATACACAACAAACGCACACACAAAGCATATACACACTAACAATCCTACACTTAAGCGAAATCATAAATTGAAACACACATACACAGAATACAACTCATACTTGGATATCTTCAAATCTAACTTTTTTTATCGATAATTTATTATTTTCAATGACAAACTTGCATCTACGGATTTTCTTCTTTGTCAGTAACCATCATATTCTTAGATTTCTCAATATAGTCTCCATAACCTACAATTTATATGTTATACAGTCTAGCATGGCCCATGAGAATATCAGAGTTAAGGACTGGATGTACGTGGATTGGAAACAACACATGCAATCTAAGTTTGTTGCAGGAGTTGCTGCTTTCATTGAATTTGCACGCGCACATAATAAGATCGTGTTAGAGAAAATTCTCTGCCCGTGCGATAGATGTAGGAATAAGTACTGGCAGAAGGTAGAAATCGTAGAGCTTCACACCGTTAAACATAGTTTTACTAGACTTTATACAATCCGGCTATATCACGGGAAAGAACAAGAAGAAAACACTAATACGGAAGAAGAAGAAGGAAAAGACGGTAATGCGGCAGAAGAAGAAGACGGTAACTTCTTTCCAGGAGAAGAAATAGAGAATATGGTAGAGGCTGCCCTAGGTGATTGTATTCCTATTGAAGATGACATTCCTTCCGGTCAAGGACGGCGTGCGGATAAGTATGAAAAGCTCATGAATGATGCTAGAAGACCAATTTATGAGAATGCAAAGTATTACACCCTATCATGGTTCGTCCAACTTTTCCAGATTAAGTGCCTAAATGGATGGAGCAACAAGTCATTCCCGATACTTCTGAAGTTCCTAAAAGATTCTATGCCCCTGTGAAATAACGTGCCCGACAGCTGGTACGGAGCTCAGAAGATAATGTCTGATTTGGGTCTGAAGTGTGAGAAGATTCATGCATGTCCCAAAAATTGCGTGTTATACTGGAAAGAGAATTCAGATTTGAAAGAGTGTCCAACATGCGGAGAGGTCAGGTATAAGCCAAAAGAATATGATAAGAAGCCCGATATACCTGTCAAGATAGCACGATACTTTTCCATAACACAGAGGCTGCAGAGGCTATTCAGGTGCAAGAAAACAGCCGAGGCAATGATTTGGCATCACCGTGCTGCTCCAAGCGAAGATGGAAAAATGAGTCATCCAAGAGATTCATCGGCTTGGAAGGATTTCGATAGGAGGCACAAAATATTCAGTAGTGATCCTCGCAATGTCAGGCTCGGACTCTCTAATGATGGCTTCTGCCCATTCAACAATGGCTGGAAGCTACAGCACATGGGCCGTTGTAATGATAGTTTATAATCTGTCATCTTGGTTAGCTATGGACCAATCCTACTTTATGATGCCTCTTTTTATTGACGGATCAAACTCACCGGGAAACAATATCAACGTCTATCTCCGACCTCTGATCGATGAGTTAAAATCTTTATTCATTAATGGTGTAGAGACTTACGATGCAAACATAGATACAACCCTTTAATGTGGACAATTAATGACTTTCCTGCGTATGGAATGCTATCAGGTTTGTCCGTACATGGTCACAAAGCATGCCCTTATTGCCATCAATATACAACATCGAAATTCTTGAATTTTAGCAGAAAGGTTTGTTATTGCGGACTTCGGCGTTTCCTGCCACTAGACCATCCCTACAGATTAGACGCTGCTCACTTTAATGGTCATCAGGAGCTTCTTAGGCCTCCACCCTCATTTTTTGTAGAGGACGTGACTGCTCAGTGGGATGGTTACAATAATATAACCTTCGGGATAGATCCGGCAAAACAGGTCAAACCACCCTACTGGAACAAGTTAAGCATTTTCTACGAGCTTCTGTACTGGTCAACAAATTTATTGCGTCATTGTCTGGACGTCATGCACATAGAGAAGGGAGTATCCGAGCAAGTACTCAACTTGCTTGTTTGTAAAGATGGAAAATCGAAAGACAATCTCCGTGCTTGGATGGATCTTCAGGACTGGGAAAATAGAAGTGAATTGCATTCTAAACCGATAGCAGGTAAACAAGGAAAGTTTGTACTTACCAATGCCGCATATCATATGTCACAACCAGAGAAGAAAAGGTTCCTGCAGGTGTTGCATGATTTGAAAGTTCCCACAGATTTCTCAGGATCATTTAGCAAGAAGATAAAAATTGTGAAAGGCATGATCGATGGGCTGAAAAGTCATGATCACCATGTTATTATGGAGCACTTTCTCTTATTAGCCCTCAGGACTTCCCTTCCCGAATCGGTTGGTCTAGAATCAATGACCTTTGTTGCTTTTTTAGAGAATTGTGCGCTAAAACCCTGGATATTGTGACACTGAAGTATCTAGAAAATTCGATTTCATTGATACTTTGTAAGTTTGAGCGTATTTTCCCACCGTCATTCTTCGATATCGTAATACACATGATGGTTCATCTTGCAACCGAGGCTAAGTTAGCCGGACAGGTACAATATCGATGGATGTATCCCGTCGAAAGGTACGTGGAATTTTTCGTTTCATGCAATTTGTAAAATTATTGTTGTTCTATATACCCATATTTATTTATTTAACATATTTTTCTTTAGGTGTCTCTACACTCTAAAAAAGTATATACGCAATAAAAATCGATCAGAGAGTTTTATCATGCAAGGTTATCTTCTAGATGAAGTAACCATATTTTGTTCCCGCTATCTGGACGAGAACATTAAGACGAAGCTTAACCGGCCTCGGAGAATTCAGGACGGGCCATATGGTAAAACTGATTATAAAAGAGTATACACTATGTTTATCAACAAAATATATCGGTTTATCCTCCTTAATAGCGTATGTCTTGAAGAAATTAGAGAGTAAGTTTTTTCAGATTAATTGTTATTTTTTTTTTGTGTATGAAATGATATAATATTAATGTCATAATTTATTGTTGAGAATAGAATTTATTTTAATGAGGTACGTGAGGGGCATCCTGATTGGAATGATGAACGATTGGAAAAATATCATCAGGATAATTTTTGCAATTGGGTTGCAGATCATATAAGTTGTTCGAATAACATGTTATTGCTACCAGTCTTAATCTAAACTTATATCGTTATGTATTTGTCATAAAATTTGTTTTGTCAGATCCACGATCCGAACTTGTTTGCATCATTAGAGATAGATTCAAGATGTTTAGCTCGGTTTCCTAGTATGGAGGTTGCATATTATAAAGGATTCGGTGTCCTTGGATACAAATTTGAAGTTAAGGACATAGAAATATCTCGAACTACTCAGAATAGTGGGATTGCGATGATAGGATCGGATTGTGTGATTTATTATAGATACTTAAATTGCATACTTGGCATCCAATATCCCGGACGATCAGAATCGTTTTATATATTTCAATGTACTTGGTACGATACACGAACCGATACGGATAAGTGGTGAAAAAATCTCGGGACTTGGAAAGATGAATATGGATTGACTAGTGTGAACACACTTCGATTTTACGGTCAAGACGATCCATTTATCTTTCCGAACCAAGCGTTCCAAGTATACTACTCACAATACTTGAAGCATCCGGGATGGAGTGTCGTATACCGTTGGAAATGCAGGGATATTTACGATGTCCCAGAATTCGAGCACAGCGATAAGGATGAAGAAGAGAGAAGACTTAGAGTGCTCCAACTGTCTGTTTCAAAAGACGAGTTGTCTTTGGCTGATTGTGAAGTTACGTGGGTTACCAATTGTTCCTCACCGAAGGAACTATCGTCCCGCTCGTGCTGCTGCCCGGGCCCAGGCTCGTATTGCTGTCACTGGAGGTATATATCGCACTTCAATTTTCATTAATACTTGATACCACTTTGTCTTAATATTGCTTGTCTTGATATTTCTTGTAAATGCAGGGCAGCCCCATCCCGAGAGAGGGACTCGAGGGCCAAATCAGTCCCACAAGCTAAGGACCGACAGAGCTAGGGGAGAGGCACCATTCCCCCTCTTCTTTACCCACGATTATCGCTATACCGGCGATTATGCCGAGAGCTTCGACCGGTATATAAGGGATGAGAGCCACATCCTAAAGAAGTATCCACTTCACGTTGAGTGGGGCGATCAGCACCGGCGCTCATTTGCCTTCTTTTGCGATCAGGGTCGGGTATTAATATATATTTTCATTTGACTTATCCAATATATTTATTATTATTTAACACTTACAATTTAAATACATTGTTTTTTGGTATTTTCAGTTGGATTACGACTTTCAGCCTATACCCGACCCTGATCACCCTGAGAGAGTGCTCGATTTTCACGCTATGTACCAGGGCCTGATGAAGAACATGCAATCAAAGGTCCGATACAATAGAAACGAGCTGAAGATCGACTGCTATTCTCTATGGATGGCGATCCTCGAGGCAGAGAGAGCGGCTCTCCTACATACTCCGGTCTTTGCGAGAGTCGACGTAGATACATGGCCTCTCTTGTGCCAATATTTTGACTCTCTGCGCAAACATGTTTGTAATTTAAATGTAATTCATTGTTTAGTATATAATTTAATTTTTTTTGTTGCTTAATTAGAAAACTAAATCTGAATGTGTTGTGCAGAAACATGCCGATCAAAATAAAGAGAATAGGAAGTCGGTGAAGAGGGGTCGCCCCAATTATACAGGTGGCTCGAGGAACATTACTCATGCCATGGATGCATCGGTAAATTACAATAGATCTATTTGATATAATGTAAACTTAAGAGTTATTTTATAATATATGTAAATTTTTGGCAAATTGCAGAGAGCTCGGACCCAGCCGCAGGGTGGTATATCGAGCGTGCTGACCGCGTATCTTGCCGTCCATGGCACCTCGATAGATCCCGCCACGGGCGAGCTTTGATTCTCCGACACCGCTACCCAGGAGTATTGCGTAAGTGTTAAATATTTATTCTAACACGTTTGAAATTTTTGTTTTGAAAAGTTCAAATTTAAATGATATACTTATATTTTAATGGCGAATGTGGGTGTAGGAGCGGGTGGTGGAGCAGGCGGAGGTATCGGGAATCGATTTTACTGGACAGACCGATCCGATGCTACTGACCCCAATCCTAGACGCCGCACACGGAGGGCACCATGGAGGTTGGGAAAGAGGCCGGAGACTGGGTCCTAGCAGGGCCCATATGAGGTTGGACTCCACTCCGACGGTTACTTCCCCTACCCCCCATGAGCGACGTCTAGAGCATGATGTTGCCACCTTGAAGACCGCCGTCGAGGAGTTGAAGGAGATGGTACGTATATTACTTAATAGTAAAATATTATATCACATTATAGATAGTAACATATGATACGAATTCGACTAGAATCTAATACACCGCCTAAGTCCCTAAGTATTCTTAGATTGGGGTTTCGCAATAACCTGATAATGATACGAATTCGACTACAATCTAACACACCGTTCTTACTCATTTATTACACACAATTTAACAGATGCGATAGGCTATTTCGGCTGCGGCTCTGCAAGCCACTACCTCGGCTGCGGCTCTGCAAGCCACTACCTCGGCTGCGGTTGCGCAGACCACTCCTGCAGCTCCGCAGCCCGCTCAGACTCTCGCACAGTCCGCTCCTTTATTAGACGAGTTTTTGACGACTCAGGGCTGCACCGAGGAGCAGATGCGCCAGATTACGGCGTTTATCAGAGGTGGAGGAGCTGGACTGAGCGAGGGTTGCTTTTTTTATATTTTTGAGGATGTATATACTTATCTGATATATATATTGTATATTTTTTGGACGATATTGGTGGTTATTTGCTTGTTCACGATGATTTAGATTGATATCGTATTCTGTTTATTTATTTCTTGTATATATTATGCGTGAGATGTTGATTATGAATATTTCTGTATTTGGTTATATGATGTATATATTATTGTGCACGGGGCGAGCAAAAAACAAGAAGCCCTTTTTTTTAAAAAAACATGATATTTTGTCCCTACGGATTAATCCGTAGGGCCATCTGTTGCACCTACGGATTAATCCGTAGGTGTAAAGTTTACCCCTACACATTTAGCCGTAGGGACAAAATATCAGGATACCTGATATTTTGCCCCTATGGACTCAGTAATAAGGGTAAAACTTGCCCCTACGAAGTAATCCGTAGGGAGATTTATCAAGCCCTACGGATTAAACCGTAGGGGTAAGTATTTTATTTTATAAACCAATAAATTAAATAAATATTATGTCCATACGGAATAATTCGTAGGGATAAATGTCCCTACGGAGTAAGACGTAGAGGCAATTATTACTCCGTAGGGGCATGTTCAGGATGAAAACTTGCACCTGCGGCCTTTGCACTTGCGGGGGAATTTTATGTCCCTACGGACTTATCCGTAGGGGCAGTAGTTTGCCCCTACGGCTAAATCCGTAAGGGCAACCCATTAAGACCATCATGCAGTAATCAAGTACAGAATAAAATTTCTATATCTAAACATGTCCAATAGGCACAATAAATAATAATATGAAACAATAGCGGAAACAATACGATCCAAAGAAATAAAGAAACAATAACTGATAGTTGTCCCTCATGGGCTCACAACGATAATTACAATAAGTTCAAAACTAGAAAGAAACTAAACCATAACTGTTGGGGTAAAAATTTACACCCTAGTTGACCAGGTCAAAATCAAAGTCAACCCCAAGCTAAGTGGGCCCAAGCCCAGATCAAGTGGGCCCATGCCCGGGTCGAGTCCGAACATGAAGCGGCCGGCCTCCCCCCATGCCAAAATAAAAATTTTGTAATAAATAATTTTGTTGTATTTCTTGTATTTTTATTTTATGAATAAATGTAAGAAAATGGGCATAAAGCCAAAATTTTGTAAAGCTCATGGCTTATGTGCAAAAAGAAATGGCACATGAGCCATGGGCTAGGCAAAATGTCATTTTGTGAAGCCCAAGGGGCTATGTGTAAAGTGTATAGCCTATAAAAGCAAGGATAATGAAAATATCCCAACAACTTTTTCTCTCTCAAAAAATTTTAGATCTGAGATCTTTCTCCTTCCTCAAGGTTCTAAAACCTTCTCCTTTCTTTTGAATTAAATCAAGAGTTTTACTCTTCATTTTATAAAACTAAATAGTTTTTCACCACAAAACCCATAAAGGGGAACTCAGATCTTCCATTAGATCTCAAAAAGAAAAGATTTTTAAAATCTCACATCTCTTGATCTTCAAGATCCTGCCAACAGAGGAGGAAGAAGGAGACCCATCTCCGAAAACCCCATTTTTGGGAAGACCCAGGGCTCCAAAGAAGAACCCCTTTCATCAACTCCAAAACATCTTAGGAGTTTAACTCTACCCTAAATCCTCTTTCGGGATTTTAAACCCCATTACTGGGGATAAAAATCCCCTCTTTCGCACAAGCGCCCAAGCGCTCGAGCGCCTTGCGCTCAGCGTCCACGTGCCGACACGTAGCGCGCTCGCGTTCAAGCACCCAGCGCCCACGTGCCGACACGTGGCGCGCTCGCGCTCAAGCGCCCAGCGCTCGAGCGCCCGGCGCTCAAGCGTTCAGCGCCCACGTGCCGACACGTGGCAGCGCTCAAGCGCCAAGTGCCCACGTGCCGACACGTGGCACGCTAGCGCTCGAGCGCCTAGCGTCCAGCGCTCAAGCATCAAGTGCCTACGTGGCGCGCTAGCGCTCGAGCGCCCCGCGCTCAAGCGCCAAGCGCCCACGTGCCGACATGTGGTGCGCTAGCGCCTAAGCGCAAGGCGCTCAAGGCGCTGGCCCCACGCGTCCTTTGGGCGCTTTTTCCTTTTTTTTATATACGTATACATGTATATATATATAGATACACACACACTCCACAACACTGTCCCTCTTTAAAAAATTTGGGCCGGGGCGCTGCCCCGCACCCCGCAAGGGGGCTGCTAGCCCCCTTAACCCCCAGCCCGCTATCCGGGTAGCGGGACCCCCGTAAAAACTCTGCGTGGCTCCCGATATATCCAAGCCCCCCTCCAAAACAAAACACACGTACACTGCACATTGAGTTCGCAAGACCAGTTTAACCCGTCAATCGGAGGTTCCCTCGCTCCTAAGGCGAGGGGTAATTAACGGCAGCTTAGTCCGCGGCTGCTGGAGATTCGGATCCCCACAATCAATAGACCCCGGCCTACCCTAAGCAGGGGGGATCTGTAATACGCCTGACAAGCGCACGCGTATTCTCATCTCAATGGGGGTGACGTAAAACACCCTACAGATTCTGGCACGCCCGGTGGGACCAATCTCTCCTCCCATATTTCGGGTCAAACGTTCATGCGAACTCAATCAATATACATATCGATTGCCTATACTGAAATGATGTTTTCTTTCCGTGCAGCAATCAACTTTCGACGACAATGTCTCCCAAGACGGATTCAGTTTCCAACGTGACCCCGATCCCGTACGTGGTCAAGGTCAATGCTCGTGTGGTTCTCCTCGCAAGCCTCAGTCGACAGTGGGAGGAACTGCCCCGCCAGTTTGGCTCCGTCATCATCTACCCTGCCGGAAGTGCTCATCTGGCAGAAATCCCGGCAAAACAGATGGCCAAGTCAGTCTCAAGGGGCAGGAGGCCGAATGTTGTGATCGCTAAGGCGCCACAACCGAAACTTAAAACAGTGCCTGAACGACTCTCTGATGCTCCAGCTGGGGGCAAGGCTTCCGGTACAAAGGGCAACATCAAACGTTGCGGACGAGCTCAAGCGATGACTCCATCAAATGCACGATCGGGCGTCTCCTCTGGCTTTTCTATCAATCAGTCTACAGCGTCTTCCCGAAAGGCTAAAGTCTGCCAAGTGCTTAAAACAGAGAAGTTAAGGCAGAAGCGGCTCAGGTATCGAGCCAACAAGAAGGCCAGGACTCCGGCCAGGTGGAATCTTGTGAGGTTCCAAGAGCAGGGTCGCCCCACGACGACGGCTAAATCGGCCGTAAAAATTAGCAATTCCTTCGAACCTCTGAAGTGGGTTCAGAAAAATGCCATGACCGCCAGAATCAAGAAGACAGCGGTCCGAACGTCGCTACAAAGAGACGTGTCCTGGCCCCAACAGAAAAAGTATGACACTGTCTCTTCAAGAGTCTATCAGGCGCTCTGTGCCACACGAAAGCAGCGGAGCAAACCCAGAAAAGAAGTGCCAACACCATTCAAGAACCAGGTCAGGCCAGCCGCCGATAATAAAAAGAGGGCTGGATATATTATCCATACGGTCTATATAGCGGGCGGGCGCCCCAGCGACAACCTTCGCAGCAAAAGCAAGGATGGGGCCACCATATCTCAAGCCCAATCTGGCTTGAATGTGGTTGCCGCTGCCCAAGAACAGCCGCCTCCGCTGGATGAAGAAAACCCTCTTGATAAGGATGATAGGCAGAAAGGCCCCTCGGTCCATGCAGAGTCAAGCTCGGACAGCGAGGAAGAGCCGACTTTCCGCCCCAGGACCGCGGAGCAAGAGCTGCTTCAAGAGCTTCGAAAACAGCTCAAGAGCAAAGATAAAGAGATGGCCAAGCTCTATTCGAAAATTAACGACCTAACGAATGTTATGATGCAGCTTACGGCTCAAATTGCTCGAGCGCCTCCCAATCAAGCACAAGTCGCTACTCATCAGCCGGGTGATGACAATCCGAAGCAGCCAATGCCTGTTCCTTTGAGTCCAAGACTGGTCGAGCCGCACGAAAGACGGCCACATTCCGCTTCTGGGGACGCCTTGGCCCCAGATAGCACTATCCCGCTAACACAAGATCGGATAATGGATTTGGTCACCAGCAAAGTTAAAACATTGGCGGCCGAAGCTGAAGCTCAGAAAGAAATTGGCAGTAGTGGGCGGCCATATCCCGCACAGTACGATCTGATCGAGTTCCCGAGCGGCTACGTCATTCTAAAGTTCAGAAGATTTGACGAGACGGGAAATGCAAATCAGCACGTCGCCCACTTCAAAGCCTCGTGCGGAAATACAGGGGGCAATGACATGCTCATTCTTTGTCAGTTTGTCAACGGCCTGACCGGTGTCGCCTTCGACTGGTACGCGACCATACCAGACGGGTCCGTCATTACCTTTACCCAAATGGAGTCTCTGTTTCAGCAAAGGTTCATGAGTGTCAGTGATAAAATCTCCATTGCCGACCTTGTGAGGACCAAGCCGGGGAAGAATGAAAGCAACACCGACTTTATCGCCCGATGGCGTAATCTCACGGTCAAGTGCGAACCGCCGCTAGAGCAGGACTAGTCCGTCAGCCTTCTCATTGGGAACCTCAGCAATTGGATGGTGTTCGCACCATAATATTGCATTATTATATTCCCCATTCTTATTCTTTTTATAAATAAATAGGTGCTTTTGACGCATGTCTGCTACATGTTACAGGTTACAGGTTCTTAGACAGAAAACAGTGAAAACGATGTAAAGACGATGAAAAAGTGGACTTTGACCAACAAATAGAAGACTCTTGATCAAGCCTACATCAAAGATAAAGTTCACAATGTACAAGGCAACGCAAGGTCCAAGATGTCAAAGCAAACGGTTAAAGTTCAACACAATTCTTCACTGGAAATCTGGGAAAGAATCAGAAGCCAAGTTCAGAAATGACCTGTAAAAACAGGAAGAACAAGTCAAGAAGAGCTAGCCCAAGAAAAATGATATTTCAAAGCCACTATTGGGCCGCAGAACCGCGGCCAAACAGGGCCTCGGGCCGCGGTTCCGCGGCCGTAATGCGTAATCTTGAGTTGAAAATTTTACCATAATTTTGGGAAGGCTTTGACTAGTCAACTTAGGGCTATATTTGTAATTGTAGACATGCGGATCAAAATGTAACCTAGGGTTTCTATTTCCTATAAATAGGAACTCTAATCCTTGTAATTTTTTATGCCTCCTTTTAATAAAAATTCCAAAATTCTTTATGGAGAGCATCGGTGCCTCTCTTCAATTCTGAAATTCAGATCTGACAACCCTGCATGGATGATTGGAGAAATGCATCTGTAAAGTAAGTAGATTTGTTTATTTTCTTGCCCTAGATAATTTCAATTCATGCCCTAGATTAAATTTATTTTCCTTCCCTAGTATAGATTTTATTTCTCTGCCCTAGTTATAACTTTCAATTAATTGCCCTAGGTAGAATAATTTAGGATTTTAGATTTAATAATCAATCCGAACACCATTCGGAATTAACTCGTAAGAACGAATCGGAAATTCACAACATCCATGTGGACCAACCCGTACTCACCGGCTAGCTGCAAAGCGACGCCGTTCTTGATTGCGGTTACAAATATTTTTGATCTATCTTTTAGAAAGCGCAAGCATGCTAAATCACTAAAATCAAATGGCGCCGTTGCCGGGGATGGCGTAGAACTTTCCTTTTCGCAATTTCGGGTAAATCAAAATTTAAAAAAATCTAAAAAAATCCAAAAAATATATAAAAATATATAATCTGTTATTTTTGGAAGGGATACTTTGTTGTTTGAATTTTGCAGGATATACGAAAATCGGATCTGGAAATCTACAGAGATCAGAACAGAGGAGAATTTCAGAAACAGAACAACAGAAAAATTCTCGAGACGTGAACCGCCCACTAGACCGCGAATCCGCGGCGAAAACCGCCTTCTGCCTCCTTTCCGCCGCGCTCTGGAGAGATCTCGGGATCTGCGCCGCTTCAGCCGCCGCGCTTCCGCCGCTCCAAGCCGCCTACGACCGCGATTCCGCGGCTATCTAGTGTCTTTAGCGCAGGAAATTTGCTCTGTAAGTTTCTCTGGTTCATCCTCTGTAATTTTTGAAATATATTTTCTGAAAAATGCCTGCAGGATTTTGTGCACTTTAAAAATATATTCCCATCCATATAACAATCTTGTGCAGGATTTTTGGGCCCCGCTTAAACTAAAATGATTGCAAGAAATATTTTGTTGTTGCATATCTTTTCTCGAATATCTTTTTGCAACAATTTTTTCCAAATAAAGATTCTTGTGATATGCTTAAAATAATAATTGATTGTAAGTAATATTTTGTTGTTGCATATCTTTTTTTCTCTAAAATGTTTTTGCAAAAAAATTTTCCAAATAAAGAGAAAAAGAATAAAAATAAAAAGGACAAATTTTATTAGAAACTTGCAAAATTTTTGGCCTCAAATAGATCCTTGCACCACAAACTTTCTTTCTTTCCCCTTTCTTACAACATAGGTACGCCACATAATAAATCATTAGCCGAACTTTGGTATCCCGAACCTAATTTTGCGTCATACGTCAATTTGTTCGGTCAATTTAAAGACGATCCTTCCTTGCCTAAAAAATCTTTGAAAGATCAAATAGAGGCGTCTAGGAGAAACAGTTTGACTTTTCAACCAAATTTGTGTCAACCAAGTCAACCTTTACCACCTACATATGTTGATACCACTTCTTCAAGTCCTTCTGTCACTCCTAGGCCGATGTCCATTGCTGAGCATATTGCTCAATCTCGCAGTCGATCTTTCACCCCTCTCCACTCATCTAGTTCTAGGGATCCGCACGACTATTCACCTTTTTATCCATATGTTGACCCTACCCCTGTCCAATCACCCACTTCCTACCAGTCATACTCGACATTCCCACATTCACTAGACACTGTTTCGACACAGCCATTAGGGAGTTTCACATATCCAAACAATTTCGAATCTTTTACCGAAACCCCCTCACCACCTAAGTCTAGTTTGGAAGAGTCGTTGGAAGCGTACATTACAGCAACAAATAAAATGACTAGGAATGTGGAAGCGTCCGTGGCCACCCTTATGCAACCTAGTGAACCGGTAGCTAGTCTCCCGCTAGCTCCAAATTTTTCAATGTATGAGGCGGCAGTTGGACAGAGTGAGAATGAGAGAGGATTTCCAAATGAAACCTACCCATACCCTATTGAATCCAACAACTCCAATTTTCAAACGTGTGTCCAAAATGATGAGTTGTGTGATTTTGTAGTGCTTGATTTGCCAGATTGTGAAGAACCCCTTTCGAGTGAAACCGCACCTAATCCTTTCGATCTTTACATCTCCACTCTAGAACCTAAATCGATAAATATCCATGCTTTTGATGAGGTGTCTAAGAAAATTGATTTTCACTTGATTGAGGATATAGACGCCGGGAATATTTCGGATGATGAACCTGTCGATTTAATTGAGATTTTATGTTCAAATCATCATCCCGAGTTATTAAAGGTTTCTCCCGAATCTAATATGCGACTTGAATTTGATGATAATGGCATGGATGAGTTAAATATTAAGGATAGTATTGAGGAGAGTCTTGAGGATAATATTGAGGTTGAATCATTTTTATTTGATGTGTCTGATTTTCCAATTCATTCTCCTGAACCTTTGACTGTTATATCACCCTCCCTCCTTCCCATCGTTCCGATCCCGCTTGAAGACTGTGAGCTTGAAAGATTTTCCTTTGAATCCGATACTGTTCTCACAGATGATAACACTTACGAGTGTTTCACTTTTTCGGACGATGTTGATGACTCACCGCCCGAGTTTGAGTCCTTTACATTTTCAGATGAGCCATCAGACTCGGTTGATTATAGTAGTTTCGAACCATTAATGGAATCTTTCAAGTTCGAAACAGTTTACTACGGTGAGAAAGATACTATCCCTAATTCACTCCCTTTCGTCTTTCCCCTTGTTCCGACCGAACAAATGACCGTTACGCTTTCATCTCCTATACCAAGTTCGGCATACCCATGTTTTCTTGCGAATTTTGAGGGATTTGACCCCATTTCCCGACGGGTTGATAAGTTAGCACAATCGCTTATAACATATCGGTCATCACATATTGCGCTAATTTATTCACTCAATTTACACCCTCAAGATCGTACTCCACTTCCTTCTTCTTTTCGCCATTCTTCTCCCCCACCAAGACCATATTCTACCATTCTTCTTTCCACACAGTCTCGCGTGCTTCTCATTTTCTTGCACCAACTATACCATTTCCACGATAAGATTTTTGAATGGTTGGTGCTAACTTTTAGCTTGTGCAAGGCCAAGCTTAAGTTTGGGGGAATCTTTGTATATATGTATATATTTTTTGTTTTCTTTTCTATATAAAAAAAAATAAAAATAAAAAATTTCAAAAATATAAAAATTATAAATAAATAAACAGGGGAGTGCCGGTATTTTGACCCTCTTGGTTTAGCATGACAGTGAGGACACTGTCAAGTTCAAGTTTGGGGGTATGCTCGGTACGTCTTCTTCCTTCGCATTCATTTGTACATATTTTTGCATTTGCATATTTATTTGAAAAACCCATAAAAATTTAAAAATTTCAAAAATTATAAAAATTATTGTATTCAATTTTGGCTATAAATGACTTGAGTTTGACAAATAGGTTAACTGGCTAGGAACAACTAGATCTTAGACTTAGTGAATTAAAAACCCTAAAGATAACATTCCTTAAAGTTTAACGGTAGAAAGTATATGCCTTGTAGTTTATTTAGAAATAGGCAAATTTTGGGTTCACTTCTTGGGCTAAGTCAAAATTAGGGAAGTGTATTGATATTCTTATTAGAGTATAAGTTTGAAAAATAGTTCCTAGCTTAAGCCTAGATTCTAAAAATGTATACCCTACAATTTGCACAATCACGCACCTTGAAACTTGGAATGGTAGAAGAGACCTTGAAATGCTCTTGTCTAAAGTCCTTAGTACAATGAAAATAAAAGAAAAAAAAGTGAATAAAGAAAAAAATGGACACTGGTTTTTGTGATTACTTAAGGCTGTAAAAAAATAGAAAAATATTTAGCGAGGGTGCTTCATCACCTAGTGCCTTAGACCAACTGGTTTGGGAGTCACTGCTAAAGCCTTGGGTGTTGCAAAACTAGGAAGTACGCTTTAAAGTGATAACGCATCTTGTAATCGGTTGTTGGTACCTCAAGAAGTATTAACGGTCGCATGAAGGATGTGTAAGCAAATTTCATTTAAAAACTCACTAATTAATAAGTGCTTTGGACAATGGACGAGAGTACGATTGCTTGATTTGAATTTCCAAGTGTAGGGGTGATCTATACACACACGTGGGGATATGTGATTAGAGTTTAGATAAGAGAAAGGAACGAAGAATAGAACTTGTATCTCTAGTAGAGTTGATAGGAATTCCTAAGTGGAGATGTAACCCTAGAAGGAAAACTTAAGAGATGCCGAAAGCTAAGTAGGTCTACATAACATATATAATCTTAAGTTAGATGATGAGAAAGTGTGAAGAATATGGGTGGATGATTTATGAGTCGAAGTTAATAGAATTCTTAGTTAGAAAACCTAATTGGAGAACAAAAGTCAATGGGCCGAGTTGATAGGATTTTATGGGTGTAATCCGCTGAAAACCCTTAGGAGACAACACTCCTCCTACTAGGGACACCTAGAGGTTTAACGGCTTGTTGCACGTGCTCAGTGCAATCGCGATTCCCTGCGAAAGTGCGGTTAGGATTTTAGTGAATAAAAAATAAGTTTGCTCGAGGACGAGCAAAAGATAAGTTTGGGGGTATTTGTTCACACCATAATATTGCATTATTATATTCCCCATTCTTATTCTTTTTATAAATAAATAGGTGCTTTTGACGCATGTCTGCTACATGTTACAGGTTACAGGTTCTTAGACAGAAAACAGTGAAAACGATGTAAAGACGATGAAAAAGTGGACTTTGACCAACAAATAGAAGA
This sequence comes from Agapanthus africanus, assembly GCA_030015575.1. Lineage (NCBI taxonomy): Eukaryota > Viridiplantae > Streptophyta > Magnoliopsida > Asparagales > Amaryllidaceae > Agapanthus > Agapanthus africanus. The sequence continues at coordinate 365,827,630 of CM057338.1, forward strand.
CTCTTGATCAAGCCTACATCAAAGATAAAGTTCACAATGTACAAGGCAACGCAAGGTCCAAGATGTCAAAGCAAACGGTTAAAGTTCAACACAATTCTTCACTGGAAATCTGGGAAAGAATCAGAAGCCAAGTTCAGAAATGACCTGTAAAAACAGGAAGAACAAGTCAAGAAGAGCTAGCCCAAGAAAAATGATATTTGAAAGCCACTATTGGGCCGCGGAACCGCGGCCAAACAGGGCCTCGGGCCGTGGTTCCGCGGCCGTAATGCGTAATCTTGAGTTGAAAATTTTACCATAATTTTGGGAAGGCTTTGACTAGTCAACTTAGGGCTATATTTGTAATTGTAGACATGCGGATCAAAATGTAACCTAGGGTTTCTATTTCCTATAAATAGGAACTCTAATCCTTGTAATTTTTTATGCCTCCTTTTAATAAAAATTCCAAAATTCTTTATGGAGAGCATCGGTGCCTCTCTTCAATTCTGAAATTCAGATCTGACAACCCTGCATGGATGATTGGAGAAATGCATCTGTAAAGTAAGTAGATTTATTTATTTTCTTGTCCTAGATAATTTCAATTCATGCCCTAGATTAAATTTATTTTCCTGCCCTAGTATAGATTTTATTTCTCTGCCCTAGTTATAACTTTCAATTAATTGCCCTAGGTAGAATAATTTAGGATTTTAGATTTAATAATCAATCCGAACACCATTCGGAATTAACTCGTAAGAACGAATCGGAAATTCACAACATCCCTGTGGACCGACCCGTACTCACCGGCTAGCTGCAAAGCGACGCCGTTCTTGATTGCGGTTACAAATATTTTTGATCTATCTTTTAGAAAGCGCAAGCACGCTAAATCACTAAAATCAGATGGTCCCATTCTTGTGTACAGCGGGCCTCAAGACATTTCAGGAGCTAACCAAGAAAGTCCAAATGCTGGAACGCTCGAAGCAAGAGTCCCCTCCGGACTCTCAAAGAGACAAGACTTGGAAAAGCAAGCGGGACGAAAACCGTAGAAGCGGGAGTTCCAGCAGTACCAATGTCTTCAATGCGTCCGACAATGAAGAAAAACGAAGGGCGGGCGAATCCAAAACCAACCGGTCTCGAAAGCCATTACTGGGAGGAGATGGGCCTTCCCTAGAGGAGAAAAAGAACAAGGTTTACTCTTTCAGAAGGGACAAGGTCCGCAAGATTTTTAAAGATGCCTTGAACAACAGCCTAAAATTGTCGGAGTCGAAAAGACCCCAAGAAGCAAAAATGACCGACAATCCCCTGTATTGCCCGTACCACCGAGTAGTGAGCCATGCGATCCAGGATTGCTATATCTTCAAGGACTGGGTCAAGAAGCAGTATAAGGCTGGAGAGATCGAGCTATCCAAAAGTGTGTTGGTGAACAATCAAGTTACAACCACCAACTTTATACAGACAAAAACTGAAGCCTTCTGGGAGCAGACAGCCGAACCCGCTACCCTGAGAGATGAAACGGACCCACCGCAGCCTCCGTGGAGTACGCACATATCTAATAAGACAAAGAAGATGATAAAGCTACTTCGGAAAGAGCCCAGGACAGAATGGGAAGGGCAGAAAAAGCCTACCATGCCAGCTGCCAATACGGCTCCATCAGGCTCAAAGTCCAAAAAGCTCAAGAAGAAGAAAAGTATAGCTCGGCGCGAAAAAGAGTCTGCAGGGAGATCGACCATTCAAAAATATATCGATTCCCTCGAAGAATATGAACAGAAGGAAAGAACTCTGATTCAATTGAAGGAGTTCCTCCCTGTACAAGCGGCTGAAATTCTGGAGGAGTTAGAAGAAGACTCCAATGAAGAGATCCCAGTGGTGACCTTCTACGCCATCCATCTTGGCAGCGACTCTGAGGAGGAGCTCTGTTTTCCCGAAGAGGGCGAGGAGCTCGTCACAAAGGCCAATCAAATTCAGCTTAGAAGCGGCAGGGCTCTACCGCCAAATCAGGGCAACGCCCCAAAAGGGAAGGAAAAACAAGTCGCTAATGAAGAAGATGGCAGAGAACTCGCCCATGAAGATTTGAATCCTTCCCCAATAGACTATAATGTTTTGGCTCACCTCCGAAAGCTTCTGTCTCTCCTTAGCATCTATGACGCCTTGGTCCTATCTAAAGAGCTTAGAGATGTTCTCATTCACGCTCTACAAAACCCCGAGCGGTATCAGGCTCGCTTTGCAGAAATTAATATGAAAGAAGCTCAGTACACTTTGCAAGCCGCCGCAGTCACGTTTAAGGAGGAAGACTTACTACTGGGAACGGCTGAGCATAATCGGCCGCTTTATGTGACCGGGTACAGCGATGGAGATCGGATTAATCGCATATTGATTGATCCGGGGTCCTCAGTGAACATCATGAACTTGTGGACACTGAAGAGTTTGTCAATGGACGTCCGACACCTGTCAAGGGAAAGGATTGTCATTCAAGGCTCCAATCAAAACTGCCAGCAAGTTCTGGGGTCTATCGCTTTGCCAAACAAATTCGAGGATCTGCAAACTGAAGCTAAGATATACGTGATCGATGCCGACACGTCTTATAAGGTTCTCTTGGGATGGCCATGGCTCCACGATTACGGCATCGTTCCGTCAACTCTCCATCAATGCATGAAGTATACTAAAAATGGCGAAGAAAGACGCATTGACGGAGACATCCAGCCGTTCGGTATGCATGAAGTCCGATATGAAGATTCTCGGTACTTTATGAACCACCAAAATGCTAAGCCACAACTGATCGAGGATAGAGCAGCCCCAAGACTCAAAAGCAAATCGGAGCCAGCTGTCACTTTCAAAAGAAAAAACGCCCAAGTGCGCCCGCGTTTCGGTAGTGACACTGATGAGTCCGACGCTGGAAGTCCGTCCTTCCGTAAAACTCGCCCTCGTTTCGGTAGCGATACGGAAGAATCCGATACTGAAGGCCCATCTAGCAGCAAAGTCCGCCCTCATCTTGGCAGCGACACTGAAGAGTCGGAGGAAGAGGACCTGCCGTGCAACAGCGGTGCAGATTGGACCCCCATGCAACAAGCGAAACTACGAGAGACCTTCGAAATTGCGGAAGGGTCCCTAGCCGTCACAAGGGTACCGGAGCAGATGTGCAAAGAGCTCGATGCGTTGTCAGTTTCCAACGTGGACCAGCTGAAAACTTTCTACATCCCCGGAAGGAAAAGTGGACAGAAAAGCATCCTGTTTTATGGGTCAAACCCCGTTGTGCACCCGGACGATTTGTCTGTCGCGTGCCTTCCATATGAGAGAGGCATAAGAGTCGTCCTCAATCATAGATACTATGCGCCCGAGATGCGGAAATACTTTAAAAAGTGCGGATGCTGGTTATATCAAACGGAGTCCGAAGCAAAGTTTTACGAAGGGCTATGGCATCCATCCCAGGTCCGAGCACTCATCGATGGACGAATTCCAGATAGACGGGGCATAGGCTTCATTCAACCTGATTCTAAAGCGTGCTACATGATCCATGTTGGTGAAGCCAGCGAAAGATCAAATGATGATGATGAGATAGCCGAGCCAGAAGAAGCTCCTCAGGAGCTCGAAGATGGCGGACAAGCAACCTTCGACGAACTAGACGAGATTGACTTAGGAACGCCCGATGATCCAAGGCCGACCTACATCAGCTCACTCTTATCAGAGGAAATGAAAGCATAGATAATCGCCCTGCTACATGAGTTCGTCGATTTCTTCACGTGGACGTATAAAGAAATGCCTGGACTTTCCCCCGAAGTGGCCGTGCATAAACCGGCTATATCTCCTGATGCTAAGCCAGTCAAACAAGCTCCTCGAAGAATGAGAAGGGAACTAGAAGAAAAGGTCATTGAGGAAACCAAGAAGCTCATCGATGCCGGCTTCATCAGGGAGGAGAAATATGCGGATTGGATCACATGCATAGTCCCAGTGAAGAAGAAAAATGGGCAGATCCGAATTTGTGTCGATTTCAGGGACCTCAACAAGGCATGTCCTAAAGACGACTTCCCGCTACCGGTCATGGAAATGATGGTCGATGACACCTCAAATTACGAGTTGTTCACCTTTATGAATGGCTCGTCTGGATATAATCAGATCAAGATATCGCCTGAGGATGAGAAACACACAGCATTTCGTACCCCGATCGGAATATATTGCTACAAGGTGATGCCGTTCGGACTGAAGAACGCAGGTGCTGCATATCAAAAGGCAATGACTAATATCTTTGATGACCTAATCCATAAAGTCGTCGAATGCTATGTTGATGATCTGGTCGTCAAAACTAAAGCCAAGGTCGATCACATCCAAGATCTTAGGACCGTTCTCACCAGACTGAGGGAATACGATCTGAAGATGAATCCTCTGAAGTGCGCTTTTGGTGTGTCATCGGGAAAATTCCAGGGCTTTATAGTCCGACATCGGGGGATCGAAGTTGACCCATCCAAGATAAAGGCCATCATGGAGATGCCCCCTCCGAAGAGTCTGACGCAGCTAAGATCTTTTCAAGGCAAGCTTGCTTATATACGAAGGTTTATCTCAAATTTATCGGGAAGATGTAGGCCCTTCTCAAAGCTCATGAAGAAAGGAGCTCCTTTTATCTGGGATGCCGAATGTCAAGCAGCGTTCGAAAGCATCAAACAATACTTGTTGCACCCTCCAGTGCTGGCCGCTCCCATTCCAAATAAACTGTTGATTCTCTACACTGGCGCGCTAGATGAGTCACTCGGTGCGCTCCTTGCCCAGAATAACGAGGAGGGAAAAGAAAATGCCCTCTACTACCTCAGTCGAACTCTAGTCGGGGTGGAACACAACTATTCCCCAATCGAAAAGCAATGCTTGGCTCTGATATTTGCAGCGAAGAAGCTGAGGCACTATCTGCTCGCTCATCGGGTTATGCTGATCTCCAAGGTCGACCCGCTCAAACACTTGATGACCAAAGCAAGCCTAGCCGGCAGAATGGCAAGATGGGCTGTCATGCTGTTTGAGTTTGATATAGTTTATACTCCTCAGAAAGCAGTGAAAGGGCAAGCTCTTGCAGACTTCCTCGCCGCTCATCCTATACCAGAAGGGTCGCCGCTAAATTGCGAGCTACCTGACGAACAAGTGCTGCATCTCGAGGAAGATGGGCCATGTTGGGAGCTCTACTTCGATGGAGCCTCATCAATGAGGAGCTCCGGCAAATCAAGCGTCCCGAAGATAAAAGCAAAGATAGGATTAGTGTTCATCACGCCATCAATGGGAACCCTACGGCGTTCTTTTGCTCTCACCGAGCCTCGCACAAACAATGAGGCCGAGTATGAAGCTCTGATAGCTGGTTTGGAGCTCGCTATAGAAATGGAAATCCTTCGGCTACGGGTTTACGGTGACTCCCAGCTTGTCGTCAACCAAGTAAGGGCGACTATAAGATATACAAACCGGATTAGCTCGGTACAGAAGCTGGGTGATGGAACTCATGAAACGGTTCACTCACATTGAACTAACGAGAGTCCCTAGAGCGTTGAACGGAAAGGCTGACGTACTCGCTCGCTTAGCCAAGGAGCTGGCTGATCCTGACATGGACGAAATTCTGATCATAGTCAGGAGCCAGCAAATTCTACCCCTTGTCTCTACGAGAAGAGGAAAGCGCGGAACAGAAGAGCAGTCCCGCCGAAGAAGCTTCGATCGTTCAAGACGAGCCCGATTGGAGAGAACCCTTCATAGAGTACTTCCGATACGACAAGCTGCCCGAAGGAAGATCCGCGAGGGTTCAGCTGAAAAAGAGAGCTCTCTGATACGTGTTTGTAAATGACACGCTGTACCGCAGGTCATATGACCAACTCTGGCTCAGGTGTCTGTCATTGGCCGAAGCCTAAAAGGTCATGAAAGAAGTTCACTCGGGCGTTTGCGGTGCTCACCAATCTGGCCCCAAGATGCGACTTCAAATTAAACGTCTTGGATATTACTGGCCCACCATGATACGGGATTGCGGAGAGTATGCAAAGAAATGTCATATCTGCCAAATCCATGGTGATTTCATTCACAAGCATCCCAATCCGTTGCATCCTACGGTGGCGTCGTGGCCCTTCGAAGTCTGGGGCACCGACATTGTTGGCCTAATTGATCCTCCGTCATCCAAAGGCCACCGGTTCATATTGGCTGCAACCGACTATTTCTCCAGATGGGCTGGAGCTGTCCCGCTAAAAGAAGTCAAGACAGAAAATATTCTTATGTTCTTCCAGCATAATATTTTATACCGCTTCGGTACACCAAGAAAAATCATTTCTGACAACGGGCCTTCTTTCAAGAGCTTCAAAGTCTCAAAATTCGCTACTCAACACAAGATAGACTGGAGATATTCCTCCATCTATAATCCAAGAGCCAATGGGCTAGCCGAAGCCTTCAATAAGACTCTATGCAAGCTCCTGAGGAAAAATGCTTCTGCCAACAAGAGAGACTGGAATCTCAAGCTTCATGAGGCGTTGTGGGTATATCGTACCACGCACCATACTCCAACTCAGTCCACTCCATACTCATTGCTCTTCGGAGTGGAGGCGGTCCTCCTCCTCGAGGTCGAAGTTCCAAGCTTAAGAATGGCCGTTCAGCACGAGTTGACGGAGGAGGAAAACATGCTCCTTCGGCTTGAAGAGCTCGACGCCCTCGAAGAAAAGAGGCTCGCGGTGTAGCAAAATCTGGAACTATACCGATCCCAAATATCACGGGCCTATGATAAGATAACCCGTCTCCGCGCTTTCAAGAAAGGCGAATTGGTATTGGTCCTCAAAAAACCGATCATCCCTAATCGACATGCCAAGGGAAAATTCGAGCCAAACTGGGAAGGACTATACATTATCGAGAAAGTGTTCGACGGAGGATCCTACCAACTAATAAGTGCCGAGGGAGAAAGGCCCATGCCACCCATCAATGGCCGATATCTCAAGAAATACTACGCGTGAATGCTCCAAGTCGCAGGCGAATTGAGCACACCAGCCCTACGATCTGGATCATACATCCTGCAAAACCATATACAATCCACGGGCGTAAACGACCCTTATCTCTCCCAAATCCTGCCGGTGAGACTACTTTTAAAGTCCCACCAGCGGCAAAAAAACGGTATGTCCACAAGCAAAACAGGCACGGATGAAAACCCGAAAGGGCTCCGTGAGTAAAAACAGCAGGACTACCGGCGAGTTTGTGAAAAGGCGCAAACTCGTAAAAAAAAAGATGAAATACACTTGCAAAGTCCTCTCGACCTTGTGAGGAGAAAATCCCTGCGTGAGATCCTTACGACTCACAAAGGAGCAACACACTTAGGAATACTCACGATTCCTAAGGAGAACATACACCTGCGAGATCCTCTCGACTCGTAGGGAGAAAATGCTTTTATGAGACTCTTACGGCTCGTAAAATTGAAAAGCCTTAGGTGATAGGGATCCAAACCTGTCTCCTGAGCCATCGCTCCCCAACGGGCAACGGCAAATGATGAGTTGTTCCTGGCATTTCGCTTCAGTGTTAGCGGTGCTGATGCCGACCCAAAAAACGAAATCCCAAGTCCTCCCGAGGCAAATGATGAGTTGCTCTTGGCATTATTCCAGTGCAGCAATGCAGATGCCAGACAAAAACCGAAATCCTCAAATCCTCTCATGGCAAATGATGATTCGCTCCTGGTACCATATTCCAGTGTAGCGGTGCTGATGTCAATCCAAATCACATCAAGTCAGCAAAACAACCAATGACCTCCCTAGCAGAATCAAATTCCACCTCGGAAACAAGTCAACTTCATCCCTCACACCGCAAGAAGCGGAGCAAGTCAAATCCAGAACCGACCGTCCACGTCGCTAAAAGGGCAGCACCGACCGTCCAAGTCGCAAAAAAGGGCAGAACCGACCGTCCACGTCGCTAAAAGGGAAGCACCGACCGTCCAAGTCACAAAAAGGGCAGAACCGACCGTCCACGTCGCTAAAAGGGCAGCACCGACCGTCCAAGTCGCAAAAAGGGCAGAACCGACCGTCCATATCGCTAAAAGGGCGGCACCGACCGTCCAAGTCGCAAAAAGGGCAGAACCGACTGTCCATATCGCTAAAAGGGCGGCACCGACCGTCCAAGTCGCAAAAAGGGCAGAACCGACCGTCCATATCGCTAAAAGGGCAGCACCGACCGTCCAAGTCGCAAAAAAGGCCGAACCGACCGTCCATATCGCTAAAAGGGCAGTACCGACCGTCCAAGTCGAAAAAAGGGCAGAACCGACCATCCACGTCGCTAAAAGGGCAGCACCGACCGCCCAAGTCGTAAAAAGGGCAGAACCGACCGTCCACGTCGCTAAAAGGGCAGCACCGACCGTCCACGTCGCAAAAAGGGCAGCATCGACCGTCCAAGTCGCTAAAAGGGCAGCATCGACCGTCCAAGTCGCAAAAAGGGCAGAATCGACCGTCCATGTCGTAAAAAAGACAGTGCCAGCTTCCCAAAAGCGGGAACCAAATCAAGTCGCCTCCACGTGAAAGAAGATCCATCAATCCTATGCACATGACCCACATGTGTGGTGTGCGTTTATTGATGGGGGGCAATTTTTTGGTGTCACGACCCGAAATTGGCACGTGACGGCCCTAATACTACGCAACGCCTAAAGACGTAACGCAGTAAAAGAAAGCCAAAACCCAGAAATCTAAACCAAGAAAATACGGAAAAGATAATAAAAGTATTTGAAACATTTGAAATCGCAACCCAAATTCTTTAAAAGTCCTACTTTCTTTCTTTAAAATTTTGGCAACACCCCATTTTGTAAAAACTAGCCAAGATGAATACAACACAAATATACGACGCCGTAGCGAAGAAATAAAGACAATAGAGAGAAAGCTGTATATAAAAGACAACAAATCCACAAATAATATACAATATCGTCATCACCAAGTCTCTAAGTCAACAGTATAATAGTAGATGGAGAGTACAAGATACAACGAATGTACAATACAAAATACAGATAACCACCAAAACCCACCTAAGCAAAATAGTATACTGTGAGCCGATGCGGTATCTGTAGCAAAAGATGATAGATGAATAGCTGAATAGCCTGCCTCGACTACTCTGGGGAACAACCTGTAACACCTGTGGCACAACGGGGGTGAGTTGCCAACTCATGAATAGTAGATAACATATGCAGGTAATCGCAGGAATGTACGTACAGCATGAATCTAAGATATGCAATTTACGGTAATAACAGGTCATGTGAATGCAAAATAATGGAAAGTACACTAGCAGGTACAATCAATATGTGAAGCAATAATAACATAACAATAGTATGCAATAACCATGCAATAGGGATATGAGAATGTAGATATGCAGCAATCATAAGGGTACACTAACAGGTACTACCAATATATGAAACTGTGCATAAATAGATAAGTGTAAGGTATGGAGTGAAATATGTCATCCCACGGAATCCTGTCATCGTGGTAGGATCACAATCCATCAAGACACTCAAATCCCAATTCCTCAAATCATCCCCCACGTTGGGCTCTCATATCATATAAGTCTCACATCTCCCCAATGTACAATATCGAGTAATCTCCTATATCCCGAATGTACAAATCAGTATCCCATATGTATGTCCAATCTCAATGAATCACCTGATATCCCAAGTCAAAATCTCAAGTAAGATTCTAGCATCCTAAATATATATATATATATATATATATATATATATATATATATATACAGAAATAAATATGATGGTATATATATACAGAAATAAATATGATAGGGTCAATACACATATATTAGCGTCCCATTCCACTAATATTGGTGTAAGGGTATATATAACAACGGCTAAATCCCCTGTTATATATACAAAGGTGTTTAAAGGAAATATGATGAAAATAATGTGCCAAGCATCGACACAGAAATCCTGATAGTTACGTATCATACGCTATCCCAAAAGCACGAGTGCCTAGCTCTGACCCTCGCCTTTCGACGTATGCATACGTTCATGACTCCCAATGGTATCTCCATGATCCCCGCCGAGTCATTAGTACTATCCCGGTAGGTACTAGCCCGCCTCCAGGCTCAATCGGCAAAATCCATCGATTTTCTTGCCGAGGGGAACCATACCGGGCCCCACCATGTACTCTCTACGGCCTCGACGCCTCCTCGTAAGGGTATATATAAATCAGAACCGATAAAACTCATGGTGGATGCGCAAATATCATATCAAGGAAACCGGGTTTTTCAATGTATGCATAATTTCATGAACTCCCGCGGTTCCCAAATCCAGAAAACATAATGTAAAATTCCAATAAACAATGCACAAATCCAGGAATAAATATATGCGATATATCTGAAATGCGAGCATATAGATGAGAATGTGTAGCTGAAACCATAAGTATGCGAAATCAATAAAGTACAGCTAAGTAACATCAGTAAAGGTAAATATGTGACTGCAACTGAATATGTGCGTAACATACAGGTGTAGCAATGTATAGGTATCTACCTATAAGAACTGATGAAGTATACCCCCTCTGGGTATGAGTGGGATAGGTGAGTAAGGTATATCGGTAACTAAATGTCAAAACGTGATAAGTAATGTGAATCGATGTCGTAAAGTCCCTAACTAAGCAATATAATGTCTATAATGGTTTGTGTGTGACATGGCAATTATTGACGGTGTGTGTGTAGCATACAATCCGTGCTCGTGCAACATGAACCGTCAATAATATGTGCAGTGTCCTACGGCTGCTAGTCACAGTACAACTATATCAAGGAAATAAGGTAAAGACGCAATTTTAACAATGACGTAGAATATGCGACAAGTAATAGAATTCTAGCCCAGACGCATAACGCCATGCGGGCGATTTCCCTGTAGATGTTAAATCTACTCACCTACGCTCCACGCTAGGTGAATCCTATCATCTGCTCCCCCCTGTAGCAGTGTCCGTAGTCCCCGCCTGCAAACCTGAAAATTAGACAAGGAAATCATATAAATAAGCAAATATCTCGCAAAACGCGATATCGACACTAAACGAGAAACTCGCGTCGCGAACTAAACGCGCATGTGCACGATACGCTAAAACGTGTGTATACGCGTCTAAAACTACCGCGACACGCCGCGACATGCTGGATCGCAGAACCCACTCACGTATCGCGCGTATCGCGCAAACACAACGGACATGCAAAACGATATTTGATCCCAGATTTTCCTACAGGTCAAATCTTACAAAACTATACATGCCAAAACACTACAAATCATAGCAGACTACCCTACACAAAACCCCAAGACCTAAGCCCCTGACCTGGCCGTAATTTGCGGCCAGATGGATTAAAATTGCGGCCTCAAATGGGAAAGGGTGGCTCATGTTCTGGGTGTGTGTTCTAGACCTAACAAGCATGTTGCAGTTTCCTCAATTTTACCCTGAAGGCCCCGGGTCAATAACAGATCACAGAATGTCACAATGTCGCTTAAAAACACCAATTTTGCACAAAAAGCAAACCCTATGGTATTTTAGTGAAATCTGGGTTAAACTCAGTTCAAGTAACCCTAATAACACTTAAATGGTTAGGGTTAACTAACACAATCACATTCGAACCACAATTCCACACCAAACACCATAATTAGCACTAAACTAGCTTTAAATGCAAACCAAAGCTAATCGCTGCACAACTTAAGCAAACCATGAAATGGGGTTCAAGAAATATACCCTAGAGAACCCTAAGAAGCAGGTGAAGAAGTGTATGGAGGAGGTGAGTGCTGCTGCAGATTGCTAGGCTCCTGCTGTTGCTGTTGCAGAAGCTGCTGTTGCTTCTGGTGCTGATGCTGGAGCTGCTTGCTGCTGATGCTGATTTGCTGCCTCTGCTGCTGGTGTGAGGGTGTGAGAGTGTGAGAGTGTGAGGGAAATAAGAGTGAGAATGAGAAATGAGAGAAACAATTCAACCCCCCCTTCTCACTCTCTCTCACTTCATTAAATGAGCATGGCTCATGCCATGTTGCCCCATGCTCACTCTCTCTCTCTCTCTTGGTCAACAAATTCAACACATTATTCAAATCCTTTTCAATTCATTTTATTTTAAAAACAACCATACCCAAAACACTTAAAACAAATTATTAACTAGATTAGGGAAAATGGTTAGCTAACCATGATTGCTAATCATGATTAACCTCCAAATTAGCACCCTAGTTAACATGCACAAGTGTGTGCAAGCCTAGGAAAAATCTAATAAAATATTCATTAAATAAGATAAAATAATTAAAAACCAATTTGGTAAACTTTTTATTAAAGACCTATATATTAAAATATAATTAGCCACAAAACACATTCTAAGGTGTTACAGTTGGGGTAAAAATTTACACCCTGGTTGACCAGGTCAAAATCAAAGTCAACCCCAAGCTAAGTGGGCCCAAGCCCAGATCAAGTGGGCCCATGCCTGGGTCGAGTCCGAACATGAAGCGGCCGGCCTCCCCCCATGCCAAAATAAAAATTTTGTAATAAATAATTTTGTTATATTTCTTGTATTTTTATTTTATGAATAAATGTAAGAAAATGGGCATAAAACCATTTTTTTGTAAAGCCCATGGCTTATGTGCAAAAAGAAATGGCACATGAGCCATGGGCTAGGCAAAATGCCATTTTGCGAAGCCCAAGGGGCTATGTGTAAAGTGTATAGCCTATAAAGACAAGGATAATGAAAATATCCCAACAACTTTTTCTCTCTCAAAAAATTTTAGATCTGAGATCTTTCTCCTTCCTCAAGGTTCTAAAACCTTCTCCTTTCTTTTGAATTAAATCAAGAGTTTTACTCTTCATTTTATAAAACTAAATAGTTTTTCACCACAAAACCCATAAAGAGGAACTCAGATCTTCCATTAGATCTCAAAAAGAAAAGATTTTTAAAATCTCACATCTCTTGATCTTCAAGATCCTGCCAACAGAGGAGGAAGAAGGAGGCCAATCTCCGAAAACCCCATTTTTGGGAAGACCCAGGGCTTTAAAGAAGAACCTCTTTCATCAACTCCAAAACATCTTAGGAGTTTAACTCCACCCTAAATCCTCTTTCGGGATTTTAAACCCCATTACTGACACTAAAAATCCCCTCTTTCGCACCAGCGCCCAAGAGCCCAAGCGCCTGAGCGCCTTGCGCTCAAGCGCCCACTTGCCGACACGTGGCGCGCTAGCGCTCGAGCGCCCAGCGCCCACGTGCCGACACACGACACGCTAGCGCTCGAGCGCCAAGCACTCAAGCGCCAAGCGTCCACGTGCCGACACGTGGTGCGCTAGCGCCTAAGTGCACAGCGCTCAAGGCGCTGGCCCCACGCGTCCTTTGGGCGCTTTTTCCTTTTTTTTATATACGTATACATGTATATATATATATAGATACACACACACTCCACAACACTGTCCCTTCCAAAAAAATTTAGGCCAGGGCACTGCCCCGCATCCCGCAAGGAGGCTGCTAGCCCCATTGACCCCCAGCCCGCTATCCGGATAGCGGAACCCCCGTAAAAAATCTTTGTGGCTCCCGATATATCCAAGCCCCCCTCCAAAACAAAACACACGTATACTGCACATTGAGTTCGCATGACCAGTTTAACCCATCAATCGGAGGTTCCCTCGCTCCAAAGGCGAGAGGTAATTAACGGCAGCTTAGTCTGCGGCTGCCGGAGATTCGGATCCCCACAATCAATAGACCCCTGCCTACCCTAAGCAGGAGGAATCTGTAATATACCTGACAAGCGCACGCGTATTCTCATCTCAATGGGATGACGAAAAACACCCTACAATAACTAATAACTAGGTCAGTGGAAAACTCCTCACTAATCGGCAAGTTTCTCAAAGTCCTCACGATACTTGTATGCTAAGGTCAAAAGATCTGGGCCATACAAAACCCAGACGTCAGTGCATCATAAATATCATTAATAATAAAATAATTATAATGTGATATAGCATACCATTTGTAAGAACGCGATGTCATGTATATAAATTACAAGCAACGTTAATAACATTTGATGGGCGATCAATATACGATGGGTCAATCATATCAGTGTATCCTATGGGTTCATATTGCTAAGTTATCTATCCTATAGGTATTTGAAACCAATTAATAAAACTCTCATTGTAACTCGGCAGTATATCCCGTCTACGTCCGGGAAAACGGTACAAGTATATATGTATATAATATCCCGTCCACGGCCGGGAAAATGGTACAAGTATATCAATAATATCCCGTCCACGTCCGAGAAAATGGTACAAGTAAATAATCGTTGGAGTTTCAATTTGGTTGTAAATAATCACTGGAGTTACAATTTGGTTCCGTTCTTGATTTCCCATTTCCCTAGATTTATGTTCAGGTCAAGTACGAGCGTAATATCTACCTAATACTAATATAGGAACAAGCAGGTACGGATTATATCTATCAAGACAACAAGTCCAGTCAATCAAGTCAATATCAGGATTGTCAGCATATCGGTAAATATTACATTACAAGTAGGTTAACAAGATGTGGTAGCAGTACAATAACGATAACATGGTATTAGGGTTTCATGTCAATAACAGGTGTAGGCAATCAAGTAACAAGTCAAGCAAGATATATCGTAGGTATAATTATAAGTGTAACATGTAGATAATGTGTTACCATGAGTAAATATAATAGAAACTATTTAGTCTTTTACCTTATATGTAATATTTCTATTCTACGGTGATACTATCAAATTAGCGACACTCATAACAATATCAAATTGACCGTATTAAAATACTTTTTTGTTAAAACTATAACTAATGATAAATAATCTACACACAATTATTATGAACTAAATTATAATTATTAATTATCTAGCAGTATAAAGATATAATAGTAACACAAATATTACGGCACAATATAACCTTGCCGTAACTAGCATGTAGCAAGTAATATACTTAACTTGATAGATCACGGAATGAAAGGAGATGCAAACACGAAGCACAACACGACTAGAACTTGGTCTTGGTTAGATGCTTGCTCGAGATGGAGATGATGATCTCGACGAAAATGGTTGCAGTCAGGCAACACGGCGGCAAGACGATCGGTGCAGTCAAGATCAACGGCGATCGATACATCGACGACGACTGGAACGCCCGCAGCAACTCTCTACAGCGATGAGATGGGTTCACTGTAGACTCGATCAACCGCTATGACTCGTTGCAGACGAGCGAGGCGACTGGAGTTGGGTGAGGGTTGTTCTTGGGTTTGGTCGACGGCGACGACAAGATGGGTTCAGCCGGTGATGGAAGATGGAGAAGAGGAAGATGGCTACGGGGGTTTGATAGTGATTGCAGCGAAGGGTTTCGACGGTTTCTTTGGGTTGTCAGCGATGGGGTGTTGGTGGAGAAGAAGAAGGGTGGCTAGGGTTGCGGCTTGAGGAGGAAGATGGCGGTGATAGGCGATGGAGATGCTCGGATCTTGGTCAGTGATCGAGTAGAGGTGCAGACGAGATGGGTTAAGCTAGGTGCAAGGAGAAGAAGAAGAAGAAGAGTTCGGAGGTGATAGTGGTCGAAGAAGATGGAAGTCGATGGAGGTTGGTGGGAGATCTCGGTAAGAGGATGAAGGCGAGGATGCTTCGCCGGTGGTGAGGTGGAGGCATGGATGCTTAGTCACTGGTTTGAGGAAGAGGATGGGTTATGGCTCGGGGAGTTGGGAGGAGCGGAGATGAAAAACGTTTTATTATATTAATTTTAAAAGTAAAGGTGTGTGTGTGTGTATCATTTAAAGATATTAAAACCTCCATCAATCTCTACAAAATCTCAAAAGATATCTCGGACTTACCAACATACAAATATACGTCCATACTATCTTAACAGTCTACTTAAACTATAATATAAT
This sequence comes from Agapanthus africanus, assembly GCA_030015575.1. NCBI lineage: Eukaryota > Viridiplantae > Streptophyta > Magnoliopsida > Asparagales > Amaryllidaceae > Agapanthus > Agapanthus africanus. The sequence continues at coordinate 365,843,434 of CM057338.1, forward strand.
GGCTACCAAATATTCTAATCAAATATTGCATACATATTATTTTAAGATGTATATAGATATACAAACAATAGATAAATATAAATAAAATATCATAGGAATCTTTAAATAAGATAATAACACATTAACAAACAATTGTTAGATACTAATTAACCTTCAACTTATGTAACCATGATATATATTCTATCAGAGAAATATTAAACTCCAAATTAATAGTAGTTTTATATGCAAGCGGGTCGGGTACAAACATGATCAATTCGTATAACCATCCAACACTAGATATAACCCAATAATACAGACAATTTATCTTACCCAGCATATTTATTTAATATAATTAAATAACGTACAATCGTACTAGGGTGTTACATATAGCCTCTCAAATGATTGGAACCGAACGGTCATTACCAACAGTTGGAACCATTCGTGAAAACCGTTCGGCAATGGTTCAAACTGTTGGTGAAAAACCTTGGCAACGATTGAAACCGCTGGTGAAAAACCGTTCGCGACGATTGAGACCGTTGGTGAAAACCATTCGTGGACATTACCAACAGTTGAAATTGTCGGTAAAAAACGTTCCAAAATATAATTAATAGATAAAATATTTCATAAAAATATAGTTTGAACTTTTGTTCGTTGTGCATTTGCTCCAGTCAAAGGGTTAAATTGTCAATTTCAAACCACTACAGATTAAATATCCAGATCATGTATTGTAGTTGACATGCTACGTGTAGTACTTGACAGAAAAGGGCGTTATGGATATTTAATAAATCGGAGTCCGACGAGCCCTGTGAGCCCGTCGAGATCAAACCATGAAAAGCATGTATTAGAGACTTTAGTTACAACTTTTTAAATTCCGGCAGGGATCTAAGCCTATCTTCTTGTTTTCCTAAGGGACTTTCTCAAATAATAATTTCTGATATCTTGGATTTATATGAGAATTAAATTGGTTTTTCTTGTGTGTCTTTTTCCAAAAATGGAATATTATATGCAGAGATAATAGAAACAAGAGAATTAGACTGCAAACTATTTTGTAGGCCCAAGATATTAGTGTTGATTAATCTACTTGCATTTGGAACCATGAGGCTTGTTTCCAATATTTATTATACTAATATCAAATAATCTAAGTTCATAAGAAAAAGGTAACAAATGAAAATATAGCCTATATACTATAAATAAATAATGGAAATATATAATTCTACACATTGCCCAGTTATTTATCTTCATAGAAATTTAATTTTCTCCTACCATATATGCACGAATGTAGTCCCTCACCAAACCAACACCAAACCCAAAGAAAAAGAAAGAAAAAAACATTATTTGATGCATGCAGTCTATTACCAACCTTCATGTCACTCTCGATTGAAATGCAGCAGCTTGGTGATCTTAAAATCTCACTCGAGAAAACTACGTTTAAAATCCATAAAATCAATTCTATATTTTTTCGTTATTGCACTCGGGGCACTAAATAATTTTATTTATTTTTACTTTTTACAGAACACGTATACATCATGTACAAAGAAGTTCACCCATTCCTCTTCCAACAATATTGTTTCTCATTGACCTCGACCTCTTCATACGAACGGGATTTAATACTGAATGTAAGGTCTTGCTCCATCTTGAAGAATTCGTATCTGTATCTGTATCCGTATCTGTCTGCCTCCGAAACGAGGAGTCCATCGAGAAAGACCTCCCTACCACACCCCTCCTATCCCCAATCTCGATAATTACCTCGTGACTAGCCCCCACTCTTCCGGTGGTGTCCGGCTCTGACTCTCTATTCTGATCTTCTATAACATTAATTATACCCGCAGCAGCTGGGATAGGAAAAATACCGGCACGGCAGAGCGGGCAGCTGCAGTGGGACTTGAGCCACGTATCGATACACGACTGGTGAAAAACGTGGCCGCATTTCGGAAGCAGACGGATTCCGTCTCCGTCTTCGAACGGGCTAAGGCAGACGGAGCAGTCGGTTCCGTCCGCCACCAGCCCGCCGCCTCTCCGGTACCGGCAGAGAGCGATCTTGCTGATCAGGTAATCGTCTATCCCTTCCGCCGGTGCGGAGGGGGTCCAGCGGTTTTCGGGTGGGGAGGAGGCGGCGGAGGAGCGGTTTAGACGGGCCCGGCGGTAGCGGGCTAGGAGGAGGTAGTAGGCGAGGAGGACGAAGGCGGTGCAGGTGACGGTGATGATGGCGATGAGGAGAGGAGAGAGGAGGGGTTGGGAGGAGGGTGGGGTTGGGGGTGGGGGGCTGGGGAGTAGGAAGGAGCAGAATTGGGGGCAGTAGTAGCTGCAATAGCCTAGGGAGCAGTCCTTGGTGTAGGGATCCCAAGGTTGTGGGGGTTTGTCCATGAATGAGAGAGAGTGTGTTTTGGAGTTTGGGCCAAAAGTGATTAGTTGAGAGAGAGAGAGAGAGAGAGAGAGAGTATGAGTTTTGGAGTCTGGGCCAGAAGTGATTAGCTGAGAAGAGTTCTTGTGTTTTTGTACCGGTGGTGGTGGTAGGAGAAGAAAGGCAGAGAAAGAGTCAAAGAGAGGTTGCTGAAATACCTTTTTATTTATTTATTACCTCTAATTTTCATTTTAAATTTAAAACAATCCCTTACTTTTCCATATCTATGAAAACTCCGGAGAATAAATTTACCCACCCGTTAATTTTTCTTGCCCGCATATCACCGGGAGCTAGAAGGGCGAAGCTCACGTCACATAGATATTAAAGCATTCATGTTGGCTGGCTATGATACTTGTCTTCTCTTGGATAACATTTAGGCGGTAGTAAATATGAATAGAAAAAATAATTTTCAAGATGTTAAAGCTTTGTTGTGCGAGGATACGGATTTTGAAGATCAAAAGATACGGATTTTTGTTTGCTTTGTCCCGAAAATAGGTCTCGGTTTGTTTGCTATGTCCTGTATGTATATATACATAGAGTGAATCATATAATTTGCATTTTTCATGTTAAAAATATAAAGCATAACTTTATTTTTGTTAAACTATAATGGGGTGACATAATTTTAAAGAAAATTGAGTTGGGGGTTATTGGTTTTGGATTCTTCTATTGGATTTGGACTTTTATTTGGATTGTATTTTATAGTGTTATTGGTTTCGGACTCGGATTTGGATTTTAAAACCTAGCGTTAGATTTGGATTTTAAACTCTAGCGTTATTGTTTGTGTACTCGGATTTAGGTTTTAAAATCTAGCGTTATTGGTTTTGGACTCAAATTTGGATTTCAAAATTTTGTGTTATTGGTTTATTGGACTCGGATTTAGATTGGACTCAAAATGTACAAATTTCAAGTCCAACTATATAAAGTAAAACTACAAAAACTGAAAGGAAAAAAAAATCCAAGAAAAAATGCGGAGCCTTTTTTTTGCTTGGATTTTGAGACATCTCCATCTTCATTATTTTTTCAAACCCTAGAAAGCTTATTTTTCTTTTTAATCTTGATCTCATCTCATTTTTATTTATATTTTGATTGATTATATCATATTATTTTAACTTCTTCATGCAACCCTAAAAAATGTTTTCCCCCTTTATCTCATTTCATTCTTGTCTAAGTTTTGATTGATTAGATTATATATTGCAATTCTTTCCCATAAAATCTTAGAATAGTTTTTCTTTTTCTTGATCTCGTCTTATTTTTATTTATATTTTAATTAATTATATTATATTTCATAACTTTTTCATAAAACCATAAAAAATGTTTCGGTGTTAAACTTGTTTATTAAATTATTTATTACAATTTCTTTTATAGAAGATTATATTTGTTATTTTACATTTATCTTTATTATTTTTATTTTTATTACTTATAAGATTTTATCTTTTCTCTTTCGATTTTTTATTAATGTAATGACAAAGTAAAACATTATGTTTATTTTTCACTTTGATAAACAAATCATATATCGAACAAATATCAGAAAATACTAGATTAAAATTTAATAGTATACAATTTTCAAATTTTGGAATTTTTGGTTAGTATGTACTTATCAATTTTGGATGCTCACAAGGTCGTGGGTCATCCAACTTTGCGTGCAAGGTTTATATTGAAGAAAAATTTTAGGATTGGTGAAGTAAGGTGTTGAATATTTTATAGAAAACGCTTAATGGTTTGGTGGAAAAATGTTCAAAGACAATGAAGTTTACTCTCTGTTTCTAAGACCACAAGATTCTAGCCTTATGTGTGCATGTTTCTTCAAACCTGTCAATAGTGCAAATAGTCCGATAGTTATGTCTGTTTTCTACTTATTTTTCACGATATTTGTGTCATACAAAGAGTCTATTCTGTTTGCTTATTAAATGCAGTTACAAATCTATATAAAGAGATAATAACTCTTTTAAATTTTAAGTAATTAAGGTTTGGTCGTTTCTTTCCTTCGTCTTGAATCTTTATTTGTTTCTGGTCATCTTCGCTTTTGATGTGATGTTTGATATGTAAATGCTGGTTGTTAATTTACGGGTCAATAGAAATGTCTTTACATGAAGTTTTGTCCGACTTATAATTGTCGAAAGAATATATATCCCAATTCTTGTTTACTGATCATAAAATTAATTAATCTGGCCTCAAGGGTAACCAAGGTTCAGCAATCATCGATGTAAAAAGGAAATGAGAGGAGAAAAACGATGAAGGATTTTTTTTTGTGCGACAGTTTGTAAGCCTTTGGGGAGAGGATGGACCCTTAATTAGGTCCATTAGAAATTGCTTTACATATTTGATCGAAAAACAGTTGGGGGATTAGAATTTAGGACCTCCCATTTAGTGGGATAGTGACTTCGCCTCTCAAGCAAAGACTTATCGGCCTATGATAATGAGCTCTTTCTAAATTTTTTGGATCTGTCTAATTGACTCTCTAGAAGGTGCTTAAGAATATAAAGGGTAATGACGGAAAATATACCATTGCCATTAGAAAGTCAATAGGAATATACAATTTTATCTTCAAATTGTTATTCCTTTTTCTAAAATTATTTAAATGCCCTTAAAAAATACAATTTTGCATGTAAGATGCAGAGAAAATAAATGTTTGTGAGTGAGTGAAAGGTAGAGAGAAGGATGTGAAGGTAGGGAACATGTAGTTGAAATTAAAAGAGCTTATTTTAAATTTTAAGGGGTTTTCCATAGAAATATGTCAAATCAATATCAAATCTTATATCAATCTCTAAAATCTTGTTATTTGCAACAAAGTCTTTGCCATTCTTTAGCAAATTCCGTCCAACAACGGCTGCATCGATCTAGTTGAACCACAATTAGACCTATCAACGTTATTTTGTTTGTATGTTATGTTATATAGAGACGAAGAAACCCTTGAGAGATAAGAGATATAAATAAAAGACTTGAATGAGGAGATCAGAAGATTTTGAGTTTTGGAGGAAAATTGATGAAACAAGGAGTAGATAGATTCTTGTGGAAATTGATTATGAATTCTAAATAAATAGGTTTTTTTACTTCTAGCCCCTCCAAAAAATAGCTAATTACTTTCTAGCCCCTAAAATTCGGTATTTACTTTTTATCCAAAACTAATAAAATATATCATTTTACACTCTCTTACGATTTCTGTCAGAAAACCCCTGTTAGCTTTAGCTTTAAATTTTCTCCATATATTTTAGGTTTATCATTTACTAGAAGACCACAAGTAAAACCGCAAAAACAACTTCTGCACGTTTACTTATTGTCTTCAGGTAAATGATAAACCTAAATTTTATAAAGAAAGGTTAAAACTAAAGGTAACGGGGTTTTTCCTAGCGGAAGTCGTAAAGGCTTCTTACTTGTTGTCTTCAGGTAAATGATAAATCTAAAATATATGGAGAAAAGTTAAAGGTAAAACTAACAGAGTTTTTTCTGACGCAAACCGTAAAAGAGGTAAAATGATGTATTTTATTACTTTTTGGAGGTATAAAGTAAATACCAAGTTTTGGAGTATAGAAAGTAATTAGCTATGTTTTAGGGGGAGGGGCTAGAAGTAAAAACACCCAAATAATTAAGAAGAGATGAGAAAGAACGTAAAACCATTCAATCAAAGCTTACTTACGTAATATTCCTTTAACCTTGGCCCAAACCAGTCTAGCTTTCTTATTTTGAGTAATTTAAATGATTTGAGGGGCATAAGGCCAAGTAACAAGATTTCAGAGACTAGCGACTGTATCGAACTCAACAAAAATCTAAAAGACTTATGGTGAAAATATCGAAATTTTAGATTAAATTGATGATATGTAGCGTTGAAGCAAGAGACCGAGGGAAACTGATGGAGGTCGGATTTCCTTCAGATGTTGTTCTTCGTCGATCTGTCACGAGCGTTGATGGACGGCTGGGATTGATGTTGGGGGTCGTCTCCCTGAGCATGTGGTTCTCAGTGGGCTTGATTTGGAGTGAAGCCGAGCTGCCTGCAAAGAAGTCCCGGGATGCTTGTACTACCGTGGACCCTCCGACGATCAAGTTAGCCGAGATATTTGGGCAGAGTAGCGGCTTGTTCGAGTAAAATTGCCTTACCTGAGTCATCTGGGAGACGGGTTTTTATAGCGGTCGCCATGAGCTAACTAGCGCGAGATCTTCGTCGGTCGTTACGTCCCAGGCGTCACGCCTGCGTGAATGACGGGATCCCCCATTAATGACGAGATATGCTCGTTAATGGGGGGATCCGGCGACGTGGAACGCGGGATCATGGGGCGGCGGGTATCTCGTGTCTGGCAAGATACGCGGAGCCGTGGCGGAGACGCCTGTAATCTGCGTTCTAGGTTGCTCGGCAGAACTGGAGAGGCTTAGCTCGGCGGGGCCCAAAGTAAGCGGGAGGCCGAGGAAGCTCGATTCTGTGATAGCTCGGAGACGAGCTGGGAGGGCTGAGGAAGCTCAGCGCGTAGAGGGGCTCGGTGACGAGCCCACGGTCATTTGTAAGGTGTGCATAAGGGCGTTCAGGGACCCATAGGAGGTCGGGCAAACCTCGGGGAGATAGCCCGGAGAGAGTTCCCAACGGATAGTGCTTGCCCTATTTGCGTGAGCCCCGGGACACGTCATCTGCCCCGGGACTCCTCGAGATGGTCTCCCACTGGACTCTAAAACCCGGTTACTTGTGCTCCCCACCTTGGGTCTACCTAATGCGGAAAAGTAAATAATATACAATGGTGACATCATTCTCAGCCCGGAAATGCCCCAATAAAAGAATATTACATACAAATGAATTTTATATGAATGAAAATAAAAAACCCCATCTCACATAAAACCCCCGGCTATTCAGAACGCGACGATCCAATATAACATATCACAGCAACGCATAATATCTCATATCATCAACGTAAGCAAGTATGCGTATCCCAATTGTCGTTGATGTATAGCAACGAAGCCGGCGATACACCACATACTACGCTTACGGTCACAGAAAAGAAAGTGTAAAACTACAACAGTTGGAATCCGCAACCTCCTTAGACATCGCATGCCTAACCAAATGAATTCCTTAGACATCGCATGCCTAACAATTATAAACTCCGCATTTTAGTCTCATTATCGAAAACACTTTTCAATATCTAGTCGGGCAATTCAACAAGATTCCCGACAACCTGATCGAATGCTCGTCGCAAACTTTAGTAGACGGCCGCACCCCCGGATGCCGTCGACGAAGTGCACTGAGGCGGAACACCGCTGCCGCAAGCACCCGAACGGATGCTTTTGGGGACGGGGTTCTCCTACAATCACTTGGTCGGGGCTATGGGGCGTAGCTGTCTATTAAGTTTACCCGGCGAGTATCCGCGTACGCTACATGATTGCGACGGGCTTTTGATCGCATCAAAATCCCGTGGCAACCGATCAATTGAGACTAAACTACTAGATTTATAACATTCAAATTAGTTATCTCATAACTACTTGTGGATTCCAAATATTGTATCACATTCCAGATAAATAGACAATGTTAAACTTTCCGATCAAATAATCAAACACCCAAGTTTTTCCAAATAGCTCAACACTTGAGCGGCGTTCAAAAAGTATCCATCACATGCCACAGTACCGATGGTCTAGCCGTAGAAGGGTCAAGCCAACGCCTCACATGTGGTACGCCGTACTGCCACAAACCCTAAGGTTTAGAGGCGGTTCAAGACGGTCACATAATTGAGTTAAGGTTTGTTGTCTTCTAGAGGGTCCACCGCGTTACTTGCACGACTTAGAACGTTCTTAAACTCGAAAAAAAATCCAACTTTTGAAAATTTTCCGACAGGGGAAAAAGTGAGTTATTGATATCCGTTCGAACTTTTTAACAGTTTCTAAAATTATCCGGAAAAAACTTAAATGAAGTTATATTATCCGATCGAATCAACGAGTCCCCAATACACCCCAGAAAACTCAACACTTGAGCAAAAATTAAAATTCCCAGAAGAACCAGGAAACACCTACGGAGGTAACTGTAGAAAAACGAGTCCCTGATTTCCACATACGGCCGCGGAACCGCCGCCAAAACTAGGGTACGGACGCGGTTCCGCGGCGCCACAGTGGATTTAGGAAGTCGTATTCTACAGTTATTCTTAGATTTCCCTGCTCAATTTCTGAGCATTTTTAATACTAAAAAATCAACATTTTAAAAAAATATCCAGAGAAGGGTATAATCGGGGGTTTCCGGGTTCGATCGGACTTTAAACTTCGTCTAGACTTCGCCTAAAGCTCTACCTTGTCTCTGATACCACTGTAGGGATGTTGGGCACACACATAAGGGTCTACGAGGTATCAACCATACCCGATTTAAAATTTAGCCGTGCCGAACAATCCAAAGCCGGATCTTTAAACTAGAGTTTAGGCGAAAACAAGTATGTTAAACTCTTTAACACTAAGTGAGAGGGATTACAACCTTTGTAGATCCGGTCCTTCACTTCTTAAGCTCCGTGTTGAGGTCCCTTCGCTGCGATCATTGTGTTCCGGACTCTCGAGAGGCTGCACGAAGAGAAAGATGCAGTCTTGCTTCCGATCTTCGATAACAAAGATGATCTACCTTGAACTTTCATTAACACAAGCTAACACTCACTAAATGAAGTGAACACTCTCATCTAAAGGGCAAGGATAGATGAGGATGATGAAGTAGGATTTTTGCTCTCATTTATAATCTTTTTCTCACACATAATCATCACTTAGAAAAAACTAGAAAGCTTTTTCCATGAAGAGAAGAAAGAAGAAGAAGAAGCCTTAATCCTTTTGTGATGAATAATGATAGTTATGATAAGGTTGAATAATGCAACCATGGTCAAACTAACCCTTGTAGAGATTTGACTAAGGTTAAAGGTTTTGTTGGGTTAAGGAAATTTCTTGCAAAAATATCTTTTCCAAAACAAAAAAACAAAGCTTCTAGAAACTTCTAGAATAGCTTAACCCTAATCAAACCCTAACCATGTTTAATCTCCACTAATCATGTTGCATTAATAACCATATCATGTTACAATATTATATATCACATATATAATATTTATTGTAACAAAATAAAATAATACAATTAACATATATCGCATATATATATCAATGTATTACCCGAGTGAGAAAAAGAATCTTTTAGTGAGCTAATATTAGTTAATGTAATTTAATATATCATATATATTATTATACATCAAATTATCGAATCAACACTTGATCCGAAAATCCGGCTATATCGCATATAACCGACTAATATCTCATTTACCGATTCATCGAATCAACACTTGATCCGATGACCCGGCTGATATCAAATATCGCGAGAATAGAATACGGTATCTCATATCGCATTATCCTCGGTCCCGCACATATCACATATGTGCCCCTACTCCGTTTTGCCTGAGTCAAGAAACCTCTGTGTAGGACTCTAAAGAATCGTCAATACGCCGGCAGTAGGTGATGATCATATCAAACACCCACAAGCTGCAAGCGGTCAGCTAAACGTAACAGCCACCCAGGTATTGAGCGATCAGAAGATCAACAAGCAAGCATGTACATTCTCCTGCGAATCCAATCAGTAACACTCCCGTACAGTCCGGCCTCGTCGTCTGATATGTCGCATATCTCGCCTAGGGGTGGTAAACGTCAGACCCCAGTAGCTTGATAAGTCGTGTCGATATGAGGTCTATAACAGTTCGAGAAACTACTGATAACACTTACCAGTAAATCTCAGCAATCCTGGCCAGGGATTTCCAGTTATAGCCAATCGAACACAGCACAATATCAACTCCCTATACCGGGAGAGACGAATCCCCTCCTATCGCTCATTGCCTCCATGTGATTCGGGACTGTACCCAAAAGCCACCTTTTTGCACGCCCTCTTAGACGTGGTATGATGGAAATCAAAGCACGGTGGGAATCACACAAGACTCTATGACGATCTCGGGTCAACAGACTGCTCTGTACCAGTGTCACCGGAGAACTGCCATCTGACGCGAGGTATAATACCATCTGGGAGTTCTCGGCGAGTCCGTCCAGTGTACCCAGTTTCTACTGAGCACCCGTACACCATCCTTGATGTCAAACACCGATGGATATGGGATCATCCATCGCCCATCATATGGGTCAAGATGCGTATACGCTAGTCTACTCTGGTGTATCGATGCCCTGTCTCGATACACTCTCGACTAGGAACAGTTATAGGATGTACTCGTCGACTACCGTGGCCCCACTAGTATGATCTCATCATAGTCCCAGTAGTCGAGTACATATCCTTAGGGCTTTATCAACATGTAACATAGAGACAATCATAGTACATGTTAAGATAAAGTACAACCAGATAGCATACTATCATGTCGAGCAAGAAAGTCCTCCCTATATATGTCCAAGCATCCACTACAATATACATCGTATGTACAGTAATGGCTTCTAGGGCATACATATAACTAACAATCTCCCACTTGCACTAGGGCCATCTGTTGTGGTATCGCATACCCAACAATTAGCCGTGGTTGAAGTATCTCATACTCAACCATCCCATAAAAGTCTCTACTGGGAAAAAGGCCTTTGTGAGTGGATCCGCGCTGTTGTCCTCTGTGTCTACTCTCCTAATCTCGATCTCCCTGGAGATCAACCATCTCCATGATCAGGTGATACTGCCTAAGAATTATATCTGGATTTCTGATGGGACGGGGGTTCCTCGGCATAAGCCACAACTCCATTGTCACACAATGGCAGGAACGAAGTCCATCTCATGAACTTATATTTATCCAGACTACCTCTTTAGTAGATTCTTTGGTAACGATGTATCTTGCCTTTAATCGTCTAGTAAGTCACGGTATCTAGCTTGAAACTCTTCCAACATACCGTCCCTCTACTGAGGGAAAAGACAATGCCTGCGACTGACATTCAGTCGTTCTTATCACCCTGGAACCTTTCCAGTGATTCTCCCCAGGATTGATTGATACCATCTCACTACAACTAGTGAGTATCCTAATATCCAATTAGATCTATCTCATAGATCCAAAACCCAGGATTTAGGAGGTATCACTTTGATCCTATATGGAGAATCTTTGTGATAAGCGGAGATTGACCGAGCGTAGCATAGGAAACTCCTTCCCTATCAAGAGTATATCATCCACGTACTCTACGAGAATCACCACCATACTCTCTACTACCTTTTTGTATATACAAGGTTCATCTACCATTTTGATGAAGTCAAACTCTTTGACTACCACATCAAAACAGATGTTCCAATTCCGCGATACCTGATTTATCACATAAAACATCTTGCTCACGTTTCCGCTGCTCCCACTATTTACGAAGCCCTCTGGCTGTGTACTTATAGACACTCTCTTCTAAAACATCATTTAGAAAAGCAGTCATGACACCCAACCACCAGATATCGTAGTCATGGTATATAGCCGTGGCAAGTAGGATCTGGATAGACTTAAGCATAGCTTTGAAAGTCTCAACTTTTCCATGTACACCAAGTAATCTTCTCAAGATATACTTGCTCCTGATGGGGATTTAACCCTTCAGATAAAGCAACCAAAGTCCATACTTTGTTGGTGTATAAGGATTCCATCTCAGATCGCTAAGTATCCAGCCATTCTTACAGAGTCCCACTCCTGATGGCCAGCTCGAAACTAGTTGGGTCATCATCTCATGATGCAATCCTCGCTCCCACTGTCATAGAGAAACCGAAGTATCTCTCAGGTGGGTGAGGAACCCTACTAGATCGGCGGAGAGGCTGAGGTTCGTTGGAAACTATTGAATCCACATTCAATAGGTATGCAGCTTCTCAAGTGCATAACTCCCAAAAGAAAATAGGAAACTCAGTAGTACTCATCATAGAGCACACCATATCACATAGGGTGTGATTGCTCCGCCCCGATACACCGATGTGCTGTGGTGTATACGGAGGAGTAATGCTGAGAGAGAATCTCATTCTCCTTTAGACTGGTCAAGAATTTCCGTGCTCTAGTTTTCTCCTCCTTGATCTCATCAAAGGACATAATACTTATACCCGTTTTTGGTTCTCTACTTCTAACTTATATTCATTGAATTTCTTAAAAGTTCCAGACTTGTATTTCAACAGGAACATATGTCCGAATCTTGAGAGATAATCAGTGAATGTAATGAAGTACAAAGAACCGGTCCTGGCATGTGTAGACAGGGGACCTCATACATCAGCATGTATCAATCCCAAGAGTTTACTAACTCTTTCTCTGTTTCCAATAAACAGAGCTGTGGTCATCTTTTCTTTGTGACATGACTGGCAAGTTTCACAAGATGTAAATTTAAACTAATTTAAATATGCATCTATGTGTAACTTCAGCTAGTCGGGTCGCATTGATATGACCTAGTCTATAATGCCTCAAGAAGGATTCGTTCATTTCTGAACTCTTCCTCTTGTGTGTGTTCTGTATATTAAGAACTGTAGTTTGATTTAGAACGTCAATGCTTTTAGATAACGTGCCTGAACCGATCAACGCTTGATATAAAAAATGTTCAAAACATTATCCAACAATACAAAATTATATCCTTTCTTTACTAATAAAGAGACTGATATGATGTTGTACTTCAGGTTCGGTATCTAATAACATTCGTTCGGAATCAATGTATTCTGGTAATACAGGGTGATAGTGACCAACAGACTTGGCTGCAACACTTGCACCATTTCTATCTCATGAAACTTATCACCCGTTCTCAGTTCTCTACCTATCTGTAGCCCGTGTAACAAATTACATATGTGGGATCCTGATCCGGTATCAAATACCCAGGACGTAAAGGATACTGAGAAACAGTTCTCTGTAATGAACACACCCGAAGAAGATGCATCAGCATGCACTTTCTTCGTTTGGGCGGCACGGGAATTCTGGTAATCCCTAATTTCCTGCTCTGTCTTATAACAATTATAAGTTGGAGCGGGACCAACGTTCCCTAGCGCAGTATAACAAGCGGGTTCGGTCAATATATCCATATTATTATCTTGATTAAGGCGTGATATGGTCGCTAACTAGGAGAGAGAGAGAAGAAAACACTCAGCGTGCGCTTTTACAAGATTAGATTGGTTATCAATTTATCAAATCAGGATGTCTCCCACTGTTTTAGTCAAATCTTCCTTCAAACCCTAAAAGGAAAGACTAGCCGGGATTAATTACACTCTACAAGTTCGCCAATTTTTCAGCCAGGCCAGTGCCGGTACTTTGAGGGAGGTTCCCCGTGCTTTCGCACGGACCTAATTAAAGTAAACCTCGTTTTCCCAGGGGCGTAACCCCGTTAACACTTTTCTAGACACCTACTTGACCGAGCATGGAAGCTGTTCGGTGGCCTCTTGGTGAGGGCTTTCGATTTTTGGCGTGGATGGGTAGGAGCTACCCGTCAGGGATTGACCGAGCAGGTAAGATGCTCGGTGGCCTCTTGGTGAGGGCTTTCGATCCTTGGCGTAGATGGGTAGGAGCTACCCGCCAGGGATTGACCGAGCAGGTAAGCTGCTCGGTGGCCTCTTGGTGAGGGCTTTCGATCCTCGGCGTGGATGGGTAGGAGCTACCGCCAGGGATTGACCGAGCAGGGAGGCTGCTCGGTGACCTCTTGATGAGGGCTTCAATCCTTAGCGTGAATGGGTAGGAGCTACCCGCCAAGGATTGACCGAGCAGGGAAGCTGCTCTATGGCCTCTTGGTGAGGGCTTTCGATCCTTGGCATAGATGGGTAGGAGCTACCCACCAGGGATTGACCGAGCAGGGAAGCTGCTCGGTGGCCTCTTGGTGAGGTCTTTCGATCCTTGGCGTGGATGGGTAGGAGCTACCCGCCAGGGATTGACCGAGCAGGGAAGCTGCTCGGTGGCCTCTTGGTGAAGGCTTTCGATCCTCGGCGTGGATGGGTAGGAGCTACCCGCCAGGGATTGACCGAGCAGGGAAGATGCTCGTTACCTGCTCGGTAGCCTCTTGGTGAGGGCTTTCGATCCTTGGCGTAGATAGGTAGGAGCTACCGGCCAGGGATTGACCGAGCAAAGAAGCTACTCGGTGGCCTCTTGGTGAGGGCTTTTGATCCTTGGCGTGGATGGGTAGGAGCTACCCGCCGAGGATTGACCGAGCATGGAAGATGCTCAGTGACCTCTTGGTGAGGGCTTTTGATCCTTGGCGTGGATGGGTAGGAGCTACCCGCCAGGGATTGACCGAGTAGGAAAGCTGCTCGGTGGCCTCTTGGTGAGGGTTTTCTTAAACTTCTTCTTTCTTTTACGAGGTGTCGTTCAATCTACCTCGACTTATGAGAAGAAAATCGGGAAGAGTGACCGTCGCGGGTGACACGTGGCTGAAACGCACAGGCGAGATGAGGCGCTCCAAGATCCGTGTCGTTCCGACTTCGGTTGACCGTGAGATACGGAATGGCCGCCACGCGGCAGCCCTGTATTAGGAAATATGAAAATATCCCAAGATTCACGCCCATGCACGCACAAATTTCGGCCCCTGGGAATTCTGTTGAGGCTATAAATAGAAAAGGTATATGGGTTACTTTCAGCGTTGCTTTTCTGAAAATGGCCAGGTTCATCTACTCCATCGGAGAGATCATCTCCCGTGATGACATGTACCTCTATGATCAGGAGTGCACGGAGGAGACGTACCGGACTGTGGTCGAACGCATAGAGGACCACTTCGGCCGCCTACTTCCCCGGCAATCCCCTTTCCTCCAATTGCTCATATACGCCATTTGGAGGATGTCCCCGGGTTTGTTCAACGTCCTATCTCCGCAGCTGCAGGACGAGACGCTCGATAAGCTACACACACTCTACGTTCGTGGCCTCATCTCGAAGAACAGGCATGATCGATCGGCGACCCTTCTTTTGGAGTGTTTCCAAAAGAGGCAGATCGCGGACTCTTGCCCGGCTAGTGGGAGTTCGGGTGCTTCCGTGGCGTCCAGGGTACGTAGGCAGCATCAGAGGGAGCGGGCTTAGAAGGCTAGGGCTTGGATGGCGGAGATCTCCTCGGAGTACCATCAACAGTGTTTTCTCGACCCCCTTCCCCCTCTGTTGTAATTTTAATTTGTTTGTGTAAGGCTGGGGAGCCCATAATACCTTTGATGAATAAAATTCCTCTTTTGCGACGTGATATTATATCCTTTTATCCTCTTTGCGTGTTTGAGTATGTTCATAAAACGGGGTCGGTGACCTTTGAACCGAGGAAGAGGGAAACATATTGAAGAAGTTTCTTCTAATTTAAGAGAATTAAAAGAAAAATTTACATCGCTTTGGCAAAGAAGAAACATATATTCATAGATATAGATTTCGAATTCACTTGTACAATTTGAGCTTTTCGATGTTGTAAGGTCGCAAGAACTTACGACTAGCCGTGTCTTGCAAGCGATAGGCTCCGCCGGGCAACACCTCGGAGACGAGGAATGGGCTGTCCCACTTCGGGGAAAACTTGTGCAGTTTGCCTTGGTCTACAAATTCGTTTCGCCTTAGGACTAAATCTCCAGTCTTGAAGGTGTGATGCTTGACTCGTGCGCTATAATAGCGGGCAGTTTGCTGTTGATAAGCGGCGGCTTTGATCTGTGCCCGGTCCCGCTTCTCTAGCAAGATGTTCAAATTAGTCTGGAGTGCCGGGGTGTTTGCTTCGTCGTTGAAATGCTCAACTCTATAACTGGGCAGTCCAATCTCAGCTGGGACCATCGCCTCGGTGCCGTAGCAGAGACTGAAGGGGGTCTCTCTAGTGGGGGTCTTTTTCGATGTGCGTAGGGCCCATAAAACCCAGGATAGTTCCTTGACCCAACTGTCCTGTCTTCCTTCCAGACGAGTTCGAAGACCTCGAATGACGTCTCGGTTAGCAATCTCGGCCTGCCCGTTGCATTGAGGATGTGCTACCATGGCAAACTTCATTAGTATGTGGTACTCGTTGCAGAATCCTTTGATTTTGTCGTTTTCAAAGTTCGTCCCATGGTCGGTAATAATACACCTCGGGATCCCGAACCGGGATATTACGTTGTTCTGTAGGAATTTGATGGTCGTGGTGGCGTCCGGTTTTCTGATGGGGACGGCCTCGATCCACTTCATAAAATAGTCTACCGTGACGAGGATGTACTTGTGCCCGCCCGTGCCGGTTAGGAGTTGGCCTACCATGTCCATTCCCCACTGGGCAAACGGCCAGGGGGAGGTCAGGGTCATTAGCTCGGTAGCCGGAAGACGAGGTATACTGCCGTGGAGTTGACATCTTTTGCATCTTCTGACGAGCTTCTGAGCGTCTTGATGAATCGTCGGCCAATAGTATCCTTGGAGTAGCGTCTTCTGGACTAAGGTGCAGGCCCCTTGATGTGCTCTACCGACCCCTTCGTGAATCTCACGCAGGATGTAGTCGGCTTCGTGGGGGTCAACGCACCGAAGCAGAGGTTGCGGGTAGGACTTCTTATAGAGGTTTCCATTGCTCCAGACGAAATGGCGAGCTTTGGCTCGAAGGCGGCGTGCTTCCTCTCGTTCTTCTGGGAGAGTACCTTCCTTCAAGAACTCTACGACGGGCTTCCTCCAATCTTGGCCTTCCTCCTGATTAGTGTACATTTGAAGTGATGCCTCCCTTTCTTCCACGCTGGGCCGTGGCAAGACTTCGAAGAGGATATTCCTCTTATTGTTAGCCGTATAGGAGGAGGCTAGCTTGCATAGGGCGTCGCCCTGGGCGTTTAGGTACCGAGGAATCTGCTCCACTTGAACTTCGTCGAAGTCATTTCGCAGTCTTTTTACCTTGGCTAAATACTTTACCTTTAGCGGCTCCCTAGCCTCGAAACGGCCGGTCACTTGGCATACGCCTAGGGCGGAGTCGCTGCGAATTCGGATCGTCTTCAGCCCCACTCCGGAGGCGATTCGTAGTTCAGCTAGTTAGGCCTCGTACTGCGCGGCGTTGTTTGAAGCTCTGAACCCAAGCTTCAAAGAGTACTCCATCTCAGCCTCATTCGGGCCTCGAATGATAAGGTCGGCATCGCTCCCCTTCTCGGTAGAGGATCCATCGATGTAGAGGACCCAATCGGGGACAGAGTCGGGCCCTTTCTCGACCGAGGGTTAGGACCCGGGGACGGGCGTCGAGACTGTTTCCCCCAATAAGAGAGCAAGGCTCTGTTCAAAATTTAAACTGAGGCAGCGCCTCACGTGCAAAGCATGAGAGCGCCAGCACCCAGAGTTAAAAACTCTAAGACAGCGCCTCACGTGCAAGGCACGAAAGCGCAAGCGCCAAGAGTTAAAAACTCTGAGGTGGCGCCTCACGTGCAAAGCACGAGAGCCCCAGCACCAGAACTAAAAGTTCTCCACCCTTGGATCAAAGATCCAACGGAGATGATAATTCATCAGAGCACAGAATTGAATTCTGATTGAGAAAATACTCCTCAAATCTTTCTAAACAAGAAAAATTGTGCTCTGTAAATCAGAGCACCGTTGGATCAAAAATCTAATGGTGATTAAAAATCAGCAAGATACAGAATTGAATTCTGATTGGGGAAATACTCCTCAAATCTTTCTAAACAAGAAAGATTGTGCTCTGTAAATTAGAGCACCGTTGGATCAAAGATCCAAGGGTGATTAAAAACCACCAAGGTACAGAATAAGCTCTGTATGGGAAAGTATTTTCCTAATCTTGTTAAAATAAAAAAAATGTCTTCTTTAAAACAGAAGTCCTTGGATCAAAGATCCGACGGTGAATAAATTCCCCAAATCAATTAAGAAATCTCTCAATGAGAGATTTTCTTAACTGAATCAACAAATCAGCCTCCCCTATATAAAGAACCCAAGACTTCAAGTCTTGTACAGAGGAACCCCGCATAAGTTTCAAGTTAAAAAAGAAGAGCAAGCAAAAAGAGCTTTCAGAGAGAAGAAAGAAGAAGAACTTTCTTCAAGGTAAATAAGAGATCATAGTATCTCATCTACATACCCAAAAGTTTAACCCTTATAAAAGAACATAGTTCTTTCCCTGGATCTGAGATCCATGAGACAAGTCTCCCACAAATGAGAATTTAATTCTCGCAGGGATGAATTTGTTCTTGGGGATTGAAAATCCAGGGGAGAACAAAGAATTGAACTCTTCAGAAAAAATGTATAAAGAAGGAAGTAGCGCCAAGCGCTCCACGTGCCCCTCACGTGGGCGCTGCTAAAATAAAGAGTGCTCTGCACTCATTGGTTGGCGCCCAGCGCCAAGCGCTCCACGTGCCCCTCATGTGAGCGCTGCTAAAATAAAGAGTGCTCTGCACTCATTGGTTGGCACCCAGCGCCAAACGCTCCACGTTCCCCTCATGTGGGCGCTGCTAAAATAAAGAGTGCTCTGCACTCATTGATTGGCGCCCAGCCCCAAGCGCTCCACATGCCCCCACGTTGGCGCTGCTAATATAAAGAGTGCTCTGCACTCATTGGTTGGCGTCCAGCGCCAAGCACCCCTCGCCCCCCCTACGTGGACGCTATCTAATATAAAGCGCTCTGCCCATAGAGCCTAAAGCCACAAAGAGTGTTTAACACTCTATAAAAAAACACAAAGAAATAGAGTGAACGTCAGAGCCCATATCAATGCTTAGCATTGTTGCACATAAAAAGGGACCGAGCCCAAACAAGTGTTCAATACTTTATTCAAAACTGAGTGGGCTGAATCCAAGTTGACCAAAAGTCCCTAATTCAGATCAACCGAGCCCATGTGCTCATAATTTTTCCAAATTGGTCTTAACCCCAAACCCAATTACAAATTTTCCAACCAAAATAGGTTCAAGGGCACATCTCTCCACACCTTTGATACATGTCGTTGTAATCCTTCAACATCTTCAGAGAGGTGGAGGGTCCCAATAACCAATAACTCTTGGTGCACCCTCAAATTGATGAGCCAAAATCCATGGACTATGATGTCCTTAAATTCTACGGACTATGATGTCCTTAAACCTGATGGACCGCAATATCCCTAAACTAAACTCTATAGACCGCAACATCCCTAAACTAAACTCTACGGACTATGATGTCCTTAAACCTAATGGACCGCAACATCCCTACACTAAACTCTATGGACCGCAACGTCCCTAAACTAAACTCTATGGACTATGATGTCCTTAAACTCTATGGACCGCAACGTCCCTAAACTAAACTCTATGGACTATGATGTCCTTAAATATGGGCTATGATGTCCTTAAACCCAATGGACCGCAACGTCTCTAAATCAAACTTTATGGACCGCAAAGTCCCTAAATTAAACTCCATGGACTATGATGTCCTTAAACTTTATGGACCGCAACGTCCCTAAACTAAACTCTATGGACTATGATGTCCTTAAACCCAATGGACCGTAATGTCTCTAAACTAAAACGATAGAGCCCAAATGCTCTTTCGTCAGATTAAAAACAATCCCGAATCCCCGTTAAGTAGATTTTAGTCCAATATCGGACTAACATATCTTTAACAAACATTTAAGTTGATCTTGATCTCAAACGAGGTTAACGATCCTTAAATCAAACCAAACCTAAATCTAAGAAAATATGGATTTGGACTAATTCCCGCCTTACGGGCGACAACACAAATTAGTCTACATATACAATCCGCAGGCAACCAACCAAAAATAAAATAATCACGCATGACACGAAGTGAATATCTGGAGAAGGAGAAAATGGTTATCGCTATGCAGTAATGTAATTAACTGCAGGGGCTTGCGCCTGCAAAGAATAGCATCCCCACAATCAAAAACCCCTCGCCAACGAGGGGGAATCTGACGAAATCTGCTACAACGGCCGCATCTGTTCAAACCTCCGATATACGGTGCCATAAATCAACTTGGTATTTTTGGAGAGGTGGACGGATAAACCCAAATAGCATTTGCCCCTAAAATTCAGGCCAAACGTCCTAACGTCCCGGTCGCGTCTTTCGGCAGTGAACAGATTCTGGCACGCCCGGTGGGACCTTTTCCTCTTTCCACTCCACACTTCATGTGTTGTGTTTCGCGAACAAATCGTGGTCTGCTATAGTTGCATGTGGATTCGAGGTACTAAGATTTGGTTTCTTGCTCCATGCAGAAAAGAAGATGACGTCGATAGTTTCTAACTGCACAAATTGCAACAACAACTGCCATTCCGTCCCAGCTGGAGGAGTAACTTATGGACCCCAAGCAGCCTCCATCTTCGCAATGCCGATGGAACAAGTGACACAGAACACCACTGGGTTGTTCTTCGGGACCATGCTCCCGCCAATGAGCTTCAATGCTCCAGTGCCGTCACAGGAAGCTCCGAAGAAGTCGGTCTTCGATCGGCTTGCAACTACCACGGCCCCTCTCAACGGGTTGTCTAACTCTACTGTCTCAGTCTTTGACAGGCTGAGCCTAAGCTCAAATGGGCCCGTGAAGAGGGTTACAATACCGAAGAAGGTTATCCCAACTCCTGCTGCAGGTGAAGTCGTTCAAACTACTTCCCCTACTCGAAAGTCGGCCTTCAACAGGTTGACCATTCCTTCCCAGCAGATGTCAGTCTTTGACAGGCTGGCGCCAATAATAGCATCTCCTCAAAGCGGGGGGCATGACGAAGCTACTCCAACGATAGAGGTGATCCCGACTACACGACATGCTCGACGTCGTCACTGGCGTCGAGTGAGAAAAGTTAGGGGCAGTTACCCTTCTGGACTTATCATGCCAGCTCCAATGGTGGAAGTTGATGCTGCTGTTCCAACCGGGAACAAATTTGAGACGCTTAGAAGGGTGTGCAAGAACTCTCTAACTGCCGTATTGAAAAAGTCTCCTCTACATGTGGAGAACGTCACAAAGGAAAACCCGGAACAACCCTCTCAGCGGCTGTCCTCCAAAATCCACAGGGTCTGGCGAAGAGTCCAAGACTCTGTAATCAACAAGGACTACTCCCGCCGATCAAAAAGAATGAGGGTCCGGCAAAAGGAGGATCACCCACCGTCGTACCACGGAAAGTATCATCTGCAACAGCCTCCTCAACTTCGATCGCCCATAAGAAGAGAATGCCGGAGAAGATCCCTGTGTCTACGACAAATCTCAAGGGCACTGAACCTAAACGCCCCAAGTCTGGGAGCATGGTAGTGCAAACCATTTACATGGCTTCTGGAAAAGAGGAAAGCCGTGCTTCTGGGGGTCATCGACCGCTTACACGATCAGTAACTAAGGCTCAAGAGCAACAACAGAAACTCCAAGAGATGCTGACGAAGATGGCCGCACTTACTGGGCCGAAAGAAAGCCCGGAAGTATCGTCGGATCAACGCCAGGAGCAGGAAACTGACGCCGAGTTCCTCCGAAGAATGCTCGAAAAGAAAGATAAAGAAGCCGCGGAACAAGCGGCTAACATAAAACAAATGGCGCTCTTGTTCCAAGATATGGTGGGGATGATGATCCAGCCGGACCCTCCAGTCGAAAATCCTCCAATAATCATTGAAGACGACAGAGGGAAGACATCGAACTCTCTTCCAGCTTTATCAGCAGCCAGGGAGGAGACGATCTCAAAAGCTTCCCTTGATGACTATATAGCTCAATAAATACGAGCTCATCAGGCAAACGAAACTGCTGGCCAAGTCGTCAGAACTGGGCGACCATATCCAGGCTGGTACGATCAAATTAAATACCTGCCGGGATATACGATCCCTAAATTCTACGTATATAAGGGGACGGGCAATCCCCATCAGCACATCGCTCAGTTCAGGGCTCTATGCGGTAATACCGGGGGTGACGACAAACTGCTGCTTCGCCAATTCGTCGGCAGCTTAGCGGAGACAACATTTGAATGGTACTCGGAACTTCCGAATGACTTTATCAAAACATTCACAGAAATGGAGTTGCTGTTCACCCAGCGTTTCGCAAGCGCCAGCAAACACACCCCGATCACGGCATTGATTAATGTCAGGGTGAAGCCAGGAGAGACTTGGGTTCAGTATGCAATTCGGTGGCGGAACCTATGGTCGAGATGCGAACAACGCATAGAAGAAGCTCCTGCCGTGGGCATGTTCATGGGAACCCTGGATCCACATGCAACTATATCCCAATTTATGATCTTCAAGCCGACCACTTTCCAGGCCTTGATCAACAAGCTGGCCCAAATGGACCAGATGGGCCATAGACCGCCCTCCTCGAAAATGGAGCTTCGAAATGAAAAGGGTAAAGGGAAAGCGACCTTCGTCGCCAGTGCTCAGCAATAACCGAGTTATCCGAAATCAGCTGCTCGCCAAAACGATAAACAACAATCACTCGGAGAAAAGCTGAGGCGTCCTTACTCATTCCCTCGGGATAAAACGAGAAAACTGTTCGAACTGGCTGTGCGCAACAGGCTCATCACTCTGCCTGATCCGAGATGCCCACTGCAACCAGACGACGTCAACAATCCCAATTACTGTCCCTACCACCGGATAGTGGGCCACCCAATCGAAGATTGTTTCGTCTTCAAAAAACTGGATTGAGGACCAGTACCAACAAGGCAAAAACGCGCTGTCTGAAAACTGGAGGGTAAACCTGCCACAACCGCACGCTCCTAAAAAGATGGACACGCTGGTGGCATCATACTCATTTGTAGAGGAAGCCCCATGGGAAGTTGTTCTTTCGGCCAAGACTAAGAGAATGTTGAAAGATCTTCAAACATGTCCGGCGATTAGATAGAAAAGCCCGCTAGAGCCAGAAATCATTGAAGGGATGCTGAAATCGCGCCCAACATCGGGAGTTGATAGCGATGGGCAAAACACCCAGGCCCAGCCGTCAAAGTCTTCGAAGAAGAAGAAGAAGAAGACCAAAAAGCCCACGCAGTATGATGACAAACGCACAGATTTGCAAAGGCATATTGACGCACTGGAGGAATATAACCAGAAGGTGCGAACCCCGGTCACACTCTAAGAGTTTCTCAACCATATCCTTGAGAGCGGAGATAATGACAATGATGAAGGAGAAGACTTGTCAGAAGAACCCGAGGATTATGTGGCAAGTTGTCACATGATCTCTCATTCGTCAGTAAATGACGAAGAAGCTCACTCTGCGTCAGAAGATAATATAGAGGAGCTGGGGGCAAAATCGGTACCAAAATCCCTGGAGCCATCAGATGAAATGATTGATATATTGCTGAACGAAGCCCGTCAGAAGAGCAAAGCTGATCAAGAGCATGAAATGGCCATATTCGAAAGGGCCAGTAATCAGCATCAAGTTGAAGAAGTCATGATAGGGATGAGCCGCAAAGCGCTCCAACCAGATCGAAGCACGCCTGCGGCAGACAAAGAAAGGCTTAAAACAACAAAACGGTTCGCTAAAGCCCTGTCAATGGGAATGTAGCTGCCATCTTTCAAAGAAAATACTTCTGGTGGTATATACCTTGACGAAGCGGATATACATCCTAACTACTGCTTATACCATCAGAGGATTGCACACCCTATCGAAGAATGCATGGCCTTTAAAAAGTGGTGGCAGGGATACGTTGCTCACAGACTACATTTCAAGTGAATGAAGCGCAAAACTCGTCGGGAGCAGAGAAATGCGATAGATGAGGATAAAAGAACTGTCAGCAACTATCACATGGTTGATACCAGGGGATCGCAAGTTCTCACCTTCGAAAGCGATTCTGATGAAGAAGTAGCCCTCGGCCCTCTCTTCAAAAAATCTACCTCAGGAAAAGAGGAAGAGATAAAGAACTGTGAGAATATTCAGCTGCGTAATCATATGTTGCCCGAAAAGAATATCGGACCTACAAACAAGGGATCGAACAAAAAAGATAAGAGGAAAGAAAAATTCCCTGAGGATATCGCCCTCGATGATCGAGTCATCGAAGAGCTAGCTGGACGCCAAGGACCCGCCCAAGAAAAACAAAGTGGATTACAATGTCCTAGCATACCTGAGGAAGATACCCTCATAGCTAAGCGTCTGGGATGCCCTTCTGTTGTCTAAAGAGAAATGAGATTCTCTGATTAGGGCATTACAAGAGCCCGAGCAGTTTCAAGCTTTTCTCGCCGAAGAAAAGTTGAAGGACGGGATGGAAGAAGTGCACACAGCTGACATCACTTTCGGCGATGAAGATCTCCTCCTTGGAACGTGCGAGCACAATCGTCCCCTATATGTCACCGAGTACTGCCATGATATCAAGATAGGAAAGATCTTAGTTGACAACGGGTCCTCTGTCAACCTCCTAAATGTGAGGGTGCTAAAAGAAATCTGCATGAGCGTTCAGCACCTCGCTCGGGATAAAATCACCATCTCCGGGTTCGACTCCCAGTCATCACGGACGCTTGGGTCTGTAATACTGATATTACGCTTTGGACCGCTTGTCACCGATATCAAATTTCATGTCATTGACGCCAAGACTTGCTATAACGCTTTGTTCGGCAGGCCTTGGTTACACGAGTACAACATCACCCCTTCTACACAATATCAGTGTATCAAATATTTCAAAGATGGTCTTGAGTATACCGTGACGGGGAACTAAATCCATTCTCCGTAAATGAAATCCGAAAGTACGAAGATGCAAAGTATTTCTTGCCAGACTTTGAAGATACGGAAAGATGCCATAAGCCGGAGAATAAGCAAAAAGCTATCACCACTTTTCCGGTCTTCGGGAGCGATACCAAGGAGGAGGAAGAGATAGTCTATTCGGGGCCGCCCCAATGGAACATGCCGGGACCATCTACCCATATTCTGGTCTTTGGCAGTGACTCTGAAGACGAAGTCAACGCAGTGTTCTCGGTTCGTCCATCAGTACATGCCCTCACTAGAGATGATCGGAGTTTGCAAATCATGGTTCCATGGCAGCACTACAAAGAGCTTGATGCGCTCGAGACATATAGTGTGCAAGAGCTGCAGACATTCTACGTCCCTCCCAGGCGAAGAGGTGAAAAGGCAATCCTATTCTATCTATCCGCGAAGATTAAAGTCGAAAGAGAAGTTTGGTATGGTGCCGATTTTGCGCTCGACAGGCTCCAACCCATCTGTCTGTCCAGATACTACATGGAGGGATTGAGAAGTTTATTAAGATACCAAGGCGTACCTTTCAAACAGACTGCTCGACAAGCTCAGTTCTACAACAGGATTTGAAACGTCCCTGGAACCCAGCGAAAATTGCCCAACGGAAAAATGGAAACGACTGGGCTTGGATATGTCCAGTCCAAGAAACGGGAGCAATTTCATGGCTGACACATCATAAATGACCTCGATGAAGAAGGGGATGCTCTTTTAAAAGACGCTGACGTTGAACCAGAATGAGGTCCTGCCATAAAAATGTCGAGTCCATCGTTTGAAGAACAGATGGACAAGCTAGTGAGGGAAGCTAGTCAAAAGGTTCGGAACGACCACAGCCACGAAATGGCCATTTACGAGAAAGCTAGGAGGCAATGCCTCCTTCGGCAGGCCACGGAGGATGACGATGCCCTTCACCGTCAGTCCGCCATGCATTCCCAAGATAAGAAAAAGGCCCGACGCAGAGGCAAAAACAAGTTAAAGAACAGAAAAAATGTTCGGCAATGGCAAAACGGATCCAAAAAGCCACGCGATCGAGAAAAGGTCAGCTGGAATCTGTCTCTTATGAAAAGGATGGATCGAACATATTCTTTCCCTCAAGACAAGACAAAGAGAATCTTTGACCTTGTCATGAAACATCAGATGATGACACTCCCGGAGTCTCGGCACCCCGATCAAGCAAACGAGGTTCATCACTCGGATTATTGCTCTTATCACCGAGCGATAGGACATCCTCTTGAAGACTGCTTCACCTTCAAAAACTGGGTCGAAGACCGATATCAACTCGGCAGATTCGCTCTATCCAACAGTTGGAGGGTATCCCCACCCTAGAAGCATGTACCAAAAGCAACATATATAGCAAGAGTAGAACCAAATCAACACCGGTCTTGGAAACGATCTCGTACTTGTCACGTGATAACGCTGTCGGGAGAATGAAAGCGCGAGAATATGGATTACCTCTCCTGTGCTACGAAAATGAGAATGAAGACAAGGTGATCTCAGAATTTCCAGCAGCGCCAAAAGAATTGGAAGATGGGATACACACTACTGTGGATAACCTGAGGAAAATCGACTTGGGGACGGTAAACGACCTGCGGCCTACGTTCGTCAGTGAGCTGCTATCTAAAGAGCAAGTAGTTATGCTAAAAGATGTGCTCATCCAGTATAGAGACTGCTTCGCATGGAACTATTCCTAGATGCCGGGGTTAGATCCAGAAATAGCTGTGCATAAATTAGCGATATCTCTGGACGTCAAGCCAGTCAAACAAGTGCCAAGAAGAATGCGGCTCGAACTTGAAATGAGTATCAATGCCGAAGTTAAGAAGCTAATCGACTCCGGCTTCATCTAAGAAGTTCAATACTCCGACTGGATCGTCAACATTGTCCCAGTGATGAAAAAAATGGGACGGTGCGCATCTGTGTGGATTTCTGAGACCTCAATAAAGCTTGCCCGAAGGATGATTTTCCCGTACCGGTTACCGAGCTGATGATAGATAACACGTCTACTCACGAAGTCTTTTCCTTCATGGACGGATCATCAGGGTACAATTAAATAAAGATGCATCCCGAAGACCAGAAGCATACCTCTTTCCGGACTCCTCTGGGCATATTCTGCTACAAAGTGATGCCTTTCGGTCTAAAGAACGCTTGCGCTACCCATCAGAGGGCCATGACGTAGATTTTCGATGACCTCATACATGAAATCGTCGAATGATATATCGATGACCTCGTAGTGAAAAGCAAATCGTACGAGGAACACTAGGAGCATTTGAAAACAGTGTTCCAACGTCTTCGTAAGTATAACCTAAAGATGAACCTTCTGAAATGCGCATTCGGGGTCTCCTCAGGAAAATTTCTAGGGTACATCATACGACATCGGGGCATCGAAATAGATCCATCGAAGATCAAGGTGATTATGGAAATGCCAACTCTAAGAACTCTTAAGCAACCGCGGTCTCTACAAGGGAAGCTCGCGTATATCCGACGGTTCATAGCCAACCTCTCTGGAAAATGCCGTCCCTACAGTCACTTGATGAAGAAGGGAACCCCGTTCGTTTGGGATTGTAAATGCCATAGTGCGCTGGACGAAATCAAGCAATATCTGCAGAACCCGCTAGTACTGACCGCTCCGGTCAAGGGAAAGCCCCTCATCCTGTATACAACAGCCCTTGAAGGTTTTTTAGGCGTGCTATGGGCACAGGAGAACGACCAAGGGAAGGAGAGAGCCCTTTACTATTTGAATCGAGTTCTCCTGGGGGCATAAAATAACTACTCCCCTATCGAAAAACACTGCCTGGCATTAATCTTCGCGATAACAAAGCTTCGGCATTATGCTTTGGCGCATGAGATCTATCTGATATCAAAAGTGGATCATCTCAAATATTTGATGTCAGGAGCCATACTAACGGGACGGCTCGCTAAATGGGCCCTACTCTTAATGGAATTCTCGATAACATACTGATTGGTATGATGTTTTGCGTACGTGCGTTTTTGAATCAAAGAATTTACCGCAATCAAGAACGGCATTGCTTGGTAGCTAGCCGGTGAGTACGGATCGGTCCATAGGGATTTCGTGTATTTTCTATTTGTTCTAACGAGTTAATTCCAATTGTGGTGGATTGGATTATCATTAAAAACCGAAATGAGTTTGATTAGGATTAAAATCTTGCTAGGGTTAAGTTTAGGTTAAGTTTGGAAATTCAATATTTCTCACCGCTTTCTATGCCCTAATTAAGATCTTTTAGGTGTTAAGGTAATAATTAACAAAGTAAATTAGTACCATCGGGAAGAAAGGTTTCTTCCTCTAGGTCCTTGTCTGTCCTTTCTTAACTCTTACCCTAATCTCCATGGAAAACATACACAACCAGTCTTTTAAACTACGGTATCACCGCTACCTCTTGGGATAGGGTGCCGTAGTGATAGGTGTGTGTATGTATGCATAGAATCCTATTTAAAATGTATGATGGGCAAGAAAGGGGTGAGAGATTTTCATCTCTCAAACCTCTCCTATTCCTAACCCTAACAAGTGAGGAACTACTCACTCATTAGGGAAAAAGATTTCATTTTTATGATTGTTTTTAATAACCTAATTATCTAATCTACGGCAGATAAATAAAATCTAAACTAGGGCAGATAAATAAAAGTTATATTAGGGCAGAAAGGAAAATTAAACTATGGCAAGGTAAAGAAAACGACTTACTTTTTATTTGATGCACTCTTCAAACATTACAAGAATTACAATTCTGAAATTGATAATTAAAAATAGGCATAGGAAGAGGCATACTCCAAAAAGAGTTTTAGGGTTTCTATTTATAGATTATAGAAACCCTAGGGTTACATCTGATCCCTATCTACATTTACAAAATTACCCTGAAAAGCCTAGTCAACGCACCGCCGCCGCCGACAACTTTTGCACCGACACGTGCTTACCATGGCCGTGGAACCACGGCCAAAAACCATGTTTGGCCACGGATTCGTGGCCATATGGAGAGTTCTTGGCTCTGTTTTCTCAGGTATATTTTATGTTGCATTTTTCTTGACTTTTCTTCATTTGGTTCTTCAGAATGTCTTCTAGTCTCTTCCAGATTTCTACAGTGTAGAATATGGTAGACTTTTACCGTTCGCTTCGTATTGAAGTCTTGAATCTTGTTCTGTCTTTGTGCAATCGAACTGCTTGCTGATCTACTTTTGTTCCTCAAACTGTAGGCATGATCAAGGTTCTTCTATTTGTTGGTCGTAGTCTCACTTTTGTTTCGTCTTTTCATCATTTTCACTGATTTGTTCCGAGAACCTGTAACCTGCAACTATGTAGCAGACATGGATCAAAAGCACCTGTTTATTTGTAAAATGAATAAGAATGGGGAATATAATAATGCAAAATTATGATATGAACAAATACCCCAAACTTATCTTTTGCTCGTCCTCGAGCAAAACTAGTTTTATTCTCGAAAAAGACCCAGCCTCACTTTCGCAGGGAAATGCGATTGCACTGAGCTCGTGCAACAAGCCGTTAAACCTCTAGGTGTCCCTAGTAGGAGGAGTGTTGTCTCCTGAGGGTTTTCAGCGGATACTACCCACAAAATTCTATCAATTCGGCCTATTGACTTTTATTCTCCAATTCGGTTTTCTAACAAGAAATTCTATTATCTTTGACTTAGAAATTATCAACCCATATTTTTCACGCTTCCTTATCATTTAATTTAAGATTGTATATGTTTTGTAAATTTACTTAGGTTTTAGCATCTTTTAAGTTTTCCTTTTAAGGTTCCATCTCAACTTAAGAATTTCTATCATCTCTACTAAAGATATATGTCCTATATTTCATTCCTATCTCTCATCTAAACCCTAATCATATACCCATACGTGTGTGTATGTATCACCTCTTCACTTGGAAATTCAATTCAAGCTCTTTTACTCTTGTCCATCGTCCAAAGTATTTTTTTAATTGGTGAATTTTTAGATGAAATTGCTCACACATTCTTCATGCGACCGTTAATACTTCTTGAGGTACTAATGACCGATTACAAAATGTGTTTGCACATTAAGGCGTAAATCCTAGTCTTGTAACACCTGAGGCTTTAGCAGTGACTCCCAAACCAGTTGGTCTAAGGCACTAGGTGATAAAGCACTCTCGTTAAATATTTTTTTCTATATATGCAGCCTTAAGTAATTATAAAAACCAGTGTTCATTTTTTTATCTCTTTATTCACACTTGTATTTTTATTTTATCTTCCTTCATACTAAGGACTTTAAACAAGAGCATTTCAAGGTCTCTTCTACTATTCCAGGTTTCAAGGTTCGTGTTTGTGCAAGTTGTAGGGTATATATTTCCAGAATTTAGACTTAAGCTTAGATATTATTTTTCAGACTTATACTTTAATAAAAATATCAATACTTTTTCTTTATTTTGACTTAGCCCAAGAACTGAACTCAAAACTTGCCTATTTCTAAGTAAACCACAAGGACATATATTTTCTACCATTAAATTTTAAGAAAGGTTATTTTTAGGGATTTTAATTTACTAAGTCTAGGATCTAGTTTTTCCTAGCTAGTTAACCTTCTTGTCAAACTCAAGTCAATTATGGCCAAAATTGAATTTTTTAATTTTTATAATTTTTAAAATTTTTCAGTTTTTATGGGTTTTAAAATAAGTATGCAAATGCAAAAATGTACATATGAATGCGAAGGAAGAAACCTTACCGAGTACACCCCCAAACTTAAACTTGACAGTGTCCTCACTGTCATGCCACACCAAGAGGGTCAAAATGGCCGGTATTCCCCTGTTTATTTTTTTATTTTTTATTTTTTTATTGTTAACAGAAAAAATATATATATATGCAAAAAGGTCCCCCCCCAAACTTAAGTGAAACGGTGTTTCCACTGTTTAAACGTTAAAGTTCCGAGTTAAGGAGGAGAAAAACACAGTATCAAGCTATACAAGGCCTTACACAAGCCAAAGGTTAGCACCAACCATTTAAAAATTTTATCGTTATAATGGTGTGGGTGGTGAAAGAATAGAGTGTAGAGAAAAGAAATGAGAAACACAAGAGACCGTATGGGAAGAAAGGTGGAATATGGTCTCGGTATATTAGGAGAAGAATGGCGGAAGAGAGAAAGAAGTGTAGTACGAACTTGAGGGTGTAAATTGAGTAAATAAATTAGCCCAAATTGTGATGACCGATGTGTTAAAAACGATTGTGCTAATCTATCAACCCGTCGAGAAATGGGGTCAAATCCCTTAAAATTCATGAGAAAACATGGGTATGTTGAACTTGGTAAACCATCCATTGAAAATGGAAGCGTGACGGATTCTTGCGCGGTCGAAACGATAGAAAGGACGAAGGGGAGTGATTTAGGAAGGGTCTCATTCTCACCTAAGTAAGCGTATGTAAGGTGAGACGGCAACAGCTTGAGTTCGAGTTTCAGAGGTGAGACAATTGAAGGTGAAATTGGTGAAACTGTCTTGAACTCGAAGGATTCCATCAATGGTTCGAAATGACTGTAAGCAACCGAGTCTGATGGTTCAACTAACTCATCCGAAAATTCAAAGGACTCAAACTCGGGCGGTGAATCTTCAAAATCGTCCGAAAAAGTAAAACACTCGTAATCGTTATTGGTTGTGAGAACTGTGTCAGATTCAAGGAGGAACGCACTAGTGGCGTCAAAACTGCTGTGATCGAACAGAAATTTTTCAAGCTCACAGTCCTTCTGCATGATCTCTTGCGTGGTCGGAACGATGGAAAGGATGAAGGAGGGTGATTTAGGAAGTATAACAGTTAAAGGTTCAGGAGGATGAATTGGAAAATCCGACTCATCAAACAAAACTGGTTCATCCTCAATACTATCCTCATAATTCTCCTCAAAAGTTATCTCATCCATGTAATTATCATCAAAATCAAAACGCATATGAAGTTCGGGAGAAACATTTAATGACTCGGGATGATGAATTGGAGAGAAAAATTCAGTCAAATCTGCGGGTTCATCCAAAATATTCCCTGCGTCAATATCCTCAATCAAGTGAAAATCAATTTTTTAGGACACCTCATTAAAAGCATGGATATTTATCAATTCAGGTTCTAGATTGGAGGTGTAGAGGTCGAAATGACTGGTGATGGTTTCACTTGAAAGGGACTCTTCATAATCTGGCAAATCAAGCACTAAAAAGTCGCACAACTCATTAAATATTTTATTTTCAACTGGTGAATCATTTAGGACACTTGATAGATATTCAAAACCGGAGTTGTGGGATTCAATTGGTGATGGGTAGGTTTGATTTGGAAGGGTGCACAGCTCACTCTCTCCACTCAAATTCTCAATTTGTCCAACCGCCTCATCATACATTGGAATTTTTGGCGCTAGTTGGAAACTAGCTACCGGTTCACTAGGTTGTCTTGATGAATTAAGGGCGGCAATGGACGCATCCAAATTCCTCATCTGTTGGTTTGTTGCTACAATATAAGCTTCCAACGACTGTTCCAGACTAGACATGGGTTGTGAAGGGGTTTCAGTAAAAGATTCAAAATTGTTTGGATTCTGGAAACTCCCAAATGGCTGTGTAGAAGCAATGTTTAGGGAAGGTGTGAAAGTCGGGTAGGACTGGTAGGAATTGAATGGTTGGACAGGAGTAGGATCAACATTTGGATAAAAAGGTGAATGGACTTGTTGATCCCAAGAACTGGAAGTGTTGAAAGGAGTGAAAGATCGGTTACGAGATTGTTCAATATGTTCAGCAATAGACATGGGTTTCGGAGTTATAACAGAACTCGAAAAAGTAGTATCAACGTAAGAAGGTGGTGAAGGTTGAAATGGTTGATACAAAGTGGATTGCGGAGTCGAACTGTTTCTCCTAGACGCTTCTATTCGATCTTTCAAAGAAATTTTGGGCATGGAGGGGTCGTCCGTAATTCGACCAAAACAATTCGCGTAGGAAGCAATGTTTGGATGAGGGTACCAAAGTTCGACAAGAGTTTTGTGAGGTGGGGTACCCATGATGTAAGAAAGGAGAAGAAAAAGAATGTGGGTGCAAGTGGGGTGCAATGGATTTCTAGCGACAAAATTGGCAAGTCTTTGTAAAAATTTTCTGTTTTGTGTTTTTTTTTTATATATAAGGAGCTTTTTTGCAAAAAGATTTTTAGAAGAAGCTAGACACACGTTCAAGCAATCACAATATGCACAATCAAGCCTAGATCTAGGGTCTCCTAGGTCAACTAGACTGCTCCTAACTGTTCCAAAGGGCAAGTTGTGAGGTCCTCAAATCGCCTCTTCACCGCCAATTGTGGGCAGGTAAGCACAAGTAAAGAAAGGAGGGATCCGCTCACGAATCACCGTGAGACGGGCCTTTTAAAATTACCTTTCCCCACTTGTCTAGCCCAGCCACCACAAAGTCTGGTTTAGATAAACGATCGATGCCTACAACTATTTCTTTGTCCTATCGAGCACGACAGTCCTTATAGGACGAGTCTAATTTTTTTTAATTAACTCGATGGTCAATGCAATATGCCTTTTGTGATTTTTGGGGTCCTAGGAAGGGTAATGAAATCCCCACCCAATCTGGATTGGTGTAAAAACCCCTTAAAGTCAATTTTAAAGATGCAAAGCAGTAAACACAATCAAACACTTGCAAAAAAAATTTATTGCGGTGCAAAGAATCCTGCACAAGATCAAGTTATTGGAGAAGGGAGAGATGTTTTTGCGCAAAAAACCCTGCAAGAAAATTTTTCATAGGAGATCAGGGGGTTCAGAAGAAGGAAAGAAAACTTACAGAGGAGATTCGGTCTGCTGACGTCAGCAGACCGCGGCGGTTCTGCGGCTAAATGAAGAAAATAGCGGCGGTTCCGCGGTGTCTTTGTCGGTTCAGATCCCAAATTTTTTTCTGTTTCTCTGTTCTGATTTTCCTCTGTCTATTAAGATCTGATATTTACTGTTTTGCTCACTGGAATTTTCTAGATCTGAATCCGTTCGTCGATCCTGCACAATTCAAACGAAACACCCTTCAAAGAATAACAAGATGACAAATTTTTTTTTATATTTTTATATTTTTCAGTTTTTATGATTTTTCAATTTTTATATTAACCCGAAATTACAAAAAGAAAATAACTACGCTATCCCCGGCAACGGCGCCATTTGATTGGTACGATATTTTGCGTACGTGCGTTTTTGAATCAAAGAATTTACCGCAATCAAGAACGGCGTCACTTGGTAGCTAGCCGGTGAGTACGGGTCGGTCCACAGGAATTTTGTGTATTTTCTATTTGTTCTAAGGAGTTAATTCCAATTGTGGTGGATTGGATTATCACTAAAAACTGAAATGAGTTTGATTAGGATTAAAATCTTGCTAGGGTTAAGTTTAGGTTAAATTCGGAAATTCAATATTTTTCACCGCTTTCTATGCCCTAATTAAGATCTTTTAGGTGTTAAGGTAATAATTAACAAAGTGGATTAGTACCATCGGGAAGAAACTAGGTTTCTTCCTCTAGGTCCTTGTCCGTCCTTTCTTAACTCTTACCCTAACCTCTATGGAAAATATACACAACCGGTCTTTTAAACTACGGTATCACCGCTACCTCTTGGGATAGGGTGCCGTAGTGAGCGGTGTGTGTATGTATGCATAGAGTCCTATTTAAAATGTATGATGGGCATGAAAGGGGTGAGAGATTTTCATCTCTCAAACCTCTCCTATTCCTAACCCTAACAAGTGAGGAACTACTCACTCATTAGGAAAAAAGATTTCATTTTTATGATTGTTTTTAATAACCTAATTATCTAATCTACGGCAGATAAATAAAATCTAAACTAGGGCAGATAAATAAAAGTTATATTAGGGCAGAAAGGAAAATTAAACTAAGGCAAGGTAAAGAAAACGACTTACTTTTTATTTGATGCACTCTTCAAACATTACAAGAATTAAACTTCTGAAATTGATAATTAAAAATAGGCATAGGAAGAGGCATACTCCAAAAAGAGCTTTAGCATTTCTATTTATAGATTATAAAAACCCTAGAGTTACATCTTATCTCTATCTACATTTACAAAATTACCCTGAGAAGCCTAGTCAACGCACCGCCGCCGCCGACAACTTTTGCACCGACACGTGCTTACCATGGCCGCGGAACCGCGGCCAAAAGCCATGTTTGGCCGCGGATCCGCGGCCATATGGAGAGTTCTTGGCTTTGTTTTCTCAGGTATATTTTATGCTGCATTTTCCTTGATTTTTTTTCATTTTGTTCTTTAGATTGTCTTCTATTCTCTTCCAGATTTTCACAGTGTAGAATGTGGTGAACTTTTACCGTTCGCTTCATGTTGAAGTCTTGAATCTTATGCTGCCTTTGTGCAATCGAACTGCTTGCTGATCTTCGTTTGTTCCTCAAACTGTATGTATGATCAAGATTCTTCTATTTGTTGGTCGTAGTCTCACTTTTGTATCGTCTTTTCATCATTTTTACTGATTTGTTCCGAGAACCTGTAACCTGCAACTATATAGCAGACATGGATTAAAAGCACCTGTTATTTGTAAAATGAATAAGAATGGGGAATATAATAATGCAAAATTATGATATGAACACATACCGACCTCTCAAGGCAGTGAAAAGCCAGGCCATCACCGACTTCCTCGCTGAGCATCCGATACTTGCCGATTCACCCCTAAATTGCAAATTGCCAGACGAGAACGCGTTTGACATGATTGACGGGGAGAGAGAAGAGAGTCATACCCAGTGGGAACTCTACTTCGATGGGGCATCTTCCATGAAGAAGTGAAAGCACAGCTCCCCCATAATCAAATATGGGGTAGGCTTCATCTTCGTGACTCCATAAGGAGGGATAATGCACTTTGCCTTTTCCTTAACAGAGCCGAGGACAAACAATGAAGCAGAATATGAGGCTTTGATAGCAGGTCTTGAAATCGCCGTCGACATGGGAATCGAAAACCTCCTCATATACGGAGACTCCCAGCTAGTCGTTAGCCAAGTAAACGGTGACTATCAGACGTGCAAGCCAGAGTTGGTAAAATATGGCAAAAGAGTGTAACAGTTACTAACTCAAATTCCCTCCTACGTCCTGAAAGCATACCGCGTACAAAAAATAGCAAAGCAGACGCATTAACCAAACTCGCTAAAGAATTGGCTGACGAAAAGCTTGATGACGTAAGATCATTGTACAAAGCCGTCGGGTTCTCGCACCAGCTGAAATATCTCCAGAGTCGTCTGAAGAAAAGGAAGCGACCAAGCAAACAGCCCTGCAAATAGAGGACCAAGAAATGGCTAAGGATTGGAAAGAAGTCTTTATAGACTACTTCGCATCCCGTCGAACACCTGAAGATGCATCCTCATGACATCAGCCCATGAAACGAGCTCTGTCTTTCGCCTTCGTCAATGATACTCTATATAAGAGATCGTTCGACTCTCTGTGGCTGAGATGCCTGGGACCGGAAGAAGCAAGGAGAGTCGTCCAAAAAACTCACGACGGACTCTGCGGTTCTCATCAAGCTGGGCCAAAGATGAAGCTGAAGATCAAAAGAATAGGCTACTATTGGCCCACGATGATTCAGGACTGCCTCGAATACGCGAAGCAGTGCCACTCATGCCAAATTCATGGAGACTTCATCCACCAGCATCCAAACCTGCTGCACCAACAGTGGCTAGCTGACCGTTCAAAATATGGGGAACCAACATAGTTGGGCCTATCGAACCAGCATCGTCCAAAGGACATCGGTTCATATTGGCGACAATCAATTACTTCTCTAAATAGGCAGAAGCCATACCGCTAAGAGAAGTGAAGACGGAGAACATCCACCATTTCTTCAAGACACGTGTCATCTATCATTTCGGCACTCCACGATGGATTATCTCCGATAACGTGCTGGCCTACAGAAGTCACAGAATCGGCCGCTTGGCACAGCAGTATAATATAGACTGGAGATACTCTTCGGTCTATAATCCCCGAGCTAACGGTCTAGCAGAGCCTTTCAACAAAACCTTGACAAAGATCATAAAGAAGACGGTGTCCAAAAATAAAAAGGATTGGCACAAGAGACTGCATGAGCTCTCTGGGCTTATCGGACCACGTTCAAAACGGCCACAAATACAACGCCATATGCATTGGTATTCGACACGGAAGTAGTACTCCCCTTGAAGATAGAGCTACCCTCTCTACGAGTGGCGGTTCATTACAAACTAACAGACGAAGAGAATGCTCATCTTCGGCTTGAGGAGCTCGACGCCCTCGATGAAACTCGTCTCATGGCGCAGCAAAACCTAGAAGCTTACAAAGCAAGGATGACGCGCTCATACGAAAAATTGACTGGGCCGAGAACATTCCACCAAGGCGAACTCGATGAAACTCGTCTTCGGCTTGAGGAGCTCAACGCCCTCGATGAAACTCGTCTTATGGCGCGGCAAAACCTAGAAGCTTACAAAGCAAGGATGACGCGCTCATACGAAAAATTGACTAGGCCGAGAACATTCCACCAAGGTGAACTCGTGCTAGTTATCAAAAGACCTATGGTCCCTAATCATGCCAAACGGGGGAAATTTGAGCCAAACTACGAAGGCCCGTACATCATAGACAAAGTCTACCAAGGAGGAGCTTACTTGCTTATGGATATGCATGGCAAAAGACCCTTCCGGCCCATAAATGGCTGATTCCTTAAGAAATACTACGCGTGACAAGTCACAACCCAGGATAATGATAAGTGACGACGCTTGTGTCCGCTCGCTGTCTTCCTGAGTACCAAACTCTGTAAGTGATATCCGGCAAAACTTCGTCGCAGAAAACTAACAACGGACCGAACGTCCCTAAACTAACTATGGACCGTAATGTCCTTAAACCAGCTCCGGACCGAAACGTCCCTAAACTAACGACGGACCGAAATGTCCCTAAACTAACTATGGACCGTAATGTCCTTAAATTAGCTGTGGACCGAAACGTCCCTAAACTAACAACGGACCAAAACGTCCCTAAACTAACTATAGACCGTAACGTCCCTAAAATAACAACGGACCGAAATGTCCCTAAACTAACAACGGACCGAAACGTCCCTAAAGTAACTATGGACCGTAATGTTCTTAAACTAGCTGCGGACCGAAACGTCCCTAAACTGACAACGGACCGAAGCGTCCCTACACTAACTATGGACCGTAATGTCATTAAACTAGCTGCAGACCAAAACGTCCCTAAACTAACAATGGGCGAAATGTCCTGAAACTAACTACGGACCGAAACGTCCCTAAACTAACAACGGACCGAAATGTCCCTAAACTAACAATGGACCGCTATGTCCTGAAACTAGCTACGGACCGTAACGTCCTTAAACTACTATGAACCGCAGCATCTTTAGGCTAACGCGGCAAAAAAAATGGTACGTCCATAAGCGAAATGGGCACGGATGAAAACCCGAAAGGGCTCCGTGAGTAAAAACAACAGGACTACCGGCGAGTTTGTGAAAACCCGAAAGGGCGCAGACTCGTTAATTTTTTTTTTTCTGTGCACTTGCAAGGTCCCCTCGACCTTGTAAGGAGAAAATACCCGCGTGAGACCCTTACGACTCACAAGGGAGCAGCATACTTAGGGATCCCCACGATTCCTAAGGAGAAATTACACTAACGAGATCCTCACGACTCATAAGGAGAATCCTCTTATGAGACCCTCATGGCTCATAGGATTCAAAAGCCTTAAGTTACAGGGATCTGAACCTGTTCTTAAACCATCACATTCCCCAGATTGCCCTACAAACGGTTCAATATTGGCTCTTGTATACAATCCACGAGCACAAATAAACGTCTCCCCCACCACGTTCCACCAATGGCGCGAAATGTCTTCATGTGGTGAACGACACTTGTAAGTCCTCTCGATTTATAAGGAGAAAACACTCTTGTAAGATCCTTATGATTTATAAAAGAACATGCACTTAAGAATCCTCACGATTCCTAAGGAGAAAACGCACCTACGAGATCTTCACGACTTATAGGGAGAAACACCTTTATGAGACCCTTACGGCTCATGAAGTCAAAAGCCTTAGTCGACAGGATCCTAACCCTGTTCGCTAAGCCACCTTTGTTCGAATCAATAAAGGCAAATGATGATTCACTCCTGGCAATATCCCAGTTGTAGCGATGCTGATGCCTAAATCGGTAGCAAATTCCATGTCCTTTCACGGCAAGTGATGATTCGCTCATGGCAATATTCCAGTCGCAGCGGTGCTGATGCTAAGATTGGTATCAGATCTCAGGTCCATACTCGCAACAAAATCAGTGAGCCAAAAATATAAAAAAATATATATAGCCGAAACGCTTGGGCAACTCGCAATAAAAAGTAGCGAGTAAAAAGAAAAATAGCCGAAATGATTGGGCAACTCGCAATAAAAAGCAGCGAGTAAAAAGAAAAATAGCCGAAATGATTAGGCACCGCGAAAAATAGCCGGAATGATTGGGCAATCGTGATTTTCGCGATATAAAAACCTGAAATGATAGAGCATCGCGGAAAGAAATAAAAAAATGAAAGAATGAAACTTTTGCTCTACAGGCGAGTCTATACTGACCCCTGTATACAATCCAAGGATATAAACGAAAAGGGAATTACATTTCCCAACAAACTATGTCAAAGGGAGAGTTAGATATCGACGGCAATATCTGCATCCCAGAAGATCAACACGATGTTCCCTCCCGACACCGCAGAAAGCGGAAACAAGTCAATAAATGACCTCCCCGTCGGAACAATGCTTCGACCCGGAAACAAGTCAATCAACGACCTCCCCGTCGGGGCAACGCTCCGTCTCGGAAACAAGTCAACCAATGACCTCCCTGTCGGAACAATGCTTCGACCCGGAAACAAGTCAACCAATGACCTCCCCGTCGGAACAATGCTTCGACCTGGAAACAATTCAACCAATGACCTCCCCTCCGGAACAACGCTCCGTCTCGGAAACAAGTCAACCAATGACCTCCCTGTCGGAACAATGCTTCGACCCGGAAACAAGTCAACCAATGACCTCCTCGCCGGAACAACGCTTCGACCCGGAAACAAGTCAACCAATGACCTCCCCGCCGAAACAAGTCAACCAATGACCTCCTTGTCACAATGCTTTGACCCGGAAACAAGTCAACCAATGACCTCCATGTCGGAACAATGCTTCGACCCGGAAACAAGTCAACCAATGACCTCCCCACCGGAACAACGCTCCGTCTCGGAAACAAGTCAACCAATGACCTCCCTGTCGGAACAATGGTTCGACCCAGAAACAAGTCAACCAATGACCTCCCCGCCGGAACAATGCTTCGACCCGGAAACAAGTCAACCAATGACCTCCCCGCCGGAACAAAGCTCTGTCTCGGAAACAAGTCAACCAATGACCTCCCTGTCGGAACAATGCTTCGACCCGGAAACAAGTCAACCAATGACCTCCCCGCCGAAACAACGCTCCGTCTCGGAAACAAGTCAACCAATGACCTTCCCGCCGAAACAACGCTCCATCTCGGAAAGAAGTTAGCCAATGACCTTCCCGCCGGAACAACGCTCCGTTTCAGAAACAAGTCAACAAATGACCTCCCTGTCGGAACAATGCTTCGACCCGGAAACAAGTCAGCCAATGACGTCCCCGCAGGAACAAAGCTCCGTTTCGAAAACAAGTCAGCCAATGACCTCCCTGCCGGAACAACGCTCCGTCTCGGAAACAAGTCAACAAATGACCTCCATGTCGGAACAATGCTTCGACCCGGAAACAAGTCAACCAATGACCTCCCTGCCGGAACAAAGCTCCATTTCGGAAACAAGTCAACAAATGACCTCCCTGTCGGAACAATGCTTCGACCCGGAAACAAGTCAACCAATGACCTCCCCGTCGGAACAAGCTCCGTCTCGGAAACAAGTCAACAAATGACCTCCCTGTCGGAACAATGCTTCGACCCGGAAACAAGTCAACCAATGACCTCCTCACCGGAACAAAGCTCCGTCTCGGAAACAAGTCAACAAATGACCTCCCTGTCGGAGCAATGCTTCGATCCGGAAACAAGTCAACCAATGACCTCTCCATCGGAACAACGCTTCGTCTCGGAATCAAGTCAACCAATAATCTCTAGATTTGTTTCGACCCCCCAGGGAAACTAGTGTCCCTGCGCAAACCTCTCAACCTGTAAAAAGAAAACTCTCTTATGAGATCCTTACGACTCTCAAGAGAAAACACACTTAGGAGTCCTCACGACCCCTAAGGCGAAATTATACCTAGGAGATCCTCTCGACTCGTGGGGAGAAATATCTTTATGAGACCCTTACGACCCATAAAGTTGAAAAATCTTAGGCAGCAGACCTGAACCTGTTCCCTAAGCCATCGCTACCTTACAAGGAGTTCAAGATGAATATTATCTACCATCTACAGGCCATGTTTCTCCCAATCAGAGCAAAACCCTGTTCAAATTCCAAGGCGGGAAATGAAGCAACGTTTCTGTTTCCCCCAATCAGAGCAAAACTCTGTTTTAAAAATTCAAATAATAATAAAGAAAGTAATGCTTCAGATTTCTTGCGCTGCGCGCAACGTGCCACGTGTCAAAAACAGACACGCCAGCGTTGCGCCCAAGACAGCGCACCCAATCAGAGCAAGGCTCTGTTTTAATAAAAATAAAGGAAGCAACGCTTCAGATGACCTGCGCTTTACGCTGCACGACACGTGTCAGCGCAGTGGCGCTGCGCTCTGCGCTGCGCGACACGTGTCAAGCGCAGGTGCGCTTGCGCCAACGGTGCCGGCACTAAATCAAAATTAAAAAGATCTTTCTAATCTTGTTAAAACAAGAAGATTATCTTCTGTAAAAACAGAGCCCTAGGATCAAAGATCCAACGGTGGGGAAATATCCCCAGATCAATCAGAGAAAGATCTCTGTAACCAATTTAACAAATCAATTGGCACTATATAAAGGCCCTTAGACTCCAAGTCTAAAACAAACAGAGATAGAGATACAGAACTCCTCTAAAAACTTTAAGAAGAACTCGAAGAGAAAAAGGTAAACCTTTGGAAAAAAGAAGAAGTTCTTCTAAAAAGATCAAAGATCTAAGAACAAGATCAAGATCTTGAATAAAAAAATAATAGAAAAGAAGTAAT
This sequence comes from Agapanthus africanus, assembly GCA_030015575.1. Taxonomy (NCBI): domain Eukaryota; kingdom Viridiplantae; phylum Streptophyta; class Magnoliopsida; order Asparagales; family Amaryllidaceae; genus Agapanthus; species Agapanthus africanus. The sequence goes on from CM057338.1 coordinate 365,885,307, forward strand.
TTACTTCTTTATCAGATCTTTCGATCTATATAAAGGCATTGCCTTTTGATGAACCACTGGTTCTTGAAATTTGAGGTAGAACCTCTTTGGAACAAGATAGACTTGTTTCCTCGATCTAAATTTGATCAAGATGCGCTTTGCACTATTGTACAGTGCCTTGCACTTTTGATTTGCGCTGTTGCGCTCCTTGGATTGGCGCAAGTCACCAGAGAGCGCCACATGTCAATCTGCACCTTACGCTCCCAAAAACAGAGCGCTGCGCTCTTGGATTGGCGCACTGCACCAGAGCGCGCCATGTGTCAGCAGCGCAGCGCACTGCGCTTGCGCTCACCAGAGCGTGACACGTGTCACCTCCACATGCGCTAGCGCCTTGCGCTCTTTAATTGGCGCAGAGTGCCTGACAGGCCACGTGGCGCGCTGTCAGACCATTAAATGCTATGCATTATTAAACAAGGGCAGAGCCCAAATAAAGACCTGACAGGCCAGACACAAACAAAATGTTAAACATTTTCAAATGGATTTAACCCAATTCTGGCCATAAGTCCTCAAATTAAATTGAACCGAGCACAACTGCTCTCTCAAATCAATTTACACCCGGTTCGAGGGTACATCTCTGAACTCCTCTGATATTTGTCTTTGTAATCCTTCAACATCGTAAGAGAGGTGACGGGTCCCGACAATCACACATTGCTACGGACTGTGGGGTCCTTAAACTCATGGACTAATGCGTCATTAAACCAATATTCGTCCCCAAAATGGGAATGTTGGACCACCATGTCCTTAAACTGGCAATGGACCACCATGTCCCTAAACTGGCAATGGACCACCATGTCCCTAAACTGGTAATACGGGCTGTGGGGTCCTTAAACTCATGGACTAATGCGTCCTTAAACCAATATTCGTCCCCAAAATGGGAATGCTGGACCACCATGTCCCTAAACTGGCAATGGACCACTATGTCCCTAAACTAGAACAATAGAGCCCAAATGCTCTCTTGTTGGATCTAAACGATCCCGTTAAGTTGATCTTAGTCTAAAATTAGACTAACGCATCCTTAACAAACGTTTAAGTTGATCTTAGCATTAAATATGGCTAACGTATCCTTAAACATAAACCCCAAACCCAAATCTAAGAAAATACGGATTTGGACTAATCCACGTCCTACAGGCGACGACATAAATTAGTTTCTGTATACAATCCACGGGCAACCACAAACAAAACAAACACCCACGACACGAAGTGAACATCTGGAGAAGGAGAAAGTTGTTACCGCGATGCGGTAGCGTAATTAACTGCAGGGGCTTGCGCCTGCAGGGAAGAGCGTCCCCACAATCAAAAACCCCTCGAACGAGGGGGAATCTTACGAAGTCTGCTACATCGGCTGCATCCGTCTAAACTTCCGATACACGGTGCCATAAATCAACTTGGCATCTTCGGAGAGGTGGACGGATAAAACCAAATAGCATCTGTCCCGAATCTCAGGCAAGACGTCTCTGCGTCGCACCGCCATTCGGAGGGGAACAGATTCTGGCACGCCCGGTGGGACCTTTTCCTCTTTCCACTCCACACTTCGTGTGTCGTGTTCGCGAACGAATCGCGGTTTACTGTGGTTGCCTGTGGATTCAAGGTACTTAGATTTGGTGTCTTGCTCCGTGCAGAAAACAGAAGATCAATGGTTTCAAACTGCACTACTTGCAACTGCAACTCTCACTCCGTCCTTGCTGGAGGAGTGACTTATGGGCCCCAACCGGCCTCTCTTTTCAAGATGCCAGTGGAGCAGGTAACTCAAGCCACCACTGGACTATTCTTCAGGACCATGCTCCCACCGATGAGCTTCAACGCCCCTGTACCGTCATAAGAAGCTCCCAAGAAGTCGGTATTCGATCGGCTTGCAACTACTGCGGCCCCTCTCAACGGGTCGTCCAAGTCCAATGCCTCAGTTTTTAACAGATTGGGCCGAAGCTCAGATGGGCCCGTAAATAAGCCTACAATTCCTGAAGAGGTTATCCCAAAACGGATAGCCATCCCTATGTTAGGTCCACGTTACCTCTCCCGGTACTTTCGGGGTTGCGGAAACGGTAAATCAAAATTTTTTCTAAGCTTTGTAACATGGACCGTAAAAGCCGGATCTTTGCTAAACTATAAACTAGCAACCTAACAAGAGATGTAACTACTCGGTTAGGGGTTATACCTCAACTTGAACTCCTTCACTTCTAGTTGTTGTTCTTCTATGATGTTCTTCTGTTCTTGTTGTTCTTTTCATGGCTTGCTCAAAGATTGATCCGGACTTCGGTCACCTCCGCGGCCTCCTTGAGTCGAAGACGATCCACCCGAGAGATGTACGCCGGGCTCCACCTCAAGCCGAGGTAACTAGGGCAAGGAGATTGCTAATCTAGAAGCCCTAGGTTGTGTAGAGAAGATGTATGGATGTGTTTGTCAAGTAGAATCCTTTTTCTCTCAACACATGAGATCAAAGGAGAAAATCAAGAGGAGGAAGAAGAAGGAGGTTTTTAGCAACCATGGAGCTTCTCATATCAAGAGAGAGAAAGAGAATAATGTTATGATAAGCTTAACCAAGAGAAAAGCTAACCATGGTTGCAATAATGCAAAAAAAAAAAACATCATTACTAATTCCATCAAGATAAAGTTGATGGCTACAATTGAAATGACCATTATCATAATCCAAAAGAAAATGGAAAAGAAAAGAAGAGTGTGGAATCCTCTTGAAAGTCAATGGTCAACACGGTCAACCGGTCAACAAAGTCAAGAGGGGTCAACGGGGTCAAATGGTCAATGCAATTAGCCATCATAAGATTATCACTAATAGGATTAGTAAATGATGTTCGCTGCTCATAATGGTTTTGACCAAACGAACTGTCAAAACCCTAATGAGCCTGCCACATAATGGTTTTGGCCGAACCAACTGCCAAAACCCTAATGAGGCACCTCCTCCTTCATCGCTCCAGAAAACTGTGCATACACACCTGCATCCGTATTCCGTAGAATGCGGATGCACAGAAGACAAAACAAATCCATCCATGCAATACTAGGATCCGGCTTAAACCAAAGCCCACTAGTATTGCCTGCCCGAACACCATACGCACACAAGTGTACGTAAGTGATCGCAGCCCTGCCGTAAAACCATACGGCCTCTACACGTTTCGCTCAGTGCAGGGAAACTCTCTGTGTGGGACTCTAAAGACTCGACACTACGCTGGCAGTGGGTTTAACCACAGACCGCAAGCGGCACTAGCTGTACGTAACGGTCCCCAGGTAGATGTCGATAAGAAGGCCGATGAGGTACACCCATCCGAACTCCTACTGAGCCTGTATGTGACAATCTCCGTACAGTCCGGTCTGTTCGTCTGATACATCGCATGGCGGGCCTAGGGGGGCGGTAAACGTCAGTCCCCTAATAGCGGTACAAGTCGTGTCGGAGTGAAGCCCAATACACCCTGAGATAACACTGGAAACCTACCAGTATATCTCGCTTGCCCTGGCCAGGGACTACTCGTGTAATGGCTCTCCTAGACACAGCGCGATGTCAACCCCCAATACCGGGAGAGACGAATCCTGTCTAACCGTCACTGCCTCCAAGTGCTTCGGGACTGCTCCCAACTACTACCTGTTTGCACGACTCAGTAGAGCCGTGGTAGGGTAGTAATCAAAGAACAGTGGGAACACACTCGAGGCGAAGTGACAGTGTCAAGTCAGCGGACTAAGCTGTACTCATGTCACCTGGGAACTGATAACTGACGATAGGTATAATACCAACCATCAGTTCCCGACGAGTCCTGTCCAGTGTACTCGTAACCTAACGAGCACCCGCATACTATCTCAAGTACGACGTACTGACGGCTGTGGGACAGACCGTCTCCCGTGCTGGGATGAGAAGCGCATACGCTAGTCTACTCTGGAGTATCGATGCCCTATCTCGATACTCCCACGACTAGGGACGTGTATAAGGATGTGCTTGTAGATTACCCAGCCCCCACGAGTGTGATCGCCATCACAACGCCGGTAATCAAGCAAAGATCCTAAGGGCTCTACTAATGCGTATAGGTGATATAATAAATAAACACACATGTACACATTAAAGCAGAGACAAACCAAGTAGCATACTACTATATTGAGCAAGATTGTCTGTACAACTGTGAATATCCCAAGCTTCCATCAAGTAATATACATACTAGTATGATACAGTAATGGCCTCTAGGGCATATACACCAACAATCTCCCACTTGCACTAAGGCCATGTACTGGCGTATCGAAGACCTATCATCTCGATCAGCCGCTCGAACTGAGTCTGGCGTAAAGCCTTCGTGAATGGGTCCGCAGTGTTGTCCTTTGTGTCCACTCTCCGCACCTCGATCTCCTGTCGATCAATGATCTCCCTGATCAGGTGATACCGCCTTAAGATGTGCCTGGATTTCTGATGGGACCTTGGTTCCTTCGCTAAAGCTATAGCCCCATTGTTATCGCAATACAAAGGTATTGGGTCAACAATGGACGGAACCACCTGAAGTTCACTAATGAACTTCTTAATCCAGACCGCCTCTTTTGCGGCATCGCTTGCAGCAATGTATTCAGCCTCCATCGTCGAGTCTGCGACGGTATCCTGCTTGGAACTCCTCCAACATACCGCCCCTCCGTTGAGGGTAAACACAAAACCCGAGACGGACTTGCTATCATCTTTGTCACTCTGGAAGCTTGAATCGGTAAAGGACTCGACCCTGAGGTCTCCATTACCGTAAACCAGGAACATCTCCTTAGTCCTTCTCAGGTACTTGAGAATGTTCTTCACTGCTGTCCAGTGGTCCTCCCCTGGGTCCGACTGATACCGGCTTACCGTGCTCAACGCGTAAGCTACATCTGGTCTTGTACATAGCATCGCATACATTATAGATCCTACCGCCGAAGCGTAGGGTATAGTGCTCATGCGAACCCTCTCCTCGTCAGTCTTAGGAGACATCTTCTTGGAGAGGGTAATTCCGTGCAATGCGGGTATGTTACCGCGCTTGGAATCCTCCATACTAAATCTCTTTAGTACGGTCTCTATGTACCTGGACTGCGAAAGTCCCAATAGTTTCTTGGATCTATCTCTATAGATCTTGATCCCCAGAATGTACGAGGCATCACCCAGGTCCTTCATGGAGAACCTTTGTGACAAAAACAGCTTGACCGATTGTAGCATAGGAATGTCATTTCCTATCAAAAGAATGTCGTCCACGTACAAGACTAGGAACACGACAGTTCGTCCTACAATTTTCTTATAAACACAGGGTTCATCTTCGTTCTTGATGAAATCAAATTCCTTGATTGCCTCATCAAAACAGATGTTCCAGCTCCGCGATGCCTGCTTTAATCCATAAATGGATTTAAGCAACTTGCACACCTTTCCGCTGCTCCCACTGTCTACGAAACCTTCTGGTTGATCCATGTAAACGCACTCTTCCAAACAACCGTTTAGGAAAGCCGTCTTCACATCCATCTGCCAGATTTCATAGTCATGGAAGGCAGCAATGGCAAGTAAGATCCGAATGGATTTGAGCATAGCCACCGGAGAAAAAGTCTCGTCATAGTCCAAACCAGGTCTTTGACGGAAACCTTTTGCAACGAGTCTAGCTTTATAGGTTTCCACCTGCCCATCTACACCAAGTTTCCTTTTGTAGATCTATTTGCATCCAACGGGTTTTACCCCAGATGGAGCAATATCCAAGGTCCACACTTTATTGGTGTACATGGACTCCATTTCGGATTGCATTGCTTCCTGCCACTTATCAGAGTCCCTACTGATAATGGCCTGCCTGAAACTGGTAGGATCATCTTCTTCCAAGATGCAATCCTCTCGATCCCCGTCTATGAGAAAACCGTAGTATCTCTCGGGCGGATGAGAAATCCTACCAGATCTGCGGAGTGGCTGAGGTTCGTTTGGGGTTATTGAATCTAGCGGTTCCTCCAAATTTTCTGTTAAAGCTTGTGTTTCTGGAATTTCATCCAGTTCTACCGTGCTGCCACTAATGTTTTTAACAAGAAATTCTTTTTCTAAAAATGTGGCATTTCTTGAAACAATTATCTTCTGTTCCTCTGCATGGTAGAATAGATACCCACTTGAATCTTTTGGGTATCCCACAAACTTACACAAAACTGCCCGTGCCTCAAGTTTGTCTGGGTTCTGCTTTTTGACATAAGCTGGGCAACCCCAAATCTTAATACGTTTAAGATACAAACTTTTACCACTCCATATTTCATACGGAGTCTTAGGCACGGATTTGGATGGAACTTGATTCAATAGATGTGCTGCAGTTTGAAGTGCATATCCCCAGAATGAAAGAGGTAACTCAGCACTACTCATCATGGAGCGAACCATATCCAGTAGGGTACGATTCCTCCGCTCCGATACACCGTTGTGCTGTGGTGTATAAGGAGGAGTGAGCTGAGAGAGAATACCATTCTCTTTTAAGTAATCTAGGAATTCCGTGCTCAAGTACTCCCCTCCCCTGTCAGACCGGAGGATCTTGATATTTTTGCCAATCTGGTTCTCTACTTCCTTTCTGAATTCCTTGAATTTCTCAAAAGCTTCAGATTTGTGTTTCATCAGATACACATATCCGAACCTAGAGAGATCGTCAGTGAATGTGATGAAGTACGAGAACCCACCCCTTGCATGTATAGACATCGGACCACACACATCACTGTGTATGAGTCCCAAGAGCTCTCTTGCTCTTTCTCCATGTCCGGTGAACGGAGATTTGGTCATCTTCCCTTTGAGACAAGACTGACAAGTTTCATAAGATGAAAACTCGAACGTATTCAAGAGTCCATCTTTATGCAACTTACTCAGTCTTTTCTCTCCGATATGACCAAGCCTACAATGCCACAAGTAGGATTCATTCGTATCTGAATTCTTCCTCTTGAGTGTGTTTTGTATATTGAGAACTGTATTCTGACTTAGAACGTAGATACCATTACACAGTGTACCCTCTGCAACCAGTACCTTATGAAGGTAAATGTTCATGATATTCTTTTCAAGAACAAAGTCATATCCATCTTTATCGAGTAAAGAAACTGATATGATGTTGCAAACCATGGAGGGTACATAGTAGCAATCGTTCAAAATCATAGTCTTGCCATTAGGCAATACTAGGTGATATTCACCGACGGCTGCCGCATTAACTTGTGCTCCGTTCGCTACTCTGAGCGACATATCACCCGGTGCAACTTTCCTACTTTTTCTCAGTCCCTGCAATAAATTACAGATATGAGATCCTGATCCGGTATCAAGTACCCAGGAGGTAGGGCTGACCGTAAAACAGTTCTCAATTACAAGAACACCTGAAGTAGATGCAAAACCATGCTTCTTCTTCAACTGGGTATCCTGGAAATCCATACTTTCCTCTTTCCCATTCTCATACTCATGACTGTTGTCACAAGTTAGAGCTGAACCAACTTTCCCCAGTCCCGAATAAGAATTCGGATCGGTCAAGCGATACATTTTATTATCTTGATTAGGGCGTGAAAGGGTTGCTGCCTGGAGAGAGAGAAAAGAAACACTCAGCGTATGCTCTTGCAAGATTAGATTGGTTTATTAATTTATCTAACCAGGATGTCTCCCACTGTTTACTCAAATTCTTCTTAAAACCTTTTAAAAGAAGAACTAGCCGGGTTTTAATTCACGTCACAATACTTGCTTAACCTTTCAGCCAGGCTAGTGTCGGTACTTCGAGGGAGGTTTTCCAACGCTTTCGCGAAGTTCCTTAATTAAATAACCTCTTTTCCCTGGGGGCGTAACCCCGCTAACACCTTTCTAGACACCTACTAGGTTTATAGCATTGATCGTTAAGTGAAATAATCTCCCGAGGGTAAACCAACTCATCAGTGGGATCGGGATCCAACTGTCATTGTGTGATAACCTAGATGGAATCCACTCTAGTCACCACACTTCAGAAGGTATGCTAAATCTGCAAGTTTCAGTTCTTTTGAAACTCCCGATGTGGTTTTTGCCCCTAGGACCCAAGTGATCTTGACACAGTCAACAAATCAAAAGGTCCTAGTCAAGTTCATCCCGTCATTATCTTGATTGCATTAAACCCACCTGCATAACCCTTGACACAGTCAACAAGGTTCTATAAATGTCCTAACCAATCACTTTGTATCCAGCAAATAAGCTACACTTAGCTACCGTTCACTGCGCCTTGACACAGTCAACAAACGCAGCACGAATACTAAGTATAACTTATAAGAAACGACGGAGGGCTACGGCTGGGTTTTTGGCGAAAAACCCGTTAACGTAATGAACTTGATATCGTTGAAGGAACGTGATACATCCTTTTGAAAAACATAGTGGCGAAAACTTTTGCTAAAGAGGTCACTCCCTGTGAAGGGATCTCGGCTCTTTCCTCGTCGAGTGAGGTGCTGGGCATTCGTAAGATGAATACCTCGATGCAAAGCAAGAATAATCGACTATGGTGAAGTTATTGCCTTGACGCAAAGTTTTGTCCAAGGGGTCACTCCCGGTGAAGGGATCTCGGCCCTTGCCTCGTCGACTGAGGTGCTGGGCATTCATAACCGAATACCGCGATGCAAAACAAAAATGAACGTCCTTGCAATAACAGCTTTTTGAAAAATTGTTCCAACAACGTCTTTTAGGTTTATTTTCTTGCATTAGTTCTTTTAATGCGTCCCATCATTTAAATCCTACCATTGCAGAAAACAACCAAAATATGACGTACGCTTATGCCATTCGCATTCGCCACGGGGCCCCGTCATCACCCGTTAGGTTACTTAACTAACGACAGAGCGGGGGCTGGGCTAGCGCGGCTGTAAAACATAAGCAACGCCTAAATAGTTATTATATATAGCAATATAGCAATGATAGCCAATCCAGATCACAGATGAACACTTTGGATATACTAGGAATCCGCAATTCGTTCGAGCCTGCAACGAAAAACGGATTACACGGTCGCGATGAATAGCCAACACCCCACCCAAGACCCCTACGGGTGCGGCAAACTACCCGCCAAGTACCCGAAGCGAAGCAACCTCCCTCAATGCCATGAGTAGGCCACTCGGCACTTCGAGCTACTCGGTAGTTTGTGCACCCCTCCATGGGTCTATCCTAGGAGCAAAAACAGTAAAAAGAATTATACAATGACGGCTACAACCCCGACCCGGTTGTGCGGCCAAACAAATAATATTACATCAATTTACAAATTTATTACATGAATGAAAGAAAAAGAAACTCTCATCTCACATCCACCCCGGCTATTCATCCGCGACAATCCAACGAGTTCATATACACAAACCATCAACAACAATCACAGATCACAGATATGTATAACCCCGACTAATCGTCATATAGCGATTAGCCGACGTTCAATACATAAGAACATCACAGATATAACCTTTATAGTCAAAGTATATTGAAGTTCGAAAAAATACGGAATTATAGGCCCCCAAAAACAAATTTCTATTCTGGAAAATCTGGGCACATATAATATGTCAGAAAAATCCTAAAACCATGTCAGAAACACACTGCACCAAAGACGAGACAGCAACTCTACCAGAGCGCGGCGCTTCCGCGGCAATAGCAAGCTATTGCCGCGGAAGCGCGGCCATCTAGGTGAGTTACTGTGTCGTTTTTGGTGAGTTTCTTCTAAAAAGCCTGAGATGATTTTTGGGATATAATAAATTTTGTTTTGACGAGAAAAAAATTTAACAGAAACTCAGGTTTTCATAACTTGGTTTTTTCGATTTTTCCGTTTCGAAGTTCGATACACTTTACTACCAAGCTAGTTTATGTTTAGTTAGTCTCTGATACCACTGTTAGGTCCACGTTACCTCTCCCGGTACTTTCGGGGTTGCGGAAACGGTAAATCAAAATTTTTTCTAAGCTTTGTAACATGGACCGTAAAAGCCGGATCTTTGCTAAACTATAAACTAGCAACCTAACAAGAGATGTAACTACTCGGTTAGGGGTTATACCTCAACTTGAACTCCTTCACTTCTAGTTGTTGTTCTTCTATGATGTTCTTCTGTTCTTGTTGTTCTTTTCATGGCTTGCTCAAAGGTTGATCCGGACTTCGGTCACCTCCGCGGCCTCCTTGAGTCGAAGACGATCCACCCGAGAGATGTACGCCGGGCTCCACCTCAAGCCGAGGTAACTAGGGCAACGAGATTGCTAATCTAGAAGCCCTAGGTTGTGTAGAGAAGATGTATGGATGTGTTTGTCAAGTAGAATCCTTTTTCTCTCAACACATGAATCAAAGGAGAAAATCAAGAGGAGGAAGAAGAAGGAGGTTTTTAGCAACCATGGAGCTTCTCATATCAAGAGAGAGAAAGAGAATAATGTTATGATAAGCTTAACCAAGAGAAAAGCTAACCATGGTTGCAATAATGCAAAAAAAAAACATCATTACTAATTCCATCAAGATAAAGTTGATGGCTACAATTGAAATGACCATTATCATAATCCAAAAGAAAATGGAAAAGAAAAGAAGAGTGTGGAATCCTCTTGAAAGTCAATGGTCAACACGGTCAACCGGTCAACAAAGTCAAGAGGGGTCAACGGGGTCAAATGGTCAATGCAATTAGCCATCATAAGATTATCACTAATAGGATTAGTAAATGATGTTCGCTGCTCATAATGGTTTTGACCAAACGAACTGTCAAAACCCTAATGAGCCTGCCACATAATGGTTTTGGCCGAACCAACTGCCAAAACCCTAATGAGGCACCTCCTCCTTCATCGCTCCAGAAAACTGTGCATACACACCTGCATCCGTATTCCGTAGAATGCGGATGCACAGAAGACAAAACAAATCCATCCATGCAATACTAGGATCCGGCTTAAACCAAAGCCCACTAGTATTGCCTGCCCGAACACCATACGCACACAAGTGTACGTAAGTGATCGCAGCCCTGCCGTAAAACCATACGGCCTCTACACGTTTCGCTCAGTGCAGGGAAACTCTCTGTGTGGGACTCTAAAGACTCGACACTACGCTGGCAGTGGGTTTAACCACAGACCGCAAGCGGCACTAGCTGTACGTAACGGTCCCCAGGTAGATGTCGATAAGAAGGCCGATGAGGTACACCCATCCGAACTCCTACTGAGCCTGTATGTGACAATCTCCGTACAGTCCGGTCTGTTCGTCTGATACATCGCATGGCGGGCCTAGGGGGGCGGTAAACGTCAGTCCCCTAATAGCGGTACAAGTCGTGTCGGAGTGAAGCCCAATACACCCTGAGATAACACTGGAAACCTACCAGTATATCTCGCTTGCCCTGGCCAGGGACTACTCGTGTAATGGCTCTCCTAGACACAGCGCGATGTCAACCCCCAATACCGGGAGAGACGAATCCTGTCTAACCGTCACTGCCTCCAAGTGCTTCGGGACTGCTCCCAACTACTACCTGTTTGCACGACTCAGTAGAGCCGTGGTAGGGTAGTAATCAAAGAACAGTGGGAACACACTCGAGGCGAAGTGACGGTGTCAAGTCAGCGGACTAAGCTGTACTCATGTCACCTGGGAACTGATAACTGACGATAGGTATAATACCAACCATCAGTTCCCGACGAGTCCTGTCCAGTGTACTCGTAACCTAACGAGCACCCGCATACTATCTCAAGTACGACGTACTGACGGCTGTGGGACAGACCGTCTCCCGTGCTGGGATGAGAAGCGCATACGCTAGTCTACTCTGGAGTATCGATGCCCTATCTCGATACTCCCACGACTAGGGACGTGTATAAGGATGTGCTTGTAGATTACCCAGCCCCCACGAGTGTGATCGCCATCACAACGCCGGTAATCAAGCAAAGATCCTAAGGGCTCTACTAATGCGTATAGGTGATATAATAAATAAACACACATGTACACATTAAAGCAGAGACAAACCAAGTAGCATACTACTATATTGAGCAAGATTGTCTGTACAACTGTGAATATCCCAAGCTTCCATCAAGTAATAGACATACTAGTATGATACAGTAATGGCCTCTAGGGCATATACACCAACACCCTACTCCTGAAGTCCCCAAGGCGGCTTCTCCTGCTAAGGGGTCGGTTTTCACAAGACTGGCCGTTTCGGCTCCTACTCCACATGAAGTCATGAAGGCTGTTTCCCCTGTTCGAAAGTCGGCCTTCGCAAGATTGACTACTCCCTCTCAAGGGATGTCAGTCTTCGACAGGCTAGCACCAATAACAGTCTCTCCTCAAAGCAGGGGGCATGAAGAAGCTTATCCAACAACGGAGGTGATCTCATCCGCACGACATGCTCGACGTCGCCACTGGCGCCGAGTAAGGAAAGCTGGGGGCAATTCCCCTTCTGGACTGACTCCGCCAACTCTAACGGTAGAAGTTGACGCTGCTGTTCCAACCGAGAACAGCTTTGAACTGCTCAACAAGGTGCGCAGAAACTCTCCTACTGTAGTGCTGAAGAGAACTCCTTCACCTGTGGAGAATACTCCAGAGAAAAAGCTGGAGCAGCCCCCTCAACGGCTGTCCTCTAAAATTTACAAGGTCTGGCGTCAAGTCCAAGACTCAGTGGTGGATCAAGACTTCCTCTGCCGACAGAAAAAGATGAAGGTTTGGCAGGAGAAGGACTACTCTGTCAAGCCAGAAAAAGCAACAGCTGGATGGGTGCCCACTGCAACGGCTCCCTCAACGTCAATCACTCAAAAGAAAATGAGGCCGCAAAAAGCCCCTGTGAACATGGCGAACCATAAAAGCGCTGAGCACAAACGCCCCGAGTCTGAGGGCATAGTGGTGCATACTGTTTATATGGCATCTGGGAAAGAGGATAACAGCGCTTCGATGGGTCACCGACCGCTCACCCGATCCGTGACAAAAGCCCAGGAACAACAGCAGAAGCTTCAAGAGATGATGACTGCGATGACCGCACTCACCGGGCCAAAAGAAATCCCGGAGGCATCATCAGAGCAGCTTAGCAGAAACGGCATTTGAATGGTATTCGGAGCTACCTAACGACTCTGTCAAAACATTTGCGGAGATGGAGCTATTGTTTACACAAAGATTCGCGAGTGCTAGTGAATGCACCCCGATAACAGAACTGATTAATGCCAGGGTATGGCCAGGCGAAACGTGGGTCCAATATGCAATACGGTGGCGAAACTTATGGTCGAAGTGCGAACAACGCATCGAAGAAGCACCTGCGGTAGGCATGTTCGTGAGCACTCTTGATCCACAAGCGACCATCTCGCAATTCATGATGTTCTTCAAACCAACTACTTTCCAGACCTTGATCGACAAGTTAGCCCAGATGGATCAAATGGGTCACAGACCGTCTCCTCCGAAGCCGGAACCCCGAAACGACAAGGGTAAAGGGAAGGCGACCTTCGTTGCGAACACCCAACAGCAGCCCAGTGCCCCAAAGCTAGCGGATCAACTGGAAGAGAGACGGCGATATTATAATGAGAAAATGAAGCGCCCTTACTCATTCCCGCGGGATAAAATGAAGAGGCTGTTCGAGCTGGCGATGCGCAATAGACTTATCTATCTCCCGAATCCAAGGAGACCACCGCAACCCAGCAAGGTGAATAATCTCAATTATTGCCCTTATCACCAAACTGTAAGTCACTCGATCAAGGATTGCTTCATCTTTAAGGGATAGATCGAGGATTAGTACCTACAAGGCAAGTTTGCGCTGTCTGAAAAGTGGAAAGTAAACCCACCACAGCCGCACGCTCCAAAGAAGACGGGTACGCCGGGGGCAACTTGTTCTTTTGTTGAAGAAGCTCCATGGGAGGTCGTGCTTTCCGCCAAAACCAAAAAGATGCTGAATGATCTCCAGACATGCCCAGCGATCAGATGGAAGAACCCGTTGGAACCTGAGATCATCATGGGGATGCTGAAGCCACGCCTAACTCCAAAGATTGGTGATAGCCAAAGTGCTCACACTTAGCCGTCAAAATCTTCAAAAAAGAAGAAGAAGTCCAAAAAGGCCATGAAGCCTGCTGACAAGCGCACGAGCCTGCAAAAACAGATCGACGCGCTGGAGGAATATAATCAGAAGGCGCAGACTCCCATCACGCTCCAAGAGTTCTTCAGCCACGTCTTTCAGGAGGAAGATGATGGAGAAAGCTCGTCGGATAAATCTGAGGGTTACGTAGCAAGTTGTCATGTGATCTCTCACTCATTTACAGACGATGAAAAGGCTTCTTGCACAGAGAAACTGGGGGCAGGTCCCGAACCAGAACTTTTAGGACCATCAGACGAAATGATTGATGCATTCCTACACGAAGCCCGTCAGGAAAGCAAAGCCAATCGAGAGCGTGAACTGGCTATATTTGAAAAAGCCAAATGCCGACGACTGGAGGAAAAGGTCGAGACACCCCAACTGGAGCAAAGCCTCCCTATCGCCGACAAAAGCAAGCTTAAAGTAAGGAATCAATTCGCTAGGGCCCTGGCAATAGGAATGAAGTTGCCCTCTCTCAAAGAAAATTCCCCTGGCAATATACGTCTTAATGAAGCAAACATACATCCTAACTTCTGCCTATACCATCAGAGGATTGCACACCCCACCGAGCAGTGTATAGCCTTTAAAAACTGGTGGCAGGGATATGTTGCCCATCGACGACACGTTCAACGAGCGAAGCGCAAGGCTCGTCGGGAACGGAAAAGCACGACAGATGAGCGCGAAGAAACTGCTGGTAACTGTCACATAGCCGACACCAAGGGATCGCAAGTTATCACCTTTGGAAGCGACTCTGACGAAGAAATCGCCCTCAGCCCACTCTTCAAGGAATCTACCTCCGGCACAAAACATGTGAAGATTTGCGGCAAAAATTTAGCTGCGTAATCATACGTTGACCCATGACCGAAACGTCGTTAAACTACTACCAACCCGCAGTATCCTCAGGTTGGCATGATAAAAAAAAAGAATAAAAAAAAGAATAAAAAAAATAAAAATGGTATGTCCATAAGCAAAATGGGCACGGATGAAAACCCGAAAGGGCTCTGTGAGTAAAAACAGCAGGGCTACCGGCGAGTCTTGTGAAAACCTGAAAGGGCGCAACCTCGTTAGAAAAAAGAATAAAAAGAATAAAAAAAAAGAAGACGGTATGTCCATAAGCAAAATGGGCAAGGATGAAAACCCGAAAGGGCTCCGTGAGTAAAAACAACAGGGCTACCGGCGAGTGTTTGTGAAAACCCGAAAGGGCGCAACCTAGTTAAAAGACACTTACAGGGTCCTCTCGACCTTGTAAGGAGAAACCACCCGCGTGAGATCCTTACGACTCACAAGGGAGCAACACACTTAGGAGTCCCCACGATTCCTAAGGAGAAAATACACTTGCGAGATCCTCACGATTCGTAAGGAGAACTCTCTTATGGGACCCTCACGGCTCATAAGATTTGAAAGTCTTAAGTTACAGAGACCTGAACCTGTTCTTAAGCAACCCCCATAACCTTCGATATTGCCCTACAAGTGGCTCAATACTGACCTTTGTATACAATCCACCGGCGCGAATAAACATTTCCCCAGTAAAGTCCCACCCATGACTAGGGATATGTCCATATGGTGAACAACCCTTGTAAGTCTTCTCGACTTATAAGGAGAAAACCCTTTTGTAAGATCCTTACGACTTACGGGGGAATATACACTTAGGAATCCTCATGATTCCTAAGGAGAAAACACACCTATGAGATCCTCACGACTTGCAGGGAGAAATACCTTTATGAGACCCTTACGGCTCATGAAGTCAAAAGCCTTAGTCGACAGGATCCTAACCCTGTTTACTAAGCCACCTTTGTTCGACATCGACAGGGGCAAATAATGATTCGCTCCTGGCAATATCCCAGTTGTAGCGATGCTGATGCCTAAACCGGTATCAAATTCCAAGTCCTTTCATGGCAAATGATGATTCGCTCCTGGCAATATTCCAGTCGTAGCGATGCTGATGCTAAGATTGGCATCAGATTCCAAGTTCCACATTCGCGATAAAAAAATCAGCGAGACAAAAATGCATATGAAATAGCTGAAATGATGGGGCAACTTGCAACGAAATCAGCAAGTAAAAAATGAATGCATGCAAAATAGCCGAAATGATTGGGCAACTCGCAAAAAAAAGCAGCGAGTAAAAGTAAAAAAATAATATAGCCGAAATGATTGGGCAACTCGCAATAAAAAGCAGCGAGTAAAAATAAAACAGATAGCCGAAATGATTGGGCACCGCGAAAAATAGCCGAAATGATTGGGCAATCGCGATTTTCGCGATATAAAAAGCTGAAATGATAGAGCATCGCGGAAAGAATAAAAAAAATGATGAAAGTATGAAACTTTTTGCCCTATCGGTGAGATCACATCGATCCCTGTATACAACCCAGGGGCACAAATAAAGAGGGGACCATACCTTCCCAACAGGCTCCACCAGAAAGCGAAGGAATTCCCCTAGTTCCAAATCTCGACGGTTCACAGACAGCCTAGAGATCATCAACGACGTTTCTCCTTACTCCAGCAGGATGCAGATACGACGTCAACAAACGACCCCAGGGTCAAAACAACGGAACCATGGCAAAGTCCCCTAGTTCCAAATCTCGATGGTTCACAGACAGCCTAGAGATCATCAACGGCGTTTCTCCTCACTCCAACCAGATGCAGACGTGACGTCAACAACAGACTCAGAGTCGCAACGAAGCGGGGCCATGGCAAAGTCCCTAGTTCCAAATCTCAATAGACACATCTACGGCCCGAAGACCAACAACGGTGTGCCTCCTCTTTCCGGCAGGACACAAATGCTACACCATCAATCGGAACCACGGCAAAGTCCCCAGTTCCAAAACTCTACGGTTCACAGACAACCTGGAGTCATCCAATGACCCCGTCACGGAAACACGTCATCCAATGACCCTGTCTCGGAATCAAGTCGACTCCAAAACCCCGATTCAGGGAAATCAGCGTCCTTGACGAGAGCATCTCGATTCGCGTCGACCCGCAGAGAAATCAGCATCTTTGCAGGAATACACTGATTCGTCTCAACCCGGGGAAATCAGTGTCCTTGGCAAAAACCTCGATTCAGGGAAATCAGCGTCCTTGACGAGAGCACCTCGATTCGTGTTGACCCGCCAGGGAAATCAGTGTCCTTGGCAAAACCTCGACTCAGGGAAATCAGCATCCTTGACGAGAGCATCTCGATTCGCGTTGACCCGCAGAGAAATCAGCGTCTTTGCAGGAATACATCGATTCGTCTCAACCCCAGGGAAATCAGTGTCCTTGGCAACCTCCTCGATTCAGGGAAATTAGCGTCCTTGACGAGAGCATCTCGATTCGCGTCGACCCACAGAGAAATCAGCGTCTTTGCAGGAATACTTCGATTCGTTTCAACCCCAGGGAAATCAGTGTCCTTGGCAAAAACCTCTATTCAGGGAAATCAGCGTCCTTGACGAGAGCATCTCGATTCGCGTCGACCCGCAGGGAAATCAGTGTCTTTGCAAGAATACCTCGATTCGTCTCAACCCCAGGGAAATCAGTGTCCTTGGCAAAAACCTCGATTCAGGGAAATCAGCGTCCTTGACGAGAGCATCTCGATTCGCGTCGACCCGCAAGGAAATCAGTGTCTTTGTAGGAATACCTCGATTCGTCTCAACCCCAGGGAAATCAGTGGCCTTGGCAAAAACTTCGATTCAGGGAAATCAGCGTCCTTGACGAGAGCACCTCGATTCGTGTTGACCCGCAAGGAAATCAGTGTCTTTGCAGGAATATCTCGATTCGTTTCAACCCAGGGAAATCAGTGTCCTTGGCAAAACCTCGATTCGCGTCGACCCGCAGAGAAATCAGCATCTTTGTAGGAATACCTCGATTCG
This sequence comes from Agapanthus africanus, assembly GCA_030015575.1. Lineage (NCBI taxonomy): Eukaryota > Viridiplantae > Streptophyta > Magnoliopsida > Asparagales > Amaryllidaceae > Agapanthus > Agapanthus africanus. The sequence continues at coordinate 365,903,132 of CM057338.1, forward strand.
TTTCAACTCCGAGGAAATCAGTGTCCTTGGCAAATACCTCGATTCAGGGAAATCAGCGTCCTTGACGAGAACATCTCGATCCGTGCCGACCCACAGAGAAATCAGTGTCTCTGCAGGAATATACGACGTCAACAAACGGAGCCATGGCAAAGTCCCTAGTTCTAGGTCCCAACGGTTCACCAACAACCCAGAGACCAACAACGGCGTTCCTTCACAGTCCAGCAGGGATCAGACGCGACAACAACAACGGAGCCACGGCAAAATCCCTAGCTCCAAATGTCGACGGTTCACCGGCAACCTAGAGACAACCTCGACGTCTCGACACAACAGACGAAATGTCACTACAGCATCCTTCCTCCAACAGGACTCGGGCGCGCCAAAGCAAACGAAGCGAAGGCCAAATTCCTAGCTTCAAGGTCTTAACGGTAAGTCATAAAAAGCCTGAAAGACCATCGGAGATCGTCTCACACCAATACGGAGTGGTCACCACCTAGACGTTTGTCTCGACACAGCAGACGCAATATCACCAAAAGGAGCCACGGAAAAATCCCTAGTTCCAAACCTCGACGGTTCACCAGCAACCTAGAGACAGCCGCGACATTCGTCTCAATACAGTAGACGCAATGCCAGCAAACGAAGCGAAGGCCAAATTCCTAGCTTCAGGGTCTTAACGGCAAGTTATATAAAGCCTGAAAGACAATCGGAGATCATCTCGCCCCAGTGCGGAGTGGTCACCACCTCGACGTTCGTCTCGACACAGCAGACACAACATCACCAAAAGGAGCCACGGCAAAATCCCTAGTTCCAAACCTCGACGGTTCATCAACAACCTAGAGACAACCGCGACATTCGTCTCGATACAACAGACGCAATGCCAGCAAACGAAGAAAAGGCCAAATTCTTTGCTTCAGGGTCTTAACGGCAAGTCATATAAAGCCTGAAAGACTATCGAAGATCATCCCACACCAGCACGGAGTGGTTATGACTCATCGGGGCTCTCCAAAATGAGCCTAACCTCAAGTAAAAAGCGGCATGGCAAAATTCCTAACGCTTGCTCTTCCGACGGTCAAACTGCCTAGGAGGATTGCTTGAAGTCGTCTTGTCCAGCCCCCGAAGGGATCAGAGACACGACAATCTCAAGGCTACTTGAACAACAAGATTGCCTATCGAGGAGTACATCAGCCAATGCGACGGTACGACGGACAAAACCCTAGTACCACAGACCCTAACGGACCTTTGTCGTAAAGAGCAGAGGTTAACTGTGACGTTAGGATATTCTTGCGAGAAATGCTCGATTCGTCTCGACTCGTGAGGAAATTAGTGTCTTTGCGAGAAATGCTCGATTCGTCTCGACTCGTGAGGAAAAGCCTTAGGCAGCGGGATTAAAAAACCTGTTTCCTAAGCATTGGGGCCCTACAAGTCGTCCCAAAACGGACTCTTGCATACCATTCACGGGCCACACTCTCCAAAGTCGAATCTCGACAAGGAGGGAAACAACCACTTACGAGTCCTCTCGACTTGTAAGAGGGAAAATTCTCTAGTGAGATCCTTATGACTCTCAAGAGAAAACACACTTATGAGTCCTCATGACCCCTAAGGTGAAAATACACCTACGAGATCCTCTCAACTCGTAGGGAGAAAAGTCTTTATGAGACCCTCACGGCTCATAAAGTTGAAAAGTCTTAGGAGACAGACCTTAACCCTGTTTTCTAAGCCATCGTCACTCTGCAGAAAGCATAAGATTGACAGTATATACCATCGATGGATCGCACTTGCTAAAATCACATGGCAAACAACACAGCAAAGAGAAGAAAGCGGCAGAAAGAACATTCGATTTGCATTTGATTAAGCGTTCGAGACATACCCATGCATGCATGTGCAAAAGATTCAGAACGAGAAATAAAACACGCTGAAACGAGAAATTTGCCATTCATATTGCAAAAAGGTTCTTACAATTACGAAAGCGATAAATGAAGATGCTTCTAAAGCTATTACAACAGCAAAACCTCAAATCCAGGACATGGATTGAGGAACTCAAAAGTGACCTTGTCCAAGACTTTCCAAGCCTGGCGAACCATCCTAGTGTGCTTTCTTTCGCGAGCACGAGCGTCGGCATCCCCACCGATGTCCTCCACCCTCCGATAGGCAGCAAGTATGGCGGACTGTTGAAAGGCCTGGTGCAGGAGATCAACAAAATTGTCTCGCCGTCTCTTCGAGATTAGGTTCATCAAGTACACTGAGTGCACCTTATCCTCGGCGGCATCCAATGCCCCAAGCGGCACGCCGGTAAAGAATAGGGGAAGCGCCTCCCAAATTGCTCCCACAATAAGCTTCAGGAGAGGGGAGCGTCGAGGAAGCAGTTGACCGTTATAAGCGTCGAAGCGACTCATGATTTTGGCACACTCAGCATTTGTGAATTCCCGGTTCTGAGAACGGCCGAGTCGGCGAATGTCTCCATAGGAGATGATCTAATCAAGGTCATACATGTGGGCGTCCATTACTCCTGCAAAAGAAAATCAACAAAATTAGCAGACAGACTGATTAAGCAAGATGATATAATTCATCAAGAAATAAAATGCCATCTTTAACCTCCATGATCCATGAAAAACTCTTAAGAGTTCTTCTATATGATTTGGAAGGAGCAAAGCTCCATTAATGAATTAAGAAAACACAAGAAAAACCCTTTAGAGAGCAGAGCTCTACTAGTGGAACCCTAATTGAGTTCTCTTTAGTTCTCTTTAGATCCCTTTAGACCTATAGAGCAAAGCTCTGCTAAGTGAAGCCCTAAATGAGTTTTCTTTAGATCAGGGAAGGCTCTTAAAATTAACTTAATTTGATCTAATTTAATTTTTACCTAAAATTTTTCTAGAGTTTTAACTCTTAAAAGTGCTTGAACAAAAGTGCAAGGCTCTGAATAAAAATTCTTATGAAGAGATGAAAATCGTCTAAGGGACCAAAGGTCCTATTTATAGGCATTGAGAGCCGTTTCAACTTCCAAAGGATAGCGCGACGATTGGAATTCCGCCACCGCTGCGCTCACGTTTGGGGCCATTTAAGCGCAAAGGTAGGGGGCATTTGTTTCCCCCAATCAGAGCAAACCTCTGTTCAAAATCCAAGGCGGGAAATGAAGCAACGCTTCTGTTTCCCCCAATTAGAGCAAAACTCTGTTTTAAAAATTCAAATAATAATAAAGGAAGCAACGCTTCAGATTTCTTGCACTGCGCGCAACGCGCCACGTGTCAAAAACAGACACACCAGCGCTGCGCCCAAGACAGCGCACCCAATCAGAGCAAGGCTCTGTTTTAATAAAAATAAAGGAAGCAACGCTTCAGATGACTTGCGCTCTGCGCTGCGCGATACGTGTCAGCGCAGTTGCACTGCGCTCTTCGCTGCGTGACATGTGTCAGCGCAGTTGCGCTGCGCTCTGCGCTGCACGACACGTGTCTAGCGTAGGTGCGCTTGCGCCAACGGTGCCAGCACCAAATCAAAATTAAAAAGATCTTTCTAATCTTGTTAAAACAAGAAGATCATCTTCTGTAAAACAGGGCCCTAGGATCAAAGATCCAACGGTGGAGAAATATTCCCAGATCAATCAAAGAAAGATCTCTGTAACCAATTTAACAAATCAATTGGCACTATATAAAGGCCCCTAGACTCCAAGTCTAAAACACACAGAGATAGAGATACAGAACTCCTCTAAAAACTTTGAGAAGAACTCGAAGAGAAAAAGGTAAACCTTTGGAAAAAAGAAGAAATTCTTCAAAAAAGATCAAAGATCTAAGAATAAGATCAAGATCTTGAATAAAAAAATAATAGAAAAGAAGTAATTTACTTCTTTATCAGATCTTTTGATCTATATAAAGGTATTGCCTTTTGATGAACCACTGGTTCTTGAAGTTTGAGGTAGAACCTCTTTGGAACAAGAAAGACTTGTTTCCTCGATCTAAATTTGATCAAGATGCGCTCTGCGCTACTGCACAGTGCCTTACACTTTTGATTTGCGCTGTTGTGCTCCTTGGATTGGCGCAAGTCACCAGAGAGCGCCACGTGTCTGTAGGGTGTTTTTCGTCACCCCAGTGAGATGGGAATACGCGCACGCTTGTCAGGCGTACTACAGATTTCCCCTGCCTAGGGTAGGCCGGGGTTTTATGATTATGGGGATCCGAATCTCCGACAGCCGCGGACTAAGCTGCCGTTAATTACCCCCCGCCTTTGGGGCGAGGGAACCTCTGATTAACGGGTTAAACTGGTCATGCAAACTCAATGTGCAGTGTACGTGTGTTTTGTTTTGGAGGGGGGGTTTGGATATATCGGGAGCCACGCAGAGTTTTTACGGGGGGCCCGCTATTCGGATAGCGGGCTGGGGGTCAAGGGGGCTAGCAGCCCCCTTGCGGGGTGCGGGGCAGCGCCCCGTTAGAAATTTTTTTCTAACAGGGACAGTGTCGTGGAGTATGTGTATGTGTACATATGTATACATATGTATATATATACATGTATATATAAATAAAGGGGAAAAATACATCCAAAGGATGCGTGGGGCAGCACCTTGGGCGCTGTGCGCCTAGGAGCTGTGCGCTCAGGCGCTAGAGTGCCACGTGGGCGCTCTGCGCTTGAGCGCTGGGCGCTTGAGCGCAAGTGCGCCACGTGTCGGCACGGGGGCGACTTGCGCTTGAGCGCTGGTGCGCCACGTGTCGGTACGGGGGCGACTTGCGCTTGAGCGCAAGCGCGCCACGTGCTTGCGCGCCACGTGTCGGCACGGGGGCGACTTGCGCTCGAGCGCTTGCGCTGGAGCGCAAGCGCGCCACGTGTCGGCACGGGGGCGACTTGCGCTCGAGCGCGGAGCGCTAGAGCGCAGGCGCGCCACGTGTCGGCACGCGGGCGCTCTGCGCTCGAGCGCCGGAGAGAAAAAGAGGCTTTTAGCCTAAAAAAATTTCTCAGATGAGAAATCAAAGAGGAGTTGAACTCCTGAGTGTGTGTATTTGTTTTTTTTTTTTGGGGTTTAGTGAACGATGTTCTTCTTCTTCCTCCTCTGTTAGCTGGATCTTGAAGATCAAGAGATATGGGATTTTAAAAAAATCTCTTCTTTTTGAGATCTAATGGAAGATCTGAGTTCCCCTTTATGGGTTTTGTGGTGAAAAACTAATTTGTTTTATAAAAAGAAGAGTAAAACTCTTGATTTAATTCAAGAGAAAAAGAAGGTTTTGGAACCTTGAAGAGGGTGGAAAGTTCTCAGATCTGAAAAAATTTTGAGAGAGAGAAAAATTGTTGAGATATTTCATTATCTTTGCCTTTATAGGCTATACACTTTACACATAGCCCCTTGGGCTTCACAAAATAGCATTTTGCCTATCCCATGGCTCATGTGCCATTTCTTTTTGCACATAAGCCATGGGCTTTACAAAAATTTGGCTTTATGCCTATTTTTCTTACATTTATCCATAAAATAAAATAAAATAAATGCAAAAAAAATTATTTATTACAAAATTTTTATCTTGGCATGGGGGGAGGCCGGCCGCTTCATGTTCGGGCTCGACCCGGTCATGGGCCCACTGGATCTGGGCTTGGGCCCACTTGGCTTGGGGTTGACTTTGATTTTGACTTGGTCAACCGAGGTGTAAATTTTTACCCCAATAAATTGCCCCCCATCAATAAATGCACACCACATATGTGGGTCGTGTGCATGAAATTGATGGATCCTCTTTTACTTGGAGGCGACCTGATTTGGTTACCGCTTTTTGGGAAGCTAGCACTGCCCTTTTTACGACATGGACGGTCGTTGCTTGACATGTCCCCGAGACGGAGTGTCCGTGATAGACGTTTCCCTGGCCCGGAGTGATCTGGTTCCCGCTTTGTAGGAATCCTGCGCTGTCCTTTTTACGGCATGGACGGTCAATGCTGCCCTTTTTGCGACTTGGACGGTTAATACTGCCCTTTTAGCGGACTTGGACGGTCGATGTTTCCATTTTAGCGACGTGGACGGTCGATTCTGCCCTTTTTGCGACTTGGACGGTCGTTGCTGCCCTTTTAGCGACGTGGACGGTCGATGCTGCCATTTTAGCGACTTGGACGGTCGTGGCTGCCCTTTCAGCGACTTGGATGGTCGGTGCTGCCCTTTTAGCGACGTGGACGGTCGGTTCTGCCCTTTTAGCGACGTGGACGGTCGGTTCTGCCCTTTTTGTGACTTGGACGGTCGATGCTGCCCTTTTTGCGACTTGGACGGTCGATGCTGCCCTTTTTGCGACTTGGACGGTCGGTGCTGCCGTTTTAGCGACTTGGACGATCGGTTCTGCCCTTTTTGCGACTTGGACGGTCGGTGCTGCCCTTTTAGCGACGTGGACGGTCGGTGCTGCCATTTTAGCGACTTGGACGGTCGGTTCTGCCCTTTTTGTGACTTGGACGGTCGATGCTGCCCTTTTTGCGACTTGGACGGTCGGTTCTTGATTTGACTTGCTCTGCTTCTTGCAGCGTCAGGGGTAGACTTGACTTGCTCCGCTTCTTGCGGTGTCGAGATTGGATTCTGACTTGCTCCGCTTTCTGCGGTGTCGGAGTGGAAGTTGACTTGTTGATTTTGATTTGGGTTGACATCAGCATCGCTATACTGGAATATGGTACCAGGAGCGAATCATCATCTGTCATTGAGAGGATTTTGGGATTGTTTTACGCCCGTGGATTGTATACGGTTTTCCAGGATGTATGATCCAGACCGTAGGGCCGGAAAAATTTCGGGATTTTGTCGGCGTCTGCATCGCTGCACTGGAATATGGTACCAGGAGCGACTCATCATTCGCTGTTGGGGTATGGGATTTGGAATTTGGTTGGCGTCTGCATCGCTGCACTAGAATATGGTACCAGGAGCGACTCATCATTCGCCATTTGGGGATTGGGGAGCGATGGCTTAGGAGACAGGTTTAGATCCCTATCGCCTAAGACTTTTCAATTTTATGGGCCGTGAGGGTCCCATAAAAGCATTTTCTCCCTACGAGTCGTAAGGATCCCGCAGGTGTATTTTCTCCTTAGGAGTCGTGAGGACTCCTAAGTGTGTTTTTCCTTTATGAGTCGTAAGGATCCCACAAAGGTTTGTTCTCCTCATATATCGTGAGGACACATGAGTGGGTCTTATCAATGGAGCATCATTCCCAAAGCGGAGACCGGCCGCGTAACTGGTGATTACGGTAGGGCATGGGTATGATGAGAATTATTTGAGCCCGTGGATTGTATACGATGGTCAATTTGGGGACCCACCGTAGGGCCGGAGAATTTTGAGAAATTGGATTTTGATTGGCGTCTGCATCGCTACACTTGAATATGGTACCAGGAGCGACTCATCATTCGCCGTTTGGGGACTTGGAATTTAGATCTTGTTTGGCATCAGCATTGCTGCATTAGAATAATAACAGGAGCAACTCATCATTTGCCTTGGGAGGACTTGGGATTTGGGTTTTTGGTCGGCATCAGCACCGCTAACACTGAAGCGAAATGCCAGGAGCGACTCATCATTTGCCGTTGCCCGTTGGGGAACGATGGCTTAGGAGACAGGTTTGGGTCCCTATCACCTAAGGCTTTTCAATTTTATGGGCCGTGAGGGTCCCATAAAAGCATTTTCTCCCTACGAGTCGTAAGGATCCCGCAGGTGTATTTTCTCCTTAGGAATCGTGAGGATTCCTAAATGTGTTGCTCCTTTGTGAGTCGTAAGGATCTCACGCAGGGTTTTCTTCTCACAAGGTCGAGAGGACTTTGCGAGTGTATTTCATCTCCTTTCACGAGTTTGCGCCCTTTCGGGTTTTCACAGACTCGCCGGTTGTCCTGCTGTTTTTACTCACGGAGCCCTTTCGGGTTTTCATCCGTGCCCGTTTTGCTTGTGGACATACCGTTTATTTATTTATTTTTATTTCTTTTATTATTTTTTTTCTCTTTTTTTCTTCTTTTTTTTTGCCGCTGGTGGGACTTTAAAAGTAGTCTCACCGGCAGGATTTGGGAGAGATAGGGGCCATTTACGCCCGTGGATTGTATACGGTTTTGCAGGATGTATGATCCAGACCGTAGGGCTGATGTGCTTAATTCGCCTGCGACTTGGAGCATTCACGTGTAGTATTTCTTGAGATATCGGCCATTGATGGGTGGCATGGGCCTTTCTCCCTCGGCACTTATTAGTTGGTAGGATCCTCCGTCGAACACTTTCTCGATGACGTATGGTCCTTCCCAGTTTGGCTCAAATTTTCCCTTGGCATGTCGATTGGGGATGATCGGTCTTTTGAGGACCAACACCAATTCACCTTTTTTGAAAGCGCGGAGACGGGTTATCTTGTCATAAGCCCGTGACATTTGGGCTCGGTATAGCTCCAGATTTTGCTGCACCGCGAGCCTCTTTTCTTCGAGGGCATCGAGCTCTTCAAGTCGAAGGAGAACGTTTTCCTCCTCCGTCAACTCGTGCTGAACGACCATTCTTAACCTTGGAACCTCGACTTCGAGGGGGAGGACCGCCTCCACTCCGAAGAGCATTGAGTATAGAGTGGACTGTGTTGGAGTACGATGCGTGGTACGATATGCCCACAACGCCTCGTGAAGTTTGAGATTCCAGTCTCTCTTGTTGGCTGAAGCATTTTTCCTCAGGAGCTTGCATAGAGTCTTATTGAAGGCTTCGGCTAGCCCATTGGCTCTTGGATTATAGATGGAGGAATATCTCCAGTCTATCTTGTGCTGAGTAGCGAACCTTGAGACATTGAAGCTCTTGAAAGAAGGCCCATTGTCGGAAATGATTCTTCTTGGTGTACCGAAACGGTATAGAATATTATGCTGAAAGAATGTCAGAATATCTTTTGTCTTGACTTCTTTTAGCGGGACAGCTTCAGCCCATCTGGAGAAGTAGTCTGTCGCGGCCAATATGAACCGGTGGCCTTTGGATGATGGAGGATCAATTGGGCCAACAATGTCGGTGCCCCAGACTTCAAAAGGCCACGACGCCACCGTTGGATGCAACGGATTGGGATGCTTGTGAATGAAATCACCATGGATTTGGCAGATCTGACATTTCTTTGCATGCTCTCCGTAATCCCGTATCATGGTGGGCCAGTAATACCCAAGCCGTTTGATTTGAAGTCGCATCTTGGGGCCAGATTGGTGAGCACCGCAAACGCCCGAGTGAACATCTTTCATGACCTTTTGGGCTTCGGCCAATGACAGACACCTGAGCCAGAGTTGGTCATATGACCTGCGGTATAACGTGTTATTTACAAACACGTATCGGAGAGCTCTTTTCTTCAGCTGAATCCTTGCAGATTTTTCTACGGGTAGCTTGTCGTATCGGAAGTACTCTATGAAGGGTTCTCTCCAATCGGGCTCGTCTTGGATGATTGAAGCTTCTTCAGCAGGACTGCTCTTCTGTTCCACGCTTTCCTCTTCCCGTAGAGAGAATGGGGGTAGAATTTGTCGGCTCCTAACTGTGATCAGAATTTCGTCCATGTCAGGATCAGCCAGCTCCTTGGCTAGGCGAGCGAGTATGTCAGCCTTTCCATTCAACGCTCTAGGGACTCTTGTTAGTTCAATGTGAGTGAACCGTTTCATGAGTTCCACCACTCGGCCTCTGTACTGAGCTAATTCGGGTTTGTATATCTTATAATCGCCGCTTACTTGGTTGACGACAAGCTGGGAGTCACCGTAAACCCGTAGCCGAAGGATTTCCATTTCTATGGCGAGCTCCAAACCGGCTATCAGAGCTTCATACTCAGCCTCATTGTTTGTGCGAGGCTCGGTGAGAGCAAAAGAACGCCGTAGGGTTCCCATTGATGGCGTGATGAATACCAATCCTATCCCTGCTTTTATCTCCGGGACACTTGATTTACTGGTGGTCCTTATCGATGAGGTCCCATCGAAGTAGAGCTCCCAACATGGCTCGTCATTCTCTAGGTGTAGCACTTGCTCGTCGGGTAACTCGTAATTGAGTGGTGACCCTTCTGGTATGGGATGAGCAGCGAGAAAGTCTGCAAGAGCTTGCCCTTTTACTGCTTTCTGAGGAGTATAAACTATGTCAAACTCAAGTAGTATGACATCCCATCTTGCTATTCTGCCGGCTATGCTTGCTCTGGTCATCAAGTGTTTGAGCGGGTAGACCTTGGAGATCAGCATAACCCGATAAGCAAGCAGATAGTGCATCAGCTTCTTCACAGCAAATATCAGAGCCAGGCATTGCTTTTCGATTGGGGAATAGTTGTGTTCCGCCCCGACTAGAGTTCGACTGAGGTAGTAGAGGCCATTCTCTTTTCCCTCCTCATTGTTCTGAGCAAGGAGCGCACCAAGTGACTCATCTAGCGCGGCAGTGTAGAGAATCAGCGGTTTATTTGGAATGGGAGCGGCCAACACTGGAGGGTGCAACAAGTATTGTTTGATGCTTTCGAACGCTTCTTGACATTCGGCATCCCAGATAAAAGGAGCTCCTTTCTTCATGAGCTTTGAGAAGGGCTTACATCTCCCCGATAGATTTGAGATAAACCTCTGTATATAAGCAAGCTTGCCTTGAAAAGATCTTAGCTGCGTCAGACTCTTCGGAGGGGGCATCTCCATGATGGCCTTTATCTTTGATGGGTCAACTTCGATCCCTCGATGTCGAACTATGAAGCCCAGGAATTTTCCCGATGACACGCCAAAAGCGCATTTCAGAGGATTCATCTTCAGGTCAAATTCCCTCAGTCTGGTGAGAACGGTCCTAAGATCCTGGATATGATCGGCCTTGGTTTCAGTCTTAACGACCAGATCATCAACATAACATTCGACGACTTTATGAATTAGGTCATCGAAGATATTGGTCATTGCCCTTTGATATGTAGCACCTGCGTTCTTCAGTCCGAACGGCATCACCTTGTAGCAATATATTCCGATCGGAGTTCGAAATGCTGTGTGCTTCTCATCCTCGGGCGACATCTTGATCTGATTATATCCAGACGAGCCATCCATAAAGGTGAACAACTCGTAATTTGAGGTGTCATCGACCATCATTTCCATGACCGGTAGCGGGAAGTCGTCCTTTGGACATGCCTTGTTGAGGTCCCTGAAATCGACACAAACTCGGATCTGCCTATTTTTCTTCTTCACTGGGACTATGCATGCGATCCAGTCCGCATATTTCTCTTCCCTGATGAAGCCGGCATCGATGAGTTTCTTGGTTTCCTCGATGACCTTTTCTTCCAACTCCCTTCTCATTCTTCGAGGAGCTTGTTTGACTGGCTTAGCATCGGGAGATATAGCCAACTTATGTACGGCCACTTCAGGGGAAAGGCCAGGCATTTCTTTGTATGTCCACGCGAAGCAGTCGACGAACTCATGCAGCAGGGCAATTATCTGCGCTTTCATTTCCTCTGACAAGAGCGAGCTGATGTAGGTCGGCCTTGGATTATCGGGCGTTCCTAAGTCAATCTCGGTTAGCTCGTCAAAGGTTGCTTGTCCGCCATCTTCGAGCTCTTGAGGAGCTATTTCTGGCTCGGCTATCTCGTCGTCATCATTTGATCTTTCGCTGGCCTCACCAACATGGATCATGTAGCACGCTTTGGAATCAGGTTGAATGTAGCCTATGCCCCGTCTATCTGGAATTCGTCCATCGATGAGTGCTCGGACCTGGGGCGGATACCATAGCCCTTCGTAAAACTTTGCTTCAGACTCCGTTTGATATAACCGGCATCCGCACTTCTTAAAGTATTCCCGCATCTCGGACGCATAGTATCTGGGATTGAGGACGGCTCTTATGCCTCTCTCATAGGGAAGGCACGTGACAGAAAGATCGTCCGGGTGCACAACGGGGTTTGACCTGTAAAACAGGATGCCCTTCTGTCCATTTTTCCTCCCGGGCACGTAGAAAGTTTTCAGCTGGTCCACGGTAGAGACTGACAATGCGTCGAGCTCTTTGCACATCCGTTCCGGCACCCTTGTGATGGCCAGGGACCCTTCTGCGACTTCGAAGGTCTCTCGTAGTTTCGCTTGCTGCATGGGGGGCCAATCTGCACAGCTGTTGCACGGCAGGTCCTCTTCTTCTGACTTTTCAGTGTCACTGCCAAGATGAGGGCGGACTTTGCTGCTAGATGGGCCTTCAGCATCAGATTCGTCCGTATCGCTACCGAAACGAGGGCGAGTTTTACGGAAAGACGGACTTCCAGCGTCGGACTCATCAGTGTCACTACCGAAATGCGGGCGTACTTGGACGTTTTTGCTTTTGAAAGTGACAGCCGGCTCAGATTTGCCTTTGAGTCTTGGGGCCGCTTTATCTTCAGTCAGTTGTGGCTTAGCATTTTGGTGGTTCATAAAGTACCGAGAATCTTCATATCGGACTTCATGCACACCGAACGGCTGGATGTCTCCGTCAATGCGTCTTTCTTCGCCATTTTTAGTATACTTCATGCATTGATGGAGAGTTGACGGAATGATGCCGTAATCGTGGAGCCACGGCCGCCCCAAGAGAATCTTATAAGACGTGTCGGCGTCGATCACGTATATCTTAGCTTCGGTCTACAGATCCCCGAATTTGATTGGCAGAGCTATGGACCCCAGAACTTGCTGGCAATTTTGGTTGAAGCCTTGAATGACAATCCTCTCCCTTGACAGGTGTCTGACGTCTATTGACAAACTCTTCAGCGTCCGCAAGTTCATGATGTTCACTGAAGACCCCGGATCAATCAATATGCGATTAATCCGATCTCCATAGCTGTACCCGGTCACGTAAAGCGGCCGATTATGCTCAGCCGTTCCCAGTAGCAAGTCTTCATCCTTAAATGTGACTGCGACGGCATGCAAAGCGTGCTGGGCTTCTTTCATATTAATTTCCGCAAAGTGAGCCTGATACTGCTCGGGGTTTTGTAGAGCGTGAATGAAAACATCTCTAAGCTCCTTAGATAGGACCAAGGCGTCGTAGATGCTCAAGAGAGACGGAAGCTTCCGGAGATGTGCCAAGACATTATAGTCCACCGAGGAAGGACCTATGTTTTCATCAGCCAGTTCTCTGCCATCTTCTTCATTAGCGACTTGTTTTTCCTTCCCTTTTGGGGCGTTGCCCTGATTTTGCGGTAGAGCCCTGCCGCTTCTGAGCTGGATTTGATTGGCCTTTGTGGTGAGCTCCTCGTCCTTTTCGGGAAAACAGAGCTCATCCTCGGAGTCGCTGCCAAGATGGATGGCGTAGCAAGTCACTACTGGGATCTCTTCATTGGAGTCTTCTTCTAACTCCTCCAGAATTTCAGCCGCTTGTACAGGGAAGAACTCCTTCAATTGAATCAATGTTCTTTCTTTTTGTTCATATTCTTCGAGGGAATCGATATATTTTTGAATGGTCGATCTCCCTGCAGACTCTTTTTCGTGCCGAGCTGCACTTTTCTTCTTCTTGAGCTTCTTGGATTTTGAGCCTGATGGAGCCGCATTGGCAGCTGGACTGGTAGGCTTCTTCTGCCCTTCCCATTCCGTCCTGGGTTCTTTCCGAAGTAGCTTTATCATCTTCTTCGTCTTATTAGATATGTGCGTACTCCACGGAGGCCGCGATGAGTCCGTTTCATTTCTCAGGGCAGCGGGTTCGGCTGTCTGCTCCCAAAAGGCTTCAGTTTCTGTCTGTATAAAGTTGGTGGTTGCAACTTGATTATTCACCAACACACTTTTGGACAGCTCGATCTCTCCAGCCTTGTACTGCTTCTCGACCCAGTCCTTGAAGATATAGCAATCCTCGATCGCATGGCTCACTACTCGGTGGTATGGGCAATACAGGGGATTGTCGGTCATTTTTGCTTCTTGGGGTCTTTTCGACTCCGGCAATTGTAGGCCGTTGTTCAAGGCATCTTTAAATATCTTGCGGACCTTGTCCCTTCTGAAAGAGTAAACCTTATTCTTTTTCTCCTCTAGGGAAGGCCCATCTCCTCCCAGCAATGGCTTTCGAGACCGGTTAGTTTTGGATTCGGCCGCCCTTCGCTTTTCTTCATTGTCGGACGCATTGAAGACATTGGTACTGCTGGAACTCCCGCTTCTACGGTTGTCGTCCCGCTTGCTTTTCCAAGTTTTCTCTCTCTGAGAATCCGGCGGGGACTCTTGCTTCGAGCGTTCCAGCATTTGGACTTTCTTGGTTAGCTCCTGAAATGTCTTGAGGCCCGCTGTACACAAGAATGTGACCATCCAATTGCTGAGGTTCCCAATGAGAAGGCTGACGGACTGGTCCTGCTCCAGCGGCGGTTCGCACTTGACTGTGAGATTACGCCATCGAGCGATAAAGTCGGTGTTGCTTTCATTCTTCCCCGGCTTGGTCCTCACAAGGTCGGCAATGGAGATTTTATCACTGACACTCATGAACCTTTGCCGAAACAGGGACTCCATTTGGGCAAAGGTAATGACGGACCCGTCCGGTATACTCGCATACCAGTCGAAGGCGACGTCGGTCAGGCTGTTGACAAACTGACGACGAAGGAGCGCGTCATTGCCCCCTGTATTTCCGCACGATGCTTTGAAGTGGGCGACGTGCTGATTTGCATTCCCCGTTCCATCAAATCTTCCAAACTTAGGAATGACGTAGCCGCTTGGGAACTCAATTAGATCGTACTGCGCGGGATATGGCCGCCCACTACTACCGATTTCTTTCTGAGCTTCAGCTTCGGCCACCAATGTTTTAACCTTGCTGGTGACCAGATCCATTATCCGATCCTGTGTTAGCGGGATAGTGCTATCTGGGGCTAAGGCGTCCCCAGAAGCAGAGTGTGGCCGGCTTTCATGCGGCTCGACCAGTCTTGGACCTAAAGGAACAGGCATTGGCTGCCTCGGATTGTCATCACCCGGTTGATTAGTAGCGGCTTGTGCTTGATTGGGAGGCGCTCGAGCAATTTGAGCCGTGAGCTGCATTACCACGTTTGTTAAATCATCAATCTTCGAATAGAGCTTGGCCATCTCTTTGTCTTTGCTCCTGAGCTATTTTCGAAGCTCTTGAAGCAGCTCTTGCTCCGCAGTCCTGGGGCGGAAAGTCGGCTCTTCCTCGCTGTCCGAGCTTGACTCTGCATGGACCGAGGGGTCTTTCTGCCTATCATCCTCATCGAGAGGGTTTTCTTCATCCAGCGGGGGCGGCTGTTCTTGGGCAGCGGCAACCACATTCAGGCTAGATTGGGCTTGGGATGTGGTGGCCCCATCCTTGCTTTTGCTGCGAAGGTTGTCGCTGGGGCACCCGCCCGCCATATAGACCGTATGGATGATATATCCGGCCGTCTTTCTATCATTGGCAGCTGATTTCACGGATCGCTGTCTTGACCCCCTTGTTTTGATAGCTGGTAGTCGATTGAAGGCGGCTGGCCTAACCAGGTTCTTGAATGGTGCTGGCGCTTCTTTTCTGGGTTTGCCCTACTGCTTTCATGCGGCACAGAGTGCTTGATAGACTCTTGAAGAGACAGTGTCATACTTCTTCTGTTGGGGCCGGGACACGTCTCTTTGTGGCACTGTTCGGACCACTGTCTTCTTGATTCTGGCGGTCATGGCATTTTTCTGAACCCACTTCAGAGGCTCGAAGGAATTGCTGATTCTTACGTCCGACTCAGCCGTCGTCTCGGGGCAACCCTGCACTTGGAACTTCACATGATTCCATTCGGCCGAAGCCTTGGCCCTCTTGTTGGCTCGATACCTGAGCCGCTTCTGCCTTAGCTTTTCTGTTCTAAGCACCTGGCAGACTTCGGCTCTTTGGGAAGACGCCGCAGACCGGGCGATGGAGGGCCTTGGAGATACGCTCGATTGTGCATTTGTTGGAGTCATCGCCTGAGCTCGTCCGCAACATTTGATTTTGCCCTTTGTACCGAAGTTCTTGCACCCCGCTGGAGCACCAGAGAATCGTTCAGATACCGTCTTAAGTTTCGGTTGTGGTGCCTTGGCGATCACGACATTCGGCCTCTTACCCCTTGAGGCCGGCTTGGCCACCTGTTCCGCCGGGATCTCCGCCAGATGAGCGCTTCCGGCAGGGTAGACGATGACGGAGCCAAACTGGCGGGGCGGTTCCTCCCACTGTCGACTGAGGCTCGCGGGGAGAACCACACGAGCGTTGATCTTGACCACGTACGGAATCGGGGTCACGTTGGAAGCTGAATTCGTCTGGGGAGACATTGTCGTCGAAGGTTGATTGCTGCATGGAAAAAAGAACATCATTTCAGTATAGGCAATCGATATGTATATTGATTGAGTTCACATGAACGTTTAGCCCGAAATATGGGAGGAGAGATTGGTCCCACCGGGCGTGCCAGAATCTGTAGGGTATTTTTCGTCACCCCATTGAGATGGGAATATGCGCACGCTTGTCAGGCGTACTACAGATTCCTCCTGCCTAGGGTAGGCCGGGGTTTAATGATTATGGGGATCCGAATCTCCGACAGCCGCGGACTAAGCTGCCGTTAATTACCCCCCGCCTTTGGGGTGAGGGAACCTCCGATTAACGGGTTAAACTGGTCATGCAAACTCAATGTGCAGTATACGTGTGTTTTGTTTTGGAGGGGGGTTTGGATATATCGGGAGCCACGCAGAGTTTTTACGGGGGTCCCGCTACCCTGATAGCGGGCTGGGGGTCAAGGGGGCTAGCAGCCCCCTTGCGGGGTGCGGGACAGCGCCCCGTTAGAAATTTTTTTTCTAACAGGGACAGTGTCGTGGAGTATGTGTATGTGTACATATGTATATATATACATGTATATATAAATAAAGGGGAAAAATGCATTCAAAGGATGCGTGGGGCAGCACCTTGGGCGCTTGTGCGCCTAGGAGCTGTGCGCTCAGGCGCTAGAGTGCCACGTGTCGGCACGTGGGCGCTCTGCGCTTGAGCGCTGGGCGCTTGAGCGCAAGCGCGCCACGTGTCGGCACGGGGGCGACTTGCGCTTGAGCGCTGGGCGCTTGAGCGCAAGCGCGCCACGTGTCGGCACGGGGGAGACTTGCGCTTGAGCGCTTGCGCTTGAGCGCAAGCGCGCCACGTGTCGGCACGGGGGAGATTTGCGCTTGAGCGCAAGCGCGCCACGTGTCGGCACGGGGGCGAGTTGCCCTCGAGTGCTTGCGCTGGAGCACAAGCGCGCCACGTGTCGGCACCGGGGCGACTTGCGCTGAGCGCTGGAGCGCAGGCGCGCCACGTGTCGGCACGCGGGCGCTCTGCGCTCGAGCGCCGGAGAGAAAAAGAGGCTTTTAGCCTAAAAAAATTTCTCAGATGAGAAATCAAAGAAGAGTTGAACTCCTGAGTGTGTGTGTGTGTGTTTTTTTTTTTTTTTTGGGGTTTAATGAACGATGTTCTTCTTCTTCCTCCTCTGTTAGCTGGATCTTGAAGATCAAGAGATATGAGATTTTAAAAAAATCTCTTCTTTTTGAGATCTAATGTAAGATCTGAGTTCCCCTTTATGGGTTTTGTGGTGAAAAACTAATTTGTTTTATAAAAAGAAGAGTAAAACTCTTGATTTAATTCAAGAGAAAAAGAAGGTTTTGGAACTTTGAAGAGGGAGGAAAGTTCTCAGATCTGAAAAAATTTTGAGAGAGAGAAAAGTTGTTGAGATATTTCATTATCTTTGCCTTTATAGGCTATACACTTTACACATAGCCCCTTGGGCTTCACAAAATGGCATTTTGCATATCCCATGGCTCATGTGCCATTTCTTTTTGCACATAAACCATGGGCTTTACAAAAATTTGGCTTTATGCCTATTTTTCTTACATTTATCCATAAAATAAAATAAAAGAAATGTAAAAAAAATTATTTATTACAAAATTTTTATCTTGGCATGGGGGGAGGTCGGCCGCTTCATGTTCGGGCTCGACCCGGTCATGGGCCCACTGGATCTGGGCTTGGGCCCACTTGGCTTGGGGTTGACTTTGATTTTGACTTGGTCAACCGGGGTGTAAATTTTTACCCCAACAGTGTCAATCTGCGCCTTGCGCTCCCAAAAACAGAGCACTGCGCTCTTGGATTGGCGCACTGCACCAGAGCGCGCCATGTGTCAGCAGCGCAATAGCGCAGCGCACTGCGCTTGCGCTCACCAGAGCGTGACACGTGTCACCTCCACATGCGCTAGCACCTTGCACTCTTTAATTGGCGCAGAGCGCCTTACAGGCCACATGGCGCGCTGTCAGACCATTAAATGCTATGCATTATTAAACAAGGGTAAAGCCCAAATAAAGGCCTGACAGGCCAAACACAAACAAAATGTTAAACATTTTCAAATGGACTTAACCCAATTCTGGCCATAAGTCCTCAAATTAAATTGAACCGAGCACAACTGCTCTCTCAAATCAATTTACACCCGGTTCGAGAGTATATCTCTGAACTCCTTTGATATTTGTCGTTGTAATCCTTCAACGTCGTCAGAGAGGTGACGGGTCCCGACAACCACACATTGCTACGGACTGTGGGGTCCTTAAACTCATGGACTAATGCGTCCTTAAACCAATATTCGTCCCCAAAATGGGAATGTTGGACCACCATGTCCTTAAACTGGCAATGGACCACCATGTCCCTAAACTGGCAATGGACCACCATGTCCCTAAACTGGTAATATGGACTGTGGGGTCCTTAAACTCATGGACTAATGCGTCCTTAAACCAATATTCGTCCCCAAAATGGGAATGCTGGACTACCATGTTCCTAAACTGGCAATGGACCACTATGTCCCTAAACTAGAACAATAGAGCCCAAATGCTCTCTTGTTGGATCTAAACGATCCCGTTAAGTTGATCTTAGTCTAAAATTAGACTAACGTATCCTTAACAAACGTTTAAGTTGATCTTAGCCTCAAATATAGCTAACGTATCCTTAAACGTAAACCCCAAACCCAAATCTAAGAAAATACGGATTTGGACTAATCCACGTCCTACGGGCGACGACATAAATTAGTCTCCGTATACAATCCACGGGCAACCACAAACAAAATAAACACCCACGACACGAAGTGAACATCTGGAGAAGGAGAAAGTTGTTACCGCGATGCGGTAGCGTAATTAACTGTAGGGGCTTGTGCCTGCAGGGAAGAGCGTCCCCACAATCAAAAACCTCTCGAACGAGGGGGAATCTGACGAAATCTGATACATCGGACGCATCCGTCTAAACCTCCGATACACAGTGCCATAAATCAACTTGGCATCTTCGGAGAGGTGGACGGATAAAACCAAATAGCATCTGCCCCGAATCTCAGGCAAGACGTCGCTGCGTGGCGCCGCCATTCGGAGGGGAACAGGTCACATTTGCTAGAATCACATGCCAATGACATGACAAAGAAAATAAGAAGATAGTATGAGATAAAATATGTCTTTTATTCATAAATTCAATTGAATGCAAAATACATTTCACAAAGGAATCAAAATAAATACATGTTATTCATAGACCGCAAGTTTACAGTAAAAAAGGGGATACAAAGATGGTTATTGAGGAGGAGGCGTTTTCAACAAATCAGCCACCTGGTCGCACGCTCCTCTCAATTCTTTCTCGCAATCGGCCGCCGTGTCCAACTCCGCTTCGAGTCGGACCTGCTGTCGCAGACAAGACGAAAGCTTTTCATCGGTTCCCAGCATGACAGCTTCGCAGTCCTGTGCGACCCGTTCCGTAGAGTCAAGCGCCTGTCTCAGCATCAACCCATCCGAAATGCATCACTGGAGATTGTCAAAGACAATTTTCAACTGCGCAGCATTCGCTTCAACCTGGGCGTGCAACCGGGCAGATTCGCTTGAAGCTACTTCATGCTCCTTTCTCCTCAGGATCGTCTCTTGTTCAAAATAGCGGATGAAAGGAACATTACTCTCGACCCATGCAGCTCGCTGGGAATTCAAAGCCAGAACCTCAGGAGCAAGACGCTTGAGCTCAATCTCATGAAGGCAAGCCTCGGTCTTTCTGCAGTAATTAACCTAAGACCCGATGACACCTTCATCATGGAAGTTCATGAGCATCACCAGCATAGAAGTAACCTCAGCAGCAAAGTCTGCAGTGGATGCGAGGGCCTCGACGTCAAGATCCTTGACGAATTCGCTCAACATTCGCCGGCTATTCGCAGCGCCCCTGAAAGATGGGCGTTTAGCAAAGGGCCCTGCCGGCATTGGGATGCGAGATTCGAAGGGAGCTGAGCCGGTGCGATTGCTGCAAAACAAATTATGGTCAAATATCGACTCAGGAGGTAAAGAAAATACATGAGGGATGGAGTCTACTATACCGGCTGTGGCAGGTGGCAAAATTGGGAGTACCGGCGGCGCAGCTATTCTCTCGTCCCCTCCTCCGATCCGTAACGCTGCGATCAATACAAGAAAAATTAGTAACAATACGGCCATTCATCAAAAAAAGGGGAGACAATAGCTGAAGGATATACTAACCAACACCAGCAGGCGGAATGACTTCCGACTGGAAAGAGAAATGCGGGTTCAACACCTGGTATAGATGGTCGAAAAGGACTCCTGCAGAGTTGCAACAATATACTGTCAATACAAGAAAGATGGTATCCATAGTTAAACTAAATAAATCGCAAACCTATACCTTCCAGCATTTCGGAGGACATAGGAGAAGACGAGGGAACAACAACCGTCATGGCGGTGACCGAAGGTGCTTTAGATGGCACAATCTTAGCGTTCACTACATTTTGTAAGCAAAATATCGTCAGAAGAAGCTGAACGCGATTGAGAAATAAAAAGAGAATAGTGACTCAAGACTTACTAATGGTCCATCAATCAAAACCGTGACGGAAGCATCACCAGGCGTAGCGGCTTCTTCGCTCTCCCTCAGAGGAGTAGTTTCTGCGCCCATGGCTTCATCCCCTAATTCGACGAGGGCTGTCGTGACGCTTGCGATGCCCGCCGATACCAGGGAGCTACACGGGGAAAGAGCAGCGGTCTGAATGGTCCCAGATTCTAGAGAAAGGGTAGCAATTTCGGGCACGGTAACCACCAGGCTTTCACCCGTTATCCCATCGCTAAGAATCGGCCATAAAAGAAAATGCATGTGTCTAAATTCGAAGATCAAGCTTTAATAAAAGACTCAGCGTTATGTTACCTTGGGGTAGCTTTTCAGTCTTTTCACGAGCCGCGCGTGCAATCTGTCTACGGGCGGTAGACAACGCAGGGGGAAATTCTACCGAAAGAGTATCAACAAGGGGGATGCTGCTTGAGTCTGCACCCATAACCAAACTGGTATCGCGTTCCCTCTTCACACGCTTCCTATGCTTCTTTTCGGTCTGAGCGGTGAGAAATGATCCCTTCAAGACCTCTGACAGAGGAACGTCGTCATCCGAACCAAGCTCTTCCTCCGGAGCCGTTACGGCGTCTGTCATCGGCTGCTTGAGCGAAGCCTCCTGCGGTAATGTTGGGGGAGCTGAGGATACAATAGCCGGCTTTGGAAGCGTCGCTGCATCACCGCTCGGGATCGGTACCGCACTCGGAATAATCCGAGTCAAGGTAGTCCCTGCAACAAAATAAAGGAGAGGGTCAGAGCACGAATAAAAAAGGGGAATGAAAGCACAATGGGCTGAATTATATCAAGACCCAAAGAAGCCCGGAGTCTCTCTTCCTCTTCAAAAGTCTTGGTAGAAACCGTGAGAGCCTCTTCGGCAGAAATACCTGTTGAAGAAAAGAGCATTACTAAAAGCATAATAATGAGAAAGGAATGAATGCGAAAAATACAACTGAAGTATACCTGACTTAGCGATGGTGATCAGTGTCGCTTCTTCGCGCGCCAGTTGCTCGGAGGCCACAAGGGCAGCATGTAGATCGGTGTCGGTCACAGGCGTGTCGAACAGGCCATCGTTAGTGCCATACTCACACAAACCTTCACTGTAGGGAGCATAGGGCTCCTGGCCGAGTACAACGTCAGCAGAAAAGAGCGACTTTTTCTTTTTCTGTGAGCGAACGCCGGTGGTCGATGATACGAACTTGCGCTTGACGGGCATTTTTGGGCGACGAGTCCCGATTTCCGTACCCACTCCAGATTCCGGGGACGCTGTAGCTACCGCTTCTACAGGAATACGGGGTAGAGGCTTCTCAGGAAAAGCGCGCGGGACAGCAACCGCAGTAGCTTCTCTTAAGGAAGGACGAACAATGATCCGTTGCTTTAAGGGGACAGCTGGATTACCAGCAGGGGCTGCACCCTTGAGATCGAGCAATAACCGCTTTTCTTCCCTAATAACGGCACCCGTCGCATGCTGGTACCACGCCACGTATGCGTTCGAGGCTTTCGGAACGCAGCTCGGCTCACTGATAAAAAAGTTGGACCCGGTGTTTAGCCGCATGAAATGGTGTAGCGCGTTGCGGATACCCTCTTCCGTAGCAACCGGTTCAGCTAAAAAGGCCTCAAGCGGGACACCCTGATCGTAACTCGACTGTTGAGCAAAACGGTGCGGGTTGTACCTCATGAATAGCGCCGAGTCGTTCTGCCTGAACACTAAAAAGCCCGGCCTGATTGAATATAAATGCAGAATCTCCCAAGCCTTCAATATAGGAGCCCCGTCTTTGAAGGTATCGCGCAGCGGCTGCACCGTTTTAGTGGATTCCTTGCAGATGGTTAAGACCTTATCAACGAAGGTCATGCTATCCCCGACCATACGCGGGCGAAGGATCAGACCCCGAGCCTCTCGCTGTGACGGATCTAAAGCAGAAGGGTCAACTAGGAACATAACCCGAGGAAAATTATAACTGTCGTTGAAATGGGGCCGTTTGTGGACTTCAAAAGCGCCGAGCACATGCAGCTCGATCCGCAACGTGAAATAGTGTAGCGGGAGATTTACGGGTTGTACCCCTGGCTGAGTGGTGTCTGCCGCTAATCTGAGGCCATGATACAGGTGAGCCAGCCCAGCGATCCCGACGGCCACTCGCGATACAGGTGAGCCAGCCCAGCGATCCCGACGGCCACTCGCGTTCCGGCAACCATTCGGTAAGCCGGATAGAAGACGGATGGCCTCATATAGAGAGAGTGCATTGGGAGCACAAACCAGTTTAACCATAGGCTAAGGAACCCCCAAAAGAACGCCTCTTCGTCGATGTCTGAAGCTGTGAGGTCCGCAAAGGGGACGACAGGGGTGTCTGGGAGAAAGAAATTCCTTTGATCTGCTTCCGCTGTCGGCTGACTGTCCAAGCCAAAACCAAAAGGATCGTAAAGCTTGGCGAATTTCGTGGTTTATTTTGACAAGGCTTCCGGGCAAAGAAAGGGGGCGATGAAATCCACGAAGTTGACTCCGTGCCCTCCGGACTCGAGAAACAGACTCGAGAAACAGACTCTCGTAAATGTTCAACACCTTGATTAGACTCGGGAATCGATGTTGAATAGCATTCTCCTGAGTAAGACCTATCACCACTGATTTAGTGGCGAAGATGTATTCGTCAAGGGGAAGTATTTCCTCGTAATGTTCCCCTCTGACGGGTAGGCCCGAAATTTCTACAAATTCCTCCAAGGAAATCGAAACCTCCCGGTCCGATAAAAGAAAAGTGTGAGTCGGGGTATTCCACTGTTCCAAGAAAGCCTCGACCCACTATACGTGAGGCGCGAGATACTGGAAAAGAGACGTGTAGATAGCAAGGTACAACCCGAGCTTCAGCAGCAGCGACTTTTTGGCCGACAAGATATATCGAGTCCACTGCAAGTATCCGGCTGAATGGCGAGGAGTCAAGCCTATCATGTATGCATGTCCCCAAAGGCGCGACTCGCCTTGACATATGAGCCGCCCCAGAATATCTAAAGCCATCGGCGGCTGTACAGGTATCGAGCTCATAGAAGGCTGGAGGCGTCCATCCGTAATCCAGTTAACCTCCTCCATAGAGTAATTCACCTGGGGTGAGTCAGCATAATGGATGGCGGAAATTGGCTCTGAAGGCACCGCATAAGAGAAGTTGCGCCGACCCTGAATAATTTGGTTGTACCACAACCCCCATAAGTGGAGAGACTTCTGCTCCGGGTCATGATCTTTAATCAACGCAAAAACTTCCCGATCCACGGGCGCGTCGGCGTATGCACTCTCTGGGCAAACAAATGGGAAAGAAGAGTCAAAAGACATAATACCTGCGCGAAAAGAAACGAGGATTAAATGTCAATTCTACATTACAAATTCTGACATCCGGTACTTTAAATTTGTACCACCCTACAATGCAGGAAAAAGGGACCGAGGGGGACCCACAAAATCAAAATGACGGCTCATCATTGATGAGACAGTCAATCATTAAGAAGAAATCCTAAAAAGATTCTCATTTAATGAGAAACTTATATGGCCAAGGAGTTAAACTCTCTCGAGAGCAGTGCTCTGTAAACAGAAATTACATCTGTCAACTTTAATTATGAGGGGAATAAAAATTCCCCAAAATTTCTAAGAGCCATGCTCTGTGAAAACGATGGAGTAATCCATCGGAACCCTAAAAAAGCAAAGCTTTTTACAGAGTAAAAACTCCAAGATCTTTTAGATCTACAAAACGAACTCTAAGAGTTCTTCATAAAGATGAACAATGTTCTAACTAATGGGTTAAGTAACCCTAAAAATCCATTTTAAGATCTATGATCTGAGAAAAGCAAAACTCTGTTAATAGGTTCGATCCTTACCAAATTTGGGCAGAGTTCTAACTCTAAAAGGAATTTCCTTAAGCAGAGATCTAAGCTCTGAAAGGAGAATTAAATTCTCAGAAACAAGAAAGCAAGAATATGAACAGAAGTCATCTCAAGGGGCAAAGGCCCTACATATAGGTGCTGGAAAACGATCCAACTTCTAAGATGATCCAACGGTGGAAAGGTTAATACCGCTGCACTCACGTGTGAGCCACGTGAGTGCAATGGTGGGGGGCATTTGTTACCCCCCCAATAAGAGAGCAAGGATCTGTTCAAAATTTGAACTGAGGCAGCGCCTTATGTGCAAAGCACGAGAGCGCCAGCGTCCAGAGTTAAAAACTCTGATGCAGCGCCTCACATGCAAAACACGAGAGCGCCAGCGCCAGAACTAAAAGTTCTTCACCCTTGGATCAAAGATCCAACGGAGATGATAAATCATCAGAGCACAGAATTGAATTCTGATTGAAGGAATACTCCTCAAATCTTTTTAAACAAGAAAGATTGTACTCTATAAATCACAACACCGTTGGATCAAAGATCCAATAGTGATTAAAAATTACCAAGATACAGAATTGAATTCTGATTGAGAAAATACTCCTAAAATCTTTCTAAACAAGAAAGATTTTGTTCTGTAAATCAGAGCACCATTGGATCAAAGATCCAATAGTGATTAAAAATCACCAAGGTACAGAATAAGCTCTGTATGGGAAAGTGTTTTCCCAATCTTGTTAAAAACAAGAAAAATATCTTCTTTAAAACAGAAGTCCTTGGATCAAAAATTCGACGGTGGATAAATTCCCCAAATCAATTAAGAAATCTCTCAATGAGATATTTCCTTAACTGAATCAACAAATCAGCCTCCCCTATATAAAGGACCCAAGACTTCAAGTCTTGTACAGAGGAACCCCCCTATAAGTTTCAAGTTAAAAAATAAGAGCAAGCAAAAAGTGCTTTCAGAGAGAAGAAAGAAGAACTTTCTTCAAGGTAAATAAGAGATCATAGTATCTCATCTGCATACCAAAGGGTTTAACCCTTATAAAGAACATAGTTCTTTCCCTGGATCTGAGATCCATGAGACAAGTCTCCCACAAATGAGAATTTAATTCTCGCAGGGATGAATTTGTTCTTGGGGATTGAAGATCCAGGGGAGAACAAAGAATTGAACTCTTAAGAAAAATGCATAAAGAAGGAAGTAGCGCCAAGCGCTCCACGTACCCCTCACGTGGGCGCTGCTAAAATAAAGAGTGCTCTGCACTCATTGGTTGACGCCCAGCGCCAAGCGCTCCGCATGCCCCTCACATGGGCGCTGCTAAAATAAAGAGTGCCCTGCACTCATTGGTTGGCGCCCAGCGCCAAGTGCTCCACGTGCCCATAACATGGGCGCTGCTAAAATAAAGAGTGCTCTGCACTCATTGGTTGGCGCCCAGCGCCAAGCGCTCCACGTGCCCCTCACGTGGACGCTGCTAAAATAAAGAGTGCTCTGCACTCATTGGTTGGCGCCCAGCGCCAAGCACTCCACGTGCCCCCCACGTGGGCTCTGCTAAAATAAAGAGTGCTCTGCACTCATTGGTTGGCGCCCAGCGCCAAGCGCCCCACGTGCCCCCCATGTGGGCGCTATCTAATATAAAGCGCTCTGCCCATAGAGCCTAAAGCCACAAAGAGTGTTTAACACTCTATAAAAAAATACAAAGAAATAGAGTGAGCGTCAGAGCCCATATCAATACTTAGCATCGTTGCACATAAAAAGGGACCGAGCCCAAGCAAGTGTTCAACACTTTATTCAAAACTGAGTGGGTTGAGTCCAAGTTGACCAAAAGTTCCTAATTCAGATCAACCAATCCCATGTGCTCATAATTTTTCCAAATTGGTCTTAACCCCAAACCCAACTACAAATTTTCCAACCAAAATTGGTTCAAGGGCACATCTCTCCACACCTCTGATACACGTCGTTGTAATCCTTCAACGTCTTCAGAGAGGTGGAGGGTCCCAATAACCAATAACTCTTGGCGCACCCTCAAACTGATGAGCCAAAATCCATGGACTATGATGTCCTTAAACTCTACGGACTATGATGTTCTTAAACCTGATGGACCGTAACGTCCCTAAACTAAGCTCTATGGACCACAGCGTCCCTAAACTAAACTCTACGGATTATGATGTCCTTAAACCTAATGGACCTCAACGTCCCTAAACTAAACTCCATGAACTATGATGTCCTTAAACTTTATGGACCGCAACGTCCCTAAACTAAACTCTATGGACTATGATGTCCTTAAACATGGGCTATGATGTCCTTAAACCCAATGGACCGCAACGTCCCTAAACTAAAATCTATGGACCGCAACGTCCATAAACTAAACTCCATGGACTATGATGTCCTTAAACTCTATGGACCGCAACGTCCCTAAACTAAACTCTATGGACTATGATGTCCTTAAACTCAATTGACCGTAATGTCCCTACACTAAACCGATAGAGCCCAAATGCTCTTTTGTCGGATTAAAAATAATCCCGAACCCCCGTTAAGTAGATCTTAGTCCAATATCGGACTAACGTATCCTTAACAAACATTTAAGTTGATCTTGATCTCAAACGAGGTTAACGATCCTTAAATCAAACCAAACCCAAATCTAAGAAAATACGGATTTGGACTAATACCCGCCCTACGGGCGACAACACAAATTAGTCTCCGTATACAATCCATGGGCAACCAACCAAAAATAAAATAAACACATACGACACGAAGTGAATATCTGGAGAAGGAGAAAGTGGTTATCGCTACGCGGTAACGTAATTAACTGCAAGGGCTTGCGCCTGCAGGGAAGAGCGTCCCCACAATCAAAAACCCCTCGCCAACGAGGGGGAATCTGACGAAGTCTACTACAATGGCCGCATCTGTTCAAACTTTCGATATACGGTGCCATAAATCAACTTGGTATTTTCGGAGAGGTGGACGAATAAACCCAAATTGCATTTGCCCCCAAAATTCAGGCCAGACGTCCTAATGTCTCGGTCGCATCTTTCAGCGATGAACAGAGACACTGCCTCCTTGCTAGGGATAGTACATTCGACAACGAAGTCTGCCAGGACTTGTGCTTTGATAGCTTGCCTCGGGTGGTATTTGATGTCGAATTGAGATAACTCCCACCTCCATTTCTCCAGACGACCAGATGACTCGGGGGAGGCGAGAATAGCCCCTAAGGGACGCTCGGTGAGGACGAGAATGGTGTGTGCCTGGAAGTAGTGCCGCAGCTTTCTTGAGGCTATGATAAGCGCCAAGACAATCCTTTCAATGGCCGGGTATCTTGTTTCCAAGTCCTTAAAGACGTGGCTCACGTAGTAGACCGGCTTCTGTGCCCTTTCGACTTCTCGGACGAGCACCGAGCCCGCAGCATGATCGGATGCCGCATGGTACAACAAAAGCTCATCTCCCTCGACAGGCCGGGTGAGCAGCGGGGGAGTTGCCAGGTGCACATTGAGTTGCTCGAAAGCATTCTGACAATCCTCCGACCATTCGAACTTTGGGATTTTTCTCAGGTGTCACGCCCCACCCCCAATACAGAGAGTATTGTCCGCTCTGGCCGAAGCCGCACGGTTTTATCCTTCGAAGCGAACCAGACCTGACCAAGGGCCACTTCCCAAGAGGTCACCCATCCCACAACTTTCCTGACTCGAGCACGCTTAACTACGGAGTTCTCAAGCTCTTGTAGTGCCGATTCACTTAAAATGCGTCTTTATATTGAAGAGTGATATCATTCCATTTATAGTACAGATCTTTCCTCTTTCGGAATGTATTCTGAAAATTCCCCATTGTTCTATAGTGGGTCCCACGGACTCAAGAGGTGGCCCCTATGGATTTAAAAGGTGGCCCCCGTCCCCTTGACAGGCCGGGTGGCATGGCACTTTGTTCCGAGAGTCACTTTATTCCGTGAGCAAGAACCGGGTCCCGACATCCTCCCTACGTTTAAACAATGGTTCGTCCTCGAACTACAGACTTACTATTGAGAGACCAGCTCTGAAACCATTCTGTCACGCTCCACCCCCAATACAGAGAGTATTGTCCGCTCTGGCCGAAACCGCACGGTTTTGTCCTTCGGAGCGAACCAGACCCGACCAGGGGCCACTTCCCAGGAGGTCACCCATCCTAGAATTTCCCTGACTCGAGCACGCTTAACTACGGAGTTTTCATGCTCCTGTAGTGCCGGTTCACTTAAAATACATCTCTGTATTGAAGAGTGATATCATTCCATTTATAGTACAGATCTTCCCTCTTTCGGAATGTATTCCGAAGATTCCCCATCGTTCTATAGTGGGTCCCACGGACTCAAGAAGTGGCCACCACGGATTCAAGAGGTGGCCCCTACCCCCTTGGCATGACACTTGGCGTGACACTTTGTTCCGAGTGGCACTTTATTCCGTGAGCAAGAACCGGGTCCCGACATCAGGGCTTTGAAGAATGAGAGACATTTTTCCCTGGACCTTGACATGAAGCGACTAAGGGCAGCTACTCTCCCCGTGAGTCGCATGATCTCCACGTTGCTCTTTGGTGTGGCCATGTTGAGGATGTCGCCGATCTTTCCCGAGTTAGCTTCAATTCTTCGGTGGGTGACCATAAACCCGAGGAATTTCCCGCTAGTGACCCCGAATGCGCACTTGGCAGGATTCAGCTTCATTTTGTACTTGCGGAGGATGTCGAATGTCTCGCCAAGATTTTTGGCGTGCTCTTCCGACGAGGTCGATTTTACGAGCATGTCGTCGACGTAAACCTCCATGTTCCACCCGATCCGCGGTTTGAACATTCTATTGACCAGGCACTGGTATGTAGCTCCGGCGTTTTTGAGGTCGAAGGGCATCACTTTATAGCAGTATACCCCCCGGTCCGTTGTGAATGCGGTAAGCTCTTCATCAGCCGGATTCATACGGATCTGGTTGTAGCCGGAGAAAGCATCCATGAAGCTGAGCAATTCATGGCCTGTCGAGCTGTCGATAAGCTGATCTATCCGAGAGAGGGGATAATTGTCTTTGGGGCAGGTTTTGTTGAGATCTGTGAAGTCGACGCACATCCGCCACTTCTCGCTTGCCTTTTTAACCATAACCATATTCGCTAGCCATTCAGAGTAGGCCACATTTCGAATGAAGTTAGTAGCAAGCAACCCATCGAGCTCATCCTCGATCGCCTTTTGTTTGATCGGAGCGAAGCTTCGTTTCTTTTGCCTGATGGTCGGGCCGTCGAGTCGACCCCGAGCTTGTGTGAGATTACTTTGGGGTCGATCCCGAGCATGTCGGCAGGTGCCCAGGCGAATACATCCGAGTTTCCTCGGAGAAAGTGGATCAAGTCTTCGCGCCGGGCTCCAGTTAATAGGGATCCGATCTGGACAGTTCGTTCATTGTTCCCCTCGACGAGGGGGGCCTATGTTAGCGCCTCCACCGGGGCCCCTCGGATTTCTTTTTATTCGTCACGAGTATCCAAGGACCCCTGGAAATCGCTCGTGCTTCCAAGGCCATTGATTCGCTCCTCGAAGGTGGATGTCTCCGTGAAGCAAATCTTGGCGATTTGCTGGTTCCCGTCGGCCCGGCCTATTTCCCCTTGATCCAATAGAAACTTGATCGCAAGGTGGCAGGTCGAAATTTAGGCCCTAAGGGAGTTTAGCGTCGGGCGTCCCAGGAGGATATTGTAGGACGAGGGAATCTTGGCGACGATGAACTCCACTGGTACGGTTCTCGTACGGCCTCCCTCCCCAATGTTAAAGAGGAGGGTAACTACTCCCTTTGGTAGGATGGAGTGGTTAGTAAACCCCGACAGAATATGGGTGGTTGGCCTCAGGTCTGACGGGCCGAGCCCTATATGCAGGAAGCAGTCATAGATAAGGATGTCCGCCGAGCTTCGACCAGTATCCTTTGGACCTCGTAGCGATGGACCCGTGCTGTAATCATGAGGGGATCGTTGTGAGGCAGGGATATCCCATGGAGGTCTTCATCGGTGAAGGTGATAGGCTCGGCTACTTTGTTTTTCTTCCCGGGCTGGTCGCTAGTTCCTTCGACCGGCAAGAGGCGGCAAATATCGCCGGCTCCAGGCGCACCCCCCGAAGATACGACCATGATTTGGCCGATCGTCAATTCTCCGAGAGGGGGATGGTTCTCTTACTCCTGGTCTGTCGCTTTTCCCGCATGTACTTTACCAGGTGGCCCGAGCGAATCAACTCCTCGATGTAGTCGCGGAGTTGTTTACAGTTCTCGGTAGGGTGTCCCTATGACTTATGGAAGGCGCAGTATGGGCCTCGAATCCGTTTGGCCGCTCTATTGGTGACCGGAGGGAGCTTGAAGAATTGCTCACCCTTCGCCTCCTCCAACAGCTCAGTCTGAGAGATGTTGAGTGGAGTATACTTTTGGAACTTCGGGAAGTATGGCTTTGGCCGGTCGACCTTCTTCTTCTCTTATCTGCCCCTCTTCTTTTGGTCGGTTTGGTCGCCCTGGGGGAGGTTTTCGTTTACTTCAGACTCGAGCTGGATTTCCCGCTCAGTCCAAGTTTTTACCTCGGCCATGGTCCTAGGTTGCGCCAATGCAAATGAGCGGAGCCACTTCTTGTGCCTAAGACATGACCTCAAAGCTATGATTACAGTCTCGTCCCGGTGCTCAGGGAATTCAAGAAGAGCATTATAGAAGTGAGTGACGTATCCTTTAAAGGATTCTTTATCCCTGCTCTTTATAGTGAAGAGGTAATCGACGGTCCGCTTCTGTCGTCTGTTCTCGCCGAAATGTCCGAGAAACTGGGCGGCCAGCTCATCAAAGGTAGAAATGGAGCATGGCGTGAGTCCTCGGAACCAATCTCGTCCCGCCCGGATGAGAGTGGCAGGGAATGCTCGGCATTGGGCGGCGTCGGAGTTGTCCTAGAAGCTCATGCCCGCAGTAAACGCATCCAGATGGTCTTTCGGGTCGAACTTCCCATTAAAGAGGGCCACTTTTGGAGGTTTGTTTCTAGATGAGACGCGGACAGCGAGCAGTTCTTCTGTGAAGGGCTTTGTAAGAAAGTCGGCGGCATACCTAGCCCCTTCATTTGAAGGATGACCCTCCTGATGTATACCCTTGATTTTCTTTTCGAGGTCGTCGAGACGATCATGGTACCCTGAGGATTCGACGTAGTCGGAGTTATGGCCCCTCCCGCTGGCAGCCTGCGCCTGACTGCGGCTCCGGTTCCATTCTATCAGATTACTCAGGTCCCCTGGCGAGGTCATTCTTGAGTCATCGCGGCGAGTATCGCCAGCGTGACCCCGTTGAGGGAGAGGGTGCCGGCATGCCTGGGAGCAGGCGAGCTGACTGACACCTCCTTGGAAGGGACAGGAGCGCGATGGGCCTCGGGCGGGGAGCTCTTTCACGAGACCTTGGCATGGAGCTGTGAGGTGCCCAATGGGTCATTGAATTGGTCGCCGTGGGGGACTTATGGCCGTCGGAGATAGCAAGACGCTGTTCAGTGGTGCCAGCGCGGGCAGCGTCATCTCCCCCTCTGCGGAGGTCGTGATCTCGGGGTGGGGGAACGGTGACCTGGGGGGCTTGTCCCGCCGTTTGAATGCGGACGAGGGCATCCACTATGGATGCGAGCCTGTTTATCCGTGCAGAGAGGGCGTGAACAACGTTAGGGGGAGGAGTGGATCCGTCCGCGCCTCCGTTGTGTGGAGGGCGGCGGCTAGTGCTTGGATCATCACGGTGTTCACTCGCCGTGAGTTCGAGATCGGAAGATCAACTTTCGATGAGTAGAATTTTCAGGATTCCCATAGACGGCAACGTGTCTAGATGGTCTTTCGGGTCGGACTTCCCGTCAAAGAGGGACACTTTCGGAGGCTTGTTTCTGGATGAGACATGGACAGTGAGCAGCTCTTCAGTGAAGGGCTTCGTAAGCGAGTCGGCGGTATACCTGGGCCCCTCATTTGAAGGATGACCCTCCCGATGTATACCTTCGATTTTCTTTTTGAGGGCGTCAAGACGGTCATGGTACCTCGAGGATTCGGCATAGTCAGAGTTATGGCCCTTCGCGCTGGCGGCCTGCGGCTGACTGCGGATCCGGTTCCGTTCTATCAGGTTCCTCAGGTCCCCTGGAGAGGTTATTCTTGAGTCATCGTGGCGAGTGCCGCCAGCGCGACCCCGTTGAGGGAGAGGGTGCCGGCCATGCCTGGGAGCAGGCGAGCTGATCGACACCTCCTCGGGAGGGAAGGGAGCACGATGGGCCTCGGGGCTGGGAGCTCTTTCTCGAGACTTCGGCGTGGAGCTGTGAGACGCCCAACGGGTCATTGAATCGGTCGCCGCGGGGGACCTGTGGCCGTCGGAGACAGCAAGACACTGTTCAGTGGTGCTAGCGCGGGCAGCGTCATCCCCCCTCTGCGGAGGTCGTAATCTCGGGGTGGGGGAACGGTGACCTGGGGGATTGTCCCGCCGTTTGGACGCGGATGAGGGCATCCACTATGGATGCGAGCCTGTCTATCCGTGCAGAGAGGGTGTGAAACGGCGTTAGGGGGAGGAGTGGATCCGTCCGCGCCTCCGTTGTGGGAAGGGCGGCGGCTAGTGCTTGGATCGTCACGGTGTTCACTCGCCATGAGTTCGAGATCGGAAGATCAACTTTCGATGAGGGGAATTTTCAGGATTCCCACAGACGGCGTCAACTGATGGAGGTCGGGATCTCCTTCAGATGTTGTCATCCGTCAATCTGTCACGAGCGTTGATGGACGGCTGAGATTGATGTTGGGGGTCGTCTCCCTGAGCGTGTGAATCTCAGTGGGCTTGATTGGGAGTGAAGCCGAGCTACCTGCAAATAAGTCCTGGGGTGGTTGTACCACCGTGGACCCTCTGACAATTAAGTTAGCCGAGGTATTTGGACAGAGTAGCGGCTTGTTCGAGTAAAATTGTCTTACCTGAGTCGTCTGGGAGAGCGGTTTTTATAGCGGTCGCCATGAGCTAGCTGGCACGAGATCTTCGCCGGTCGTTACGTCCCTGGCGTTACGCCTGCATGAATGACGGGATCCGGCGGCGTGGAACGCGGGATCGTGGGGCGGCAAGTATATCGCGTCTGGCGAGATACGCGGAGCCGTGGCAGAAGCGCCTGTGATCTGCGTTCTAGGTTGCTCGGCAGAACCGGGGAGGCTTAGCTCGGCGGGGGCCCAAAGCATGCGGGAAGTCGAGGAAGCTCGATTCTGTGATAGCTCGGAGACAAGCTGGGAAGGCTGAAGAAGCTCAACGCGTAGAGGGGCTCAGATACGAGCCCACGGTCATTTGTAAAGTGTGCATAAGGGTGTTCAGGGACCCATTGGAGGTCGGGGCAAACCTCGGGGAGATAGCCCGGAGAGAGTTCCCAACGCATAGTGCTTGTCCTGTTTGCGTGAGCCCGGGACACGTCATCTGCCGCGTGTTACGATCTGGGAAGTTCCCACTTATGAGCATCATCAGAAAGAGATTTAAAAGTAGTATAGTTGATAATGCAGATGGTCGAAATAAGAGAAATCAAATGGAAAATTTTCTCATTTACTTTTATTCACCTTTTCCAATAGACAGACTATTAATTGATGACACAATCTATCTCCTCCGAGTTTGCATTATACAAGCAGACATAATAAGAGTAAGATCAGAATGTTTTATCTTTTCTTGTGGAATATAAAAATATGTTTCTCATCTCTCGTCATAACTTCACAGTTTTGCTGCATTGAAAAAGGCATACAACGGAAATGGATTATAAGAAGATATTAGAGCAATCCATATTTAATACGGATTTGTTTAGAAAAAAGGTTTGTCAACGTGCAAGGGTGTATTAGAATTCAAAATTTAAACCCCTCAGCTTTTATTATAACTTCAAAGTTTTTTGGTGCATGAAGGTACATTTAAAATCTTCATAAAAATAACTAATAGGAAAAATTATCAAAATAAAAAATAACAAATTAACAAGGTTCAAAATTTCTTATAAACTTAGACCAAATTTATCCTCGACGAAATAATTCGGGGGTGATGCTGGAGCACTGGACCGTGTCTGTACTTGCTGGGTAAGGAACGCCATGATTGCTGCTTCGTTAGAGCTTTGGTTGCAGGATTATGAGTTTGAATTTGGATTTTGGATTGTGAAATCGTAGGATTCCATAATTTTGTGTTTGGTTGCAGGATTCCTTTGTTTTTTATGGGGGGCCCACCACAAAATAAGAATTCTTGAATCCTAAAAATTTTCAAGGATTTTCAAGAATTTGGCACTATTCATTATACTTTTAGATGGGGCCCATGTACTTTATTTATTTAACAATCCTCTCTTTCTCTATCTCTCTCTAAAATCCTCAAATCCAAATCCCACATTTTTTCACCAACCAAACAAAAATTAGAATGATCTACAAATCCAATATTAAGAATCCCAAATCAACCAAACTTACCAAATCCAGAAATTTCAACCGTACTGTTTTGGAATCCAAATTCCATAATCCGCAACCGAACAGGACCTAAGAAGCGTTATGCATCAGAAGTAAAATCATAATTCCAAAAATACCCCTCGGCCATCGTCTCCTCCTCTCTCTCTCTCTCTCAGTCTCTCTCTCTCTCTCTCTCTCCTCCCTCTTCAATCGCCATGGCCGCCGCCAACCCAGCGCCATCCCCATAACCGAGCTCTTCTGGTCTCTAATCGACAGAGCCGACCGCAACTTCACCAAAGCCCGTGACCTCCCCAACTACGCCCGCAACAGGTAAGCTCACCCCTAAAACCCAAACCCTAACCCTAACAATGCCTCAAAGATCTCATTTTGATACGAACAGCGATATGAATTGTGTGATTATGATTACGACTACGGTTATGCTCAAAACCCTAACCCTAACCCTAACGTTGTCCGTATCTATCTCTTTAGCAATGATGCTGACTTCAACAAGGCCTTCATGATCTACACTAGGCTGTGGAAGCTTCAGCAAGAGAATCGGCAGAAGCTGGTGGAGGCCGGCCTGAAGCGATGGGAGATTGGAGAGATCGCGTCGAGGATCGCGCAGCTGTACTATGGGCAGTACCAGAGGACGAGCGATTCGGGGTATCTGTCGGAGGCGATTGTGTTCTACGAGGTGATTCTGAGCAGGGAGTACTTTGGAGGAGGGGATGGGTCCGGTGATCTGGGGCTGGTGAATAAGCAAATGAGGTTCTTGGCGAGGTTTCTGATTGTTTGCTTGGTACTTGGGAGGAGGGAGATGGTGAATCGGCTGGCCGGGCAGTTGAAGGGGTTGGTTGACGAATGTAGGAAGAATTTGCAGGTACTTTGATCGTTTCTTTTGTGATTTGGGTTTGCAAGAACTCCATGATTTTAATCGTGAACAGATGATTATACATATTGTTGTCAACTAAACATACCACATGCCAGTTGTAGATGAAACACCTAAGTGAGGAAGGTGCATTTGTTATTGCAAGGCACACAAGCGCTAGCGATTTAGTACTAACAAATAACAATAATAGGTGGCAAGGCTCAACATACACCGCCGTCACTCATAAGTTCATTACTCCATCATAAATCAAAACCACACAATGCACACCCCATCAGACATAAAAATCCAAAATAAATTTTATGTATTGTAATTATGGCACCAAGCATTGCTTGATTTGTATTTTGGGTTTTCATTCGCAATTATCATTGTAAGTCAAGATATTGTTGCCTATTGAATTGGAATTCACCCACAAAACACATGAATTCTTATTCTTTGATTTCCCCAAAAAGGCTGCACATCATTTTAAGACTTAGGTAGGACGAATGGGGTCCCAAATACATTGCTGTGATAAAAGCATCTCAGTTCCAAGTAACCAAGCAGATAAATTGAATATGCAATGCCATGGTTTTCAACTTTATGAATTCCATAAACACAGGCACTTTTAATTAGAAGCGACTGATAGGTCCAAAAATATCGATCTTTTAGAATAATGTAAATTACTAAGAATGCATATTTTTTCTTGAGAAGCATGGTAATCATCAACCTCCTTGCCCCTCTCAAAATAAAATAAATATTGTACATAAACCATTCTCCTACAAGAATGTGTTCATCATTGGAGCATGCTATAAAGAAGTATTCATACGGAAATTGATCAAGTCTTTTCAGTGGATATGAAGACACATGAAAATAGAATAGTATATGAAGGACACTCCATGAAACCATATAAGAGAGATAATGGAGTTTCTATGACTTGCTGCTGATTAACAAACATGACACAAATACTATAAGTCCCTGTAAACTGGGAGATGGGACATACAGAATGACACTAGGTCATCACACACACACACACACACACACCCCAAAAGAAAAAAAAAGAAAAGGAAAAAAAAGAAAAAGAAAAGAAACTTGTATGTATCCATGCATGTTACCTTTTGCATTTAGAGCGAGAAACTTGCATTCTCCTCCTTTTCCTACAATTTTGCAATGATCGTATGTATATATTTTGCCAACCCAACCCTAACATTCATCAACTACAGCTCAAAAGTTGAAAACTATAATTTCTTTAGTGTAGCAGATCTATTTAGAATTACATTTTCTTTATGCATGTGTGATTTTTGATGCGCTAATCCTTAGTCTAAACTCTAAACTGCAGCAACTTCTTTGATTTCTGATTATTAATTATGGCAACCATGAGGAACTGAACAAGTGTATTATTTGTATAAGAAAATCCTTGCTGTATCACCTCAAAACATATCTATGTTTGGTTAACCAGTCAATAAAGAAAACCGATGCAGGCACTTCATGGAAAGTACATAATTCATTCTTGAATGGTGATCCAGGAAGCAGAGTTTAAAGAGTGGAAGCACGTGGTTCAAGAAATAGTTAGATTCTTGAAAGCTGATTCATCTTTTATGAATATGAGGCCTTTAAGATACAGTTTTGCCTATGACCCCCATCCAGACTCTCTTTCAAGCATTGTTTCTTGTCCTGGTAAGAGGCGCCTAGTTTTACATGATGTGATCTTGAGTAGCTATTATCACAATGAGGTAACTACATTACCCTTTTTCTTTCTCGCTTCAATTTCTGAAATTCTTAGTGTGCTTAAAGTCTGCGTCCTTTCATTACTTATTCTTTCGATTTGATGTTTCTCTGCTTATGCAGGTTAAATTTGCAGAGCTTACCCTTGACACTTTCAGAATTCTTCAGTGTCTGGGGTGGGAGCCAAGCGGTTTCTTTTCATCAAAGGCGGGCATGGACAGTAGCTATAATGGAACAGCGGCTAACCGAATTAATCCATTGCAGGATATTAGAGACCCTACCCTGCCCCCAAACCCGCGTAAAGTCATTTTGTATCGTCCATCTATCACCCATTTGCTTATGGTAATAATTTTATGCTACTTCGATAGTATGTCATTAATTAACTACTCTTTCAATTATTTGCATATGGTGGCTTTTATGATCACCTCAGTTGGATCCAAGTCAAATTTAATATAAATATTTAATAGTCTATATTCCAATATGTAAAATACCAAATTGTCATACCCATGCAGCCATGCCTAGTTTAGCTTTCAAATTACCAGTTCCTAAGTGTATGTGCATACATTTTTGCCTACTTGCCTCTACAGCTGCCTAAATTGAATTTAGCAGATTTAACATCACATGCAATAGTCCAAATGAAATTGGACCAGGTATGATGTTAACTAATCAGTTATGGTAATCGTAAAGGCCTGTAGTCCAATAATATGCATAGGCAATTATGAAATAATATGTTAGTGTTTTAACATTTAGAAAAATAGCCAGCCCAATTAGCTATCATATACTGTAATCTATACTCTGAAATATAGTTGTGTTGTATGATGGTTGCCTTGCCTACTTGACATTTTCTCATTTGTATGAGTCTCAGGGTTTATGCCATGATTTCGTGTCTATAGTTGAACGATTTTGGCAGTCTCTATTTATTGTGGAGGATTCTTCTCTAATAGAGCCTGCACATGCACATCAAGTGCCAAAATGATCTATCTCCACAATTTCATTACATTTTATGTTAATTTGTATGGCAGGTTCTTTCCACAGTCTGTGAACAGCTCCCTCCTGATGGAATTCTGCTAATATATCTTTCAGCGACAGGTCAACTATCATTTTTCATTCCTTTAAGGTTGTCTTTAGACCAAAGTTTTCTATACTTCGTTATGAAAATTTTGCAGTAGATTCTGGAGTAAATCTTCCTACAAAGCGGAGTTCTGGAGTTTCGCAAATTGGTTGTGAGAAACTTGTAGGGAGCTCTGATCATGTCATGGCCTCTCTTTCGAGCTCTCCAGTGCGTAGTCCTACAGATGTTTCTTCACATGACAACGATAAATACAAATACATATGGCTGGGTTCTCATGGATCGAAAGGTACTTTTATCTTCATCATTATCCTTCACAAGATTTGTTCGAGTATTTTTGTGTTCTTTTAGGTGCGTTCTGTAAAGAATGCTAGTTTTTTTTTCTGCCAGGCAGATATATTTTAATTTCGTGAATCTGTATCTGTACTATAGCTGTCCTTGCATTTATGTTTCTTTGCTGTATATTTTTAATGGGTAAAATTATTGCAAGTGCTGCAATGTTATTTGATCATAATTTCCTCAACTATGGTATTGTCCGACTCCAATATGTTTTGGATTAATTCGTGCAGGATCAGACTATTTGTATCCTTGTGATCTGGTACCGTTTACTAGGAAGCCACTATTCCTGGTTATTGACAGTAACAATAGTCATGCATTCAAGGCACGTCTGTCAACTCTAATTTCCACATACTGGTTTTTTTTTGGATTGAGAACAATATTTTCTATGACATCATATTATCAACACGATAAGACTGTTTTTGAATGCATAACTATCTTACCCCCTTGCAGTATATGAAAATAAACGATTTAGAGGAACTTGATGTTGTCCCAGTTAATACTGATTGCGCCCACTTCTACAACATAAATTGGTGTCAATCTTTATATTGAAAAGTCATATTTGAGATGCATATAAAATTTGGCATTAGTTATGGCTTTAGAGCAACTTCATACCAAGAAACTTGCACTCATATAAACTGGATTTACTTTAATTTCCTCTAATGATGTTAAATTTTACTGTTTTAATAGGACTAATTTATCTCATATATGTGTATGCATGTGTGTATTTTGTGTATCCATGACATATCTATATAGCCGGAAATAAGTGTAGCTGAAATGAGAATGTTAAAATAGATAAGTGGTAATACACTAAAAAGTAGGATAAGGAAAGAATGCATTCGTAACAAGTTGGAGGTGGCTTTCATAGAGGATAAGATAAGAGAAAACCGATCGAGATGATTTAGACATGTGCAACAAAGACCAATAAATGCCCCGTCAGAAGTAGTAGTTAATGACGTAACTAGAGGTAGGTGTAGACCTTAAATTAATACAGCTCTTAACAGAGCAGAATGGAAGAAACAATGGAAGAAACAGATTCATACAGCCGACCTCAATTTTGGGATAAAGGCTTGTTGTTGTATGACATATCCATATCATGGAGTTCTAGAATTTTATATAACCACATTGTACCCATATTGTTTCTTATGCGCATGTATATGTGCCATCGATCAAATGTATGTATATGTGCAGCTGATTAAATGTCCATTCTCTTGCAATCTTGCATATTTTGCATAGGGACAATTATGCGGAATTCACTTGTTTAATTCAATTAGAAGGGTTGCTTGCCAGGAACATATACCAGACAAGCTTTTCAACTTAACTACACACTTTTTACTTTTGGAGCTCTTGGCTTTGTTAGTTAACCTGAACAAAAAGGTTTAATATTAAGGACTAAAAGGAGTTAGATACACATGTCATAAAGTAAGCTTGAGTTCTGAACAGTGCCATATATATCAAGCGTGCATTGCTCGAAGTTATGTTGATTGATATCCGTTATCTATGATTTTAACTGAAGTGTTATAGCCACTAATATGTTTTTGTGTAATTCATAATAATTTTGTGTACTCAATTACATGTTCAAAATTCTTCAGGCTATACATGGGGAAGAGAAAGGAGAGACAATAGCTATGCTTCTTTCTCCAAGCTCTCGAGCTCCCTCCATTGCCTCTTCCACCGTGTCCACTAGATTTCAACAAGGAAGCCAATTTACTATGTTCCTGACATCCCCCATTCAAGCTTTCACTTTGTTGATCGGTATCTCTGGTATGAATCTCGATAAGGTAAGCCCCCATGCAGGCTCATCTACTCTCAGTTAACTGGCTGTTTGGTTTGCAGCAATAGGAACAGACGTCACATTTAACATTTGTTGCAGGTAAAAATCCTTGAATCCATTGGGTGCTCTCAACTTCTTGGGATTTTCAAAGCCAAAATACCTTTTGTATTTGACAAAAAACAGAGTAGAAATGCAACATTTGTTGCATATTTGAAACGAGGGTAAATGATGAGGTCACGTGGAATATCTAATAATTACCATGACCACATTCTCCAAAGTTGCAAATTTTTTTGAACTAAAATGAATGATACGAGAATTTGTTGAATCTTGCAGCCCAATTTCTAATCCAATAGTGAATCGGGTGGGTTTGTTTGTTTGTTCATTTTCTGTTTGTCAATGTTGCATGCAATTGCATTTCCTAGAAACCAAACAGCCCCTTGGATCCCTTGCATAATTTGATGCTGACTTATGCTCTGTTTATCAGGAGAAATATGAACAGGCCGAGAAGCTACTTTCATTGTCATTAAGTGAGTGGGAAGCAGCGTTGGTGAAATCTGATTTGCTCCATCCAGTTTGGGCTGAAGCCTTAGGCAATCCTCTTTTGCGGCGGCTTATTCTCAGGTTACCTATTCAGTTGTTTACCATTTTATCTAGTCAACTTTGTAGTTAGGACTACAATAGCCAGAGTTATTTTTAGTGTTGGGAGTTTTGTGATCTGGAGAAGAATTGTTTTCTTCCTTTCTTTGACGTTAAGATAATTGAGGTCAGAGTGGGTTTTAGTTGAGTCCAGCTGTCTCAACCTTGGGGACAAGATAACGTAATTAGCACGGATTTGGATATGGATATGAGACATGATACATACAAACCGGGTCCGTCAACTCGTAATTCTCCAAAGTTTGTGATACGATTCATTGGATACATTACCCTTTTTTGGGTTGGTTTAACAAAATATTAACATTTGAGCAAATCTGAACTAAGAATTCAAATAATTTGTTTATGTTGAAGCATATGCATGTTGTTGCTGCCTTAGCCATTGATACATCAAACATGTAGGACACAGCTAGACTACAATATTAATTTTAGAATGTGCAAAAACAGTCCCACAAGCATCCTCTATGAATTCGAAAGAATCTGATTTGTATATAAATCTGATTCGGCTACATCTTTTGGACAATAGATCCATGCCAACTCCAAAATAGAAGTCAAATATGGCAGAGTTAGGAATTTCTAGTTAGGACATCTGATGTTTTCTAGAGTTTTTGAGCAATTATAGCTATCCAGTTTGGAATTTGTAGAAAAATAGTGCAAATAAAAAAAGATAAACGGGGAAATAAGTAGCAACACGCGACATTCATTCTGTTGTAACATCTCTTTTAGAAAAGACAGGTTCATAGAGTTTCTTGCTAAAACTTAACTTGAAATGGCAGGTTTGTATTTTGTCGAGCAGTTCTTTCTCTCTATTCGCCAACCCTCAACTGTGAAGAATTCCTACCCTCATGCTTACCTCATCTACCTACATCCGTAAACCCCGAGCGTGCAGTCTCTCACCATGCAGTCACAAGGCTTGTTGATTTCTTTGGCGCCACCAAACATTTTGCAGTATCGCAAGATATTTCACTACCAGAGTGTGCTGACGTTGAAGCAGTGCTGCGATAATCAATTCTGCGGATGCTCATGATTTTTCCCATTCCTTGTTGATGGTTTTACTTATTGCTATTGTCAATACCATCAAGATTGAGGTTATAAAATCAACAATTTGACAGAACCGGCCCTGGTGGGAGACATATAATGTATTTGCTCTACTCCAGAGAGCTGAAATCGGAAGTGACGGCACACCTGCAATTGTTACAAATAATTTGATTTTTTATTTAATAGTTTGTTGTATATAATTATGCCATGTTAATTACAACTGGGGAGTTTGCAAATACTTTGAAATTTTCTACCGTGTCGATGAAAGATGAAAGAATAACGTGTTTGTATAATCTCGTGTCTGATTTCTTTTAAAGTGAACCACGTTGTGTTTTGAGGAGAAATTTGCTACAAACTGTGATTCTGAGCTTTTAGACCTTTTTGCTGGAATAAAAATTTGATGTGTGATGAACGTTGGTGGACAAAGTTTGTGTTTGTTTGATCAAAAGGGTTCATGTTGTTGGAAACTTAAACTCTATAGGTACTCTGATGCAGCAATTGATTCGAAACTTGTACATTTGTATCTGGATCTAGACATTAGGCATAGAATCCGCTGCTCTTGTTTTTCCTTGCTATGTTAGTATCAGCTGTTGGTTTCTTCTCTTAAATCCTCACAAGCATGGATCTTCTCTTTAATCCTCCCAAGCATGGATCCGTCTGTTTTCCAGTAATTTCAGCCGTTGGATTTTAAGAGCAGGAGAAAAGTAGAGCATGGGTTCATTTTCATATAAACTTTTGTTATGAAAGTCGGTAAAGTCATATTGTATCTGTTTCTAATGAGTACGAATATGAACATAGCTGTGTCAAATGTTAAGCTTGATGCATGATAAACGGTATCAATATTATGAGAAAAACAGAGTATATATTGTCACTATGGAAATTTTTTCATTAGCCGCTATTCATTGATTCTTGTGCAGCTTTATTCTGCAAAACAAATACAAGAAAGAGGGTTAAGGGGACATGGATCGTTGAATAATATGCTGCCATGTGTCCCGTCATTTAAATTTTTTTCCATTGAGGCACTATATTTTCCGCTTCCTTATTATAAATATAAACTTATTGCTGTCATTGGTTTACCTTCCTATTAAAGGAAAAAATAAAAATGAAACCTGTATATAAGTAAATGACATTTAATATTGAAAAATATGCAGATCACAAAGCTGTAAATTATTGGGTTTTGGGCTATCGGATTTGGGTTCTTAAGGATCAACAACAGGATCCAAAACCCAATAACCCTCCAACACTTTTCATTGATTTCTCAGCATTCTGTTGTCTTCTTCCTCAAAGCCAAAAATTTTTCCTATCGCTGCGCAATCAGGTATCAAAACCTTAAACCCTTCAATTTACCCACAAAATGAAAATTGCAATTTTAATTACGTTTTTTTTGGATCTTTGCCCATCAAATTCCTTGATCTTTGTGCATCTTAATTACGTTATTTTTTCTTTTTGGTATGATCAAGAAATGGGTAAATTTTTGTTTGCATTGTTGATTTTCTCCCCTTTGATAATTCCTGAGTATAAGTTGATTTATTTTTTTGGGTTTAGTTTGTCAAATTAGGGTTTATCTCAAAATTAATTATTTCCCCCTCTAAAAATTTCAATTTTTTCTCCAAAAGTTAGCCAGATCGTGTCAGTTCTTACTATTTAGGGCATTTTTGTTCAATGTGATACGTTACATCAACGCTGTGAATTTTTCTTTTTCGATGGTTATTTGAAGATCTCACTCATTTGTAAAATAAAAACCACTTCTTTTTTCCCCCAATTGTTCTGATTTGAGGAGATTATTTTCATTGGTTATTTAATGATCTCATTTGTAAAATATTTTTTTTTTATTTCACTGGTTGTGAATATGGGAGAAATGTTGCAAAAGGGCTAAATTTCACTGAAATACCATAAAGTTTACCCCTAATTTTCCAACTCAAATAACAAAATATTTGCAAGTTACAGAGAACTTCAATTAACTCCCCTACTATTGGAGAAGCCAATTTCTCTCTCTCTCTGCGCCCAATTTTTACTTATACAATTTTCTTATAGTACTCTTCTTCGTGTGTTTAATGTTTATGCAGCATGCTCATCGAGGTCCACTTTGGGGGTCAGTTTAAGTCAATTCAAAAGAGGAAGGAATATGTTGGCGGCGAGGTTCATTTTATAAAAAGGATTGATAGCGACTTATTGTCTTGGATCGAGCTTAGGCATACATTGAAGGAGTTAGGCATTGCCAAAGACTATATCGTTTACCAGAAGTTACCCGATAAGGAATTGGATGATGGGCTTGTTGTTATCGACTGTGATAGTGCCATTCTTTCAATGCTAAGTTATCTAGACGAGAAAATGAATGTGGTCTTGTACATTGAGCATCTTGAATCTGGCACAGGACTTGAAGAACAATATCCTGGTAAATCTAGAAACGATGTTGTGGTGGAAAAAGGACTTAATATTGATGAAGAAAAACATGAGGATATGGATGTTCTTGAGGAAGAAAAACCCGAAGAAGATGACATGGATGTTATTGTTGAGGGAGACAACCCCA
Source organism: Agapanthus africanus (assembly GCA_030015575.1). Classification (NCBI taxonomy): domain Eukaryota; kingdom Viridiplantae; phylum Streptophyta; class Magnoliopsida; order Asparagales; family Amaryllidaceae; genus Agapanthus; species Agapanthus africanus. Next base: position 365,947,989 of record CM057338.1, read on the forward strand.
AAGAAGATGATAAGGATGTTGTCGAGGAAGAAAATCCGAAAGAAGATGACATGGATGTTGTTTTCGAGGGAGACAACCCCAAAGAAGATGATAAAGATGTCGCCGAGGAAGAAAATCCCAAAGAAGATGATGAGGATGCTGCTGAGGAAGAAAATCACAAAGAAGATGATAAAGACGTTGATGAAGCTAGTGACAATGTAGTTACTGATGATGATGTAGCTAGGTTTGAGATTGCCACAATATGTGAGCGGAAGTGTAAAAATGATTTATTTGGAGATGATGATGTGGGCAATGACAATGGAAGTGATAAGGGAGGTGAGAATGGAGAAGTTGGTGAAGATGCTCAAGAAAACAATGTGGTAGCTAGCAGTAAAAACCCAAGAGGGAGGCCTGCGAAACCCAAAAAAGTCTTAGCAAGAGCCGACAATGGAGAAGTTGGTGTAGATGCTCAAGAAAATAATGTGTTAGCTAGTCGTAAAAGAACAAGATGGAGGCGTTCGAAACCAAAGAATGTAGTAGCAGTAGATAATAATGGAGAAGCTGGTGAAAATGCTCAAGGAATCAATGTGTTAGCTTGTATTAAAAAACCAAGAGGGAGGCCTTCAAAACTGAAAAATGTCTTAGCAGTAGTAGGAGATGATTGTGGGCCTACACATAGCAATGAGACTTGCTACACTAATAGCCAATCTTTGCCTACTCCAATTTATCCAGATGAGGATGATGAGGTAGCCACTAGTCCAATATATCCGAGTTTCAATCCAGAGAGAGATTTAGCCGATCCAAAAATTATACTCGGAATGCAGTTTGAGTCTCCCCAACAATTTAGAGAATTCATTAGGCAATATGCTATATTGAATGGGGTTGATCTAAATTGGGCTAAAAATGAAGGATCTAGGATCATTGTGAAGTGCAAGGGAGATAAATGCCCATTTCGAGTATATGGTAGCTGGAACCACGACCGGTCTAAGTTCCAAGTGAAAAGTCTCATCGTGAAGCACAACTGCTCTAGGGTTTTCGTTAACAAACAAGTCACCGCACCTTGGATAGCAAAGAGATACTTGAATCGCTTTAGAAATGAGCCTGATTTGAAGCCGAAAGAGTTGAAGGACATTGTATATAGAGATCTTGCAGTTGAAGTATCTATGATGGTATGTTATAGAGCTAAGAGATTAGCTTTGGAGGAAATTGAATGTGAACCTCTTGAAGCATTTAATGAGCCGAGGGAGCAAGTTCATGCATTGTGCTTAGAAAGAGGAGGAGAAGAAGAAGAAGAAGAAGAAGAGAAACCAACGAAAGTAACGAAAGCTATAAAACTTTGCACTTCTAGAGTTGGCATGACAACTAGATGTTCTAACTGTAAAAGAGAAGGCCATAATGTGAGGTCGTGTAAAAATGACCGTGTTCTTCCTTCTATCAAAACCAGTAAGGGTAAAGTTGGAAGACCACCCAAGATGAGAGTCACAACTGATACAATCGCATTGCGTATCACAGAGAATGCTGAAACCGTTTCCACTGCAGCAGCTATAAATGTATGAATAGTTGAAGTGTTGCTATATTTTTAATGGGTTAATTATGCAAAGTATCATTTAGTTACCCTTAATAGCACTTATACCTCCCTTAAGTGATTTATTAGTGCAGTTACCCTCTGTTCATCGACCCAAACCCAAAAACCATGCTCAAATTCTACTCTAAATAACTCAAACGATTCTCTGATCTAATTCTAGAACTTTTTTTGTATTTATAGAGTAGATTTTGAGTGCTTTTTATGGTTCTGGTCAATGAACTGAGGGGGTGTTTACGCTAGAGGGGATATTAATGTTATAAAGGGTAAACCAGGGGGAGGTTTTGTGTAATTGACCGATGTTTTCAATTGATGCGAGGGATACATTTTCTGGGTTAAAACTGAACATCCTTTGCAATAATATAGGGAAGAAAGAGGCGGAAGTTAGTTGTTTCTAGATGTATCCAGAAGAAGCGAGGGCGGCCTAAACTAATAACTCAAAGTTCTGAGGACACAGAACCTAAACTAATACCTCTAAGTTCGCAGGTCGCTGATGAATCATCTGGTGAGCAGTAAGTCACACTAAAACATTTGATACTTGAGATGTTAGATTCTAATAGATACTAACTAGAATTACTTTATCTGCAGATTCTGAATCCTAGAAATGACAAAATTCTGAGATTCTGAATCCTAGAAATGACAAAATCCTGAAAGCATTTTGGGGGTACTTGACGGAATATGCGACCAATATAATGTGTTCTGTAGCAACAAAATGATGTCATTTAACTTGTTGGAATCAACTAGAATGGAAGCAGATGTTTGGTTCCTTGTTACTTAGATCTTTGGATGTCATAACTTGCCTGTATCTCTTTGGATTTGTAGACTTGTTATAATTTTCTTTTGGCGATGTAGCCATCGTTTCAATGCTCGTTTGCTTCATGTTTGTCAATTGCTGTGGTGATGAATTCTTGTAGGTGTTCGAATTTTCTGATGGTTTTGTTGATAACCATTTTCGCGCTGTTCATAAGAGTGATGCTTCTTGCCTGCCCCTGGGTTTTATATGCAAAGCAATGGTGCTGCTGTGTAGTTTGCAACTTAGAGAGCTCAAGTTTGATCTCTGATGGAAAATGTTAGATTCCTGTGCAGTTAATAATGTCAATTTGAAGATGATGATTCTGTCTTGAGGATGATTGTGCCATGTGTTTGAAGTGTCATATTGTTGTGAATTCTGAGAATAGAACTGTTTGTGTGATGAAAATTTGGTATCTTTGGGCATGGCATAAAATGTTTTATTGGCTAAAATAAAACATACAATTATAGTGGTGCTCTGGGCAGGGGGTAATCTAGGCATTAATCCTAGATTATCATGGAATATTATCACGCTTGTTGGTGTAAAAGATATTCTCAGAAATATAGTATTATCGTTGTAATCAAATGATCTCATTCCAAGGCAATCTTATTCTTCCTAAAATATGCGTCTATCCTATATTACCATGAAATATTCCCGTCTAACATGAAATGAGTCATGACATCTGGCGTCGGCCTCCCTCGTCACCTGCCGGCCGGCCGGCCCCGCCATCCATAGTCGGTCTTCCGTCGGCTGGGTCGCCGCTGATCGGACGTTCGCCACCGGCTGGCCATAGTTTGTCTCCGGCCGTTCGTCGCCGATGTCGCTTGCTTTGCCGCCGGTCGACGGTTGCACATACATATATTACCGGAAATGATTAAACTATACTAAGCACGTTAATGCAAGATTCTTTGGAATTATATGCATGGTCATCTCATGTCCGGGGATGCGAGAATTCCCGGTAATTTTTCATTCCATGTACGAAACGCAACCTAAAAGGCTTTTTTTTCTTCAAAAATTAAATAAATAAAATAAATTATATAGGGCTTTTACTGTTTGGAAGTTCTTGATTGTTTCATATACATGGATTTAAGTTGCAAACCTTTCGACTAATGAGCAATAGCTCACTTGGTACGATCCTTTTCCTTATGAGTAGAGTGAGATAAATTCTTGAGAGGGGAAGTGACCATAAATTAACCCTTTCGACACAAATTTGTGGATGTGTTATGTGTGTGGGTGTGGTGTATACTTGATGAGGCTTACAGTTCCCAAAGAAAAAATTGCAAATCTTGTCATAGGCCTAACTTTATATTTGATCGTTATTTAGCAGTCTTCTGTTTTTTTAATGAAAAGCCTAGCCTTAGTTCACCTCACTGTATATTAATAGTAGTAAAAAAATTTATCAGATAAAGCTTGCTTGATTAATGGAAAAGGACAAAAGGAAAATCTTATACTGCGATGGGTCATTACTGATCCATAAGTGATAGCTCAGTTGGTATAGCACTTATCCTCCTGCCTCTTGGGAAGAGTGCAGGGTTCGCATTTATGAGGGGGAGTGGCCATAATTTAACGCTTTCGGGGCAAATTTGTGGGTCCCTTAGATGCACGCGTATGTTGTGTGTGCTATTTGCATGGGTGTGTGTTAGCCATTTGGGCCCGATCCGGCCCAATATCCGTCCATATGAGTGGATATCCTATATATTCATATATAGGAGGCTATGGTTTCAAATGACATGTATGAGAGATAATACATAGAGAGTTTTTCTAGAAAGAAAAACTAGAGTGTCGTTGTCTCCTTCTTTATCCTTATCTATTTTGGATTGGCTTGCGGGATGATCAAGAGAGTGGTTCTCGCTTTCTAATAAATTGTGGTTTCCCTCCGGCCGTTGCTTGGAGACGATAAAAATCAGATCTTCTACGTGACGTGGATGAGAAATGATCCAACCAATCGGATCGGGTATAGCGTAAACCTTTAGGGTAGATGCATGTAATTCCGCTGTACTTGATTGCTTGTTATGTATCTACGTCACCTAAAGTGTACATTGGTATCAGAGCCTTACATCTCACTTCCGTAGAATTATAGATCTATGATATTTAAAATATTTGCAACTCTAAAGTTGCGGTTTTTTGATCTAAACCTAGGTCAATTTTTTAAATAATTTTTTAATGACAGATTTATGACATTAGGGTTATCGTTTGATGGATCTTTTAAGATCTGCCTATTTTGCATCATTATATGTCACCATAAATTAGATCTATTTTATTTATAACGTTTTGATGTAGTTTTTTTAGTTCGTTGATGTGAAATAACAGATGAAACAGTGAGAGAAATTTTTGTAAAGATTAGATCTTTTGTGTGAATTTTTTTTAAAAATTTTTCTCTCTCTCTATTTCGGTAAGCATTAATAGCGGCTAGGTCGTAAATTTTTCCTAAAACCCTTATCTTATTTTTTTTGGATAAAAGAAAACTTGTGGGATTTTTGGATTTTGGTGATAGCATCAAATTTTTTTTGGCACTTTGGTTTGGAACCAAATATATTTTTGGGATTTTGGTTTGGAACCAAATATTTTTTGGTTGGGAATCAAATATTTTTTTGGATTTTTGGTTTGAAACCAAAATTATTTTTCTTAGGATTTTGGTTGGGAACCAAATTTTTTTCTGACTGTGGTAGCGGGTCAAATATTTTTTTAATAAAAAAATAATTTCTGAAAAAAAAAATTTGGATTGTTTTTTAAAATTCAATATTTTAAAAAACATTTTAACAAAAAATTAGGGGGTCCAGCTAACAGGCCCAAGCTGGGGTCGGGCTGGAGCGGGCTCGGCGGCTCGAGCCGAAAGCCAGATCTATTTTTTTTATTTAAATTTTTTTTCCAGAATGATCCAAGAAAATTTAGAAAAATCCTAGAAAATTCAGAAAAATTCTTTAAAATTAAGAAAATTATTTTTTTAGTTTCTTATTTTTGGAGAGTTTCGCACTCAAATTTTGGGTTAGCTAAGGGTTTTGCTGTTAGCTCTAATAGTTATATTTTTTCGAAAATTTGTTTGCTCACCAAAAGTTTCAAATTTTTTACTCTCACATAAAATCCTGGAGATTTTATGGGTAGTTGTTCCGGTGGGAGCGCCTGGGGCGCATGTTAATTTCATGATAAAACGAAAACCCTAATAAAACGGACAAGATTAGATAGGGTAGTTTAAATGAAAATGAAATTTGTTAGATTGATTGTAGCATTTTGTGTTGTGCATGGTATATTATATATACAAAGATACATACTGTATTAATCTGACAGATTTCAAGTGAGAGATTTCGAGAGGAGACAGGAGTATCGATTCAACTACCTAATCCACTCTGTTTCTAGGAAATCTGTGTTCCGTTATTCAATCATGTTAACAATATTTTAAATTTAATATTTTTGAAGGATGTGGTTAGGGTCATAGGCTTTCCTTCTCTTTTTTCGGATAGTAAGTTTATTATTTTTGTTAAGGTGAGTTGAAGACAAAGCGTTCTTTAGAAAAGAACGGTACTCCATTATATGCCATAATCTTAACACATCCATAATAAAGTCAAGATATATTCGGTCTCACCAGGGGTGAGATGATAGATGGCAATCTCATAATAAAATAAAAACATCAGTTTAATATTATATGAACAAGCTGAAAGACTTGGACGCTAGTGATAAGCTGGCAGCGATGTAGCAGAGCTACACGACACGGCACCATTGAGGTGGCAGCAATGTAGCGGGGCTACATGACGCTGCACCATCGAGATGCAGCGATTTTCGGAGGATTGGGTTGCTCTACGCGTTGGATGTGATGAAGAGCGATATCATTAGTGGTCATATGTTTTATTGCTGAGCACCCGTAGTTTATATTAAGCGGTAGTTACAAGGTATGTATGTGCCAAAAGATAATATGTGCGATAATTACGGGGTAATCTATGCGACGTGGCAACGTCGCATTATTTATTGGTTTGGCCTTATTTTCATATAAGGAGTCGAATCACGTAATGTGGATACACTTAAGAGTTATATTTTCATTGATCCGGGATTTGAAGAGTGCTACTCCAGTTAGACTGAATAGCGACAACAGTGGACGGTTATATGTTTTCTACTCAATATATGAAACAGTTAGTTATGCGGAAAGCGAATGCATTGATGTTTGCTAGTACGTTTGAGTAACTGGGGCTTAAGGTTTAATCGCTCATGGCGAACTAAGAGCACTGCTAATGTGTTGATGAGATCAACAATGCGCAAGGGCGGGTGTCATAATACAAGAAGGGTTCAATCAAGCTACGAAAACATGATTAACGCGCCAACAACTTAAATGATCTGATATGGAGAAATATGCCGACAATAATGGATATAATGAGTCTAACGTTTGACTGTGGGAATTTGAACCGTTCCCCTCGTTAGGGTATTGAATGGAAGTAGGCCTTCTACTTGGAGCAGAAAAGTTTATGGAAGAAAATCATATGTCAAGAACATATAAGTCAATTCTGCATCAAGGATGCAGATAGCTATCCACAAATTATCTTTCTGTCGGCTACAGTTTCAGTCTCGGTTTAGGATATTTGGATAGTTTAATAGGACAATCTGTCTTATGAGTTTCCTGTGTTTTTGAGAATTTGACCCTTTTATAAATGTTATGAGTGGCATGGTAGATTAGGTTAATAGATAAATGAGATGATTTAACCATCCGGGATGTTGGCATTTGAGCCAAAATCAAATCATCTATTTATGAGAGTTGCCTTGGAGATAAAACTACCAGAGTAAAACCATTTGGATATCCATTACAGATAATTCGCTCCGATAGATACGGACCAATAAATGTGAAGATATATAGTGGAGTTTTCTAATTTAACACCTTCATTGATAATTACCCGATATGGCTATTGATCTCACACGGAACTAAGACGTTGATTTGTATCAAATGCGGTATTAGTGAAGTGAAGAGTTAGTTCACGCAAACAGGGTTGTGCATGTTTCATGGAGCAGTTTTGGGAACTGTAAGTAAGCCATGAGTATTTATTTTAGCAATTCAGGGAACTGAATGATGGAAATAGAATCGTCGGTTAGCTGATGATACCGTAAACTCTGTAACAAAATGGTGTTGTGGAGAGGAGAATTAGTAAACCCTAGATATGATAAAGAACATGATGGTAAGGGCCAATCTTATATATTGTTTAGAAGATGCGCTGTTGGCAGCAGCTTATGTTCTTGATCATGTACCCTTTAAAGACAGTACAGTCAATATCCTATGAGTAATGGACGAACACGAGACCTGGGAAGTCACTTGTGTTTATGAGTATGTGATATGACCATGATTGACATTTGGTCGTGTGACATTGATTTCCTCGGGGAGGAAATATCGAGTGATTTCCCGAGGAGGGATTTTCGTAAAAGGCAGAAATAGGTCAGGATTTGGAATTATACGAGATTGAGCAGATTCCTAGTTGGTCAGCGGTGCATAAAAAAATAGTTCCTTTCAGCGGCTGACGATAGTGGGAACGATATTTTGGTTGATGGCTAAGAGCCAATCACGGATTCTCAAGAGATTTATAGATAGTGCTGTGGATTGACCTCCCGACGATATTTCGATATCAAAAGGGAGATATCTATGGTAATTCCATATTGGTTGTGGAACCTAAGTCACATAATGACGCTATTTATGAGCCTATTGTGAAAAAATGAATAATGATAATGGAAAAGGAACAAGAGTCAACGATAAAGGATCAACTCTGAGATTTGATCGATTATCCTACCGGACGCAAGACTGTTGATAAAAATTGGGTTTTCGAGATCTTGCGAAGGAGGACGATACTTGTAACATTTCAGAAAATATAAAATATTATTTTTGGAATTTAAATAATAAAATAATGAATTTCACGGATATTATATGTATATAGATTTGAGTTTTCATAGATTGGTATAATTATATAACTATATTTTTGGAAAATAATCGGAAATTAAAAATAAATTAGTTTATGAGAGCATTCATTTGATTTGGGCTTTTATAAATTTATATACAATTATTTACATACAAGTTTATGTTAAATTTGTTTAGTATTTTAATAATTATGTATTAAACAAAATTTGTTTTGTTAATCAAGTTTTTAAGTGTCAAGACATGTTAAGTGCCATGACAAGTTAACAAATTATTATGAATTTTATTTAGTTTTATTTGTGATAAAAGAAAATGAAAAGAAAAACAATAAAGAGGGGACATGATATGATGGTGCAATAAATGACGGAATTATTGACGCATGGCTAATAATAGCCATTTATCTTCTCTTTCTCTCTTTCTCTTCTTCATTTCTTCTTCCCTTTTTCTTCATCACCCCTCGCCACCACCCCCACAAGCACCCTCAAAACCACTACAAAACCCCACATAACCTTCATAAAAAATGTTCACATCTCATCCTACACATCATGGTGGGATCAAGTTGGAGTTTTGAGCTTCCTTAGCCGTCTAGGAAATTTCTTGAGTTGCTCTTTGAGATAATAACTTCTCCTTTAGATTAGTTTTTACGTTTCCTAACCTCCTATAATAGTTTAGAGTTAAATAGGTTATATTTTATGAACTTAGAATTTTCTAGGATGATCTTTAGTGGATGTTATGAGTAGCGGTGATGTAATTGAGGCTTAGTTAGTGACTACAACCCTATTAGTGATAGAATCCTTAACCAAACATGAGTTTAGAAGTTTCACATATGAACTTAGAATTTTCTGATATTGGTTTTGATTGAGTATTGATATTCAAATGGAATCTGGTATTATTCAGAGACTCTGAAAATTTAATAGCAGATACAGTGAGATGTGCAGACCACTAGGAAGACACATTAGAAGCTCGAACCCAAGCCCTCATCTTTTGGCCGCCTTTTTATTCGATTTAGTCACAATTTGCAGCCCAATTTTGGAGATAAGGTCTGAAATTTGGTCTGTTGTCACGCCCCGCTTCCTAGAGTGCGCTAAGATCGGCACGTTACAAAACCAACCATACTACCTGTGGTTAGAAAATATCCTTCCATAGTCACATTACGTCTGTCTATAAGATATCAAGAACATTAAAACATAAATTAACTAGTACATGTCCATCTGCCAAAATAAACAAGTCAAGAAATATAAATGCGGAAGCAATAAATCCAATAAACAGTAACCTCTGGAAATACGCCCTAAATACGGGCTCACATCAGGAAATAAAACTGCGAAAAGAAAACTAAACCAAACTATCACTAACATGCTCCTCACTGTTCGGCTTTACGGCTGAAGTACTCCTGGTCAGCCTTCGACAGAGACAGAGGAACCGTGCCATGCAAAACCCAGACGTCAGTGCATCATAATATCAATAATAAATAAATAACCAGGATGCAACAAGATATGCATGCATGAAATATAAATGATAACATGAATATAGCAAGAAAACATGGATATGAAACAGTGAGGTGTAAAAGTGTACGTGAAGTGCAGTGAGTAATCTAAACTGTACTACCGGGTTATCTATTCTAAAGTTTGTGAAATCAATTTAATAGAATCGTAGATGTAATTCAATAGTATCCCGTGCATGCCCGGGACCACGGTCCAGATTCTCGGGCTGAATCCAAGACGTGCCGCTAAGCACTAAACAGAAAACATGTACAGATGAATGATGTCAGCAGTATCATCCCAGGACTGGCCTAACTCCTAAAACTGATCAGTATAAGTATCGAACTGTCGAGTTATAAGTCAGGTTTCATCATTGATTTCTCTTTATCCCCAAGGTTATATGTTCAAGTCAGGTATTGATAATACGGAGCTAATGCCAACACAGGATCAAGCAGATACAGATTTGTCTATGTAGACAACATGTTACGTCCGTCAGGACAACAAGTCAGGATTATCGGCATTAGTAACAACAACAGGTAACAAGTCAAGCAGCGGTGTATTCATGTCAGGCGGTGCATATGTATCACACGGATGCTCAAAAGTAAAACTGCAGCAAGTATCGAAACATGGTAAAAGCACGGATGCACGAATAGTAATCAGTGATAACATATAATGAGTTCATGAGTCGTATGATGCATACTAGCAAGCATGGTATATGAATCTAGCAGCAACATGAAGCAATCAGGTTCCGACATGTAATTAAATATGTAATATACAGTACGGATATGAACGGGTGTCGTAAAAACGGCAAACTATAACAGGGATGCACAATATAATAAACATGTAATATCTTTATTCATATGGATGGAAATATAATAGTATAGCATGTAGCAAGATAAACTTGCATGATCGGATCTCACGACGGGGTGCGTACGCTGCATCCGACGTCGGGTAAACGTCGCAATGCACACACGCGCGTACAGAACAGGACCAGGCTATGCAAGAACTTGACCATGCAGGATGAGGACGTCTACTGGGTTTCTCGGATCGTCAGCGACGAGCACGGCTCCGGCGATCACCGGAAACCAAGAAATCAAGAAAGCAAGAGAAGAAAGAAGAAGAAGAAGAGGAGGAAGAAGAAGGTTGTTCTATGGGGTTTGGTGCTCTGGGGACAGAGATGAGGCGAGGGAGACGTCGACGATGGGTCGGCGACGTGAGGGTCGACGGCAACGCAGTGGGCTGCGGGTTCTTGATATCGGGTCGGAGTTTTGATGCAGGGAAAAGAGGCTCGGGTTTTGTGGAGAAGAAGAAAGGAGAGAAGAAGAAGAGGACGAGGGTGTGGAGGCGACGACAAGGTCGGAGCTCCGGCGACGAGGGTGCAACGAGGGTTCTTGCAATGGTCGGGATTAGGTTGCAGGGGTCGGGGATCTCGTCGGGGGAAAGAAGAGAGAGGAGGAAGGAGAGAAGAGGTGAGCAGGTGTCGACGAGGGTGTGGGATGGTTGTAACATTTCATAAAAATAAAATATTATTTTTGGGAATTTTTATAATTAAATAATAATTATTATGATTATTTTAATATGGCGGTATAATTAAATACCGACAAATTGGGAAAAAATTTGGAAAATTATAGAAATTTTTGAAAAGAGGGTGTTTTATAAGATTTGAGCATTTATAGATTTTTATATAATTAAATATATTCCATTTTAATGTAATCGCGATTAAATATCGCTAATCTTGCATTAATCCGGTTTTGTGCACATGACATGCACCTTGTCACATTTTAGCACTTTTTACATTTTTATCATGGATTTCTCTTCATTTTCTTGCATGGTTGTTATTTTTAAAGAGAACAGAAAAGATAAGAAAAGAAAAGAAAAAGGAAAAATGTTAAATAAAAAGGTATGGGTATGAGAGAGAGTGTGATGGGTCTTCATTTGACCAAGCTCCAATTTCTTTACTTCATCTCTTCATCATTCTCTCCCCCTCTCATCTCCTATGGCTGCCTCCTCCATCCCCCTCCACTTCATCCTCACAAACACTCTCAAAACAACTTCAAAACATCATCTCCATTCCATAAAAATTGTGCACAAGCCCACTACAAACACTTTGGATCAAGAAAAATTCGATTTTGAAGACTTGGGGCAACTCAAGAAAATTCTTGCGTTGCCAAATGAGGTATTTTCTGCACCATTAGAATTGTATTTCGTTTCCTTTAGCATCCATACAGGTTTAGAATCAATATCGTGTAGTATAGTGGACTTTGAAAATTTCTAGAAAAGGATTAGGGTTTGATTGAATCCAAATGTGTAATTGAGCTTAATAGAGACCATACAACCCCTTTGGTGATGGTATATTGAACTGAAACCATATATTTAAACCCCAAATGCGAACTTGAAAATCTGCCGATTTTGGATTTTGTGAAACTTGTGATGGGAAATTGGTATCTGCTATAACCCGGGTGACCTGAAAATTATTTAGCAAACACAGAGAGATGTGCAGGTGATTTGGAGTATACCCTGAAGACCCGAGACCCTACCCCCTCCACTTGGCCGCGGATTTATTCTTCCTAGCCGCAATTTGCAGCCAGGGTGTGATGGAATCTATTCGTGTTTGGTCCATGCCTTAATCTCCAATAAACTAGACCCTACACATATGCAAAATTGGCTAATTTCACTAAGGGTAAAATCCGGGGGTGTTTTCTTGAGTTGATTCTTTGTTTTGCGGGTTCTTTTTAACTTATTTTCGGTATTTGATATTTAGATTTCCATCGTGTGGCGTTGAAATGTCAACGGCTAGGGCTATTAGTCGTGTTTTGCATGCAAGGTTATAGGTTTTAACCTATGAGCGAAGCGTGTGCCGTTTTGGTTTTCCGCCTTGATTTTTAATATGCATTTGCGATTGTGTATTGGTTGTAGGTACCCCACGTGGAATTTGAGACGACAAGGAGAGCATGTCATCATCGACTCCAGCAAGCGAGGATCAAGGTGAGTAGATCTATATCTACGGGGGAAGTCGGGTGGATGGCGTATAGCACCCCCGCAAACTTGATGGAAACTGATTTATATATATAGAATATGGGTAAGGAAACCTAAATTAGGAAACTAGGGTTACGGTTAAAAGATAGTTAAAGATGAATGATTGAATATATACATACGAAGATATGAGATGAAAGCTATAAGGACATGAAAAGTGAATGTGAATCACGACTTATAGAATTGTAGTTATACTAGAATAGTATGAGTTTTAGAGTAACATAAAAATTGATGTGTAGGGTAGAATGTATATATAAAATGGACTTGATGTGAGACATAAATGCGATGAAAAGAATATACGATGTGATATGATGACTTGATGATATGTTGGTATACTGATGCGAGTCGTTTGAGATGATTGATACCTTGCCGGTCCCCTGATATGAGATTGTTATGGATGTGACCTAGGACATAGGTACATAGATTTATATAATGTTGTGAATCTTGAATGATATGCTGTACGAGACGTTAGGTCCGTACCCCTCATTGTCACATAGGATGATAGGATCTCCGATGGTTTAATGTCGCCGTACGATGATTTTCCGTACGTAATGAGTTGGGCTTGATGATTGATCCATACCCTTGAGTAGAGAATGCCGTACGATGGATTATACCATACATGATGTTGTGAGGCTGGATACCGATTGATAGATTCACCGACTCGGTCATGTTAGATACGTATACCTGTCAGCACTTTGCATACGATTTACTTTATGCTGCGCTCATGTCACTCTCATTGCATTTCATATACCTGTGCTAGTACACCTACATCATTATCGATGATGCGTATGTTACAGTTACACAGATTTGACGGCTCACACACTTCATCATCGATAATTACCATGTCACTACACAGTAGGATTGCTGCATCATGATATGACTCCTTGCATACTATACTTGCGTACATACATATTGTACACCATGCTTGCATACATATATATTGTACACCATACTTGCGTACATACATATTGTACATCCATACTTGCGTACATACACATATGCACCATTATACGATGTTGTATTTGATTTTGGAGATCTAGGAACCGCATAATATATTTTAAAAACTGGATTCATTAAAAAGAGCGGTTTTCCTTCGATATGTGCATATTACTTTTCCATGTTGCATGATATACGGATATTCTTACATTCTGTTATATGTCGCATACATCATGCTTTACGCTTTTACGCATTGGGATATGCTGTTTTCATGAGATTTCTGGATTTGAGAACCGTGGTTATTTCAAAAGAAAGCATGTACTGTTTTAAAAACCCGGTTTCTCTTGACATGATATTTCAGTGTGTCCACCATACGTTTTCTCAGTTCTGAGACGTGTGACATGTGAAACCCGATTCGAGGAGCTGGATGAGGCCGATTGCGGGTACATGGTGGACCCGGTATGGTACCTCGGGGCAAGAAAGGGATGTCGCGCAGTAGACGATGAGCCTGGCAGGGGAGTGCTACCTACCTGTGATATTATTTGGGTTTGGCGGATATCCGGAGGATACCGATCGGAGTCGAGAGATGATATGGGCCGATCCGAACTGACGGAGCCTGTGGGCCGATCCGGACTGACGGAGCTCGGGAGATATGAGGATTTACGTGCCGATGCTGGGTACGGATTTCATGATGTTTCGAGTGTCGATGTTGGACACTCAGGTTCCATAATTTAATATGTCGTGAGGGACACACGTTGATTTATATCCTCATATTTTCATGCATATGCTTTTATGATATTTACATGCATGATGTTTTTGTGTCATTGGTTGACACGTGGACGGGATCCACTTGCATACATACATTGATTATATTGTTGGATGATATCCACATGCTGATAGGCATTTACTTCTAGTGCTGGCACATATACAGATACGGTCACCCTAGATATCATAGTATTACCTTTATGATATAGATGACCTAGGAGTCGTTGTTTATTCGATTTCTACTTATTGATGTTTTTCTACTCACGAGTTGGCAACTCACCCCCGTTGTGCTACAATTCTTGTAGGTTGACCGCATGGATCCGTAGCGGTATCGCTGGCACATAGTGTCATTTGGGTGTTTTGCTTGGTAGGTGGGACATTTGTATCGTACCTACTCTTGTATTATTATTCATATTGTATCTAGTCAACTCCATCAATCAAATTTAGTAATTGTATAAGTAATGAGACTTAGTGTGAGTTGTGGTTGCGAGACTTAGAGCGAGGGGTTTTCCGCTACTTGTGGTTTTGATGTCTTGCTTATTTCTTTATCTTTGGTGTTGATCTTCGCCGTTGGGCGTCGTATATCTATATTTATGCTTTGCGTGGTTGTGGATCCGCCGTTTGGCGAAAAGCTAGCTCCCGCTTGGGGATGCTTTTATTATTATCATGTATATGTGGTTTTGGATCAAAATATACAAAGGAGGTGCTGCCCAAATTTTTAAAAGACGAAATATGTTTTCAAACTGGTAAATTTCACTTGCATTATTCATGTCCCTTTTTCTATGCATGTAAGCAAATTTGATTTCATTATACTTTTATTTCAAAACTTCACCTCTTTTATTTTTATTAAAAAGGTTTAGATTTCTGGGTTTCAGCTTACTAGAATTACGTTACGTCTTTAGACGTTGCGTGATTTAAGTGCTGGTCACGAGCTAATATTTTGGGTCGTGACAATGGTTTACGACGGCGAGGGAGGTGACGAGATCGGGTGAGGCGTAGGGTCGTGGTTTCTTAGGTTCGTCGCGGTGATGTGGGTTCTCATGCAGGAAAGAAGAGAGAGAGGGAGGTGAGGTGAGGTGGTCGAAGCAAAGAGGAGGTGAAGTCGAGGGTGGAGGCGGCGTCGGTGACGCGCGGGTGTGGGTAGGGTTAGGGTTTCGTGGAGGCGAAGGCGGCGGGAAAAGAACAGATGAGAGAGGGTGAAGAGAACATGGGGTGGGTTTGTTTAAATAGGGTTTAAAAAATATAAAAGAAATATATATATATATATATATATATATATATATATATATATATATATATATATATATATATAGGGTAATGGATGAAAGAGACCATAGTAGGGAATTTCTTCCTATGGCGTCGAAAAAATGCACCCTCCCTCATTTTTTCCGTCGATCGGCATCCATCATCTTCATCGTTATCATCTAAGATGTGGGTACGCCAAATTTCATGTGATTCTATAACTTTTCACCGTTGATTTAGCAATGTAAAAAGTTCTATTGTCGGTAAACCGTTAATTTTGATCGCACTAATTCAACGGTGAAAAAGTTGTTGAATCACATGAAATTTGGCATACCCATATCTTAGATGATAACGATGAAGATGATGGGTGCCGATCGTCGGAAAACACGATGGAGATTGTATTTTTCGACGCCATAGGAGGAAATTCCCTCCTATGGCAGCTTTCCTCCATTATTCTCTCTCTCTCTCTCTATATATATATATATGAGAATAATTGAGGAAAGATGCCATAGGAGGGAATTTCCTCTTATGGCGTTGAAAAAGCACATCCTCCATCATGTTTTCCGACGGTCGGAATGCATCATCTTCATCGTTATCATCTAAGATGTGGGTACACCAAATTTTATGTGATTCTACAACTTTTTCACTATTGAATTAGTGGGTTCAAAATTAACGGTTTACTGACAATAAAACTTTTTACATTGCTAAATCAACGGTGAAAAGTTGTAGAATCACATGAAATTTGGTGTACCCACATTTTAGATGATAACGATAAAGATGATGCATTCCGATCGTCGGAAAACACGATGGAGGGTGTGTTTTTTCGACGCCATAGAAGGAAATTCTCTCATATGGCCTCTTTCCTCCATTTCTCTCTTTCTCTGTGTGTCTTTCTATATATATATATATATATATATAATTAGGAGAGAGACTGAGAGAAGAGTGTGGGTTCTGTTAGGATTTGAATATAAAACATATATTTGGAAATATATTTAATATATTAACACTTAGAATATAAAGAGTATAATATAAAGTAAATTTGAGTTTTCTGATTAATACAAAAAAACTCCAAAATATGTCTGGGTTGGGTCTAAAATTACGGTTTGAAAATATAGATAATATACGTGTCAAGCAAAACCAAAAAGCGATATCCGGTTAAAGAAAATGCATACCCATAAGAACGGATACACGTAGCATGCACGTAGAGATCCAAACGAGTCCGTTTCACTAAACTGGATGAGAACACGATGTACAGATGCAACCACAAGGTCAGGGGTATGATGCAGGCCATGCTAGATATTTAAAAATATTTTATTTGAATATATTTGTATTATTAAAAATATATGCAGATACCAGGTGTATGATGCTGGTATATGGAACATACGTGTGCACGTCCTCAACACTAGCAGGGATAAAACATAAATAAGAACCAAGACGGGTTTCAAGCATGCGGGTCGGGTCGGATGCTAAGCACAGATATTGAAACACTATTCGCATCCAAAACTAATAAAATCAAGAAATAGCCACAGAATAAATAAAATCATCCAAACGAATATGGTATAACTGAACTAGAGTGTTACATCTGTAGTTCACCTTTTAGATAACTAGACCTACCCTATATGTAAAAAAGTTTAATTTTAGCTTAAGAAAAATCTGGAGTAATTTTACTTGTTTTCTGTCGATATTTTCCGACTTTTGAAACTTGGTTTGTGGATATTGTGTTTTGACACGGTCATTTGACGTTCGTACGTCAACATCGGGGGTGTTTTGTTGTTTTAGTACACGTTGACCATAGGTTCTAATCCATGTGCCTTTTGTCGTATCTGTTTTGGATATGGATTTTTATGAAATTCGATTCGGGTTTTCATTAGATTTTGGTTATGGACTTGATTTGTAGGTACAAGCGCTTGGACTTCCGGGATGACGAAGGAGGGCAAAGCATCCGTCGGGATCGACTAGAGCTAGGCGTTGTGGGTGAGTAGATGTATATCTACGGGGGAGTCGGGTGGATGGCGTATAGTACCCTAGCAGCCATAGTATTAGGGTATATATGTATATATATACTTAGGATACGAATACTTAGCTAATAATGTTTCTAGAATATTATATGCTATAGTAATATACCAGTAGAATGACATATCTCTAGTACTAGTTCTTAGCTTATGATTTATATCTACTCATGAAAATATATAACTACATATATTTATAATATTATATGATATGATGAGAATATGATCTGATATGATGAAACGAGTCGATATGGTATGATATGATGATATGAGGCGATATATATACATGATGCGAGATGATATGACATGTGATGATGTATGACGAGATGAGATGATATGATGTACGTGACAATAGATCCGTACTATTTGATTGATGATATCGCACGATAGATTATACCGTACATGATATGATGTACGTGACAATAGATCCGTACTATTTGATTGATGGTATCGTACGATAGATTATACCGTACGTGATATGATAAGGATGGATCGCCAATTTATATATATATCGACTCAAAAAATATTGATTAAAATCCTTAAGTAGATGTTACGATATATTTAGAACTATACTTATTTTCAAAATTAACGAATCATTATGCACTTTTAAATGATAACTTCTAAGGACGCTATGATTTTTCAAATGGTATCTTTTCAAAAACATCGTAGCCCCCTAATTTTATAAAAATAACGATTCGTACTATTTTAAAACTATAACTGTATAGCTTCTACGTAGTTGCGTATTTTTATATATACCGTTCGCATTTACGATTTCTTTATTTCTGCATACGCTTTATACCCTATCTGTACGTGGCTTTATTTACTAGGACACCAGCACCATTACCGATGATGCACATGTTGCACGTACACCTACTTGCCAGCTCACACACATATCATCTGTAATTGCCATGCCACGTACACATTAGAAATCGCTACGTCACCGTATCCCCTTATAACTTGTTAGCATTTTAGATACTGATTAGTACACAGTACTGCATATTATTTTAGATATTGCACTTTCTTTACCTTGCTACATGACACGTTCATATAAGCACACTTACTGTGCATTACGGTATTGCTCTGTGCCTGTACATATTATTGAAAGTGTTTGTTAGCACCACCACTGGGTTTTACTAGTATCAAGCATGCCATTTTAAAAATTTTCGGGATGCTAATTAACACTAACCAAGATCTTAAACTAGATGATTAGGGTTTAACATGATATAACAAAACTTTAGACTAAGAGAAGGAGGCTGCAACTTTTGTAGACCGTGTCCTTTTCTTCTAAAGCTCCAGGTTGTAGTCCACACGACTCCTTTAGGCTCCACTTGAAGGTTGAACGAACTTGCTTCGATGACCTTTGTGCTGAAGATGATCTACCCGAACTCCGCTAATCCAAGCCACCTCTTCACTAAACTATTTAGTGAAGAAAACACACTACACCAAAGTGCTAATCTAGTGTAAGATAGTGAAGTAGGGGTATTGTTTGCTCACTAGAATTCTCACAAGCTCAAGATTTTACAACTCATATGAGGGATTGAGCTTAGAGGAGGAAGTGAAGAAAATGGAGAGAGCTAGAGAGCTAAGGTAAAATGAACTCAACACTTAAGCAAGCATAGAATAGTAAAACATGAAGAATGGCTAAATTATCATTCTCACTTATTGAAGCATGTAAATAAAATCAATATTTTATCCCAACCATACTTCAATAGTGATACCAAATGAATAAATAAATGAAAATATCCATGCTTGCCCATTCCATAAAAAAGTCTTCCCATTTTCCATCTTATTTTCTATTTTCTAAAAATAGAAAATCCATGCCATGCTTCATTTTAATATATATATATATATATATATTATGAAGAATAATTAGTGAGCTAATAATATTAGTTAATATATAATTATATCAAATATAATATATATCAAATTATTAAATCAACACTTAATTTAATAACCCGGTTATATCGCATATAACCGACTAATATCATTTATCTGTATATCACATTATCAAATCAACACTTGATTCAATAATCCGGTTATATTACATATAACCTAATTGATATCAAATAACCGTCAGATTAGAATACGGTATCACATACTCGTATTTAATCAAGCCCCCGCGTATATCAGCATAGATGCCCTACTTCGTTTCGCTTGAACCGGGAAACTTCTATGTGGGACTCTAAAGACTCGTCAATACGCCAGCAGTAGGTGATGATCATATCAGTCACCCACAAGCCATTGGCGGTACTAGCTGGACGTAACGGCTATCCAGGTATTGAGCGAATAGAAGATCAACAAGAAAGCTTGTCCAAACTCCCATGAAGCCTATAGGTAACACTTATCGTACAGTCCAGTCACTTCGTTTGATATGTCGCATATCGAGTCTGGGGGTGGATTCGTCAGACCCCAATAACTTGATAAGTCATGCCGATGTAAGGCCTGTAACGGTACGAGAAATTACTGATAACACTTACCAGTAAATCTTATTTACAGCCTTCGCCAGGGACTTCCTGTTATAGCCAATTGAGTATAGCGCAACATCAACTCCCTATATCGGGAGAGACGAAACCCCTCCCATCGGTCATTACCTCCATGTGACTCAAGACTGTATCCAAAATCCACCTGTTTGCATGACTCCTTTGAGCCGTGGTAGGGAGGAAATCAAAGCACAGTGGGAACCACACAAGACTCTATGACGATCTCGGGTCTATAGACTAACCTGTACTAGTGTTACCAGAGAACTGCTATCTGACGATAGGTATAGTACCATCTAGGAGTTCTCGGTGAGTCCTGTTCGGTGTACCCATTCTCTAATGAGCACCTGTGTACAATCTTTGATGTCAAACACCAATGGATATGGGATCAACCATTGCCCTATACAGGGTTAAGATACGTACACACTAGTCTATTCTGGAATATCGATGCCCTGTCTCGATATGCCCTCGACTAGGAACAATTAAAGGATGTGCTTGTGGACTACCCAGGTCCTAGTAGTATGATCCGCATCATAGTCCTGGTAGTCAAGCGTACATCCTAAGGGCTTTATCAACATGTATATGAGAGACAATATAATAATACCAGTGAACATGTTAAGATAAAGGTAACTAGATAGCATACTATCATGTCGAGCAAGAAAGTCCTATATATATGTCCAAGCATCCATTATAATATACATCAATGTACAATAATGGCTTCTAGGGCATACATTCCCTAACAATTATTTCATTACTGTCATGCTTTTATGAGATTCTGTTTCATGAGATTTCTGGATTTGAGAAACCTCAAATATCATTTAAAAACTTATGATTGTTTTAAAAATACGGTTTCTCTTGATATGATATTTCGATCTCCACTATGAGATTTCTCAGTGCTGAGCTATGCTGATACCCGATTCAAGGAGTGAGGAGTCACCGTCTGCGGGTACACAGTGGACGGTACCCCGAGACAAGAAGATCGTATAGAAAAGCGTTGAGCCCGGCAGGGGAACACTACCTGCCGGTGACAGTGCTGGACTCGGCGGATATTTGGAGGATACCGACCGGAGTGATATAAGACAGATGGATATAATGACCGATTTGATGAAATGGTGCCTGAGATATGAGGATTTACGTGTCGATACTAGACACGGGTTTTATGATGATTTTGAGTGTTGATACTGGGCACTCAGGTTTTATAATGATTTGATGTGTCGTTGATGGACACACGTTGGATGATACACATATATACATATATATGACACAGATGACCTGGTACTATATATTGACACATGCACGATATTATTATTATACTTATGTATACACAATCACCCTCGTTACCACACGATTTTATATTATTATATTACTGTATGACCTAGAAGATTGTCATACATTCAATTTCTACTGCCGATGTCTTCTACTCACGAGTTGGTACCGCACCCTCATTGTGCCATAGTTTTCTTGCAGGATCGACCGCTCGGATCAGTAGCGGCTTGCGAGCACATATTTTCTTCTGGGTGATTTGCATTGGTAAGTGGGTTACTCCTCAGATCGTAACCGCCATTGTATATATTTATTATTCATTTGTATCTAGTTAAAAACTCCATCAATCAGACTATATATATTTAGTAGACTTAGAAACCAGAGACTTGTATATTCTTTCAGATTTAGAGCGAGATGTGTGTATTATTCTTTATTAGGTTTGATGATACTTTGGTTTTCTTTACCTTCTTTTCTGTGTTGATCTTCACCTTGGATGTCGTACATTCTTATTTGCATGGTTGTTTCCGCCGATTGGTGAAGAGCTAGCTTCTGCTTGGGGATGCCATATTACTATTAATTATGTACTTGTTTTTATCAAAATTTACAAAGGAGGCGCTGCCCAAATTTCAAATGGCGAAAATGTTTTTAAACTTTAGTATATGACTCCCCTTGTATTTTAAATGAACCTTATATACTTTGAAGGAAAGAACTTGATTTCATTATATTTTTATTTCAAAACTTCACCTTCATTATTTTTCTGAAGGGTTTGGATTACCGGGCTTTCGGCTTACTTGGGTTACGGTAGGGTCTTATAGGTTTCACGTGATCTAAGTGCCGGTCACGTGCCATTTCCTGGTCGTGACAAAATTGGTATCAGAGCGTTAGGTTTAACTTTGGTTCGAGTCTAGGTTTGACTATGCGGAGTCTAGGGCGTATATATATTTCGGAACTTAGGCTTGACCTTACGGAACTTAGACTTGACTGAGGGTGTATTAGACCCGAACTTTTGTTACGTAGGTTGACCTTGGTTGATGGAGTAGGTAACTCAAGTAGAGTGATGCACCATATGTTTGTTCCACGATATACTTACGATACGCTGCTCTGCTTAAGTGACATTAGGATGTACATTATTTTGAGATCCGTATTTCTATTCGTTCTTATGATCTATTCTCATCGATATTTGATTGCGGTTCCTGTTATCTTGGCTATGCGAGCTGAGTGGGCTGTGGCTAGAGATGCGGTCAGAGCGAGCTCGTCAGGGACGAGGACTGACCAGGGCGTTATTCCGGTGACGTATGAACATATTGATTTATTGTTATGTTAGGATTTCTCGTTTGAGACGAGCGTTCGGGATCTGCACTGGATGATCGAGCCATCGCTTGAGGCCAGCCAGATTGAGAGGACTATTGACACACAATCTACTCCAGAAATCGATGTGTTGTCTACCGTGCAGACAGATGGACCAGTTGTTGCTGAGATTGACGAGATGTCGCCTCTAGAATTTATAAAACTGAAGCCACATGTGTTTACAGGTAGGGATGTGACAGAAGATCGCTAGTCATTCTTAGATAAAGTGACTAAGAAAATTCGTTTGTTTGTATGCCCCGACACAAGGTCAATTAAGTTGAATAATTCCAGTTTGAAGGGTCTTGCTCAGATATGGTGTGAATCGATCGGGAGAGAACGAGCGGTGCATATTTCTCTGATGACTTTGGACAAGTTCTCAAGAACGCATTTCGCCAGATTTCTTCCACTAAGTGTTGAAGATGCCCGAGTTCGTAGCTTGAGCCTATGGGAGAGACTC
Organism: Agapanthus africanus; assembly: GCA_030015575.1. NCBI lineage: Eukaryota > Viridiplantae > Streptophyta > Magnoliopsida > Asparagales > Amaryllidaceae > Agapanthus > Agapanthus africanus. Next base: position 365,971,225 of record CM057338.1, read on the forward strand.
CGGATATGACCGCAGCTGAATATTGAATTGCAGTCTACGCAGCTATCAAGATACAACCCCGAATTGGACGATAATGAAGGAAAGCGGAGTAAGAGGTTCGTGTGAGATCTTAACGAGTTGTTGTTCCTCTCCGTTGATGCCAGAGGTTTGATACATACGCAGAGGCGTTGGTTACGGCCACATTTTCAGAGGAAAGTCATGATGAGATTGCTACTGTTCCAGAACAGGAATGGATTAAATTAAGAGTGCCAACTTCCAGGCAGTTCGACAGGGATGATATTGGAAGAGACCGTGGCGGGTTCTTTCCAGAATACTTCAGCGATAAGGATTTAGACCTAGGATCGGTTGTATGGCAGGCACTCATAGGGCCAGAGGCTGCCATCATTGACGTGTTACATTACGAGTGGCCATGTTAATTGGCCAGGAGATGTTCAGAGAGGCGTTAGAGCGGGATTGTTTCCATCGCTACTCCTAACCAGGCTGTCGATCCCAGAGATCATGGAATTAGTGATCCACAGGTAGGACAAGGATCTAAAGACAGAGGACGCCTGGCCGTGGGCAAAAAGCAAGAAGGAGTTCTTGATCTGCCAGGTTTGGGTGCACCGGCACCTTTCGACATTGAAAGAGATGTATCTCAATGTCATTTATTTGTAATTTGTATTTTAGTGATCCGAGTATCACGCTTTCATTGTTTTGGACCTTTGAGTTTTGATGATTTAGTTTCATGATTGATATTTTTGTGCACCGTAGCTGCACTTGATGGATATTTCCTTTGTGTACGATTGTTGCACTTGATTTATCTTTTTATACGCCAGTTACGCTTGATTGCGTCTTTGTGCATATCCATTGCACTCGATATTGTTTTTTGTATACCGTTGCACATATTGAGGACTTCATGCATTTCGATATACTTGGTTTTGATTCATGCATATTTTATGCACCTGATTTTGGCTTGTGCACTCTATGCTGTTTTGTGCACCCAGTTGCACATAATTATGATTTCGTGTATTCTGATACACTCGTTTTCGTGCGCGTTGTATACCGTTGATTTTGATTCATACACTCAATGTTGTTTATATGCTCTTTTGATGCATTGATATGATTTTCGTGCACCCTATTGCACTGGATTTATGTTTTCGTGCACTGTATGCACTTGATATTTGTTTTTGTGCACCCTATTGCAATAAATGCTTTTGTGCGAACTTGACACACTTAATTTAGATTTTCGCACACGCTTGGCGCACTTGATGTGATTTTGTGCACACCAGATGCACTTGATCGAGATTTTTTGTGTATATTAGTTGCACTTGGTTAATATTTTCGTGCACTCTAGGTGCACTTGATATCGTTGTCGTGCATACCCGTTGCACTTGACATATATTTTCGTGCACACCCGTTGCACTCAATTTTCTTTTTCGTGCACATTCATGGCACTTAGATTTGACTTCGATTTTTGTGCGTACCAGACGCACGTGAGTTAGTTTTCATATATACTATTGGGATTGATTTCTCCTTCGAGCATCGTGTTTTATGACATATACTATATTATATGGTAGTTGAGCAGGACTGGTATGAGGACAGTAGCTGAGTGTTGTTGCATGCATTGGTATTTACTGAAGAGATTTCAAAAAAAAAAGGAGGAGCTATAATCTCACTATTTTCCTATGTGTCCATGAGCGACACAAAATTTTACAAAAAAGAGAACCCTTCTAAATCAAATTTCAAAAAGGCGGAACGCATATTTTATGCAAAACGTGTGTATGTATGTGTGTGTATCCTTATGAAATGAACGTTCGCTACTTGTGCTGTGATATACGCATCACACAGCGATTTGAAAAGGATTTTACATACATTTTTCAGTTATTTAAATGATTTGGCAAGGATGCATACTATACATATATTATGGTCCTAATTATATTATACTTGATTCAAACAGTAGATTTCGCAACTTGCATTTTCATCATAACTCGTATGATTTGCATGACGCTTGACGAAGTTTTGATTATGGAGTTTTGCACCCGTTTTCATGCGCACACGTTGCGCTGTGATATTTTTAGCTTATCCGTGACTTCGGAGCACTGTGGATTTGATTGATTTACTGAAATGTTTTCATACTTGGGTGGTTTAAATTTAAATTCGGGGATCGAATTTATTTAAGGGGGAAGACTGTAATATTTCAGAAAATATAAAATATTATTTTTGGAATTTAAATAATAAAATAATCAATTTCAAGGATATTATATGTATATAGATTTGAGTTTTCATAGATTAGTATAATTATATACCTATATTTTTGGAAAATAATATACCTATATTTTTGGAAAATAATCGGAAATTAAAAATAAATTATTTTATGAGAGCATTCATTTGATTGGGCTTTTATAAATTTATATACAATTATTTACATACAAGTTTATGTTAAACTTGATTAGTATTTCATTAATTATGTATTAAACAAAATTTGTTTTGTTAATCAAGTTTTTAAGTGTCATGACATGTTAAGTGCCATGACAAGTTAACAAATTATTATGAATTTTATTTAGTTTTATTTGTAATAAAAGAAAATGAAAAGAAAAATTATAAAGAGGGACATGATATGATGGTGCAATAAATAAAGGAATTATTGATGCATGGCTAATATTAGCCATCTATCTCCTCCTTCTCTTTTTCTCTTCTTCATTTCTTCTTCCCCTTTTCTTCATCTCCTCTCATAAACTCTCACCACCACTCCCACAAACACCCTCAAAACCACTACAAAACCCCACACAACCTTCACAAAAAATGTTCACAATCTCATCCTACACATCATGGTGGGATCAAGTTGGAGTTTTGAGCTTCCTTGGTCATTTAGGAAATTTCTTAAGTTGCTCTTCAAGCTAATAACTCCACTTTTAGATTAGTTTTTAGGTTTCCTAACCTCTTATAATAGTTTAGAGTTAAATATGTTATGTTTTATGAACTTAGAATTTTCTAGGATGATCTTTAGTTGATGTTATGAGTAGCGGTGATATAATTGAGGTTTAGTTAGTAACCACAACCCTATTAGTGATAGAATCCTTGACCAAATATAAGTTTAGAAGTTTCACACATGAACTTAGAATTTTCTAATATCGGTTTTGATTGAGTATTGATGTTCAAATGGAATCTGGTATTACTCAGAGACTCTGAAAATTTAATAATAGATACAGTGAGATGTGCAGACCACTAAGAAGCCATCTTAGAAGCCCAAGTCCAAGCCCTCATCTTTTGGCCGCCTTTTTATTCGTTTCAGCCTCAATTTGCAGCCCAATTTTGGAGATAGGGTCTAAAATTTGGTCTGTAGCTCACTTTTTAGATAACTAGATCTACTCTATATGCAAAAAAGTTTAATTTCACCTTAAGAAAAATCTGGAGTCATTTTACTTGTTTTCTGTCGATGTTTTCCGACTTTTGAAACTTGGTTTGTGGATATTGTATTTTGACTCGGTCGTTTGACGTTCGTACGTCAACGTCGGGGGTTGTTTTGTTGTTTTAGCTCGCGTTGACCATAGGTTCTAACCCATGTGCCTGTCGCTTGTCGTATCGGTTTTGGATATGGATTTCTATGAAATTCGATTCAGGTTTTCATTAGATTTTGGTTATGGACTTGATTTGTAGGTACAAGCGCGTGGACTTCTGGGACGATGAAGGAGGGCAAGGCATCCATCGAGATCGAATAGAGCGAGACGTTGTAAGTGAGTAGATGTATATCTACGGGGGAAGTCGGGTGGATGTCGTATAGCACCCCCGCAACCATAGTATTAGGGTATATATGTATATATATACTTAGAATACGAATACTTAGCTAATAGTGTTTCTAGAATATTATATGCGATAATACTATACTAGTAGAATGATATATCCCTAGTACTAGTTCTTAGCCTATGATCTATAGCTACTCATGAAAGTATATAACTACATATATTTACAATATGATACGATATGATGAGGATATGATCCGACATGATGAAACGAGTCGATATAATATGATATGATGATATGAGGCGATATATATACATGATGCTATACGAGATGATATGACATGTGATGATGTATGACGAGATGAGATGATATGATGTACGTGACGATAGATGCGTACTATTTGATTGATGATATTGTATGATGGATTATACCGTACGTGATATGATGTATATGACGATAGATCCATACTATTTGATTGATGATGTCGTATGATAGATTATACCGTACGTGATATGATGAGAATGGATCGCCGACTTATATATATATATATATTTATATATGAGAATAATGGAGGAAAGAGGCCCTAGGAGGCTTTTTCGTCAGGTGGCGTCTAAAATCTATATCTTCCGTAACTTTTTTCGACCATTGGCAACCATCATCATCATCTTTATCATGCAAGATATGGATACACCAAATTTCATATGATTCCATTTCTTTTTCACCGTTGAATTAGCAATGTAAAAGGTTCTATTGTCGGTAAACCGTTAATTTTGCACCTATTAAATCAATGGTGAAAAAGTGTTGGAATCAAATGAAATTTGGTGTATCAATATCTTAGATGATAAATATGAATATGATGGGTGCCGATGGTCGAAAAAAGTTACGGAAGATATAGATTTTAGACGCCACCTGACGAAAAAGCCTCCCAGGGCCTCTTTCCTCCATTATTCTCTCTCTCTCTCTCTCTCTCTATATATATATATATATATATATATATATATATATCGACTCAAGAAATATTGATTAAAATCCTTAAGTGGATATTACGATATATTTAGAGTCATACTTATTTTCAAAACTAACGAATCGTTACGCACTTTTAAATGATAACATCTAGGGACGCTACAACTTTTCAAATGGTATCTTTTCAAAAACATTGCAGCCCTCTAATTTTATAAAAAAAACGATTCGTACTATTTTAAAACTATAACTGTATGGCTCCTATGTACATGCGTATTTTTCTATATACTGTTCGCGTTTACGATTTCTTTATTTCTGCATACGCTTTATACCCTATCTGTACGTGATTTCATTTACTAGGACACCAACACCATTACCGATGATGCACATGTTGCACATACACCTACTTGCTGGCTTACACACACATCATCGGTATTTGCCATGCCATGTCCACATTAGAAATTGCTATGTCATCGTATCCCCTTATAACTTGTTAGCATTTTAGATACTGATTAGTACACAGTACCGTATATTATTTTAGATATTGCACTTTCTTTACCTTGCTACACGACACGCTCATATAAACACACTTGCTGTGCATTACGGTATTGCTCTGTGCCAGTACATATTATTTCATTACTGCCATACTTTTATGAGATTTTGTTTCATGAGATTTCTGGATTTGAAAAACCGCAAATATCATTTAAAAACTTATGATCGTTTTAAAAACGCGGTTTCTCTTGATATGATATTTCGACGTCCACCATAAGATTCTCGGTGCTGAGCTATGATGATACCCGAGTCGAGGAGCGAGGAGTCACCGTCTGCGGGTATATGGTTGACCCGGTACGGTACCCCTAGGTAAGAAGATCGCACAGAAAGGTGTTGAGCCCGGCAGGGTAACACTACCTACCGGTGACAGTATTGGACTCGGAGGATATTCGAAAGATATCGATCTGAGTGATATGAGACAGATGGATATGATGACCGATCTGATGAGACGGTGCCTGAGATATGAGGATTTACGTGTCGATACTGGACACGGGTTTTATGATGATTTTGAGTGTCGATACTGAGCACTCATGTTTTATGATGATTTGATGTGTCATTAATGGACACATGTTGGATGATACACATATACACATATATATGACACATATGACTTGGTACTATATATGATACATGCACGATATTATTATTATTATCATATTTATGTATATATAATCACCCTCGTTACCACACTGTTTTATATTATTATATTACTGTATGATCTAGAAGATCGTCATACATTCGATTTTTACCTGCTGATGTTTTCTAACAAGTTGGCAACTTACCGCCGTAGTGTCATAGTTTTCTTGCAGGATCGACCACTCAGATCAGTAGCGGCTTACGGGCACATCTTTTCTTCTGGGTGATTTGCATTTGTAGGTGGGTTATTCCTCGGATCGTAACCGCCACTGCATATATTTATTATTTATTTGTATCTAATTAAAAGCTCCATCAACCAGACTATATATATTTGGTAGATTTAGAAACCAGAGACTTGTATATTCTTTTAGATTTAGAGCGGAATGTGTGTATTATTCTTTATTTTGGGTTTGATGATGCTTTGATTTTCTTTACCTTCTTTTCTGTGTTTATCTTTTCCTTGGACGTCGTACATTCTTATTTGCGTGGTTGTTTCCGCCGATTGGCGAAGAGCTAGCTTCCGCTTGGAGATACCATATTACTATTGATTATGTACTTATTTTTATCAAAATTTACAAAGGAGGTGCTGCTTAAATTTCAAATGGCGAAAATATTTTTAAATTTTAGTATATGAATCCCCTTGTATTTTAAATGAACCTTACTTATATACTTTGAAGGAAAGAACTTGATTTCATTATACCTTTATTTCAAAATTTCACCTCCATTATTTTCCTAAAGGGTTTAGATTACTAGGCTTTTGGCTTACTTGGGTACGGTGGGGTCCTATAGGCTTCACATGATTCAAGTGCCGGTCACGTGCCATTTCTCGGCCGTGACAATACTATAGAGAGATACAAGACACACTTGTTGGCGAAGAGATTCACCTAGCGTAGATGGAAAATGAAGAGACACTTTTCACTCGGGGTGATGATTGCGTTTATTTTACCTTCCCTAACAAATCGTTACAGATAAAGATCTTGAGCTAGTCCTGGAAACTTAGATCGTATTGTCGATGGAGATTTGGATTAGGAGATCTGGAAGATTTGCCTACGGTTTTCAAAGCCAAGGGGACTTGAGTCGACTCAGAGAGTCTATTTATGGCTTGTAATATTTATCCAAGCAGTTGTTAATTTAATGTCATCAATTTATATTGGATATGGACTGAAGATGATTAAATGCGACAACTGTAAGTTTAGAGATCTTGTTATGAACGATGTAGTTATGACCAAAAGTGACTTGGAGACAATGAATGCTACTTGTAGTGGACGTTCTCGCTATAAAGGACACATGAGATATTGAGTTTGTGCTTGGGGATTGGATCCATGAGGAGTCGTTTCAAGAGCATCTTATGTTTGTCTTCGGAGACTCATATGAGGTATGTCTTAAAACGGTTCCACCCGCACAATCAATTTCCATTTTATTACTCCAGTCACTAATGGACATATTTCTAGCCTTGATCTTTGCTATAAGACTCTTGACACAGAGAGACACATTTTGTGTTAGGAATATGTATGCCCTAGAGGCCATTATTGTACATGTGATGTATATTATAGTGGATGCTTGGAAATATATATAGAGGACTTTCTTGCTCGACATGATAGCATGCTATCTGGTTACCCTTTATCATAACATGTAAACTAGTATTTATACTGTCTGTCTCTTATATGTTGATAAAGCCCTTAGGATATGTACTTGACTACCAGGACTATGATGAGATCATACTAGTGGGGTCAGGATGGTCCAAAGGTACATCCTTTAATCAGTTCCGAGTCGTGGGAATATCGAGACCAGGGCATCGATATTCCAGAGTAGACTAGTGTATACATTTCTTGTCCCTTAGAGGGAGATGGTTGATCCCACAACCATTGGTGTGTGGCATCAAAGATTGTACACAGGTGCTCATTGGAGAATGGGTACACCGTGTTGGTTATAATGCCCTCAAAGTCAATTATTGGATCGCAGGCACATGATTGCAATGTGTCATGTCCCGCTTCCCAAAATACGGAATACGAGGGGTTAACAAGGCCAGCCATGCTCCTACGGTCAAGGAAATATCCTGCCGTAGTCACACTTCGGCTTCTAGCTTTAAGTGGTAACCAGTAAATAATGCGCAGGTAATGAGAAATGCAGTAACTGAAACAAAACAATATAAAGAACTGACCTGATGGGAAACAAAAGGGAATAACTCTGGATAGCTAATCAAGATGTCCGTGATGTACGTCTGGTCCTGGTCCAGGCTAAATCCTCTCCTCACACTGAGCATGCATACTCAGGTCGTCAGAGCGACACAATAGCAATATAATATATAAATCCAAGTGACAACTCTAACAGTGATAATAAATATATATAATAGTAAATCAATGACGGTATAGGTATGAACATGCAGTAATCAATGCAGTGGAACAGTAAAAGCAGTAAAATAATATTCCAAGTATGTCAACACAGTAAGTATGTATATCGATGCTATCATCCCTATCAGTCTCTAAGTTTCACTGTACAGGTCACCAAGCCTATCGTCAGTCCAAGTATGAGAGTCAACCACTCGCGAGTGTCCTCCACCCAAGGGTAGGACCCAAGGGCAAGGGACCACGGGCCCAACATGTAACTCACGGTAATAATCATGTACCCTGTAAATCTCCATATATCTCCATATATATAAGCCGGCATGGGACTCCCGAGATTCTGTTGAACTCACACTCAAACTACCCCACACCCTGTGGTCTACATCAAACGCTAACCATAACCTCAAATACCAGTCGGTCTGTGACAAGTTTGCACGAGAACTGGAGACAGGATCTCCATCAAGCACATCCCGACTAGTACCCAAAATAAATGGCAGTGTCTGGTGCCTTATCTGTGACATCCATGCAAGAGCTTCCATAAGTGTCCCATACCACTTATAGTCACACGTACACGCGTCCCACAGACGTCGACAATGCAATAGAATAATAAGGTTCACTGATTGTGTACAAGTACGTGTCACTTCCACTTATTCACTCATGCACGAACACTACGTACTTGCCACAATCATCACTAACACCTAACACTGGGCAATGCACATGACCACTAGGTTATCAATGCATGATGAGGGAACAGTATGTAAAGCATGATTAAGATGTCATAAAACAGTATTCTATCACTTGCATGATTTATCATAAATCGTACGTGTATAGTTTAGCAAAATGATGAACGGGGAATAAGTAGTATGTTCAGTTATCTATCCATAGAATTTGGTTTCACGCCAATCGGGTTCCAGGATCACTAATTACGGCCATTTCATTTTAAGCGTTCAAGGCTGGAAATCCGGTTTCAGAATCGGAAGTCCGTTTCGCAACGCATTTTAATCCCAGTTGGGATCAGAATTTAGGACACTACAGTTGAATGGAATCTAGGGTTTTCAGTAAGGTTTTCAACTCAATAGACGGATCCTCAATCGCATCTGTACGTTATGAGTTATACACTGTTCAATACTAGTATGTCAATTCTGATTCTGTTGGGACTGTTATACGTCCCCATCTTTTAAATTACAGATTAAATAGCAAACGATGACGAAACAGAATGAAACCACTTGTGTTATCTAGCTAACAGATTCACCTTTACTAAACTGTGGAGTTCCACAACCTACAAGTTAAGGAAACATGGTGGTACCCATTACGGACAGTAAACAACAACTAGAGTCGCTCTGGACTGCAGTCTAGAGTCGCACTCCGATCTAAATATTGTCACAATTTAAGTACAGAAACCATGAGAACATTGCATAGGGTTATAGCTCGTCGAGTCGGCTTCGATTTAAGCCCTCGAACGCATCTTTCCAGTATGTACATAATTTACAGTAATTTTAATCATTTTCAGATACGGGAAATTTCTAGTTTTATCGGTATATTTGGAGTATTCATTTTAGTCACTAACATTCGTATTTTCCAGTAAGATTTTTACAGGATAATAATCACTACAAGAGCCAACACAGACAATTTAATTCCGTCAACTTAGGCAAGTATTTTCATAGGGACCATGCATCGAACAGTTACGCCGTATAGTTTAACGGAAAAGTAAAACATGGAATCTATACGATTGTAATTTGTAATTAATATAAAGTAGCATGTAGCAAGTAGGAAACTTGCCTGGAGACGTTTTGGGCACACGGCAGCTGCAACGACACACGCGCGGCACGGCAACGACACACGCGCGGGCAACAACGACAAGATTTGGCCTCGGTTTGAACTTGGTGGCACATGCTCGGTTTAGGCACTGGTGTTTGTGGTGTTGGCCGGTTGATAGGAGAGTGAGAGAGAAAGAGATGGAGTTGTAGAGGGATAGAGAGATTGAGAGGGGGCAGAGAGAGAGAGAGAGAGAGAGAGAGAGTGATATAGAGAGAGAGAGTGAGAAAGAGAGACAGAGAGAGCTAGAGTGAGAGTGAGAGAGAACTGGAGAGGGAGAGAAAGAGAGAGCCAGAGAGAGAGAGAGAAAACACACACACACACAGAGTGATATAGAGAGAGAGTGAGAAAGAGAGACAGAGAGAGCTAGAGTGAGAGTGAGAGAGAACTGGAGAGGGAGAGAAAGAGAGAGCCAGAGAGAGAGAGAGAAAACACAGAGAGAGAGAGAGGGGAATTTAGAGAGAGAGACAGAGAGTGCGAGTGAGATCAGAGGGAGAGAGAGAGAAGTTGCAGAGGCGACACCGGCGATGGTGGCGGAGGTGATGGGACGATTGCGGTCGTGGGCTCAAGGGTGAGGCTCGGTGGCGGAGGCGTGCAGGGGCTCGAGCTCGACTGTGGGTTGGGTATGCAGGCGAGGGGTGGAGTAGAGGAAGGAGGGTGAGAAACAGGTACGTGGAGGCTTAAGTGGTAGTCGTCGGCGGTGATGAAGGGAGGAGATGGTCGGCTGGCGGCAATGGGGACCCGAGGGGGTGCTGTGGGTTGGGTGAGGGAGTAGGAGGAGGAGAGAGGAGATGAGAATGAGATGGGGGAGACGAGGGTGCGCGTTGAGTAGACCGTGAGGGGCGCGTCGTGGGGGTAACGGCGCGCGAGCGTTGGCGACGGAAGCGGCGGAGATCGCGGATCGCGAGCGGGGGAAGAGGAAGTAGCCATTGGGGAAGATGGGCACTGTAGGTGGCGGGTCGGGTAGGAGGCGCGGTGCGGGCTGAAGAGAATGGGCTGAGAAGGAGTGGGCCAGGTTTAAAAATAAAAAGAATGGTGAGGAAAAAGGAAATGAGGGCCGGGCCGGTGGAGGGAAAAATAAATCAAGTGGGGAAAGTAAGCGGGCCGGGCTGCTCAAAAATAATGTCGATTTAATTCGTGGGTTGAGGAAATTCTGGAAGGAAAAATGGTTTATAGGCTGAGGGAAAATAGGTTTAGGTTGTAATAAAAGAAATTAAGTTATTTAAAAGTATGGGCTTGGGATTGGGTGAAATAAAAGAATAAGGGAATAGAAAAGGGCCTGGTTTGGAAATAAAATTAAAATAAAAGAATCTGTAAAATATAGAATTGATAGGTAATGGGCTTGAGATAAATTAGGGTTAGGGAAAAGTTATAATACTAAGATAATATTTATAAAAATAAATAAACTTCAAGAGTAACATAAGTACACATATTGGTAGAAAAGGGACTGGGTATTACACAATGATTGAGGGAGGACCTATACCGGTAGGACAGTCTTACTCGAGATGATAGTATGCTATCTGGTTTGTCTTTATCATCGTGTATATGCTTTAGGTGATATTACAGATCACTATTACACGTTGATAGAGCCCATAGGATTCTTGCTTGACTACCAGCAGTATGATGGCGATCATATACGTGAGAGTTGGGTAGTCTATAAGGACATCCTTAAAAGGTCCCTAGTTATGGGAGTTTCGAGACTGGGCGTCGATACTCCGAGAGTAGATTAGTGTATACGGATCGAGACCCCGACGAGGGGAGATGGTCGGTCTCACAAGCCATTAGTGTCAGTTGGTTCACCTAAGATAGTATACAGGTGCTCATTAGGTTATGAGTACACCGGATGGACTCGCCGGGAACATACTAGTTGGTATTATACCTGTCGTCATATAGCAGTTCCCTGGTGACATATGTGCAGGTTAGTCTATCGACCTGAGATCGTCATTTGTCTCATGTGAGTTCTCATTGTGCTTTGATTACTACCCTACCACGGCTCAAAGGAGTCGTGCAAACAAGTTTTAGTTGGGTACAGTCCCGAACCACATGGAGGTATTGAGCGGATCGGCAGAGGATTCGTTTCTCCTGGTATTGGAGGTGATATCGCGCTGTGTCTGGAGAGCCATTACACAAAGTCCTTGGCCAAGGCAAGTAAGATTTACTGGTAGGTATTCCAATAGTTTCTCAGGGTGTTTTGGGCTATACTCCGACATGACTTATACCGCTATTAGAGGTCTGACGTTTACCATCCCCTAGGCCCGATATGTGATACTCATAGACGAACGGACCAGACTGTACGGATATTGTCACTGTCAGGCTCAGTAGAGTTTCAGGATGAGTTCGCTCGTCGGCTTCTCTTTCGCTCAATACCTGGTAGCCGTTACGTACAGCTAGTACCACTGACGGGCTTGAGGTTAAACCCACTGCCGGTGTATTGACGAGTCTTTAGAGTCCCACACAGAGAGTTTCCCAAGTTCGGGCGAAACGTTATAGAGGCCGTATGGTTTTATGGTAGGGGTCGATCATATACGTGCACTCGTGCACGGATCATGATTGGACAGATCATATTAGTGGGCTTTGGTTTAAGCCGGATCCTAGTATTAGATTGTTGGATTGTTTTCGTCTCGTTGCATTTGTATTCAGTCGGAATATAGATGCAGGTATGTATATACAAATGAGGAGTATTCTTGTGATCCGTTATGAGTTTACTTTAGAAGTTGCCATTCTCTTTTTGATTAAACATTTAGTTTAATGTTTAATTATGTGGAAATTGTGAGTGCAAGCTTTGACCTAGAGCATTGAATGTGGCATGTGCATTTTTGGTGATTCATGGTGTGTTTACTTGTGCTATGTCTAATTCTTTATTGTTTTATTGTGTGGGATATTTTGTGGAGTGAAAGAGGGCAGCCACTTGAGGCTTGGATTTTATCTTGAGTTGTTTTTAGAGCTCTCATAATCTCACACAATAACAATGCCATTTTCTTCACTAGCTAAAACTTAAGCTCACAACTTCTTCCTCCAATGGCTTCTTCTTCAACCTCCATCCATACCCTCTCATGTGTTGAGAATCAATGGATGTCTTGAGACAAAATAATCACACACTATCTCTACTTCACCTTGAACATCTCGGCTAGCAAACTTGATATCCGAGTTGCTTCAGTTTTGAAGCGGGATCCCGTATAAAGAATCCTCGACGTGGAGCCTCTTCGACGAGCGAGGTCGGAGAGCGAACTTCGTCGTGGCAGCCATAACTTGCATGGGACAGAGATTGAAGACTGAAGGACACGGATCGATTGGTATAATCTCTTTAACCACTTTACAGTTTACTAGTATAGGGTTAATGGCACGATTCGGGATTTAGGGTTCCATTAGCGCCAGTTTTGAAAAGTTTTTGTTCCGTATTTGGCCTCGGATTGACGGCCAGCGTGCTGGCGTAGCCTTACATGGTATCAGAGCCAAACTATTAATCGTATACTAGTTGGTTTAGACAATATTAGACTATCGAAATCGAAACAACTCAAATTCACTGCACTGCTGATTCCAGTCTTTGTTGTTTTTTAAAGTGTCTTCTAAAATTATTCTAGCAACTGCAGAAGACTACTGACATGACCACTAGATAACACCCCAAACATGAACCCAATCCACAACTTTTTGGCCGAGCACATTGGGGGAAAATCCAAGCCGGCCGGCCATTTCAGGGCCTCTGGGTTTCGTGTTTTGGGTCTGGTCTGGTCTCTGGAATTTTGGTTCAGTGGTATTGTTTGTTTAGCCCAGTTTTAATATGGATTTATCTAGTTGTTTGGGGCTATTCGGGGTTATTTCGAACTCGATATTTTCTAACATTGTTTAAAGTTTACAGTACATACATTTCTATCTGCGACCGTGAATGTCACTTGATCGGTACAACTTGTTTAATTGCTATAGTTCTTTTAGACGGGTTTGCGAATGTGACATTCACGTTGATGTTCTGTGTTGTTTTGTGTTGTTGCGGATTCGTCGTGGTGGATAGCTTGGATGCAATGATAGTACAGTTTAGTTTTATTTGTACATTTGATATCGCGGGGAGAGCGTCCGACATGTGGACTGCCGTCACTGCCTGTTTGTATATTATTTGTTTGCGGCACGACCGGGTTTAGGTCGATGTCACCATTGTACATATTATCTTTTCTGTACTAGGGTTACCCCACGGTGGAGTGCACAAATAGCCAGGTTCTGGAGGGCAACGGGTCCACATCTCATGGCGTTGAGAAGGAGGGGGCCTCACTCTAGAATTGGCGGTCTATTCGCCGCACTCGTAGGGGGTACAGGTTGATCTAAGGAGGGGTGCTCAAGTTACCGGATTCCGTGAAGTGCCGGGTGACCTATTCACTTTGCTGAAGGGGGCTGCCTCGCTTCTGGTTTTGGCGGGTAACTTTTCGCGCTTGTAGGGGTCTAGGTTTTCATTGCACAGGCTATCCATAAGACCTGGGGAACGTTGGGTTTTATTTGCAGCTCAAACGAAACCCGGGGCTCCCAGATTATCTGTTATGTTCTGTGATGCTTATCTCTTGTCTGTGATGTTGCATTTATCATGCCTGGAGCGATTATTGTATATTGCTATATATACTAGTAGATATTATATATGTTTTACACCCGCACTAGTCCAGTCCCCGCTCTGTTGTTAGTTAAGTAACCTAACGGGTGATGACGGGACCCAGTGGCGAATGGGGATGGCATATACGTACATCATATTTTCGTTATTTTATGGTGTGATTAATTGATGGGACAACATTGATTCAGATCAATGCAAGGAAAACAAACCTATTCTGATGTTGTTGGAACATTTTAAAAAAAAAGCTGTTATTATAAAGACGTTCTCTTTTGTTTTGCACAGCGGTATTCGGTTATGAATATCCAGCACCTTATTCGACGAGGCAAGGGATGAGTTCCCTTCAACGGGAGTGACCCCTTGGGCAGAAGTTTGCTTCAGGGTATAAACTTCACTATAGCCGATTACTTTTTGCTTTGCATCGTGGTATTCAGTTGGAATATCCTGCACCTCATTCTACGGGGAAAGAGCCGAGATCCCTACACCGGGAGTGAGCTCTTTAGCAAAGTTTTTCGCCACTATATATTTGTAAAAATCTATCCGGTTCCTTCAACGATATCAAGTTCATTACATTAAAAGTTTTTCACCAAAAACCATTCGTAGCCCTCCGTCATTTCAGACGGGTAGCACTTAGTATTCATGCTATGTATGTTGGCCTTCGTCAAGACATAGTGTATGGTAGCTATTTGTTATTTTTCTGTTGCATAGATAGATGCGTTGGTTTAAGACAGTCGTACTACTATTTTGGCCTTCGTCAAGGGTATGTACGGGTGGGTTCAAATTAACCTGGATAATGACGGGTAGAACTTGACATGCGACTTATGATATATTGGCTTTCGTCAAGGTCATAAGAGCATGGAGTAAAAATCACATCGGAAGTTTCAAACATACAGGAAACTTGTCAGGCATGCGCATACCTTCTGGAGTGTGATAACATGAGTGGATTCCATCAGGTTATCATGCGATGATAGTTGGATCCCGATTCCCACTGATGAGTTGGTTTACTCCTCGGGTGATTTTAGATGATCCCGACTAATTCTTCTTTCAGGTTTGGAGGAGAATTTGAGGATACAGTAGGAGACATCCTGATTAGATAAAGTGAATAACCACTCTGATATAGGTTAGAGTGCACGCAGAGTGTTTCTTTTCTTTCTCTCTCTTTGGCAGCGACCATGTCCCGACCCTAGACTATAACTCAGTGACCAAGTTAACCGAACTTTTTTAAAACACTGGCTTTTAGAATGTCTGAGTTGCATACATCATTGTCACTCCTTCTTTTACCCTTTGTTTTTCTCCGGAACATTCCGTATCACTACCAAGATCCACATATTTATTGGATATGACATCGTATAGTTACATACGAACTCGAAAGAACTTATTTCAGATTCGAGGATGGTTTCCGGTTCTGGAGAAAATGAATAGGACTATTTAGTTGTCTTTTCCTTTTACCTTCTCTTAGGTTGTGAGGGCTCCTAGGATTAGGAGAGAGTACACCTATTGCTCTTATTGGATAGTCTTCCTCCAAACCATAGGCAGGTGTTGAAAGGTATGGAAAGAAGAAAACTAATTAGCCTAAGTGTGGTGTACAGGAGGTAATAAGTAAAGACAAATAAAGAGATTAGAAAGAGGACAAAGTAAATTGTGACTGCTATCATTCACGACCAAACCGCGTATCTCATTGCCATTCCTACTTCACCTTTGTATTTCTCCAGAACGCCCCGTATCACTACGAGGATCCACAGTTATTGGATAATCCATCGTATGGTTATATACGAACTCGAAGGAACTTGTTCCAGTTCGGGGATGGATTCTGGTTCAGGAGAAATAGAATAAGGTTTATTCAGTTGTCTTTTATCTTTACCTTCTCTCAGGTTGCGAGTACTCCTAGGATCAAGAGAGTACACCTATTACACTTATTGATAGTCTTCATCCAAACCATAGGCTGGTGCCGAACGGTAGGGAAGGAAGAAAACCAATTAGCCTAAGGGAAGTGTACAGAAGGTAATGAGTAAAGAAAAATAAAGGGATTTTGAGAGATGGCAAAGAAATATACGGTTACAGTCATGAATCTGGATATTGGAAGAGGCATTACTAGGAATACCCGGATACCCCTTCGAAACATTTTCATGTTTCAGTTTCTCCGTGCATTGTTAGTAGAAAACTGATTTCCCAATTAGATCCTTACTCCAGGGTATGTATTTACCAGGTTTGACTCTCACATCTGTATGGTTTTACAGATGATGAGTGGGAGTAAGTTATTGGGAATTAGGTGATCATCCTCATTATATCGGGATTTGTTGTAATTGGTGATATTTGAGGAAATCGCTTGGGTTTTTGCCGGAAGACAAATATTTGGTTTTGAATATCCGTTGTTATGCACCAATTTCAAACTGATATATCTGTACATTTATTTTATAAAGTAAGATATAACTTTTTGAAATTATGTCATTTACCTATATCAGTTGATGGTTAGGTAAGGAGCATTAAACAGCGGTGTAATTCTTCATAACCGTAGTATAGTTTTCAACCTATGAAGGACAGGGTTTGAGTTATTAAACTCAGGGGACTTATACAAAGTATTATATGTTGTCCAGTGTCTATTAGGACAAAGGGGTTGGTTCTCGTACTATATTCTGTTTACTTACGACTTCTCAAGTTTTAGACAAGTATTTCGTAGAAATACAAGGTCCAAGTTTTGAGAAGTTATAGGTACAAGAATAAAGTAGAGAACCATGTGTTGCAAGTATCAGTATTCTTCAAGGTGATCGAAAATGTAGATACTTGTGTTTGTTATTTAGTTGATAGTAATGGTTTTGAGAACTTGCTTCTCTTTCAGGTTGCTCATATCTGGATGCACTCCTAAGTTGAGTAATACTGATAGGCCTCTCTCCATTTAGTTGACATGCACCGGAGACAGCTGCATGATTTGAATCTGGTTCCAATTAAATCCGTGCCTCTGTTTCTATATTGAATATAGAATGGTTCATATCTTAACGATGTTAAGGTATATGGAGTTGTCCGGCTTATGCTTAAAACCAGACTCTGGATAACTCAAAGCACGTTTCTGTAATGGCAGTTTGTGGGTTAACCCGGGCTATGACGAGTGTTAACTTTCTACCATTTGGAAGATCAATAGTGATATTGTTCTTGACTTGCCACAGTTTTAGAAAAATGGACTTTTTCAGAAAACAGTAGTGGGAGTATGGTAGAATTGGAAGTGATTCCAGAACCATAGACGATTACTGAAAATTTAATAGAACCTAAAGATTCAATCAGGTTTGACATTCCATTAGCCACTCCGTAGATATGGTGGGTAACCTCAGGTGCCTGAGAGGTACTTTGGTATCCTAAAAAACGGTGACAGGGAGGTTTTTGTTTACCCAGACTTGATACTACTGTTGTTCCAGACTATGAGACCCGGTAGAAGGATGAGTATAGCGTCGTTCTAAACTAGTTTTAGAAGTGCACGTGTATATGACTCTGCCAGAGGGTTGTTGTAGTCAGTGGGAGCAGCGGAAGCATAGTGGACAAGTAGCTTGTGTCTATTTATAGACTAAAGCGGATATAGCGGAGATAGATCATCTATTTTTGATGTGACAGTCATAGGCTTTGACTTCATCAGAATAGGAGATGGATCTGTTAAGAAGGTCGTAGGGTGGTATGTCCTGGTATTTGGATGACATACACATAGTAGAAAGTGAAATTCATATACTACGATCGGTTATACTGTGGTTGTCACACAGTGGTTTCTCCACATAGGATATGGATATTATATCAGGCATTCTGGCTACTAGATCTATGGTTTTAGATCTAGATTTGGGTATTTTCCCAATCTGGGTACTTAGATAGTATTCTAAAGGTGTTTTAGAATGGACGACTCCTGGCATGGTGGTGAACCTGCAGATGATGGAGTCGCCCTCTCTGAAGGTGTCTTACAGACTAAAGGGGAGAGGGATGTACATGATTGGCATACCACTTGCTTAGGCAATTGAGTCAATCATGAGATGTCAAGTACCACACCAGATGTTGTTTTTGCACTAGATGCGATAAGATGATATATTAATCCAATCCTGGAGAAACGTTCGGAAACAGTTTTAGAACATAAGTGAATGTTCTAGGGATATGATAACGATAGCCTCCTTCGGGAGATAGTTATCATTCCAGGCTTCCAAGGTGACATGGATGACAGAGTGACTGTCGGAGTTATAGTTTTCCCTCTGACGAGGGGCAGTAGTTTGGACAGGTGGTCCAAGTGGACACTGAGGGAGGCATGGCGCAGGATACTGATTAAATTCAGTTGACGATATAGTCTAAGAAGTTTACTGGATTTGGAGTTCATTTGTGAACTGGGTCCCATCAGATATCCAGACATATTCTAAGACAGGTATTGCTCATTTCGGGAGATGGCTTTCTCCGCGAACTTGAGATTAAGAGAGACATAGAAAGAAACATCAGAGCGGATCCACTCACTGAGGCTATTTCTTGAACGCAATAGTTTTACAAACGAGTTTTGTGAAACTGATTAGTAGAGGAGTTGTGTGTTTGGTATCACACGGGCTGTGAGTATGCGACATCGCAATAATTAGCCTTAAGTGCAAGTGGGAAATTGTTGGTTATAGCGCCCTCAAATTCAATTATTGGATCGCAGGCACGTGATTGTAATGATTGAGGGAGGACCTATACCGGTAGGACAGTCTTACTCGAGATGATAGTATGCTATCTGGTTTGTTTTTATCATCGTGTACATGCTTTAGGTGACGTTACAGATCACTATTACACGTTGATAGAGCCCATAGGATTCTTGCTTGACTACCAGCATTATGATGGCAATCATATACGTGAGAGTTGGGTAGTCTATAAGCACATCCTTAAAAGGTCCCTAGTCGTGGGAGTTTCGAGACTGGGCATCGATACTCCAAAAGTAGACTAGTGTATACGGATCGAGAACCCGACGAGGGGCGATGGCCGGTCTCACAAGTCATTGGTGTCAGTTGGTTCACCTAAGATAGTATACAGGTACTCATTGGGTTATGAGTACACCGGACGGACTCGCCGGGAACATGCTAATTGGTATTATAACTGTCGTCAGATAGCAGTTCTCTGGTGATATGTGTACAGGTTAGTCTATCGACCTGAGATCGTCATTTGTCTCGTGTGAGTTCCCAATGTTCTTTGATTACTACCCTACCACAGCTCAAATGAGTAGTGTAAATAGGTTTTAGTTGGGTACAGTCCCGAGCCACATGGAGACAGTGAGCGGATCGGTAGGGGATTCGTCTCTCCCGGTATTGGGGGTGATATCGCGCTGTGTCTGGAGAGCCATTACACAAAGTTCTTGGCTAAGGCAAGTGAGATTTACTGGTAGGTATTCCAGTAGTTTCTCAGGGTGTTCTGGGCTACACTCCGATACGACTTATACCTCTATTAGGGGTCTGACGTTTACCATCCCCCTAGGCCCGATATGCGATACTCATAGACGAACGGACTGGACTGTATGGATATTGTCACTGTCAGGCTCAGTGGGGTTTCAAGATGAGTTCGCTCGTCGGCCTCCCTTTCACTCAATACCTGGGTAGCCGTTACATACAGCTAGTACCACTGACGGGCTTGTGGTTAAACCCACTGCCAGCGTATTGACGAGTCTTTAGAGTCCGACACAGAGAGTTTCCCAAGTTCGGGCGAAACGTTGTAGAGGCCGTATGGTTTTATGGCAGGGTTCGATCATATACGTGCACTCGTGCACGGATCATGATCGGAAGGATCATACTAGTGGGCTTTGGTTTAAGCCAATTATTAGATTGTTAGATTGTTTTCGTCTCGTTGTATTCATATTCAGTCGGAATACGGATGCAGGTATGCATATACAGATGAGGAGTATTCTTGTGATCCGTTATGAGTTTACTTTAGAAGTTGCCATTCTCTTTTTGATTAAATATTTAGTTTAATGTTTAATTATGTGGAAATTGTGAGTGCAAGTTTTGACATAAAGCATTGAATGTGGCATGTGAATTTTTGGTGACTCATGGTGTGTTTACTTGTGCCATGTCTAATTCTTTATTGTTTTATTGTGTGGGATATTTTGTGGAGTGAGAGAGGGCAGCCACTTGAGGCTTGGATTTTATCTTGAGTTGTTTTTAGAGCTCTCACAATATATCTCACATAATAACAATGCTATTTTCTTCACTAGCTAAAACTTAAGCTCACAACTTCTTCTTCCAATGGCTTCTTCTTCAAACTCCATCCATACCTCTCATGTGTTGAGAATCAATAGATGTCTTGAGACAAAATGATCACACACTATCTCTACTTCACCTTGAACATCTCGGCTAGCAAACTTGATGTCCAAGTTGCTTCGGTTTTGAAGCGGGAGCCCGTATAAAGAATCCTCGACATGGAGCCTCTTCGACGAGCGAGATCGGAGAGCGAACTTCATCGGGGCAGCCGTAACTAGCATGGGACAGAGATTGAAGACTGAAGGACACGGATCGATCGGTATAATCTCTTTAACCTCTTTACAGTTTACTAGTATAGGGTTAATGGCACGATCCAGGATTTAGGGTTCCGTTAGCGCCAGTTTTGAAAAGTTTTTGTTCCGCGTTTGGCCTCGAATTAACTACCGGGGTGTTGGCATAGCCTTACACACCGAACGGACTCGCCGAGGACTCTTATGTGGTAGTATACCTATCGTCAGATAGCAGTCCTCTGGTGACACTGGTATAGGTTAGTCTGTAGACCCGAGATCGTCATAAAGTCTTGTGCGGCTCCCACTGTGCTTTGATTCCTCCCTACCACGCTCAAAGGAGACGTGGAAACTGGCGGATTTTAGGTACAGTCCCGAGTCGCATGTAGGCAATGAACGATAGGAGGGGTTTCGTCTCTCCAGGTATTGGGGGTTGATGTTGCGCTATACTCGATTGGCTATAACTGGAAGTCCCAGGCCAGTGCTACTTATGAGATTTACTGATAAGTGTTATCAGTAGTTTCTCGAACCGTTATAGGCCAGACATTACTGGGGTCTGACGTTTACCACCCCTAGACATGATATGCAATATATCAGACGAAGAGACCGGACTGTACGGTAGTGTTACTGATAGGCTTCATGGAAACTATGGACAAGCTTGCTTGTTGATCTTCATATCGCTCAATACCCGGGTAGTCGTTATGTCCAGTTAGTACCGCTGACGGCTTGTGGGTGACTGATGTGATTATCACCTACTGCTGGCGTATTGACGAGTTTTTAGAGTCCCACATAGAAGTTCCCTGGTTCAAGCAAAACAAAGTAGGACACATATGTGATATGTATGTAGGCTTGATTAAATACGTGTATGTGATACCGTATGTAATCTGGCAGTTATCTGTTATCGGTTCGGTTATATGTGATATAACCAGATTGTCGAATCAAGTGTTGATTTGATAATGTGATATTTAGATAAATGATATTAGTCGGTCATATGTGATATAACCGGATTATTAAATCAAGTGTTTATTTAATAATGTGATATACATTATATGTGATATAATTATATCTTAACTAATATCATTAGCTCACTAATTATTCTTCATAATATATATATTAATATATATGATATATATATAATAATGAAGCATGGCATGATTTCTATTTTTGAGAAAAATAGAAATGAGGTGGAAAATGAGAGCATGGTTGCAAGCATGGGATTTATTTTTGTTTATTCATCTTAACTCACTATTCAAGCATGGTTGCAATTTTATATTGCAAAATTCCATGCTTGAATGAGTGGAGGTCAAGAGTTGCTATTCATTCTTTTGCCCATTCTCAACACTTAGCCATTTTCTTGAGTTGCTCCCATGGTTGCTCTCTAGCTTCTTTTTCTTCCTCAATTGCTATAGTTCAAGCTTCAACCCTCACATGTGATGTGAACCATGAAGCTTGAACACAAACTTATGAGCTTTTAACATCCCCTACTTCACCATCCTACACTTGACTAGCCATCGAGTGTAGCGTGTTTACTATGCTAAAGAGTTTAGTGTAGAGGTAGCTTGAGGTGGAGGGACTTCGCGTGGATCATCTTCGGCACGAAGGTCATCGGAGGAAGCTCATCCAAAGCCTCAAGTGGAGCCTAGTGGAGTCGCGGGACTACTACACGGAGCATGTGAAGTGAAGGAATCGAACTACAAAGGTTGTATGCTCTTTTCTTCTCTTTAGTTCAACACAACACAAAGGCAAACCCTAATAATCTAGTAAAGATCTTGTTAGTCTAACTTAGCACCTAATAAAATTTAAAATTTGGCATGCTTGATGCCTCTAGAACCTCATGGTGGTGCTAAGGTCGACTTTCATGGTATCAGAGCCAAGCTAGAACATTAGGGTAACTTGTAGCGACGTTAGAAATTCTCCGTTTTTGTCGCGCAAAAACTGCCGATAAAAACAGTTTTCCAAAATGATGTTTTGAGTTGTTTGCACACCCCGCGGGCTCACGGTTTGAACCAAGAAGCCACGGGGTGGAGCGTGCGTACCCTGAGGACACCCCCAAGGGAGGAGGGACTGAACGGCTGGGTCCACTCCCCAAGACCACCACAAGGTGGTCTTGGCGGTGGGGACCCGAAACTGCCCTATCTTAGGCAGTTTCGGGTCTGCCTCACCCCCTGGCCACCTCGTGGTGGCCTCGAGGTAGGGCACCCTCTCTAGGCCCCCATTCGATAGTTAATTTTAGGATCTTCGCCTTTGTGAAGATTCAGGCGGGTTTCGAGTTCGTTTCGACTCCCGGATTAGCTTAAAACGATCGGTTTTGGAACTTTAGCTCACTGGATTTTTCATGTCTTGAAAAAATTGGTTTAGTTTGCTAATTGCGTGCGGAATTCTAATGTCGCAGTTATTTTACAAGCTTTGTGATGTGTGATACAATTATTAGAATCCGGATCAATTAATTTTATGAAAACTAGTTAGTATATTGTAAACCTAGCAGTTTAGTCTCAATTGATCGATTGCCACGAAGTTTTAATTCGGATCAAAACTCCGTCGCAATTGTGTATTGTACGCGATCACTAAGTCGGGAATCTTGTTGAATTATCCGACAACTAATTGAAAAGAGTTTTCAATTTGAGACTAAAATGCAAGTTTTACAAGTTAGGCATGAAATTCGGAATATAAGATTTTCCGTGTTTATGATGTCTAAGGATATTACGGATTCTAATTATTGTAGTTTTTCAATTTCTTTTCTGCGACCGTAAGTGTAATATGTGGGGTATCCCAATCTCGTTGCTATATGTCAACGAGTTTTAGAGATACACATATTTTCTTACGTTGATGATATGTGATATCATGTGTTGCTGTTGATATGATTTATTGGATCGTCGTGAAAGAATATCCGGGGGGGTTTTTATGTAAGATGAGGGTTTTTATTTTCATTCATGTAAAATCTGTATGTAATATTCTTTTATTAGGGCACTTCCGAGTTGAGGATGATGTCACCACTGTTGTATATTATTTACTTTTCCGCATTAGGATAGACCCAAGACGGGAAGCACAAGTAACCGGGTTCTAGAGTCCAGCGGGAGACCATCTCAAGAAGTTGAGACCGGGTCTCTTAACTCTAGAATTGGCAGGGTTACTTGCCGCTCTCGTAGGGGTCTAGGGATGTGGGTTTGGCTATTCATCATGACCGTGGAATCCGGGTTTTATATTACTGGCTAAATTTAAAACACGGACATCCTAGTATATCCAATATTTCATATATTGCTTCTGCTGCTTGTTTATGTGATGTTGATCATATAACTGCGTGAGACGAATGTAATATTATATATATGATATATAATAAACGTTGCTTATGTTTTACACCCGCGCTAGTCCAGCCCCCGCTCTGCCGGTAGTTAAGTAACCTAACGGTGCATGACGGGGCCCCATGGCGAATGCGGACGGCATAAGCGTACGTTCTATTTTCGTTTCATTTTTCTGTGATTTTTAGGAAACATTAATTGATGGGACTTCATTAATGAGATTAATGAAAAGAAAGAAACCAAAAGATATTGTAGAATCAAATTTTCAAAAAGGGCAGCTCTAGTTTTTGCTTTGCATAGTGGTATTCCTTGATAAATATCCAGCACCTCATTTGATGAGGAAAGATCCGAGATCACTTCACCGGGAGTGACCTCTTTAGAGAAACTAGCAAAAGCCTAAAAAACACTCCTTTTCAAAATCACTAGATTCTACAGCGATATCAAGTTTGTTACGCTCATGGTTTTCTTAAAAATCAGCATAGCCCTCCGTCATTTCAGATAAGTACTATTTAGTATTCGTGCTACGTTTGTTGGCCTTCATCAAGGCGTAGTGTGCAGTAGCTGATTAGTGCTTTTCTGCCAGCATGTGATGCGATTGGATTAGGGTAGTCGTGTGACTTTGTTAGCCTTCGTCAAAGGTCGTGCGGGTGGGTTTAATTCAATTACGAAATGAACGGGTTGAACTTGACTAGTGGCCTATAGTTTGTTGGCCTTCGTCAAGGTCATAGAAA
Source organism: Agapanthus africanus (assembly GCA_030015575.1). Classification (NCBI taxonomy): domain Eukaryota; kingdom Viridiplantae; phylum Streptophyta; class Magnoliopsida; order Asparagales; family Amaryllidaceae; genus Agapanthus; species Agapanthus africanus. Next base: position 365,996,322 of record CM057338.1, read on the forward strand.
GTTAGGGGTAAAATCATTATTGGGAATTTCAAGTGTTGAAATGTACAATGAGATTGCATGCCTTCTATATGATAGTTGGATCCCGATACCCACTGCGAGTAAGAGTTACTCCTGGGAGAGTTTTGCACTTTACAATTAGCTAATCCAGTAGGTGTTTAGAAAGGTGTCAACGGGGTTATGCCTATAGGGAAACGAGGTTTATTTTAATTAGGTCCGTGCGAAAGCACGGGGAACCTCCCTCGGAGTACCGATACCTGCCTGGCTGAGCGATTGGCGAATCTGTAGGATGTAATTAATCCCGGTTAATCTTACCTTTTATGGTTTGAAGGAAGATTTGATAAAAACAGTGGGAACCATCTTGATTAGATAAGATAAAAATCAATCTAATCTTGCAAAGAGCACACGCAAAGTGATTATCCTTCTCTCTCTCCTAGTAGCGACCAATGACATGTCTTGATCAAGATCATAATATGGATGTATTGACCGAACCTACTTATTATACTGGGCTAGGTTCTGCTCTGTCTTATGATTGTCATAAGCAAGGAATATGGGAATATAAGGATTCCCACGCCACCCAAATGAAGAATAAGCATGTTGATGCATTGTCTTCGGGTGTGTTCGTAACCAAGAACCGTTTCTCAGTTACCTCTACGTCCTGAGTTTTGGATACCGGATCAGGATCCCACACATGTAATTTGTTACATGGGCTATAGACAGGTGGAGAACTGGGAAATGGTAATATGTCTCTAGTAGTAGACAATGGTGCAATTGTTGCAGCCAAAGCAGTTAGCAGACATTACCTAGTGTTACCAACTTGTAATATATTAATTCTAAGCGACTGTTATTTCGTACCAATAATATTGTGAATATTTTCCTAAATCAAGTGTTGATTGGGTAAGGTATGTAGTATAACAGTGTATACGTTCTAAATCAAACTACAGTTCTAAATGTACAGAACACACACAAGAGAAATAGTTCAGAGATGAACAAAGTCTTCTTGAGGCATTGTGGACTGGGTCATATCGATGAAACAAGACTAGCTGAAGTTCCATAAGGATGCATATTTGAATCCGTTCGAATTTACATCTTATGAAACTTTCCAGTCATGTCTTAAAGACTAGGTGACCAAATCTCCGTTTACTGGAAACGGAGAAAGAGCTATTGAACTCTTGGACAGATACATGGTGATGTATGCGGTCCTATGTCCACATATGCCAGGGATGGTTCCGTGTACTTTATTACGTTCACCAATGTTCTCTCAAGATATTGACATGTGTTCTTGTTGAAACACAAATCTGAATCTTTTGAGAATTTCAAGGAATATAAGTATGAAGATAAGAACCAGATGGGTAAAGGTATTCAAATCCTTCAATATGATCGGGGAGTTGAATACTTGAGCACAAAATTCCGAGACTATTTAAAAGAGAATGAGATTCTCTCTCAGTTTACTCCTCCGTATACACCACAACACAACGGTATATCGGGATGGAGGAATCGCACCCTATGAGATATGGTGTGCTCTATGATGAGTACTGCTGAGTTGCCTATTTTCTTTCAGGGACACGCACTTGAGAAGATGCATACCTATTGAATAGAGTTCCGATCAAATCTGTTGCCTACCACTCCATATGAGATATAGAATGGGAAGAGACCATCTTTTAAACGAGTTAAGATATGGGGTTGTCCGGCCTATGTTCAAAAGCAAAATCCGGACAAGCTCGAGACAAGGTCAGTTCTGTGCAAGTTTGTAGGATATCCCAACCATTCACGAGGGTATATATTCTACCACACCGAGGAGCAAAAGATGTTTTGTTTCTCGACATGCCACCTTTTTAGAAAAGAAATTTCTTGTAGAAGAAATTATTGGCGATCAGGTAGAACTGGAAGTAGTTCCAGCAAACACAAACTATAACTGACGATCTGTTGGAACCGGAGGATTCAATAGTCCTTGACTAACTGAAACCACTCCGCAGATCTAGTAAGGTTCCTCATCTACTGAGAGATACTACGGTTTTCTCATAGATGGTGGGAGCGAGAATTGCATTATGGAGATGATGGCCCAACTAGTTTTAAGCAGGCCATCACAAGTAGAAACTATGTGAAATGGCTGGATGCTATGCGATCTGAGATGGAATCCATATACACCAGCAAAGTGTTGACTTTGCATGTTGCTCCTGAATGGGTAAAACCTATCGGGAGCAAGAGGATCTTTGAGAAAGATAAATTGGTGTAGATGGAAAAGTTGAGACTTTCAAAGTTAGACTTGTCGCTAAGCTTAAGTCCATCAGGATCCTACTTGCCATTTCTGCATACCATGACTACGATATCTGGCAGACTGCACATCAAAACCGCTTTTCTAAATGGTGATTTAGAAGAGAGCGTGTATATGATACTGCCAGAAGGCTTCATAGACAGTGGGAGCAGCGAAAGCATGTGCAGGCTGCTTAAATCCATCTACGGGTTGAAGCAGGCATCGCGAAGATGGAACATCTGTTTTAATGAAGATCCCCTTCTCACCGATGACCAATGTGACACGGTGATGTACGAGTTCCTGGCTCATAGGGGCTCTTCTCTTCCTATAGGCTCCATTTGGCTCCAGATGATTTTCCTATCCGTGCTCGCTGACGTCCCCCTTAATCCGGCGGAGATGACTTCGGCGATTTTCGACGTGGTAAAGGACAAGATCGAATGCTTCCATGATACCCGGCCTCTGAGGGATCGTTCGATTCAGTTGCTAAGACGGGTACGGGCTCAGCAGGCCATCATATCTGCCTTTGCTGATGAGCACGGAACTAACCGATGGAGAGCGATTCCTCGTGAAGATCACCGCTTCGACATGGTGGAGAAGGCAGAGAGGGAGTTCTAGAATTTTGTTTATTATTTTGTTAACCCCTGTATCTCTGATCCCATATTTGATGATTTGTTCCCTGTAGAGTAGGATGTTTATTTAAATGTATTTCTTTTATCATTGGCTGCTGAATGTTTCATCTTCATCGCATATTCGTGTGTGCATCTTGCATCTACACATGAGCTTTATACTTTACCCATAGGGATTTTTTGCTAAGTGCAAATGCCACCGTCGTGCTCGTGTCATGCACTAATGCTTCTCACGCATATATAAATCAGCATGCTCTAAACACTATTTCCATTCAAGTACGTATGTAGTTGTAAATGAGCGCTCAAATGGGTGCGAATCAAATGTTCTTCCTACTGCCTTGCATAGTATACGGTCGGTCTCGCGGTGTTGCAGCTTTTTAGAATTTCGATCTGAGAAGATAGCGAGCGGATACAAACGTCGTCATCTATCGTTAACTTAGATCTCAATTCTGTAGTTCTGAGCCCTGGGGCCCATGGGTTGCACCTTTATGTTTTTTGATGTCTTGATCTGGCGCGAAATAGTTTATGTACCTATTTCAATGTTTATAGTTTATCCACTTGTTTCGGAGTTTCTAGTTTATGTACTGATTTTGGAGTTTGTAGTTTATGTACTCATTTCGGAGTATGTAGTTTATTCACTCGTTTCAGAGTTTCTAGTTTATATACTTATTTCGGAGTTTCTAGTTTATGTACCCATTTCGGAGTTTTTAGTTTATGTACTCATTTTGGAGTTTATTTAGTTTACCTCTCTTAGGTTTACAGGCAAACTTGTCCTAACGTTATATATAGATAACCTCTATTCTTTACGACAGGGATCCGTTAGGTTTTATGGTACTAGGGTTTTGGTTCGTGGTACCGTCGCGTTGGCTGACATATTCCTCGATATGCGGTCTTTAAGCCGTTGTTCGAGTAGCCTCACGACTGTCGTTGTTCCCCTCCGAAAGACGGCGCACAAGACTGCGATGTCCTGGCGCTGAGATTCGGGGCAGATGCTAATTGGTACTATCCGTCCACCTCTCCGAAGATACCAAGTTGATTTATGGCACCATGTATCGAAGGTTTAAACGGATGCGTCCGATGTAGCAGACTTCGTCAGATTCCCCCTCGTTCGAGAGTTTTTTGATTGTGGGGACGTTCTTCTCTGCAGGCGCAAGCCCATGCAGTTAATTACGCTACCGCATCGCGGCAACAACTTTCTCCTTCTTCAGAATTTCACTTCGTGTCGTGGGTGTTTGTTTTGTTTGTAGTTGTCCGTGGATTGTATACGGAGACTAAGTTATGCCGTCGCCCGTAGGACGTGGATAGGTCCAAATCCGTATTTACTTAGATTTGGGTTTGGTGTTTTAGTTTAAGGATACGTTAGCCATATTGAGGCTACGATAAACTTAAACGGGATCATTTAGATCCGACAAGAGAGCAATTGGCTCTATTATTTAGTTTAATGACGTTGCGGTCGATTTCCAGTTTAGGGACATAGTGGTCCATTTAATATATGGCCGTCGGGACCCGTCACCTCTCTGACGACGTTGAAGGGTTACAACGACAGGTGTCAGAGGAGTTTGGAGATGTACCCTTGAACCAAAGTTGAATAGGGAATATGTAGTCCGATTGAATGTTCAAGGATACGTTAGCCAGATTTGAGGCTAAGATCAACTTAAACGGGATCGTTTAGATCCGACAAAAGAGCGTTTGGAGGCTCTATTGTTCCAGTTTAGGGACGTAATGGTCCATAGGTAGTTTAAGGACATTGCGGTCCATTACCAGTTTAGGGACATGGTGGTCCAGCTCCAGTTTTATGGACGGATATTAGTTTAAGGACGCATAAGTCCATGGGTTTAAGGACCCCACAGTCCGTATGTGTGTGTTTAAGGACGCATTAGTCCATTAGTTTAAGGACGCATTAGTTCATTAGTTTAAGGACGCATAAGTCCATGGGTTTAAGGACCCTACAGTCCGTATCTTGGTTTAAGGACGCATAAGTCCATGAGTTTAAGGACCCCACAGTCCGTGTCGATGTGTGGTTGTTGGGACTCGTCACCTCTCTGATGTCGTTGAAGGATTACAACGATAGGTGTCAGAGGAGTTCGGAGATGTACCCTTGAACCGGATGTAAATTGATTTAAGAGAGTAGTCTTGCTCAGTCAATTTAATTTGAGGACTTACGGCCAGAATTGGGCTAAGTCCAGTTGAGAATATTCAACGTTTTTATCTTTGGCCTATTAGGCCTGTGCTAGGGCTTTGCCTCTGTTTGATAATGCACTGCAATTTCTGTTGGCCTGCTAGGCCTTTTTGATTTGGGCTCTGTCCCTTTTAAATGATGCACATCATCTGTTTTTGTTTGGGCTCTGCCCTTTTTAAAATAATGCATGGCATTTTATTAGGCCTGTTAGGCCTTTTTTAATTGGGCTCGGCCCTTCTGTAAATAATGCAGTGCATTAATCAAACTGACAGTGGCCATGTGGCCTGTCAGGCGCTTTGCGCCAATTATGGAGCGCAAGCGCATATGGAGGTGACACGTGTCATGCTTGGGTGAGCGCAAGCGCAACAGCGCAGTGCGCTGCGCTGTTGCGCTGCTGACACGTGGCGCGCTCTGGTGAGTTGCGCCAACTTCAGAGAGCAATGCTCTATCTTAAAAGCGCACAGCGCAAGTGGTCTTGGAGCTGACACGTGGCGCTCTCTGGTGGCTTGCGCCAACCCAGGAGCACAACTGTGCAGATTTTGGAAGTGCAAGGCACTGTTCAATAACTTGATCCAATTTTGGATTCAAGAAAAGAATCTTTAAGACTCCAGAACCAATGGTTCATAAAAAAGTGCAAGGCACTGTTATTATTATTATTTTTATTTATTGAAGATCATTGATCTTGTTCTTAGATCAATGATTTATTCAGAAGAAATTCTTCTTTTATAAATGTTTTACCTTTCTCTCTTTTTTGAGTTTCTTCTCAGAGTTCTTTAGAGTTCTCTCTCTGTTTCTTAAGTCTCTCTATTCTCTGTGTTGTTGATGATGATCTCGATGTTGATGATTTTTGAATTGGGGTCTATGGGCCTTTATATAGTGCCCATTAATTTGTTAAATTTGTTAAAGATATGCTTCTCTGAGTGATTTGGGGAATTTTCCCCACCGTTGGATCTTTGATCCAAGGGCTTCTGTTTTACAGAAGACAATCTTTTTGTTTTAACAAGAACAGAAAGATCTTACTGGAATTTTAATTCTGTTTGGCGCAGATGCTCCAGCGCTTGACACGTGTCACGCAGCGCAACTGCGCTGACACGTGTCACGCAGCGCATAGCGCAGCGCAACTGCGCTGACACATGTCGCGCAGCGCAACGCTTGTGCAACTGAAGCGTTACTTCCTTTAATTTTTGTTTTAAATAGAGCCTTGCTCTGATTGGGCGCGCTGCCTTGGGCGCTGTGCTGACGTATCAACTTCTGACACGTGGCGCGTTGCGTGCAGCGCACGGGATTTGAAGCGTTGCTTTAATTTTTGAATTTTTGAAATTCAAACAGAGCTTTGCTCTGATTGGAGGAAACAAATGCCCCCCCACCGTTGTGCTCACGTGGCGCGCACGTGAGTGCAGCGGTGGCAAGATCTTAGTCGTTGGATCAACGGGTGAGTTGAAGGGGTGCAGGCGCCTATAAATAGGACCCTTGGTCCTTAGTAAGTGTTTTACCATTTTCAAGAATTTTAAGTTTTTAGAGCCTTGCTCTTGTTTAAGAATTTTAGAGCCTTGCTCTCGTTTCTTCCCAAGAACTTCAGAGTTCAAAACCTAGAATCATCTTAGGTAAAATTTAAATTAAATTAAATTTAATTTAATTAACAGAGCCTTGCTCTCATAGATCTTTGATCTAAAGGAAACCCCTTTGGGGTTTCATCAACAGAGCCTTGCTCTTAAAAATCTATAGATCTACAAAGATCTTGTTCATGGGTTTTAACCCATGAACAGAGATTTGCTCATGGATCAAATGTAGATCTTTTTTGATCCAAAAATGGAGAACTTTTTATAAGTTTTCATGGATTTTTTTTAAGACCCCAAATTTTTAATCTTTAGGAGTTAAAATTTTCTTTGGATGGATCTTTCCATCATTATTACAGAGCTAGGCTCTTTTTAGGAAATTTTATTCCCTTGAAACCAGAGTTTGACAAATGTCACTCTGTGACAGAGTTTTGCTCTGAAAGAGGAGATTTTCTCCTTGTCTCTAGGGATTTTTTTATTAATGAGAATATTCTCTTGGGGATCTCTTTATTAATTGACAGTCTCATCCAATGATGGGGCTGTCTTATTAACTGGTACACTGTCATCCAGATTTTGTGGGTCCCCATTTGGTCCCCTACCCACTGCATTGCAGTGTGGTAAAATTTTTAAACCGCCAAGCGTTGGAATTACAACACTGACGGCTAAATTTTTTTCGTTCTTCCGCAGGAAACATGTCTTTCGATACCTCGTTCCTATTTGTTCGTTCGGAAGGAGGATTCCCCGGAGCACCCATAGACCGGGAGGTCCTAGCTATGATCAGGGACTGCGATCCGGACTATAAGAATCTTCACCTTTAGGGGTCGTGGTACAATCAGATTATCAGGGGTCGACAGAGCTTTTCATGTGCAGTACCATCAGAGCCTATCATGGCGATCCATTATGCCGACCCACCCCCGGTGAAGTATGCCGTGGAGATGGTCGATTGGACTTCAAAGGGCCTTCTTCATACCGCTATAGATGCGATTCCGGTTCAGCCTCCTATGGTTTTGGATATCTTGGGACGCTGTATTTGTCAAGGCGAGGCGCGACCCTGGGGGCAATCATATAATATAGGTCTGATCCCCCGTCATCCGATCGGTTATCTGCCATGGGCTCGCTACATTTTGTCAGCGAAGAAGTCGCAGTTGATGAGGCTCGGGTTGTACACTGCTGTTTACGTTTCCCTCTTCCAATATCCCACGCTTCCCACCTGGTGGGTTAAGGACTTTTTGGAGCAGTGGAACATCCCTACTCACACTTTCCTCGCACTGGACCGGGAAGTGTCGATTTCTTTAGAGGAGTTCACATAGGTTTCCGGCTTACCGGTCATAGGGGAGCACTATGAGGAGCTCCTTCCTACAGACGAATATTTCTTCGGTGCTAAGCCAGCAATAATGGGCCTCACTCCGGAGAATACTGTTCCAACATCAGTTTCCAAGTTTGATCAAAGTGTTGAACATCTACGAGGCCCTTTTTATTGAATGTGGGAGCCGCGGGGTCAGTTTCGAGGATTTCATCGCTCGATTCCTTCATCCAAACGTCCTCTCGGCAGAAGCTGCTAAGTTCGCCACGCTTGATGACCCTTTTGGTTTAGGTTTGGACAACCTTCCAGCGAAGGAGGTAGATCAAAAGGGTTTTTTCCTTCCTAACTCCCGGTGGTCTCTTTTGCGGAGGTTGCAGCCCCTGGGATGGACGAGGAAGCGTTCTTCTTAGGATTTCTTGGGCTATGGCTGAGTTGGTTTGCGCTCCCGATGCATTCTCGCCGTATGAGGCCCTCTGTCTTTTACCCAGCTCACCGGATGACCATTGGGGTAAAAGTGGCCGTCGGGATCGCCGGCTTGGCACACCTGTATCACGGCCTTAGTCAAGCGGCGGATGCTAATGAACCTGGAGTACCGCACGTGATCTTCCCGATGCATTACTTCATATCATGGCTTGAGCTACATACACTGGGCGTCTTCGGTATGCACAAAAGGCCTTCGTTCTATGACAGATGCAGCTTCCCTCGAATCATGCGGTTGATCGGCGCCTCAATTGTGACTCCGTCGCCACGGAATGCCAGAGGTTTGCTCCTTCGTCCCCACAGAGTCGGAGACGGGATATCTTTTACTGACAAAGTGCTGACCATTGGAAAGGCGTCTACTACCACATTGTGGTCATTGCAAGACATTTTCAAAGATGGGGCCTCAGTTCTGACAGCCCGGGAGACCCTTGTAGGGTTCCTAGGCACACTAATGAGGTCTCACAAGGCATCAACCATGCCAATTTCAAATTTTACAAGTGCCGAGAAACCCTAATACGGATCGTTAACTAGAATTTTAGGCGAAACATGCGAATAGTTAACAACTTAACTAAAGGAACGGAAATACAACCTTTGTAGATCCGGTTCTCCACCTCCATAGCGCCGCAATGAAGTCTCCTCGCTGTCCAAATCGAATCCCGGGCTCTAGCGTCGGCTTCATCGGAAAAATGGGCGGGCTAGGTCGTCGACTTCGATGCCGAAGATGATCTACGTCGAGGCATCACAAGATCAAGCTCCAACTTCACCAAGTCATGAAACTTGTGAAGAAAACACCCTATACTACTTGGCAAGAGGTAGAGGATGAAGAAATAGGAGGTGGGTTCACTTTAGAATTGGATTTCTCACTCATGTTCTCAAGTTACCATTGATGAAGCAAGCTTTTCTTCAAGTGAAGAAGAAGAAGAAGATAAAGATAATCATATGATAAGTGAAAAGAAAATAATACTTATCATATAATTAACCATGGTCAAGTGTAGAGAATTAACTAAGGTTATGTGAATGGTTAGGGTTAAAAGAAGAAGACAAAATGGTCACTTGGTCAAAACTTCATGAAGCTTCAATATCAAACAAAGAAAGCCACCATTTTCTCTTTATCATTTTCTTTTGCCAAAATGAACAAAAGAAATAAATAAATGAATAAGTAAATAAACAAAACCCTAACCACTCATATAACCATGGTTTAATCTTTACACAAACTCAAGTTAACATGTATCATCAAACATGATACAATCAAGTGCACAAAAGTATATCACATATACAACTTGTGAACTTCAAGTGAGAAAATCCATTTAAAGTGAACCAATACTAGTTAATGCAAAGTAATATATCTAATATATAATTATGCATTAAATCATCAAATCAACACTTGATTTAACGATCCGATCATATCGCATATGACCGACTAATATCCAATGTATCGATTTATCGAATCAATCCTTGATTCGATAACTAGGTTATATCGCATACAACCATTCGATACATTCATCGCGAGAATAGAATGCGGTATCACATACACGCATTATTCTCGGTCCCGCACATATCTCATATGCGCTCCTATTTCATTTCGCTTGAGCCAGGAAACCTCTGTGTAGGACTCTAAAGACTCGTCAATACGCCGGCAGCAGGTGATGATCATATCAAACACCCACAAGCCGCAAGCGGTCTGCTAAACGTAACGGCCACCCGGGTATTGAGCGATCAGAAGATCGACGAGCAAGCCTTCTCACACTCCTGTGAATCCAACCAGTAACACTTACCGTACAGTCCGGTCTCGTCGTCTGATATGTCGCATATCTCGCCTAGGGGTGGTAAACGTCAGACCCCAATAGCTCGGTAAGTCGTGTCGATATGAGGTCTATAACAGTTCGAGAAACTACTGGTAACACTTACCAGTAAATCTCAGCAACCCTGGCCAGGGATTTCCGGTCATAGCCAATCGAACACAGCGCAACATCAACTCCCTATACCGGGAGAGACGAATCCCTTCCTATCGCTCATTGCCTCCATGTGATTCGGGACTGTACCCAAAAACCACCGTTTTGCACGCCCTCTTGGACGTGGTAAGGTGGAAATCAAAGCACAGTGGGAACCACACAAGACTCTATGACAATCTCGGGTCAACAGACTACTCTGTACCAGTGTCACCATAAAACTGCCATCTGACGTAAGGTATAATACCATCTGGGAGTTCTCGGTGAGTCCGTCCAGTGTACCCAGTCTCCACTGAGCACCCGTATATCATCTCTGATGTCAAACACCAATGGATATGGGATCATCCATCGCCCATCTTAATGATTCGAGAAGGTATACGCTAGTCTACTCTGGTATATCGATGCCCCGTCTCGATATACCCACGACCAGGGACCTTGAAGGATGCACCTATGGACTACCCTGTCCCCACTAGTATGATCCGCATCATAGTCCAGGTAGTCAAGTACACATCCTAAGGGCTTTACCAACATGTAACAGAGAGACAATCAGTGTACACGTTAAAGTAAAGATCAACCAGATAGCATACTATCATGTCGAGCAAGAAAGTCCTCCCTATATATGTCCCAGCATCCACTACAATATACATCCTATGTATAGCAATGGCCTCTAGGGCATACATATAACTAACAATCTCCCACTTGCACTAGGGCCATCTGATAGCAGTGGTTGTAGTATCTCATACTCAACCATCCCATTAAAGTCTCTCTCTGGGAAAAGGCCTTTGTGAGTGGATCCGCCGTGTTGTCCTCTGTGTCTACTCTCCTAACCTCGATCACCCTGGAGATCAACCATCTCCATGATCAGGTGATACTGCCTTAGAATATGTCTGGATCACTGATGGGACGGACGTTCCTTGGCATAAGCCACAACTCCATTGTCACACAATGGGAGGAACTAACTTCATCTCATGAACAAATATACATCCAGACTGCCTCTTTGGTAGCATCTTAAGTAGCGATGTATCCAGCCTTTATCGTCTAGTATGCCACGGTATCTAGCTTGGAACTCTTCCAACATACCGTCCCTTTACTGAGGGTAAAGACAATGCCTGTGACTGACTTTCAGTCGTCCTTATCACCCTGGAACCCTTCCAGTGATTCTCCCCAGGATCGGTTGATACCATCTTACTACAACTAGTGAGAATCCTAACATCCAATTAGATCTATCTCATAGATCCAAAACCCAGGATTTAGGAGGTATCACTTTGATCCTATATGGAGAATCATTGTGATAAGCGGAGATTGATCGAGCGTAGCATAGGAAACTCTTTCCCTATCAAGAGTATGTCATCCACGTACTCTACAAGGATCATCACTATACTCCCTACTACCTTTTTGTATATACAGGGTTCATCTACCATTTTGATGATGTCAAACTCTTTGATTAACACATCAAAATAGATGTTCCAACTCCGCGATACCTGCTTTATCCTATAAAGCATCTTGTATACGTTTCCACTGCTCCCACTGTCTACGAAGCCCTCTGGCTGTGTACTTATAGACGTTCTCTTCTAAAACATCATTTAGAAAAGCAGTCATGGCACCCCACCGCCAGATATTGTAGTCATGGTATGTAGCCGTGGCAAGTAGGATCTGGATGGACTTAAGCATAGCCACTTGAAAAGGTTTCATCATTATCCACGCCTGGTCGATGACGAAAAGCTTTAACAAGTCTAGCTTTGAAAGTCTCAACTTTTCCATCTACACCAAGTAATCTTCTCAAGATATACTTGCTCCTGATGGGGATTTAACCCTTCAGATATAGCATCTAAAGTCCATACTTTGTTGGTGTACATGGATTCCATCTCAGATCGCTAAGCATCCAGCCATTCTTACAGAGTCCCACTCCTGATGGCCATTTCGAAACTAGTTGGGTCATCATCTCATGATGCAATCCTCGCTCCCACTGTCATAGAGTAACCGAAGTATCTCTCAGGCAGGCGAGGAACCTCACTAGATCGGCGGAGAGGCTGAGGTTCGTTGGTAACTATTGAATCCTTTGGTTCTATCAAATCATCAGCCGCAGTTTGTATAGCTGGAACCTTTCCAGTTGTACATAACAGACCTTGCCTCGAGCTTGTCCGGATTATGCTTTTAGACATAGCCCGGACAACCCCAAATCTTAACCAACTTAAGATATAGGCTCTTCCCTTTCTATATCACATATGAAGCGGTAGGCAACTGATTTGATTGGAACCCAATTCAATTGGTATGCAGCTTCTCAAGTGCATAACTCCCAAAAGGAAATAGGAAACACAGTAGTACTCATCATAGAGCACACCATATCACATAGGGTGCTATTGCTCCGCCCCGATATACCATCGTGCTATGGTGTATACAGAGGAGTAATGCTGAGAGAGAATCTCATTCTCCTTTAGAATAATCCAGGATTTCCGTGCTCAAGTATTCTCCTCCTCGATCTCATCAAAGGACATAATACTTATACCCGTATTTTGGTTCTCTACTTATAACTTATATTCTGTGAATATCTCAAAAGGTTCGGACTTGTGTTTCAACAGGAACATGGGTCTGAATCTCGAAAGATCATCAGAGAATGTAATGAAGTATAAAGAACCGGTCTTGGCAAGTGTAGACAGGGGACCTACATACATCAACATGTATCATCCCAAGAGTTCACTAACTCTTTCTCTGTTTCCAGTAAACGGAGCTATGGTCATCTTATCTCTGTGACATGACTGGCAAGTTTCACAAGATGTAAATTCAATCTGATTTAAATATGAATCTATGATGTAACTTGAGCCAGTCGGATCGCATTGATATGACCTAGTCTACAATGCCTCAAGAAGGATTCGTTCATTTCTGAACTCTTCCTCTTGTGTGTGTTCTGTATACAAAAGAACTGTAGTTTGATTTAGAACATCAATGCTTTTTAGACAACGTGCCTGAACCGATCAACTTTTGATATAGGAAATGTTCAAAACATTATCCAACAATACAAAATTATATCCTTTCTTTACTAATAAAGAGACTGATATGATTTTGTATATCAGGTTCGGTATCTAATAACATTCGTTCAGAATCAATGTATTGGTAATACAGGGTGACAGTGACCAATAGACTTGGCTGCAACACTTGCCCCGCTTTCTGTCTCATGAAACTTATCACCCGTTCTCAGTTCTCTACCTAGCTGTAGCCCTATGTAACAGATTACATATCTGGGATCCTGATCTGGTATCACATACCCAGGACGTAGAGGATACAGAGAAACCGTTCTTTGTAACGAACACACCCGAAGATGATGCATCAGCATGCACTCTCTTCGTTTGGGCGGCACGGGAATTCTGGTAATCTCCAATTTCCTGCTCTGTCTTATAACAATTATAAGTTGGAGCGGGACCAACGTTCCCCAGCTCAGTATAACAAGCGGGTTCGGTCAATATTCCGTATTATTATCTTGATTAAGGCGTGATATGGTCGCTACCTGGAGAGAGAGAGAAGAAAACACTCAGCGTGCGCTCTTGCAAGATCAGATTGATTATTATTTTATCTAATCAGGATGGCTCCCACTGTTTTTATCAAATCTTCCTTCAAACCCTAAAAGGAAAGACTAGCCGGGATTAATTACACACTACAAGTTCGCCAATCTTTCAGCCAGGCCAGTGTCGGTACTTTAAGGGAGGTCCCCCGTGCTTTCGCACGAACCTAATTAATGTAAACCTCGTTTTCCCAGAGGCGTAACCTCGTTAACACCTTTCTAGACACCTACTTGATCGGCTAATTGTAATGTGTAAAACTCTCCCAGGAGTAACAATTACTCGCAGCGGGTATCGGGATCCAACTATCTCATAGAAGGTATGCAATCTCATTACAAATTTCAACACTTGAAATTCCCGATAATATTTTGCCCCTAACGTGCTATGACCTTGACGAAAGCCAACAAACCATAGCCCGCTAGTCAAGCTCAACCCGTACATTTCTTGATTGAATTAAACCCACCCGCACGACCCTTGACGAAAGCCAACAAAGCCGCACGACTACCCTAATCCAATCGCATCGTATGCAGCAGATAAGCAGCATATAGCTACCGCACACTGCACCTTGACGAAAGCCAACAAATGCAGCACGAATACTATATACAACTTATCTGAAATGACGGAGGGCTACGACAGGTTTTTCTGAAAACCTATTTGTTGGGGTAAAAATTTACACCCCCGTTGACCGAGTCAAAGTCAAGGTCAACCCCAAGCCAGGTGGGCCCAAGCCCAGGTCAAGCGGGCCCATGCCCAAGTCGAGCCCGCGGCCAGCCTTCCGCCATGCCAACAACAAAAATCATGTAACAAATAATTTTTATGTAATTTTTGTGCATGAATGTATGCAAAATGGGCATAAAGCCAATATTTTGTAAGCCCATGGCTTATGTGCAAAAAAGAAATGGCACATAAGCCATGGGAGGGGCAAAATGCCATTCTGTAGAGCCCAAGGGGCTATATGTAAATATGTAGGCCTATAAAAGGCAACATGATGATGAATAAAGGAAGACTTTTTCATTCTCTCCACAAAAATTAGAGCTGAGCTCTTTCTTCCTTCTTCAAGGTTCCAAAACCTTCTTCTTTCTCTTGAATTAAATCAAGAGTTTTACTCTTCCTTTTTCAAAACTAAATAGTTTTCCACCACAAAACCCACAAAGGGGAACTTGGATCTGCCATCAGATCTTAAAAAGGAGAGATTTTGAGATTTTACATCTCTTGATCTTCAAGATCCAGCAAGCAACAGGGGGAAGAAGAAGAACCCTTCCATTAACCCAACAAAAAAAAAAAAAAGAAAACACTCAGGAGTCTAACTCCTCTTTGATTTCTCTTCAGAGAAATCCTTTTAGGCTAAAAGCCTGTTGTGTGCGCAAGTCGCCCGCGTGCCGACACGTGGCGCGTGCGCTTGCGCAACTGCGCAAGTGCGCAAGTCGCCCGCGTGCCGACACGTGGCGCGCGCGCTTGCGCAACTGCGCAAGTGCGCAAGTCGCCCGCGTGCCGACACGTGGCGCGCGCGCTTGCGCAACTGCGCTTGTGCGCAAGTCGCCCGCGTGCCGACACGTGGCGCGCGCGCTTGCGCAACTGCGCTTGTGCGCAAGGCGCCCGCGTGCCGACACGTGGCGCGCGCGTTTGCGCAACTGCGCAAGTGCGCAAGTCGCCCGCGTGCCGACACGTGGCGCGCGCGCTTGCGCAACTGCGCAAGTGCGCAAGTCGCCCGCGTGCCGACACGTGGCGCGCGCGCTTGCGCACCTGTGCATCCCTTGGATGTCTTTTCCCCCTCTTTTGTGTACATATATACACATATACATATGTATACAAATTTATACATACACGTACTCCACGACACTGTCCCTGTTAGAAAAAAATTTCTAACGGGGCGCTGCCCCGCACCCCGCAAGGGGGCTGCTAGCCCCCTTGACCCCCAGCCCGCTATCCGGGTAGCGGGACCCCCGTAAAAACTCTGCGTGGCTCCCGATATATCCAAAACCCCCCTTTCAAAACACAACACACGTACACTGCACATTGAGTTCGCATGACCAGTTTAACCCGTTAATCGGAGGTTCCCTCGCCCCAAAGGCGAGGGGTAATTAACGGCAGCTTAGTCCGCGGCTGCCGGAGATTCGGATCCCCACAATCATTAAACCCCCGCCTGCCCTAGGCAGGGGGAATCTGTAGTACGCCTGACAAGCGCGCGCGTATTCCCATCTCAATGGGGTGACGAAAAACACCCTACAGATTCTGGCACGCCCGGTGGGACCAATCTCTCCTCCCATATTTCGGGTTAAGCGTTCATGCGAACTCAATCAATGTACATATCTGTATTTATACTAAAATAATGCTCTTTCATGCAGGTCTTCAAGCAGTCACCTTTCAACAATGTCTCCAGTGATGAACTCATCTCTCAGCACGGCTCCCGTCTCTTACACGATGAAGATAGACTCCAGGACGGTCCTCCCGGCCAGTCTTGCGCGACAATGGGAGGAGCCGCTGCTACCATTCGGCTCTATCATGTTCATGCCAGTTGGCGCCATCCCAGCTCCTCAGGCCCCGGTGGCAGACAAACCGGTCTCGAAAGGCAGGAGACCAAATGTAGTGGTCGCAAGGGCACCTCAGCCCAAGCGCAAGTCCGTTCCCGAACGCCTCTCCATGGCCCCAGCTGGGGGCAAGGCCATCGACACCAACAAAGCTACAATGCGCCCCGAGCAGGCTCCAGCGGTGCCCTTGACCACTGCTCGATCGGGTGTCTTCTCTAAGCTCCCCTCTGATCAACTCACAATGGCTACCCGGGTAGTGGATGCCCGCCAAGCCTTCAAAATCGAAAAGCTGAGGAAGAAGCGGCTCGGACACAGAGCCAACAAAAGGGCCATGGCTCCGGCCATGCTAGAATTTATGAATTTCCGAAGCCCGGACCGCTCCGCGAAACCAGCTGCCAGTGATGAAAGAATGGCTGAATGTGTTATCCACACTGTCTACATGGCCGGACATGAGGAAACGAACCCTCTTCTTCTTCACAGCCATGGTGATGATACGGTTGACGCTACCCAGCATCGGCTCGATCTAAATGATGAAGAGCCTGCTCAGGCCGATAAGCCAGAGGATCCCGTGGTTCCTATGGAATGGAGCTCAGGCAATAAAGATTACCCGGTTGTCATAGCCGGAACTACAGAACAGGCATTATTCCATTGGCTTCAAAGGCAATTTCAGGACAGGGATGAGAAGATGGCCGAGGTCCATTCCAAAGTCGACGAGCTGGCAAACGTCGTGGCAGATCTCACGACCCAAGTCGCCCGATTACAATCACAGCAGAATCAAATTTTGGCTCATGAGCCAGGGATTGGTACCCGGGAGCAGCCAACTGATATCCCTTTAAATCTAAAAGCGGAGCGCTTTCGTGAGAAACGGCCGCAATCAGCCTCCAATCCCTCCGATACATACGCCGGGGGGGAATCGCCTCTGAAAGAGAAGCTGGAAAAAGTCTATTCCTTCAAGAGGGAAAAAGTCCACAAGATATTCAAGGACGCCCTAAGAAACGGTCTACAACTGCCAGAATCAAAGAGACCGCAAGAAGCGAATATGACCGACGACCCAGAATATTGCCCGTATCACAGGGTGATAGGTCATGCCATTGAGGACTGCTTCGTCTTCAAAGATTGGGTCGAAAAGCAATACATGGCGGGAGAGATAGAACTGTCTAAAGGCGCGTTAGCAAACAGTCAAGCTACGACCGCCGATTTCATGCAAATGGAGACCGAAGCCTTTCGGGAACCTAATCCTCCCAGACATGTGCCATTATTTGAAAGGGGCGAACCAAAGACCGATCGGCCTCGAGGACCAACATCAGTAAAGGCACCTACCCCAATGGAGAGAACGAAGAAGGTATACTCCTTCAGGAGGGATGAAGTCCGCAAAATATTCATGGACGCCTTGAACAATGGCCTGCAACTGCCTATTCCGAAGAGGCCACATGAAATGAATATGACTGGCAATCCCATGTACTGCCCATACCATAGAGTGCTGAGTCATACCATTGAAGACTGCTGTGTTTTCAAAGATTGGGCAGAGGACCAATATAAGCTTGGAAAAACCTCTCAATCCTCGGACATATCGGCAAGCCATGGAGCTAGGCCATCAGCACAGCTCCGCCAAGATCAATGTTCAAGGAGCTGGGATAAGCAAAGAGGACCACCACGTCGTTAAACTGGGAAACAGTCGACCTCTAAGTCGTTAAACTGGGAATGTAAAAAAAAAAATGTAAATAAAAAAAATGTGTAAATAAAAGAAAAATAAAGAAAAGCCGAAATGATGGGGCAACTCGCAATAAAAATCAGCGAGTAAAAATGAAAATGAAAATAAAGCCGAAATGATGGGGCAACCGCGAATAAATAGCCGAAATGATAGGGCGATCGCGACCTTCGCGATAAGAAAAGCTGAAATGATAGAGCAATCGCGGTAAAAAAAAAAAACAACAAAAAAAAACAAGGGCGGATGATGAGTTGCTCCTGGCATTATTCCAGTGCAGCAATGCAGACGCCAAACAAAAATCCAATTTCCCAAAATTCTTTCAGCCCTACGGCCAGTCCCCAAATTGACTACCGTATACAATCCACGGGCTCAAATAATTCTCAGCATACCCATGCCCCACCGCAACCACCAGTTACGCGGCTGGTCTCCGCCTTTGGAATTATGCTTCATTGGAAAGACCCACTCATGTGTCCTCACGATGCATGAGGAGAACAAACCTTCGTGAGATCCTTACGACTCACCAAGGAAAAACACACTTAGGAGTCCTCACGACTCTTAAGGAGAAAATACACCTGCGGGATCCTTACGACTCGTAGGGAGAAAATGCTTTTATGGGACCCTCACGGCCCATAAAATTGAAAAGTCTTAGGTGATAGGGATCCAAACCTGTCTCCTAAGCCATCGCTTCCCAATCCCCAAGTGGCGAATGATGAGTCGCTCCTGGTACCATATTCCAGTGCAGCGATGCAGACGCCAACCAAATTCCAAATCCCATACCCCAAAACGGCGAATGATGAGTCGCTGCTGGTACTACATTCCAGTACAGCGATGCAGACGCCAACCAAATTCCAACTCCCATACCCCAACGGCGAATGATGAGTCTCTCCTGGTACCATATTCCAGTGCAGCGATGCAGACGCCAACAAAGTCCCAAAATTTTTACGGCCCTACGGTCTGGATCATACATCCTGCAAAACCGTATACAATCCACGGGCGTAAAACGATCCCAATCTCTCCCAAGTCCTACCGGTGAGACCACATTCAAAGTCCCACCGGCAGGGAAGATTCCAAAAGAAAAAGAAAAAAAAAGAAAAAAAAAGGGAAAACAAAAAAAGAAGAACGGTATGTCCACAAGCAAAATGGGCACGGATGAAAACCCGAAAGGGCTCCGTGAGTAAAAACAGCAGGACTGCCGGCGAGTTTGTGAAAACCCGAAAGGGCGCAAACTCGTAAAAAAAAAAAAGAAGAAATTAAATGCACTCGCAAAGTCCTCTCGACTTTGTGAGGGGAAAAATTCCCGCGTGAGATCTTTACGACTCACAAAGGAGCAATACACTTAGGAGTCCCCACGACTCCTAAGGAGAAAATACACCTACGAGATCCTTTCGACTCGTAGGGAGAAAATGCTTTTATGGGACCCTCACGGCCCATAAAATTGAAAAGCCTTAGGTGACAGGGATCTAAACCTGTCTCGTAAGCCACCAATTCCCAAATCCTCTCGGGGCACATGATGAGTTGCTCCTGGCATTATTCCAGTGCAGCAATGCAGATGCCAAACAAACCAAATCCAAATCCTCTCGGGGCACATGATGAGTTGCTCCTGGAATTATTCCAGTGCAGCAATGCAGATGCCAAACAAAAAAAAACCAAATCCAAATCCTCCCGGGGCAAATGATGAGTTGCTCCTGGCATTATTCCAGTGCAGCAATGCAAACGCCAAACAAAAATCCAATTTCCCAAAATTCTTTTGGCCCTACGGCCAGTCCCCAAATTGACTACCGTATACAATCCACGGGCTCAAATAATTCTCAGCATACCCATGCCCCACCGTAACCACCAGTTACGCGGCTGGTCTCCGCCTTTGGAATTATGCTTCATTGGAAAGACCCATTCATGTGTCCTCACGATGCATGAGGAGAACAAACCTTCGTGAGATCCTTACGACTCACCAAGGAAAAACACACTTAGGAGTCCTCACGACTCTTAAGGAGAAAATACACCTGCGGGATCCTTACGACTCGTAGGGAGAAAATACCTTTATGGGACCCTCACGGCCCATAAAATTGAAAAGTCTTAGGCGATAGGGATCTAAACCTGTCTCCTAAGCCATCTCTCCCCAATCCCCAAGTGGCGAATGATGAGTCACTCCTGGCACTACATTCCAGTGCAGCGATGCAGACGCCAACCAAATTCCAACTCCCATACCCCAATGGCGAATGATGAGTCGCTCCCGGTACTACATTCCAGTGCAGCGATGCAGACGCCAACCAAATTCCAACTCCCATACCCCAACGGCGAATGATGAGTCGCACCTGGTACCATATTCCAGTGCAGCGATGCAGACGCCAACAAAGTCCCGAAATGTTTTTGGCCCTACGGTCTGGATCATACATCCTGCAAAACCGTATACAATCCACGGGCGTAAAACAATACCAATCTCTCCCAAGTCCTACCGGCGAGACCATATTCAAAGTCCCACCGGCAGGGAAGATTCCAAAAAAAAAAGAGAAAAAGAAAAAAAATGAAAAAAAAAAATGAAAAAAAGAAAAGAGAAAAAAAAAGGAAAACAAAAAAAGAAGAACGGTATGTCCACAAGCAAAATGGGCACGGATGAAAACCCGAAAGGGCTCCGTGAGTAAAAACAGCAGGACTGCCGGCGAGTTTGTGAAAACCCGAAAGGGCGCAAACCCGTAAAAAAAAAAGAAATGAAATGCACTCGCAAAGTCCTCTCGACTTTGTGAGGAGAAAATTCCCGCGTGAGATCTTTACGACTCACAAAGGAGCAATACACTTAGGAGTCCCCACGACTCCTAAGGAGAAAATACACCTATGAGATCTTTTCGACTCGTAGGGAGAAAATGCTTTTATGGGACCCTCACGGTCTATAAAATTGAAAGGCCTTAGGTGACAGGGATCTAAACCTGTCTCGTAAGCCACCAATTCCCAAATCCTCTCAAGACAGATGATGATTCGCTCCTGGTACCATATTCCAGTGTAGCGATGCTGATGTCAACACCAAATCAAATCAAACCAACAACCTCTGCGGCGGAATCACGTTTCGTCCCAGAATTTACCCCGTGTCGAAATCATGCTTTGCCTCGGGATAACGACCTCCTCGTCGGAATTATGCTCCGCCTCGAAATCAAAATCAACAAGTCAACTTCCACTCCGACACCGCAGAAAGCGGAGCAAGTCAGAATCCAATCTCGACACCGCAAGAAGCGGAGCAAGTCAAGTCTACCCCTGACACTGCAAGAAGCAGAGCAAGTCAAATCAAGCGTCGACCGTCTATGTCGCAAAAAGGGCAGTGCAGGCTCCCGCAAATTGGGAACCCAAATCGCTTCGTAACAGGGCGTCGACCGTCTATGTCGCAAAAAGGGCAGTGCAGGCTCCTGCAAATTGGGAACCCAAATCGCTCCGGATCAGAGCGTCGACCGTCCATGTCGCAAAAAGGGCAGTGCAGGCTTCCTACAAAGCAGGAACCAGATCGCTCCGGGCCAGGTAAACGTCTACCACGGACACTCCATCTCGGAGATGCGTTAAGCGTCGACCGTCTATGTCGCAAAAAGGGCAGTGCAGGCTCCCGCAAATTGGGAACCCAAATCGCTCCGGATCAGAGCGTCGACCGTCTATGTCGCAAAAAGGGCAGTGCAGGCTCCCGCAAATTGGGAACCCAAATCGCTCCGGACCAGAGCGTCGACCGTCTATGTCGCAAAAAGGGCAGTGCAGGCTCCCGCAAACTGGGGACCCAAATCGCTCCGGATCTAAGCATCGACCGTCTATGTCGCAAAAAGGGCAGTGCAGGCTCCCGCAAATTGGGAACCCAAATCGCTCCGGATCAGAGCGTCGACCGTCTATGTCGCAAAAAGGGCAGTGCAGGCTCCCGCAAATTGGGAACCCAAATCGCTTCGTAACAGAGCGTCGACCGTCCATGTCGCAAAAAGGGCAGTGCAGGCTTCCTACAAAGCAGGAACCAGATCGCTCCGAGCCAGGGAAACGTCTACCACGGACACTCCGTCTCGGAGACGCGTTAAGCGTCGACCGTCCATGTCGTAAAACGGGCAGTGCGGGCTCCCCACAAATCGGGAACCAAATCACTCCGGGTCAGGGAAACGTCTACCACGGACACTCCGTCTCGGAGACGCGTTAAGCGTCGACCGTCCATGTCGCAAAAAGGGCAGTGCAGGCTTCCTACAAAGCAGGAACCAGATCGCTCCGAGCCAGGGAAACGTCTACCACGGACACTCCGTCTCGGAGACGCGTTAAGCGTCGACCGTCCATGTCGTAAAACGGGCAGTGCGGGCTCCCCACAAATCGGGAACCAAATCACTCCGGGTCAGGGAAACGTCTACCACGGACACTCCGTCTCGGAGATGCGTTAAGCGTCGACCGTCCATGTCGTAAAACGGGCAGTGCAAGCTCCCCACAAATCGGGAACCAAATCACTCCGGGTCAGGGAAATGTCTACCACGGACACTCCGTCTCGGAGACGCGTCAAGCGTCGACCGTCCATGTCGTAAAAAGGGCAGTGCGTCCCAAAAAGTAGGAACCAAAGCAAGTCGCCTCCACGTAAAAGAAGATCCATCAATTTCATGCACACGACCCATATATGCTGTGTGCATTTATTGATGGGGGGCACTTTGTTGGGGTAAAAATTTACACCCCCGTTGACCGAGTCAAAGTCAAGGTCAACCCCAAGCCAGGTGGGCCCAAGCCCAGGTCAAGCGGGCCCATGCCCAAGTCGAGCCCGCGGCCAGCCTTCCGCCATGCCAACAACAAAAATCATGTAACAAATAATTTTTATGTAATTTTTGTGCATGAATGTATGCAAAATGGGCATAAAGCCAATATTTTGTAAGCCCATGGCTTATGTGCAAAAAAGAAATGGCACATAAGCCATGGGAGGGGCAAAATGCCATTCTGTAGAGCCCAAGGGGCTATATGTAAATATGTAGGCCTATAAAAGGCAACATGATGATGAATAAAGGAAGACTTTTTCATTCTCTCCACAAAAATTAGAGCTGAGCTCTTTCTTCCTTCTTCAAGGTTCCAAAACCTTCTTCTTTCTCTTGAATTAAATCAAGAGTTTTACTCTTCCTTTTTCAAAACTAAATAGTTTTCCACCACAAAACCCACAAAGGGGAACTTGGATCTGCCATCAGATCTTAAAAAGGAGAGATTTTGAGATTTTACATCTCTTGATCTTCAAGATCCAGCAAGCAACAGGGGGAAGAAGAAGAACCCTTCCATTAACCCAACAAAAAAAAAAAAGAAAACACTCAGGAGTCTAACTCCTCTTTGATTTCTCTTCAGAGAAATCCTTTTAGGCTAAAAGCCTGTTGTGTGCGCAAGTCGCCCGCGTGCCGACACGTGGCGCGTGCGCTTGCGCAACTGCGCAAGTGCGCAAGTCGCCCGCGTGCCGACACGTGGCGTGCGCGCTTGCGCAACTGCGCAAGTGCGCAAGTCGCCCGCGTGCCGACACGTGGCGCGCGCGCTTGCGCAACTGCGCTTGTGCGCAAGTCGCCCGCGTGCCGACACGTGGCGACACGTCGCCCGCGTGCCGACACGTGGCGCGCGCGCTTGCGCAACTGCGCTTGTGCGCAAGTCGCCCGCGTGCCGACACGTGGCGCGCGCGCTTGCGCAACTGCGCAAGTGCGCAAGTCGCCCGCGTGCCGACACGTGGCGCGCGCGCTTGCGCACCTGTGCATCCCTTGGATGTCTTTTCCCCCTCTTTTGTGTACATATATACACATATACATATGTATACAAATTTATACATACACGTACTCCACGACACTGTCCCTGTTAGAAAAAAATTTCTAACGGGGCGCTGCCCCGCACCCCGCAAGGGGGCTGCTAGCCCCCTTGACCCCCAGCCCGCTATCCGGGTAGCGGGACCCCCGTAAAAACTCTGCGTGGCTCCCGATATATCCAAAACCCCCCTTTCAAAACACAACACACGTACACTGCACATTGAGTTCGCATGACCAGTTTAACCCGTTAATCGGAGGTTCCCTCGCCCCAAAGGCGAGGGGTAATTAACGGCAGCTTAGTCCGCGGCTGCCGGAGATTCGGATCCCCACAATCATTAAACCCCCGCCTGCCCTAGGCAGGGGGAATCTGTAGTACGCCTGACAAGCGCGCGCGTATTCCCATCTCAATGGGGTGACGAAAAACACCCTACACTATTGTGTAATGAACTTGATATCGTTGTAGAATCAAATGATTTTAAAATGGAGTGTTTTTGAGGCTTTTGTAGTTTTGCTAAAGGAGTCACTCCCGGTGAAGGGATCGTCGGTCCTTTCCTCGTCGAATGAGGTGCGGGATATATCATATATATCTCGGTGCAAAGCAGAAACTATAGAAGCTATCAAAAGACAAACCGAGTGTGTAGCATCTGCCAGTTATTGCTAAAGGAGTCACTCCCGGTGAAGGGATCTCGGTCCTTTCCTTATCGAATAAGGTGCAGGATATATCACATATACCGCTGTGCAAAGCAAGAACTGTAGCTACCTGTTTTATTTTTGAAATTCGATTCTACAACATCTTTAGGTTTCTTTTTTATTTCATTAATCATATTAATGAAGTCCCATCATTTAAGTACCTAAACATCACAGATAAATACGACGTACACTTATGCCATCCGCATTCGCCTCAATGTCCCCTCATGCACCGTTAGGTTAGGTAACTAACGGCAGAGTGGGGCAGGGCTAGCGCGGGTGTAAAACATAAGTAACATCTATATAATATATCATATATACTATATACAGTATCTATCAGAGAACATCACATGATCACATCACAGATATCGCAGCAGAAGAAACATATGAAATATTGGATATACTAGGACGTCCGTGTTTTCAATACGAGCCAGTATAAAACACGGATTCCACGGTCGCGATGAATAGCCAAACCCACACCCCTAGACCCCTACGAGAGCGGCAAGCAACCCTACCAATTCTAGAGTTAGGAGACCCGGACTCGACTCCTCGAGTTGGTCTCCCACTGGACTCCAGAACCCGGTTACTTGTGCTCTCCTCCTTGGGTCTATCCTAGTGCGGAAAAGTAAATAATATACAAAAGGTGACATCTTCCGCAACCTGGAAGTGCCCCAATAAAAGAATATTACATACAAGTTTTTACATGAATGAAAATGAAAAACACTCATCTTACATAAAAACCCCCGGCTATTCAAAAACGACGATCTAATATAACATATCCAGCAACACAGAACATCACATGTCATCAACGTAAGTAAATATGCGCATCCCAATTGTCGTTGATATATAGCAACGAAACCGGCGATATCACATATTACACTTACGGTCACAGAAAAGAAAGTGTAAAACTACAACAGTTGGAATCCGCAAACTCTTTAGACATCGCATGCCTAGCCAAATGAATTCCTTAGACATCGCATGCCTAACAATTATAAACCCCGCATTTTAGTCTCATCATTGAAAACACTTTTCAATATCAAGTCGGGCAATTCAACAAGATTCCCGATATCCTGATCGAATGCTCGTCGCAAACTTTAGTAGGCGGCCGCACCCCCGACGCCGTCGACGAAGTGCACCAAGGAGGAACACCGCTGCCGCGAGCACCCGAATGGATGCCTTCGGCGACGGGGTTCTCCTACAGTCACTTGGTCGGGGCTATGGGGTGAGGCTGTCTATTAAGTTTACCCGGCGAGTATCCGCGTACACTACGTGATTGCGACGGACTTTTGATCACATCAAAATTCCGTGGCAACCGATCAAGTGAGACTAAAGTGCTTGATTTATAACATTCATTCAGTTATCTCATAACTACTTGTGAATTCCAATTATTGTATCCCATTCCAGATAAATAGAAAATGTTAAACTTTCCGATCGAACATTCAAACACCTAAGTTTTCCGAAACAGATCAACACATGAAATAAGTTTAAAAACATCCAGTTCATGCCTCAGTACCAACGGTCCAGCCGTAGAAGGGTCAAGCCAACGCCTCACATGTGGCACGCCGTACCGCCCCAAACCCTAAGGTTCAAAGGGCAGTTCAAGACGGTCACATAATCGAGTTAAGGTTTGTTGTCTTCTAGAGGGACCATCGCTTTACTTGCACTACTTAGAACGTTATTAAACTACGAAAAAATCCAACACTTGGAAATTTCCCGGCAGGGGAAAAAGTGGGTATTTATATCCAGTCGAACTTTTTAACAGTTTCTAAAATATCCGGAAAAACATAAACGAAGTTAAATTATCCGATCAAATTAACGAATCCCCAATAAAACCCTAGAAAACTCAACACTTGAGTGGAATTAAAAAATTCACATAAAAAATTTCCAAGAAAGGACCTAAGAATAAATATATGAAATTTGACGGACTAAGTCCAAATTTGGGCCGCGGAAGCGCCGCTAAACCCCTGGTTTAGCCGCGGTTCCGCGGTCGAATTATGGAATTAGGAGCCCAAACTTCACAGTAATTCTTAGTTTTTCCTGATTATTTTTTTGCATATTTTTAATTCACAAAATTCAACAGTTTTGAAAAATGTACAGAGAGCGATTTTGCAATGGGGTTTCGGTTCGATCGGATTTCTAACTCTGTCTACGCATCGCCTAAGGCTCTAGCTAGGCTCTGATACCACTGTAGGGTTCCTAGGCACACTAATGAGGTCTCACAAGGTATCAACCATGCCAATTTCAAATTTTACAAGTGCCGAGAAACCCTAATACGGATCGTTAACTAGAATTTTAGGCGAAACATGCGAATAGTTAACAACTTAACTAAAGGAACGGAAATACAACCTTTGTAGATCCAGTTCTCCACCTCCATAGCGCCGCAATGAAGTCTCCTCGCTGTCCAAATCGAATCCCGGGCTCTATCTTCGGCTTCATCGGAAAAATGGGCGGGCTAGGTCGTCGACTTCGATGCCGAAGATGATCTACGTCGAGGCATCACAAGATCAAGCTCCAACTTCACCAAGTCATGAAACTTGTGAAGAAAACACCCTATACTACTTGGCAAGAGGTAGAGGATGAAGAAATAGGAGGTGGGTTCACTTTAGAATTGGATTTCTCACTCATTTTCTCAAGTTACCATTGATGAAGCAAGCTTTTCTTCAAGTGAAGAAGAAGAAGAAGATAAAGATAATCATATGATAAGTGAAAAGAAAATAATACTTATCATATAATTAACCATGGTCAAGTGTAGAGAATTAACTAAGGTTATGTGAATGGTTAGGGTTAAAAGAAGAAGACAAAATGGTCACTTGGTCAAAGCTTCATGAAGCTTCAATATCAAACAAAGAAAGCCACCATTTTCTCTTTATCATTTTCTTTTGCCAAAATGAACAAAAGAAATAAATAAATGAATAAGTAAATAAACAAAACCCTAACCACTCATATAACCATGGTTTAATCTTTACACAAACTCAAGTTAACATGTATCATCAAACATGATACAATCAAGTGCACAAAAGTATATCACATATACAACTTGTGAACTTCAAGTGAGAAAATCCATTTAAAGTGAACCAATACTAGTTAATGCAAAGTAATATATCTAATATATAATTATGCATTAAATCATCAAATCAACACTTGATTTAACGATCCGGTCATATCGCATATGACCGACTAATATCCAATGTATCGATTTATCGAATCAATCCTTGATTCGATAACTAGGTTATATCGCATACAACCATTCGATACATTCATCGCGAGAATAGAATGCGGTATCACATACACGCATTATTCTCGGTCCCGCACATATCTCATATGCGCTCCTATTTCGTTTCGCTTGAGCCAGGAAACCTCTGTGTAGGACTCTAAAGACTCGTCAATACGCCGGCAGCAGGTGATGATCATATCAAACACCCACAAGCCGCAAGCGGTCTGCTAAACATAACGGCCACCCGGGTATTGAGCGATCAGAAGATCGACGAGCAAGCCCGCTCACACTCCTGTGATTCCAACCAGTAACACTTACCGTACAGTCCGGTCTCGTCGTCTGATATGTCGCATATCTCGCCTAGGGGTGGTAAACGTCAGACCCCAATAGCTCGATAAGTCATGTCGATATGAGGTCTATAACAGTTTGAGAAACTACTGGTAACACTTACCAGTAAATCTCAGCAACCCTGGCCAGGGATTTCCTGTCATAGCCAATCGAACACAGCGCAACATCAACTCCCTATACCGGGAGAGATGAATCCCCTCCTATCGCTCATTGCCTCTATGTGATTCGGGACTGTACCCAAAAACCACCGTTTTGCACGCCCTCTTGGACGTGGTAAGGTGGAAATCAAAGCACAGTGGGAACCACACAAGACTCTATGACGATCTCGGGTCAACAGACTACTCTGTACCAGTGTCACCATAGAACTGCCATCTGACGTAAGGTATAATACCATCTGGGAGTTCTCGGCGAGTCCGTCCAGTGTACCCAGTCTCCACTGAGCACCCGTATATCATCTCTGATGTCAAACACCAATGGATATGGGATCATCCATCGCCCATCTTAATGAGTCGAGAAGGTATACGCTAGTCTACTCTGGTATATCGATGCCCCGTCTCGATATACCCACGACCAGGGACCTTGAAGGATGTACTTATGGACTACCCTGTCCCCACTAGTATGATCCGCATCATAGTCCAGGTAGTAAAGTACACATCCTAAGGGCTTTACCAACATATAACAGAGAGACAATCAGTGTACACGTTAAAGTAAAGATCAACCAGATAGCATACTATCATGTCGAGCAAGAAAGTCCTCCCTATATATGTCTCAGCATCCACTACAATATACATCCTATGTATAGCAATGACCTCTAGGGCATACATATAACTAACAACCCTGCATCTATATTCCATCAGACCGGGTTTCCTGGTGTTTAGGAAAAATGATGCGGCGCTTTTCATGAGATACAACCCGCATCGTTTTGCCCAGCAACTGAGCTACAATCAAGGGGTGCCGTTTTTAGGCTTTCTTGCTGGACCCTGCTGTCACTGAAGAAGGGATGCGGAGCGCGCTGCATCACTTCATGCGTCTGAATACGGGTTCTCATTTTTTTATCAGCGAGCTGGCTTGTGCCCCACGAATCCTTAATACGTATACAGCGTGGTACAAGCATTCGACGGGCGCCGTTATAAAGGAAGAAAAGCGCTTGTTGGTCGACCGTAAGGGTGTGCCTCCCGGCAGCGACCGTAAAGCTCTTCTGGTGCCAAGGACCCCCGTAGTCCCTCCGCTAAAAGATGCTGAAGTCGAACCACCGCGTGTGCTGAGTCCTCCACGTGGATTACCTCATGCTACCGCAGACGTGCCACCCGCGCCTCATGCTCTAATGGAGCCGGTGAATGTGGCCTCGCCGGAGTCCGGCGTGGGCGTGGATATTGGGACCCGCCGCCCTAAGGTGCCTGCAAAGCGCAAGTCGATCTCGGGTGCACCTAGGGCTGGCGGGCAGAAGAGGAAGAAGAAGTCGCTCCTCTCTCTCGTTGCTATCCTTGGTTTAGAGCCTGAGGCCCCTCTTACCGAAGGTATAAGCGAGTACGGCAGCAATAAGGGCCTCTCGGTAGATCCAGCAGACACCGATCTGGCGGCCGCCATTGCGGCTTCTGAGCGATCAGCCAGGCTCGAAGCGTGGTTGGATAAACTCGCTCGAGCAGGTAATCATTAGCTGCACTCTTTGTTATTTCATCGCATCTTTATCATTATCTTTGACTAATGCTTTTCCTTTTTTTAACAGGTGTCATTACTGAAGAAGCCATCGCTGCCTCTCTAAAAACCTTCCAGGAGGAGGAAAAGAAGCGCGCTCTGTCGGGCATTGGTATGTATCAACTTATTAAGTTTTTATCCTCTTTTCTGATGGCCAACCTAATCTTCTTCCTTTGCTTCTTTGCAGGGGCTGCGCCAGCTGATGCGGGGACTCTCCCCGGGCCCGCTACTGAAGTCCCAGTCTCCTCGGGGCTGCCGCGAGAGCCTCAACTCGACAAGTCGACGAGGGATGCCTTGAAGGATTTGGAGGCATCCCTGTTCACAGACGAGGACGTCTCAATGAAGGAGGCTTTGAAGAGGTCTGTCTCAATGGCTCGGGAGGAGAGAAAGTGGCTAAGGCGCGAGGCGAAGGCACGCAGGGCTGCTTTGGCCGTGGGAGCTGGCCCAAGCACCGTCCCTCATGGTGATACTCCCTCAGAAGAGCCCCCGGCCGCCTTGTCCACAGCTCACAGACAGGTGGCGCGTGCGGCTCGCGGGGCTAATGATAAGTCCACTTCAGGTAATGTATCTTTCAAGATTTGTTTGTAAGAATTGTAAACTTGTCGGTTCTTATATATCTTGTCCTGCAGGGCCAAGTCCAACCGAAGAGGAGGTGGAAACCGTCGAACCTAAGAGGACAGAGGAAGAGGCACCGACTGAACCCGAGCCGACGGTGGGCAACGTCGCCGAGGTCGCTAAACCTGAGCTGGGAGCTGAGGGAGCTGCACCAGAGAAGGTCGTTGATGCCGAGCCTGAGGTGGCGGCAAATGAGACGACTGCTATAACTGAGCCTGGGGCAGCGGCGGGCGGAGCATCTGAAACTGGTGACCCCATGGTAATGGCGGACGAGACAATGCCGTCCACCGAGCCCGAGGAAGTAGTGGGTGAGATGGGCACGACTCTTGGAGAAAAGCCAGCCGCTCTTTCTCAAGAGTCTGGCAATGCTCCAATTATTGCTCTCCCCGTCTACGGTTCTCCGCCGTCTCCTGGTCCGGCGAGTACGACGACAGCCCCTGTCGAGTCCGGTGATGAGACCACAGGAAGTGGACTCGTATCGATGGAGGAGGGAGACGCCTCCGTTTCGGCTGGCGGCTTATCAGGTAAATTTCAAGTTACTGTCCCTTTTTATCTTGCAATCCTTTTTGACAAGTTTATCCTTGTTTTTAACGCAGGTGCGGCCAGTGCCGATGCTCCATTGCTCGAGAGAGCGCCGTCAACTACTGCCTTGGCGGTGGTCACCTCTCAGCCTTCCCTTATACCATCGCAGATGTTGGAAGGCATGCATTTGCAACCCATTAGTTTTATCTTTCAGCCGCATAATTTATGTACTAATGTCGTACTATTGCATCTTTTCAGGAGTGCTTTTTGATCATCTCTATCAGGTGTTGCACCCGCACTTCTCCTTCCCATCTGAACTCGCTTCTTCCTCCGGTGGCGTTGGTGAGTATAGTTTCCAATTGATGTCTTCCTTCTTTTTTCTAGTAATGGAATTATTTCTGACTCTTCTTTGTCCTGATTGCAGTGTTACAAATCGAAGGGGGAGATGAAAGATCGGTCACACCACCGGCCCTCCCGGCCTTGCCGCCTGCTACAGCTGGTATAGTAAGCTATTGCATCGATGAATTTTTTTTGTATTTCTTGAACCTGTCATCTAATCGTATTTTTTTTAGCTGTCGTTCCGATCCCGGCGCCCTTTGAGTCTCGTGTCACAATGCCGGTAGGCCCCTTCCTGAGACGTCCGTCTTCAAAGGGTGCTGTAATGAGCTTAGGTATGCTGAGCGGATACGTCGAGGAGCTTGACGCAGACGCTCTCCCATCTGCTGCGGATTTCGCTGCGGAGGTTAACCCAATGTTGGCGGCGCTTGTGAATTTTCATGATGGAGGCGTCGTCGAGCTTTGGGTCAATCACTGCAGGGAAATCGAGGTCTGCCTGCATCAATCGGAGTTTATGCGCCCTGCTCCCGAGACCTTAGCCACAAGTAATCAAAGTGCAGCGTGGATCGAGCAAAGCGCTTCTTACTTCCGTCACTTAGAACAAGAAGCGGCTTTAAGGCTAAGGGAATGCCGAGAGACCTCAAACGAGACGGCTCATCTGCGCGCTGAGGTTGAGGCGAACTCTGCCCAGGTGAAGGCTATCTTCGAGGGCCTTCTGGAGCGTATCTCTAATGGGCTAAACTTGAAGCGGAAGCTTGATGCCGCCGAGCGTGACGCCCAAGGCCGCGAAGCAGCTCAGCAGGCCGTCGGGGAGCAGCTTGCATCCTTCTTGCAGTAGCGGGCTCAAGTGGAGGCGGAACTGGCGGTGGTGGCCGATCAGGAAAAGGCATGGAAGGATGTGCGCGAACAACTGATAGGGCTATTTAAGACGCTTCCTTCCCAGTAGTTGCCCTTGTATCAATATACTTGTAAAAATTTTCTTTTTCGAATAAGATGTATCCATTCTTTATTCTTTTGTATGATTCACCTTGTATTTGATCGAATTAATAAAGATACACATTTTTTTTGCAATGTCTTGTACTATTTCTTTGCTTTCTCCCTTCTCTTATTATCAGCATGCTGTCTTGATAAACATGATTAACAGATAATAGAGTAAGCATCTTGGTTTCTTCAAGGGATAGCGATGGCTTAGGCCGTAGGTTCAGATCTGCTGCCTAAGACTTTTCAACCCTATGAGCCGTGAGGGTTTCATAGAGACTTTTCTCCCTACGGATCGAGAGGATCTCGTAGGTGGATTTTCTCCTTAGGAATCGTGAGGATTCCTAAGTGCGTTTTCTCTTATAAGTCGTAAGGATCTTATAAGAGAATTTTCCCTCTTACTAAGAGAATTTTCCCTCTTACGAGTCGAGAGGACTCGTAAGCGGTTGTTTCCCTCCTTGTCGAGATTCGACTTTGGAGAGTGAGGCCCGTGGATAGTATGCAAGAGACCGTTGTAGACCGACTTGCAGGATCCCAGTGCTTAGGAAACAAGTTTTTTAATCCCTGCTGCCTAAGGCTTTATCTTCCAAGTCGAAACGAATCGGGAAGTTCTCGCGAAGACACTAATTTCCTCACGGGTCGAAAAGAATTGAGCAGTTCTCGTCAAGGACACTAATTTCCCTGAGTTGAAGTATTTTGCCGAGGATGCTGGTTTCTTCGAGGTTGAAACGAATCGGAGTATTCCTGCGGAGACACTGGTTTCTCTGCGGGCCGACGCGAATCAGGAGGCTCTCATCAAGGACGCTAGTTTCCCTGAATTGAGGTATTCGCCAAAGACACCGGTTTCCCTGTGGTCGAAACGAATCGATGTATTCCTGCGAAGACGCTAGTTTCTCTGCGGGTCAACGCGAATCAAGATGTTCTCGTCAAGGACACTGGTTTCCCTGAGTCGAAGTGTTTTGCCGAAGACACTGGTTTCTCTGCGGGCCGACGCGAATCAGGAGGTGTTCCCCTCCGAACGGCAGCCGGGACGCGGGGACGTCCATGCCTGAGGTTCGGGGCAGATGCTAATTGGTGCTATCCGTCCACCTCTCCGAAGATGCCAAGTTGATTTATGGCACCATGTATCGAAGGTTTAAACGGATGCGGCCGATGTAGCAGACTTCGTCAGATTCCCCCTCGTTTGAGGGGTTTTTGATTGTGGGGACGCTCTTCCCTGCAGGCGTAAGCCCCTGCAGTTAATTACGCTACCGCATCGCGGTAACAACTTTCTCCTTCTTCAGATGGTCACTTCGTGTCGTGTGTGTTTGTTTTGTTTGTGGTTGCCCGTGGATTGTATACGGAGACTGAGTTATGTCGTCGCCCGTAGGACGTGGACTAGTCCAAATCCGTATTTATCTTAGATTTGGGTTTGGGGGTTTGGTTTGAGGATACGTTAGCCATATTTGAGGCTAAGATCAACTCAAACGTTTGTTAAGGATACGTTAGTCTAACTTGAGACTAAGATCAACTTAACGGGATCGTTTAGATCCGACAAAAGAGCATTTGGGGCTCTATTACTCCAGTTTAGGGACATAGTGGTCCATTGAATGTATGGCCGTCGGGACCCGTCACCTCTCTGACGACGTTGAAGGATTACAACGACAAATATCAGAGGAGTTCAGAGATGTACCCTTGAACCGAAGTTGATTGGGGGGATTCATAGTCCAGTCTGTTTGAAGGTTTAAGGATACGTTAGCTATATTTGAAGCTAAGATCAACTTAAACGGGATCGTTTAGATCCGACAAAAGAGCGTTTGGGCTCTATTATTCCAGTTTAAGGACATAGTGGTCCATTGCTAGTTTAAGGACATTGCGGTCCGTAGTTAGTTTAAGGACATTGCGGTCCAGGTTAAGGACGTCGTAGTCCATGGGTTTAAGGACCCCACAGTCCATTGTTAGTTTTAAGACATCTCGGTCGAGGTTAAGGACGTCGTAGTCCATGGGTTTAAGGACCCCACAGTCCATTGTTAGTTTTAAGACATCTCGATCGAGGTTACGGACGTCGTAGTCCATGGGTTTAAGGACCCCACAGTCCATTGTTAGTTTTAAGACATCTCGGTCGAGGTTAAGGACGTCGTAGTCCATGGGTTTAAGGACCCCACAGTCCATTGTTAGTTTTAAGACATCTCGGTCGAGGTTACGGACGTCGTAGTCCATGGGTTTAAGGACCCCACAGTCCATTGTTAGTTTTAAGACATCTCGGTCGAGGTTAAGGACGTCGTAGTCCATGGGTTTAAGGACCCCACAGTCCATTGTTAGTTTTAAGACATCTCGGTCGAGGTTAAGGACATCATAGTCCATGGGTTTAAGGACCCCACAGTCCATTGTTAGTTTTAAGACATCTCGGTCGAGATTAAGGACGTCGTAGTCCATGGGTTTAAGGACCCCACAGTCCGTATCAATGTGTGGTCATCGGGACCCGTCACCTCTTTGAAGACGTTGAGGGATTACAACGCCAAGTATCAAAGGAGTGAAGAGATGTACCCTGGAACCGGAGTGGATTAAATAGTCCTTGGCCTAATTTGGGATCAAGACCAATTAATTATGTTATGAGCCCATTAGCCCAGTTAATTACGAATTGAGGACTTATGGCCAGCTTGGGCTAAGTCCAATCATGTCTGGAATATTGGCTTCCTGTTGGTCCATTGAAGGAGAGACTTTGTCTCTGGCCATTTAGCCAATTGGGCCAAAGCCTAGTGTTAAACACTACAGACCAATCAGTGTTGAACACTGGGAATGAAATTGACAAGTTAGTGTTTAACACTAAAGATAATTGGTGTTAAACACCACCAACAAGGCTTTCAAATTAGCATTAAACAGTAAAACAGATCAGTGTTAAACACTGGCAACGGAGATCTCAAATTAGTGTTAAACATTAAGGTAATCAGTGTTGAACACTGCAAATAAAGTTCTTTGATTAGTGTTGAACACTAAGGCCCAACAATGTTTTAACACTGGATTCGGCAGTTCCAATTTAGCGTTAGACGCTGAGGCAAGAGGGGTCACGTGGTAGCACGTGAGGGCGCCCTCCCCTCGTTTGTTCTGCTGAAAAGATCACATCTTTTGGAGCATCACGTGTCATCACGTGACGGGTGTTTAAATGAGGTATGTTAAAGCTTCTGTCAAGGGTCACGTGGGTCACGTGAGGCACTGCCTCAAAGGGATTTCTGTAGATCTTTTAGGGGGGTCACGTGGTGACACGTGACCCTTCTTTTCTGTAGTTGTTTAGAAGATCTGTTAATCCCTTTCAGGAATTGAATTCCTCGTAGGGTTGAACCCTGACAATAATTCCAGAGGAATTAAATTCCTAGTTCCTTTTGAAGAGTTGAACCCTGAATTTTCTGTAGGAATTAAATTCCTCATATATATGAAGAACTGAATAGGGTTAAACCCTAATAAAAGCTTTAAGGAATTAAACTCCCACTCTCTGTTAGAGAATTATTCTGGGGAGTAAGATTAAGGGAATTACGTTCTTGTTGTTTTAACAGAACTAAGTTCTTAATTAGGGTTAAACCCTGTTTCTTTTTATTCTGAAGGAATTAAATTCCCATGACACAGGGTCAAACCCTAATTTTATTTTAAAGGAATTAAATTCCTATAGTTCTGTGAGAATTAAATTCTCGTGCTTCCATTCCCTCTCTATGCTTTGGATCTGCATGGCAGGATCTCAACCCATTGAGAATTAAATTCTCAACTTCAAGGGGAGATGTGCGCTTTACAGATCCTCCATCTAAGAGAGAAGAAATATGTTCTTCTGTTTTACATCAGAGTTGAACTCTGTTGAGGATTAAATTCTCTTTCTTTCAAAAAGCCTTCCCTTTCTTACTTAGGGTTTTCTTTTGCAGAAGATCCAGATTTCTCAAAGTATCAAGGCTCTCTCCCTTTTCTTCCCTCTGCGTGTATATCCTTTTTTTTGTGTGTCTCGGCTCCTATTTATAGGAGAAGCAGCCGAGTCAATTAGTTTTTTGACGTATCTTCATTGAGAGATTTGATTTGCATCCATCATTCGTTTTGGACCTTTGGATTATTAGGTGAATTTTATTCACCATTGGATTTCAAATCCAGGGATTCTCCTTTGTGATTTCTGTTAGATTTAAAAGGGAAATCTTCCCAAATTCGAGATTTTCCCATAGATAGATGATATTTAATCACTCTAAATCTTTAATTCAATCGGTTGCTTTTGGAAAAAATTGAGAGGTCTTTTCTCAGAATTTAATTCTGTTTAACAAATGGGCTTTGAAAGCTGGTCACATGCGGCCACGTGACCCTTGGTCACGTGTGGGCACGTGACCCCTTGTAACGAGCCCTTTTCTTCTTTTGCACTCTGCCTTCTTCTGCTGCTTAGCCGTCACGTGCCACCACGTGACCCCTGGTCACGTGTGAGCACGTGACCCTCGTCTGGAGTCTTTTTCTTGATTTAACCGGAGAATGAGTCTGATGTTTTGAGCGTCACGTGCCAACACGTGACCCTGGTCATGTGGGAGCACGTGACTTCTTCTGAAGCCTTTTCCTTGATTTGATCAGGGAACCAATGTGCCTATGCCGCTTGCTTTTAAATGTCACGTGCCGACACGTGACCCTGGTCACGTGGGAGCACGTGACTCTTTCTGAAGCCCTTTTCTTCGATGTAGTTGGGAAACTGAACTTGTCTTGCTGATGCTTTTAGGTGTCACGTGCCAACACGTGACTGCTGGTCACGTGTAAGCACGTGACCTTTTTCTGAAGCTTTTTCCATAAGCTTTTCTGATTTTAAATCAGGAAACAAATGCCCCCACAGCGTTGTTCTCACGTGTCAGCAGGCGAGTGCAACGCTGTCACCTTTTGTGACCGTTGGATTCCTTTAGGGATTTGAGGAGATGAAGCGTCTCCATCACATCCTATAAATGTTCATGTCCCTTCCGAAGAGCCTTCACTTTGCTCATCTACTTCTTTTGAGAACTTTTTCTGAGAATTTAATTCTCTTCTTCCAGAGCTTAGTTCTCTGCCCTGAAATATTTTTAGAGTTTAACTCTGTTTAAAAGGACTCTTCCTCCTCAGGTAATGGTAATCGAAGCACCTTCATTTTGACAAAACTCTCTAGATTTTAAATCCATATCAAGGGTTTCACAAAGAACCCATTTCTCTTCAAGTTCTTTAACCAAAATATGAGACCACTTAACCTCCCACAGTAGATCTCTTAGGGTTTAGATGATCCTTAGGGAGATGATGATGGCGGTTCAAATCCATGGAATTTAATTCCATCCCAAAAATATTTCTGGGAATTTAATTCCCTTCTCTTAATAAGGAATTTAATTCCAATGAAGAACTCAATTTCTTCACACGGAGGCTTCTTGGGGTCTCTTGGCCCGAGGTTGTTCTTCTGCAATTAATGAAATGAGGGCTTTGTAATGATGTCTTCTGTGGGAATTTAATTCCTTTGATCTTGTTGGATTCATCATAGAGCCCGAGACAGATCCTGTTGGGGGGGATGTGCATGGTCATCATTCTTTATTAAATGAGGATATTCCCTTTGTTTTATTGTAACTATTTGGTCTCATTATTAATGAGCCGTCATCCGGATTCTGTGGGGCCCATGTGTTTTGTAGCCAATGGTCCCAGAAAACTCTGCTGTTGCTTTCTTTAACTAGTCTTCATGTTCATGCATGAATATATATATTGCTGACTTTTCTTTTAACGGTCTTCCTTTATTGGATTTCAGGTGCGATGGCTTCTGTTCCACGCTTTCCCTTTTTTCGCTCGGAGGCTGCTTTTCCTCAGTCACCATCTGATGAGGAAGCGATGGCGATGATTCGGGCCCATGACCCGAACTGCACCAACCTTCTTCAATGGGGATCTTGGTATAGTCAGATTATTCAGGGTCGCCGGAGTTTTCTTTGCGCGGTGCCGACGGAGCCCACTTTCCCGTTCTTACCGATGGACCCTCCGAGGACGGTTTTTGCTGTGGAAATGCCCAACTGGACTCCAACGGGGAGGCTGGAGCCTTCGACGACCGGTATTCCGAACCATCCGATCCCGGCCATAGACATCTTGGGACAGCGTATCTGCCAGGGTGAGGCCCACCCGTGGGGACAAATTTATAAGATAGGGCTCACTCCTAGGCATCCTACGGGCTACCTTCTCTGGGCTCGCTACATCCTTTCTGCCCATCGTGCGCGGTTGCAGAAAGTCGGGCTTTATCAGGCCATATATGCGTCACTCTTCCATTATAAGTCTCCGCATGCCTGGTGGGTCAAGGCGTTTTTGAACCAATGGAATCTTCCCACCAACACTTTCATTCTAGGAGATCGCGAGGTCTCGATCTCTCTGGCCGAATTTTATGACATCTCGGGGTTGCCAATCAGGGGTAGTCTATACGAGGAGTTGCTGCCTTCTGACGAGTATATTTTTGAACCCGAGCTCGCCCCAGTTGACGGCCTGTCTGCTGAGAATGCCGTCCGTCACAAGCGTCCCAGTTTAATCAAGGCGCTAGGTATCTTCGACCGATTATTCACCGAATCCGAAGAGCAGGGTGTTACTTTCAAGAGCTTCATTGCTCGTTTCCTTCGCGAGGACGCCCTATCGAAGACGGCTCCGAAGTTTGCCAATATTGGAGACCCCTTTGGGTTCGGTCCGAAGAAGCTGCCGACCACTGAATCGGACTTACCTCAGTACTACATCCCTATTATGTCACCGACCTCTTTTGAATCCATCGCTGTTCCTGGCATGGATGAGGAGACGTTCTTCGTGGGGTTTGTTAGTGTCTGGCTCAATTGGTTCGTTATCCCCATGCATCGCCGCTTTATGAGAGCCTCGGTCATCTACCCGGCTCATCGTATTGCTGAGGGGACGCGGTTGGCCATCGGCATCCCGGCTTTGGCGCACCTTTATCATGGGTTAGGCACCGCAGCTAATACCTCTACACCCGGCGTGGATGTAGTGAACTTTTCGCTTCATTATTTCACGTCCTGGGTCGAAATGCATGTGCTGGGGGCTTTCGCTATGCATCAGAGGCCCGCGTTTTACGACGCCTATCCCTTCCCGCGACTTATGCGATTGGTGGACGCTTCTGCTGCTGACCCGACTCAATTCGGGGCTATTCGGGTGCTGATTTCTCCTCACGCCGCCTCTGGCGGGCTGGTTTTTAATGATCAGGTCTTGTCTACTCTCTCGGGTCCAGTTCAACAACTATGGGACCAGTCGAAAGACAACGCACCTTCTTTGAAGCCCCGGGAGGCCGCGCATTTGTATACAATTAGACCGGGCTACTTGGTGTTTTGCCAGGACAGTGCAGCTCTTTTTATGCGGTACAATCCGCATCGATTCGCCCGGCAGCTTGGATACGACCAGGGTGTTCCTTTCGAGGCTTTTATAGTCGCCCCGATCCCTTCGCTCGATGCTGTTCGCGATGCCGCTCATCATTTCATGAGGCTGAACACCGACTCCCGTTTCATGGTCCCTGAAGCTGAGTACATGCCCCGGTGTGTGGGTGCATTTACGGGCTGGTATCTTCATCGGATCAGTCCAATTATTCTTGAAGAAAGAAGGGTGCTTCTTGGTCATGACGCCCCTCCTCAGGTTTCGGGGGCTAAGCTATGGCCGAGGGTTCCGGTCCGCTTCCCTTTGAGGGAGATTGGCACCGTGCTCATTCCGGGGGAGTCAGGGGTAGACCTTACTCCAACAGCTGGTATGCCCTTGGGTTCCCGATCGCGGGGTAAACGGGCCCCAGTGGTAGCACCCCTGCCGGTGGCGGCACCGCCCCCTGTGGCGTCGACAATGGCGATGTCATCCTCGGTTGTGGCACCGAGCGAGAGTAACAGGGATGAGGGCGCTGAGGGCGATGTGGGCCAGCGCCGCCCTAAGGCTTCGCGAGGAAGGAAGCGGTCATCCTCAGCGACCGGCTCTGGGTCTAAACGGCGGAGGAAAGCGGCCACCACCCTGCTTGATTCTGTGGCGGAGTCTGAGCCTATTCTTGAAGATGAACCATTGGCCCTGCAAGAGTCAGACGCTGGACTTCTCTTCCCGAGTTCGGCTGATGAGGAGGTCGCACAGTTGGCTGAGGCCATACGGCGTTCAAAAGACACGTCTCATAACGCCAAGGTTCCGAAGAAGTCTTATCCTGCTGTAATTTTTTACGATGACCCTTCGTGGATTCGGCGGCGATTTATCGGTCCTCTGGAGGAATGGGGAGAAAGGGCTTTGAAGCAGGCCGCTTCAGAAGACGCAGCTGATGCACTTTCCTTATGGACCGGCGGTCATGAGTCTACCCTTGAACCCCGGCGAGCCCACCTTCTTGAGAAGGAGCAGCGGCTTGAAGAAGCCATATTGAGGGCTTCTTTGCGTATAGGTATGTTGTGCTTCTTTTGTAGTTTTTCTGATCATTTATGCCCGTGCATATATATCATTATTCTTATTTGAATGGTGCAGAATCTTCGACGCTGGGGGAGCTCCCTACGGGCCCATTAAAGCTGAAGCCCGCCGAAATTCTCAATGAAACATTGCTTGATGCGGAGGGGGCTGATGAGGTTGCTCCTCTTGCAATAGAGCCTCCAGTGGCTGTTCTTGATCAGGTAGTGCTCGCCCCTTTGGGGGAGACTCATTTGGAGGCTGCTGCCCCAACGGCTCTTCCCGAAGGCGGCCCCGAGGCTGAGATGGAGGTAGTGGGGACTTCCCCCCCTCTATTGGAGTCCGGGGTTCCGACAGAGGCTGTCGAAGCCGCTATCCCCCCGGCTCAGAATGGGAGGAGTGTTGAAGGTAACCTTTCTGAATTTTAAATTAGCGGTCTTTCCGTTGTCTGAACTCTTTTGTTTTCTCAGAATTACGCGAGTTGGCGGCCTCTATTGTCGATCTGTCTCCCCGGCAATCCTTTCAGCGTCTGCTGGAGATGGCAGCTCCACAAGCGATATCCCCCCAACGCATTGTCCTCTCATCTGGGCAAGGTTGGTGTCGTCCATCCCTTCTCATAGCATCGTCGTTATTTTGCGTACTGACATTGATGTTTTCTACAGTTCTGGAAGCCGATGATGAGGTCGAGGTTCTCGAAGGGCCAGGGGAGCCTTCAGCTCCTACTTGCACGACTGTCGGTAAGCGACATTTCATTATACTCTCACTCGTTCTTTGCTTAAGAATTTTGCTGACGTCTTCCAAATTTGAACAGCTCTGCCAGTCTCCACGGCGTTGGAGTCGCGCATCGTGATGCCGCCCGGCCCTTATGCCTTGCAGGCTTCAGAACGCTTGGCCCAATTAAGCCTCGTCTCCTTGTCGTCTCTGATCGAGGAGCTTCGTGCTGGCAGCGCGACCACGGCTGAAGCATTCGCTGCCGAGGCTAACGGTTCTCTTCCTTTTCTTGCCACCTACCACAGCGAAGAGGTGGTGCGAGTCTGGGTGGAGTTCTGCCGGCGGGTGGAGGCTTGCCTGCACGCCCTCGAATGTTCCCACCTTTCCTCGGAGGCCGTGGCTGCAAAGGCGGAGTTACGGGGGCTGATAGCACGGTGCGCGGCAAACATGACGTCATGTGAGAAGAGGCTCGGTCGCAAGTTCTCGGAGAGGGAGCTAGCCTCCAAGGTGCTGGGCGAGCTTCAAGCCAATCTCACAGCCAAAGCCAACAAAGCGTATGAACTCTGGAGGGTGCTTCAGGAGTCCATCAAAGAGGTGGCGGCTCTCGATAAAGCTGCCACGTTCACTCGTGAGAGGGTCGAGGCTCATAAGGCCACTGAGAAAGAGCTTGAAGCCCGGCTTGCTTCATATCAGGCCCAACAAGCTCAGGCGGAGGCTCGTCTTTTGGAGATCTTGCGTCATGAAGCCGCGGTCCAACAAAAGCAGGATGAGCTGACCAAGCTGCTGAATCGCCCGCCGGCTTGAAACATTTGTATATTTTCCTTCCTTTTTGTACATACTCATGGATGAGAGTATTTTCTTTTTGTTTCTTTCATGAATTGTACTTTGTACCCATTTTGGTTTATGAATAAAAGATACATTTTTCTTCTCAATGATGTGTCTCCTTTTCATTGAATGTATTCTGCGGATATTCTACCTTGATCTCCTTGCAGGACAGCAATGGCTCAGGATTCAGGGTTAAGATCTGCTTCCCAAGACTTTTGCATTTTATGAGCCATGAGGGTTTCATAAAGAGTTTTTCTCCCTACAGGTCGAGAGGATCCCATAGGTGTAAGTTCTTCTTAAAAATCGTGAGGATTCTTAAGCGGGTTTTCCCTTGAGAGTCGTAAGGATCTCACAAGAGAGTTTTTTCTTCCTCACAGGTCGTGATGACTTGTAAGTGCTGGATGTGGCTACCCTTGTCCGTGTTTTACGGAGTCAGGGGTTTCTCCAGGTATTGTAGTTTAAAGACGTCGCGGTCAAGGTTAAGGACCTCATAGTCCGTGGATTTAAGGACTCCACAGTCCGCTGTTAGTTTTAAGACATCACGGTCAAGGTTAAGGACCTCATAGTCCATGGATTTAGGGACTCCACAGTCCGATGTTTGGTCACAGGGACCCGTCACCTCTTTGAAGACGTTGAGGAATCACAACGCCGAGTATCAAAGGAGTGAAGAGATGTACCCTTTAACCAAGGGAGAATCCGTAGGGAATCGGGGTGGTTGATCATTAGTTTTAAGACGTTGCGGTCGAGGTTAAGGACGTCATAGTCCGTGGATTTTAAGGACTCCACAGTCCGGTATTTGCTCTGGATGCTTCACACGGGTTCACTGCCGTGCTCGGCGAGGACCAGGCTCCGCTCTGGGCGTTTTCCGTGGGGTCAAAGAGTGATGTTATCCGCGTTCCACGTAACCAGGAATTTTGCACTAGATGCTTCACACGAGTTCACTGCCGTGTTCGGCGAGGACTAGGCTCCGCTCTGGATGCTTCACACGGGTTCATTGCCGTGCTCTGCGAGGACCAGGATCCGCTCTGGACGTTTTCCACGGGGTCAAAGAGTGACATTGTCCGCGTTCCACGTAACCAGGAATTTTGCACTAGATGCTTCACACGGGTTCACTGCCGTGCTCGGCGAGGACTAGGCTCCGCTCTGGACATTTTCCACGGGGTCAAAGAGTGACGTTATCCACATTCCACGTAACCAGGAATTTTGCACTAGATGCTTCACACGGGTTCACTGCCGTGCTCGGCGAGGACTAGGCTCCACTCTGGACGTTTTCCACGGGGTCAAAGAGTGACGTTATCCGCGTTCCACGTAACCAGGAATTTTGCACTAGATGCTTCACACGGGTTCACTGCCGTGCTCGGCGAGGACTAGGCTCCGCTCTGGACGTTTTCCACGGGGTCAGAGAGTGACGTTATCCGCGTTCTACGTAACCAGGAATTTTGCACTAGATGCTTCACACGGGTTCACTGCCGTGCTCGGCGAGGACTAGGCTCCGCCCTGGATGCTTCACACGGGTTCACTGCCATGCTCTGCGAGGACCAGGATCCGCTCTGGACGTTTTCCACGGGGTCAAAGAGTGATGTTATCCGCGTTCCACGTAACCAGGAATTTTGCACTAGATGCTTCACACGGGTTCACTGCCGTGCTCGGCGAGGACTAGGCTCCGCTCTGGATGCTTCGCACGGGTTCACTGCCGTGTTCTGCGAGAACCAGGATCCGCTCTGGACGTTTTCCACGGGGTCAA
Organism: Agapanthus africanus; assembly: GCA_030015575.1. Lineage (NCBI taxonomy): Eukaryota > Viridiplantae > Streptophyta > Magnoliopsida > Asparagales > Amaryllidaceae > Agapanthus > Agapanthus africanus. The sequence continues at coordinate 366,040,248 of CM057338.1, forward strand.
AGAGTGACGTTATCCGTGTTCCACGTAACCAGGAATTTTGCTGATTGTATCCGCATTTCACGGGATGGAGGTTTGACTGTTGGCGATATGTATACCACCGAGCCATGGAACTGGGAGTTGCCGCTATTCCGCTTAGCTTGAAGTTGTGTCCGTTGTTACGAGACGAGTGTTGGGATGATCTCTAGGTCGCTTGTGGCCTGTCGAGATTTAGCTTCTTTCTTTGGTGAAACCTGGGGGAGGGAGGTATGTTCCCTTTTTGTTTATGCCATTGGATTGTATACAGGGTGTGATGGAACATCACCTGTAAGGCATACATTTTATTTTTATTTTATTTCTTTTTCCGCGATGCTCTATCGTTTCAGCTTTTATATCGCGAAGGTCGCGATTGCCCCATCATTTCGGCTATTTTTCGCGGTGCCCAATCATTTCGGCTATTTATTTATTTTCTACTCGTTGCTTTTTATTGCGAGCTGCCCCATCATTTCGGATATTTTTCATACATACATTTTTACTTGCTGCTTTTTATTGCAAGTTGCCCCATCATTTCGGCTATTTCGTATGCATGTATGGCTTGCTAGCTTTTTCGCCGCAAGCTTGGATTTTAGACACCGATTTCGGCATCAGCACCGCTGCAACTGGGATGTTGCCAGGAGCGAATCATCATTTGCCTCTGTCGATATTGAACAAAGGTGGCTTAGTAAACAGGGTTAAGGGTCCTGTCGACCAAGGCTTTTGACTTCATGAGCCGTAAGGGTCTCATAAAGGTATTTCTCCCTACAAGTCGTGAGGATCTTGCAGGTGTATTTTATCCTTAGGGATCGAGAGGATTCCTAAGTGTATGTTCCTCTGCAAGTCGTAAGGATCTTACAAGAGGGTTTTCTCCTTATAGGTCAAGAGGACCTATAAGGGTTGCTCATCATATGGACATATCCCTAGTAACGGGTGGGACTTTGCTGGGGAAATGTTTTTTCGCGCCCGTGGATTGTATACAAGGGTCAGTATTGAGCCTCTTGTAGGGCAATATCGAAGGTTGTGGAGGATTTGCTTAAGAACAAGCTTAGGTTTCTGTAACTTAAGACTTTCAAATCTCATGAGCCGTGAGGGTCCCATAAGAGAATTCTTCTTACGAGTCGTAAGGATCTCGCAAGTGCATTTTCTCCTTAGGAATCGTGGGGATCCCTAAGTGTGTTGCTCCTTTGTGAGTCGTAAGGATCTCACGCAGGTGGTTTCTCCTTACAAGGCCGAGAGGACTCTGTAAGTGTCCTTTAACGAGGTTGCGCCCTTTCAGGTTTTCACAAACACTCGCCGGTAGTCCTGATGTTTTTACTCACGGAGCCCTTTTGGGTTTTCATCCGTGCCCATTTTGCTCATGGACATACCGTTTTTTTTTCTTTTTCTCTTTTTCTCTTTTTTTTTTAAACAAGGTCTCGCCCTTTCGGGTTTTCACGAACACTTGCCGGCAGCCCTGCTGTTTTTACTCACGGAGCCCTTTCGGGTTTTCATCCGTGCCCATTTTGCTTATGGACATACCGTTTTTTTATCATTTTTTTATCTTCTTTTTTTTTATCCATCTCGTCAGCCTAAGGATGCTGCGGTAGTAGTTTAGGGACGTTTCGGTCCGTCGTTAGTTTAAAGACGTTTCGGTCCGATGTTAGTTTAAAGACGTTTCGGTCCGTTCGAAAAGAGGGCCAGCTACTACTCTTTGAGCTTTAGGAAGATAGCGAGCGGACATAGTCGTCGTCATCTATCATTGACCTAGGCTGTGGCTCATTAAGCGTAGTATTTCTTTAGGAAGCGGCCGTTTATTGGCCTGAAAGGCCTTTCACCATGCATGTCCATGAGTAGATAGGCTCCACCCTGGTAGACCTTATCTATGATGTACGGGCCTTCATAGTTCGGCTCGAATTTTCCCCGCTTGGCACGATTGGGGATCATAGGTCTTTTGACCACTAGTACAAGTTCGCCTTGGCGGAATGTCCTTGGCCTGGTCAATCTTTCATACGAGCGCGTCATCTTTGCTTTGTAGGCCTCTAGATTTTGTTGCGCTATGAGCCGAGTTTCATCGAGGGCATCAAGCTCCTCAAGCCGAAGGTGAGCATTTTCTTCGTCCGTCAGCTCGTAGTGGACTGCCACTCGTAGAGAGGGTATCTCTATCTCGAGGGGGAGCACTGCTTCCGTCCCAAATACCAACGCGTACGGCGTTGTGTTCGTGGCCGTCTTGAACGTAGTTCGATAGGCCCATAGGGCTTCTTGTAGCCTCTCGTGCCAGTCTCTCTTATTCCGGGAAACGGTCTTTTTCATGATTTTTGTCAAGGTCTTATTGAAGGCCTCGGCTAGACCATTAGCTCGCGGATTGTAAACTGAAGAATATCTCCAGTCTATATTGTGCTGCTGCGCGAAGCGGCTAATCTTATGGCTTCTGTAGGCTGGCCCGTTATCGGAGATAATCCGCCGTGGAGTTCCAAACCGATAGATGACGTGCGTCTTGAAGAAGTGGAGGATATTCTCCGTCTTCACTTCCCTCAGCGGTACTGCTTCTGCCCATTTGGAGAAGTAATCAGTTGTCGCCAGGATAAAACGATGTCCTCGGGACGATGCTGGCTCGATGGGGCCGACTATGTCAGTCCCCCACATTTCGAATGGCCAGCTAGCCACCGTTGGGTGTAGTGGATTCGGATGTTGGTGGATAAAGTCTCCATGAATCTGGCACGAGTGGCATTGCTTCGCATACTCGAGGCAGTCTTGGACCATCGTAGGCCAATAGTAACCCATCCGTTTAATTTTTAACTTCATCTTCGGGCCTGCTTGATGAGAACCACAGATTCCGTCATGAACCTCTTGAACGACTCTTTCTGCTTCGTCCGGTCCTAAACATCTTAGCCATAGAGAATCAAACGATCTCTTGTATAGAGTGTCGTTGACGAAAGCGAAAGACAGAGCTCGTTTCATGAGCTGATGCCTTGAGGATGCTTCTTCGGGCATTCGGTGGGACTTAAAGTAGTTTATGAAGACTTCTCTCCAGTCCTCAGCCTTCTCGCGGTCTTTTATTTGTAGGGTCGCCTGCTCAGTCGCTCCTTTCTCTTTATATAATTCCGGAGGTATTTCTGCCGGGGCGAGCACTCGACGGCTTTGTACCACGATTCTGACGTCATCAAGGTTCTCGTCAGCCAGTTCTTTAGCAAGTTTGGCCAGCGCGTCTGCTTTGTTGTTTTCCGCGCGCGGTATGTTCTCCAGAGTATAGGAGGGAATTTGGGTCAATAGTTGTTGCACCTTTTCGCCGTACTTCACCAACTCCGGTTTGCACGTTTGGTAGTCACCATTTACTTGACTAACGACCAGTTGAGAATCCCCGTATATAAGGAGGACTTCAATTCCCATGTCGATGGCGATCTCGAGGCCTGCTATCAGAGCTTCGTATTCAGCTTCATTGTTTCTCCTTGGTTCTGTTAATGAGAAGGCGAAGCGCATTATCCCTCCCTGTGGAGTTACAAAGATGAGGCCTATCCCTGATTTGATCATTGGGATACCTTATTTCCGTTTCTTTACGGAGGACGCTCCATCGAAATAGAGTTCCCATCGGGTACTACTGCCGCCAATCGCATCAAATGCATGCTCGTCTGGCAACTCGCAGTTCAGAGGAGAACCAGCAGGTACTGGATGCTCAGCGAGGAAGTCGGCAATGGCCTGGCCTTTCACTGCCTTAAGAGGTCGATACGTTATTGAGAACTCCATCAGGAGTAGAGCCCATTTAGCGAGTCGACCCGTCAATATAGCCTTTGACATCAGATATTTAAGAGGGTCCACCTTCGAGATGAGACGGACTTCATGTGCCAACGCATAGTGCCTGAGCTTTGTTATCGTGAAGATTAACGCCAAGCAATGTTTTTCAATGGGAGAGTAGTTGCTTTCTGCCCCCAGCAGAACTCGACTTAAGTAGTATAGTGCTCTTTCTTTCCCTTGGTCGTCCTCTTGTGCCCATAATGCGCCTAAAGAACCTTCGAGGGCGGTTGTATAAAGAATGAGAGGTTTTTCTTTAACCGGAGCAGCCAACACCGGCGGGTTCTGCAGGTATTGCTTGATCTCGTCTAGCGCGCTTTGGCATTTTCGATCCCAGACGAATGGGGTTCCCTTCTTCATCAGGTGACTGTAAGGACGGCATTTGCCTGAAAGATTAGCGATAAACCGCCGGATGTATGCGAGCTTCCCTTGGAGAGACCGCAACTGTTTGAGGGTTCTTGGCGGAGGCATTTCCATGATCGCCTTGATCTTAGATGGATCTATTTCGATACCTCGATGTCGGATGATGAATCCCAGGAATTTACCCGAGGAGACTCCAAACGCGCATTTGAGGGGATTCATCTTCAAATTATATTGACGAAGGCGTTGAAAGACAGTCTCCAGATGTTTTAAATGCTCTTCGTACGACATGCTCTTCACTACAAGGTCATCGATATAGCACTCGACGATGTCATGTATGAGATCGTCGAAGATCTTTCTCATGGCCCTTTGATAGGTAGCACCGGCGTTCTTTAGACCAAAGGGCATAACCCTGTAGCAGAATATACCCAAAGGGGTCCGGAAAGCGGTGTGCTTCTGGTCTTCGGGATGCATCTTTATCTGATTGTATCCTGATGAGCCGTCCATAAAGGAGAAAACCTCATGAGTGGACGTGTTATCTATCATTAGCTCGGTTACCGGTACTGGGAAATCGTCCTTCGGGCAAGCTTTATTGAGATCCCTGAAATCCACGCATATGCGTACCGTCCCATTTTTCTTCATTACCGGGACGATATTGGCGATCCAGTCGGGATATTAGAATTCTTGGATAAATCCAGAATCGATCAGCTTCTTGACTTCGGCGTTGATGCTCATTTCAAGCTCGAGTCGCATCCTTCTTGGCGCCTGCTTGACCGGCTTGATATCCGGGGATATTGCTAACTTATGCACAGCAATCTCCGGATCTAATCCTGGCATCTCGGAGTAGTTCCACGCGAAGCAGTCTTTATGTCGTAGAAGCACGTTCCTTAAAGCAGCCACCCTTTCCTCAGATAGCAGCTCGCTGACAAATGTCGGTCGCGGGTCATCTGCCGATCCCAACTCAATCTTCTTGAGGTTATCTGCAGTAGTGTGTATGCCATCTTCCAGTTCTTTCGGAGCTGGCGGAAATTCTGAGACCACCTCATCATCGCTGTTCTCAAAGCACCAGGGAAGGTCATCCATATTCTCGGGTGTTCCTTTTAATATCGTAATCGTGTAACAGGTGCGAATCCGCTTCCAGGACTGAGGTGGATCTGGTTTTGCTTTTGCGGCTTTGGGTTCGTGCTTTTGTGGCGGCGTTACCCTCCAGCCGTCGGATAAGGCGAAACTGCCAAGCTGATACTGATCCTCGACCCAATTCTTGAAGGCGAAGCAATCTTCGAGAGAATAACCTATCACTCGATGGTAAGAGCAATAGTCTGGGAGTGAGGCTTCGCCTGCTTGTTCGGGGTGTTTAGACTCCGGCAATGTAAGCATTTGGTGCTTTAGGGCAAGATCGAGTATCTTCTTCGTCTTTTCCCGAGGAAACGAGTATGCTCGACCCATTTTCTTCATGAGGGATAGGTCAATAACGCTCGATTCCCGTTTGCGTGGCTTCTTGGCCCTGCTTTGCTGCTGTTGAGCGCCTTTTTGGCCTTTCGACTTATTTCTGCTTTTGCGTTGAGCCTTCTTTACATCAGGTTGACAAGGAGCGGCATTTTCATCTTTTACAGCCTGTTGAAGAAGGCGTCGCGTCTTGGCTTTCTCGTAGATGGCCGTCTCGCGGTTGTGGTCTTCCCGAGCTTTCTGACCCACTTTCCTGATAGGGTTGTCCATTCGTTGTTCAAACGACGGACCCGGCATTTCAATCGCGGGATCTAGTTTTGATGAGGGGTTGGCATCTCCTGACAGGGCGTCCTCTTCTTCATCAAAAGTATATATAGCGTAGATGCTGTGGGCCCGTCCCCGTTTTCCGGTTCTCGCGTATCCAAGCCCAAGTGTTTCCATTTTCCCGTTGGGCAATTTGCGTTGAGTCCCAGGGACATCCCAGATCCTGTTGTAGAACCCAGCTTGTCGAACAGTCTGTTTTAAGGGTACTCCTTGGCGCTTCAATAGCCTCTTTAATCCATTTGTATAGTATCTGGGCAGACGGATGGGTTGGAGCCTGTTGAGTGTAGCATCCGCGCCATGCCAGATCTCTTTCTCTACTTTCGACTCTGAGGATCGGTAGAATAGGATCGCCTTCTCACCCCTTTGCCTGGGAGGGACGTAAAATGTTCGCAGGTCCTGCACATTGTGAGCTTGAAGTGTGTCGAGATCCTTATAGTGTTCTCGCGGTACCATGGTGATTTGCAAACTATGGTCATCGCCAGGGGGTGTTGTATTGACAGCCGATTGGAGAACACGGCATTAACTTCATCTACTGAATCACTTCCAAAGACCAACATGGGGGCGGACGTCCCCAGGTTGTTGCGTTGAGATGGCCCTGCATAAACTATCTCTTCCTCTTCTTCGGTATCGCTCCCGAAAACAGGGATGGTGGCGGCGGTTTTGTTTTCCGGGTTGCGACACCTTTCTGTATCCTCGAAAACTGGCAAAAAGTACTTCGCATCTTCGTATTTGCGGACTTCGTTCACGGACAATGGGTTCAACTCACCTGTTACGGTATACTCGAAACCATCCTTAAAGTACTTCATAAACTGATGTTGCGTAGAAGGGATGATGTTGTACTCGTGTAGCCAAGGACGACCGAGTAAGGCGTTGTAGCAGGTCTTGGCGTCAATGACATGGAATTTGACGTCTGTGACGAGAAGTCCGAAGCGTAATGTTAGTATTACAGATCCGAGAGTCCGTGACGATTGTGAATCGAAACCGGAGATAGTGATTTTGTCACGAGCGAGGTGCTACACACTCATGCAGATTTCCTTCAACACCCGAACATTAAGGAGATTGACGGAGGATCCATTATCCACCAGGATCTTGCCTATCCTGATATCATGGCAGTATCCAGAGACATATAGGGGACGGTTGTGGTCGCACGTCCCGAGAAGGAGGTCTTCGTCACCGAAAGTGATGTCGGCCGTGTGCACTTCCTCTAGTTCATCCTTCATCCTTTCAGTGGTGAGGAAGGCTTGAAATTGCTCAGGTTCTTGTAACGCCTTAATTAGTGAGTCTCGCGCCTCTTTTGATAATAGGAGGGCATCGAGAATGCTAAGCTGAGAAGGTAGCTTCCTTAGGTGCTCTAGGATGTTATAGTCCACTTTACCCTTTCTAGGAGGGTCTTTGGCAGCCAGCTCTCTCATGACTTGGTCATCTAAAGTGATATCTTCAGTGACCTTTTCCTTTCCCTTATCTTTCCTACTCGCGGGCCCGGGATTCTTTTCTGGGAGTGTGCGATTGCGCAGCTGAATGTTCTCGCAGGCCTCCGATTTCTCCTTTTTCCCTAAAACAGATTCTTTAAAGAGAGGGCCCAGAGCCATTTCTTCATCAGAGTCGCTCCCAAAGGTGAGAACTTGTGACCCCCTGGCGTTAACCATGTAACAGTTGCCAGTAGTTCTGTTGTGCCCATCGACGGTACTTCTTCGCTCCCGACGGATCTTGCGTTTCATGCGCTTAAAATGTTGCCGATGAGCAACATATCCTTGCCACCATATCTTAAAGGCGTCGCACTCCTCCGTGGGGTGTGAGATTTTCCGATGATATGTGCAATAATCAGGGTGCCTCTCCACCCCATCGTGCGTGTTTCCTTCCGAGGGTGGTAGCTTCATTCCCATTGACATGGCTTTGGCAAACCTTTTCCTCGTCTTGAATATCTTCTTGTCTACTTCGGATGCCTTTCGCTCTGGCAGGGGTAGTTCAACTCTTTCGTTCAGTCGCCTGCATTTGGCTCCTTCTGAAGCGGCCATCTCACGCTCCTGATCCGCTTTACTTTTTAGACGAATCTCGTCTAGAAAAGCGTCGATCATTTCATCTGTTGGCCACACAAGTCCTGGCTCAGGGTGTGCCCCCAGTTTCTCGGTGCTAGGAGTTTTCTCATCTTCCGAGTGGGAAATCACACGACAACTCGCCACATATCCCTCGGATTCATCCGATGAGCTCTCTTCCTCATCTTCCTTCTGAAAGACGTAGTTGAGGAACTCTTGCAGTGTGACGGGAGTCCGTGCCTTTTAATTGTACTCCTCCAGCGCGTCAATCTGTTTCTGCAAATCCGTGCGCTTGTTTCCAGGCTTCACGGGCTTTTTGGATTTCCTCTTCTTTTTCTTCGAAGATTTTGACGGTTGGGTGTGAGTACTTGGGCCATCACCATGAATCTTTGTAGTTGGACGCGGCTTCAACATCCCTTCGATGATTTGAGGTTCAAGCGGGTTCTTCCATTCAACCGCTGGGCACGCATGAAGGTCACTCAGCATCTTTTTGGTTTTAGTTGATAGCATGATTTCCCATGGAGCTTCTTCAATAAAGGAACAAGTCGCCCCCGGTGCGTCCGTCTTCTTAGGAGTATGCGGCTGCGGCGGGTTCACCTTCCACTTTTCGGACAGCGCAAACTTTCCCTGGAGGTATTGATCTTCAATCCATCCTTTGAAGACGAAGCAATCTTCAATCGGATGGCTTACCGTTTGATGGTAAAGGCAATAGTTAGGGTTATTCACCTCAGTGGGTTGTGGCGGTCACCTTGGATTTGGTAGGTTTATAAGCCTGTTGCGCACTGCCAGCTCGAATAACCGTTTCGTCTTGTCTCGTGGGAACGAGTATGGACGCTTCATCTTCTCGTTATAATACCGGCGTCTTTCTTCCAATTGATCTCCCGGCTTCGGGGCGTTAGGTTGCTGCTGGGCATTCGTGACGAAGGTTGCCCTTCCTTTACCCTTGTCATTCCGAGGTTCCGACTTCGGGGGAGGTGGTCTATGACCCATCTGATCCATCTGGGCCAACTTGCCGATTAAGGCCTGGAATGTGGTTGGCTTAAAGAACATCATAAACTGGGAGATAGTTGCGTGGGGGTCTAGGGTTCCCACGAACATGCCCACTGCAGGTGCTTCCTCAATGCGTTGCTCGCATCTCGACCACAAATTCCGCCAGCGTATAGCATACTGGACCCAGGTTTCGCCTAGTTTTACCCTGGCGTTAATCAGTGCTGTTATTGGAGTGCGTTCGCTGGCACTTGCGAATCGCTGAGTGAATAACAACTCCATTTCAGCGAACGTCTTGATAGAATCGTTCGGGAGTTCCGAATACCATTCAAACGCCGTTTCTGATAAGCTGCCCACGAACTGGCGAAGCAACAGTTTATCATCACCGCCGGTGTTACCGCAGAGGGCCCGGAACTGGGCAACATGCTGATAGGGATTGCCGGTCCCCTTATACACATGGAATTTCGGTATCGTATAGCCTGGCGGGTATTTAATTTGGTCGTACCAGCTTGGATACGGCCGGCCCGTCTTTACAACTTGACCAGCTGCCTCAGTCGCATGATGAACCCGGATTTGCTGGGCTATATAGTCAACCAAGTCAGCTTTAGAGATCGTCTCTTCCTTGGCCGTTGAGGGGGCTGGCGGTGGATTTGACGTTTCTCCTCGGTCGTCTTCAAGAACGATTGGGGGATCCTCGGCGGGTAGGTCCTGCTGGATCATCATTCCTATCATATCTTGGAAGAGAAGGCCCATACGCTGTATGTTGGTTGCTTGTTCGGCAGCCTCTTTGTCCTTTTTCTCCAGTATCCGGCGAAGGAATTCAGCGTCGGTTTCTTCCTCCTGGCGTGCGTCTGAGGACGTTTCTGGGCTTTCTTTTGGCCCGGTAAGTGCGGCCATAGCATTCATCATTTCTTGGAGCTTTTGCTGCTGCTCCTGGGCTTTGGTCACCGACCGTGTAAGCGGTCTATGACCCGTGGACGCGCGGCTGTCTTCTTTTCCTGACGCCATGTATACGGTGTGGACCATCATGCCCCCAGACTTAGGGCGTCTGGGCTTAGTGCTATTAGCTGTTGTTGCAGGCTGGGGGATCTTCTCTGGCTTCCTCCTTTCATGAGCCATGGAGGTTGAGGGGGCCGTTGAGGTGGGCGTCCAGACAGCCTTTCGGGGTTTAGCCTGGTGACCAGCTTCTGGTTGGATTTTCAGCTTCTTGTGCTGGTGGGAGAAGTTTGGATCGATGATCGAGTCTCGGGCCTGTCGCCAAATCTTGTAGATTTTGGAAGACAGCCGTTGAGGGGATCGGGGCTGTTCTGATTTTATTTCCACAACCTTTTTTAATGGGGGAGGAGACCTCTTTAGCACTGCAGTAGGAGAATTCCTTCGCACCTTATTTAGCATCTCGAAGCTGTTCCCAGTTGGAACAGCAGCATTAACTTCTGCCATCGGGGCTGATGGAGTTAACCCGGAGGGGGAGTTGCCCCCAGCCTTCCTTACTCGGCGCCAATGGCGACGTCGAGCGTGTCGAGTGGACGGCGTTGGGTCAGCGGTAAGAATGGTTTCGTCTTGCCCCCAGTGTAGGTGGGGGGTCGCTGTTGGTGTTAGCCTGTCAAAGACCGACGTCTTTTGGGTAGCAGGGGCGGGAGCTGAAGCCGTCAATCTTGTAAAGACCGACTTTTTGGCCAGAGAAGCCGCCTTGGCGATTTCGGGAGCAGGAGCAGCCACTTTCTTAGGAGCAGCCTTCTATGGGATTGCAGACCTCATCATGGGTCTACCGGATTTCTGGCCCAATCTAGAGAAGACCGAGGCGCTGATGTTGGGCGACCCGTTGAGATGAGTCGCGGTAGGGATAAGACGATCAAAGACCGACTTCTTGGGAGCTTTGTTCATAACATAATATTGCATTTTGTATTCCCCATTCTTATGCATTTAAGAATAAAAACAGGTGCTTTTGACCCATGTCTGCTACATGTTACAGGTTACAGGTTCTTGGCGCGAAAACAGTGAAAAAGACAAAAGACGACACAAAAAGAGACTTTTGACCAACAAATAGGAGGATCTTAGTCAAGCCTAAAAGCGAAGAATAGTTCTCAATCAATAAGGCAACTCAAGGTCCAAATTGTCATGGCAAACGGTTAAAGGATCAGTACAAGTGTTCACTAAAGTTCTGGAGTCACTGCAGAAGCCTAAATGGAAAAATAAATAAAGAAACAAGAAGCCCAGAAGAACCAAACCAAGCCCAAGAAAAATAACATGATGATCCCATCATTGGGCCGCGGATCCGCGGCCCAAGAGCGCCCATGCCGCGGATCCGCGGCCGTCCTGTGCCCGTGCGCAAATAAAATTTTACCAAATTTCTTTGGCGGCTATGGAAAGATTTTCTGGGGGTATATTTGTAATTGTAGACATGCGGTGCAATTGTAAACCTAGGGTTTCTATGTCCTATAAATAGAACCCAAGACCTTGTATTTTCTTATGCCTCTACTCATGAATAAAATTCTGTTTTCTTGAAGTTAGAGCGCATCAACAGTAAGTAGGTTATTTTTCTTGCAGTAGTTGTAGTTTTTCATATCTGCTCTTATTTTCTTGCCTTAGTTTAATTTAGTTTAGCTTTTATTAACTTGCAATCGATGTTTTCTCTCTTCAAATATTTGATTAAGAGAGGTTTTGTCGATAAAAAATATTTACCGCAATTAAGAACGGCGTCGCATGAAGCTAGCCGGTGAATACGGGTCGGTCCACAGGGATGTGTAAATCTCCTTTAAGTTCTTACGAGTTAATTCCAAATGGTGTTTGGATTTATAATTAAACCTAAAAATTGAAGTTGTATGAGACTAGGATTAGAAACTTGCTAGGATTAGGTCTAGGGAAAATTTGGTAAACAAAGATCTTCATCTCTTTCCATTGCTATTAATTAAAGATATCATATTAGTGTTATGGTAAATCTTAACAAAGGGGATTAGGATGATTGGGAAGATTGATTCTTCCTCTAGATCCTTGTCCTTCCTTTCTTAATCTTTACCCTAACCTCCATGGAAAACCTTAAAATCCGGTCCTTTAGACTACGGAATCACCGTTACCTTGAGGGTAAAAGTGCCGTAGGGAGTGGAATAAAAAGGTATGCATGGAGTTCTAATGTTCATAAAAGTTTAGCAACGAAAAGAGATGAGAGATCTTCGTCTCTCAAATCCTTCCCTATTCCTAACCCTAACAAGCGAGGAAACTACTCGCTCATTGAGGGGATGAAAAAAAACAAGAGTTTATTCAAGAGAGAAAACATCATTGCAAATAAAAAAAAACTAAACTAATTTAAACTAAGGCGAGAAAGTAAATTACCTAGGGCAGATATAAAAAACTAGAACTACTGCAAGAAAAATTACCTACTTACTTTTGATGCACTCTAACTTCAAGAAAACAGAATTTTATTCATGAGAAGAGACATAAGAAAATACAAGGTCTTGGGTTCTATTTATAGGACATAGAAACCCTAGGTTTACAATTGCACCGCATGTCTACAATTACAAATATACCCCCAGAAAATCTTTCCATAGCCGCCACAGAGTTTTGGTAAAAATTTCTTCGCACTAGGGCACAAGACGGCCGCGGATCCGCGGCATGGGTTGGCTTGGGCCGCGGATCCGCGGCCCAATGGTGAGTTCAGCCAATCATTTCTTCTGGGCTGCCTTGGTATCTTTTGGGCTTCCTGGTTCTTTATTCCTTTTATCAGTTTGGCTTCTGTATTAATTCCAGATCTTCAGTGAACACTTTGCAATGGATCTTTTAACCGTTTTTCCTCGCAAATTTGGATCTTGCGTTGCCTTGTTGAAGGTGAACCGTTCTTCTGCTGGGCTTACTAAGATCTTCCTATTTGTTGGTCAAAAGTCTCTTTTTGTGTCATCTTTTGTCTTTTTTACTGTTTTCGTTCCAAGAACCTGTAACCTGTAACATGTAGCAGACATGGGTCAAAAGCACCTGTTTTTATTCTTAAATGCATAAGAATGGGGAATGCAATATTATGTTATGAACAAATACCCCCAAACTTATCTTTTGCTCGCCCTCGAGCAAACTTATTATTTAAAAATCTAACCTAGCCGCACTTTCGCAGGGAAACGCGATTGCACTGAGCTCGTGCAACAAGCCGTTAAACCTCTAGGTGTCCATAGTAGGAGGAGTGTTGTCTCCTGAGGGTTTTCAGCGGATTACACCCACAAAATCCTATCAATTTGGTTTTTCGACTTTTGTTTTCTAATTAGGTTTTCTAACAAGGAATTCTATTATCGTCAACCCGCAAATTATCCACCCATATTCTTCACACTTTCTCATTATTTAACTTAAGATTATATATATCCTGTAGAATTACCTAGCTTTCGGCATTTCTTAAGTTTTCCTTCTAGGGTTCCATCTCTACTTAGGAATTTCTATCAACTCTATTAAAGATACAAGTTTTATTCTTCACTCCTTTCTCTCATCTAAACTCTAATCATATATCCCCACGTGTGTGTAAATATCACCCCCTACACTTGGAAATTCAAATCAAGCAATCGTACTCTCGTCCATTGTCAAAAGCACTTATTAATTGGTGATCTTTCGCTTTCACATCCTTCATGCGACTGTTAATACTTCTTGAGGTACCAACAACCGATTACAAGATGCGTTAGCACTTTAAAGCGTACTTCCTAGCTTTGCAATACCCAAGGCTTTTAGTAGTGACTCCTAAACCAGTTGGTCTAAGGCACTAGGTGATGAAGCACCCTCGCTAAATATTTTTCTATTTTTACAGCCTTAAGTAATCACAAAAACCAGTGTCCATTTTTTTCTTTATTCACTTTTTTTTTTATATTGTGCTAAGGACGTTAGACAAGAGTATTTCAAGGTCTCTTCTACTAATCCAAGTTTCAAGGTGCGTGATTGTGCATTTTGTAGGGTACATGTTTTCAGAATCTAGACTTAAGCTAGGAACTATTTTTCAAACTTATACTCTAATAAAAGTTTTAATACTTTTCCTTCGTTTCGACTTAGCCCAAGAACTGAACCCAAAATTTGCCTGTTTCTAAATAATCTACAAAGACAAATACTTTCTACCGTTAAACTTTAAGAAAGGTTATTTTTAGGGTTTTTAATTTGCTAAGTCTAAGATTTAGTTTTTCCTAGCCAGTTACCCTATTTATCAAACTCAAGTCAATTAACCAGAATTGAATACATTAATTTTTATAATTTTTGAATTTTTTCAATTTTTATGGGTTTTTCTGTTTTCTAATTTTTTTTAATTTTCAAATTTTCAAATTTTTATGATTTTTTATATAAAGATGCAATGCAGAAATATACATATGAATGCAAAAGGAAAACTTACCGAACATACCCCCAAACTTACAATGGACAGTGTCCTCACTGTCATGCTGCACCAATTGGGTTGATAATATCGGTGAGTTCCTGCTTATTATTATATTTACATATTATATACACACCCCCAAACTTATTTGAAATAATGTTTTGGAAGAAAAGAAATCTGGGGGTGAAAGTGGAGGAATATTACTCAGTGTAGATCGGCTCCTGCAAGAACAGGAGCTCCTCCGAAGGGTCCGCTGTGAGGAACGGTTTCAAACGATGCCCATTTACTTTGAAAAGCGTACCGTCCTCCGGGTTTTCCAGATCAACCGCACCGTGCGGATAAACGGCGCGGACTACAAAAGGTCCTCTCCACCTAGAACGGAGTCTTGGGCTTAGTTTAGTTTTCTCTCTTGATTGCGGTAAATATTTGAAGCATAACATAATATTGCATTTTGTATTCCCCATTCTTATGCATTTAAGAATAAAAACAGGTGCTTTTGACCCATGTCTGCTACATGTTACAGGTTACAGGTTCTTGGCGCGAAAACAGTGAAAAAGACAAAAGACGACACAAAAAGAGACTTTTGACCAACAAATAGGAGGATCTTAGTCAAGCCTAAAAGCGAAGAATAGTTCTCAATCAATAAGGCAACTCAAGGTCCAAATTGTCATGGCAAACGGTTAAAGGATCAGTACAAGTGTTCACTAAAGTTCTGGAGTCACTGCAGAAGCCTAAATGGAAAAATAAATAAAGAAACAAGAAGCCCAGAAGAACCAAACCAAGCCCAAGAAAAATAACATGACGATCCCATCATTGGGCCGCGGATCCGCGGCCCAAGAGCGCCCATGCCGCGGATCCGCGGCCGTCTTGTGCCCTAGTGCGAAGAAATTTTTACCAAAACTCTATGGCAGACATCAAGGGGATTAGTCCCCTCATTGTTGAACATCATATACACTTGATGGATGATGCCAAGCCGGCACGGGATCCATAAAGACGCCTCAACCCCATCATGAAAGAGGCGGTCAAGAAGGAGATTGTTAAGTGTCTTGATAGCGGTATCATTTACCCTATCTCGGATAGCCAATGGGTTAGCCCCATTCATGTCGTGCCAAAGAAATCGGGCATCACGGTCATCACCAATGAGGCAAATGAGTTAATTCCCACTCGCACCCAAACTGGGTGGCGAGTCTGCATCGACTACCGGAAACTCAATGCCGCGACAAGGAAGGACCACTTTCCTTTACCATTCATTGACCAAATGCTAGAACGATTGGCGGGGCACGAATTCTACTGCTTTTTAGATGGCTATTCCGGCTATAATCAAGTCCCCATAGCCAAAGAGGATCAAGACAAGACTACATTTACTTGTCCCTTTGGCACTTTTGCTTATCGTCGCATGCCCTTTGGGTTATGCAATGCACCCGCTACATTTCAGCGGTGTATGATGGGGATCTTTTCGGACATGGTGGAGAAGTTTTTGGAAATCTTTATGGATGATTTCTCCATTTTTGGTGACTCCTTTGATGAGTGTTTACGACATCTTGACGCAGTTCTCACCCGCTGTAGGGAAAAGAACCTGACTTTGAATTGGGAGAAGTGCCACTTTATGGTACGAGAAGGCATTGTCTTAGGACATGTCATCTCGCAAAACGGCATAGAGGTTGATAGAGCTAAAATCGAAGTCATTTCTAATCTTCCTCCTCCTAAATGCGTCAAAGATATCCGAGCTTTCCTTGGCCATGCCAGTTTCTATAGACGGTTCATCAAGGACTTTAGCAAGATTGCTAGACCCTTGACTCTCTTGTTGGCCAAGGACAATACTTTTGTTTTTGACTCAACTTGCATGAAAGCGTTCGAGTCTTTGAAACACTCACTCATTTCTGCGCCCATCCTTTCATCTCCAGACTGGACGCATCCCTTCGAAATTATGTGCGACGCATCAGATTTTGCAATTGGTGCTGTTCTCGGACAGCACATTAACAAGATGCCGCATGTAATTTACTACGCTAGCCGAACATTAAATGAGGCCCAATTAAACTACACAACAATAGAAAAAGAGTTTTTAGCGGTTGTGTTTGCACTTGAGAAATTTCGGCCTTATTTAATCGGCTCTCCAGTTATAGTGTACACGGATCACTCAGCTCTTCGCCACCTTTTTGCGAAGAAGGATGCTAAGTCTAGGCTCATACGTTGGATCCTCTTGCTACAAGAATTTGACCTTATCATACGGGACAAAAAGGGATGTGAAAACATAGTGGCCGATCACCTTTCACGACTTCCTTCGTCGCCTACACTTGAACTGCCTATCACTGATGCTTTCCCCGATGAGCAACTCTTGACTGTTTCTTGCGAACCATGGTTCGCCGATATTGTAAACTACTTAGCCACCGGCTTGATACCTAAAGATTGGTCGAAACAAGATAAACTTCGATTTTTGTCCCAAGTTAAGCATTTTTACTGGGATGAACCTTATCTTTTTAAATATTGTCCCGACCAAATCATTCGTCGGTGTGTGCCAGAAAATGAGGTCAAGAGTGTGCTGTCTTTTGCCACGATCAAGCATGTGGCGGGCACTTTGGCCCAAAGAAGACAGCCGAGAAAGTTTTGCAGTGTGGCTTCTATTGGCCACGACTCTTCAAAGATGCATTCGAATACTGCAAAACTTGCTCCCGGTGCCAACACTTGGGCCGGATATCGCGGAGAAACGAAATGCCGCTCCAACCAATTTTGGTTGTAGACATTTTTGATGTTTGGGGTATAGACTTCATGGGACCATTTCCTAACTCTTTTGGAAATGTGTATATTCTATTGGCTGTTGACTATGTTTCAAAGTGGGTCGAGGCTATACCAAGTCGAACGAATGACAACAAGGTTGTCGTTCGATTTCTAAAAGAACACATCTTTTCTCAATTTGGGCACCCTCGTGCGATAACAAGTGATAATGGTTCTCACTTTTGCAATAAGACTTTTGAGTCCTTAATGCGCAAATACTCTATCACCCATAAGCTGTCAACACCATACCATCCTCAAACATGTGGGCAAGCCGAGATCTCGAATCGACAAATTAAGCAAATCTTGGAGAAAACGGTTTCTAAAAACCGTAAAGATTGGTCACTAAAATTGATCGATGCACTATGGGCTTTCCGTACTGCATACAAGACCGATCTTGGCATGTCTCCGTACCGGCTTGTTTACGGGAAGGCCTGTCACCTTCCAGTAGAAATTGAGCATAAAGCATTTTGGGCCATTAAAGAGCTGAATCTATCCTTAGGAGATGCGGGCAGCAACCGAAAGCTGCAGTTAAATGAACTAGAAGAGCTGCGGGATGAGGCATATGATAATGCCGTGATTGCTAAAAACCGAGTTAAGGTATTTCATGATAAAAACCTTTTGCGAAAGACTTTTAAACCAGGTCAACAGGTTTTATTATATGATACTCGGTTACATTTTCATCCCGGCAAACTCCGTTCTAGGTGGAGAGGACCTTTCGTAGTCCGCACCGTTTATCCGCACGGTGCGGTTGATCTGGAAAACCCGGAGGACGGTACGCTTTTCAAAGTAAATGGGCATCGTTTGAAACCGTTCCTCACAGCGGACCCTTCGGAGGAGCTCCTGTTCTTGCAGGAGCCGATCTACACTGAGTAATATTCCTCCACTTTCACCCCCAGATTTCTTTTCTTCCAAAACATTATTTCAAATAAGTTTGGGGGTGTGTATATAATATGTAAATATAATAATAAGCAGGAACTCGCCGATATTATCAACCCACTTGGTGCAGCATGACAGTGAGGACACTGTCCATTGTAAGTTTGGGGGTATGTTCGGTAAGTTTTTCCTTTTGCATTCATATGTATATTTCTGCAAAAAAATCATAAAAATTTGAAATTTTTTAAAAAAAAAAAAAAAATTAGAAAACAGAAAAACCCATAAAAATTGAAAAAATTCAAAAATTATAAAAATTAATGTATTCAATTCTGGTTAATTGACTTGAGTTTGATAAATAGGGTAACTGGCTAGGAAAAACTAAATCTTAGACTTAGCAAATTAAAAACCCTAAAAATAACCTTTCTTAAAGTTTAACGGTAGAAAGTATTTGTCTTTGTAGATTATTTAGAAATAGGCAAATTTTGGGTTCAGTTCTTGGGCTAAGTCGAAACGAAGGAAAAGTATTAAAACTTTTATTAGAGTATAAGTTTGAAAAATAGTTCCTAGCTTAAGTCTAGATTCTGAAAACATATACCTTACAAAACGCACAAACACGCACCTTGAAACTTGGATTAGTAGAAGAGACCTTGAAATACTCTTGTCTAAAGTCCTTAGCACAATATAAAAAAAAAAGTGAATAAAGAAAAAAAAAATGGACACTGGTTTTTGTGATTACTTAAGGCTGTAAAAATAGAAAAATATTTAGCGAGGGTGCTTCATCACCTAGTGCCTTAGACCAACTGGTTTGGGAGTCACTGCTAAAAGCCTTGGGTGTTGCAAAGCTAGGAAGTACGCTTTAAAGTGCTAACGCATCTTGTAATCGGTTGTTGGTACCTCAAGAAGTATTAACAGTCGTATGAAGGATGTGAAAGCGAAAGATCACCAATTAATAAGTGCTTTTGACAATGGACGAGAGTACGATTGCTTGATTTGAATTTCCAAGTGTAGGGGTGATATTTACACACACGTGGGGATATGTGATTAGAGTTTAGATGAGAGAAAGGAGTGAAGAATAAAACTTGTATCTTTAATAGAGTTGATAGAAATTCCTAAGTAGAGATGGAACCCTAGAAGGAAAACTTAAGAGATGCCGAAAGCTAGGTAATTCTACAGGATATATATAATTTTAAGTTAAATGATAAGGAAGTGTGAAGAATATGGGTGGATAATTTGAGGGTTGACGATAATAGAATTCCTTGTTAGAAAACCTAATTAGAAAACAAAAGTCGAAAAACCAAATTGATAGGATTTTGTGGGTGTAATCCGCTGAAAACCCTCAGGAGACAACACTCCTCCTACTAGGGACACCTAGAGGTTTAACGGCTTGTTGCACGAGCTCAGTGCAATCGCGTTTCCCTGCGAAAGTGCGGCTAGGTTAGATTTTTAAATAATAAGTTTGCTCGAGGGCGAGCAAAAGATAAGTTTGGGGGTATTTGTTCATAACATAATATTGCATTTTGTATTCCCCATTCTTATGCATTTAAGAATAAAAACAGGTGCTTTTGACCCATGTCTGCTACATGTTACAGGTTACAGGTTCTTGGCGCGAAAACAGTGAAAAAGACAAAAGACGACACAAAAAGAGACTTTTGACCAACAAATAGGAGGATCTTAGTCAAGCCTAAAAGCGAAGAATAGTTCTCAATCAATAAGGCAACTCAAGGTCCAAATTGTCATGGCAAACGGTTAAAGGATCAGTACAAGTGTTCACTAAAGTTCTGGAGTCACTGCAGAAGCCTAAATGGAAAAATAAATAAAGAAACAAGAAGCCCAGAAGAACCAAACCAAGCCCAAGAAAAATAACATGATGATCCCATCATTGGGCCGCGGATCCGTGGCCCAAGAGCGCCCATGCCGCGGATCCGCGGCCGTCCTGTGCCCGTGCGCAAATAAAATTTTACCAAATTTCTTTGGCGGCTATGGAAAGATTTTCTGGGGGTATATTTGTAATTGTAGACATGCGGTGCAATTGTAAACCTAGGGTTTCTATGTCCTATAAATAGAACCCAAGACCTTGTATTTTCTTATGCCTCTACTCATGAATAAAATTTTGTTTTCTTGAAGTTAGAGCGCATCAACAGTAAGTAGGTTATTTTTCTTGCAGTAGTTGTAGTTTTTCATATCTGCTCTTATTTTCTCGCCTTAGTTTAATTTAGTTTAGCTTTTATTAACTTGCAATCGATGTTTTCTCTCTTGAATAAACTCTTGTTTTTTTTCATCCCCTCAATGAGCGAGTAGTTTCCTCGCTTGTTAGGGTTAGGAATAGGGAAGGATTTGAGAGACGAAGATCTCTCATCTCTTTTCGTTGCTAAACTTTTATGAACATTAGAACTCCATGCATACCTTTTTATTCCGCTCCCTACGGCACTTTTACCCTCAAGGTAACGGTGATTCCGTAGTCTAAAGGACCGGATTTTAAGGTTTTCCATGGAGGTTAGGGTAAAGATTAAGAAAGGAAGGACAAGGATCTAGAGGAAGAATCAATCTTCCCAATCATCCTAATCCCCTTTGTTAAGATTTACCATAACACTAATATGATATCTTTAATTAATAGCAATGGAAAGAGATGAAGATCTTTGTTTACCAAATTTTCCCTAGACCTAATCCTAGCAAGTTTCTAATCCTAGTCTCATACAACTTCAATTTTTAGGTTTAATTATAAATCCAAACACCATTTGGAATTAACTCGTAAGAACTTAAAGGAGATTTACACATCCCTGTGGACCGACCCGTATTCACCGGCTAGCTTCATGCGACGCCGTTCTTGATTGCGGTAAATATTTTTGATCGACAAAACCTCTCTTAATCAAGCTTCCTTTGTCAGCACTGGCGCCGTGAAGCTTGTTGGTAGGAGTATAGTCCCGAAGAATAATCCGGTAGTGTCCTGAGTCACCTGGTCCACCGGCATTGTGAATAACGAAGCGGCTTGGGGTCCGTAGGCTATACCTCCTGGCGAGGCAAAGCGTTGGTCGCAATTGCAGTCTGAGCAGTTGGAGAATTTCGCGGAAGTAGAAGCCATCGATCCTTTGCTTTCTGCAATAAGCGAGACGCCAATTCTTAGTATCTTGAAACCCAAGGGCCACCATTAGCGAACTGCGATTGGTTCGCGAATCATGACACACGAAGTGTAGAGTGGAAAGAGAAAAAGGTCCCACCGGGCGTGCCAGAATCTGTTCCCCTCCGAACGGTGGCCGGGAAGCGGGGACGTCCATGCCTGAGGTTCGGGGCAGATGCTAATTGGTGCTATCCGTCCACCTCTCCGAAGATGCCAAGTTGATTTATGGCACCATATATCGAAGGTTTAAACGGATGCGGCCGATGTAGCAGACTTCGTCAGATTCCCCCTCGTTTGAGGGTTTTTTGATTGTGGGGACGCTCTTCCCTGCAGGCGCAAGCCCCTGCAGTTAATTACGCTACCGCATCGCGGTAACAACTTTCTCCTTCTCCAGATGGTCACTTCGTGTCGTGTGTGTTTGTTTTGTTTAAGGTTGCCCGTGGATTGTATACGGAGACTGAGTTATGTCGTCGCCCGTAGGACGTGGACTAGTCCAAATCCATATTTATCTTAGATTTGGGTTTGGGGGTTTGGTTTGAGGATACGTTAGCCATATTTGAGGCTAAGATCAACTCAAACGTTTGTTAAGGATACGTTAGTCTAACTTGAGACTAAGATCAACCTAACGGGATCGTTTAGATCCGACAAAAGAGCATTTGGGGCTCTATTACTCCAGTTTAGGGACATAGTGGTCCATTGAATGTATGGCCGTCGGGACCCGTCACCTCTCTGACGACGTTGAAGGATTACAACGACAAATATCAGAGGAGTTCAGAGATGTACCCTTGAACCGAAGTTGATTGGGGGATTCATAGTCCAGTCTGTTTGAAGGTTTAAGGATACGTTAGCCATATTTGAGGCTAAGATCAACTTAAACGGGATCGTTTAGATCTGACAAAAAAGCGTTTGGGCTCTATTGTTCCAGTTTAAGGACATTGCTAGTTTAAGGACATTGCGAGTTTAAGGACATTGCGGTCCGTAGGTAGTTTAAGGACATTGCGGTCCAGGTTAAGGACGTCGTAGTCCATGGGTTTAAGGACCCCACAGTCCATTGTTAGTTTTAAGACATCTCGGTCGAGGTTAAGGACGTCGTAGTCCATGGGTTTAAGGACCCCACAGTCCATTGTTAGTTTTAAGACATCTCGGTCGAGGTTACGGACGTCGTAGTCCATGGGTTTAAGGACCCCACAGTCCATTGTTAGTTTTAAGACATCTCGGTCGAGGTTAAGGACGTCGTAGTCCATGGGTTTAAGGACCCCACAGTCCATTGTTAGTTTTAAGACATCTTGGTCGAGGTTACGGACGTCGTAGTCCATGGGTTTAAGGACCCCACAGTCCATTGTTAGTTTTAAGACATCTCGGTCGAGGTTAAGGACGTCGTAGTCCATGGGTTTAAGGACCCTACAGTCCATTGTTAGTTTTAAGACATCTCGGTCGAGGTTAAGGACGTCGTAGTCCATGGGTTTAAGGACCCCACAGTCCATTTCTTAGTTTTAAGACATCTCGGTCGAGGTTAAGGACGTCGTAGTCCATGGGTTTAAGGACCCCACAGTCCGTATCAATGTGTGGTCATCGGGACCCGTCACCTCTCTGAAGACGTTGAGGGATTACAACGCCAAGTATCAAAGGAGTGAAGAGATGTACCCTGGAACCGGAGTGGATTAAATAGTCCTTGGCCCAATTGGGATCAAGACCAATTAATTATGTTATGAGCCCATTAGCCCAGTTAATTACAAATTGAGGACTTATGGCCAGCTTGGGCTAAGTCCAATCATGTCTGGAATATTGGCTTCCTGTTAGTCCATTGAAGGAGAGACTTTGTCTCTGGCCATTTAGCCAATTGGGCCAAAGCCTAGTGTTAAACACTACAGACCAATCAGTGTTGAACACTGGGAATGAAATTGACAAGTTAGTGTTTAACACTAAAAGATAATTGGTGTTAAACACCAGCAACAAGGCTTTCAAATTAGCATTAAACACTAAAACAGATCAGTGTTAAACACTGGCAACGGAGATCTCAAATTAGTGTTAAACACTAAGGTAATCAGTGTTGAACACTGCAAATAAAGTTCTTTGATTAGTGTTGAACACTAAGGCCCAACAATGTTTTAACACTGGATTCGGCAGTTCCAATTTAGCGTTAGACGCTGAGGCAAGAGGGGTCACGTGGTAGCACGTGAGGGCGCCCTCCCCTCGTTTGTTCTGCTGAAAAGATCACATCTTTTGGAGCATCACGTGTCATCACGTGACAGGTGTTTAAATGAGGTATGTTAAAGCTTCTGTCAAGGGTCACGTGGGTCACGTGAGGCACTGCCGCAAAGGGATTTCTGTAGATCTTTTGGGGGGGTCACGTGGTGACACGTGACCCTTCTTTTCTGTAGTTGTTTAGAAGATCTGTTAATCCCTTTCAGGAATTGAATTCCTCGTAGGGTTGAACCCTGACAATAATTCCAGAGGAATTAAATTCCTAGTTTCTTTTGAAGAGTTGAACCCTGAATTTTCTGTAGGAATTAAATTCCTCATATATATGAAGAACTGAATAGGGTTAAACCCTAATAAAAGCTTTAAGGAATTAAACTCCCACTCTCTGTTAGAGAATTATTCTGGGGAGTAAGATTAAGGGAATTACGTTCTTGTTGTTTTAACAGAACTAAGTTCTTAATTAGGGTTAAACCCTGTTTCTTTTTATTCTGAAGGAATTAAATTCCCATGACACAGGGTCAAACCCTAATTTTATTTTAAAGGAATTAAATTCCTATAGTTCTGTGAGAATTAAATTCTCGTTCTTCCATTCCCTCTCTATGCTTTGGATCTGCATGGCAGGATCTCAACCCATTGAGAATTAAATTCTCAACTTCAAGGGGAGATGTGCGCTTTACAGATCCTCCATCTAAGAGAGAAGAAATATGTTCTTCTGTTTTACATCAGAGTTGAACTCTGTTGAGGATTAAATTCTCTTTCTTTCAAAAAGCCTTCCCTTTCTTACCTAGGGTTTTCTTTTGCAGAAGATCCAGATTCCTCAAAGTATCAAGGCTCTCTCCTTTTTCTTCCCTCTGCGTGTATATCCTTTTTTTTGTGTGTCTCGGCTCCTATTTATAGGAGAAGCAGCCGAGTCAATTAGTTTTTTGACGTATCTTCATTGAGAGATTTGATTTGCATCCATCATTCGTTTTGGACCTTTGGATTATTAGGTGAATTTTATTCACCATTGGATTTCAAATCCAGCGATTCTCCTTTGTGATTTCTGTTAGATTTAAAAGGGAAATCTTCCCAAATTCGAGATTTTCCCATAGATAGATGATATTTAATCACTCTAAATCTTTAATTCAATCGGTTGCTTTTGGAAAGACTTGAGAGGTCTTTTCTCAGAATTTAATTCTGTTTAACAAATGGGCTTTGAAAGCTGGTCACGTGCGGCCACGTGACCCTTGGTCACGTGTGGGCACGTGACCCCCTTATAACGAGCCCTTTTCTTCTTTTGCACTCTGCCTTCTTCTGCTGCTTAGCCGTCACGTGCCACCACGTGACCCCTGGTCACGTGTGAGCACGTGACCCTCGTCTGGAGTCTTTTTCTTGATTTAACATGAGAATGAGTCTGATGTTTTGAGCGTCACGTGCCAACACGTGACCCTGATCACGTGGGTGCACGTGACCTCTTCTGAAGCCTTTTTCTTGATTTGATCAGGGAACCAATGTGCCTATGCCGCTTGCTTTTAAATGTCACGTGCCGACACGTGACCCTGGTCACGTGGGAGCACGTGACTCTTTCTGAAGCCCTTTTCTTCGATGTATTTGGGAAACTGAACTTGTCTTGCTGATGCTTTTAGGTGTCACGTGCCAACACGTGACTGCTGGTCACGTGTAAGCACGTGACCCTTTTTTGAAGCTTTTTCCATAAGCTTT
The DNA here is from genome assembly GCA_030015575.1 of Agapanthus africanus. Classification (NCBI taxonomy): domain Eukaryota; kingdom Viridiplantae; phylum Streptophyta; class Magnoliopsida; order Asparagales; family Amaryllidaceae; genus Agapanthus; species Agapanthus africanus. The sequence goes on from CM057338.1 coordinate 366,065,161, forward strand.
TCTGATTTTAAATCAGGAAACAGGAGGCTCTCATCAAGGACGCTAGTTTCCCTGAATTGAGGTATTTGCCAGGGACATTGGTTTCCCTGGGGTTGAAATGAATCGATGTATTCCTGCAAAGATGCTAGTTTCTCTGCGGGTCGATGCGAATCAAGAAGTTCTCGTCAAGGACACTGGTTTCCCTGAGTCGAAATATTTTGCCGAGGACGCTAGTTTCCTCGAAGTTGAAACGAATCGGAGTATTCTTGCGGAGACACTGGTTTCTCTGCGGGCCGACGCGAGTCAAGAAAGCTTTCATCAAGGACGCTAGTTTCCCTGAATTGAGGTATTTGCCAGGGACACTGGTTTCCCTGGGGTTGAAATGAATCGATGTATTCTTGCAAAGATGCTAGTTTCTCTGCGGGTCGACGCGAATCAACAAGTTCTTGTCAAGGGCACTGGTTTCCCTAAGTCGAAATATTTTGCCGAGGACGCTAGTTTCCTCGGAGTTGAAACGAATCGGAGTATTCCTGCGGAGACACTGGTTTCTCTGCGGGCCGACGCGAATCAAGAAGTTCTCGTCAAGGACACAGGTTTCCCTGAGTCGAAATATTTTGTCGAGGACGCTAGTTTCCTCGAAGTTGAAACGAATCGGAGTATTCCTGCGGAGACACTGGTTTCTCTGCGGGCTGACGCGAGTCAAGAAAGCTCTCATCAAGGACGTTAGTTTCCCTGAATTGAGGTTTTGCCAGGGACACTGGTTTCCCTGGGGTTGAAACGAATCGATGTATTCCTGCAAAGACGCTAGTTTCTCTGCGGGTCGACGCGAATCAAGAAGTTCTTGTCAAGGACACTGGTTTCCCTGAGTCAAAATATTTTGCCGAGGACGCTAGTTTCCTCGGAGTTGAAACGAATCGGAGTATTCCTGCGGAGACACTGGTTTCTCTGCGGGCCGACGCGAGTCAAGAAGGCTCTCATCAAGGACGCTGGTTCCCCTGAGTCGAAGGATTTTGCCGAAGACACTGGTTTCTTCGGGGTTGAACTGATTTGTGATGGTCTTTCAGGTTTTATATAAGTTACCGTCAAAACCGTGAAGCTAGGAATTTGATCTTCGCTTCGTTTGCTGGCACTGCGTCTACTGCATCAAAACCAATGTCGCGGTTGTCTCTAGGCTGTTGGTGAACCGTCGAGATTTGGCTTTACTTTTTGGTGGAGCCTGTTGGGAAGGTATGGTTCCCTCTTTGTTTGTGCCCTTAGATTGTATACAGGGATCGATGTGATCTCAACTGTAGGGCAAAAGTTTCATTCATTTTTTTATTGTTTTATTTCCGCGATGCTCTATCATTTCAGCTTTTATATCGTGAAGGTCGCGATTGCCCAATCATTTCGGCTATTTTTCGCGGTGCCCAATATTTCGGCTGTTTATTTTATTTTTACTCGCTACTTTTTATTGCAAGTTGCCCAATCATTTCGGCTATTTTGTATGCATACATTTTTACTTGCTGCTTTTTATTGCAAGTTGCCCCATCATTTCGGCTGTTTCGTATGCATGTGCGGCCTACTGGCTTTTCACTGTAAACCTGAAATTAGACACCGATTTCGGCATCAGCACCGCTATAACTGGGATGTTGACAGGAGCGAATCATCATTTGCCTCTGTCGATGTCGAACAAAGATGGCTTAGCGAACAGGGTTAAGGTCCTGTCGACTAAGGCTTTTGACTTCCTGAGCCGTAAGGGTCTCACAAAGGTATTTCTCCCTACAAGTCGTGAGGATTTTATAGGTGTGTTTTCTCCCTAGGAATCGAGAGGATTCCTAAGCGTATATTCCCCTGTAAGTCGTAAGGATCCTACAAAAGGGTTTTCTCCTTATAAGTCGAGAGGACTTACAAGGGTTGTTCGCCAAATGGACATATCCCTAGTCACGGGTGGGATTTTCCTGGGGAAATTTTTATTCGCGCCCGTGGATTGTATACAAGGTTCAGTATTGAGCCACTTGTAGGGCCATATCGAAAGTTGTGGGGGTTGCTTAAGAACAGGTTCAGGTCTCTGTAACTTAAGACTTTCAAATCTTATGAGCCGTGAGGGTCCCATAAGAGAGTTCTCCTTACGAGTCGTGAGGACCTCGCAAGTGTAATTTCTCCTTAGGAATCGTGAGGATCCCTAAGTGTGTTGCTTCCCTGTGAGTCATAAGGATCTCACGCTGGTGGTTTCTCCTTACAAGGTCGAGAGAACCCTGTAAGTGTCTTTTAACGAGTTTGCGCCCTTTCGGATTTTCACAAACACTCGCCTGTAGTCCTGCTGTTTTTACTCACGGAGCCCTTTCGGGTTTTCATCCGTGTCCTTTTTGCTTATGGACATACCGTTTTTTTATTCTTTTTATTCTCTTTTTTTTCTAACGAGATTGCTCCCTTTCGGGTTTTCACAAGACTCGCCGGTAGCCCTGCCGTTTTTACTCTCGGAGCCCTTTCGGGTTTTCATCCGTGCTCATTTTGCTTATGGACATACCGTTTTTTTTCATCTCGTCAGCCTAAGGATGCTACGGTAGTAGTTTAAGGACGTTTCGGTCCTTCGTTAGTTTAAGGACGTTTCGGTCCGTCATTAGTTTACGGACATTTCGGTCTGTCATTAGTTTAGGGACGTCTCGGTCCGTCATTAGTTTAAGGACGTTTCGGTCCGTTGCTGAAGAAGGCCGATTACTACTTATAGAGTTTGGGCTTAGGAAGATAGCGAGTGGACATAGTCGTCGTCATCTATCACTGACCTAGGCTGTGACTCATTAAGCGTAGTATTTCTTTAGGAAGCGGCCGTTTATTGGCCTGAAAGGCCTTTCACCGTGCATATCCATGAGTAGATAGGCTCCATCCTGGTAGACCTTGTCTATTATGTACGGGTCTTCATAGTTCGGCTCGAATTTTCCCCGCTTGGCGCGATTGGGGATCATAGGCCTTTTGACCACTAGCACGAGTTCGCCTTATCGGAATGTCCTCGGCCTAGTTAATCTTTCATCTGAGCGTATCATCTTTGCTTTATAAGCCTCCAGATTTTGTTGCGCTATGAGCCGTGTTTCATCAAGGGCATCAAGCTCCTCAAGCCGAAGGTGAGCATTTTCTTCGTCTGTCAGCTCGTAGTGGACTGCCACTCGTAGAGAGGGTAACTCTATCTCGAGGGGGAGTACTGCTTCGGTACCGAATACCAACGTGTATGGCGTTGTGTTCGTGGCCGTCTTGAACGTAGTTCGATACGCCCAGAGAGTTTCTTGCAGTCTCTCATGCCAGTCTTTCTTATTTCGGGACACCGTCTTCTTCATGATCTTTGTTAAGGTCTTGTTGAAGGCTTCAGCTAGACCGTTAGCTCGCGGATTATAAACTGAGGAATATCTCCAGTCTATATTATGCTGTTGCGCGAAGCGACTGATCATGTGGCTTCTGTAGGCTGGCCCGTTATCGGAGATGATCCGTCGCGGAGTTCCAAACCGATATATGACGTGCGTCTTGAAGAAATGGAGGATATTCTCCGTCTTCACTTCTCTCAGCGGTACTGCTTCTGCCTATTTGGAGAAGTAATCAGTTGTCCCCAGGATGAAATGATGTCCTCTAGACGACGCTGGTTCGATGGGGCCGACTATGTCAGTTCCCCACATTTCGAACGGCCAGCTAGCCACCGTTGGATGTAGTGGATTTGGATGCTGGTGGATGAAGTCCCCATGGATTTGGCATGAGTGGCATTGCTTCGCATATTCGAGGCAGTCCTGAATCATCGTGGGCCAGTAGTAACCCATCCGTTTTATCTTTAACTTCATCTTTAGGCCTGCTTGGTGAGAACCACAAAGTCCGTCATGAACTTCCTGAACGACTCTTTTCGCTTCGCCAGGTCCTAGGCATCTTAACCACAAAGAATCAAACGATCTCTTATATAGAGTATTATTGACGAAGGCGAAAGACAGAGCCCGTTTCATAAGCTGATGTCTTGAGGACGCATCTTCGGGCGTTCGACGGTATTTGAAGTAGTCTATAAAGACTTCTCTCCAATCCTCGGCCTTTTCCCGATCTTTTATTTGCAGGGTCGTCTGTTCAGTCGCTCCCTTTTCTTCGAATGATTCCGGAGATATTTCTGCTGGGGCAAGCACCCGACGACTTTGTACTACGATTCTGACGTCATCGAGGTTCTCGTCAGCCAGTTCTTTAGCGAGCTTGGCCAACGCATCCGCTTTGCTGTTTTCCACACGCGGTATGTTTTCCAAAGTGTAGGAAGGAATTTGGGTCAACAGTTGTTGCACCTTTTCGCCGTACTTCACCAACTCTGGCTTGCACGTCTGGTAGTCACCGTTTACTTGACTAACGACCAGTTGGGAGTCTCCGTATATGAGGAGGTTTTCAATTCCCATGTCGATGGCGATCTCGAGGCCTGCTATCAAAGCTTCATATTCGGCTTCATTGTTCGTCCTCGGCTCTGTTAAGGAGAAAGCAAAGTGCATTATCCCTCCTTGTGGGGTTACGAAGATAAGGCCTACCCTCGATTTGATTATGGGCGTACTTTGTTTGCGCTTCTTCATGGAAGATGCTCCATCGAAATAAAGCTCCCATCGAGTATCACCACCGTCGATCGCATCAAACGCATGTTCATCTGGCAGTTCGCAATTCAGAGGAGAATCGACAGGTATCGTATGCTCAGCGAGGATGTCGAAGATGGCCTGGCCTTTTACTGCCTTGAGAGGTTGATAGGTTATCGAGAACTCCATCAAGAGTAGGGCCAATTTAGCGAGCCGCCTTGTCAATATGGCCTTCGACATTAAATATTTAAGAGGGTCCACCTTCGAAATGAGACGGACTTCATGCGCCAACGCATAGTGCCTGAGCTTTGTTATCGCGAAGATCAACGCCAGGCAGTGTTTTTCGATGGGGGAGTAGTTGCTTTCTGCCCCAGGAGAACTCGACTCAAATAGTAGAGTTCCCTTTCTTTCTCTTGATCGTTCTCTTGTGCCCATAATGCGCCCAAAGAACCTTCGAAGGCAGTCATATAGAGAATAAGGGGCTTTCCCTTGACCGGAGCAGCCAGTACTGGCGGGTTCTGCAGGTACTGCTTGATTTCATCCAGCGCGTCTTGGAATTTATGATCCCAGACGAACGGAGTTCCCTTCTTCATCAGGTGGCTGTAAGGATGGCACTTGCCTGAAAGGTTGGCTATAAATCGCCGTATGTACGCGAGTTTCCCTTGGAGAGACCGCAGCTGTTTGAGAGTTCTTGGTGGAGGCATGTCCATGATCGCCTTGATCTTTGACGGATCTATCTCGATACCTCGGTGTCGAACGACGAATCCCAGGAATTTGCCCGAGGAGACTCCGAATGCACACTTGAGAGGGTTCATCTTCAAGTTGTATTGTCGAAGGCGTTGAAATACGGTCTTCAGATGCTCGAGATGTTCCTCGTATGATTTGCTTTTGACCACGAGGTCGTCGATATAACATTCGATGATTTCATGTATAAGGTCATCGAAGATCTTCGTCATGGCTCTCTGATAGGTGGCACCGGCGTTCTTTAGACCAAAGGGCATCACCTTGTAGCAAAATATGCCTAGCGGAGTCCTAAAGGCGGTGTGCTTCTGGTCTTCGGGATGCATCTTTATCTGGTTATATCCTAATGAGCCGTCCATGAAGGAGAAGACTTCGTGAGTGGACGTATTGTCTATCATCAGTTCAGTGACTGGCATTGGGAAATCGTCCTTCGGGCAAGCTTTATTGAGATCCCGGAAGTCCATGCATATGCGCACTGTCCCATTTTTCTTCATCACTGGGACGATGTTGGCGATCTAATCAGGATACTGAACCTCCTGAATAAACCCAGAGTCGATCAGCTTCTTGACTTCGGCGTTGATGCTCATCTCAAGCTCGAGCCGCATTCTTCTCGGCGCCTGTTTGACTGGCTTGACATCCGGGGATATCACTAGTTTATGCACAGCGATTTTTGGATCTAGTCCTGGCATTTCGGAATAGTTCCACGCGAAGCAATCTCTATACTGCATAAGCACGTCTTTTAATAAAGCTACTCTTTCTTTAGATAGCAGCTCGCTGACGAATGTCGGTCGCGGGTCGTTCGCCGTCCCCAACTCAATTTTCTTGAGATTATCCACAGTAGTGTGTATCTCATCTTCCAACTCTTTCGGCGCTGGTGGGAATTCTGAGAACACCTCGTCGTTGCTGTTTTCGAAGCACCAGGAAAGATCATCCAGATTCTCAGTCTCTTCTTTTGATATTGTTATCATATGACAAGTACGAGCTCGCTTCGAGGACCGATGTGAATCTGGTTCTGCTTTCGTGGCTTTGGGTTCGTGCTTCTATGGCGGCGTTATCCTCCAACTGTCAGATAGAGCGAACTTGCCGAGCTGATACTGATCTTCAACCCAGTTCTTGAAGGTGAAGCAGTCTTCGAGAGGGTGCCCTATTACTCGGTGATAAGAGCAATAGTTTGGATGTGAGACTTCGCCTGCTTGCTCTGGGTGCTTGGACTCCGGCAGTGTAAGCATCTGGTACTTTATAGCTCGGTCAAGTATCTTCTTTATCTTGTCTCGAGGAAAAGAGTACGCTAGACTCATTTTCTTCACAAGGGATAGATCAGAACCGCTCGATTCCCGCTTGCGTGGCTTATTAATCCCGCTTTGTTGCTGTCGAGCGCCTTTTTTGCTTTTCGACTTGCTTCTGCCTCTACGTCGAGCCTTTTTTATAATAGGTTGACAGGGAGCGGCATTTTCATTTTTCACGGCCTGTTGGAGGAGGCGTTGCGTTTTGGCTTTCTTGTAGATGGCCATTTCGCGGTTGTCGTCGTCTCGGACTTTTTGGCCAGCTTCCCTTATAAGCTTGTCCATTTGTTCTTCGAACGATGGACTGGGCACTTTTCCATCAGGAACTTTTACTGGTTCAGGATTAGCGTCCTCCCATTGAGCACCCGCTTCTTCATTGAAGTCATGTACGACCTAGCAATCACGGAGTAGCTCTCGTTTCTTGGACCGAATGTATCCGAGCCCGATTGTTTCCATCCTCCCACTAGGCAACTTGTGCTGAGTCCCGGGGACGTTCCAGATCCTGTCATAGAACTTGGCTTTTCGAGCGGTCTGTTTGAAAGATATCCCCTGGCGTTTCAACAGCCTCTTCAAGCCTTCTGTATAATATCTGGGTAGACGGATGGGCTGAAGCCTGTCAACCATAGGATCCGCACCGTGCCAGATTTCTTTCTCCATTTTGGTTTCTTCAGAGCGGTAGAATAGAATTGCCTTTTCGCCTTCTCGCTTGGGAGGGACATAGAATGTCCGCAGCTCCTCTACACTGTAGGTATTGAGCGCATCTAGTTCTTTATGATGTTTAAGTGGAACCATGGCGACTTGTAGACTTTGCTCTTCGTCAGCGGATGTTTGTATTAAAGGTCGAGCGGAAAATACAGCATGGACCTCATCTTCCGAGTCACTACCAAAGATCAACGTAGGAGCGGATGGTCCTGGCTTGTTGTATTGGAGCCGACCCGAATAAACTATCTCCTCTTCCTCCTCGGTATCACTGCCAAAGATAGGGATGGTGGCGTTAGCTTTGTTCTCCGGCTTGTGACACCTCTCCGTGTCCTCGAAATTCGGTAAGAAGTATTTGGCATCTTCATATTTGCGGACTTCGTTCACGGAGAACGGGTTCAGTTCTCCCGTCATGGTATACTCGAGACCATCCCTAAAATATTTCATATACTGATGCTGTGTAGAAGGGATGATTTTGTACTCATGTAACCATGGTCGGCCGAGCAAAGCATTATAGCATGTCTTGGCGTCTATGACATGGAATTTAATGTCCATGATGAGTAGCCCAAAGCGTAACGTCAGTATCACTGACCCGAGAGTCCTGGATGATTGAGAGTCGAACCCGGAGATGGTGATCTTGTCCCGAGCGAGGTGCTGGACGCTCATGCAGATTTCCTTTAACACCCGCACGTTAAGGAGATTAACGGAGGATCCATTGTCAACCAGGATTTTTCCTATCTTTATATCATGGCAGTATCCTGAGACATAGAGGGGCCGGTTGTGTTCGCACGTCCCAAGGAGGAGGTCTTCATCACCGAAAGTGACATCGGCTATGTGTACTTCCTCCAGCTCGTCCTTCATCTTTTCTTCGGCGAGAAAAGCTTGGAATTGTTCCGGCTCCCGTAGTGCCTTGATTAATGAATCCCTTGCCTCTTTTGATAGTAAAAGGGCGTCAAGAATGCTGAGCTGCGAGGGTAGCTTTCTCAGATGCACTAAGACGTTGTAATCCATCCTATTTTTCTTTGGCGGGTCCTTGGCAGCTAGCTCTTTCATGACTTGGTCATCTAGGGCAATATCCTCAGAGACCTTTTCTTTCCTTTATCTTTCTTGTTTGAGGGTCCGAGATTCTTTTCGGGTAGCGTCCGATTACGCAGCTGGATATTTTCACAGACCTTCGGTTTTTCTTCTTTTCCCGAGGTGGACTCTTTAAAGAGGGGGCTAAGAGCCATTTCCTCGTCAGAGTCGCTCCCGAATGTGAGCACTTGTGATCCCCCGGCGTTAACCATGCGACAATTGCCGGTAGTTCTGTTAAGCCCTTCGGTCGTATTTTTCCGCTCCCGGCGAGTTTTGCGCTTCTCCCGTTTAAAATGTTGCCGGTGAACAACATATCCCTGCCACCATTTATTAAAAGCTCTGCACTCTTCGGTGGGGTGCGAAATTTTCCGATGATACAAGCAGTAGAAAGGGTGCATTTCCGCTTCACCAGTAACGTTTCCTTCAGAGGGCGGTAGCTTCATACCCATTGATATGGCTTTAGCAAACCTTTCCTCGTCTTGAATCTGCTTTTATTTGCGGTGGATGTATTTTGCTCCAGCGGGAGTATCCCAACTCTTTCGTCAAGTCGCTGGCGCTTGGCCCTTTCAAATATGGCCATCTCGCGTTCCCGATCAGCTTTACTTTTCAACAGAGCTTCTTTGAGGAATGCGTCAATTGTTTCATCTGATGGCCCCAGAATTCCCGGTTTAGGATCTGCCCCCAGCTTTTCAGTACAAGGAGTTTCCTCATCGTCTGTAAACGAATGGGAAATCATATGACAGCTCGCCACGTATTCCTCGGATTCATCCGACGAACTGTCCCCCTCATCTTCCTCTTGAAAGACGTGGTTGAGGAACTCTTGGAGTGTGATGGGAGTCCGTGCCTTCTGGTTATATTCCTCCAACGCGTCAATCTGTCTTTGTAATTCCGTGCGCTTGTCGTCAGGCTTCACAAGCTTCTTGGATTTCTTCTTCTTTTTCTTGGAAGATTTCGACGGCTGGGTTTGAGTGCTCGGGCCATCACCACCGATCTTCAGAGTTGGGCGAGGCTTCAGCATCCTTCAATGATCTGAGGTTCCAACGGGTTTTTCCATCTGATCGCTGGGCATGTTTGAAGATCGTTCAACATCCTCTTTGTTTTTGCTGATAGTACAACCTCCCATGGAGCTTCTTCAATGAGGGAGCATGTTGCCCCCGGCGTATTCACCCTTTTAGGGGTGTGAGGCTACGGCGGATTCACCTTCCATCTGTCGGACAACGCGAACTTGCCCTGTTGGTACTGGTCCTCAATCCAATTTTTGAAGACGTAACAATCCTCGATCGGATGACCCAGCACTCGGTGATAAGGACAGTAGTTGGGGTCATTGACATCATTTGGCTGCGACGGACGTCTTGGATCCGGCAGATTTATGAGTCGGTTGCGCAATACTAGCTCAAACAGTCTTCTCGTTTTATCTCGGGGAAATGAGTAAGGACGTCCGAGCCTTTCCTCAAGGGGTACGCGCGGACGCATATTATTTTGACGGACAGCCGGTTTCAAGTTGCTCGGCTGTTGTTGAGCATTAGCGACAACAATTGCTTTTCCTTTCCCCTTCTCATTTCGAGAGTCCGGCTTTGGAGGGGGAAGTCTATGGCCCATTTGATCCATTTGGGCCAGTTTGTCGATTAGGGCTTGGAAGGTAGTCGGCTTGAAGAACATCATAAATTGGGATATGGTCGCCTGCGGATCGAGGGTTCCCACAAACATACCCACTGCTGGCACTTCTTCAATGCGTTGCTCGCATTTTGACCATAAGTTCCGCCACCGTATCGCATACTGAACCCATGTTTCGCCTGGCTTTACCCTGGCATTGATCAATGCCGTTATCGGGGTGCGTTCGCTGGCGCTTGCGAAACGCTGGGTAAACAGCAGCTCCATCTCCGCAAATATCTTGATAGAGTCGTTTGGGAGCTCGGAGTACCACTCGAATTTTGTATCCGATAAGCTACCGACGAACTGGCGAAGCAACAATTTATCATCACCGCCAGTGTTGTCGCAGAGCGCCCTGAACTGGGCAACATGCTGGTGAGGATTGCTCGTCCCCTTATACACATGAAACTATGGTATTGTATAGCCCGGCAGGTACTTAATCTGGTCGTACCAGCTCGGATACGGTCGCTCCGTTTTTACGACCTAACCGGCTGCCTCAGTCGCTTGATGAACCTGTATCTGCTGAGCTATATATTCGTCCAAGTCAGCTTTGGAGATTGTCTCCTCCTTGGCTGTTGATAGAGCCGGTGGAGGATTTGACGTTTCTCCTCTGTCGTCTTCAAGGACGATCGGAGGGTCTTCAGCAGGAGGATCTTGTTGGATCATCATTCCCACCATGTCCTGAAACAGGAGGGCCATTCGCTTTATATTGGCTGCTTGTTCCGCAGCCTCTTTATCCTTCTTTTCCAGTATCCTGCGAAGGAATTCAGCGTCAGTCACTTGCTCCTGGCGTTGATCCGAGGACGCTTCGGGGCTTTCTTTTGGCCCAGTGAGTGCGGCCATCGCGTTCATCATTTCCTGGAGCTTCTACTGTTGCTCCTGAACTTTGGTCACTGACCGTGTAAGCGGTCTATGACCTGTAGATGCACGGCTGTCCTCCTTCCCCGACGCCATGTATACAGTATGGACTACAATGCTCCCGGACTTAGGGCATTTGAGCTCGCCGCCTTTGACATTTGCCGCAGGCGTGGGAATTTTCTCCGGCCTCCTTCTCTTGTGGGCCATTGAAGTTGAAGGGGCCGTTGCAGCGGGCACCCTGGCGGTTGTCATCCTTTGCTATTTAACAGGACGGTTCTTTTCTTCCTGCACTTTCGCCCTCTTCTGCCGGCAAGAGTGATCTTGGTCTATTACTGAGTCTTGAACCCTCCGCCAGACTTTATAAATTTTGGAGGATAGCCGTTGAGGGGGCTGCTCCAGCTTTGTATCTGTAACACTCTCCGCAGGTGGAGGAGATCTTTTTAGCGTAGCAGTCGGAGAGTTCTTATGTACCCTACTTAGCGGTTCAAAGCTGTTCCCAGTTGGAACAGCAACATTAACTTTCACCACTGGAGCGGGTGGAGTTTGCCCTGAGGGGGAGTTGCCCCCAGCCTTCCTTACTCGGCGCCAGTGGCGACGTCGAGCGTGACGAGCCGTTGGGACTGGCTCGGCGATAGAGACAGCTTCTTCTTGCCCCCTGTCCGAATGAGGCACTGCTGGTGCCAGCCACTTAAAGACTGATGTTGTCTTTTGAGTGGCGACGTTCAGTCTGTCAAAGACAGACCCTCGAGTAGGAGCAGGAGCCGGAATAGCCAGCCTTGAAAAGACCGACTCTTTAACAGGGGAAGCCGCCTTGGCGACTTCAGGAGAAGAGGTGTCTGTCTCCCTTTGGACGGCCACTTCAGGGTTCATGGGCTTCTTGGCGGGCCCATCAGAGTTCTGGCCCAGCCTGGCAAAGACAGAGGCTGCCGGCTTGATATTGGACGACCCGTTGAAAGGGGCCATTGTAGCAGTGAGCCGATCGAAAACCGACTTTTTGTGCGCTTCCGGTGCGGGCACTGGAATAGTGAAGCTGGCTGGCGGGAGCATGGTCCCGAAAAATAGACTGGTGGTGGCCTGAATCACCTGTTCCACCGGCATGGCAAGGATAGAGGCCGCTTGAGGCCCATAGGCTACACCTCCAGGTGAGGCGGAGCGTCGGTTGCATCGGCACTTGGAGCTGCTCGAGCAGTTGGATGCCATTGATGCTTTGTCATGCCCCACTTCCCAGAGTACGCTAAACTGGGCACGTGACATAGCCAACCATGCTACCTGTGGGTAGGAAGTATCCATCCACAGTCACATTACGGCTGTAGAGATATCAAGAACAAAATAAAACTATCCAAAACGTGTCCATAAGCCAAGATAACATGAGTCAAGAATAATAAAGGTGCGGAAGCAAATGATCCAATACAAAATAACTGGAATGTATGTCCCATAATACGGGCTCACATCAGGAATAAAATGCAGAAAATAAAAGAACTAACTACTGTTGACACCTCACAGCTCAGCCTGCTGGCTGAAGTACTCCTGCTCGGACTGCAGCAAAGGTACGGAATTTGGGCCATGCAAAACCCAAACGTCAGCGCGTCATGTCATCAAGTAATAGAATAAACAGGGTAATAGGCAATGCAAGTATAAACATGAATGAAAAGCAGGTGTAACAGTAATATAAATCAGGGCAGTGAAGGGTAGTGTGCAGTGAGTAAACTAAACTGTTCTATTGGGTTTTCTACTCTAATGTCTTTGAAATCAATTTGATGAATCACCGATGTAACTCAATAGTATCCCGTGCATGCTCGGGACCACGGTCTATAGACTCTCGGGCTGAAACCGAGACGTGTCGCTAGGCACTAACAGGAAAGGAGTACAGGCCAACGATGTCAGCAGCATCGTCACGAGGCGGGCCTAGCCTCTAACACTGATCAGTATAAGCGAACAACTATCGAGTTACAAGTCAGGATTTCATCATTGATTTCCCCATGCCCCCAAGTTATATGTGTCAAGTCAGGTATTCCGTAATCAAGAACTAATGCCAACACAGGATCAGGTAAGAGCAGGTTTGTCTGGATAGACAACAGGAACGGTCCGTGAGGACTACATGTCAGGTTTGTTGGCATTAGACACAAGATCAGGTAATGGGTCAATCCATGGTACAACAGGTCAAGTCAATTAGTGTACAGTACCATGTCGGGTCAATCGATATGTGTGTAGCAAGTCAGGCCAGGGTGTAAAAGATAACATGTGGGTACTCATAAACAGCTAGCATAATCATGGTTATAAGTAATCGAGCATGGCTATCAACAACACAATCTAAGCAGTAAGTTAAGCAATAAAGCAGATATAATTAATTAGCTGTACAGTTATCAGTTGTGTTTATCAGATGATGTTAGCACTATACGAATACATTATGATAGATGTAAATGCTAAAAAAACAGGTTAATAAGTATTGAGTGATCCATGGATGCGACAACATGTATAATTTGTTCAATGGTGCAGTTGTAATTAAACCGGTTAAAGTTGCATATGGATGTCCGGTAGGTTAAGACTGGATAAAAGGGGTATCATGGCTATAAACGAATGTGATCATGTGGTCTATCACTTACAGGTGATTACTAGGTATAAATAATTAGATGCAAAATTAGGTTTCAAGTTCGGGATAATAAAATGTGTAACGGAACTTTATACGGTTAACTTGAAATCCAATTCTATCGATTCTATTTAGAGATTTAAAAGGAAATAAATAATTTAGCATACGAATAGTTTAAAATAGCATGTAGCAAGTTTCACTTGCCTCGACGGGTCGCGAAATGGAAAACGGAACGTTACGAGTCGGCGGGGAAATATCGCGACGTGTGCACAGTTCACGGAATGAACTCAAACGACGAATAGTGGAGTCACACGGGTCAGGGGTCCTTGCTGGATCGTCGGGGATTGTCGCCGGCACGGTCGGATTCTGGCCAACGAGAAAACAGTGAATAGTTAAGAAAAGATTTCACAATGAAAGTGGAAAAAGATAAGAAGAAGAAGATTGTACCGTGGTAGGGTGTTCTGGGTTATCAGGAGAGTCGACACAGGGCGACGACGACGAAGGTTGCCGGCATGGTGACTTTCCGGCGAAGGGCAGTGGGTTGTAGGGGGTGCAGCTATGGTCGTGGGGGTTCGGCAGAGGGTGGTGGTGATGGTTTGTAGGGCCGGGACGTGGAGAGGGATGCGAGGAGGTGACGAGGGTGACGACGACGAGTCACCGACGAAGTTGGGCTTGCGGGAGGTGGCAGCAAACGGCCTCGTCCGGTGCAGTGGGTCCTCGGGAATGCTGGAAGGAAGAGAGGAGAGCAAGGAGGTGGAGTGGGCTGTCACGAGGGTGAGACGGAGGTGGCGACGACGAGGTAGGGTCAGTGGAGACGGGGCGGCGAAGGCTGGATTAAGGTTTGAGTATGGGTTTTTGAGAAAAGAAACGGGGACGAAGAAATTATAAGGAGGGAGAGAGAGAGATACTCGGGGAGGAGAGAGAGAAAGATTGAGAGAGATAGAGAGACGAGAGAGAGAGAGAGAAAGGAGAGAGAGGGAGAGACGGTGGGGCCCGGGGGTTTAAAGAAACGATTTTGATTGGCTCGTGGAGTTAAGGTTTGTTTTGGTATAAAATTTTAGAAAGATTTAGGATTTAAAAACGTTGGCTAAGATATGATAGTAGGCTGAGGAAAAAGATCTGGCCGGTTAAAAATATTAGAAAATAGGATTTGTCGTAATACAAATTATTTTAGAATAGCGCCCGGATCGGGTCCAAAATTTGAATTTGAAATATGAAATTTATTGGCAGGTTCCAAAAATTAAAATGAAGTATTTTATAATTTAAAAGCATACCCCCAAGAACGGATGCACGTGCGTGCGCTTAGCCGTCCAAACACGTCCGTTTCACTGAACGGGACGAGAACACGATGCAATGACGCTACCACAGGGTTAGGGGTGTCAAGCAGGCCATGACAAGTATTTTTAATTTAATTTTAGATGACTTAAATTGTTACATGCAGATTATGACATGTCGGTGTAAACTATAGCTGGCAACAGTCAAGCAAGATAAATGAAATAAATACCACACACCATACATACGGTAACCGAAATTTGTGAAACTGGACTCGGTTGTTACATTATACCCAACTACAAAAGAATTTCGTCCTCGAAATTCCAAGAATACAAAGGATAGACGAAAATCAAACTACAAGAAAAGATGAGGAAACTTCTGCCGGATTTCATCTTTCCGTTCCCAAGTGGACTCTCCATGTGAGCGATTACCCGAAGAAACAAGTACAAGAGGGATAACCTTGTTCTTAAGAACCTTTTCCCTTCGATCCACAATTTCAACCGGTCGCTCCTCAAAAGTCAAATCTTCTCGTACAGTCAGCTCCGAATGATCCAATACATGCGTTTTATCTCGAACATACTTACGGAATTGACATACGTGAAACACATCGTGCACATTCGCCAAGGACTGCGGTAACGCTAAACGATATGCTACCTCACCAACACGCTCCAAGATCTCAAAGGGTCCAACGAATCGAGGACTGAGCTTTCCTCGACTTCCAAAACGAATCACCCTTCTGGTCGGTGATATCTTCAAGAATACCAAATCACCCACGACGAACTCTAGAGGTCTTCTCGACGTATCTGCCCAACTCTTCTGTCAATCTTGAGCTGCCTTCATATGATTTCTGATAGTGTGAAATTTCTCTACTGTCTGCACAACCAAATCTGGTCCCAACAATCTTCGTTCACCAATATCGTCCCAACAAACAGGTGAACGACACTTGCGACCATACAAAGCTTCAAATGGAGCTATCTGTAGGGTTGCTAGGCACACGCACAAGGGTCTATGAGGCATCAACCATGCCCGATTTAAAAATTAGCCGTGCCGAACAACCCGATATGAGATCTTTAAACTAGAGATTAGGCGAAAACTGTTAGTTATATGTATGCCCTAGAGTCCATTACTATACATAGGATGTATATTGTAGTGGATGCTGGGACATATATAGGGAGGACTTTCTTGCTCGACATGATAGTATGCTATCTGGTTACTCTTTACCTTAACGTGTACACTACTTGTCTCTCTGTTACATGTTGGTAAAGCCCTTAGGAAGTGTACTTGACTATCTGGACTATGATGCGGATCATACTAGTGGGGACATGATAGTCCATAAGTACAACCTTCAAAGTCCCTAGTCGTGGGTGTATCGAGACGGGGCATCGATATACCAGTGTAGACTAGCGTATACCTTCTCGACCCATACAGATGGACGATGGATGATCCCATATCCATTGGTGTTTGACATCAGAGATGATATACGGGTGCTCAGTAGAGACTGGGTACACTGGACGGACTCGCCGAGAACTCCCAGATGGTATTATACTTTACGTCAGATGGCAGTTCTCTGGTGACACTGGTACAGAGTAGTCTGTTGACCCGAGATCGTCATAGAGTCTTGTGTGGTTCCCACTGTGCTTTGATTTCCATCTTACCACGTCCAAGAGGGCGTGCAAAACGGTGGTTTTTGGGTACAGTCCCGAGTCACATGGAGGCAATAAGCGATAGGAGGGGATTCGTCTCTCCCGATATAGGGGGTTGATGTTGCGCTGTGTTCGATTGGCTATAACAGGAAATCCCTGGCCAGGGTTGCTGAGATTTACTGGTAAGTGTTACCAGTAGTATCTCGAATTGTTATAGACCTCATATCGACACGACTTATCGAGCTATTGGGGTCTGACGTTTACCACCTCTAGGCGAGATATGCGACATATCAGACGATCAGACCGGACTGTACGGTAGTGTTACTGGTTGGATTCACTGGAGTGTGAGCGGGCTTGCTCGTCGATCTTCAGATCGCTCAATACCCGGGTGGCCGTTACGTTTAGCAGACCGCTTGCGGCTTGTGGATGTTTGATATGATCATCATCTGCTGCCGGCGTATTGACGAGTCTTTAGAGTCCTACACAGAGCTTTCCTGGCTCAAGCGAAACGAAATAGGAGCGCATATGAGATATGTGCGGGACCGAGAGTAATGCGTGTATGTGATACCGTATTACATTCTCGCGATAAATGTATCGATTAGGTTATATGCGATATACCCTAATTATCGAATCAAGGATTGATTCAATAAACCGGTACATAGGATACTAGTCGGTTATATACGATATGACCGGATCGTTAAATCAAGTGTTGATTTAATGATTTAATGCATAATTATATATTTGATATATTACTTTGCATTAACTAGTATCGGTTCACTTTAAATGGATTTTCTCGCTCGTATGTGCGCATTGCATATGCGATATGATTTTGTGCACTTGCTTGTATCATGTTTGATGATGCATGCAAACTTGGGTTTGTGTAAAGATTGAACCATGGTTTTATGAGTGGTTAGGGTTTATTATTTTCTTATTCATTTATTTTATTTAGTTATTCATTTGGAAAAAGAAAAAGAGTGAGAAAATGGTGGCTTTTCTTTGTTTGTAAATGAAGCTTCATGAAGCTTTCATTAAGTCACCATTTTGTCTCATGTTAAAACCTAACCACTCCACTTAACTATAGTTCTCTCTCTACACTTAACCATGGTAAGAGTTATGATAAGAATGGATTTTCTTTTCTATTTTAATTAATTCTCATCATAACATTCTTCTTCTTCTTCTTCATTTCTTCATGGAAGAAAGCTTGCTCCATTAATGGCAAGTGATGATAAAGAGTGAGAAATCCAATTCTAAAGTGAACCCACTTCCTATTTCTTCATCCTCTACCTCTTGCCAAGTAGTATAGGGTGTTTCCTTCATAAGTTTTCATGGCTTGGTGAAGGTGGAGCTTGATCTAGCGATGCCTCGACGTAGATCATCTTCGGCATGGACATCGACGACCTA
Source organism: Agapanthus africanus (assembly GCA_030015575.1). Taxonomy (NCBI): domain Eukaryota; kingdom Viridiplantae; phylum Streptophyta; class Magnoliopsida; order Asparagales; family Amaryllidaceae; genus Agapanthus; species Agapanthus africanus. The sequence goes on from CM057338.1 coordinate 366,082,898, forward strand.
GCTCGCCATTTCTCCGACGAAGCCGACGCTAGAGCCTGGGAATTCATTTGGACAGCGAGGGGACTTCGTTGCGGAGCTATGGAGGTGGAGCACCGGATCTACAAAGGTTGTATTTCCGTTTAAACTTTAGTTAAGTTGTTAACTAGTTTCATTTTCGCCTAGATTTCTAGCCAACGATCCGTAGTTTAGGGTTTCTCGGCACCGTAATTTTTTAAATTGGCATGGTTGATGCCTTGTGAGACCTCATTAGGGTGCCTAGGAACCCTACAAAAACAAGCATGTTAAACTCTTTAACACTAAGTGAGAGAGATTACAACCTTTGTAGATCCAGTCCTTCACTTCTTAAGCTCCGTGTTGAGGTCCCTTCGCTGCGATCATCGTGCATCCAGACTCTTGAGAGGCTCCACGAAGAGAATGATGCAACCTTGCTTCCGATCTTCGATAACAAAGATGATCTACCTTGAAGTTTCATTAACACAAGCTCTCACTCACTAAAGAGGTGAACACCCTCATCTAAATGGCAAGTATAGATAAGGATGATGAAGTAGGATTTTTGCTCTCATTTATAATCTTTTTCTCACACATAATCATCACTTAGAAAAAGCTAGAAAGCTTTTTCCATGAAGAGAAGAAGGAAGAAGAAGAAGAATAAATCATAATCCTTTTGTGATGAATAATGCAAAGTAATCATAAGGTTAGAAATGCAACCATGGTTCAAGTAACCATTGTAGAGAATTAACCAAGGTTAAAGGGTGTGGTTGGGTTAAGGAAATATCATGCAAAAATATCCAAACAAATAGCTTTGCACAAAACAAAAAGAAAGCTTCTAGAAACTTCTAAAATAGCTTAACCCTAATCAAACCCTAACCATGTTTAATCTCCACTAATCATGTTGCATTAATAATCATATCATGTTACAATATTATATATCACATATATAATATTTATTGTAACAAAATAAAATAATACAATTAACATATATCGCATATATATCAATGTATTACCCGAGTGAGAAAAAGAATCTTTTAGTGAGCTAACATTAGTTAATGTAATTTAATATATCATATATATTATTATACATTAAATTATCGAATCAACACTTGATCCGACAATCCGGCTATATCGCATACAACCGACTAATATCTCATTTTACCGATTCATCGAATCAACACTTGATCCGATGACCCGGCTGATATCAAATATCGCGAGAATAGAATATGGTATCACATATCGCATTATCCTCGGTCCTGCACATATCACATATGTGCTCCTAGTCCGTTTTGCCTGAGCCAAGAAACCTCTGTGTAGGACTCTAAAGAATCGTCAATACGCCGGCAGTAGGTGATGATCATATCAAACACCAACAAGCTGCAAGCGGTCAGCTAAACGTAATAGCCACCCAGGTATTGAGCACTCAGAAGATCAACAAGCAAGCCTGTACATTCTCCTGTGAATCCAAACAGTAACACTCCCGTACAGTCCGGTCTCGTCGTCTGATATGTCGCATATCTCGCCTAGGGGTGGTAAATGTCAGACCCCAGTAGCTTGATAAGTCGTGTCGATATGAGGTCTATAACAATTCGAGAAACTACTGATAACACTTACCAGTAAATCTCAGCAACCCTGGCCAGGGATTTCCAGTTATAGCCAATCGAACACAGCACAACTTCAACTCCCTATACCGGGAGAGACGAATCCCCTCCTATCGCTCATTGCCTCCATGCGATTCCGGACTATACCCAAAAGCCACCTTTTTGCACGCCCTCTTGGACATGGTATGATGGAAATCAAAGCACAGTGGGAATCACACAAGTCTCTATGACGATCTCGGGTCAACAGACTACTTTGTACCAGTGTCACCGGAGAACTGCCATCTGACGTGAGGTATAATACCATCTGGGAGTTCTCGGCAAGTCCGTCCAGTGTTCCCAGTCTCCACTGAGCACCCATACACCATCCTTGATGTCAAACACCGATGGATATGGGATCATCCATCGCCCATCATATGGGTCAAGATGCGTATACGCTAGTCTACTCTGGTGTATCGATGCCCTGTCTCGATACACCCTCGACTAGGAACAGTTATAGGATGTACTCGTCGACTACCGTGGCCCCACTAGTATGATCTCATCATAGTCCTAGTAGTCGAGTACAGATCCTAAGGGCTTTATCAACATGTAACATTGAGACAATCAGAGTACATGTTAAGATAAAGTACAACCAGATAGCATACTATCATGTCGAGCAAGAAAGTCCTCCCTATATATGTCCAAGCATCCATTACAATATACATCGTATGTACAGTAATGGCCTCTAGGGCATACATATAACTAACACCATCTGAATAGTTGCCTGGAAACTATTGTTGTAAGAAAACTCCACTAAATGTAGATGATCCTCCCAAGAACCCTTGAAGTCCAACATGCACGCTCTTAACATATCTTCAAGAGTTTGGATCGTTCTCTCCGACTGACCATCAGTTTGAGGATGATAAGCTGTGCTAAACTTCAATCGAGTCCCTAAACTTTCCTGTAAACTCCGCCAAAAGTGTGATAAAAACCGAGTGTCACGGTCGGACATGATGCTCACCGGTACTCTATGCAATCTTACAATCTCCTGCATGTACCGCTGCGCCAAAGTTTCTGTTGATTGACCAACCCGAAAAGGGATAAAATGAGCTGCCTTGGTCAAACGATCAACAATCACCCACACTGCATTGTTTCCTTTTGGACTCCGCGGTAGAGCTGTCACGAAATCCATGGTTATATGTTCCCACTTTCACTGAGGAATCGGAAGTGGTTGCAATAAACCAGCAACCCTTTGATGTTCAGCCTTAACTTGCTGACACACCAAGCACTTTGCCAAAAAGCGAGCGATCTCTCATTTTATGCCTTCCCACCAGAAATGCTGTCGTAAGTCTCGGTACATCTTCGTGCCTCCTGAATGTACGGAATAAGCTGAACTGTGTGCCTCCCTTATAAGTTCTTCGCGAACATCTCCCTTTGGCACACACAAACGACTACCATACATCAACGAACCATCTTCGTAGATCAATAAATCTGTTCGTAGTCCGGCTTCAACCTTCTCTCGAAACTTTTGCAATCTAAGATCCTGCGATTGCGCTGCTTTAATATTCTCGATCAACGACAAATGTACTTGCAGCTGCATCAACTGTCCCGAAGAATATGGTAGCACAACCTCCAAATCAAATCTTCGAAATTCTTCAACGAGTTCCTTCTGCGTAGTCAACATCTGAATTGCTGGCAACCGACTGAGCGCATCCGGTACGACATTAACCTTCTCCGGATGGTACTTAAGATCAAGATCGTAATCAGCCATCAGCTCTAACCATCTACACTGCCTCATATTAAGCTCCTTCTGTGTGAACACATACTTCAAGCTCTTATGATCCGTGAAAACTTCGACCCTTTCGCCCAAAAGGTAATGTCTCCAAATCTTCAAAGCGAAAATCACAGCAGTAAGCTCCAAATCGTGAGTTGGATAATTCTTCTCATGGGTCTTCAACTGTCTGGATGCGTACGCTACCACCTTCCCATGCTGCATCAAAACACATCCCATTCCCTTTCCAGATGCGTCGCTGTGAATCACTAATCCTCGGGAACTGTCTGGCACGGTCAGAATAGGAGCGGTTATCAATCTCTGCTTCAACGTCTCAAAGGCTGACGCACAACTATCCGTCCACACAAAAGGTACCTCCTTGCATGTAAGCTTGGTCAACGGCTCCGCTAGACGAGCAAAGTTCTCCACAAATCTTCTGTAATACCCGGCTAGTCCAAGGAAACTTCTTATTTCTGCAACACTCTTCGGAATCAGCCAGTCTCGAACTGTGGCAATCTTTTCGGGATCGACGGCGATTCCATCGCCAGACACAACATGCCCCCAAAACTTTACTTCTTCGAGCCAAAACTCGCACTTGCTCATCTTCGCATATTACTTCTCTTGTCTCAACGTCTGCAGTGCGATCTTCAAATGCTCAGCATGCTCTTCAAAACTCTTCGAGTAAACCAGAATATCGTCAATGAACACCACAATAAACTGGTCCAAGAATGGTGAAAAGATTCGGTTCATCAAGTCCATGAATACCGCCGGTGCATTCGTTACTCTGAAGGGCATCACTAAGTACTCATAATGTCCATACCGAGTTCGGAATGCCGTCTTGCAAATATCTTCTGCTTTTACTCGGACCTGATGATATCCGGATAGCAAATCCAGCTTCGAGAATACCCTCGCGCCACTAAGCTGCTCAAAAAGTTCGCCAATGTGAGGGATCGGGTACTTGTTCTTAATAGTCACCCGGTTTAATTCTCGATAGTCGATACACATTCTTCTCGTGCCATCTTTCTTCTTAACTAGAAGAACTGGAGCTCCCCAAGGCGAGTTACTGCTTCGAATCCAACCATTCTCAAGCAATTCAGCAACATGTTTCTTAACTTCTTCCAACTCCACTGGTGCCATTGGATAATACGCTTTAGATACTGGCGCTGCACCAGGAATAAGATCAATTGCGAACTCCACGTCTCGCTTCGGCGGTAATCCCGATATATCTTCAAACACGTCCATAAAATCGCGAACAATAGCTAGCTCATCACTTTTATCAACCTCCATTGATGCAAGAATATTATTTGTCGGCCTAGCCCTAAACTCGACTGGCCCGACAGAACTGCTCCCTCCGGTGAAGATAAACTCGGGATGTCCGGGAATCTGGAAAATTACTTTCTTTGCCCTACAATCAATGTGAGCGTGGAAAGTGCTAAGAAAATCCATTCCCAAGACAACCTCGTAACTGCCCGTATCAATCACCAAGAAATCTGCAAAAAGTTCCCGTCCGCAAACAACAACTGTACACTCTTTACACTCTCTACTAGACATGATTTTCCATTCCCAGTGTGTATGTCCCGGAAACTAGACACGGTCGTGCAGGTAATCGAGTGTGTAGCTATAAACTTGGACGACATAAAACAATGGGATGCACCAGAATCAAATAATGCTAATGCGGGAAAACCATGAACGAGTAGAATACCTGAGACAACCTCTCTTGAAGCCTTAGCTTCCTCAGCCGTCAAAGTAAAAGCTCGAGCATGATTGGGTCCTTGAGTCAACTGCTTCTGTCCTTGAAATGGTTTCTGCGGAGGCTTCGGAATATCATCCCTTGTGCGTAATTTCGACGGACAAGAACTAACATTATGATCCGCCGATCCACAAACCAGACAAAGTCCCTGCATCCTGCGACATTCCTTTTGCAAATGTCCGGGTAAGTGGCAGTAGCTACAAACCACGCGCTTCCTCTGATCAACGACAGAAGGCTTCTTCATCGGTGTTACACCACAACGGTCCACTGGAATACCTCTGCGTTCATGAGCTCGGTTAGGTACAAATGCCGGCTTCCTTACTGCAACTGCTGTCTGCTGCAAACTCCCAGTCTTCCCAGATAGGCTCTGATGTTCTCGAGCTGCTGTAAGAACCTGTGAGAAGGTGGTCAAACCCAGGGAGACAATCTGCCTCTGGATGTCCACATCCAAGCTGCGCATGAACCTCCGTGCCCTGTCTGCATCGTTGGCAACTAAAGGTCCAGCGAATCTACTGAGCCGTGTCCACTCAGCTGCATGTACATCTACGGCCGCACCATTCTGCTTCAGACTGATGAACTTCTCTTCCATTTCCTCCCGTGCAGTCCGCGGGAAGAACTTCTCCAGGAAACTCTTCGAAAAATCCGCCCACTTGATCGGCTTGGGCAAGCGGGTCTCCTCCATAAGCCACCATTCACGGGCGTAGTCCACTAACTGAATGCGCACCACATCCACTCTTTTATCATCTAGAATTTGTGCCGCAATAAGTAAGTTCTCCGTGTCAACTAGCCACTACTCCGCTGGCAACGGCTCCTCCAAACCGGTAAAGACAGACGGACCCAAACGCCTGAAATCTGCTACGGTCCCCATACGATCAATTGGCTTAGCTCCAACATTGTTCACGGACTGCTGAACGGTCCCCAATCCTTCCTGAAACGATTCAGCTTGCTGCTGGATCAGCTCGGTCTGTCTCTTTTGATTCTCCAGCATTCCCCGTATCACTCCAAGCATGGCGGCTTCGTCAACACGCCTTTGGTACGTCTTCAGATTCTTGCCTGCCATACACCTGAAATCAAAACACCCAAAATTAGCATGATAACAGATTCAAATTATAGATCAAGGCTAGAACTCCAAGTTACTTAAATAGAGTACCGCATTATAACTATGCCGCGGTATCATAGCTACAATTACATAACTCCACCCAAGTCGCCTAAACTCTAGAGATAACAAGGAATCAGGTTTTCGAGTCGATATGCAAAGGAAGTTTGCACATCGTAAAAGATATAGTCAGGAAGAACTTGATTCAAGAACGGTAAAACGGCAAGGTGGCAGGACATGTTTCCTAAACACGGGTATTCTGATTCGTGTATTGGGTACAATACCCAACTACAAAAGAATCAACCCGACTATCCTATGGCTCTGATACCCAAAGAACCATGTCACGCCCCGCTTCCCAGAGTACTCTAAACTGGACACGTGACATAGCCAACCATGCTACCTGTGGGTAGGAAGTATCCATCCACAGTCACATTACGGCTGTAGAGATATCAAGAACAAAATAAAACTATCTAAAACATGTCCATAAGCCAAGATAACATGAGTCAAGAATAATAAAAGTGCGGAAGCAAATGATCCAATACAAAATAACTGGAATGTATGTCCCATAATACGGGCTCACATCAGGAATAAAATGCAGAAAATAAAAGAACTAACTACTGTTGACACCTCACAGCTCAGCCTGCTAGCTGAAGTACTCCTGCTCGGACTGCAGCAAAGGTACGGAATCTGGGCCATGCAAAACCCAGACGTCAGCGCGTCATGTCATCAAGTAATAGAATAAACAGGGTAACAGGCAATGCAAGTATAAACATAAATGAAAAGCAGGTGTAACAGTAATATAAATCAGGGCAGTGAAGGCTAGTGTGCAGTGAGTAAACTAAACTGTTCTATTGGGTTTTCTACTCTAAAGTCTTTGAAATCAATTTGATGAATCATCGATGTAACTCAGTAGTATCCCGTGTATGCCCGGGACCACGGTCTACAGACTCTCGGGCTGAAACCGAGACGTGCCGCTAGGCACTAACAGGAAAGGAGTACAGACCAACGATGTCAGCAGCATCGTCACGAGGCGGGCCTAGCCTCTAACACTGATCAGTATAAGCGAACAACTGTCGAGTTATAAGTCAGGATTTCAACATTGATTTCCCCATGCCCCCAAGTTATATGTGTCAAGTCAGGTATTCCGTAATCAAGAACTAATGCCAACATAGGATCAAGTAAGAGCAGGTTTGTCTGGATAGACAACAGGAACGGTCCGTGAGGACTACATGTCAGGTTTGTTGGCATTAGACACAAGATCAGGTAATGGGTCAATCCATGGTACAACAGGTCAAGTCAATTAGTGTACGGTACCATGTCGGGTCAATCGATATATGTGTAGCAAGTCAGGCCAGGGTGTAAAAGATAACATGTGGGTACTCATAAACAGCTAGCATAATCATGGTTATAAGTAATCGAGCATGATTATCAACAACACAATCTAAGCAGTAAGTTAAGCAATAAAGCAGATTTAATTAATTAGCTGTACAGTTATCAGTTGTGTTTATCAGATGATGTCAGCACTATACGAATACATTATGATAGATGTAAATGCTAAAAAAACAGGTTAATAAGTATTGAGTGATCCATGGATGCGACAACATATATAATTTGTTCAATGGATGCAGTTGTAATTAAACCGGTTAAAGTTGCATATGGATGTCTAGTAGGTTAAGACTGGATAAAAGGGGTATCATGGCTATAAACGAATGTGATCATGTGGTCTATCACTTACAGGTGATTACTAGGTATAAATAATTAGATGCAAAATTAGGTTTCAAGTTCGGGACAATAAAATGTGTAACGGAACTTTATTCGGTTAACTTGAAATCCAATTCTATCGATTCTATTTAGAGATTTAACAGGAAATAAATAATTTAGCATACGAATAGTTTAAAATAGCATGTAGCAAGTTTCACTTGCCTCGACGGGTCACGAAACGGAAAACAGAACGTTACGCGTCGGCAGGGAAATATCGCGACGTGCGCACGGTTCACGGAATGAACCCAAACGACGAACAGTGGAGTCATACGAGTCAGGGGTCCTGGCTGGATCGTCGGGGATCGTCACCGGCACGGTCGGATTCCGGCCAACGAGAAAACAGTGAATAGTTAAGAAAAGATTTCACAATGAAAGTGGAAAAAGAGAAGAAGAAGAAGATTGTACCGTGGTAGGGTGTTCTGGGTTATCAGGGGAGTCGACACAGGGCGACGACGACGTAGGTTGCCGGCGTGGTGACTTTCCGGCGAAGGGCAGTGGGTTGTAGGAGGTGCAACTGTGGTCGTGGGGGTTCGGCAGAGGGTGGTTGTGATGGTTTGTAGGGCCGGGACATGGAGAGGGATGCGAGGAGGTGACGAGGGTGACGACGACGAGTCACCGGCGAAGTTGGGCTTGCGGGAGGTGGCAGCAAACGGCCTCGTCGGGTGCAGTGGGTCCTCGGGAACGCTGGAAGGAAGAGAGGAGAGCAAGGAGGTGGAGAGGGCTGTCACGAGGGTGAGACGGAGGTGGCGACGACGAGGTAGGGTCAGTGTAGACGGGGCGGCGAAGGCTGGATTAAGGTTTGAGTATGGGTTTTTGAGAAAAGAAACGGGGACGAAGAAATTATAAGGAGGGGGAGAGAGAGAGATACTCGGGGAGGAGAGAGAGAAATATTGAGAGAGATAGAGAGACGAGAGAGAGAGAGAAAGGAGAGAGAGAGGGAGAGACGGTGGGGCCCGGGGGTTTAAAGAAACGATTTTGATTGGCTCGTGGAGTTAAGGTTTGTTTAGGTATAAAATTTTAGAAAGATTTAGGATTTAAAAACGTTGGCTTAGATATGATAGTAGGCTGAGGAAAAAGATCTGGCCGGTTAAAAATATTAGAAAATAGGATTTGGCGTAATACAAATTATTTTAGAATAGCGCCCGGATCGGGTCCAAAATTTGAATTTGAAATATGAAATTTATTGGCAGGTTCCAAAAATTAAAATGAAGTATTTTATAATTTAAAAGCATACCCCCAAGAACGGACGCACGTGCGTGCGCGTAGCCGTCCAAACACGTCCGTTTCACTGAACGGGACGAGAACGCGATGCAATGACGCTACCACAGGGTTAGGGGTGTCAAGCAGGCCATGACAAGTATTTTTAATTTAATTTTAGATGACTTAAATTGTTACATGCAGAATATGACATGTCGGTGTAAACTATAGCTGGCAACAGTCAAGCAAGATAAATGAAATAAATACCACACACCACACATACGGTAACCGAAATTTGTGAAACTGGACTCGGTTGTTACATGCTTGATTTCTGCGCCAGGCAAAAGACCAAATCTTAGTAATTTAAAACCCAAAGGCAACCATTAACAAACCGCGATTCGTTCGCGAAAACGACACACGATGTGTGGAGTGGAAAGAGGAAAAGTTCCCACCGGGCGTGCCAGAATCTGTTCCCCTCCGAAAGACGGCACACAAGACTGCGATGTCCTGACGCTGAGATTCGGGGCAGATGCTAATTGGTGCTATCCGTCCACCTCTCCGAAGATGCCAAGTTGATTTATGGCACCATGTATCGAAGGTTCAAACGGATGCGTCCGATGTAGCAGACTTCGTCAGATTCCCCTCGTTTGAGGGGTTTTTGATTGTGGGGACGCTCTTCCTTGCAGACGTAAACCCCTGCAGGTTAATTACGCTACCGCATCGCGGTAACAACTTTCTCCTTCTCCAGAATTTCACTTCGTGTCGTGGGTGTTTTTTTGTTTGTGGTTGCCCGTGGATTGTATACGGAGACTAAGTTATGCCGTCGCCCGTAGGACGTGGATAGGTCCAAATCCGTATTTACTTAGATTTGGGTTTGGTGTTTTAGTTTAAGGATACGTTAGCCATATTTAGGCTACGATCAAATTAAACGGGATCATTTAGATCCGACAAGAGAGCAATTGGCTCTATTGTTTAGTTTAATGATGTTGCGGTCGATTTCCAGTTTAGGGACATGGTGGTCCATTTAATATATGGCCGTCGGGACCCGTCACCTCTTTGACGACGTTGAAGGGTTACAACGACAGGTGTCAGAGGAGTTCGGAGATGTACCCTTGAACCAAAGTTGAATAGGGAATATGTAGTCTGATTGAATGTTCAAGGATACGTTAGCCAGATTTGAGGCTAAGATGAACTTAAACGGGATCGTTTAGATCCGACAAAAGAGCGTTTGGAGGCTCTATTGTTCCAGTTTAGGGACGTAATGGTCCATAGGTAGTTTAAGGACATTGCGGTCCATTACCAGTTTAGGGACATGGTGGTCCAGCTCCAGTTTTATGGACGGATATTAGTTTAAGGACGTATAAGTCCATGGGTTTAAGGACCCCACAGTCCGTATGGGTGTGTTTAAGGACGCATTAGTCCATTAGTTTAAGGACGCATAAGTCCATGGGTTTAAGGACCCCACAGTCCGTATCTTGGTTTAAGGATGCATAAGTCCATGAGTTCAAGGACCCCACAGTCCGTGTCCATATATGGTTGTCGGGACCCGTCACCTCTCTGACGTCGTTGAAGGATAACAACGATAGGTGTCAAAGGAGTTCGGAGATGTACCCTTGAACCGGATGTAAATTGATTTAAGAGAGCAGTCTTACCCAGTCAATTTAATTTAAGGACTTACGGCCAGAATTGGGCTAAGTCCAGTAGAGAATATTCAACGTTTTTATCTTTGGCCTATTAGGCCTGTGCTAGGGCTTTGCCACTGTTTGATAATGCACTGCAATTTCTGTTGGCCTGCTAGGCCCTTTTGATTTGGGCTCTGTCTCTTTTAAATGATGCACATCATCTGTTTTTTTTGGGCTCTGCCCTTTTTAAAATAATGCATGGCATTTTATTAGACCTGTTAGGCCTTTTTTAATTGGGCTCGGCCCTTCTGTAAATAATGCAGTGCATTAATCAAACTGACAGTGGCCATGTGGCCTGTCAGGCGCTTTGCGCCAATTATGGAGCGCAAGCGCATATGGAGGTGACACGTGTCATGCTCGGGTGAGCGCAAGCGCAACAGCGCAGTGCGCTGCTGACACGTGGCGCGCTCTGGTGAGTTGCGCCAACTTCAGAGAGTAATGCTCTATCTTAAAAGCGCACAGCGCAAGTGGTCTTGGAGCTGACACGTGGCGCTCTCTGGTGGCTTGCGCCAACCCAGGAGCACAACAGTACAGATTTTGCAAGTGCAAGGCACTGTTCAATAACTTGATCCAATTTTGGATTCAAGAAAAGAATCTTTAAGACTCCAGAACCAATGGTTCATAAAAAAGTGCAAGGCACTGTTATTATTATTATTTTATTTATTGAAGATCATTGATCTTGTTCTTAGATCAATGATCTATTCAGAAGAAATTCTTCTTTTATAAAGGTTTTACCTTTCTCTCTTTTTTGAGTTTCTTCTCAGAGTTCTTTAGAGTTCTCTCTCTGTTTCTTGAGTCTCTCTATTCTCTGTGTTGTTGATGATGATCTTGATGTTGATGATTTTTGAATTGGGGTCTAGGGGCCTTTATATAGTGCCCATTAATTTGTTAAATTTATTAAAGATATGCTTCTCTGAGTGATTTGGGGAATTTTCCCCACCGTTGGATCTTTGATCCAAGGGCTTCTGTTTTACAGAAGACAATCTTCTTATTCTAACAAGAATAGAAAGATCTTACTGGAATTTTAATTTTGTTTGGCGCAGATGCACTAGCGCTTGACACTTGTCGCGCAGCGCACAGCGCAGCGCAACTGCGCTGACACGTGTCGCGCACCGCTTGCGCAACTGCGCTGACACGTGTCACGCAGCGCAGCGCTTGCACAACTGAAGCGTTGCTTCCTTTAATTTTTGTTTTAAATAGAGCCTTGCTCTGATTGGACGCGCTGCTTTGGGCGCTGCGCTAACGTATCAATTTCTGACACGTGGCGCATTGCGCGCAGCGCACGGGATTTGAAGCGTTGCTTCAATTTTTGAATTTTTGAAATTCAAAAAGAGCTTTGCTCTGATTGGGGGAAACAGTCGTGTCTCTGATCCCTTCGGGGGCTGGACAAGTCGTCTTCAGGTAATCTCCTTAGGCTATATTACCGTCGAGAGAGCAAGCGTTAGGAATTTGCCATGTCGCTCTTTACTCGAGGTTAGGCTCAATTTGAAGCCCCGATGAGTCATAACCGCTCCGTACTGGAGTGGGATGATCTCCGATAGTCTTTTGGGCTTTATATGAGTTTCCGTCGAGACCCGAAGCTGGGAATATGCCGTTGCTTCATTTTTGTTTGACGATGCTATGCCATTTCTTTGCTGAAGTAGGGTAGACATCTGTAGGATCTCTATGATGTATGTATTGCAGTTGAAGTCTGGAGCTAGGAATATCCCTTTTCTCCAATTTGATTTGGCTCGTTGGAGCTTTGTTGACGTCACGTCTGCACCCTGATGGAATGAGAAGGTACGCTGGAGTAGTCTTTAGGTTGTATATGTACCGTCAAGACTTGGAGCTAGGATTTTGCTATGGCTCCATTTTTTACTTGACCCTTGGGTCTTTGTTAACATTGCGTCTGCATTGAGAAGGAACGACGGGATGGAGATAGGATTTTCCGTCACTCCACTTTTTTTATTGACGTTGTGTTTGCACCGAGAAGGAACGTCGAGTTGGAGCTGGGATATGCCATTGCTTCACTTTGTTCGACCATTGGGTCTTTGTTGACGTTGCGTCTGCATCGAGAAGGAACGTCGAATTGGAAATGGGATTTTGCCATTACTCCTTTTTGATTTGGTTCTTTGGAGCTTTGTTGACGTCACATCTGCACCGAGAAGGAACGTCGAGCTGGAGCTGGGATTTTGCCGTCACTCCGTTTTTTATTTGGCTCTGTTTTTGACTTGACCCTTGGGTCTTTGTTAACGTTGCGTCTGCATCGAGAAGGAACGTTGGGCTGGAGCTAGGATTTTGCCGTCACTCCATTTTTGATTTGTCCCTTGGGTCTTTGTTAACGTCGCGTCTGTATCCTGCTGGAATGAGAAGGAATGTCGGGCTGGATCTAGGAATATTCCATTGCTCCACTTTGTTTGAACCTTGGGTCTTTATTGACGTTTTGTCTACATCGAGAAGGAACGTCGAATTGGAGCTGGGATTTTGCCATTACTCCTTTTTGATTTGGCTCCTTAGAGCTTTGTTGACGTCACGTCTGCACCGAGAAGGAATGTCGAGCTGGAGCTAGGATTTTTCCATCACTCCTTTTTTTGATTTGGCTCCTTAGAGCCTTTGTTGACGCCGCGTCTGCACCGTGTTGGAATGACAAGAACGTCGAGCTGATCTCTAGGTTGTGAACCGTCGAGATCCGGCTCCCCTTTGACGGAGTCTGGTGGGAATATATGATACCCCTTTCTTTCATTTATGCTTATGGACTGTATACAGGGGTCTGTGTGGACCTACCTGCAGGGCAGAAAAGTTTCATTTTCATTTTTTTCATTTTTCTCTTTCCAAGATGCTCTATCTTTTCAGCTTTTATGTCGCGAAAGACGCGATTGTCCAATAATTTCGGCTATTTATCACGGTGCCCAATCATTTCGGTTATATCATTTTTTTTATTCGCTATTTTTTATTGCTAGTTGCCCAAACATTTAGGTTGTTTCATATGCATATATTTTTTTGCTCGCTGATTTTTATTGCGAGTTGCTCCATCATTTCGGTTATTTCATATGCATATTTTTTAACTACTCGCTGCTGTTTTTATTGCGAGTTTTGAATCTGATACCAACCTTGGCATCAGCATCGCTATGACTGGAATGTTTCCAGGTGCGAATCATCATTTGTCGTGAAAGGACTTGGAGTTTGACACCTGTTTAAGCACCAGTATCGCTACAACTGGAATGCTGTCATGAGTGAATCATCATTTTCCATGAGAAGACTTAGAGTTTGACACCCATCAGCATCGTTACAACTGGAATGCTGCTAGGAGCGAATCATCATTTGCCTTTATCAATTTGAACAAAAATGGATTAATAAACAGGGTTAAGATCCTGTCGACTAAGACTTTTTGACTTTATGAGCCGTAAGGGTCTCATAAAGGTTTTTCTCCCTACGAGTCGAAAGGATCTCGTAGGTGTAGGTTCTCCCTAGAAGTCATGAGGACTCCTAAGTGGTATTTTCTCTTGCAAGTTATAAGGATCTTTACAAGAGTGTTTTCTCCTTATAAGTCAAGACGACTTATAAGTGTTGTTCACCATACAGGATATTTCTCGCTATTGGTAGAACTTGGCAGGGAACTGTTTATTTATGGCTGTGTATTGTATACAAGGGTCAATATTAGATCACTTGTAGGGCAACTTGAGGGATACAACGGCTTAAGAACATGTTTGGATCCCTATAGCTTAAGGCTTTTGAATCCTACAAGCCGTGAGGGTCTCATAGGGGGAGTTCTCCTTACAAGTCAAGAGGATCTCTTAAGTGTAATTTTTTTTACGTGATTGCGCCCTTCCGGATTTTCACAAGCTCGCCAGTAATCCTGCTGTTTTTACTCACGGCGCCTTTTTGGGTTTTCATCCGTGCCCATTTTGCTTGTGGATATACCTTTTTTTACACGAGACAGTGCCCTTCCGGGTTTTAACAAGCTCGCCGGTAATCCTGCTGTTTTTAGTCACGGCGCCCTTTCGGGTTTTCATCCGTGTCTATTTTGCTTGTGGACACACCATTTTTTAACGAAACTCTCGAAAGTATTTTCATCATAAGTGACCCATCTGTTTGTCGGTTGGATTTAAGGGTGGCTTCTTTACTGAAATAGCTGTGTTGCCAGTAGGACTTGAGTTGCAACCCTCGCCGTTGAGCCTTCAATTGCAATATAGATATCAAGGAAGCATATCACCGTTTTGGAGGCGAAGTGCTAGTTTAGGGACATCTCGGTCCGTTATCGCCATGTTTGAGGAAGATAATTTTTAGTTTAAGGACTTCTTGGTCCAATGTCGCCATATTTGATGCGGAGTTTTAGTTTAAGGACATCTCGGTCCGTTATCGCCATATTTGAGGTGAATTTTTAGTTTAAGGACATCTCGTTCCGTTATCGCCATGTTTGAGGCGAATTTTTAGTTTAAGGACATCTCGGTCCGATGTCGCCATATCTGAGGCGAATTTTTAGTTTAAGTACATCTCGATCCGTTATCGCCATGTTTGAGGTGAATTTTTAGTTTAAGGAGATTTCGGTCCGTAACCGCCATGTTTGAGGTGAAGTTTTAGTTTAAGGACATCTCGTTCCGTTGTCGCCTGTTTGAAGCAAATTTTTAGTTTAAGAACATCTCGGCCCGATGTCGTCATATTTGAGGCGATAGGTTTTAGTTTAAGGACATCTCTTTCCGTTATCGCCATATTTGAGGCGAATTTTTAGTTTAAGGACATCTCGGTCCATTGGCGCCATGTTTGAGGCGAATTTTTAGTTTAAGGACATCTCGGTCCGATACCGCCATATTTGAAGCGACGGGTTTTAGTTTAAGAATATCTCGGTCCATTATCGCCATATTTGAGGCGAATTTTTAGTTTAAGGATATCTCAGTCCGGTGTCACCATGTTTGAGGCGAATTTTTAGTTTAAGGACATCTCGGTCCGGTGTCGCCATATTTGAGGTGAATTTTTAGTTTAAGGACATTTCGGTCCGTAGTCGCCATGTTTGAGGCGAAGTTTTAGTTTAAGGACATCTAGGTCCGTTGTTGCCATGTTTGAGATGAATTTTTAGTTTAAGGACATCTCGGTCCGATGCCGCCATATTTGAGGCGACATGTTTTAGTTTAAGGACATCTCGGTCCATTTTCGCCATGTTTGAGGCGAATTTTTAGTTTAAGGATATCTCGATCCGTTATCGCCATTTTTGAGGCGACGGAAGTTCTTTGCATACTACTCTTAGAGTTTTTGACTCAGGAAGATAGCGAGAGGACACGAGCGTCGTCATCTGTCATTGACCTAGGTCATGACTCGTCAAGCGTAGCATTTTTTGAGGAACCGGTCGTTTATTGGCCGGAAGGGTCTTTCGCTATGCATATCCATGAGCAAGTAGGCTCCACCTTGGTATACTTTGTCTATGATGTACAGGCCTTCATAGTTCAGCTCGAATTTCCCCATTTTGCACAATTGGGGATCATCGGTCTTTTGACGACTAGCACGAGCTTGCCTTGGCGGAATGTTCTCGGCCTAGTCAGTCTTTCGTATGACCGTGTCATTCTTGCCTTATAAGCTTCCAGGTTTTGCTGTACTATAAGGCGGGTTTCGTCGAGGGCATCGAGCTCCTCGAGCCAAAGATGAGCATTTTCTTCATCTGTCAGCTTATATCGAACTGCTACTCATAGAAACGGGAGCTCTATTTCCAGTGGGAGCACTGCTTCCGTACTGAATACCAACGCGTATGGTGTTGTATTCGTAACCGTTTTGAACGTTGTTTGGTACGCTCAGAGAGCTTCAAGCAACGTGCGGTTACGCAGCTGAATGTTCTCGCAGTGCTTCTCCTCCTCTTCTTTTTCGGTGGTGGAGTCCTTAAAGAGATGGCTGGGGATTATTTCATCCTCAGAATCGCTCCCGAAAGTAAGAACTTCGGGTTTTTCCTTTTTCGAACTGATATCAACTATATGACAGTTTCCAGTCGTTTCTTCATGCGCATTTGTCGCACTCTTTTGCCATCGAAGAGTTTCACGCTTCATCCTCTTGAACTGTTTTTAATGGGCAACGTATCCTTGCGACCGCTTCTTGAAGGAACTGTATTCTTCGGTGGGATGGGTAACCCTCCGATGGTACAGGCAGTAGTTTGGATATGAATCCTTTCTGTCGAGGCATATGACCCCGATAGTGTTTCCTACCAAAGGTGGCAGCTTCATTCCCATTGATAGGGCTTTGGTGAACCGCTTCTCTGCCTTGATCCTGCTCTTATTTGTCGTAGGTATGCTTTGGTTTGGTTGGAGTACTTTACGACTCCACCTTGCCGTAGCTTTTTCATTCTGACGTTGACGCTTAGCCTTTTCTTATATGGCTGTTTCGCGTTCTCGGTCAGCTTTGCTTTTTCGAAAGGCTTCGTTTAACAGCCTATCGATCGGGTCTTCTGGCAGTTCCGGGGATTTTAGCACCGATTCCGCCCCCAGTTTCTATGCGTTGTTTTCTGACGCTAACAGAGTTTCTTTGTCATTTAATAACGAATGTGAGACCATATGGCAACTTGCTACATAGTCTTTGGTTTCTTCTGATGAGTCATTTTCCTCATCGTTGTCACTATCTTCGTTCTCAAGAATATGCTTGAGGAATTCTTCGAGGGTGACCGGTGTCCGCGCCTTCTGGTTGTACTCCTCCAACATGTCGATGTACTTTTGTAGGTTTGTGCCCTATTCTTCGTACTCGGCAGGCTGCACAGGCTTCTTGGTCTTCTTCTTTTTCTTCGAAGACTTTGAAGGCTTGACTTGGGGATTTTGCCCTTTGTCAACAATCTTCGGTACGGGATGCGGTTTCAGTATCCTTTTGATGATTTCAGGTTCAAGTAGGCTTTTCCACCTGACTGCCGGACATGCCTGCAGATCCTTCAGCATTCTTTTGGTTTTAGCTGAAAGAACGACTTCCCATGGAGTTTCTTCCATGAGCAAGAATGATGCCCCCGGTGCATCCACATTTTTGGGTGTTTGCTTCTGTGGTGGGTTCACCCTCCAGTTCTCAGATAGCGCGAACTTTCCCTATTGATACTGGTGCTCGACCCAGTTCTTGAAGACGTAGCAATCCTCAATTGGCTGGCTTACCATTCTGTGATAGGAGCAGTAGTTAGGGTTGTTGACGTCGCCGGGTTGCGATGGACGCTGTGGGTCAGGCAATGTAATGAGTTTGTTACGCATTGCCAACTCAAATAGTCTCCTCGTCTTATCGCGGGGAAACGAGTAAGCTCGTCCTAGTCTTTCTTCTAGGGATAGCTGTGGACGTGCATTGTTTTGGTGAGCAGCCAGTTTTGGGTCGCTCGGTTGTTGTTGAGTGCTGGCGACGAAGGCCGTTTTCCCTTAACTCTTGGCATTTCGAGGGTCCTTATCTGAGGAGGAAGGCCCGTAGCCCATCTGGTCCATTTGGGCCAGTTTGTCTATCAGAGCCTGAAAAGTTGTGGGCTTGAAGAACATCATGAACCGTGTAATATTTTGGAAAATTATAAATATTAAATTATAATTTTAAATACGAATTTAAATAAAGTTTGCAAAATGATATCACATACGACTTTTGGTATCGAAATTATATCCGTAAAAATTGTAATTATTTTGGTAAATATGAAGAAAAGATGTGATATTATAAATATAATATTTTAATTGTTCTAAACATGACATGATATTTTATATTAAGATAATGATATTTAAGTGTTGGAATAAGTATCTCATATCTTTTATTTTATATGGATTTAGATTGTAAAATGAATTTAAATTGTAACATGATGGGTTATGTTATTTGATAATTCTTTTAAAAGTGGATATATCTTAACCTGGGTTACACTCTCATAACACCTTACCCTCAATCATGTTTAACTCTCTCCACCTCCTCCTTCACAATTCTCCACCTCCTCCTTCCATCATGCCACCTCCATCTCATCCCTCCACCTTATGTATTCTCTACACACAATCTTAATACCGCCACCCTATCTTATCATAACATCTAGGGAATTCTTATCTTAACTGAACAACACACTTCTTCAGCCCCAATCCAAGAAAATTCCTAAGTGTTCATACCACAAGAGAGAAGCCATAAATTTCCTTCACCAATTTGCTCACACTATCAACCTAGAAGCCATTACAAACCTTAGATACTTCTTTGAGCAATTCTTGAGCTGGTGTTCCCTTATACATAATCTCTTCTTGTATAATTCCTTCTTTCTTTGCATAGTCAATTCTGTTTATAATCTGTTTTGATGTGCAGTATAGGAAATTTTTTAGTTTTCTGATATTTAGCCTACAGATATTGAATCTGGAACCACTAGGTGTAATCACTAGAAAATCTAGTAATACCAAAAATATCATAAGACCACTAGAAAACTTCACTTAAAACCCGAGCCCCTAATTCATTGGTTGAACCGGCGACAATTACCCATTTTCCGAGCTCACCAGCCCTTAGGCTTTTTGTGTTGATTTTTCTTCTTCAGCTTTAGTTTGGTATTTTGTAAGTCACTGTATTGTTTGATTTACTCCATTATTCATGTATATAAATCTGAGAATGATTAATAATGGTTTTATCAAATTTCAGATATTACGATACGGGTTTTCGTATTTTGAACTGCAACTGAAACGTTGACGTTCATACGTTAAGTTCAGAGGCATTTGATCGTCTTTGGGGTAAGTGAGCTGTAGGTTCTAACCTACGGGTGCTTAGCTTGTTGTTTTGGTTTTGGATATGATATTTACATCGATGTGATTTTAAATATGATTATAGGTACGATTTCGAAGATTTCCGAGACGGAGTTGGCGGATATAGCAGTGTGGATTTCAGCAAGCTCATCAAGTTGGTGAGTAGATTTATATCTACGGGGGAAATCGGGTGGATGGAGTATAGCACCCCCGCAACCTTATAAATAGTATTATGATATATAGTAATATTAGAAATTAATTAAGATATGGATATTTGAATTAAATTGCATCTAGTATGATACTCATTTGCATATAGTTTACGGATGGTTTGGTAAATTGGTACGAAGGATCATGCCGTACTAGAGAGGATTTGAGATATAGTGATAATGTGAGACATTATATGAAGAATTATACCGTATTAGTGATGAAGAATTTCATATGCCGAATGGCGGCCCAGTTTCCTTTAGGCTCGCAGAATAATGTTTATTCTTTTTGAACGTAGTACTTGAAGTGAGCTATACTCTTTTAAAAAACTAACGTTTCGTTTCATTTTTCCAAGATAATGGTATAGCTCATAGCAAGTAATTATATTATTAGATACGCTTAGGATTACTTAATTGTGTACGTTAAATTGATTGATGTTATACGTTTCCATAATACGAACACTCTGATAGAACCCTGCACAACTACCAATGAGTACTATGCTACACAGACACGTATACATATGTTACACTACATCTTATTGGTACTTCCATGTCACTGTAGAACCGTTATGATATATATTGCATATGTTGATGTCGATATGAGTAGGCTATTACACTTTTAGAACACTTGTACAAATACTAATGATTGCCATGCTGCACGAGCACAGACGCATATGTTACACTATACATCATTAGTAGTGCCATGACATAGTAGAATTGATATCTTTGTGCCTGTATGATTTAATTATGCAGTCTTTCTTTATTACTTGTTGTAAATTATGAATATCAGTACTATAGATATTGTATTTAATTCTTATGGATTTTCTGGATATTTTACTCCTGGTGATATATATTGGTGGTATGGGACACTGTTATATATGTATATATATAATATATCATCAGAATGATCTATGCAAGTATTCACATTCTTTACATGATATTTATGGATATGATGAGTTGGCGTCCACCATGAGCTTGATGTTTTCTGATGGTTTTATTCCGAACCGAGTTGGGGAGCTATACGGTTTCAGACTTGTTCTTATCCGGACTGAGTGGGGGAGATATACAATCGGATATATGGTGGACCCGGATCGAGACCGAGGGGCAGGATAGCCGCAGTGGAGGCGGAGAGCCTAGCGAGGATACTCGATACCGGAGATTGAGATGAACACGGTAGATATCCAGGGGATACCGACCAGGGTTAGATTGGGCACGGCGGATATCCAGGGGATACAGACCGGGGCCAGGGATATTGGGTGACGATCATCTATTGAGATGGTGTCGACGATATCTGCATTTACGTGTCAGTGATGGGCACGAGAGATTTCTGATTTCGGGTGTCGATGCTGGACATCCCTATATATATTGATGTGATTACTATCATGAGATACACAGTTAGATTTCAGTTATTGTAGCCGACCAGGACTGATCCGGGGGACAGTACCTGCATACCTTTTTAGAGGCATTTATGTACACAAAAAGAAATTCAAAACGAGCTATAGTCTTATTACTTTGATATGTCTGATATGACACTGAGATTTTTAAATTGTAAACCTCTTAACATTTTCCACCAAAACAGCTGGACGTATATCCTAAGTAAAGATACTTATTATATTTCATACTATCACGTCTGCTTTATGCCGTGACATATCTATTCCACGGCTATTTTAAAGAAGAGGTTTATATACAAATATTTTCGGCCACTTTGGGCTTATACCTAGATACAGGTCATTTGCACTGATATGTTCTATTTGGGATTTCATGACAGATAGTGTTGCATTATAATATATATGCATATCATATTATATTAGTATATATTATGATAGTACTATACTTATGACCTAGGTATCGTCGTGCATTTCGATTTCTACCTTATGATTTACTTTTATTCACTGAGTTGGCAACTCATCCCCGTTATGCCACAGTTTCTTGCAGATTTTACCGCTTGGATTATCAGAGGCTTGGGCACACATTCCTTTCGGTGATTAATTGGTAAGCGGGTTATTATTGTATCGTACTCACACTTGATTATTCATATATTCTTGTATCTAGTGAAAAACTCCATCAACTTAGAAATAATATATTGTGGACTTAGAAGCGAGACTTAGAATTTGTGTGTGGTGATGTCGCACTCATTGGAGTCGACTTCTGATATTGATTGTTTGGTTCCTCCGTCGTTTTAGCGTGGAGGTTAGCTCCCGTTGGGATGTTATTTTATCGTTGTGGTTGTATTGGGTTTTTATGCAAAATTTACAAAGGAGGTGCTATCGAATTTCAAATTGTCATAGATGCTCTTTAAACATACTTAGTTAAATTTAAGTGGTTATTTTAAATTGATTCCATCTGATGATTTTTAAAACTTCACCTCCAATGTTTTCAAAAGAAAAAGGTTTAGATTCCGGGTTTATGCTTACTTAAACCGTGTCGGCGTGTTTAGATGTCATGTGATTTAAGTGTCGGTCATGTGCCACATTTGGGTCGTGACAAAGTTGGTATCAGAGCGTTTGGTTTAACCTTTGTTCGAGTCTAGGTTTGACTATATGGAGTCTGGGTATACACTTTTGTTACCTAGGCTTGACCTTATAGGACTTAGACTTGATTTTGGGGGTCTTATATCCGAACTTTCGTTATATAGGATGACCTTGGTTGATGGAGTAGGTACTAAGTAGAGTGACATACCGTACATATAATCCGCGACATATTTACGATATGATACTCTGCCTAAGTTACCTTAGGATTTATATCTTGAGATCTTCCTTCTATTCATTCCGTTGATCTATCCTCGGCAATGCATGTTGATTATTCCGGACACCATGTTTATGGGAGCTGAGAGGGCTGCAGTAGAGATACGGTCAGAGCAGACTTGTCTGGGACAAGGACTGACCAGGGTGACATTCCGATGATATAGAGACATGTTGTTTATTCTTATTTGGTCGAGTTCTAATATTGAAGCGAGTTCTTCGGGATCCGCACCAGATGGTGGAGTCATTGCTAGAGATCAGCCGGACTTGAGGCATGATGTTTTCCCCTCTTCGAAGATTGTGGTGTTGCGTACTGTTCAGATAGCGGTACCAATCATTACTGAGGTTATTGAGATGTTGCTCTCAGAGTTCATGAAATTAAAAGTTGACGATGTTTACAAGTGTAGATGGATCAGAAGAATTCATAGCCTTTCATATGTGGGATGGTTAGGACTTTTAATCTGTGGTGGCGCTCCGATGCGAGATCGGTAAAATTGATTTGCTTCTTCTGATGGATCTTGCTCAGACCTGATGCAAGTCGCTCGAGAAAGAGATCGTACAATAAGTATTCCTCCGATGAATTGGGATGAGTTTTCGAAGGCGAGCTTAACCAGATTCTTCTAAAGAGTATCAGAGATGCCAGGTTCATGTTTTTGGAAGTCTTGTAAGGCTCCAGGCATGGTCACAATCGAGTATGACTTGCAACTCACATGATTTTCGTGATATGCCCCTTAAGTGGTTGGTATTAGAGATTTATGAAATAGGAGATTGGTGTGAAGTTTCAGTGGATAGTTGTTCTTCACAGTTGATATTGAAGATTTGATGCATATACTAAGGCGTGTACGATTACACTTTCATGAGGAAATAAAAAAGGAATGACAGTTGTTACTAAAGAGAAAGTGGATTCGGTAATGAGTGTTAGTTCCGGGAAGGTTGGGTAAATAATATCAGCAAGAGACTTGATGTATTCTCTTCAGGAGTTGCTAATAAGTAAAATTGGACCCTGGATCAGTCGTTGGCGCACACGTAGAGATTAGAGATCGCCGTCATCAAGGCGTTGCGGGATATTGGACTACTGGTCAAGAAGATGTAATGAGAGGTATCAGCAGTGGGACTGATGGTGTCATTGTTCTTCACCCACGATTGTATAAAAGAGGCCTGACGTTAGAGATCCGTAAGAAGAACCTGAATTCAGAGACAAAGGACGTTAGACCGTGGCAGACGGCAAGTGGAAATCCTTTCCATGCCAGTTCCGGGTGTATAAACACCTTCCGACATTGAAAAAGATATGCTTCGATGTAATTTGAGTTCGATTTGCGTTTTTATGATTTAAATATTTCATATTTAACATTGAAGAAAGGACAACTCAACCTCCATTATTCAAACATATGTATTTTTTTGAGGATTTGAGGGTCACCTAATGTTTTGTGCCCACCAGGTGCACTTGTTGAGATTTTCGTGCGAGGTGACTGCATTCGATTGGAGTGTTGTGTACACCGGATGTACTACATCGATATTTTTCATGAATATCAATTGCACATGATTAAGAGATTATATATATATGCACATGATTAAGAGATTATATATATATGCACATGATTAAGAGATTATATATATATATATATATATATATATATATATATACACACGCACTCTATGTATACTCAGTATGATTTTGTGCACCCTGATGCACTTGGATTTGATTTTGTGCACCCCGATGCACTTGATACTATTTTGTACACTATTGTTCCATGCACAGTGGATGCAGTGGATATCGTTTCGTGCACGCTTGTTGCATTTAGCGCTGTTTTGTTTTCATGCACACCGTGATGTGTGGTTTGAGATTTACACGCAAACCCGTTATGGTTGATTTTGTTTTCATGATTGTACTTGATAGGATATGTATAGATTTGATTTATGTATTTTTCGCTTGTTCGTTTGCTACCAATATTGCACTACGACTATGACATTGATTGTGTACTTGGAATACACAATGGTTTTTGTATTTGGTATTCTGTTTCATGACTGGTGTAATTCTCACAGCAACCGCTAGAGTTGCAGTTATGTGAAATTATATCTTTGGAGTTTTCACGCACACTGTTGCGATATGATATGTTTCAGTTCATGTGAGAGTTTGGAGTTCCATTTTGATGAGTGGACTTTGTATTTTAAAATTTTAGACCCCGATAAAATTGTTTTGAAATGAGTTGATTGGATTGAGAAAAATATTTTAAGAAGGGGGTTTAATTTAAATTCGGGGACCGAATTTCTTTATGGGGGAGAGACTGTAACATGTTGGAAAATTATAAATATTAAATTATAATTTTAAATAGGAATTTAAATAAAGTTTGCAAATTGATATCACATACGAATTTTGGTATCGGAATTATATCCGTAAAAATTGTAATTATTTTGGTAAATATGAAGAAAAGATGTGATATTATAAATATGATAATTTAATTGTTCTAAACATGACATGATATTTTATATTAAGATAATGATATTTAAGTGTTGGAATAAGTATCTCATATCTTTTATTTTACATGGATTTAGATTGAAAAATGAATTTAAATTGTAACATGATAGGTTATGTTATTTGATAATTCTTTTAAAAGTGGATATATCTTAACCTAGGTTACACTCTCATAACACCTTACCCTCAACCATGCTTAACTCTCTCCACCTCCTCCTTCACAATTCTCCACCTCCTCCTTCCATCATGCCACCTCCATCTCACCCCTCCACCTCATTTATTCTCTACACACAATCTTAATATCTCCACCCTATCTTATTAAAACATCTAGGGAATTCTTATCTCAACTGAATAACACACTTCTTCAGCCCCAAACCAAGAAAATTCCTAAGTGTACATACCATAAGAGAGAATCCATAAATTTCCTTAACCAATTTGCTAACACTATCAACCTAGAAGCCATTACAAACCTTAGATACTTCTTTGAGCAATTCTTGAGCTGGTGTTCCCTTATACATAATCTCCACTGGTATAATTCCTTCTTTCTTTGCATATTCAATTCTGTTTATAATCTGTTTTGATGTGCAGTATAGGAAATTTTTTAGTTTTGTGATATTTAGCCTACAGATATTGAATCTGGAACCACTAGGTGTAATCACTAGAAAATCTAGCAAAACCAGAAGTATCATAAGACCATTAGAAGATTTCACTTAAAACCCAAGCCCCTAATTCATTGGTTGAACCGGTGACAATTACCCATTTTCCGAGCTCGCCGCCCCCCTAGGCTTTTTGTGTTGATTTTTCTTCTTCAGCTTTAGTTTGGTATTTTGTAAGTCACTGTATTGTTTGATTTACTCCATTATTCATGTATAAAAATCTGGGAATGATTAGTAAAGGTTTTATCAAATTTCAGATATTACGATATGGGTTTTTGTATTTTGAACTACAGCTGAAACGTTGACATTCATACGTTAAGTTCAGATGCATTTGATCGTCTTTGGGGTAAGTGAGCTGTATGTTCTAACCTACGGGTGCTTAGCTTGTTGTTTTGGTTTTCGATATCATATTTACATCGATGTGATTTTAAATACGATTATAAGTACGATTTCGAAGATTTCCGAGACGGAGTTGGCGGATATAGCAGCGTGGATTTCAGCAAGCTCATCAAGTTGGTGAGTAGATTTTTATCTACGGGGGAAATCGGGTGGATGGCGTATAGCAGCCCCGCAACCTTATAAATAGTATTATGATATATAGTTGTTTTAGAAATTAATTAAAATATGGATATTTGAATTAAATTGCATCTAGTATGATACTTATTTGCATATAGTTTACGGATGGTTTGGTAAATTGGTATGAAGGATCATGCCGTATAAGAGAGGATTTGAGATATAGTGATAATGTGAGATATTATATGAGGAATTATACCGTATTCGTGATGATGAGTTTCATATGCCGAATAGTGGCCCAGTTTCCTTTAGGCTCGCAGAATAATGTTTATTCTTTTTGAACGTAGTACTTGAAGTGAGCTATACTCTTTTAAAAAACTAACGTTTCGTTTCATTTTTCTAAGATAATGGTAAAGCTCATAGCATGTAATTATATTATTAGATACACTTAGGATTACTTAATTGTGCACGTTAAAATGATTTATTTTATACGTTTCCATAATACGAACACTCTGATAGAACACTGTACAACTACTAATGAGTACTATACCACACAAACACGTATACACATGTTACACTACACCTTATTGGTACTGCCATGTCACTGTAAGACCGTTATGATATATATTGCATATGTAGATGTCGATATGAGTAGGCTATTACACTTTTAGAACACTTGTACAAATACTAATGATTGTCATGCTGCACGAGTACAGACGCATATGTTACACTACACATCATTAATAGTGCCACGACAAAGTAGAATTGATATCTTTGTGCCTGTATGATTTAATTATGCAGTCTTTCTTTATTACTAGTTGTAAATTACGAATATCAGTACTATAGATATTGTATTTGATTCTTATGAATTTTCTGGATATTTTACTCCAGATGATATATATCGGTGGTATGGGACACTGTTATATATGTCTATATAATATATCATCAGAATGATCTATGCAAGTATTCACATTCTTTACTTGATATTTTTGGATATGATGAGTTGGCGTCCACCATGAGCTTGATGTTTTCTGATGGTTTTATTCCAAACCGAGTAGGGGAGCTATACGGTTTCAGACTTGTTCTTATTCAGACTGAGTGGGGGAGATATACAGTCGGATACATGGTGGACCCGGATCGAGACCGAGGGGCAGGATAGCCGCAGTGGAGGCGGGAAGCCTAGCGAGGATACTCGATACCGGAGATTGAGATGAGCACGGCAGATATCCAGGGGATACCAACCGGGGTTCGATTGGGCACTGCGGATATTCAGGGGATACCGACCGGGGCCAGGGATATCGGGTGACGATCATATATTGAGATGGTGTCGACGATATCTGCATTTACGTGTCGGTGATGGACACGAGAGATTTCTGATTTCCGGTGTCGATGCTGGACATCCCTATATATATTGATGTGATTATTATCATGAGGTACACAGTTAGATTTCAGTTATTGTAGCCGACGAGGACTGATCCGGGGGACAGTACCTGCATACCTTTTTAGAGGCATTTATGTACACAAAAAGAAATTCAAAACGAGCTATAGTCTCATTATTTTGATATGTCTGATATGACACTGAGATTTTTAAATTGTAAACCTCTTAACATTTTCCACCAAAACAGCAGGACGTATATCCTAAGTAAAGATACTTATTATATTTCATACTATCACGTCTGCTTTATGCCGTGACATATCTATTCCGCGGCTATTTTAAAGAAGAGGTTTATATACAAATATTTTCGGCCACTTTGGGTTTATACCTAGATACAGGTCATTTTCATTGATATGTTCTATTTGGGATTTCATGACAGATAGCGTTGCATTATAATATTTATGCATATCATATTATATTAGTACAGATTATGATAGTACTATACTTATGACCTAGGTATCGTCGTGCATTTCGATTTCTACCTTATGGTGTACTTTTATTCACTGAGTTGGCAACTCATCCCCGTTGTGCCACAGTTTCTTGCTGGTTTTACCGCTTGGATTATCAGCGGTTTGGGCACACATTCCTTTCGGTGATTAATTGGTAAGTGGGTTATTATTATATCATACTCACACTTGATTATTCATATATTCTTATATCTAGTGAAAAACTCAATCAACTTATAAATGGTATATTGTGGAGTTAGAAGCAAGACTTAGAATTTGTGTATGGTGATGTCGTACTCATTGGAGTCGACTTCTAATATAGATTGTTTGGTTGCTCCGTCGTTTGGGCGTGGAGATTAGCTCCCGTTGGGATGCTATTGTATCATTGTGGTTGTATTGGGTTCTTATGCAAAATTTACAAAGGAGGTGCTATCGAATTTTAAATTGTCATAGATGCTCTTTAAACATATTTAGTTAAATTTAAGTGGTTATTTTAAATTGATTCCATCTGATGATTTTTAAAACTTCACCTCCAATGTTTTCAAAAGAAAAAAGGTTTAGATTCCGGGTTTCGGCTTACTTAAACCGTGTCGGCGTCTTTAGATGTCACGTGATTTAAGTGCCAGTCACGTGCCACATTTGGGTCGTAACAAAGTTGATATTAGAGCGTTTGGTTTAACCTTTGTTCGAGTCTAGGTTTGACTATATGGAGTCTGGGTATACACTTTTATTATCTAGGCTTGACCTTATAGGACTTAGACTTGATTTTGGGGGTCTTATACCCGAACTTTCGTTATATAGGATGACCTTGGATGATAGAGTAGGTACTAAGTAGTGTGACGTACTGTACATATGTTCCGCGGCATATTTACGATATGATACTCTGCCTAAGTTACCTTAGGATTTATATCTTGAGATCTTCCTTCTATTCATTCCGTTGATCTATCCTCATCAATGCATGTTGATTATTTCGGACACCATGTTTATGGGAGCCGAGAGGGCTGCAGTAGAGATACGGTCAGAGCAGACTTTTCTGGGACAAGGACTGACCAGGGTGACATTCCGATGATATAGAGACATGTTGTTTATTCTTATTTGGTCGAGTTCTAATATTGAAGCGAGTTCTTCGGGATCCGCACCAGATGGTTGAGTCCTTGCTAGAGATCAGCCGGACTTGAGGCGTGATGTTTTCCCCTCTCCGAAGATTGTGGTGTTGCGTACTGTTCAGATAGCGGTACCAATCATTGCTGAGGTTATTGAGATGTTGCTCTCAGAGTTCATGAAGTTAAAAGTTGACGATGTTTACAAGTGTAGATGGATTAGAAGGATTCATAGCCGTTCATATGTGGGATGGTTAGGACTTTTAATCTATGGTGGCGCTCCGATGCGAGATCGGTAAAATTGATTTGTTTCTTCCGATGGATCTTGCTCAGACCTGATGCAAGTCGCTCGAGAAAGAGATCGTACAATATGTTTTCCTCTGACGAATTGGGATGAGTTTTCGAAGGTGAGCTTAGCCAGATTCTTCTGCAGAGTATCAGAGATGCCGGATTCATGTTTTTGGAAGTCTTGTAAGGCTCCGGGCATGGTCATAATCGAGTATGACTTGCAACTCGCATGATTTTTGTGATACGCTCCTTAAGTGGTTGGTATTGGAGATTTGTGGAATAGGAGATTGGTGCGAAGTTTCAGTGGACAGTTGTTCTTCACAGTTGATATTGAAGATTTGATCCATATACTAAGGCGCGTACGATTACACTTTCAGGAGGAAATAAAAAAGGAATGACAGTTGTTACTAAAGAGAAAGTGGATTCAGTAATGAGTGTTAGTTCCGGGAAGGTTGGGTAAATAATATTAGCAAGAGACTTGATGTTTTCTCTCCAAGAGTTGCTAATAAGTAAAATTGGATCCAGGATCAGTCGTTGGCGCACACGCAGAGATTAGAGATCGCCGTCATCAACGCGTTGCGGGAGACTGGACTACTGGTCAAGAAGATGTAAGGAGACGTATCAGCAGTGGAACTGATGGTGTCATTGTTCTTCACCGAACGATTGTATAAAGAGGCATAACGTTAGAGATCCGCAAGAAGAACCTGAATTCAGAGACAAAGGACGTTAGACCATGGCAGACGGCAAGTGGAAATCCTTGCTATGCCAGTTCCGGGTGTATAAACACCTTCTGACATTGAAGAAGATATGCTTCGATGTCATTTAAGTTCGATTTGCGTTTTTATGATTTAAATATTTCATATTCAATATTGAAGAAAGGACAACTCAACGTCCATTATTCAAACATATGTATTTTTTTTTTAGGATTTGAGGTTCACCTAATATTTTGTGCATACCAGGTGCACTTGTTGAGATTTTCGTGTGAGGTGACTGCATTCGATTGGAGTGTTGTGTACACCGGATGTTTTTACTACATCGATATTTTCCGTGTATATCAATTGCACTTGATTAAGAGATTATATATATATATATATACACACACTCTATGTATACTCAGTATGATTTTGTGCACCCTGATGCACTTGGATTTGATTTTGTGCACCCCGATGCACTTGATACTATTTTGTACACTATTTTTCCATACACAGTGGATGCAGTGGATATTGTTTCATGCACGTCTGTTGCACTTAGCGCTGTTTTGTTTTCATGCACACCGTGATGTGTGGTTTGAGATTTACATGCAAACCCGCTAGGGTTGATTTTGTTTTCACGATTGTACTTGATAGGATCTGTATAGATTTGATTTATGTATTTTTTGATTGGTTGTATGCTACCGATATTGCACTACGATTATGACATTTATTGTATCATACACACACTTGATTATTCATATATTCTTGTATCTAGTGAAAAACTCAATCAACTTAGAAATGGTATATTGTGGACTTAGAAGCGAGACTTAGAATTTGTGTGTGGTGATGTCGCACTCATTGGAGTCGACTTCTGATATAGATTATTTGGTTGCTCCATCGTTTGGGCGTGGAGGTTAGCTCCCGTTGGGATGCTATTTTATCATTGTGGTTGTATTGGGTTTTTATGCAAAATTTACAAAGGAGGTGCTATCGAATTTCAAATTGTCATAGATGCTTTTTAAACATACTTAGTTAAATTTAAGTGGTTATTTTAAATTGATTCCATCTGATGATTTTTAAAACTTCACCTCCAATGTTTTCAAAAGAAAAAGGTTTAGATTCCGGGTTTCGGCTTACTTAAACCGCGTCGGCGTCTTTAGATGTCACGTGATTTAAGTGCCGGTCACGTGCCACATTTGGGACTTGACAAACTGGGATACGGTCGTTTGAGGATCGAGGGTCCCATTGAACATTCCTACTGCAGGAGATTCTTCGATGCGTTGTTCTCACTTAGACCACAGGTTTCGCCACCGTATTGCGTATTGAACTCATGTTTCTCCTGTTTTCACCCTTGCATTGATTAGTGTCGTGATTGGGGTACGCTCGCTCACACTGGCGAACCGCTGTGTGAATAACAGCTCCATCTCTGTGAAGGTTTTTACGATGTCATTTAGTAGCTCCGAGTACCATTCAAAAGCCGTCTCTGATAGGCTACCAACGAACCAGCGAAGTAACAGTTTGTCGTCGCCTCCAGTATTGCCGCACAAAGCTCTGAACTATGCAACGTGTTGGTGTGGGTTGCCTGTCCCCTTGTATACATGTAACTTAGGGATCGTATATCCCGGTGGGTATTTGATTTGGTCATACCAGCTTGGATACGGTTACCCAGTTCTGATGATTTTGCCAGCCGCTTTACTAGCTTGATGAGCTCGTATTTGTTGAGCTATATAGTCATCAAGAGCAGCCTTGGAGATCGTTTCCTGCTTAGCTGTCGACAAAGCTGGAAGAGGGTTTGAAGTTTCCTCTCTTTCATCCTCGATGATTATCAGCGGATCCTTGGCTAGAGGCTCTAGCTGAATCATCATTCCAACCATGTCCTGGAACAAAAGCGTCATCTTCTTTATGTTAGCAGCTGTTCTGTGGCCTCCTTGTCTTTTCTTTCAAGCATCCTTCGCAGGAACTCTGTATCGGTCTCCTTCTCTTGACGTTGTTCAGTTGCTGGATCCGAACTTTCATTCTGTCCAGTGAGTGCTTCCATCTTGGTCAGCATTTCTTGGAGCTTTTGTTGTTGCTCCTGAGTTTTTGTCAATGACCGAGTTTGTGGTCGATGACTTACGGAAGCACGACTTTCATCTTTCCCAGAAGCTATGTAGACCATATGCATGATCATGCCCCCAGACTTAGGGTGTTCGGGTCCAGCATCTTTGGAATTTGCCGCAGGCGGTGGGATGTTCTCTAGCCACCCTTTTGTGGGAGGTTGAAGTTGAAGGAGCCATTATGACAGGCACCTCTGTTGAAGAAGCCCCTCGCTGTATGACTGGGGGATGATATTTCTTTTGCCGAGCCTTCGATTTTTCGGTCGGCGGGAGTAGTTTTCGTCGATCACAGAGTCCTGGACTTTTTGCCAGAATCTGTGAATTTGGGAAGAGAGCCGCTGATGGGGCCGCTCCAGCTTTTCTTACACAGGGACCTCAACAAGAGGAGGTGATTTCTTCAGTACCGCTGTAGGAGAGTTTTTGCGCACCCTCTCCAGCGGTTTAAAGCTATTCCCAGTTGGAACAGTAGTATCGACTTCCACCATTGGATTTGGTGGGGTACGTCCATAAAGGGAGTTGCCCCTGGATTTTCTTACTCGGCGCCAGTGGCGACGTTGAGCGTGCCTCGCTGAAGGAACCGTCTTGGTTTCGAAAGCTGTTGCAGCTTTCCCCTGGTTTTGTTGAGGAGCTCCAGTAGTTGCCAGCCTATTAAAGACCAACGTCCTTGGCATGTTTTGATAGGAGACGGTCAGCCTCTCGAAGACCAATCGCCTGACTGATGAAGCACTTTTGACGGCTTCATTTGCAGCTGGAATTGGGAGGGCTATCCTTTTTGGGGTAGCCCCTTCGGGAATCACGGGCTTCTTTGCAGGCCCGATTGAGTTTTGGCTCAGCCTATTAAAGACTGAGACCCCTTTTTTGGATGGCTTGTTGAGAGGAGCCGTTGCGGTCGTCAGTCGGTGGAAGACCGACTTCTTGGGAACATCGGGTTGCGGCGTTGAGGCACCGATGCTCATTGGTGGGAGCATGGTCCCGAAGAACAATCCAGTAGTGGCTTCTGTTACTTGCCCCACTGGCATTGAATAAATGGTAGCCGCGTTGGGTCCATAAGTCACTTCTCCAATTGGGGCAGAGCGGGAGTTGCTGTTGCAAGTTGTGCAGATAGAAGTTATTGATATTCTCTTCTTCTGCATAGGAACAAGACACCAAATCTTATACCTCGAATCCAAGGGCAACCATAGCGAACCGCGATTTTGTTCGTGAAACACGACACACGAAGTGTGGAGTGGAAAGAGCAAAAGGTCCCACCGGGTATGCCAGAATCTGTTCACCGCCGGAAGACGGACCGGGATGTCGGGACGTCTG
Source organism: Agapanthus africanus (assembly GCA_030015575.1). Classification (NCBI taxonomy): domain Eukaryota; kingdom Viridiplantae; phylum Streptophyta; class Magnoliopsida; order Asparagales; family Amaryllidaceae; genus Agapanthus; species Agapanthus africanus. The sequence goes on from CM057338.1 coordinate 366,116,331, forward strand.
GCCTGAGTTCTGGGGGAAGATGCTATTTGGATTTAACCGTCCACCTCTCTGAAGATGCCAATTGATTTATGGCACCGTATATCGGAGGTTTGGACGGATGCGGCTGTTGTAGCTGACTTCATCAGATTCCCCTCGTTTGCGAGGGTTTTTTTTAATTATGGGGACGCTCTTTCCTGTAGGCGCAAGCCCCTGTAGTTAATTATGTTACCGCGATACGGTAACCACTTTCTCCTGCTCCGGACGTTCACTTCGTGTCGTGTGTTTTGTTTTGGTTTCGGTTACCCGTGGATTGTATACAGAGACTAGTTTATGTTTTCGCCCGTAGGGCGTGGATTAGTCCAAATCCATATATTTTTAGATTTGGGTTTGGGTTGATTTAAAAATCATTAATCTGGTTTGAGATTAAGATCGACTTAAAATGTATGAGCGTTCGGGCTCAAGTATTTTAGTTTAAGGACATCGCGGTCCATTATCGCCATATTTGAGGCGTAATGTTAGTTTATGGATGTTTCGGTCCATTATCGCCGTATTTGGGGGCGAATGTTAGTTTAGAGACATTTCGGTCCATTATCGCCGTATTTGGGGGCGAATGTTAGTTTAGGGACATTTCGGTCCATTATTGCCGTATTTGGGGGCGAATGTTAGCTTAGGTGGATCCATTATCGCCGTATTTGGGGGCGAATGTTAGTTTAGGGACATTTTGGTCCATTATCGCCGTATTTGGGGGTGAATATTAGTTTTGGGATATTTCGGTCCATTATCGTCGTATTTGGGGGCGAATGTTAGTTTAGGGACATTTCGGTCCATCATTCATCCTGTGCTCACGTGTATTTGTTACGTGGCAGAGTGAACAATGGAGATATGGAATGTGCCCAATTTGGGCGCGATCCGATTTAAGATATGCACGTCAATTTGGAAGTGCATAAAGGGAAGAAGTTGTTGGTCGTCAGGACCCACCACCTCTCTGAAGACGTTGAGGAATTACAATGATATATATCAGAGGTATGAAAAGATGTACTCTTAAACCAAACCCGCATTTGAGGGGAAAGGGGTTGTTGTGGACTCAAGAATTTTTGGTCATATTTGAAACCTTGGAAATCAAGAGCATATGGGCTCGATTGATTTTTTTATTAAGGATACGTTAGTCCAATTTGAGACTAAGATCCACTTAACAATATTTTAGGATCTTCTTTATTTAAGACCCAGCAACAGAGCATTTGGACTCGTTGCAAGACTTTAGCAACTTAGCCAATTTGGGCTTTAGTTTGCTTAGTCTCCCTTTTTTTGAAAAAGTGCTAAGCCCTTGTTTGGGCCTGTTTATTCAGTCCCTCTTTTTTATGCAAAAAGTGTTGAGCACTTATATGAGTTCTGACGCCCATATATAATCATGTGGAGCTTTCAGTCATGGGCATTGTCCAATAAGTGTTGAACACTTTACTCATTTTGTATTTATATGGAGTGCTAGGCGCTCTTTATGGCGTTCACATAGGGAGCGCGTGAGGCGCTGCCCAATGAGTATTAAGCACTCAGCCGTTTTGGGCTTCCTGTGGAATGCTAAGCACTCTTTTCTTCTTTTTTACGGCGCCCACGTGGGGATCACGTGTGGCGTTGGGCGCTGCCCAATGAGTGTTGAGCACTCAGCCATATTGGGCTGTCTGTGGAGTGCTAAGCACTCTTTTCTTCTCTTTTGCAGCGCCCACGTGGGGAGCATGTGAGGCGCTGGGCGTTGCCCAATGAGTGTTGAACACTCAGCCGTTTGTCTCTCTTTTTCTTTATGGAGTGCTGAGCACTTTATGTCGCCCTCGTGATTTTCACGTGTGGTGCGGGCGTCGGGCGCTTCCTAATGAGTGCTAAGCACTCTCTTTTGTAGCGCTCACGTAAAGAGCACGTGAGGTGCTAGGCGCTTTTAGAGGCACCCACGTGGGAAGTACGTGGGGCGCTGAATTCTTTTCTCCTCTGTTATAGACATTTTTGCCCATTAATGATCACCAGGATCTTTGTTTTGAAGATCTACGACCAAGCTTCATTTTTAAGAACCAAGTTCTTTTATAAGAACTAGCTTTCTCTTGTATGCTTTTGTTTTTTAAGGAACTCAATTTCTAGTTCTTTTCTGAATTTTTGATTCTCAAGAACAAGTTCTTCCCGATGAGAATCAAATTCTCAACTTGTAGGAGACTTGCCTCACGGATCTCAGATCCAGAGAAAAACTAAGTTCTTTTAAAAGGGTTAAACCCTTCAATAGGCAAATGAGATGTTTTGATATCTATTTTTTTATTTACCTAGCGTTTTGAGGAGGGAGATCTTCTTCCTTGAGAATTTAATTCTCTGTTCCTTTTGAAGCTTTCTGTCTTTTTTTTTCCAGAAGCTTATGAGGGGTTCCTCTATGTCAGACTTGAAGTCTTGGGTCTTTTATATAGTAGAGGCAATTTGTTAATTAGGGGAAATTTCTCATTGAGAGATTCCAATTGATTTGGAGAATTTTACCCATCATTGGATCTTTGATCCAAGGGTTTCTGTTTTACAGAACGTATTTTCTTGTTTTTTCAACAAGATTGGGAAAATATTTTCCCATATGCATACTTTTTTTCAGTGAAATGGTGATTTTTAACCACCATTGAATTTTTAATCCAAGGGTTCTTTGATTTTATAGAGGGCAATTTTTCTTGTTTAGAAAGATTGAGGAAATATATCTCAAAATATAATTTTATTCTATGATCCCTCCGATGGTATCTTTCTTATTCTTTAGAAAGATTTGGGGAATGCTTTCTCCTGACAGAATTTAATTCTGCATTTTTGAGGATTTATCATCTCCGTTGGATCTTTTGATCCAACGGTTCTGTTTAACAGAGAGTAGAATTTAATTCTACCTGGGCGTCGGCGCTCACATGTTGTGTACGTGAGGCGCCACCTGAGAGTTTTAACTCTTATTTAATAGAGTCTTTTGTGCTTTGTACACTGGCGCCTGCGTGAGGAGCACGTGCAGCGCTATATGAGAGTTTTAACTTTTATTTAATTTAATAGATTCTTTTGTGCTTTGCACACTGGCGCCTGCGTGAGGAGCACGTGAGGCACCACCATAGAATTTAATCCATTAAGATTGGCTCTGGTGCTGGCGCCCTTGTGGAGGGCACGTGAGGTGTTGCCTCATTAATTTTGATAAGAGCTTTGCTCTTTTATTGGGGAAACAGTGGGTAAAATTCCCCAAATCAATTTTGAGACCACTTAAATCAATTGGAATCTCTCAATAAGAGATTTTCTCAAAACTAATTAACAATTTGCCATACCTCTATAAAGGACCTGAGACTTCAAGTCTCACAGGGAGACACACAGAGAGAAGGAGAGAGAACGAATCCCCGAGAAGCTTCTGCAAAATACAACGAGCTCTTGAGGGAACAGAGAATTTAATTCTCAAAGGAAGAATACTTTCCTCCTCTAAACCCTTGGTAAAGAAAAAAGATCAAAATATCTCTATCACATCTAAGGGTTTAACCCTTTTAAAAGAACTTAGTTCTTTCTCTGGATCTGAGATCCACAAGACAAATCTTCCATAAGTTGAGAATTTAATTCTCATCGGGAAGATCTTGTTCCTGAGAATCAAAAATTCAGGAAAGAATAAGTTTTAAACGGAGTCCATGATGCTCCAGGAACTCAGTTTCTTCAAGTCGAGAACTTAGTTCTTTAAAAACTCAACCTAAAATCCTCAAATATAGTGATTTTAGCGAGCGTCAATTTAGTCTTTTCTTTTAACAGCGCCTAAAAATATTAATAGAGATTTAAATCTCTAAAAATGATAAAAGGAAAAAGACTAGCGCCTCACGTGCTTCCTATGTGGGTGCCCCTTTTAACAGCGCCTAGCGCCTTACGTGAAAGACACGCGGATGCCCAAAACAGAAGGCCAACGCCGCATGTGCTCATCATGTGGGTGCTGAACAAAAGTGCATAACACTCCACAAACAGCCAAAATGGCTTAGTGCTCAACGCTCATTGGGCGGCGCCCATGACTGAATACTTTACATGTCATATATATGAGCGTCAGAGGTCAAATAAGTGCTCATCACTTTGGCATAAAAGAAAGGGGCTGAACAAACAGAGCCCAAATAAGTGTCTAGCACTTCTGAATAATAGAAAAGACTAAGTAGACCAAACCCCCAAATTGGTTAGGTCTCTGAAGTTTTTCCTACAGCTGAGCTTAAATGCTCTGTTGTTGGATCCAAGATAAAAACGATCTTTGAAATTCCGCTAAGTTGATCTTAGTCTCAAATTGGACTAACGTATCCTTAGTTAAAAACAAATTGAGCCCTAAATGCTCATATATATTTAAGTTGATCTTAATCTCAAACTAGATTAACGGTCTTTAAATGAAACCAAGCCCAAATCTAAAACATACGGATTTGGACTAATCCACGCCCTACGGGCGACGACATAAACTAGTCTCCGTATACAATCCACGGGCAACCAAAATAAACAAAAACACACACGACACGAAGTGAACTACCGGAGCAGAAGAAAGTAGTTATCGCAATGCAATAACGTAATTAACTGCAGGAGTTTGCTTCTGTAGAGAAGAGCGTCCCTACAATCAAAAACCCCTCACAAATGAGAAGGAATCTGATAAAGTCTGCTACAACGGCCGCATCCGTTCAAACCTCCGATATACGGTGCCATAAACCAATTTGGTATCTTCGGAGAGGTGGACAGATAAATCCAAATAGCATCTGCCCCCAGATTCAGGCAAGACGATCCATCCCGGTTCGTCTCCGTTTTTGGCGGTAAACAGCACTAAAGGGGCGCTAGGCTGAGATGATTCTTTGGGAGTTTGCGCGTGATTTCCCACATAAGGAAAATAGGGTTTCTTTTTATCGTGACATTAGGTCAACGATAACATACTCAAACAATCCCATATATATGGAAAGTTGAAACACTTACAGATTTAACGACACTTCATCAAGAAGTAAATGGCATGAGAATGTAGTCTAAACTATAGGGTTTTTCTTCAGGTCTGACGATCGGGGATCCGATGACGAAGGAAATTGCTTAGTAACACTGTGTGCGTTTGGGCTTCGTCCCGAATGACGTATTGCATTTCAGATTGCTTGATAGACTTTACTCTTATATTTGACATTATTATTATGGGTGGCGACTTTATAGATGTATATTTTAAGATTGATGGTGTATAGTTTTCTTTCTTTATTATCTGGGATGGATATTTCTATATTTTGTTTGACTATTTCAGGCATGGAGTACAGGTGTACAGGGTACATGAAGTTTACATGATAGATGATGTGTGCAGGGCACACATTTAATAAGGATACGTTAGCAGGTAGGAACTCTCTCTCACGCAAGAGACCCTCTTTATGCTAGGGAAGCATATGAAGGTGAGACTAGGTGCAAAACGTCAGCTGCTCGGAGTAGTGACTGTGGTGTTGCATGCTGGGTATGGAGGGAGCAGTTAATAAAGTCGTCCCGACTGGGTCAGGATGAGGTTGCCATGTGCTATAGGCCGAGTGACCGAAGTGGTTATCCCATGGACACTTTTACCTGTTTACATATAGCCGGACTAGAGGTCTGACTCGTCGTACGTGGTGTTGGATATGTATGCCCTAGATGCCTTCATTGTATAGGATGCTAGGGATATGTATGTACAGGACAATCTTGCTCAATATGATTGTACGCTATTTGGTTTGTCTTTATCTTAACATATGATGTGTTTTACTTAGTATTTCATATCATGTATACATGTTGATAAAGCCCTTAGGATGTTGCCTTGACTACCAAGACTATGATGCAGATCATACTGGTGGGGCTTGTATAGTCTGAAAGCACATCCTTTAACAGTTCCTAGTCGATGGAGTATCGAGACAGGGCATCGATATTCCAGAGTAAACTAGTGTGTACGTTTCTTGACCCTGTATTGGGCCGATGGTTGATCCCATAACCATTGGTGTTTAACATCAAAGATTGTACATAGGTGCTCATTAGAGAATGGGTACACTGAATATGACTCGCCGAGAACTCCTAGATGGTACCAACCTATTGTCAGATAGCAGTTCTCTGGTGACACTTGTACATGTTAGTTTGTAGATCCAAGATCGTCATAGTGTCTTATGTGGTTCCCACTGTGCTTTGATTTCCTCCCTACTACGGGTCATCAGAGTCATATAAACAGGTGGATTTTGGATATAGTCCCGAGTCACATGGAGGCAGCAAGCGATAGGAGGGGTTTCGTCTCTCCCGGTATTGGGAGTTGATGTTGCGCTATGTTCGATGAGCTATAACAGCAAGTCCCTGGTTACGGCTGATGAGATTTACTGGTATGTGTTATCAGTAGTTTCTCGAAAAGTTATAGGTCACACATCGGCATGACTAATCAAGTTATTGGGGTTTGACGATTCTACCTCCACACTTGATATGCGACATATCAGACGAAGAGACCGGATTGTATGGCAAGTTTTACTTATAGGCTCATTGGGGTTCAGATGAGTTTGCTCATCGGCCTTCTTTTCGATATGTACCTGGGTAGCCGTTACGTACAGCTAGTGCCGTTGATGGACTTGTGGTTAAACCCACTGCCAGCGTACTGTCGAGTCTTTAGAGTCCTACACAGAGGGTTTTCCTGGTTCAGGCAAAACGATGTAGAGGCCATATGGTCTTACGACAGGGTTTCGATCATATACGTGTACTGGCTACACGGATGATGTTCGGACGGATAATACTGGTAGGCTTTGGTTTAAGCCAGATACTAGTATTATATTATTGGATTGTTGTTATCTTATTGTATTCATATTTTTCGGAATACGAATACGGGTATGTGCACGTGGGCGCTAATTAAGGTTTTAATTTCTTCATGTTCTTTGCACATCGGCGCCCACGTGAAGAGCACGTGCGGTGTCAATATAAGAGTTCTTAACTCTGGCGCTGGCACCCTCATGGAAGGCACGTGAGACGCTGCCTCTTAAATTTTGAACAGAGCTTTGCTCTTTTATTGGGAGAAACAAATGCCCCTCCACCGTTGCGCTCACGTGGCTTATACGTGAGTGCAGTGGTGGCACCTTTTCCACCGTTCGATCTCCTGGGGAGTTGAACCATCTCTTAAAGTTTTATAAATAGGGTATTTGGCCCTTGAGATGGTTTCTTTTTAACCTTCTTCTATCTTGAGAATTTAATTCTCCTTTCAGAGCTCAGATCTCTGTTTAAAGAAACTCTTTAGAGTCAAAACTCTGTCAAAGTTTTGGTAAGAACCATGACCATGTCCTAATGTTTAAGGAATTTTTTTCATGTCTTAGGGTTTTTAACCCATTAACAGAGCTTTGCTCTTCTTTTGCGATGATCTCTTAGAGATCTAAAAAAATTTACTTGAGTAGATCGTAGATCTTAAAGATCTTTTAGGGTTTTACCCTGTTAGCAATTTTGTTTTTGAAGGTTATTTGGAATATAATTCCCTTTCTCGAGTGGAGTTTTGGATGTTATCCCATTGTTCTATAGAACTTGGCTCTGAAGAATTTCTTAAAGAAATTCTTTTGGGAATTTTATTCCCTTCATAATTTCTTGACAGATTTGAAATCTGTTTACAGAACACAGTTTTCGAGGGAGTTCAACTCCAGAGTTTAATGATGTTTTCTCATTTATTAAAAATCCTTTTGGATTTCATTTATAATGAGTGGTTGCCCCATCATTGATGGGGCGTTACCTTAATTTTGTGGGACCCCATGTCCCTTTCTTTTTGAACTGCGGTGCAGTACAAATTTAAGTGTAAAAGAATGCTAAGGCCTTGAACATTGTGTCAATAGTTGACCCCTCTCTTTTAATGCAGGTACTATGGCTTTCGATTCCTCCTTTCCTTTCGTTCTTTCGGAGGGTGCCTTTGCCGACGCGCCTGTAGATTGGGAAGTCTTCACACTTATCCGGGACCATGACCCAGAGCAAAAGTCTCTTTATCTGTAGGGGTCATGGTATAGTCAAATTATTCGGGGTTGGCGTAGTTTTACTTGCGCAGCGTATTCGGAGCCGGTCCCGGCCATCCATTATGTTGATTCGCCATCGGTGACCTTCGCAGTAGAAGAGGTCAACTGGACCTCGGAAGGTCGTCTTCAGCCTTCCATGGTTTCAATACCAGTGCAGCCACCGATGGCCTTGGATATTTTGGGGCGACACATTTTCCAGGGAGAGTCGTGTCCTTGGGGAAAGTTTATATGATAGGAACAACTCCTCGACAGTCGGCCGGCAATTTACAGTGGGCCCGATATATCCTGTCGGCCAAGAAATCGCTGTTATTAAAGACCGGGTTGTATCCTGCGATCTACACGCCCCTCTTTCACTACCACGCTCCTCATGTGTGGTGGATCAAATCCTTTTTGGAACATTGGAACATCCCGACCCATACCTTTCTCCTATGATATCGGGAGGTTTCGATTTCATTGGAGGAGTTTGCGGAGATCTCCAGCCTATCTGACTTACCTGTCAGAGGGGAGTACTATGAGGAGCTACTTCCTCCCGACGAGTATGTCTTCACCACAAATCAGTGGTAATGGGCCTTACTCCGGAGAACTCCGTTCAACATCAGTTCCCAAGCTTGATTAAGGTGTTGAACATGTACGAGAATTTATTCTTAGAGTCTGGCGGGCATGGAGTTGGCTTCGCAGATTTTATCGCCCGCCTTTTTCGTCCGGAAGTTCTGTCTAAATAGGCTGAGAAATTCGCCAAACTTGACGACCCGTTCGGGTTCGGTTCGAATAACTTGCCGACTGCGGTGGCGGATTTGAAGAAATTCTTTATTCTGGATACTCCAATAGTCCCCTTTGCAGAGATTGATGCCCCGGATGTTGATGAAGAGACGTTCATTCTGGGATTTATTGGCTTGTGGATGAGTTGGTTTGTGCTTCCGACGCACCCCCGCTACATGAGGCCATCTATTTTTTATCCGGCTCATCGCATCGTCACGAGGACGTGCGTGGTCGTTGGGATTGCCGGGTTGGCTCATTTGTATCATGGCTTGAGCCTAGCTGCTAACACCACTCAACCGGGGGTAAAGCCCTTGTATCTCCCATTGTATTGCTTCATATTATGGATCGAGATGCACGTGGTGGGCGCCTTTGGTGTTCATAAATGACCCTGATTCTACGAAGGGTATAACTTCCCCCGAGTCATGCATCTAGTTGACACTTCCGCTCCAGATCCATTACAGCGAGAGGCTCGGTGACTGCTCTTTCGCCCACACATGGTTGGGTACAGTATGACCTTTATTGATAGAGTCCTGACTATCGGCAAATGATCTTCCAAGGTGGTCCAACCGTTGCATGATACTTTCAAGGATGGGGCTTCTGCTATGAGGGATCAGGAGGTTATGCACCTCTATTCGATCATGCCGGGCTTCCTAGTATTTAGACAGAACACCGCAGTGCTGTTTATGAGGTACAACCCACATCGTTTTGCCCAACAATTGGGTTATAACCAAGGTGTTCCTCTTGAGGAGTTTTTAGTTGAGCCGGTTCCTATGGAGGAGGGTATTCACAGCGCAATGCATCATTTTATGCGATTAAATACGGGGTCCCATTTCCTTATCGGCGAGCCGAGCTATGTGCCAAAAGCCCCGAATGCTTACATCACGTGGTACCAGAAGGCGACAGGTGCTGTTATCAGGGAGGAGAGGTAGTTTCTACTTGACCACAAGGATGCCGTCCCATCCGGTAATCCATTGGTCCCGATGAAGCAACGGACCACTGTTCGTTCTTCTTTAAGAGAAATCACTACGGCTGTAGTCCCACGAGCTTTTCCTGATAAGCTTCGACCAGATGTTCCTGCGAATGCGGTAGTCATGGCGTCTCCGGACTCGGGCATCGGTTCAGAGATCGGGACCCGTCGTTCGAAAAAACCCGTTAAGCGAAAGCTTTTATCGGCGGCGGCGGGCGTTGTTTCGCAGAAAAGGAAGAAGTCCCTATTTTCTGCCGACGTCGTATTCAGACAGAAGCCTCACACCCCTTATAGTGAGGGCATGTGCGAATATGGCACCAACGAGGGTTTATTTGATGCGCCTGTGACCGATACCGACCTTCAGGCTGCCATTGATTCTTCCAAACGCTGGCCCATGAAGAAGCAGAGTTGGTTTCTATTGTGGAGTCTGGTATACTTCATTTCCTCTTTTCTGCATATATCCCCTCCTTCCTTATTATGCTTTATCAACGCTCTCCTCTTTAACAGGTACCTCTGCTGAAGAGGCTCCCGCGGCTTCCCTCACGACGTTTGTGGAGGAAGAGAGGCTCCACGCTTCTTTGGGCCTTGGTATAATTCGTTTCATTACACCTTTACTTTAATTCCTTTTATTCATGTTCTGACTCTCTTTCTTTATCCTATTACAGGGACCACCAAAACCCAGGCTATTCCAAGTGCAGTGCCAATCCCAGGTGGTGATGTAGGAAAGCTTTCAGAGCCATCGACCGTGGCCGAGGCCCTCCCAAGGCCACCACAGGAGGCGTTGCTGAAGCAGCCGATGATAGATGTCGTAGTGGCTTCGGAGGCCGAGCTCGGTTCGGACGACGACGTCCCCCTATTGGAAGTTTTAAGGAGGTCGGTTCTCATGGTCCAGGATGAGAGGAAGTGTAGAAAGCATGCTGTGAGGGAACGCAAAGTTGTCTTGGCCGCGGGTGCAGGTTCGAGTAATGTTCCACCTGCTAACATTCCTTCGGTGGACATTCTTTCTGCCCTATCTACTGCTCAGAGACAGGTTGCGCGTGCAGCTCATGAAAAGGGTGGACGACTACTTCAAGATAGAATAATGTACGGCTCTTAGTAACAGTATTTTTTTAACATATGCATTTTTTATTTACAGAGCCAGATTTGGGTGACGGCGTGACAGAGGAAGTGCCGTTAATTAAAGAGCCTGAAGTGGCCAATCGTTTTCTGGAATCTGGAACCGTTTCAACTGTCCCTCCCTCTCCCTATAGATCGGCGGGTGACGCAAGCATTATGACGACCCTTGTCGAGTCAGGGGATGAAGCTGTGGGTGCTGAATCTACCCTCTCCATGGAAACCGAAAAAACCGTTACAACCGGTGATGCTTCGGGCATGGTTTCGATTTCTGACCCGTCAAGTACTCCTTGGGCTATTATCTTTAAGTTTTTAATCCTGCTAAGCATCTCTGATGATATTTCTTTTGTCCTGAGCATAGGCACGGTAAACCCTGAAGCTGTACTGGCTGAAGAATTACAGCTGGCCGTTGCATTGACTGTCACGGTTCCTTCTCCCTCTTCTGAGGCTCCCCGAATTTTTGAAGGTAAAGACTTCTGATTTATTTGCTTCACTGTAGATACCATTGTTTCCCCAATTGAGAGCAAAGCTCTATTCAGAATTCAAAATTTGAACCGAGGCAGCGCCTCATGTGCAAAGCATGAGAGCGCTAGCGCCAAGAGCGCCAGTGCTGAAAAGTCAAAGACTCTGAGGTAGCGCCTCACGTGCAAAGTACGAGAGCGCTAGCGTCAGGAGCGCTAGTGCTGAAGAGTCAAAGACTCTGAGGAAGCGCCTCACGTGCAAAGCCCGAGAGTGTTAGCGCCAGCGCTAAGAGTCAAAGACTCTGAGGCGGTGCCTCACGTGCAAAGCACGAGAGCGCCAAGCGTTAGAACTAAATGTTCTCCACCATTTGATCAAAGATCCGACTAAGATGAATAAATCATCAAATTACAGAATAAAATTCTGTTGAGAAAATACTCCTCAAATCTTTCCAAATAGGAAAGATTGTGCTCTGTAAATTAGAGCACCGTTGGATCAAAGATCCAATGGTGATTAAAAAATCACCAAGATACAGAATAAGTTCTGTATGAGAAAAGATTTTCCCAATCTTGTTTAAAACAAGAAGATTGCCTTCTGAAAAACAGAAGCCCTGGGATCAAAGATCCAACGGTGGGAAACATCCCTAAATCGATTAGAGAAAAGATCTCTTCAACTGATTCAACAAATCAGCGTCCCCTATATAAAGGACTCAAGACTTCAAGTCTTATAGAGAGGAACCCCCCCCCCACCCACAAACTTTGAGAAATTTCAAAAAGAAGAGCAAGCTCTCAGAAGAAGAATTTCTTCAAGGTAAATAAAATAGAGAGATAAAATCATCTCATAAAAAGAAGAAGAACCTAGTTCTTCTTCAAGATCATAAATCTATAAGACAAATGTCTTTCACAAAAAGAGATCATAACATCTCATCATAAAAGAGGGGGGAGAAAGAACTTAATTTTCCTTGGATCACAGATCCACAAAAACAAGGTCTTTCACAAAAAAATAGAGATTGTAAACATCTCTTATTAAAAGAGAAGAACATAGTTCTCGGATCCATGAGACAAAGTCTCTTATAAACGAGAATTTAATTCTCAGAACGCAGAACTGATCAAAGTTGCCTAAAAAGAGCCTTAGCGCTCAAAATTAAAAAGAAGCGCCTCAGCACTCCAAGACCGGCGCTCAGCGCCAAGCGCACCACGTGCTCCTCATGTGTGCGCTCTTTCACAAGGAGCGCTCTGCACTCATTTACTGGCGCCAAGCGCACCACGTGCTCCTCACGTGTGCGCTCTTTCACAAGGAGCGCTCTGCACTCACTTACTGGCGCTCTGCACTCACTTACTAGCACTCCACGTGTGCGCTCTTTCATAAGGAGCGCTCTGCACTCACTTACTGGCGCTCAGCGCTAAGCGCACCACGTGCTCCTCACGTGTGCGCTCTTTTACAATGAGCGCTCTGCACTTATTAACTGGCGCTCAGCGCCAAGCGTGCAACGTGCTTCTCACGTGTGCGCTATCTCACATGAAGCGTCTTAGCACTTTAAACCTGGCGCTCAGTGCCAAGCGCGCCACGTGCTCCTCATGTGTGCGCTGAGGGAACACAAAGTGTTCTTTAAATAAAAGCCCCAGAGCTATGATGAGTACTCAATACTCAATAAAAGACAAAAAGGGTTGTCAGAACCTAAACCAATACTCAGCATTATTAAATGTTCAACATTTTAACTTAGTGGGCCGAGCCCAAGTTGGCCACAGACCCCTAATTTAGATTAATTGAGCTCATATGCTCATAAATCTTTTTAACAGATCTTAGTCCCAAACTTGACTACAGATCTCCCAACCAATATTGGTTCAAGGGTACATCTCTTCGTGCCTTTGATATATGTCGTTGTAATTCTTCAACGTCTTCAGAGAGGCGGAGGGTCCCAATAACCAATAACTTTTGGTGCATCTCCAAACAGTTAAACCAAAACCAGACTATGATGTCGTTAAACCTTACAGACTACGATGTTTTTAAACTTTACAGACTATGATGTTTCTAAACTCCATGGACTATGATGTCCTTAAACTTATGGACCACAACGTCCCTAAACTAAAACAATAAGTCCAAATGTTCTTTTGCTGGATCTAAATGATCCTGTTAAGTAGATCATAGTCTAAAATTAGACTAACGTATCCTTAACAAACGTTTAAGTTGATCTTAGTCTCAAATGAGATTAACGATCCTTAAACCCAACATAAAACCAAATCTAAGAAAATATGGATTTGGACTAATCCACGCCCTACGGGCGACAACATAAATTGGTCTCCATATACAATCCATAGGCAACCAAAAAACAAAACAAACATACACGACATGAAGTGACCATCTGGAGAAGGAGAAAGTTGTTACCGCGATGCGGTAGCGTAATTAACTGCGGGGGCTTGCGCCTGCAGGGAATAGCGTCCCCACAATAAAAAAAACCCTCAAATGAGGGGTAATCTGATGAAGTCTGCTACAACGGCTGCATCCGTCTAAACCTTTGATACACGGTGCCATAAATCAACTTGGAATTTTCGGAGAGGTGGATAGATAAAACCAAATAGCATCTGCCCCCAAATTCAAACCAGACGTCCTAACGACTTGGTCGCGTCTTTCGGCGGAGAACAGATTCTGGCACGCCCGGTAGGACCTTTTCCTCTTTCAACTCCACACTTCGTGTGTCGTGCTTCGCGAACGAATCGCGGTTTGCTATGGTTGCCCCTGGATTCGAGCTACTAAGATTTGGTGTCTTGCTCCGCGCAGAAAATAGAAGATCAATGGCTTTCAATTGCACTAACTGCAACAACTCCCACTCCGTCCTTGCTGGAGGAGTGACCTATGGGCCTCAAACGACCTCCCTTTTTACGATGCCAGTGGAACAGGTGACTCAGGCCACCACTGGACTGTTTTTTGGGACCATGCTCCCACCCATGAGCTTTAACGCCCCACTGTCGTCGCAAGAAGCTCCGAAGAAGTTGGTCTTTGATCGGCTTACAACTACCGCGGCCCCTCTCAATGGGTCGCCCAAATCTAACGCCTCAGTCTTTAACAGACTGGGCCAAAACTCCAGTGGGCCTGTGAAGAAACTTACCATACCTGAAGGGGTTATCCCAAAACGAATAGCCGTTCCTGCTCCTGATGTCGCCAAAGCGGCTTCTCCTACTAAGCGGTCGGTCTTCACAAGACTGGCCGCTCCAGCTCCCGCTCTAGATGAAGTAACCAAGGCTGCTTCCCCTGCCAAAAAGTCGGTCTTTTCAAGAATGATCATTCCCTCACAGCGGACGTCAGTCTTCGATAGGTTGGCACCAACAACAACCTTTCACCAGATCAGGGGGCATGAGGGAGCCACCCCCAAAGCTGAATCAATACCATTTGCAAGGCATACTCGACGTCGTCATTGGCGCTGAGTGAGGAAAGCTGGGGGCAGTTCCCCTTCTAGACTGACTCCGCCAGCTCTGATGGTGGAAATTGATGCTGTTGTTCCAACTGGGAACAGCTTTGAACAACTTAGGAGGATACACAAAAACTCTCCAACTGCTGTGCTGAAAAGATCTCCTCCACCTGTGGAGAGCATTACAAAGGCAAAGATGGAGCAGCCCCCCCAGCGGCTTTCCTCTAAAATTCACAAGGTCTGGCGATAGGTCCAAGACTCGGTGATCAACCAAGACTACTCCCGCTGACCGAAAAAGATGAAAGTTCGGCAAGAGAAGGACCACCCTGTCATACCACAGAAGGTGTCACCTACTTGGGTTCCCGCTGCTACGGCCCTCTCAACTTCGACCGCCCACAAAAGGAGAAGGGTGGAGAAAATCCCCGTGTCTGCGATGAATCTCAAGGGCACTGAATCCAAACGCCCCAAGTCTGAAGGCATGGTGGTGCACACTGTTTATATGGCATCTGAGAAAGAGGATAGCCGTATTTCTACGGGCCACCGACCGCTCATAGGGTCTGTGACAAAGGCTCAAGAGCAATAGTACAAGCTCTAGGAGATGCTAACGAAGATGGCCGCACTCACTGGGCCAAAAGAAAGCCCAGAGATGTCGTCGGATCAGCGACAAGAACAGGAAACTGATGCCGAATTCCTCCGAAGAATGCTCGAGAGGAAAGATAAAGAGGCCGCGGAACAAGCGACCAATATAAAACAAATGGCGCTTTTATTCTAAGACATGGTCGGCATGATGATCCAGCCGGACCCTCCAGTCGAAGAGCCTCCAGTAATAATCGAAGACGATAGAGGGGAGTCTTCGAACCCTCTTTCGGCTCTATCAACAGCCAAAGAGGAGATGATCTCCAAAGCCGCCCTAGATGATTATATTGATCAACAGATACGAGCTCATCAGGCGAGCGAAGCGACCGGCCAAATTGTTAAGACTGGACGACCATATCCCAGCTGGTACAATCAAATTAAGTACCCGCCAGGATACACAGTCCCTAAATTTCATGTATATAAGGGGACATGCAACCCCCACCAGCATGTTTCCCAGTTCAGGGCTCTGTGCGGCAACACTGGAGGTGACGATAAGCTACCGCTTTGCCAATTCGTCGGCAGCTTGGCGGAGACGGCGTTCAAATGGTATTCAGAGCTTCCCAACGATTCCGTCAAAACTTTTACGGAGATGGAGTTGCTATTTACCCAGCGTTTCGCAAGCGCTAGCGAACACACCCCAATCACGTCATTGATCAATGCCAGGGTGAAGCCTGGAGAAACATGGGTTCAGTACGCGATACGGTAGCGGAACCTATGGTCGAGGTACGAACAGTGCATAGAAGAGGCTCCTGCAGTAGGAATGTTTGTGGGAACCCTCGATCCGCAGGCGACCATATCCCAATTCATGAAGTTCTTCAGGATGACCACTTTCTAGGCCTTGATCGACAAGCTGGCCCAAATGGACCAGATGGGCCATAGGCCTTCCTCTTCAAAAACGGAGCCTCGGAATGAAAAGGGGAAAGGGAAAGCAACCTTTGTAGCCGAGTGGTCCAAAACCAGCTGATTGCCAAAACGATAGAAAGCGATTTATCAACAAAAAGTTAAAGTGTCCTTACTCATTTCCTCGGGATAAAATAAGGAGACTATTCGAACTGGCGGTGCACAATAGGCTCATCACTCTACCAGATCCGAGACGCCCACTGCAGCCGGGTGACGTCAACAATCCCAATTACTGCTCCTACCACCGAGTAGGGGGCCATCCAATCAAAGATTGCTTCGTCTTTAAAGGATGGATTGAGGACCAATACCAGCAGGGCAAATTCGCACTATCCGAGAATTGGAAAGTAAGCCCGCCCCAGCCGCACGCTCCTAAAAGGGTAGATACACCGGGGGCATCATGCTCATTTATAGAAGAAGCTCCATGGGAGGTCGCTCTTTCAGCCAAAACGAAAAGAATGCTGAAAGTTCTCCAAACATGCCCGACGATCAGGTGGAAAAGTCCGTTGGAGCCCGAAGTCATTGAGGGAATGCTTAAGCGCGCCTGACGCCAAGAATTGGTAGCGATAGTCAAAATGCCCATGTCCAGCCGTCAAAATCTTCAAAGAAGAAGAAGAAACTAAAAAGCCCGTGAAGCCTGTTGACAAGCGCACGGACATGCAAAAACATATTGACGCACTAGAGGAATACAACCAAAAGACGCGAACCCCAGTCACACTCCAAGAATTTCTCAACAATATCCTTGAGAGCGGAGATAACGACAATACCGACGGAGATGACTCGTCAGAAGAATTTGAGGATTATGTGGCAAGTTGCCACATGATCTCTCATTTGGCGTTAACTAACAAAGAAGCTCACTCGGCGTCAGAAGACAGCATAAAGAAGCCGGGGCAGGATCGAAGCCAAAACCCTTGGAACCGTCTGACAAGATGATCGACCTGCTGCTGAATGAAGCTCTTCAGAAAAGAAAAGCTGACCGAGAGCGTGAAATCGCCATATACGAAAAAGCCAAATGTCGGTGACTGAACGAAAGTATTGAAATACCCCAACCGGATAGAAGCACTTCTGCCGCCAGCAAAAGCAGGTTTAAGACAAGGAAGCAATTCGCTAAAGCCCTGTCAATGGGAATGAAGTTGCCACCTTTCAAAGAAGACACTTCAGAAAATACGTTCGTCACATCCAAACTACTGCTTATACCATCGATGGATCACGCACCCTACCGAAGAGTGCAATGTCTTTAAAAATTGGTGGCAGGGATACGTTGCTCATCGGCAGCAGTTCAAGCGGATGAAGCGCAAAACGCGTCGAGAGCAGAAGAGCACGACAGATGAGTGCAAAAGAACTGCCAGCAACTGTCACATGGTTTATAGTAAGGGATCGCAAATTCTCACCTTCGGGAGCGATTCTGATGAAGAAATAGCCCTCGGCCCTCTCTTCAAGGAATCCATCTCTGAAACAGGAAAGACGAAGACCTGCGAGAACATTCAGCTACGTAATCGCACGTTACCCAAAAATAATCTCGGACCCACAAACAAGGGGGCGAACAAAAAAGATAAGGGGAAAGAAAAAGTCCCTGAAGATATCGCCCTCAATGACCGAGTCGTCGAAAAGCTGGCAGCCAAGGACCCGCCAAAGAAAACCAAGGTAGATTACAACGTTCTGGCACACCTGAGAAAGATACCCTCGAAGCTAAGCATTCTCGATGCCCTTATGCTATCTAAAGAGGCGAGAGATTCTTTGATCAAGGCACTACAAGAGCCCGAGCAATTCCAAGATTTCCTTGCCGAAGAAAAGATGAAGGACGAGCTGGAAAAAGTGCATACTTCTGACGTCACTTTCGGCGATGAAGACCTCCTCCTCGGGACGTGCGAGCACAACTATCCCCTGTATGTCACCGGATACTGTCTTGACATCATGATAGGAAAAATCCTAGTCGACAATGGGTCCTCCGTCAACCTTCTCAATGTAAGAGTGTTGAAGGAGATTTGCATGAGCATTCAGCACCTCGCTCGGGATAAAATCACCATCTCCGGGTTTGGCTCCCAGTCATCACGGACGCTCGGGTCTGTGATACTGACGTTACGCTTTGGGCTGCTCGTCACCGATATCAAGTTCCATGTCATTGCCGCTAAGACTTGCTACAATGCTTTGCTCGGCAGGCCTTAGTTACACGAGTACAACATCATCCCTTCTACATAACATCAGTGAATGAAGTATTCCAAAGATGGTCTTGAGTACACCGTGACGGGGGAACTAAACCCATTCTCCATGAATGAAGTCCGCAAATACGAGGACGCAAAGTACTTTCTGCCAGACTTTGAAGACATGGAAAGATGCCATAAACCGGAGAATAAGCAAAAAGCTATCACCACTATTCCGGTCTTCGGGAGTGATACCGAGGAGGAAGAAGAGATAGTTTATTCGGGGCCGCCCTAATGCAATAAGCCGGGACCGTCTACCTCTATGTTGATCTTCGGCAGCGACTCTGAAGATGAGGTCAATACAGTATTTTCTGTTCGGCCATCAATACAAGCCTTCACTGGCGATGA
This sequence comes from Agapanthus africanus, assembly GCA_030015575.1. Classification (NCBI taxonomy): domain Eukaryota; kingdom Viridiplantae; phylum Streptophyta; class Magnoliopsida; order Asparagales; family Amaryllidaceae; genus Agapanthus; species Agapanthus africanus. The sequence continues at coordinate 366,135,078 of CM057338.1, forward strand.
ACGGAGTTTGTGAGTCACCATGGTTCCGCAAAAGCATTACAAAGAGTTTGACGCACTTGATACCTATAGTGTGCAAGAACTGCAGACGTTCTACGTCCCTCCTAGGAAAAAAGATGAAAATGCAATCCTCTTTTATCGATCCGCGAAAACCAAAGTGGAGAGAGAAATCTGGCATGGTGCCGATTCTATGCTTGACAGACTCCAGCCCATCCGTCTGCCCAGATACTATATAGAAGGATTAAAAAGGCTGTTGAGGCGCCAAGGCGTACCCTTCAAACAGACTGCTCGACAAGCTCAGTTCTACAATAGGATCTGGAACGTCCCCGAAACTCAGCGAAAATTGCCCAACGGGAGAATGGAAATGATCGGACTTGGATATGTTCAATCCAAGAAACTGGAGCGATTCCATGGCTGCTACGTTATACTTGACTTTGATGAAGAAGGAGATGCTCTGTTAGAAGTCGCTAACCCTGAACCAAAATGAGATCCCGCCGTAAAAATGCTAAGTCCGTCATTTGAAGAACAGATGAACAACCTAATAAGGGAAGCGGGTCAAAAGGTCCGAGATGATCACAACCGTGAAATGGCCATTTATGAGAAAGCCAGGACGCAGCGCCTCCTTCAGCAGGCTACGGAGAATGACGATGCCTTTTATCGCCAGCCCGTCATACAAAAGACCCGATGCGGAGGCAAAAAAAACTAAAGAATGGAAAAAATGTCCGACAGCGGCAAAGCGGGTCCAAGAAGCCACACGATCGAAAATTGAGCAGCCGGGATCCGTCTCTTATAAAAAAGATGGGTCAAGCATATTCTTTTCCCTAAGACAAGACTAGGAAGATATTCGATCTTGTCATAAAACATCAAATGATTACGCTCCAGGAGTCCAAACACCTCGATCAAGAAAACGAGGTTCATCAGCCAGATTATTGCTCCTATCACTGATCGATAGGACATCCTCTTGAAGACTAATTCACCTTCAAAAACTGGGTTGAAGACCAATATCAACTCGGCAGGTTCGCTCTATCCAACAGTTGGAGGGTAGCCCCACGGCAAAAGCATATACCAAAAGCAACGTATATTGCGAGAGTAGAACCAAATCAACATCGGCCTTAGAAATGATCTTGTACTTGTCACGTGATAACGCTGTCAGAAGGAGTGCCCGAGAACATGGATGACCTGTCCTAGTGCTTCGAAAATGAGGGTGAAGAGGAATTGATCTCGGAATTTCTATCGGCGCCAAAAGAATTGGAGGATGGAATACATACTACTGCGGACAACCTAAGGAAAATCGACTTGGGGACGGCAAACAACCCGAGGCCTACGTTCGTCAGTAAGCTGCTGTCCGAAGAACAGGTAGTTACGCTAAGAGACGTGCTTATGCAGTATAAAGACTGCTTCGTATGGAACTACTCCGAGATGCCGGGGCTAGATCCAAGGATAGCTGTGCATAAATTGGCGATATCTCTGAACATCAAGCCAGTCAAGTAAGCACCAAGAAGAATGCAGCTCGAACTTGAAATGAGCATCAACGCCGAAGTTAAGAAGCTGATCGACTCCGACTTCATCCAAGAAGTTCAGTACCCTGACTTGATCGCCAATATCGTCTCAGTGATGAAGAAGAATGGGACGGTGCGCATCTGCGTAGATTTTCGGGACCTCAACAAAGCTTGCCCGAAAGATGACTTTCCCGTACTGGTTACCGAGCCGATGATAGATAACACGTCCACTCACGAACTCTTCTCCTTCATGGATGGCTCATCGGGGTACAATCAAATAGAGATGCATCCCGAAGACCAAAAGCATAACGCTTTTCAGACTCCTCTGGGCATATTCTGCTACAAAGTAATGCCTTTCGGCCTGAAGAACGCCGACGCTACTTATCAAAGGGCCATGAAAAAGATTTTCGATGACCTCATACATGAAATCGTCGAATGCTATATTAACGACCTCATGGTAAAAAGCAAATCACACGAGGAGCATTAGGAGCATCTGAAGGTAGTATTCCAACGTCTTCAAAAATACAACCTAAAGATGAACCCTCTCAAATGCGCGTTCGGAGTTTCCTCAGGCAAATTTCTAGGGTTCATCATACGACATCGAAGTATCGAAATAGATCCATCGAAGATCAAGGCGATTATGGAAATACCTTCGCCAAGAACTCTCAAGCAACTGCGATCTCTCTAAGGAAAGCTCGCATATATCCGACGATTCATAGCCAATCTCTCCGGAAAGTGCCGCCCCTACAGTCATCTAATGAAGAAGGGGACTCCTTTCGTCTGGGATCGCATATGTCAAAGCGCACTAGACGAAATCAAGCAATACTTGCAGAATCCGCCAGTGCTGACCGCTCCGGTCAAGGGAAAGCTTCTCATCCTGTACACAACAGCCCTTGAAGGTTCTTTAGGCGCGCTATAGGCACAAGAAAATGACCAAGGGAAGGAGAGAGCCCTCTACTATTTGAGTCGAGTTCTCCTGGGGGCAGAAAACAACTACTCCCCATCGAAAAACACTGTCTGGCATTAATCTTCACGATAACGAAGCTCAGACACTATGCTCTGGCGCATGAGGTCCACTTCATATCAAAAGTGGATCCTCTCAAATATTTGATGTCAAAAGCCATACTAACAGGGTGGCTCGCTAAATGGGCCCTCCTCTTGATGTAGTTCTCGATAACATACCAACCTCTCAAGGCAGTGAAGGGCCAGGCCATTGCCGACTTCCTCGCCGAGCATCCGATACCTGCCGATTCACCCCTAAATTGCGAATTGCCAGACGAGCATGCGTTTAACATGATCAACAGGGAGAAAGGAGAGAGTGACGCCCGATGGGAACTTTACTTTGATGGGGCATCTTCCATGAAGAAGCGACAACACAACACCCCTATAATCAAATCTGGGGTAGGCCTTATCTTCGTGACTCCACAAGGAGGGATAATGCGCTTTGCCTTTTCCCTAACAGAGTCGAGGACAAACAATGAAGCCAAATATGAAGCTTTGATAGCAGGTCTAGAGATCGCCGTCGACATGGGAATCGAAAACCTCCTCATATACGGAGACTCCCGGTTGGTCGTTAGTCAAGTAAACGGCGACTATCAAACGTGCAAACCGGAGTTGGTAAAGTACGGTGAGAGAGTGCAACAACTGCTGACCCAAATCCCCTCCTACATGCTGGGGAGCATACCACGTACAGAAAATGGCAAAGCTGATGCACTAGCCAAGCTCGCTAAAGAATTGGCTGATGAAAATCTCGATGGTGTAAGGATCGTTGTGCAAAGCCGTCAGGTTCTTGCACCGGTAGAAATATCTCCGGAGTCGTCCAAAGAAAAGGGAGAGACTAAGAAAATGGCCCTACCAATAAAAGACCAGGGAAAGGCTAAGGATTGGAGAGAAGTCTTTATAGACTACTTCAAATCCCGTCGAACACTTGAAGATGCATCCTCAAGACATCAGCTCATGAAAAGAGCTCCGTCTTTCGCCTTCGTCAATGATACTCTGTATAAAAGATCGTTCGACTCCTTGTGGCTAAAATGCCTGGGACCGGAAGAAGCAAGAAGAGTCGTCCAAGAAACTCATGACGGACTTTGCGGTTCTCTTCAAGCCAGGCCAAAAATGAAGCTGAAGATCAAAAGAATGGGCTACTATTGGCCCACGATGATCCAAGACTACCTCGAATACGCGAAGCAGTGCCACTCGTGCCAGATTCATGGGGACTTCATCCACCAGCATCCAAACCCGCTACATCCAACGGTGGCTGGCTGGCCGTTCGAAATGTGGGAAACTGACATAATCGGGCCCATCGAGCCAGCATCGTCCAGAGGACACCGGTTCATATTGGCGACAACTGATTACTTCTCCAAATGGGCAGAAGCAGTACCGCTAAGAGAAGTGAAGATGGAGAATATTCTCCATGTCTTCAAGACACATGTCATCTATCGGTTCGGCACTCCGCGACGGATTATCTCCGATAACGGGCCGGCCTACAGAAGTCATAAAATCAGACGATTTGCACAGCAGCATAATATAGACTGGAGATACTCTTCGGTCTATAATCCCCGAGCTACTGGTCTAGTTGAGGCTTTCAACAAGACCTTGACGAAGATCATAAAGAAGACGGTGTCTCAAAATAAGAAGGACTGGCATGAGAGACTGCATGAAGCCTTCTGGGCGTATCGGACCACGTTCAAAATGGCCACGAATAGAACGCCGTATGCATTGGTATTCGGCGCTGGAGCAGTACTTTTCTTGGAGATAGAGCTACCCTCTCTATGAGTGGCGGTCCATTATGAGCTAACAGACGAAGAGAATGCTCATCTTCAGCTTGAGGAGCTCGACACCCTCGATGAAACTCGTCTTATGGCGCAACAAAACTTGGAGTCTTACAAAGCAAAGATGACGCGCTCATACGAGAGATTAACTAGGCCGAGAACATTCCTCTAAGGCAAACTCGTGCTAGTGGTCAAGAGACCTATGATCCCCAATCGTACCAAACGGGGGAAATTCGAGCCAAATTATGAGGGCCCGTACATCATAGAGAAGGTCTACCAAGGTAGGGCTTACTTGCTAATGGATATGCATGGCAAAAGACCCTTCAGGCCAATAAATGGTCGGTTCATGAAAAAATACTACGCCTGACGAGTCATAGCCTAGGTCAACGATAGATGACGACGCCTATGTCCGCTCGCTATTTTCCCAAGCCCAAACTCTATAAGTAGTATCCGACGAAACCTTGCCTCGAAAACCTAGGACGGACCGTAATGTCCTTAAACTAACAACGGACCATAATGTCCTTATACTAGCAATGGACCAAAATGTCCTAAAACTAACGACTGACCGAAACGTCTTTAAACTACTACAAACCCGCAACATCCTTGGGCTGACTCGTAAAAAAAAGCGGTACGTCCATAAGCAAAATGGGCACGGATGAAAACCCGAAAGGGCTCCATGAGTAAAAACAGCAGGGCTACCAGCAAGTTTGTGAAAACCGAAAAGAGCGCAGACTTGCAAAAAAAAAAGGGTACGTCCACAAGCAAAATGGGCACGGATGAAAACCCGAAAGGGCTCCGTGAGTAAAAATAGCAGGGCTACCGGCGAGTTTATGAAAACTTGAAAGGGCTCGGTCTCGTTAAAAGACACTTGCAAGGTCCTCTCGACCTTGTAAGGAGAAAATACCTGCTTGAGATCCTTACGACTCACAAAGGAGCGACATACTTAGGGATCCCCACGATTTCTAAAGAGAAATTACACTTAGGGATCCTTACGACTCACAAAGGAGCGATATACTCATGACTCGCATGGAGAACCCTCTTATGAGACCCTCATGACTCGCATGGAGAACCCTCTTATGAGACCCTCATGACTCATAAGATTCGAAAGCCTTAAGCTACAGGGATCTGAACCTGTTCTTAAGCCATCACACTCCACAGACTGCCCTACAAGCGGTTTAATACTGGCCCTTGTATACAATCCATGGGCAAAAACAAACGTCTCCCCCATCAAGTTCCACCAATAGCGTGAAATTCCCCTATTCGGTGAACAAACACTTATAAGTCCTCTCGACTTATAAGAGAAAACACTCTTATAAGATCCTTACGACTTATAAGGAACACGCACTTGAGGATCCTCACAATTCTTAAGGAGAAAACGCACCTACGAGATCCTCACGACTCGTAGGGAGAAATACCTTTATGAGGCCCTTACGGATCATGAAGTCAAAAGCCTTAGTTGACAGGATCTTAATCCTCTTTGCTAAGCCACCTTTGTTTGAACCGACAAAGGCAAATGATGATTCGCTCCTGGCAATATCCCAGTTGTAGCGATGCTGATGCCTAAATCGGTATCAGATTCCAAGTCCCATACTCGCGGCAAGAAATCAGCGAGCCATAAATGCATATGAAATAGCCGAAATGATAGGGCAACTTGCAACAAAATTAGCAAGTAAAAGATATGCATACAAAAAATAGTCGAAATGATTGGGCAACTCGCAATAAAAAGCAGCGAGTAAAAAGAAAAAATAGCCGAAATGATTGGGCACCGCGAAAAATAGCCGAAATGATTGGGCAATCGCGACTTTCGTAATATAAAAAGCTGAAATGATAGAGCATCGCGGAAAAAAATAAAAAAAATAAAAGAATGAAACTTTTGCTCTACAGACGAGTCCATACTGACCCCTGTATGCAATCTATGGGCATAAACGAAAAGGGAACCATATTTCCCCACCAGACTCTGTCAAAGGGAAGCCAGATCTCAACAACAATATCCATAGCCAAAAGATCACCACGTCGTTTCTTCTCAATTGAACGCAGACGTAACGTCAACCACCGACCTCAGGGTCACAACGAAACGGAGCCATGGCAAAGTCCCTAGTTCTAAATCTCAACGGAAAAATCTACATCATAAAGATCAGCAACGGCATCCCCCTCATCCCAGCAGGATACAGACGCGACATCACCAATCGGAGCTACGGCAAAGTCCCTAGTTCCAAGACTCCGTCGCGGAAATACGGTTCACAGACAACCTAACGTCATCCAATGACCCCATCTCGGAAATACGTCAGCAAATGACCCCATCGCGGAAATACGTCAGCAAATGACCCCGTCGCGAAAATACGTCATCCAATGACCCCGTCCCGGAAATACATCAGCAAATGACCCCGTCTCGGAAATACGTCATCCAATGACCCTGTCGCGGAAATACGTCAGTAAATGATCCCATCATGGAAATACGTCAGCAAATGACCTCGTCGTGGAAATACGTCATCCAATGACCCCGTTACGGAAATACGTCAGCAAATGACCCCGTCGGAGAAATACGTCAGCAAATGACCCCGTCGTGGAAATACGTTATCCAATGACCCCGTGACGGAAATACATCAGCAAATGACCCCGTCGCGGAAATACGTCAGCAAATGACCCCGTCGTGGAAATACGTCATCCAATGATCCCGTTACGGAAATACGTCAGCAAATGACCGTGTCGCGGAAATACGTCAGCAAATGACCCCGTCGCGGAAATACGTCATCCAATGATCCCGTCGCGGAAATACGTCAGCAAATGACTCCGTTACGAAAATGTGTCATCAAATGACCCCATCGCAGAAATACGTCAGCAAATGACCCCGTCGCGGAAATACGTCATCCAATGACCCCGTAACGGAAATACGTCAGCAAATGACCCCGTCGCGGAAATCATCAGCAAATGACTCCGTCGCGGAAATACGTCATCTAATGACCCCATTACGGAAATACGTCATCAAATGAACCCGTCACGGAAATACGTCAGCAAATGACCCCGTCATGGAAATACATCATCCAATGACCCCATCGTGGAAATACGTCAGCAAATGACCCTGTCGCGGAAATACGTCAGCTAATGATCCCGTCGCGAAAATATGTCAGCAAATGAACCCGTCGCGGAAATACGTCAACCAAATGACCTCCTCGTCAGAGCAGTGCTTCGACTCGGAAAAAGGCTAACTCATCGATCACTTACAAGTCCTTTCGACTTGTAAGGAAGAAAATTCTCTTGTGAGATCCTTACGACTCTCAAGGGAAAGCATACTTAAGAGTCCTCATGACTTCTACAGAGAAAATACACCTACGAGATCCTCACGACTCGTAGGGAGAAAAATCTTTATGAGACCCTCATGGCTCATAAAATTGAAAAGTCTTGGGCGGCAGATCTGAACTGTTTCCTAAACCATCACTACCCTACAAAGAGTTCAAGATGAACTATTATCTATCATCTACAGGCCAAATTTGCTAAAATCACATGACAGCAAAGAAGAGAAGGCGATAATACAAGATAGAAAAGAAATGTGTCCTTTATTCATAAATTCAATTGGATACGAGGTACATCATATGATTGGATGGAATAAAAGAATAAAAAAATGAATGAATACATGTTATTCATGAATTACAAATTTTCGTCAATAAAAAAAATTACAAAGACAGGTACTAAGGAGGAGGCCTCTTCAACAAGTCGGCAAGCCGCTCGTGCACTCCTTTCAGCTCCTTCTCACAGTCAGCCACCGCTGTCAACTCCGCTTTAATTCAAGCCCGTTGCTGCAAGCAGGATGAAAGCTTCGTATTGATTTCATGCTTAGCAGCTTCGCAAATTTGCGCAACCCGCTCGGTGGAGTCAAGCTTCTGCCTTAGCGCCAACCCGTTTGAGATACACCGTTGGAGACTATCAGAAATAGCCTTCAGCTGTGCAGCGTTCGCGTCGACCTCGGCGCGCAACTGAGCAGACTCTTTAGAAGCCGCCTCATGTTCCTTCTGCCACAGGGTCGCCTCTTGTTCAAAATGACGAAGGAAAGGAACACTCTGCTCTATCCATGCAACCCGCTGGGAAGTTGAAGCTAACACCTCAGGAGCAATACGCTTGAGCTCGATCTCGTGCAAGCAAGCCTCGATCTGTCTGCAGTAGTCAACCCATGACCCGACGACGTCCTCAGCATGGAAGTTCATAAGTGTCACCAGCATCGAATTAACCTGCATAGCAAAATTTGTAGCGGAAGTGAGGGCTTCAATATCAAGATCCTCGATGAACTCGCTCAACATTCGTCGGCTGTTCACGGCGCCTTGAGAAGATGTGAGTTTAATAAGAGGCCCTGCCGGCATCATAATGCGAGTGTCGAAGGGAGCTGGAGCCGGTGCGATTACTTAGAATGAGTTACGGTTAAATGCCAACTCAGGAAATAAACAAAACGCATAAGGGGTAAAGCCTATCATACCAGCTACAACAGGCGGTAGGACGGGGAGTGCAGAGAGCTCGGTTATTCTCTCGACCCGCGACACTATATCCAATATGAAGAAGAGTTAGCAATATGGCTATCTGTAAGAGAAAGGAAAAGACGTCTGTTATAGACTATACTCACCGACACCAGCAGGTAGGGCAATCTCTGGCTGGAATGAGAAATGCGGGTTTAGCACCTGATACAGGTGATCAAAAAGGACTCCTGCAAAGTTATGACGACATACTGTCAGTACAAAGAGAGTGATACCCACAATGAAGCCGATGAATCACAAACCTATACCTTCCAGCATTTCAGAAGACATGGGAGAAGGTGAGGGAACAACAGCCATCATTGCGGCGACCCGAGGTGCCTCAGAGGGCATAATTTCAGCAACGGAAGCATACTAAGCCTAGTGACTTCTTCGCTCTCCTTCAATGGGACGGTCTCGGAGCCCATGGCTTTGTCCCCTGATTCGACAAGGGCCGTCGTGACACTCGCGATGCCTGCCAATGCCAGGGAGCCACAAGGGGAGAGAACAGCGGTTTGGGCAGTCCCAGACTCCCTGGAGAGAGTAGCTACTTCGGGCTCCATGGTCGCCGTCGCCTCACCTACCATCTCACTGCCAAGACTTGGCCCTGTAGGACATCATAAATAAGAATTTGCAGACCAGGTTCTGATAAAAAAAAGAATAGGTTTTGCATTACCTTGCGATGGACCCTCAGTTGCCTCCTGAACCACGCGCGCAACCTGTCTATGGGCGGTAGACAAGGCAGTTGGGGTACCCTCTGAAGTAATAGCGACAGAAGGGATGGTGCTTGAACCTGCACCCCCAGCCAAGGTAGAATCACTCTCCCTCGCTGCGCGCTTCCTGCGCTTCTTTTCAGTTTGAGCAATGAGGACCGACCTCCTCAAGACATCGAACAAGGGGATACCTTCACCGTCATCTGACCCTAGTTCTTCCTCCGGTGTTACTACGGTGTCCATCATCGGCTGTTTCAGCGAAGACTCTCGTTCTTGCTTGGGGATAGCCGTAGCCGTGATGGCCGGCTCTGACAAGACTACTGCACCATCGCTTGGGATCGGCGCTACACTAGGAACAACTGGAGCCGAAGCAGTCCCTATAATAAGGTGAAATAAAGCGTCAGAGAACATGTATAAAGTATGAGGGCGTAATCAATTGAAATAAGTTATACCTAATCCACAAGAAGCGCGAAACCTCTCTTCCTCCTCAAAAGTCCGAAGGGAAGCCGCCAGAGCCTCTTCAGCGGAGATGCCTGACAAAGAAGGATGTATTAATAAATGCATAATAAGAGAGAAGGAAAAAAGCTCAAAACGACATGACTAGAGCACACCCGTCTTCGCAAGTGATAGCAACACCGCCTCTGTGTGAGCCTGTCGCTCGGAAGCCATAAGGGCGGCTTGAAGATCGGTATCATCCGCAGGCTCAATAAGTAGACCCTCATTGGTCCCGTACTCACTCAAACCCTCGCTATAGGGAGGATGGGGCTTCTGGCCGAGTGTGACATCGAGAGAAAACATCAACTTCTTCTTCTTCTTCTGCGAACGAGCCCCGGCGGCCGACGATAGGAGCCTACGCTTCACGGGCATTTTTGGGCTACGGGTCCCAATCTCCGCGCCAACTCCATAGCCCAGAGACGCTATAGCTACCATTTTAGGAACGCTGGGCTGTGGCTTTGGAGTAAAGTTGTGAGGAACCACTACCATATCAGTCTCCTTTAATGAAGGACGAACGGCAATTCGTCGTTTTAAAGGGACGGACGGGTTACCGGCAGGGATTGCACCCTTGCGATTAAGCAGCAGCTGTCGTTCTTCCCTAATCACGGCACCCGTTGCATGCTGATACCACGCCACATATGCGTTCGAGGTGTTCGGGACGTAGCTCGGCTCACTGACAAGGAAGATGGACCCGGTATTCAAGTGCATGAAGTGGTGCAACACAGTGCGAATGCCCTCTTCAGTGGCAATCGGTTCAGCCAGAAAAGCTTCGAGGGGAACATCCTGGTTGTAACCCGACTGTTGCGCAAAGCGGTACGGGTTGTTCCTCATAAACAACGCCGACTCGTTCTGCCTGAATACTAAGAAGCCCGGCCTGATCGAGTACAAATGCATGATTTCCCGAGCCTTCAACGTGGAAACCCCGTCCTTAAAAGTGTCAGGCATCAGCCGCACCGCCTTAGTTGACTCCTTGTCGATAGTCATGACCCTATCAACGAAGGTCATGCTGTCCCCAACCATGCGCGAGCGGAGGATCACTCCCCGAGCTTCTCGCGATGATGGGTTTGAAGCAGAGGCGTCGATTAGAGACATCACCCGGGGGAAATTGTAGCTATCATAGAAACGGGGACGTTTGTGGATTCCAAAGGCTCCAAGCACGTGCAGCTCGATCCACGAAGTAAAATAGTGCAGCGGGAGATGTACGGGCTTTAAACCCGGCTGAGTAGTGTCCGCCGCCAAGCTTAAGCCATGATACAAATGAGCCAGCCCGGCAATCCCGACGGCAATCCGCGTTCCTTCAACCATTCGGTGAGCCGGGTCGAAAACGGACGGCCTCATATGACGAGGGTGCATGGGAAGTACGAACCAACTTAGCCATAAGCCGAGAAACCTCAAAAAGAACGTCTCTTCGTCGACGTCTGAAGCTGCAAGCTCTGCGAAGGGGACGACCAGAATGTCCGGGAGAAAGAAATTTCTCTGATCCGCTTCCGCTGACGGCTGTTTGTCCAAACCAAAGCCGAAGGGATCGGCGAGCTTGGAAAATTTCGCGGTTTCCTTTTAAAGGACTTCGGGGCGGAGAAAGAGGGCAATAAAATCTGTGAAGCTGACGCCGTGCCCCCCAGATTCCAAGAACAGGCACTCATAAATATTCAACACCTTGATTAAGCTTGGGAATCGGTGCTGAATGGCATTTTCTGAAGTCAAACCCATCACTACTGATTGGGTCGCAAAGACGTATTCATCAGGGGGAAGTATTTCCTCGTAGTGTTCCCCTATGGCAGGTAGGCCTGTGATCTCCGCAAACTCCTCCAGAGAAATTGAAACCTCCCGATCCGATAAGAGAAAGGTGTGTGTCGGGATGTTCCATTGCTCTAAGAAAGCCTTAATCCACCACACCGGAGGCGCTGGTTACTGGAAAAGCGACGCATAGATAGCAGGGTACAGCCCGAGCTTCAATAACACCGACTTTTTTGCCAATAAGATGTACCGGGCCCATTGAAGGTATCCGGCTGAATGACGAGGAGTCAGGCCAATCATATGCACCTGTCCCCATGGGCACGACTCGCCCTGACATATGCACCGCCCAAGAATATCTAAAGCTATCAGCGGCTGCATAGGTATCGCGGCCATAGAGGGCTAAAGGCGACCCTCTGAGGTCCAGTTGACTAGAGAAGCTGCGTCGACCCTGGATAATCTAGTTGTACCACAACCCCCACAAATGAAGCAACTTCTGCTTCGGGTCATGATCCTTGATCAGTGCAAAAAATTCTCGGTCTACGGGCACGTCGGCGAAAGCGCTCTCCGGATGAATGAATGGGAAAGAAGTGTCGTAAGACATAGTACCTGCACGGGAAGAACGAGGGTTAGCCGTCAATGCTACAGCCCAAAGCCTAGTACTTGGTACTTTAAATTCGTACCGCACTGGAATGGGACCAAGGGGGACCCATACAATCAAGATGATGGCTCATCATTAATAAAACGGTCTTATCATTCGATGAGACAGTCATTAAACGAGGAAATCCTAACAGGATTCTCATTTAATGAGTGCCCCTTAGCCAAGGAGTAAATCTCCCTTGAAAGCAGTGCTCTGCAACAGATATGACATCTGTCACAATTAATCATGAAGGGAATAAAATTCCCCCCAAAATTTCTAAAGTGCAATGCTCTGTGAAGAAGATGGATTAATCCATCAAAACCCTAAAAAGCAAAGCATTTTACAAAGTAGAAATTCTGAGATCTTTAAGACCTACAAAATGAACTCTAAGAGTTCTTCATTAAAAGGTAATGAAACCCTAAGAAAAAAATGGTTTTTCTGATCTATGATCAAAGAAGAGCAAAACTCTGATTTTTAATTAACGGGTTAAGAAACATTAAGAATCTTTAGGATCTGTGAATTTAAGTAGAGCAAACCTCTGTTAATGGGTTCAAATCTTACCAAATTTTTGGACAGAGTTTTAACTCTTAAGGAATTTCCTTTGAGCAGAGAGCTGTGCTTTGAAGGAGAATTAAATTCTCAGAAAAATAAGAAGGGAATAAGATGAACATAAATCATCTCAAGGGCCAAAGGTCCTATTTATATGCGTTGGAAGTCGATCCAATTTCTAAGTTGATCCGACGGTGATAAAGCTGCCGCCGCTGCACTCACGTGTGAGCCGCGTGAGCGCAACAGTGGAGAGCCATTTGTTTCCCCAATTGAGAGCAAAGCTCTATTCAAAATTCAAATTTTGAACTGAGGCAGCGCCTCACGTGCGAAGCACGAGAGCGCTAGCGCCAGGAGCGCCAACGCTGAAGAGTCAAAGACTCTGAGGCAGCGCCTCACGTACAAAACACGAGAACGCTAGCGCCAGGAGCGCCAGCGCTGAAGAGTCAAAGACTCTGAGGCAACGCCTCACGTTCAAAGCACGAGAGCGCTAGTACCAGGAGCGCCAGCGCCAAGAGTCAAAGACTCTGAGGCAGCTCCTCACGTGCAAAGCACAAGAGTGCTAGCGCCAGGAGCGCCAGCGCTAAGAATTAAGGACTCTGAGGCAGCGCCTCACGTGCAAAGCACGAAAGCGCCAAGCGTTAGAACTAAATGTTCTCCACCATTGGATCAAAAATCCGACTAAGATAAATAAATCATCAAATTACAAAATAAAATTCTGTTAAGGAAATACTCCTCAAATCTTTCCAAACAGAAAAGATTGTGCTCTATAAATTAGAGCACCGTTGGATCAAAGATCCAATGGTGATTAAAAAATCACCAAGATATAGAATAAGTTCTGTATGGAAAAATATTTTCCCAATCTTGTTAAAAACAAGAAGATTGCCTTTTGAAAAACAGAAGCCCTAACATCAAAGATCCAATGGTGGGAAACATCCCCAAATAGATTAGAGAAAAGATCTGTTCAACTGATTCAACAAATCAGCCTCCCCTATATAAAGGACTCAAGACTTCAAGTCTTATAGAGAGGAACCCCCCAAACTTTGAGAAATTTCAAAAAGAAGAGAAGCTCTCAGAAGAAGAATTTCTTCAAGGAAAATAAAACAGAGAGATAAAATCATCTCGTAAAAAGAAGAACCTAGTTCTTCTTCAAGATCATAGATTATAAGTTTCACAAAAAGAGATCATAACATCTCATCAGGAGGAGAAAGAACTTAATTTTCCTTGGATCACAGATCCACAAAAACAAGGTCTTTCCCAAAAAAAAATAGAGATTGTAAACATCTCTTATTAAAAGAGAAGAACATAGTTCTTGGATCCATGAGACAAAGTCTCTTATAAACGAGAATTTAATTCTCAGAGCGCAGAACTAATCAAAGTTGCCTAAAAAGAGCCTTAGCGCTCCAAATTAAAAAGAAGCGCCTCAGCGCTCCAAGACTGGCGCTGAGCACCAAGCACACCATGTGCTCCTCATGTATGCGCTCTTTCACAAGGAGCGCTCTGCACTCATTTACTGGCGCTCAGCGCCAAGCGCACTACGTGCTCCTCATGTGTGCGCTCTTTCACAAGGAGTGCTCTGCACTCACTTACTGACGCTCAACGCCAAGCGCACTACGTGCTCCTCACGTGTGCGCTCTTTCACAAGGAGCGCTCTGCACTCACTTACTGGCGCTCAACGCTAAGCGCACCACGTGCTCCTCACGTGTGCGCTCTTTCACAAGGAGCCCTCTGTACTCATTAACTGGCGCTCAACGCCAAGCACGCCACGTGCTCCTTACATGTGTGCTATCTCATAGGAAGCGTCTTAGCGCTCTAAACCTGGCGCTCAGCGACAAGCGCGCCATGTGCTCCTCATGTGTGCGCTGAGGGAACACAAAGTGTTCTTTAAATAAAAGCCCCAGAGCTATGATGAGTACTCAACACTCAATAAAAAAAAGGGTTGTCAGAACCTAAACCAATGCTTAATATTGTTAAATGTTCAACATTTTAACTGAGTAGGCCGAGCCCAAGTTGGCCAAAGACCCCTAATTTAGATTAATTGAGCTCATATGCTCATAAATCTTTTTAACAGATCTTAGTACTAAACTTGACTACAGATCTTCCAACCAATATTGGTTCAAGGGTATATCTCTTCGTACCTCTGATATATGTCGTTGTAATTCTTCAATGTCTTCAGAGAGGCGGAGGGTCCCAATAACCAATAACTTTTGGTGCATCTCCAAATGGTTAAACCAAAACCAGACTATGATGTCGTTAAACCTTACAGACTACGATGTCTTTAAATCAGACTACGATGTCTTTAAACTTTACAGACTATGATGTCTCTAAACTCCATGGACTATGATATCCTTAAACTTATGGACCGCAACGTCCCTAAACTAGAACAATAGAGTCTAAATGCTCTTTTGCTGGATCTAAATAATCATGTTAAGTAGATCTTAATCTAAAATTAGACTAACGTATCCTTAACAAACGTTTAAGTTGATCTTATTCTCAAATGAGATTAACGATCCTTAAACCCAACCCAAAACCAAATCTAAGAAAATACGGATTTGGACTAATCCACACCCTACGGGTGACAACATAAATTAGTCTCCGTATACAATCCATGGGCAACCAAAAAAGAAAACAAACATACACGACACGAAGTGACCATTTGGAGAAGGAGAAAGTTGTTATCGCGATGCGGTAGCGTAATTAACTGCAGGGGCTTGCGTCTGCAGGGAAGAGCGTCCCCACAATCAAAAACCCCTCAAATGAAGGGGAATCTGACGAAGTCTGCTAAAACGTCCGCATCCGTCTAAACCTCCAATACACGGTGCCATAAATCAACTTGGTATCTTCGGAGAGGTGAACGGATAAAACCAAATAGTATCTGCCCCCAAATTCAGGCCAGACGTCCTAACCTCCCAGTCGCGACTTTCGGCGGAGCACAACCATTTTTTGCATTAACCATATATTGTCGCAACTTTGCAGGAGTGCTCTTTGACCACTTATACCAAGTGCTAAACCCACATTTTTCCTTCCAAGCAGAAGTCATTCCCCCTTCCGGCATTGGTCAGTATATTCTTCGCTTGATGTTTCTTCCTTTCATGAGTAGACCTTCTATTGCTAAGCTTTCCTTATATTGACCACAGTATCACGACCCGAAGGATGGAACGAAGGAATAGCCAAGCCTCCGGTGCTCCCTGTCTTGCCACTTTCAACAGCTGGTACGGTAGCTCCTATCCATCAGCTTCCTTCTTTATCTTCCAAGTTGAAATTTGACCCTTATTCGCGCGTGATTTATTTTGCAGCAATTATGCCAGCTTTGCTTCATTTTGAGTTCGCATTCCCATGCCTACGGGGCCTTTTGATAAACGTCAATCTTCCAGGGACGCGGTGACTAGTAAGCGGATGTTAAGCGAATTTATCGAAGATCTTAATGTCGAAGCTCTCACCTCTGCTGTGGATTTCGCTGACGAAGTCAACCCTATGCTGACGATGCATGCGAATTTCCACAATGAAGATTTCATTCGCTTTGGGTCGATCATTGTAAGGAGGTCGAGACTTTTTTGCATGAGATCGAGCTCAAGCATCTCGCTCTTGAAGTATTGACCCTGAAGGCTCAGCGGGTCGCATGGATTAAGCAAAGCGCCGACGTCATTCAGTATTTTGAACAAGAGCTGACCCTGAAGTGAAAGGAGCATGAGACGGCTTCTGGAAAATCCATTCAATTGCGTGCCCAAATCGAAGCGAATGTTGCACAGCTAAAAGTTATCTTTGAAAAACTCCAACAATGTATATCTAATAGGCTGGTGCTGAAGCAGAAGCTCGTCTTTACTGAGCGGGTCACGTAAGATTGCGAAGCTGCCAAGCAGGAAATCGCTGAGAAGTTTTCATCCTGCTTGCAACAACGGACTCAAATCGAAGTAGGGCTGGCCGCAGTAGCTGAATGCGAGGAAGAGTTGCGGGGAGCGCATGAGCGGGTCGCCAATTTGTTGAAAGCCCATCCTTCCTAATTGTAACTGTATTCCCCTTTTTGGATTAATTGTATCTCTTAAACATTTTGATTCATGAATAAGAATATATATTTTTTTCTTTTGCATCCACTTATCTGTGTCTTGATGTGGCGCTAATTAGTTTATTTATTCGTTTATGAGTTTGTAGTTTATTTACTCGTTTCGGAGTTTCTAGTTTACGTACTCATTTCGGAGTTTGTAGTTTATTCACTCATTTCGGAGTCTCTAGTTTATGAACTCATTCCGGAGTTTGTAGTTTATTCACTCATTCCAGAGTCTCTAGTTTATGGACTCATTTCGGAGTTTGTTTAGTTTACCTCCCTTGGGCTTATAGGCAAACTCGTCCTAGCGTTTTAGATAACCCCTACTCTTTGCGACAGATGTCCGTTAGGTTTTGTGGTACTAGGGTTTTAGTCCGTGGTACCGTCGTGTTGGCTGATACATTCCCCGATATGCAGTCTTTACGCTGCTGTTCGAGTAGCCCTGCGATTGTCGTGTCTCTGATTCCTTCGGGGGATGGACAAGACGTCTTCAAGTAATCTTCTTAGGCAGTTTAACCATCGGAAGAGCAAGCGTTAGGAATTTTGCCATGCCACTTTTTACTTGAGGTTAGACTCAGTTTGGGAGCCTCGATGAGTCATAACCACTCCGCACTGGTGTAGGATGATCTCCGATAGTCTTTCGGGTTTTATTTGAGTTACAGTCAAGACCCTGAAGCTAGGAATTTTGCCTTCGCTTCCTTTTGATCTGGCTATTTTAGAGCATTTATTGACATTGCATCTGCTGTAACGAGAAGAATGTCGGGATAGTCTTTAGCTTGTTTTATGAACCGTTAAGACATGGAGCTAGGAATTTTGCCATGGCTCCATTTTGTTTCGATCCTGGGGTCTTTTGTTGACGTCGCATCTGCATCCTGCTGGAGTAAGAGGGAACGCCGTTGTTGACATTGCGTCTGCTGTAACGAGACGGGATGTAGTCTTTAGGTTGTTTTGTGAACCGTCAAGACTTGGAGATAGGAATTTTGCCATGGCTCCATTTTGTTTCGACCCTGGGGTCTTTTGTTAACGTCGCGTCTGCATCCTATTGGAATGAGAAGGTACGTCTAGGTTTTTTTTAGGTTGTATATGAACCGTCAAGATCTGGCTCTCCCTTTGACAGAGCCTGGTGGGAAAACATGGTTCCCTTTTTCATTTGTGTCCATGGATTGTATACAGGGGTCGGTGTAGACTCACCTGCGGGGCAAAGGAAATTTTATTTTTTATTTCCGCGATGCTCTATCCTTTCAGCTTTTCATATCGCGATATTCGCGATTGCCCAATCATTTCGTCTATTTATCGCGGTGCCCAATCATTTCGGCTATTTTTATATTTTTACTCGCTGCTTTTTATTGCGAGTTGCCCAAACATTTCGGCTATTTCATATGCATATTTTTTGCTCGCTGATTTTTATTGCGAGTTACCCTATCATTTCGGCTATTTTTATATGCATTTTTTGCTCGCTGATTTTTATTGCGAGTATGAAACTTAAGATCTGATACCAATCTTGGCATCAGCATCGCTGCGACTGGAATATTGCCAGGAGCGAATCATCATTTTCCATGAAAGGATTTGGAGTTTGACACCGATTTAGTCATCAGCATCGCTGCAACTGGGATATTTCCAGGAGCGAACCATTATTTTCCGTTGTCAACCTGAACAAAGACGGCTTAGTAAACAGGATTAGGATCCTGTCTGCTAAGACTTTCAGATTTTATAAGCCATAAGGGTCTCATAAAGTTATTTCTCCCTACGAGTCATGAGGATCTCATAGGTGTATTTTCTCCTTAGGAGTCGTGGGGATTCCTAAGTGTGTGTTCTCTTATAAGTCGTAAGGATCTCATAAGAGTATTTTCTCCTTATAAGTCGAGAGGACTTACAAGTGTCGTTCACCATATGAGGACATTTCTCATCATTGGTGGAACTTGGTAGGGAAATCGTTTATTTATGCCCGTGGATTGTATACAAGGGCCAATATTGGACCGTCTGTAGGGCAACTTGGGAAATACGACGGCTTAAGAATAGGTTTGGATCCCTGTAACATAATACTTTCAAATTCTATGAGCCGTGAGGGTCTTATAGGGGGAGTTCTCCTTACGAGTCGAAAGGATCTCGTAAGTGAAAATTTTATGAGATTGCGCCCTTTCGGGTTTTCACAAGCTCGCCGGTTGCCCTGCTGTTTTTACTCATGGCGCCCTTTCGAGTTTTCATCCGTGCCCATTTTTCTTGTGGACGTACCGTTTTTTTTAACAATGAGATTGCGCCCTTCCAGGTTATCATAAGCTCGCCGGTAGCCCTGCTGTTTTTACTCACGGCGCCCTTTCGGGTTTTCATCCGTGCCCATTTTTCTTGTGGACGTACCGTTTTTTTTATCAAAGAGATTGCGCCCTTTCAGTTTTTCACAAGCTCGCCGGCAACCCTGCTGATTTTACTCACGGCACCCTTTCGGGTTTTCATCCGTACCCATTTTGCTTGTGGACGTTCCATTTTTTCTTCTCATTTTACCAATCTGTTTGCCAATGGGACTTGAGTTGCAGTCTTCGCCGCTGGAGCTTTGATTGCAATATAGATCTCAATAGAGGATATCGCCATATTTGGGGTGATGCACCATGTTTGATGCGGCGCACTAGTATTAGGACATTCCGGTCCATTGTTAATTTAGGGACATCTTGGTCCGTTGCCATTTAAGGACGTAGTGGTCCATTATCACCATTTTTGAGGTGAAGCTTTAGTTTAAGGACATTACGGTCGGTTGTTAGTTTAGGGACATCTCGGTCCATTATCACCATTTTTGAGGTGAAGCTTTTCCGAATACCACTTAGAGTTTTGACTCAAGAAGATAGCGAGCGGACACGAGCGTCGTCATCTATCATCGACCTAAGTCATGACTCGTCAAGCATGGTATTTCTTGAGGAATCGGCCGTTTATTGGCCGGAAAGGTCTTTCGCCATTCACATCCATGAGCAAATAAGCCCCACCTTGGTAGACCTTGTATATGATGTATGGGCCTTCATGTTTCGCTCAAATTTCCCCCATTTTGCATGATTGGGGATCATAGGTCTTTTGACGACTAGCACGAGATCGCCTTGGCGGAATGTTCTCGGCCTAGTCAGTTTTTCGTATGAGCGCGTCATCTTTGCCTTGTAAGCTTCTAGGTTTTGTTGCACCATGAGGCGAGTTTCATCGAGGGCGTCGAGCTCCTCAAGCCAAAGATGGGCATTCTCATCATCTGTTAGCTCGTATTAAACCGCTACTCGGAGAGAAAGGAGTTCTATTTCCAAAGGAAGGACTGCTTCAGTGCCGAATACCAACGCGTATGGTGTTGTACTCGCAGCCATTTTGAACGTCGTTCGGTACGTCCAGAGAGTTTCGTGCAATCTCTCATTCCAGTCCTTTTTGTTTTTGGACACCGTTTTCTTTATAATCTTGGTCAAGGTCTTGTTGAAAGCTTCAGCTAGACTATTAGCTCCGGGATTATAGACGGAAGAGTATCTCCAGTCTATTTTGTACTGTTCTGCGAAGCGGCTAATCATATGGCTCGGGGATTATAGATGAGATTATCCGTCGCGGAGTATCGACCCGGTAGATGACATGTGTCTTGAAGAAATGGAGAACATTCTCCGTCTTCACCTCCCTTAGTGGTACTGCTTCCACCCACTTAGAAAAGTAGAAAGTCGTTGCCAGTATGAACCGATGTCCTTTGGATGACGCTGGTTCAATGGGGCCGATTATATCGGTTCCCCACATTTCGAACGGCCAGCTAGCTACTGTTGGGTGTAGCGGATTTGGATGTTGGTGGATAAAGTCCCCGTGAATCTGGCACGAGTGACACTGCTTCGCATATTCGAGACAGTCCTGAATCATTATGGGCTAATAGTAACCCATTCTTTTGATTTTCAGTTTCATCTTTGGCCCGGCTTGATGAGAACCGCAGAGTCTGTCGTGAGTTTCTTGGATGACCCTCTTTGCTTCTTCTGTCCCCAAGCACCTTAGCTACAGACAGTCAAGTGACCTCTTGTATAGAGTATTATTGACAAAGGCGAAAGATAGAGCCCGTTTCATGAGCTGATGTCTTAACGACGCGTTTTTGGTCTGCTCTTTTGAAAAGCTTCGTTTAGCAGCATGTCAATTAGGCCTTTTGGAAGCTCCGGGGATTTTGGCACCGACCCTGCCCCCAGTTCCTCTGCGTTTCTTTCCGACGCCGAGGGATTTTCTTCGTTATTTAACGATGAATGAGAAACCATGTGGTAACTTGCTACATAATCTTTGGTTTCTCCCGACGAGCCATTTCCCTCATCATCGTCATTATCCCCATTCTCAAGTATATGGTTGAGAAACTCTTCGAGGGTGACTGGAGTTCGCGCCTTCTAGTTGTACTCCTCCAGCGCGTCGATGTACTTTTGCAGGTCTGTGCACTTGTCGTCAGGCTGTATGGGCTTCTTGGTCTTCTTCTTTCCTTTTGAAGACTTTGAAGGCTTGACCTGGGTGTTTTGCCCATCGTTAGCAGTTTTCGGTGTGGGATGCGGTTTCAGCATCCCCTTAATGATCTCGGGCTCCAGCGGGCTTTTCCACCTGATCGCTATACATGCTTGAAGATCCTTCAGCATTCTTTTGATTTTAGCTGAAAGGAAAACTTCCCACGGAGCTTCTTCCACAAACGAACATGATGCCTCCAGCGTATCCACCTTTTTAGGAGCGTGCCTCTGTGGCGGGTTCACCCTCCAGTTCTCTGACAACTCGAATTTCCCTTGATGGTACCGGTCCTCGACCCAGTTCTTGAAGATGTAGCAATCCTCAATGGGGTGGCTCACCATTCGGTGATAGGAGCAGTAGTTGGGATTGTTGATGTCACCGGGCTGTGGTGGACGTTTTAGGTCCGGTAGAGTGATGAGTTTGTTGCATACTGCTAGTTCGAACAGTCTCTTCATTTTATCACGGGGAAATGAGTAAGCTCATCCTAGCTTCTCTTTGACGGATTGGGGCGGGCGCGCGTTGTTTTGGCGAGCAACCGGTTTCGGGTCACTCGGTTGTAGTTGAGTGTTGGCGACGAAGGCCGCTTTCCCTTTACCCTTTACATTTCAAGAGTCCATTTTTGAAGATGAAGGTCCGTTTCCCATCTGGTCCATCTGAGCCAACTTGTTGATAAGAGCCTGGAAAGTGGTCGGCTTAAAGAACGTCATGAACTGAGACACAGTCACCTGAGGATCTAGAGTCCCTATGAACATGCCCACGGCAGGAACTTCTTTGATGCATTGTTCGCATTTTGACCATAGGTTCCGCCACCGGATTGCGTATTGAACCCAGGTCTCTCCTGGCTTCATCCTGGCATTGATTAATGCCGTGATCAGGGTGCGCTCTCTTGCGCTGGCGAACCACTGCATTTAGAGTAATTCCACTTTCGTGAATGTTTTGACGGAGTCATTTGGGAGATCCGAGTACCATTCAAACGCCGTTTCTGACAGGCTGCCAACGAACTGGCAAAGCAGCAATTTGTCGCCGCCTAAAGTATTGCCGCATAGAGTCTTGAACTAAGCGACGTGTTGATGAGGATTGTCTGTCCCCTTATACACGTGGAACTTAGGGATCGTATATCCTAGCAGGTATTTGATTTGGTCATACCAGCTCGGATACGGTCGCCCGGTTCTGATGACTTGACCAGCCGCTTCACTTTCCTTATGAGCTCGTATTTGTTGAGCTATATAATCATCAAGGGCAGCTTTGGAGATCGTTTCCTCCCTGACTATTGATAAAGCTGGAAGCGGGTTCGATATTTCCCCTCTGTCATCCTCGATAATTATCGGCGGATCTTCGGCTGGAGGTTCTGGCTGGATCATCATTCCAACCATGTCCTGGAACAGAAGTGCCATCTGCTTTATATTAGCAGCTTGTTCCGCGACCTACTTGTCTTTTCTTTCTAGCACCCTTCGCAAGAACTCTGTATCAGTTTCTTGCTCTTGGCGCTGTTCAGATCCTGACTCCGGACTTTCTTTCTATCCGGTGAGTACCGACATTTTGATCAGCATCTCCTGGAGCATTTTTGCTTCTCCTGAGCTTTTGTCAACGACCGAGTTTGTGGCCGATAACCCATGGAAGCACGTCTTTCCTCTTTCCCGAAAGCCATGTAGACTGTATGTACAACCATGCCCCCAGACTTAGGGCGTTTGGGTCCGGCGCCTTTGGAATTTGCCGCAGGCAATGAGATTTTCTCCGGCCTTGTCCATTTGTGGGAGGTCGCAGTTGAAGGAGCCGTTGTAACAGACGCCTGTATGGAAGAAGTCCCTCGCTGTATGACGGAGGGATGATCTTCCTCTTGTCGAACCTTCATTTCTTCAGTTGACGAGAGTAGTTCTTGTTGATCATAGAATCTTGGACTTTCTACCAGACACTGTGGATTTGGGTGTAAGTCCACGTTGCGACCCCCGGTTCTTACGGGGAGGCGGAAACGGTATAAAAATCAAATTTTTAGCGCAAGGGGCAACATGGACTAAGCAAAGTCGGGATCTTTACCTAAACTAAAACTAGCATACTTAGCTAAAGAGAGTTAGCTACTCGGATGGAGATGGTTATACCTAAACTCGAACTCCTTCGTCTTCAAGCTCCGATGGTGGTTCGATGGCTCCTTCTCGTTGTCTCCGTACGCCGAAGATAGATCCACTTGAAAGCTCCAACCTTTAGCTCCTTCTTCGTTCTTTGAAGAAACTAGTTCACTTGGTTTGCTAAACCTAGTGAACTAGAATGAGTAGAGAAGAAATAGAATGGGATTTTATCTATGGTTCTTGATTCTCAACTCATGAGACAAGAGAACCATAGATCAAGAGAGGGAGCAAGAGGTTGAGGGTGAGAGCAAGAGGAGAGCTCAAGAACAAGAGAGAGAATGAGCAAGAAAGAATGAGCAAGTATTTTGTCTCTCACCCTCTCATAATCCAAAGCAATGATAACTCACCATATTAACAAAAGTCTTATGTGATGGTTAGAAGCAACCACAACCATATCATTTCATGCACTCATTTTACACAAATGAGCAAGTAAACAAAAGTCTTTGCCATGAAATGATGGCTATGGTTATCATGATGGTCAACTAGTCAAGCCTAGTCAACCGGTCAACAAGTCAACAAAAGTTAACAAGTCAACAAAGTCAACAAGTCAACAAAAGTCAACAAGTCAACAACCATATCACCATAATACTTAATTAATATAATAGTTAATCACATATCATATTCTCATTAGGGTTGAGCATAAAGTCAAAAAGTCAACGGTCAACGGTCAACAACCCTAATGAGAATCCGCTGTCTGTGCCTCCCTGTCAACTGTGCATACACACCCGCATCCGCGTTCCGAGGAACACGAATGCAAACTGGATAAATCCAATCCCATAAGATACACTAGGATCTGGCTTAAACCAAAGCCCGCTAGTGTAAACTGTCCGGACACTGTACGTGCACAAGTGCACGGATATGACCGAACCCTGTCGCAAAACCATGCGACCTGTCGCAATACCATGCGACCTCTACTCTTTTGCCTAAAGGCGAAAAACTTTCTGTGTGGGACTCTAAAGACTCGACACTACGCTGGCAGTGGGTTTAACCACAGACCGCAAGCGGCACTAGCTGTGCGTAACGGTCCCCAGGTAATGCCGACAAGAAGACCGACGAGGCGAAACCCATCTGAACTCCTACTGAGCCTGAGTGTGACATTCTCCGTACAGTCCGGTCTGTTCGTCTGATACATCGCATGGCGGGCCTAGGGGGCGGTAAACGTCAGTCCCCCAATAGCGGTACAAGTCGTGCCGGAGCGAAGCCCAAAACACCCTGAGATAACACTGGAAACCTACCAGTATATCTCGTTTGCCCTGGCCAGGGACTACTCGTGTAATGGCTCTCCTAGACACAGCGCGATGTCAACCCCCAATACCGGGAGAGACGAATCCTGTCTAACCGTCACTGCCTCCAAGTGCTTCGGGACTGCACCCAACCACCACCTGTTTGCACGACTCCATTGAGCCATGGTAGGGTAGTGATCAAAGTACAGTGGGAACACACCCGAGGCGAAGTGACAGTGTCAAGTCAGCGGACTAAGCTGTACTCATGTCACCTGGGAACTGATAACTGACGATAGGTATAATACCAACTAGTCAGTTCCCGACGAGTCCTGTCCAGTGTACCCGTAACCTAACGAGCACCCGCATACTATCTCAAGTACGACGTACTGACGGCTGTAGGACATACCGTCTCCCACACTGGGATGAGAAGCGCATGCGCTGGTCTACTCCGGAGTATCGATGCCCTGTCTCGATAGTCCTGTGACCAGGGACCTGCATAAGGATGTGCTTATAGATTACCCAGCCCCACTAGTGTGACGGCCATCACATCGCTGGTAATCAAGCAAAGATCCTAAGGGCTCTACTAATGTGTATAGGCGATATACAAAAATAAACACATGTACACATTGAAGTAGAAACAAACCAAGTAGCATACTACTATTTTGAGCAAGATTGTACATACAAGGTGAATATCCCAAGCATCTATTAAGTAATATACAAACTAGTATGATACAGTAATGGCCTCTAGGGCATATACACTAACAATCTCCCACTTGCACTAAGGCCATGTACTGGCGTATCGAAGACCTATCATCTCGATCAGCCGCTCGAACTGAGTCTGGGGCAGGGTCTTGGTGAATGGATCTGCAGTGTTATCTTCTGAAGCGACTCTCCGAACCTCGATCTCCTGGCGATCTACGATCTCCCTGATCAGGTGATACCGCCTCAAGATGTGCCTGGATTTCTGATGGGACCTTGGTTCCTTCGCTAAAGCTATAGCCCCGTTGTTGTCGCAATACAGAGGTATTGGATCAACAATGGACGGAACCACCTGAAGTTCTTTCAAGAACTTCCTCATCCAGACAGCTTCTTTTGCGGCATCAGATGCAGCGATGTATTCCGCTTCCATCGTCGAGTCTGCAACGGTTTCTTGTTTGGAACTCTTCCAACACACCGCCCCTCCATTGAGGGTAAAGACAAAACCCGACATGGACTTGGAATCATCCTTGTCACTCTGGAAGCTGGAGTCAGCAAAGGCCTCGATCTGGAGGTCTTTTCCGCCATACACCAAGAACATCTCCTTAGTCCTTCTCAGGTACTTGAGAATGTTCTTTACCGCTATCCAGTGTTTCTTCCCAGGGTTTGACTGATACCGGCTTACCACACTCAGTGCATAAGCTACATCCGGTCTGGTACACAACATCGCATACATTATAGAGCCTACCGCAGAAGCGTAGGGTATAATAGACATGCGATCCCTCTCCAAATCAGTCTTGGGAGACATCTCTTTAGAGAGGGTGATCCCGTGACAAGCCGGTAGGTTACCGCGCTTGGAATCTTCCATACTGAATCTCTTCAGTATGGTGTCGATGTACCTGGACTGTGATAGTCCTAATATCCTCTTGGATCTGTCACGGTGGATCCGGATACCCAGAATGTACGAGGCATCACCCAGGTCTTTCATGGAGAACCTGTGTGATAAGAACCCCTTGACAGATTGTAGCATAGGAATGTCATTTCCTATTAAGAGAATGTCATCCACGTATAAAACGAGGAATACTACAGTTCTCGCTACAAATCTACTATAGATGCATGGTTCATCTGGATTTTTGATAAAGCCAAATTCTTTGACCGTCTCATCAAAGCAGATGTTCCAACTCCGCGATGCCTGCTTTAGTCCATAGATGGACTTAAGCAACTTGCACACCTTTCCGCTGCTCCCACTCTGAATGAAACCCTCTGGCTGGTCCATATAGACACACTCCTCTAAATTTCCATTTAGAAAAGCGGTCTTTACGTCCATTTGCCAGATCTCATAATCGTGGAAGGCAGCAATGGCAAGAAGGATCCGAATGGATTTCAGCATGGCTACTGGAGAAAAGGTTTCGTCATAGTCCAAGCCAGGTCTTTGACGGAAACCCTTTGCTACCAGCCTAGCTTTATAGGTCTCAACCTGTCCATCTACACCAATCTTCCTTTTGAAGATCCACTTGCATCCTACGGGTTTTACCCCGTCTGGAGCAATGTCCAACGTCCATACCTTGTTGGTGTACATGGACTCCATTTCGGTCCGCATTGCATCCAGCCATTTCACTGAGTCAACGCTCTGAACGGCCTGCTGGAAGCTAGTAGGCTCATCATAATCTATGATGCAATCCTCTCTATCCCCGTCTATGAGAAAACCGTAGTATCTCTCGGGCGGATGAGACTGCCTACTACTCCTGCGGAGCGGCGTAGGAATGTCCTGTTCTGTTGAACCCTCTGGTTCCACCAAGCTTTCAGTAACAGTCTGTGGTTCTGGAACTTCTTCCAGTTCTATTGTGCTCCCACTTATCTGGGTTTCCAAAAACTCAGTTTCCAAGAAGTAGGCATGACGAGAAACAAGGACTTTTTGTTCCTCTTCACAGTAGAAGAAATATCCTTTGGAATTCTTTGGATATCCCACAAACTTGCACTGTACTGAGCGTGCCTCGAGCTTGTCCGCATGCTGCTTTTTGACAAAAGCCGGACATCCCCATGTCTTAATGTGCTTAAGATAGGGTCTCTTCCCACACCACATCTCATATGGTGTAGTAGGCACGGTCTTAGTAGGAACTCGGTTCAAAAGGTATGCTGCTGATTCTAGCGCATATCCCCAGAATGATCGCGGCAACTCAGCGTTACTCATCATGGACCGCACCATATCCAATAGGGTGCGGTTCCGTCTCTCCGATACACCGTTATGTTGCGGGGTGTATGGAGGAGTAAGCTGAGAGAGAATTCCGTTCTCTTTTAAATAGTCCAGGAACTCGGCACTTAAGTATTCTCCACCTCGATCCGATCTTAGAATCTTAATACTTTTGCCGGTCTGTTTCTCTACTTCATTCTTATACTCCTGGAATTTTCCAAAGGCCTCGGACTTATGTTTCATCAAGAAGACATAACCGTACCTTGAGAAGTCATCCGTAAAAGTAATGAAGTAAGAATGTCCGCTTCGGGCATGTGTAGACATTGGACCGCACACGTCACTGTGTACGAGTCCTAAGAGCTCGCTCGCTCTTACTCCTTGTCCAGTAAACGGAGTCTTTGTCATCTTTCCTTTGAGACAAGATTGACAAGTGGCATACGATTGATATTCGAACGCATTCAAATATCCTTCTGTATGTAACTTAGTCAACCTTCTCTCATTGATGTGACCCAATCTACAATGCCATAAGAAAGTCTGATTCATTTCCGGAGACTTTCTTTTGTGTGTATTCTGGACGTTGAAAATCTGTGGTTGGTTTAACACGTATATACCATTACTCAATGTACCTGACCCAATCAAAACTTGATTAAGGTGAATGTTTACAACATTACTTACAAACGCAAATTCATAACCTTCTTTAGAAACTAAAGATACAGAAATGATATTACAAGTTGCGTTGGGTACAAAAAAGCAATTACGCAAAACCAAAACATGTCCATCTGACATTCCCGGGTGATAGTCCCCCACGGCTTTAGCATCCATGCTAGCTCCGTTTGCAACTCTGAGGGTCATGTCACCTGCCTTCAAAACCCTACGGTTTCTCAACACCTGCAAAGAATTACAGATATGAGATCCTGATCCGGTATCCAATACCCAGGAAGTAGAGTTTATTGAAAGACAGTTTTCAATAACATACACACCTGAAGCTGAAGCTGCAACCTGCTTCAATTCCTGTGTTCTGGCCTTCCAGGCCTTGCAATCATTCTTCCAGTGTCCTTTCTTATGACAATAGAAGCATTCTTCCTTATCCACAAGCTTCCCCGCTATCTTTGTTGCTTTTGCTTTTCCCTTCGTATCCACTTTACTAACACCGCCCCTTGGTTTGGCGGGGCCTTCTTCTTCTTTCCCTTGGCTTTCGCCTTGGACCTAGAAGAAGATGATCCCCCTACAAACAAAGTGGATGTTTCCCTACCTTTCTGTAGGGTGCCCTCTGCGCTCCTCAGCATGTTGAGGAGCTCTGAAAGTTCAACCTCTTTTTCTTGTAAGTTGAAGTTCAGTATAAACTGGGCGTAAGTGGAAGGAAGGGACTGGAGAACTATATCCGTATATAGCTCACTCTCCAATGTGATCCCTAGGTCAGCGAGCTCCTCAATGTAGCCGATCATCTTTAGCACGTGCTCGGCTACTGATGATCCGACGGCCATTCTTGTCGAAAATAACTTTTTCGACGCTTCGTATCTTGCGATACGTGATTGCTCTCCATACAGTTTTTTTGTATGAAGCAATATGGACTCCATGTCCATATTCTCATGCCTCCTCTGATGTTCGTTGTCCATCGAGGCAAGCAGGAGGCATTTGGCCTTCGCGCTATCAATCTCCCAAGTCTTACGGATTTCCTTATCCGCGACACTGGAAGTTGGACCAGGGACAGGGAGAGCTTTGGTGGTAAGAAGATACCCCAGCTTGTCATAAGTGATTGCTATCTTGACATTCCTGAGCCAATCTTTGTAGTTTGGCCCTGTCAGTTTGTTTTTATCTAGGAGTAACTTAAGTCCAGTCATGTGGATTTGGTCGCTGCAATTAGGAGAGAGAAGAAGAAACACTCAGCATGATGCTCTTGCAAGTTTAGAGTGGTTTTTAGTTTGTCTAAACAGGATGGCTCCCACTGTTTCTCGAATCCCTCCTCAAACCATAAAGGAAGAATTAGCCGGGATCAATCCCACCGCACAATACTTGCTTAACCGTTCAGCCAGGCCGGTGTCGGTACTTCGAGGGAGGTTTTCCAACGCTTTCGCGAAGTTCCTTAATTAAATAACCTCTTTTCCCTGGGGGCGTAGCCCCGCTAACACCTTTCTAGGCACCTACTAGGTTTATAGCATTGATCGTTAAGTGAGAAATTTCCCGAGGAGTAGCATATACTCACAGTAGGATCGGGATCCAAATATCATCGCGTGACGAAACTGAAGGAGTCCTACCAGAATCATCACACTCCAAATGGTATGCAAATCTAGCAAGTTTCAGTACTTATGAAACTCCCGATGTGGATTTTTGCCCCATGCTCTTATGACCTTGACTTTGGCCAACAAATCATAAGTCACATGTCAAGTTCTGCCCGTCGTTCTCCAGGTTAATTTGAATCCACCCGCACCTACCCTTGACTTTGGCCAACAAGGCAGTACGACTGTTCCAAACCAACGCATCTATCTATGCTGCACATGAATACCCAATAGCTACCAATCACTGTGCCTTGACTTTGGCCAACAAACACAGCTTGAATACTATTGACTATTCATGTGAAACGACGGAGGGCTACGGATGGTTTTGGCAAAACCGTGAACGTAGTGAACTTGATTTGGTCGATGGAACGAGATAGCTTTTAAAAGGAGTGGCTCAAGCTCCGCATTTAAAAGTTGTTTTGAAAAGAACCGAGTGGTTTTTCGAAAGTGTTCCAACGACTTTAACTTGGTTTATTATCTTGCATTAGTTCTTTTAATGCGTGATATTCTTGCATTAGTTCTTTTAATGCGTCCCATCATTTAATCCTACCATTGCAGAAAACAACCAAAATATGACGTACGCTTATGCCATTCGCATTCGCCACGGGGCCCCGTCATTACCCGTTAGGTTACTTAACTAACGACAGAGCGGGGGCTGGGCTAGCGCGTCTGTAAAACATAAGCAACGCCTAAATAATATCATATATAGATATACTGCAATGATAAACATTTCAGATCACAGATAAATACATTGGATATACTAGGAATCTGTAATTTGTACGAGCCTGTAACAAAAACAGATTACACGGTCGCGGTGAATAGCCAATATCCCACCCAAGACCCCTACGGGTGCGGCAAACTACCCGCCAAGTACCCGAAGCGTAGCAACCTCCCTCATCTCCATGAGTAGGCCACTCGACACTTCGGCATACCCGGTAGTTTGTGCACCCCTCCATGGGTCTATCCTAGGAGCAAAAACAGTAAAAAGAAATTATACAATGACGGCTACAACCCCGACCCGGTTGTGCGGCCATACAAATAATTATTACATCAATTTACAAATTTACATGAATTGCAAGAAAAGAAAACTCTCGTCTCACAACCCCCGGCTATTCACCCGCGACAATCCAACATATTTATATACACATTCCAGCATCAAACACAGATCATGTATAACCCCGACCAATCGACTTATAGCGATTAGCCGACGTTCAATACATGCAAACATCACAGATATAACCATCATAGTCAAAGTGCAGTGAAGTTCGGAAAAAATACGGAATTATAGGACCCCAAAAGGAAATTTTTTTTCTGGAAAATCTGGGCACATATAATATATTTCAAAAATCCCAAAACCAACACAGACACACACTGCACGAAAAACGATGCAGAGAAGACGACAAACCGCGGCGCTTCCGCGGCACATGCCTACCTCGTGCGGCGGAAGGGCGGCGGTTTGAACGAAACAGTGGACCGTTTTTCATGGGTGTTCACACAAAACCCTGAGACGAATTTAGGAGTATAAAGTTTTTCATTTTGACCAGAAAAAATTTCAACAGAAACTCAGGTTTTGTAAAAGTTTGGTTTTTTTGATTTTTCCGGTTCCGAACTTCGTTACACTTCACTACCAAGCTAGTTTAAGTTTAGTTAGGCTCTGATACCACTGTAAGTCCACGTTGCGACCCCCGGTTCTTACGGGGAGGCGGAAACGGTATAAAAATCAAATTTTTAGCGCAAGGGGCAACATGGACTAAGCAAAGTCGGGATCTTTACCTAAACTAAAACTAGCATACTTAGCTAAAGAGAGTTAGCTACTCGGATGGAGATGGTTATACCTAAACTCGAACTCCTTCGTCTTCAAGCTCCGATGGTGGTTCGATGGCTCCTTCTCGTTGTCTCCGTACGCCGAAGATAGATCCACTTGAAAGCTCCAACCTTTAGCTCCTTCTTCGTTCTTTGAAGAAACTAGTTCACTTGGTTTGCTAAACCTAGTGAACTAGAATGAGTAGAGAAGAAATAGAATGGGATTTTATCTATGGTTCTTGATTCTCAACTCATGAGACAAGAGAACCATAGATCAAGAGAGGGAGCAAGAGGTTGAGGGTGAGAGCAAGAGGAGAGCTCAAGAACAAGAGAGAGAATGAGCAAGAAAGAATGAGCAAGTATTTTGTCTCTCACCCTCTCATAATCCAAAGCAATGATAACTCATCATATTAACAAAAGTCTTATGTGATGGTTAGAAGCAACCACAACCATATCATTTCATGCACTCATTTTACACAAATGAGCAAGTAAACAAAAGTCTTTGCCATGAAATGATGGCTATGGTTATCATGATGGTCAACTAGTCAAGCCTAGTCAACCGGTCAACAAGTCAACAAAAGTCAACAAGTCAACAAAGTCAACAAGTCAACAAAAGTCAACAAGTCAACAACCATATCACCATAATACTTAATTAATATAATAGTTAATCACATATCATATTCTCATTAGGGTTGAGCATAAAGTCAAAAAGTCAACGGTCAACGGTCAACAACCCTAATGAGAATCCGCTGTCTGTGCCTCCCTGTCAACTGTGCATACATACCCGCATCCGCGTTCCGAGGAACACGAATGCAAACTGGATAAATCCAATCCCATAAGATACACTAGGATCTGGCTTAAACCAAAGCCCGCTAGTGTAAACTGTCCGGACACTGTACGTGCACAAGTGCACGGATGTGACCGAACCCTGTCGCAAAACCATGCGACCTGTCGCAATACCATGCGACCTCTACTCTTTTGCCTAAAGGCGAAAAGCTTTCTGTGTGGGACTCTAAAGACTCGACACTACGCTGGCAGTGGGTTTAACCACAGACCGCAAGCGGCACTAGCTGTGCGTAACGGTCCCCAGGTAATGCCGACAAGAAGACCGACGAGGCGAAACCCATCTGAACTCCTACTGAGCCTGAGTGTGACATTCTCCGTACAGTCCGGTCTGTTCGTCTGATACATCGCATGGCGGGCCTAGGGGGCGGTAAACGTCAGTCCCCCAATAGCGGTACAAGTCGTGCCGGAGCGAAGCCCAAAACACCCTGAGATAACACTGGAAACCTACCAGTATATCTCGTTTGCCCTGGCCAGGGACTACTCGTGTAATGGCTCTCCTAGACACAGCGCGATGTCAACCCCCAATACCGGGAGAGACGAATCCTGTCTAACCGTCACTGCCTCCAAGTGCTTCGGGACTGCACCCAACCACCACCTGTTTGCATGACTCGTTTGAGCCGTGGTAGGGTAGTGATCAAAGTACAGTGGGAACACACCCGAGGCGAAGTGACAGTGTCAAGTCAGCGGACTAAGCTGTACTCATGTCATCTGGGAACTGATAACTGACGATAGGTATAATACCAACTAGTCAGTTCCCGACGAGTCCTGTCCAGTGTACCCGTAACCTAACGAGCACCCGCATACTATCTCAAGTACGACGTACTGACGGCTGTGGGACAGACCGTCTCCCACACTGGGATGAGAAGCGCATGCGCTGGTCTACTCCGGAGTATCGATGCCCTGTCTCGATAGTCCTGCGACCAGGGACCTGCATAAGGATGTGCTTATAGATTACCCAGCCCCACTAGTGTGACGGCCATCACATCGCTGGTAATCAAGCAAAGATCCTAAGGGCTCTACTAATGTGTATAGGCGATATACAAAAATAAACACATGTACACATTGAAGTAGAAACAAACCAAGTAGCATACTACTATTTTGAGCAAGATTGTACATACAAGGTGAATATCCCAAGCATCCATTAAGTAATATACAAACTAGTATGATACAGTAATGGCCTCTAGGGCATATACACTAACATTGGGAAGAGAGCCGGTGAGGGGGCTGCTCCTATTTTTCATGCGTCGTGTTTTCAGCAGGTAGTGGAGATTTATTCAGCACCGCGGTTGGAGAATTCTTTCGTACTCTCCTAAGCAGATCGAAGCTATTTCCAGTTGGAACAGAAGCGTCAACTTCCTCCATTGGAGCTGGTGGGGTGAGTCTGGAAGGGGAGTTGCCCCTAGCTCTTCTCACTCAGCGCCAGTAGCGACGTCGAGCGTGTCTTGTAGATGGGACCACCTCAGTTGTAGAAGCGGCTCTGTCATGCCCCTGGCTTTGATGAGGGGCTACTGTTGGTGTCAGCCTGTCAAAGACTGACGTCCGTTGAGAGGGAACACCCAATCTTTCAAAGGCCGATTTTCTGGTAGGGGAAGCACCTTAGACGACTTCACCCGCAGCAGGAGTTGGCAGGACTATCCGATTTGGGATAGCCCCTTAAGGTATCGCGAGCCTCTTTTCGGGCCGACTTGAGCTTCGGCTCAGCTGTTAAAGACTGAGGTGGCAGAATTAGACGTCCCGTTGAGAGGGGCCGTGGTGGTTGCAAGTCGATCAAAGACCGACTTCTTGGGAGCTTCCTGTGGTGGCACTAAGGCACTGAAACTCGTTGGTGGGAGCATGGTCCCGAAGAACAATCCAGTGGTGGCTTGAGTTACATGCCCCACCGGCATTGAAAAGATAGAGACCGCATTGGGCCCATATGTCACTACTCCAGTTGGGGCGGAGCGGGAGTTGTTGCAGTTTGTGCAGATGGAAGCCATTGATATTCACTTCTTCTTTCTGCATAGGAACAAGACACCAAATTTTAGTACCTCGAATCCAAGGGCAACCATAGAAAACCATGATTTTTTGTTCATGAAACACGATACACGAAGTGTGGAGTGGAAAGAGGAAAAGGTCCTACCGGGCGTGCCAGAATCTGTTCACCGCCGAAAGATGGGGCCAGGACGTTAGGACATCTGGCCTGAATTTTGGGGGCAGATGCTATTTGGATTTATCCGTCCACCTCTCCGAAGATGCCAAGTTGATTTGTGGCACTGTATATCGGAGGTTTGGACGGATGCGGCCGTTGTAGCAGACTTCGTCAGATTCCTCCTCGTTTGCGAGGGTCTTTTTTATTGTGGGGATGCTCTTGCCTACAGGCGCAAGCCCCTGTAGTTAATTACGTTACTGCATCGCGATAACCACTTTCTCCTCCTCCAGAAATTCACTTCGTGTCGTGTGTGTTTTTATTTTTGGTTTTGGTTGCCCGTAGATTGTATACGGAGACTAATTTATGTTGTCGCCCTTAGGGCGTGGATTAGTCTCAATCCATATATCTTAGATTTGGGTTTGTTTTTTATTTAAGGACCGTTAATCTTGTTTGAGATTAAGATCGACTAAAATGTATGTGAGCAGTTGGGGCTCGGTTAGTCTTTTATTAAGGATACGTTAGTCCAATTTGAGACTAAGATCTACTTAACAAGTTTTTAGGATCATTTTTGTTTCAGATCCAACAAGAGAGCATTTGGGCCATATTGTCTTAGTTTAAGGACATTTCGGTCCATTGATAACCATTTTGGAGGTGAGATTTTAGTTTAAGGACGTCTCGGTCCGTTGATCACCATTTTGGAGGTGAGATTTTAGTTTAAGGACGTCTCGGTCCGTTGATCATTTTGCGCGCAGGTGTATTTGTTACGTGACGTGATGAACAAAAATGATATGGAATGCAGCCAATTTGGGGTGTGGTCTGATTTGAGGTGTACACATCAGTGCACTAAAAAGCTGTTGGTTGTCGGGACCCGCCACCTTTTTGAAAACGTTGATGAATTACAACGACATGGATCAGAGGTAGGGAGAGATGTATCCTTGAACCAATTCCTGTATTTGAGGGGAAAAGGAGTTAGTGGTAAACCCGGAAATCATTAGTCATATTTTAAGACTAAGATTTACTGAGGAGGATATGGGATGAGTATCGTTTTGGATATCATCAGTTGGAAGATCAATATTCGTATTTGGGACTAAAATCAGTTTGGGAAATCATGAGCACATGGGCTTGGTTAGTCTGAATTAGGGAGGTTCTATCCTCAGGGGACTTATCCAATTTGGGCTTGGTCTATTCAGTTCTTTTTTTTTTAAAAATTGCCAAGCACTTGTTTGGGCTCTGTATAATCAGTCCCCCTTTTTGTACAAAGAGAGCCGAGCATTTATATAAGTTCTGATGCTCATATATAATCATGTGGCCTTTTAGTCATGGGGATTGCCCAATAAGTGTTAAACACTTTACCCCTTTTTATCTTTGTACGGATTGCTATGCACTCTTTATGGCGCCCACATGAGGGACATGTGAGGCGCTAGGTGCTGCCTAGTGAGGCGCTAGGCGCTGCTCCATTCTGTGGCGCCCACGTGAGGAGCACATAAGGCGCTGGGCGCCGCTCATTGAATGTTAAGCACTCCTTTTTTCTGTGGTGCCCACGTGAGGGGCACGTGGGGAGCTGGGCACCGCTCATTGAGTGCTAAGCACTCCCTTTCTATGGCGCCCACGCGAGGAGCACGTGAGGTATTGGGCGTCGCTCATTGAGTGCTAAGCACTCCTTTTTTCTATGGCACCCATGTGAGGGGCACGTAGGGCACTTGGCGCCGCTAATTGAGTGCTAAGTACTCCTTTTTTCTGTGGTGCCCATATGAGGGGCACGTGAGGCGCTAGGTTTTTTCCCTTATATGCTTTGTTTTGAGGAGTTCGATTTCTTAGTTCTTTTCTGAATCTTTGATTTTCAAGAACAAGTTCTTCCCGATAAGAATTAAATTCTCAACTTATGGGAGACTTGTCTTATGGATCTCAGATCCAGAGAAAGAACTAAGTTCTTTTAAAAGGGTTAAACCCTTCAATAGGTAAATGAGTTATTTTGATCTCTCTTCATTTTATTTACCTAGAGTTTTTTTGAGGAGGGAGATCTTCCTCGCTGTTTCTTTTTGAAGCTCTCTTCTTTGTTTTTCTAGAAGCTTATGGGGGGCTTCCTCTCTTTTAGACTTGAAGTCTTGAGTTCTTTATATAGTAGAGGCAAGTCTGTTGATTAGTTGAAGAAATCCCTCATTAAGAGATCCTAATTGATTTTGGGATTTTTACCCACCATTGGATCTTTGATCCAATGGTTTCTGTTTTACAGAACAAGATTGGGGAAATATTTTCCCTTGCACAGAATTTATTTTGTAAAACGGTGATTTTTTAATCACTGTTGGATTTTTAATCCATCGGTTCTCTGTTTTACAGAGGGCAATCATTCTTATTTAGAAAGATTAAGGGAATATATCCCAAAAATAGAATTTTATTCTATAATCCAATTTAATGAATGTTTTCTCACGACGGAATTTAAATCTGTATTTCTGATGATTTATCATCTCCGTTGGATCTTTGATCCAATGGCTCTGTTTGACAGAGAGTAGAATTTAATTCTACCTAGGCACCGGCGTTCACGTGTTGTGCACGCGGACGCTAATTAAGGTTTTAATTCCTTCATGTGCTTTGCACATCGGCACCCATGTAAGGAGCACGTGCGGTGCTAATATAAGAGTTCTTAACTATGGCGCTGGAGCCCTCATGGAAGGCACGTTAGGCGCTGCCTCTTAAATTTTGAACAGAGCTTTGCTCTTTTATTGGGGGAAACAAATATCTTTCACAGTAGTTAAATCTCCTAGATAGTTTTACTAGTTAGGGTTTATGATGAGATCCGGGTTTTAGGTCTATGTTGCTTACTTCAAAATTATTGTTTGCTAATTCCGCCTCCTCACAAACCATGTGGGGTGTGCAACATAGACTTACACGGGGTGCGAGCTTGTCAGGAGATCCCAGGCATATCGCAGGGTGATATGGCCGCGCAAGTCAATCACAGTGTGATTGGACTGGGGTCAGTACGGTATAACCTTAATGGCGTACGCTCTTAGGGAGAGAATTTTATACCGTAGCATGTTGCCATAAGGCTGCGCTTGGATCGTGCACATAAGGAGGTTGGGAGATGGATCCCATCTTTCTTACTGTGTGGGCCTTTATAACGATCTCCTTCACGAATGAACGAGCAGTCTATGCCCTTAGCGACATTGGTCCGTCTGAGTAGGCATGTTATAAGCATCTGCTACTTTGGCTGCTGTTTCCTACCGCGATGATAATATATCGCACATACGGGGCAGTATCAGGAAAGCAGATGAATAGCAGACCTAACTATTCAGAGTCGGAGGAAGATCGATTGGAATGTCTCCTGATTGCATCGCATGACCAACTCTTATTGATGTTATGGTGGTGAAGTTTAAGAGTGCGATGAATCGAGAGGTACAACTAGTTGTTCAAGTACGCTTCTGAGAAAGATCGAAGGTACTTGAGCAGACATGTCTGATCGGATTTGGAGTATGAGATTTCACGAGCCTAACATATTTTTGGTTTATATTTTTTTCTTTTAGGGAGATCTGATTGGTAGTGTTTTCGCGTGCTTGCGCTTTTAAAAGATGAATCAAAAATATTTGTTAACTGCAATCAAGAACGGCGTCGCTTGGTAGCTAGCCGGTGAGTACGGGTCGGTCCACAGGGATGTTGTGTATTTTCTAATTTGGTCTAACGAGTTAATTCCAAACGGTGTGTATGGATTATCGCTAAAAACTAAACTGATTTAATCTAGGACTAGAATCTTGCTAGGGTTAGGTTTAGGTTAAGTTTGAAAATTGAAGATTTCCTCACCGCTTTCAATGCCCTAATTTAGATCTCTTTAGGTGTTATGGTAACAATTAATAAAGGGGATTAGTACCATCGGGAAGAAACGATGTTTCTTCCTCTAGGTTCTAGTCCTTCCTTTCTTAATTCTTACCCTAACCTCCATGGAAAACATACGCAACCGGTCGTTTATACTACGGTATCACCGTTACCTCGTGGGGTAAGGTGCCGTAGGGAACGGTGTGTGTATGTATTCATGGAGTCCTATTTAATTATATGTGATGGGCAAGAAAGGGATGAGAGATTTTCATCTCTCAAGCCTTCCCCAAATCTAACCCTAACAAGTGAGGAGACTACTCACTCATTAGGGAATTGAAAAACATTTCTACCTATCTAACTAGGGCAGATAATAAAATTATACTAAGGTAGAATAAAAATTAACTAGGGCAATTAAATAAAATTACTTACTTTATTGATGGCTCTCTCCAAACATTTACACAGGAATTAAATTCTGAATAGATGGAATAAAAAGAGACATCCTAAAACAGGTTTTAGGGTTTCTATTTATAGAACATAGAAACCCTAGGGTTACAATCGCATCATATCTGCAATTACAATTTTACCCCCTAAGAAAGGCTAGTCAACGCGCCGCCAACGACCACAGAGTTTTTCCACCGACACGGGCTTTCCGCGGCCAATAGAAAGGTTTGGCCACGGTTCCGCGGCCAAGTAAGGAGCTTGCTGGCTGATTTTTCTTGGGTTGATTCTGGTTGCATGTTTCTTCTCGTTTCTTCACTTGGTTCTTCAGAATGTCTTCTAGTTCTCTTCCAGATTTCCATAGTGAATAATGTCGTGGACTTTATCATTTGCTTCGTGTCGAAGTCTTGAACCTTGCACTGCCTTTGTACTTGTGAACTTGTTTGTTGACCTTCGTTTATTCTCAAAACTGTAGGCTTGATCAAGATTCTTCCATTTGATTGTCGTAGTCTCACTTTTGTATCGTCTTTTCATCAATTTCAATGTTTTTGTTCCGAGAACCTGTAACCTGCAATTATGTAGCAGACATGGGTCAAAAGCACCTGTTTATTTGTAAAATGAATAAGAATGGGGAATATAATAATGCAAAATTATGATATGAACAAATACCCCCAAACTTATCTTTTGCTCGTCCTCGAGCTAACCTAGTTTTATTCTCGAAAAAAACCTAGCCTCACTGTCGCAGGGAAACGCAATTGCACTGAGCTCGTGCAACAAGCCGTTAAACCTCTAGGTGTCCCTAGTAGGAGGAGTGTTGTCTCCTGAGGGTTTTCAGCGGATACTACCCACAAAATCCTATCAATTCGGCTCATCGACTTTTATTCTCCAATTAGGTTTTCCAACAAAGAATTCTATTATCTTCGACTCAGAAATTATCCACCCGTATTTTTCACGCTTTCTTATCATTTAACTTAAGATTATATATATTCTTGTGAATTTACTTAGCTTTTGGCATCTTTTAAGTTTTCCTTCTAGGGTTCTATCTCAACTTAGGAATGTTTATCATCTCTATTAAACATATAAGTCCTATTCTTCATTTCTATCTCTTATCTAAACCCCAATCACATACCCCTACCTGTGTGTATATATCACCCCTACACTTGGAAATTCAAATCAAGCTGTCATACTCTTGTCTATTGTCCAAAGTACTTTTCAATTGGTGAATTTTTAGATGAAATTGCTAACACATTCTTCATGCGACCGTTAATACTTCTTGAGGTACAAACGACCGATTACAAAATGTGTTTGCACATTAAAGCGTAATTCCTAGTCTTGTAATCCATAAGGTTTTTAGCAGTGACTCCCAAACCAGTTGGTCTAAGGCACTAGGTGATGAAGCACCCTCGCTAAATATTTTTTTTATTAATACAGCCTTAAGTAATCACAAAAACCAGTGTTTATTTTTTTATTATCTCTTTATTCACACTTGTATTTTTATTTTATTTTCCTTCATACTAAGAACTCTAGACAAGAGCATTTCAAGGTCTCTTCTACTATTCCAAATTTCAAGGTTCGTGTTTTTGCAATTTGTAGGGTATATATTTTCAGAATTTAGACTTAAGCTTAGGGATTATTTTTCAAACTTATACTTTAATAAAAATATCAATACTTTTCCCTTGTTTTAACTTAGCCCAAGAAGTGAACTCAAAATTTGCTTATTTCTAAATAAACTACAAAGACATATACTTTCTACCGTTCAATTTTAAGAAAGGTTATTTTTAGGGTTTTTAATTTACAAAATCTAAGATCTAGTTATTCCTAACTAGTTAACCTATTTGTCAAACTCAAATCAATTAAAGCCAAAATTGAATGTTTCAATTTTTATAATTTTTATAATTTTTTTAATTTTTATGGGTTTTTAAAATAAGTATGCAAATGCAAAAATATACATATGAATGCGAAGGAAGAAAGCTTACCGAGCATACCCCCAAACTTAAACATGACAGTGTCCTCACTGTCAGGCTACACCAAGAAGGTCAAAAATGTCGGCACTCCCCTGTTTATTTATTTATATTTTTTTAATTTTTTATTGTTGAAAGAAAAACAAAAAATATATACAAAAAGGTCCCCCCCCAAACTTCAGTTAAACGATGTTACAAGTCAATGCCAAACTTTGCAAAGACCAAAAGTCAACACCAACCAGTTGAAAATTTTATCTGTGTAAAGTATCGGTCGGTGGAAGAACATGTTGTACCGAGCCAAGAAGAATTGGGGAAGAGATAAGTGGTGGTATGAAAAGTGTTTGTATGTACGTGGAAGTGAAGAGATAGGAGGTGATGATGAATCAAAACGAGAATGTGAATGATCAGAAATCAGAGAAATATTGGCATTCTCGTAGCTTATTAGAAGAAAAGGGGGGTGGTTCAACTTCTAAAGGAGGAGGTTGATTATCCACACAATCCCCGAAATGTTTCAGTGGATCCTTTATTGACTTGGCATCATCCATCATATGCATATGATATTCAATTATAAGGGAACTAATCTTCTCGATGTCCGCCATTATCCAGCTGAAAGCTTGCCGGTTATCTTGCAAGACCATTAAAAGGGCTTTCTCTTGCTCGAGGGCTAGAGAGGCCGATATGATAACGGGAAATGTCTCATTCTTACCTAAGTAAGCGTATTTAAAGTGAGACGGCAAGGACTTGAGTTCGAGTTTCGGAGGCGAAACAATCAAAGGTAAAATTGGGGAATCTACCTCGAACTCAAAGGATTCCAACAATGGTTCGAAATTACTGTAAGCAACCAAATCGGATGGTTCAACTAACT
The DNA here is from genome assembly GCA_030015575.1 of Agapanthus africanus. NCBI lineage: Eukaryota > Viridiplantae > Streptophyta > Magnoliopsida > Asparagales > Amaryllidaceae > Agapanthus > Agapanthus africanus. The sequence continues at coordinate 366,176,829 of CM057338.1, forward strand.
CATCCAAAAATTCAAAGGACTCATACTCGGACGGTGAGTCGTCAAAATCATCCGAAAAAGTGAAACATTCATAATCAACATCGGTTGTGTAAACTGTGTGAGATTCCAGGAGGGACGCACTAGTGGCGTCAAAACTGTTGTCATCAAACAGAAATTTTTCAAGCTCGCAGTCCTCCTGCGTGATTTCGTGAATCGAGCAAACTTCTCGTGTACTAGCTTTAGGCACTGGGGGCAGACTTTCTATCTTGTAAATATTGAACTCACTAGACATCTTCCCGAAGGATAGAGTCATGGAGCCATTGCGACAATTGATTACGGCATTGGAAGTGGCCAAAAATGGTCGACCGAGGATCACCGAAATTTGGTTCCGTGGGTTAGCAACAGGTTGTGTGTCCATAACAATAAAATCAACGGGGAATATGAAGTCCCCTACTTTGATCAACACATCCTCTAACTCACCCCTAGGATGGGTGATTGATCGATCAGCCATTTGGAGAGTACAACGAGTGGGTTTCAACTCTCCAACACCTAATTGCTCGTTCACGGAGTAGGGAAGCAGGTTAACACTAGACCCAAGATCTAAAAGTGCTCGATTGATGTTCTTATCCCCAATTGTTATTGAAACTGTAGGACAGCCATGGTCCTTTCGTTTTTGGGGTAAGGGTTGACGTTGGTTAATAGCATTGCTCACGGCACTAGCTACTAGCACTTTCTTGGGTATCTGAGACTTTCTCTTCGAGGAGCATAAGCCCTTTAAGATTTTCGCGTAAGAAGGGACTTGTTGGATTGCATCCAAGAGAGGTATATTTATGCTAACCTTTTTAAATAACTCCACAATCTTCTCCATTTGTGGAGTTGGTTTATTGGATCTCAACCTGTTTGGAAATGGAGCATTTTCAAGATCTGTTGAGTCCAATGTCTGTGGAGTAGAATGTGGAGTTGGAACGGATCCCAGTGTGGGTGTGTTCGTGAAGTGAGATGTGGGTCCGTTCGGATCAGAAGAAGAGCCTTTTGAAGAATGAAGAATAGGCTCTAACGAAGAAGATGAAGATGAAGAAGAAGATGATGGAAAAGAGGAAGATGAAGAAGAACCACCGGCGGGGGTGTCATCACTATTACCCACATTATTATGCAACACTTCCAGATCTCAACGTGGTCATAACATTTACATTATAATTTTGTTGTTCATATGCAACATGTGCATTGTGTGTGTGACTTGGATTTGGCAATGGTTGAGATGGAAGCTTTCCCTTTTCTTGCTCGCTCAACGCAGCAGTTAGTTGTGCAATTTGTGCCTCAATAGATTTGATGTTTTGATCGTGTGAAGCATTGTTGTGCACCAAAGACTGAATGGAAGTCTCCAACCTTGCTGCGGATTGTGTTGATTGTTTGAGAAACGCATCTAGACTTCTTTCTAGCGAGGTATCCTTATCATCATTTGGTTGAACAAAATTGTTTTGAGGGCAAAAATTGTTAGGCACAAAATTGTTCGTTTGATTTGGGTAAGGTTGTGGTTGGAAAGGTTGCTGGTATTGAGTTTGTTGGGGTGCTTGTTGTTGTGGAGGAGGAGGCCTTTGAAAGTTGTTGTTTTCTTGGAATTGTTGATTTTGATTCCAAGCAAAATTGGGGTGACTCCTCCAACCCGGATTATAAGTCGAAGAGTATGGATCATTTCTTTGTCTTTGCTGAAAGACAGCATTGACTTGATCTTGTCCTTGAATAGGTGGATTGTAAGGACACTCTTCGGTAAGATGTGATGGATCCGAACAACAAGCACAAACAGTTCGTGGGGGTAAAGTAAGGGCAGGAGAAGGCGATGAGATTTTGGTCTCAATTGCTTCTAGTTTTTTCGTAAGTGCGGCCATTTCGGCCTTCATTGCAATCGACATATCTAACTGATGTATGCCTGCCCTAGACTGACCAACCGAAGAAGATGAGGCGGTTTTAGTGCTTTCCCACTGAAGTGTTTGTTCAGCAAGATTCTTGAGAAACTGCCAAGCTTCCTCACTAGATTTGGTTAGAAAGTGACCTTGACAAATGATTTCCAGCAACAGCTTCGTTGCTGAGTTCAATCCCTCGTATAAAGTTTGGCAAAGTTGCCAATTTTCGATACCATGGTGAGGGCATTGAACAAGTAGGTCTTTGAATCTTTCAAAACACTTCCAAAAGGGTTCGGAAGGAAGCTGGGAAAATTGTATAATCTCATTGCGAATTCTCATGGTCTTGTGATGTGGATAAAACTTTTTAAGAAAAGCTTTAACAAACTCTTCCCAATATTTAATTGAATGTGATGATGTGCTGTATAACCACTTCTCGGCTAAGTCACATAAGGTGAAAGGAATGACTCTTAGCCTTATAGCATCATCTGAAAGTTGAGTTGTTTTCATCATTGCGCAAACGTTTTGGAATTTATTTATGAAGATATAGGCATCTTCGGATTCCAGTCCGTGAAATTTTGGCAACATATTGATGAAGTGGGGTTTGATCTCAAAGTTGTCCCCATTTGCCGGTGGGAATGAAAGACAAGTAAGTAAGGCGGTGCGAATAGGGTAGAAAAGATCCTGGAGCGCGATTCGTTGGGGCGCTTCAACAGGCGGGTGTTGTGGGTTATTCGCACCCAACGGAGGTGGAATCAGTCCCATGGGTAAGATGTTGTTAGGATTATATCCCGACATCCCTTTGGAGGAAGAATGTGAGGGTGAAGGTAAGGAAGTGGAAGGAATTTCGACTTCGGAGTCGAAAGCTTCGTCGGTCGGTACCAACGAGACACGGACTAATCGGGCACTAGTGTCCCTAATCCAACCGGACATACACTAAAGAGGTAGTGTAGTCAAAAAGTGAAAAACAGAATGTGGGGATAAAGCAGGGGCAGGAGAAGTAGATGAGAAGAAAGTGGATGTAAGTGGTGTGCACGGATTTCTTAGCGACAAGTTGCAAGTTTTTGTAAAACTTTTTTGTGTTTTTTTTATGTGGAGCTTTTTGCAAAAAAGATTTTTCGATAAAAGGCTTAGACACCGTTCAATCAACCACAAATGCACAATCAGGCCTGGATCTAGGGTCACCTAGGTCAGCTAGACAGCTCCTAACTGTTCCAAAGGGCAAGAAGTAGGACCTCAAACCGTCTCTTCACCGCCAATTCTGGCCAGGTAAGTGCCAGTTAAGTGGGAGGTTCTCCACTACGTAAGTAGTGGGCCTAATTAAGTAACCACTTGCCTTAGACACACTTGCCTAGACACCACAAGGTCAGGTTAGGATCAACGGTCGATGCCTACAACTATTCATCTGTCCTATTGAGCGCGAAGTCCTTAGGGCTGAGTCTAATCTTTTTTAATTAAATGATGGTCAATGCAATATGCCTTATGTGATTTCTGGGGTCCTGGGAAGGGTGATGAAATCCCCACCCAATCTGGATTGGTTTCAAGCCCTTTAAAGTCCAATTGAATATGCAAAACAATAAACAATCACTTGCAAACAATTTTTTAGCGCGACGCAAAGAATCCTGTACAAGATCAATTATTGGAAGAGGGAGAGATTTTTTAGCGCAAAGAATCCTGCAGGCAAATTTACAGAGGAGATATCAGGGGTTGCAGAGAAGGAGAAAAGAAAACTTACAGCGCTTTTTCCACCTGCTGACGTCACCAGGCCGCCGCGGTTTCGCCGCCAAAAGCCCTTCCTCGCCGCGGTTCCACGGTCTGTTGAGTGGTTCAGATCCCGAGAAATTTTCTGCTCCTCTGTTCTTATTTTCCTCTGTTGTTCATATATGCCGTTTTCTGTTTTGCTCTCTGAATTTTTCCAGATCCGAACTCGTTCGACGTTCCTGCAAAAATTCACACGAAAAACCCTTCAAACAATAAAAAGATAAAATTTTTATATTTTTTTAATTTTTCAGTTTTTATGATTTTTATAATTTTATATTAACCCGAAATTGCAAAAAGAAAATACTACGCCATCCCCGGCAACAGCGCCATTTGGTTGGTAGTGTTTTCGCGTGCTTGCGCTTTTAAAAGATGAATCAAAAATATTTGTTAACCGCAATCAAGAACGGCGTCGCTTGGTAGCAAGCCGGTGAGTACGGGTCGATCCATAGGGATGTTGTGTATTTCCTAATTTGGTCTAACGAGTTAATTCCAAACGATGTGTATGGATTATCGCTAAAAACTAAACAGATTTAATCTAGGACTAGAATCTTGCTAGTGTTAGGTTTAGGTTAAGTTTGGAAATTGAAGATTTCCTCACCGCTTTCAATGCCCTAATTTAGATCTCTTTAGGTGTTATGGTAACAATTAATAAAGGGGGTTAGTACCATCGGGAAGAAACGATGTTTCTTCCTCTAGGTTCTAGTCCTTCCTTCCTTAATTCTTACCCTAACCTCCATGGAAAACATACGCAACCGGTCGTTTATACTACGGTATCACCATTACCTCGTGGGGTAAGGTGCCGTAGGGAACGGTGTGTGTATGTATGCATGGAGTCCTATTTAATTATATTTGATGGGCAAGAAAGGGGTGAGAGATTTTCATCTCTCAAGCCTTCCCCAAATCTAACCCTAACAAGCGAGGAGACTACTCACTCATTAAGGAATTGAAAAACATTTCTACCTATCAAACTAGGGCAGATAATAAAATTATACTATGGCAGAATAAAAATTAACTAGGGTAATTAAATAAAATTACTTACTTTATTGATGGCTCTCTCCAAACATTTACACAGGAATTAAATTCTGAATTGATGGAAAAAAAGAGGCATCCTAAAACATGTTTTAGGGTTTCTATTTATAGAACATAGAAACCCTAGGGTTACAATCGCGTCATATCTGCAATTACAATTTTACCCTCTAAAAAAGACTATTCAACGCGCCGCCGGTGACCACATAGTTTTTCCACCGACACGGGCTTACCGCGGCCGTGGATCCACGGCTAATAGCAAGGTTTGGCCACGGTTCCGCGGCCAAGTAAGGAGCTTGCTGGCTGATTTTTCTTGGGTTGATTCTGGTTGCATGTTTCTTCTCGTTTCTTCACTTGGTTCTTCAGAATATCTTCTAGTTGTCTTCCAGATTTCCACAGTGAATAATATCGTGGACTTTACTGTTTGCTTCGTGTCGAAGTCTTGAACCTTGCACTGCCTTTGTACTTGTGAACTTGTTTGTTGACCTTCGTTTATTCTCCAAACTGTAGGTTTGATCAAGATTCTTCCATTTGATGGTCGTAGTCTCACTTTTGTATCGTCTTTTCGTCAATTTCACTGTTTTTGTTCCGAGAACCTGTAACCTGCAACTATGTAGCAGATATGGGTCAAAAGCACCTGTTTATTTGTAAAATGAATAGGAATGGGGAATATAATAATGCAAAATTATGATATGAACAAGATCCATGTGTCATTTCTAACGGATCTACTTGCAAAGCTATCCGCTTACAGGTTTTCAACGGTCCACACCGCAAAAACATATATTTATGAGTATGTAACACCCTAGTATATTTATACTATATATATTTGGTATTCTAAATCTTGCGGTAAAATCCTTTACTGTTGTTGCTATTGGGTTGCGAATGATGTAATTAGTAGCTATGGTTATTATCCGACCCGACCCGCATGTCTGAAACCCAACATGGTTTGAGGTTATATCAAATATTTACTAGTATAGTGTATTTATGCGAATCGAGTGCTAAATATATATATATATATATATATATATATATATATATAATATTTTAAGCACTACTTATCTCTTTATAATACAAGATAAAATCAAAATAATATTCTTTTCCTATATGGCCTTGCATGGCAAATTACCCCATGTCAGGTGGTTGCGCCGATATATCATGTTCATATCCTAAGAGTTAGACAGACAAGTAATTGGATCGTTACGCATATTTACGTAGATTTTATTAGGGGTGTATGTATTTAATTACAGAATATTGTATTATGGTTAAAATCCTTATGTATATTCTTTATATTTAAAAACTATATTTTTAAAAGGATACGGGTAATATTCGGAGTAATCTGGTATTATCTGTAAAATCCTACAATATATATATATTTATGTTTTATATTTTCCAATAATTATATATATATAACAGTTTATATATATATATATATATATATAAATTATTATAATCTCTCTCTATGTCTCCGTCCCTACCTCTTTCTCTCTCCCCTATATATATACAAATATATATAATATTAATAATATAAATATTATTATAAAAAAAAACCTCTCTCTCTTCCCTCATCTTCATCTCTCCTCTCGCCTTCGCTCATGCCGAACCCTAACCCGCGCCTAAATCCCACGTCGTCGCCGCCCCCTCTCGTCACCATCCCCACTTCTTCGTCTTCACCTCCTCATCACCACCACCGGCCACACCTCCTTCCTCCTCCATTCCCGAAGACCACCCAAGCACGATACCATGCCGAGAACCTATCATCTCCTCTCTTGCCGTCGCCTGAACCTGACCACCTTCATCACCTTCCTCGTCTCGTTGGAAACACCAGAGCACCCACACCCCACCATCGCACCTTCTCTTTCTTCTCTTTCTCATTCCTCAATTACCATCAACCCCATCGGCCACGACGCCTCGCCGTCGACTTCGTCTCCCCGCCACCTCATCGCCGACCGCCTCTCTCCTCTCCTTGCCCTCGCTAACCTAAGAACCCAGCAACCCCGCCATCTTCTTCTTCTTCTTTTCTTCTTCTTTTCTTCTCTTTTCCGACTAGTTCGCCGGAGTTGTTCACCGTCGACGAGCACGATCCAGACGACCCAGTCACCGTCATCGTTTAGTCCAGTTACTACGTCACGTAGTTGCTCAGACAGGTCAAATCCTACATACATGGGTTTTGCCTCGTGTCATTATTCGGCGTTCGGAATGTGATATATGGATACTCATCGTGAGATTTCGATCAGGCAGGTTCTAAACTTGCAACATACTATTTTGTTATATCAATATTTATATGATTAGTGATAGTACATGTGTTTTACTATCCAGCAAATATTATCGATTTACAGTTTTATATTATCAGTCTATATCCGTACCAATAATGGTTTATCTAGTTGCATACCGGATCATCACAATATTATCATACTACTATATCAGTTCAGTAATCTTTATCTAGATTGCTATACACCTGGTAACAGATGTAAAACGGTTATTACAGATAGATACATATGCATCCTGGTATTAGTTATGTTTACCGTGTTTAGATATTGGTTACAGTTTTACATTTGGTGTCTATTTTGGTTAAAATATATTTCCTGACTTGTACATGAGACATTACTAGACATGTTACTTGGATCATCCGCTAATGCCGACAATCTTGACTTGTTGTCCTGATGGACGTGACTTTTTATCTACATAGACAAGACATATACCTGCTTGATCCTGTGTTGGCATTATATTTATATCATCAATACCCGACTTGAACACAAAACCTGGGGGAAAAGGGGAAATCAATAATGAAACCTGACTTATAACTCAACAGTTCGATACTTTTCAGAAACTGATTAGTCGATACGGGCTTTGGCCGGCGCCGAAATGATATTGCTGACATCATTCGTCTGTACATAATACATGTTTTATTGCTTAGCGGTACGTCTCAGATTCAGCCCCGAGAGTCTTGATCGTGGTCCCGGGCACGCACGGGAAACTATTGAGTTATATCGACGATTCCATTTAATTGATTTCAAAGACTTGTAAAATAGATAACCTAGAAACACAGACTTTAGGATACACATCACATACATATAGCTCATTGTTTTATACCTGTGTTATTTATTTACACTCATGTTTAATCATAGCATTCTATCCTGGTTATTACTATTATTTGATATTTATGACGCACTAACGTCTGGGTTTTGCATGGCCCAGTTCCTTTGACTTCGTCGCAGGCAGATCATGAGTAATTTAGCAAGCAAGCCGAGCAATGAGGAGCTAGATGTTTAGTTTTAGAGATGCTTAGTTTATTTATTTCCATAGTTTTATTTTTATCGATGTGATCCTTTAAGGAACATGATTCAGAGATTATTTTATTGGATCTTGATTCGTTTTCGCTATATACATTTCTTGACTTTTATTTATTGTGGCAGATGGACATGTGTTAGTTAGTTTTTATTTACTGTTCTTGATATCTGATTGACAGTCGTAATATGACTATGGAGGGATTATTTCTAGCCATAGGTAATATGGTTGGCTCTGTCATGTGTCGTATTTACATATTTTGGGAAGCGGGCGTGACAGGGTTTATTTGGTATCAGAGACATAGGGTTTAGGGTTAGTCGGGTTTGGTTCTTTTGTAGTTGGGTATTGAACCGAATACATTAACCAGGAAACCCGGAATTAGGAACGTGTCCTGCCACATTATTATCTTTCTAGTCTTTAATCTATAGCTATCAATATCTTATTTATTAAATCATGTTTACTGTTACTAATCCCCTTCAATGTCTTTGGTTTTAGAATCATTACGGATAGAGATTTGCGGTCATACCAGAGGCGTGTAGATAACGCTGCATTACTTGGAGTTGTACGTGGTATGTTAGAAAACCAGAAGTGTCAAACCGAGCTGAATCAGCGGTAGGACGAAATTTTCCAAGAGGGTCTGAGGACGGTCCAGCAGTCCGTTGTTATAGCAGCTGAGAGGGCAGCAGCATCCAGGCCAACACAGCGTGAGGGCACCGTAGCGGACTTTAGGAAGCTCGGTCCGTCCATATTTATAGGACTGGAGGAGCCATTGCCAGTGGAGCAGTGGCTAGTTGATGCAGAGAACCTGCTCGTTGCCGTACAGATTCCAAATGAGAAAAGGGTGGATGTAGTACGCATCCAATAGGTAGATTAGGCTTGCGAGTAGTGGCTTGTTGAGGAGACCCGTCTGACCAAGCTGATCAGTTGGGCAACTTTTCACGAAGTTTCTTGGAGAAGTTCTTTCTTCAGTCTGCTTGGGAAGAAATGGAGGAGAAGTTCATTAGCTTGAAGCAGAATGGCGGATCAGTTGATACACGTGAGGCTGAGTGGACCCGGCTCAGTTGATTTGCGGGGCCCTTGGTTGCCAATGAGGCGGATAGTACAAGGCGGTTTATGCGTAGCTTGGATGTGGAGATTCAGAGATACATCATATCTCTGGGATTGACCACCTTCTCCCAAATTCTCAAGGCAACCAGGGAGTAGCAGGGTTTATCGGTAAAAGTAAAGGGTAATCTAAAGCAAGAGGTTGTAGTGCGTAAGACAGCATTTACGCCAAATGGAGCTCCTGTATGCAGAAGCATTCCAATAAACAAACGAGACACTGTACCTATGAAGTAGCCTTTTGTATCCGATCAGAAAAGGGGTGCAATTTGTGACTTTTGCCGTCTATCCGGACACACGCAGAACGACTGTCGAAGGAGGTTCGGACTTTGTTTAGTGTAAGGATCAGTTGACCATACTATCAGTGCTTGCCCTTAGAAACTATGATCGAGAGACGATATTCAGAAACTACCGCAGAAGCAGACCTTTGGTCAGAAGCTGATCACTCAGAGGCTTAATCAAGCATGGGCCTTCACCTTGACAGCCGAGGAGGCCAAGGCGTCGGAAAACGTTGGTTCAGGTATCCTGCTTGTTTATAATTTTTCCGCATTGGCATTATTCGATTCTGGCGCATCCCATTGCTTCATGTCGTCCAAGTTTATTAGTGCACACTCTATTCCACATACGACCATGTCTAGTTACTGGGACATACACACTGGGAATGGGAGAATTGTATCCAGCAGGGAGTGCAAGGGTTACTCGATTGTTATTTGCGGATGGGAGTTATTTGCGGTGGTGATTAATACTGGCAACTATGATGTTGTCTTGGGAATGGATTTTCTTGGCATTTTCCATACTCACATTGATTGTAGGGCAAAGAAAGTGATTTTCCAGATTCCCGGACATCCGGAGTTCATATTTTTGGGAGATAGCAGATCTGTCGGGCCAGTCGAATTTAGGGCTAGGACGACTAGTGCTGTACTTTCGACGATGGAAGTAAATAAGGAAGAAGCACCGGCAGTAGTTCGGGACTTTATGGTTGTTTTCGAGGACATCTCAGGTTTACCGCCAAAACGAGATATGGAGTTTGTGATTGATCTTCTTCCTGGAGCAGCGCTGATTTCAAAAGCTTATTATCCAATAGCACCGGTAGAACTGGAAGAGATAAAGAAACAAGTCACTAAATTACTAGAGAAGGGTTGGATTCGCAGCAGCGGTTCACCATGGGGAGCTCCAGTTCTTATAGTCAAGAAAAAGGATGGCACGCGAAGGATGTGTATTGACTATCGAGAATTAAATCAGGTGACTATTAAGAATAAGTACCTAATCTCTCGCATCGAGGAATTATTCGATCAACTCAGTGGCGCGAGGGTATTCTCGAAGTTGGATTTGCGATCTGGGTATCATCAAGTTCGGATGAAATCAGAAGACATTTGCAAGACGGCGTTCCGAACTCGATATGGGCATTACGAGTACTTAGTGATGCTATTTGGAGTTACTAATGCACCAGCAATATTTATGGACTTGATGAACTGAATCTTTTCACCATACCTGGATCAGTTCGTAGTGGTGTTTATTAATGATATTCTAGTTTATTCGAGAAGCAAAGAAGAGCATGAAAACCACTTGAAAATCGCACTGCAAACATTGAGACAAGAAAAGTTATATGCTAAGATGAGCAAGTGCGAGTTTAGGCTTGAAGAAGTGAAGTTCTTGGGTCATGTTGTATCCGGAGATGGAATTGCCGTTGACCCTGAAAAGATTGCAGCTATTCACGATTGGCTGATTCTAAAGAATGTGGGGGAGATCAGAAGTTTCCATAGGCTTGCCGGATACTATAGAAGGTTTGTGGAGAACTTCGCCCGAATTGCAGAACCATTGACCAAGCTAACACGAAAAGAGGTATTGTTCGTATGGACCGAGAGGTGTGTGTCAGCTTTTGAAGTACTGAAGTAGATGTTGACCACCGCTCCTATTCTGACAACGCCAGATGGTTCTGGAGAACTAGTTATTCACAGTGACACATCTGGGAAAGTCTTGGGATGTGTTCTAATGCAGCATGGGAAGTTCATAGCATATGCATCAAGCCAATTGAAAACTCATGAGAAGAACTGCGCAACTCATGATTTGGGGCTAGCAGCAGTGGTTTTGCTCTAATGATTTGGAGACACTACTTATTGGGCGAAAGGGTAAAAGTATTTACCGATCGCAAAAGACTAAAGTATGTGTTCACATAGAAAGAGTTCAACATGAGGCAGCGTAGATGGTTAGAGCTGATAGCTGATTATGATCTTGATCTAAAATACCATCCAGGGAAAGTTAATGTAGTGCCAGATGCTCTAAGTCGGTTGCCAGCGATACAGATGTTGACTGCACAAAAAGAGATTATAGCTGATCTTCAGAGGTTCGAGTTGAAGATTGTACTAGCAGATTATTCGGGACAGTTGATGCAGTTGCAAGTACAGTCATCCTTGTAACGACTCTAAAATATTTGTACGGAAATTTTCTGTTAATATACAAGAAATGAGTTTTACAGTCTGAGTTTGAGTTATAACTTACTTTTGTTAAATAACAGCAAGAAACAACTTGTAGCTCACTGGTAAAGCCTTTGCACTGATGTGATGTAGCCGTTGTGTTCGATTCCCATCAGACACAATTATTTTTTTCTGAATTTTTTTAACTTTTTTGAAGCCCAAAAGATTGCACGTGCAATACACGGGAAAATGAAAAGTTCAGAAAAATCAAACATGTTGAAAATGGTTTAAATACTGAATTGATCAAGTGGCACGAATCTCAAAAACCAGCACCGACGGTCCGATTGAGGCCAATGAAGCCTATGCTCTGTACACTTGTCTCTTCAGCTACATGTGTGTGTGTAAATATGTATATATATGTATATATATATATGTATGTACATAAAAAGAGGGGGAAAGGCATCCAAAGGATGTGTGGGGCCAGCGCCTTGGGTGCTGTGTGCTAGGTGCTGTGCGCTCAGGCGCTAGAGTGCCACGTGTCGGCACGTGGGCGCTCTGCGCTTGAGCGCAAGTGCGCCACGTGTCGGGACGGGGGCGATTTGCGCTTGAGCGCAAGCGCGCCACGTGTCAACACGGGGGCGACCTGCGCTCGAGCGCTTGCGCTGGAGCGCAAGCGCGCCACGTGTCGGCACCGGGGCGACCTGCGCTGGAGCGCAAGCACGCCACGTGTCGGCACGGGGGCGACTTGCGCTCGAGCGCTTGCGCTTGAGTGCAAGAGCGCCATGTGTCGGCACCGGGGCGACTTGCGCTCGAGCGCTTGCGCTCGAGCGCAAGCGCGCCACGTGTCGGCACGCGGGCGCTGTGCGCTCGAGCGCTGAGCGCTTGAGCGCAAGCGCGCCACGTGTCGGCACGCGGGCGCTCTGCGCTTGAGCGCCGGCGAGAAAAAGAGGCTTTTAGCCTAAAAAAGATTTCTCGAAAGAGAAATCAGAGAGGAGTTGGACTCCTGAGTGTGTTTTTAGGGTTAATGGAAGGGGTTCTTCTTCTTCCTCCTCTGTTAGCTGGATCTTGAAGATCAGGAGATGTGAGATCTCAAAATCTCTCCTTTTTGAGATCTGATGACAGATCCAAGTTCCCCTTTTTGGGTTTCGTGGTGAAAAACTATTTTGTTTTTGAAAAAGAAGAGTGAAACTCTTGATTTAATTCAAAAGAAAGAAGAAGGTTTTGGAACCTTGAGAAAGGAGAAAAGTTCTCAGATCTAATTTTTTTGGAGAGAATGAAAAAGTGTATGCTTTATTCATCATCATGTTGCCTTATATAGGCTTACATATTTACATATAGCTCCTTGGGGTTTTACAAAATGGCATTTTAGCCATCCCATGGCTCATGTGTCATTTCTTTTTGCACATAAGCCATGGGCTTACAAAATATTGGCTTTATGCCCATTTTGCATGCATTCATGTATAAAAAATTACATAAAAATTATTTATTACATGATTTTTTTTGTTGGCATGGCGAAAGGCCGGACGCTTCGTGTTCGGGCTCGACCTAGGCATTGGCCCACTTGTTTGGGCTTGGGCCCACCTGGCTTGGGGTTGACCTTGACTTTGACTTGGTCAACCGGGGTGCAAATTTTGACTTCAACAAGGTCGTAACAGGTTCGCTGCACACCTGATTTCTAATGCTAAGATCCGGGCACAATGATTTCAGCAAGGGTTAGACCCGGAAATCCAAGGTGCACTCGCTACAGGGGAATTCCCAACCCAAGAACTTGCTTTGAAGGATTCCCAACGCTATGAGGCAGTTGTGAAGAAGAAGGGCGGATCGCAGACTGCCGGTGTGAAATACCCTGCCACATAGATGACAGGAGGAGTCTCTTTTAGGCCGACCTTTGCACCCAGGAGACCGGGAGGATCATTTAACCGGTCCAGTCCATACTTTTGTTTCTACTGCAAGAGGACGGGAAACCTGGCGAAAGACTGCAGGCGTGCAAATGGCATGTGTTTGATTTGTGGCCTATCCACTCATGCCATAAGAGCATGTCCATACCATTTCAACACAGCTCCAGCACCCAGACCCGCAATCATAACCCCGCAGCAGCCAACCATTCAGGCTCCTGCACCTCGCCTAGCTCTCACCAGCTCCACATGGACCTCTTGCACAGCCTTAACATCAATTCCATCAGGCACCGAGAAACATGCTTCAAGGGCAGAGAAATATGCCCCAAGGACAGAGGAATGTGCCTCCAATAAGGAGGAATGTACCAGGACGTCAAGCTTTTACAATGATGGTCGAGGAGGCCGAAGCCACGGGTCAAGTCATCACTGGTAACTCCCAATCCTTTTAAATCTTTTCAATCCTTGTATATCTCTATAACTTTTCCTATATCTAAAACCAACTTCACACAACTTAGGTACTATACTAGTAGCCACCCTTCCTGCACTCGCACTTTTCGATACTGGAGCTTCCCACTGCTTCATGTCCTAATGATTCGTGAGAACGCATGCGATTCGCGTGAAGCCACTCATTTCAAGCTGGAATGTTAGTTCCAGGAATGGAGTTCTGAAGGAAATTATAGGGTTTGATCAGTGTCCAGTTGTAGTTTGCGGACAAGAATTCTACGTGAATTTCAAAGTACTGGACATCCTAAATTTCGATGTTGTGTTGGGAATAGATTGGCTAGGAGTATTCTATACTACTGTTGACTGCTGTCAAAGGAGGGTAGTATTTGAGATACCAGATCACCCAGTCTTCTATTTCAAGAGTGGAGATAGAATTTTGGAGCCAGGAAGATACCGTGCTAAACCGAAGGATGCAGAAGTATTTTCTGTACCTGCAGAAGAAGAAAAGCCTGATGTAGCTCGAGAGTTCGAGGATGTGTTCCCTTAAGATATATCAGGTTTGCCTCCCGATCGAGCTCTTGAGTTTAGTATCGATTTACTACCTGGTGCGCAACCTGTAATCAAAGCTCCGTACCGGTTAAGTCCAGAAGGATTGAAGGAGATCCGTATTCAATTGGACGAACTGCTGAAGAAAGGTTGGATTTGTCTCAGTACTTCAAGTTGGGGATCTCCAGTGTTACTCATGAAGAAGAAAGAAGGTTCATACAGGATGTGTATGGATTATCGAGCTCTGAACGAAGTGACGAACAAGAACAAGTATCCACTACCACGCATCGATGATCTTTTCGATCAGTTAAGTGGGTCTTGTGTATTTTCGAAACTAGATCTTTGTTTGGGTTATTATCAGGTGAAGGTCAAAGAGTCCGACATTCCGAAGATGGCATTTAGGAGTCGATATGGACATTATGAGTATCTCGTAATTCCATTTGGAGTGACCAATGCACCTGCCATATTTATGAACCTGATGAACCAAGTTCTCCGTAAGTACTTAGACAGGTTCGTTGTCATCTTCATCGACGACATCCTGGTGTATTCAAAGAATCGGAAAGAATACACCGAGCACTTACGGATTGTTCTGGAGACATTGCGACAACATCAACTCTACTCCAAGTACAGCAAGTGTGAATTTTGGCTAGATCAAGTCAAATTTCTCGGACATATCGTTTCAGGAGAAGGAATCTCAGTAGATCCAACTAAGGTGTCAGCTGTCAGCGAGTGGCCGACACCAAAGACGGTGAAAGATATATGAAATTTCTTAGGATTAGCGGGATACTACCGACTGTTTACCGCCGAAAACCGGAAAAATAAACGTCTTGCCTGCATTTGGGGGCAGATGCTATTTGTTTTATCTGTCCACCTCTCCAAAGATGCCAAGTTGATTTATGGCACCGTGTATCGGAGGTTTGGACAGATGCGGCCGTTGTAGCAGACTTCGTCAGATTCCCCTCGTTCTGAGGGGTTTTTGATTGTGGGGACGCTCTTCCCTACAGGTGCAAGCCCCTGCAGTTAATTACGTTACCGCATCGGGTTAATAACTTTTTCCTTCTCCAGAAGGTCACTTCGTGTTGTGTGTGTTTATTTTATTTTTGGTTGCCCGTGAATTGTATACGGAGACTAATTTATG
The DNA here is from genome assembly GCA_030015575.1 of Agapanthus africanus. Taxonomy (NCBI): domain Eukaryota; kingdom Viridiplantae; phylum Streptophyta; class Magnoliopsida; order Asparagales; family Amaryllidaceae; genus Agapanthus; species Agapanthus africanus. Next base: position 366,192,316 of record CM057338.1, read on the forward strand.
TTGTCGCCCGTAGGGCGGGGATTAGTCCAAATCCGTATTTTCTTAGATTTGGGTTTGGGTTGATTTAAGGATCGTTAATCTCGTTTGAGATTAAGATCGACTTAAACGGTTGTTGAGCATGCGTCAGTCTAATTTTAGACTAAGATCTACTCAACGGGAATTCGGGATCATTTTTGATCCAATGAAAGAGCATTTGGGCTCTATCGTTTTAGTTTAGGGACATTGCGGTCCATTGGGTTTAAGAACATCATAGTCCATAGAGTTTAGTTTAGGGACGTTGCGGTCCATTGGGTTTAAGGACATTATAGTCCATGAGTTTAAGGACATCATAGTCCATGTTTAAGGACATCATGGTCCATAGGGTTTAGTTTAGGGACGTTGCGGTCCATTGGGTTTAGGGACATCATAGTCCATGGAGTTTAGTTTAGGGACATTACGGTCCATTGGGTTTAAAGACATCATAGTCCATGTTTAAGGACAACATAGTCCGTAGAGTTTAGTTTAGGGACGTTGCAGTCCATAGGTTTAAGGACATCATAGTCCGTAGAGTTTAGTTTAGGGACGTTGTGGTCCATAGGTTTAAGGACATCATAGTCCGTAGAGTTTAGTTTAGAGACGTTGCGGTCCATCGTTGGTTTAAGGACATCATAGTCCGTGTATTTTGGCTCATCTGTTTGAGGGTGTGCAAAGAGTTATTGGTTATTGGGACCCTCCACCTCTCTGAAGACGTTGAAAAATTACAACGACATGTATCAGAGGTGTGGAGAGATGTACCCTTGAACCAATTTTGGTTGGAAAATATGTAGTTAGGTTTGGGGTTAGGAACAATGAGCACATGTGATCAGTTGATCTGAATTAGGGACTTTTGGTCAACTTGGACTCAGCCCTCTCAGTTTTGAATAAAGTGTTGAACACTTGTTTGGGCTCGGTCCCTTTTGTTCAACAATGCTGAGCATTGATATGGGCTTTGATACCCACCCCCTTTTTTTGTTTTTTATTGAGTGTTAAACATTCTTTATGGCGCTGGGCTCCATTTACAGAGCGCTTTATGTTAAACAGCGCTCACATGAGGAGCATGTGGGGCGCTGGGTGCTGGGCGCCAACCAATGAATGTATAGCACTCTTTATTTTAGCAGCGCCCACGTGAGGGGCACATGGAGCGCTTGGCGCTAAGCGCCAGACTTTGAGTGCTAAGCGCTTCTTCTTAAATAGCGCCCATGTGAGGAGCACATAGAGCGCTTGGCGCTGAGCGCCAGATTTTGAGTGCTAAACGTTTCTTATTAAATAGCGCCCGCGTGAGGAGCACGTGGAGCGCTTGGCTCTGAGCACCAGACTTTGAGTGCTAAGCACTGAGTTTTATGTTCTGCCCAATTCAATTCTCTGAGAATTAGATTCTTACTTGTGAAGGACTTTGTCTTATAGATCTGAGATCTGGAAAAAGAACTAAGTTCTTCTGATGTGAGAGTTAAACTCTCAAGCACTGAATTTTATATTCTGCTCAATTCAATTCTCTGAGAATTGGATTCTCACTAATGAAAGACTTTTTCTTATAGATCTGAGATCTGGAAAAAGAACTAAGTTCTTCTGATGTGAGAGTTAAACTCTTAAATATGTAGGAGATGTTGTGATCTCGCTTATTGTTGTTTACCTTGAGAAGAAATTGCTCTCGTCTTTGAAGTTTGAAGTTTATGGGGGGTTCCTTTGTACAAGACTTGAAGTCTTGGGTCCTTTATATAGGGGAGGCTGATTTGTTGATTCAGTTAAGGAATCTCTCATTGAGAGATTTCTTAATTGATGTGGGGAATTTATCCACCATCGGATCTTTGATCCAAGAACTTCTGTTTTACAGAAGACATTTTTCTTGTTTTTAATAAGATTGGGAAAATATTTTCCCATAAAGAACTTATTCTGTATCTTGGTGATTTTTTAATCACCATTGGATCTTTGATCCAACGGTGCTATGATTTACAGAGCACAATCTTTCTTTTTTAGAAAGATTTGAGGAGTGTTTCCTCAATCAGAATTTAATTCTGTATCTTGGTGATTTTTAATCACCATTGGATCTTGATCCAACGGTGCTCTGATTTACAGAGCACAATATTTCTTGTTTAGAAAGGTTTGAGGAGTATTTCTTCAATCATAATTTAATTATGTATCTTGGTGATTTTTAATTACCATTGGATCTTTGATCCAACGGTGCTTTGATTTACAGAGCACAATCTTTCTTATTTAGAAAGATTTGAGGAGTATTTCTTCAATCAGAATTTAATTCTGTATCTTGGTGATTTTTAATCACCATTGGATCTTTGATCCAACGGTGCTCTGATGATTTATCATCTCCGTTGGATCTTTGATCCAAGGGTGGAGAACTTTTTGTTCTGGCGCTGGCGCTCTTGTGCTTTACACGTGAGGCGCTGCCTCAGAGTTTTAACTCTTGGCGCTGCCTCGGAATTTTTTTAACTCTGGACGCTAGCGCTCTCGTTCTTTTCATGTGAGGTGCTGCCTCAGTTCAAATTTTGAACAGAGCCTTGCTCTCTTATTGGGGGGAAACAAATTCCCCCAACCATTGCGCTCACGTGGCTCACACGTGAGTGCAGCGGTGGCAGCCTTTCCACCGTTGGATCTTCTTGGAAGTTGGATCGACTTTCCCTGCCTATAAGTAGGGCCTTTGACCCTTGAGATGTCTGCTGTTCATTTTCTTGCTTTCTTGTTTCTAAGAATTTAATTCTCCCTTCAGAGCTCATATTTCTGCCCAAGGAAGTTCCTTTTAGAGTTAGAACTCTGTCGAAATTTTTTGGTAAGAATCATAATCGAACCCATTAAATAGAGCTTTTCTCTTCTTAGATCACTGATCTTCTAAGATGTATTTTACGGTTTCTTTAAGCCGTTAACTAGAATAGAGCTTTGCTCTTCTTAAATCATAGATCTAAATAAATCTTTCTTAGAGTTTCTTAACCCGTTGATGAAGGACTTTTAGGGTTTCTAGGATTTTTACTTCAGATCTTTAAAGATCTTGTGGTTTTACAGAGCATAGCTCTTTAGAAATTTTTGGGGAATTTTATTCCCTCCTTAATTGAAAGATGTAAATTCTGTCTGCAGAGCACTGCTCTTGAGAGAGTTCAACTCCTTGGCCCAATGATTCTCTCATTAAATGAGAATCCTCTTAGGATTTCCTCCTTAATGAGTGATTGTCTCATCAATGATGAGTCGTCACTTTGATTTTTGTGGGTCCCCCCTTGGTCCCTTTCTCCTTCATTGCAGGGTGGTACAAATTTAAAGTACAGGATGTCAGAATTTGTAATATAGAATTGACATCTAACCCTCGTTCCTTTTCGCGCAGGTACTATATCTTTCGACACTTCTTTCCTATTTGCTCGCCCCGAAAGTGCATATGCCGACGCGCCCGTGGATCGGGAAGTTTTTGCACTGATTAAAGATCACAACCCAGAGCAGAAGTCTCTTCATTTATGGGGGTTGTGGTATACCCAAATTATCCGGGGTCGGAGCAGCTTCTCTTGTGCGACGCCTTCAGAGCCGATTTCAGCCATTCACTACGCCGACTCACCCCAAGTGAATTACGTCGTGGAGGAGGTTAATTGGATTACGGATGGACGCCTTTAGCCCTCTGTGGGCTCAATACTCATGCAGCCACCGATTGCTCTAGATATTCTAGGGCGGCGTATATATCAAGGCGATTCGCGCCCTTGGGGACAGACATACATGATAGGCTTGACTCCTCACCACTCAGCCGGATACTTGCAGTGGGCTCGATACATCTTGTCAGCTAAAAAGTCACTGCTGCTGAAGCTCGGGTTGTACCCTACTATCTACGCGTCCCTTTTTCAGTACCCCGCACCTCACGTATGGTGGGTCAAGGCTTTCTTGGAACAGTGGAATACCCCGACTCACACTATCCTTTTATCAAACCGGGAGGTTTCGATTTCCTTGGAGGAATTTGCAGAAATTTCGGGCCTACCCGTTAGATGGGAACATTACGAGGAAATACTTCCTCCTGACGAGTACATCTTCGCCACCAAATCAGTGGTGATGGGTCTCACCCCGGAGAATGCCATTCAATATCGATTCCCGAGCCTGATCAAGGTGTTGAACATTCATGAGAGCCTATTTCTAGAGTCTGGAGGGCATGGAGTCAGCTTCACAGACTTCATCGCTCGCTTTCTTCGCCCAGATGTTTTATCAAAACCAGCTGCGAAATTCGCCAAACTTGACAACCCGTTTGGTTTTGGTTTGGATAATCATCCGATAGCGGAAGCAGATCAAAGGAATTTCTTCCTCCCAGACACCCCGGCCGTCCCCTTTGTAGAGCTCGCAGCTTCTGACATTGACGAAGAGGCGTTCTTTTTGGGGTTCTTCGGCCTATGGTTAAGCTGGTTTGTGCTCCCAATGCACCCTCGCTATATGAGGCCATCCGTTTTCTATCCGGCTCACCGAATGGTTGTCGGGACGCGGGTGGCCGTCGGGATTGCTGGGCTGGCTCACCTGTATCATGGCCTCAGCTTAGCGGTAGACACCACTCAGCCGGGGGTACAGCCCGTAAATCTCCCGGTGCACTATTTCACGTCGTGGATCGAGCTGCATGTGCTCGGCACTTTTGGAGTGCACAAACGGCCCCGTTTCTATAACAGTTATAATTTCCCTTGGGTTATGCTCCTAGTTGACGCTTCTGCTTTAGATCCATCACAGCGAGAGGCTCGGGGTCTAGTCCTTCGCCCGTATATGGTCGGGGATAGCATGACCTTCGTCGATAAGGTCTTAACATCGGCAAGTAATCCACTAAAACGGTGCAGACGCTGCGCGATACCTTCAAAGACGGGGCTTCTACATTGAAGGCTCGGGAGATTTTGCATTTATATTCAATCAGGCCGGGATTTTTAGAGTTCAAGCAGAACGACTCGGCGCTGTTCATGAGGTACAACCCGCACCGTTTTGCTCAACAGTCGAGTTACGATCAGGGTGTCCTGCTTGAGGCTTTCTTAGCTGAGTCGGTTACTACGGAGGAGGGTATCTGCAGCACGCTGCACCATTTCATGCGGCTAAACACCGGGTCCAACTTTTTTATCAGTGAGCCGAGCTGTGTTCCGAAAGCCTTGAATGCATACGTGGTGTGGTACCCGCATGCGACGGGTGCTGTTATTATGGAAGAAAGACGGTTTCTGCTCGATCGCAAGGGTGCGGTCCCTGCCGGTAATCCAGCTATCCCCTTAAAGCGACAGACTATTGTTCGTCCTTCCTTAAGAGAAGCTGCTGCGGTTGCGGTCCCGCGCGTTTTTCCTGAGAAGACTCTACCTCATGTTCCTGCAGAAACGGCAGCTGCAACGTCCCCGGAGTCTGGAGTGGGTACGGAAATCGGGACTCGTCACCCAAAAATGCCCGTCAAACTCAAGCTCGTGTCATCGGCCACCAGCGTTCGCTCACAGAAAAAGAAGAAGTCGTTCTTTTCTGCTGACGTTGTACTTGGCCAGGAGCCCCATGCTCCCTACAGCGAAAGCTTGTATGAGTACGGCACTAATGATGGCTTATTCGACAGGCTGCCCTTCTGGCCTCCGAGCGACTGGCTCGCGTAGAAGCGGCGCTAAGCACCATCGTGAAGTCAGGTATACTTCAGTTGTATTTTTTGCGTTCATTCCTTCCTTATTATTATGCTTTTACTAATGACCTTTTCTTCAACAAGTATTTCTGCCGAAGAGGCTCTGGCGGCTTCTATCAAAACTTTCGAAAAGGAAGAGAGGCTCCGTGCTTATTTGGGTCTTGGTATAATTCAGCTCATTGTGCCTTCATTCCCCCTATTTTATTCATGCTCTGACCCCCTCCTTTATTTTGTTGCATGGACTACCTCGACTCGGGTTATTCCGAGTGCGATACCGATCTCGAGCGGTGGTGCAGCAATACTTCCAGAGCTGGCTATTGTGGCCCCAGCTCCTCCAACACTACCGCAGGAGGCTTTGTTGAAGCAGCCGATGAAGGACACCATAACGGCTCCAGAGGCAAAGCTTGGTTCGGACGACGATGTCCCCTTATCAGAGGTCTTGAGAAGACACTTCTCACTGCTCAGACCAAAAGGAAGCGTAGGAAGCATGCGGCGAGGAAATGCGATGCCAGTTTGGCCGTGGGTGCAGGCTCAAGCAGCATCCCGTCTGTTGGTGTTCCTTTGGCGGACGTTCCAGCTGCCCTGTCCACCGTCAATAGACAGGTTGCGCGCGCGGCTCGGGAGGCAATCGAGAATCTTTCGCGGGGTAACGTAATGCCCGGTCTTTTTATTAGAACTTGATCATCAAATTCTTATATACCATATCCTGCAGGGCCAAGTCCTGGCGATGAAATGGCAGGCGAGACGATGGCGACCACAGAGTCCGAAGTGGCTACTCTCTCTCGGGAGTCTGGGACTGCCCAAACCGCCACTCTTTCCCTTTATGGATCCTTTTTATCGGCGGGCATCGCAAGTGTCATGGCTGCCCTTGTCGAATCAGGGGATGAAGTCATAGGCGCAGAAACTATCCTACTGAAGGAGAGCGAAGAAGCTGCTATGCATGGTGATGCTTCCGTCACGGTTTTGGTCGACGACCTATCAGGTAGGTCTTGGGTCACTGTTCTCTTTTTATTTCTCAATCCCGTCCAGCCTCCTCTGATGATATTTTGTTTGTTTTGAGTGTAAGTGCAGTGAACGCCGAGATTATGCCATCTAAAGCACCTCTGGTCGCCGCTATGATGGCTGTTGTTCCGTCGCCTTCTCCTACGCCCTCTGGAATGCTGGAAGGTATAGGTTTGCGATTTATCGGTTTCACTGTAGGTATCATCCTCCTTGAACTGACAGTATATTGTCACAACTTTGCAGGAGTCCTTTTTGACCATCTGTATCAGGTGCTGAATGCGCATTTCTCCTTCCAGTCAGAAATCGTCCTACCTGCTGGTGTCGGTGAGTATAGTTTTTAACCGACATCCTTTTTTTTCTTTTACGGGTAGCCATGTCATTGCTAAATTTTCTTCATATTGAATATAGTGTCAAGGGTCGAAGGAGGAGGCAAAGGAATAGCCATGGCGCCGACACTCCCCCTCCTGCTGCCTGCCATGGCCGGTATAGTAGACTCCATTGCTCGTGTATTTTTTTACCTCTCGAGTCGTCATTTGACCATAATTTGTTTTGCAGCAATCGCACCGGCTCCAGCTCCCTTTGAGTCTCACATCCCAATGCCGGCAGGGCCTTTTGCTAAACACCCATCTTCCAGAGGCGCTGCGACTAGCCTGCGAATGTTGAGCGAATTCGTCGAGGATCTTGACGCCGAGGCCCTCGCATTCGCTGCAGATTTTGCTGCTGAGGTTAATCCTATGCTGGCAACGCTCGTGAACTTCCATGGCGAAGGTGTCGTCGAATCTTAGGTTAATTACTGCAAAAAGATCGAGGCTTGCCTGCATGAGATTGAGCTCAAGCGTCCCGCTCCTGAAGTATCAGCTCTGAACTCCTAGCGGGCCACGTGGGTCGAGAGTGGTGTTCCTTTCATCCACCATTTTGAACAAGAGGCGACCCTGAAAAGAAAGGAACATGAAGCGGCTTCCAGCGAGTCAGTCCAATTGCGTGCCCAGGTCGAAACGAATGCTGCGCGGCTAAAAGCTATTTTTGAAGACCTCCAACAATGTATTTCTGACGGGCTGGTGCTGAGGCAGAAGCTTGACTTCACTGAGCGAGTTACGCAGAGTTGCGAAGCTGCTCAGCAGGAAATCGATGAGAAGATTTCATCCTGTTTGCAGCAACGGGTTCGAATTGAAGCGGAGTTGGCCGCGGTGGCTGACCATGAAAAGGAGTTGAGAGGAGTGCACGAGCGGCTTGCTGACTTACTGAAGATGCCTCCTTCTCAGTAATCACCTTTGTATCAACTGAAAATTTGTAATCTATGAATAACATGCATTCATTTTCATTCATCATTCCATTTTTTATTCTTTTATGTGATGTATCTTGTACTCAATAAAATTCATGAATAAAAGGCACATTTTATCTCGTATTATCACTTTCTTTACTTTGCTGTGTCGTCGGCATGTTTCTTTAGTAAATGTAGCCCATAGATGGTAGACAATGGTCCATCTTGATTTCTTTGTAGGGTAGCGATGGCTTAGGAAACAGGTTCGGGTCTGTTGCCTAAGACTTTTCAACTCTATGAGCCATGAGGGTCTCATAAAGACTTTTCTCCCTACGAGTCGAGAGGATCTCGTAGGTGTAATTTCTCCTTAGGGGCCGTAAGGACTCCCAAGTGCATTTTCTCTCGAGAATCATAAGGATCCCACAAGAGAATTTTCTTTATGCGCAGGGACACTAATTTCCCCACAGGTCGAGACGAATCGAGAGATTCTCGCAAAGACACTGATTTTCTTGCGGGTCGAAATGAATCGAGTGGTCCTCGCCAAGGATGCTGATTTCCCTGAATCGAGAGGTTTTTGCCAAGGACACTGATTTCCCTGGGGTCGAGACGAATTGAGAGATTCCTGCAAAGACACTGATTTCCCTGCGGGTCGACACGAATTGAGAGGTTCTCGCCAAGGACGCTGATTTCCCTGAATCGAGAGGTTTTTTCCAAGAACACTGATTTCCCTGGGGTCGAGATGAATCGAGAGATTCCTACAAAGACACTGATTTTCCTACGGGTCGACACGAATCGAGAGGTTCTCGCCAAGGACGTTGATTTTCTTGAATCGAGAGGTTTTTGCCAAGGACACTGATTTCCCTGGGGTCGAGACGAATCGAGAGATTCCTGCAAAGACACTGATTTACCTATGGGTCGATGCGAATCGAGTGGTTCTCGCCAAGAACGCTAATTTCCCTGAATCGAGAGGTTTTTGCCAAGGACACTGATTTCCCTGGGGTCGAGACGAATCGAGAGATTCCTGCAAAGACACTGATTTCCCTACGGGTCGATACAAATTGAGAGGTTCTCGCCAAGGACGCTGATTTCCCTGAATCGAGAGGTTTTTGCCAAGGACACTGATTTCCCTGGGGTTGAGACGAATTGAGAGATTCTTATAAAGACACTGATTTCCCTGTGGGTCGACGCGAATCGAGAGGTTCTCACCAAGGACGCTGTTTTCCCTGAATCGAGAGGTTTTTGCCAAGGACACTGATTTCTCTGGGGTCGAGACGAATCAAGAGATTCCTGCTGATTTCCCTGCGGGTCGACGTGAATTGAGAGGTTCTCGCCAAGGACGCTGATTTCTTTGAATCGAGAGGTTTTTCCCAAGGACTCTGATTTCCGTGAATCGAGAGGTTTTTGCCATGGATGTTGATTTCCCTGGGGTCCAGACGAATTAAGAGATTCCTGCAAAGACACTGATTTCCCTGCGGGTTGAAACAAATCGAGAGGTTCTCGCCAAGGACGCTGATTTCCCTGAATCGAGAGGTTTGTGAGTTGATTTGATTCCGAGACGGAGTAGTGATCCGGCGGGGAGGTCATTAGTTGACTTTAAGTTGTCTGTGAACCGCAGAGTCTTGGAACTGGGGACTTTTCCAAGGCTTCGATTGGTGATGTCGCGTCCGTATCCTGCTGGAATGAGGAGGAATGTCGTTGTTGGTCTCCAGGCTGTAGATGTGGCCATCAAGATTTGGAACTAAGGACTTCGCCATGGCTCCGCTTTGTTGCGATTCTGAGGTCGGTAGTTGACGTCACGTCTGCATCCGGTTGGAGTGAGAAGAAACGCCGCTGTTGATCTTTAGGCTGTAGATGTGGTCGTCGAGATCTGACTTCTCTTTGACGTAGCCCGATGGCGAAATATAGTTCCCTTTTCGCTTATGCCCATGGATCGTATACAGGGGTCATTATGGACTTACCTGTAGGAAAAAAGTTTCATTCTTTCACTTTTATTTTTTTTCCGCGATACTCTATCATTTCAGCTTTTTATATCGTGAAAGTCGCGATTGCCCAATCATTTTGGCTATTTTTCGCGGTGCTCAATCATTTTGGTTATTTTTCTTTTTACTCGCTGATTTTTATTGCGAGTTGCCCAATCATTTCGGTTATTTTTCTTTTTACTCACTGATTTTGTTGCGAGTATGGACCTAAGATCTGATACCAATCTTAACATCAGCATCGTTGCGACTAGAATATTGCCAGGAGCGAATCATCATTTGCCGTGAAAGGACTTAGAATTTGATACCGATTTAGGCATCAGCATCACTACAACTGGGATATTGCCAGGAGCGAATCATCATTTGCCTTTGTCGATATCGCACAAAGGTGGCTTATTAGATAGGGTTAGGGACCTGACGACTAAGGTTTTTGACTTCGTGAGCCGTAAGGGTCTCATAAAGGTATTTCTCCCTATGAGTCGTGAGGATCTCGTAGGTGTGTTTTCTCCTTAGGAGTCATGAGGATTCCTAAGTGTATGTTCTCTTATAAGTCGTAAGGATCTTACAAGAGTGTTTTCTTCTTATAAGTCAAGAGGATTTACAAGTGTTGTTCACCACATGAGGACATTTCACGCCGTTGGTGGAACTGGGCGAGGGAACGCTTATTTATGCCCATAGATTGTATACAAGGGTCAATATTGAACCGTTTATAGGGCAGTTTGGGGGATATTGCTGGCTTAAGAACAGGTTCATGTCCCTGTATCTTAAGACTTTTGAATCTTGTGAGCCGTGAGGGTCTCATAGGGGGGAATTCTCTTTACGAGTCGTAAGGATCTTGTAAGTGTAATTTCTCCTTAGGAATCGTGGGGATTCCTAAGTGTGTTGCTCCCTTGTGAGTCGTAAGGATCTCACAAGGTCGAGAGGACCTTGCAAGTGTGCACGAATTTTTTTACCAGTGTGCGCCCTTTCGGGTTTTCACAAACTCGCTGGTAGCCCTGCTGTTTTTACTCACAGAGCCCTTTCGGGTTTTCATCCATGCCCATTTTGCTTATGGGCGTACCGTTTTATTTGCCGCGTTAGCCTGAAGATGCTGCGGTTTATAGTAGTTTAAAGATGTTTCGGTCTGTAGCTAGTTTCAGGACATTTCGGTCCGTTGTTAGTTTAGGGACATTTCGGTCCATAGTTAGTTTTAAGGACGTTTCGGTCCGTTGTTAGTTTAAGGACGTCTCGGTCCGTAGTAGTTAAAGGATGTTTCGGTCTGTAGTTAGTTTAGGGACGTTTCGGTCCGCTGTTAGTTTTCTGCGGTGAAGTTTTGCCGGATAGCACTTACAGAGTTTGGTACTCAGGAAGACAGCGAGCGGACACAAGCGTCGTCATCTATCATTAACCTGGGCTATGACTTGTCAGGCATAGTATTTCTTAAGGAACCGGCCGTTTATTGGACGGAATGGTCTTTCGCCATGCATATCCATGAGCAAGTAAGCCCCACCTTGGTAGACTTTGTCTATGATGTATAGGCCCTCATAGTTATGCTAGAATTTCCCCCGTTTGGCACGATTAGGGATCATAGGTCTTTTTGCGACTAGCACGAGTTTGCCTTGGCGGAATGTTCTCGGCCTAGTCAATTTTTCGTATGAGTGCGTCATCCTTGCTTTGTAAGCTTCTAGGTTTTGCTGTGCCATGAGACGAGTTTCATCGAGGGCGTCGAGCTCCTCAAGCTGAAGATGAGCATTTTCTTCATCTGTTAGTTCGTAATGAACCGCCACTCATAGAGAAGGTAGCTCTATCTCCAGGGGAGTACTGCTTCTGTGCCAAATACCAACGCGAATGGCGCTGTATTCGTGGCCGTTTTGAACGTAGTTCAATACGCCCAGAGAGCTTCATGCAGTCTCTCGTGCCAATCCTTTTTATTTTTGGACACCGTCTTCTTTATGATCTTTGTCAAGGTTTTGTTGAAAGCCTCAGCTAGGCCGTTAGCTCGGGGATTATAGACCGAAGAGTATCTCCAGTCTATGTCATGTTGCTGTGTGAAGCGGCTGATTCTATGACTTCTGTAGGCCGGCCCGTTATCGAAGATAATCCGTCGCGGAGTGCCGAACCGATAGATGACATGTGTCTTGAAAAAATGGAGGATGTTCTCCGTCTTCACTTCTCTTAGCGGTATGGCTTCTGCCAACTTAGAGAAGTACTCAGTTGTCGCCAATATGAACCGATATCTTTTGGATGACGCTGGTTTGATGGGCCCAATTATGTCGGTTTCCTACATTTCGAACGGCCAGCTAGCCATTGTTGGGTGTAGCGGGTTTGGATGCTGGTGGATGAAGTCTCCATGAATTTGGCACGAGTGGCACTGCTTCGCATATTCGAGACAGTCCTGAATCATCGTGGGCCAATAGTAGCCCATTCTTTTGATCTTCAGCTTCATCTTTGGCCCTGCTTGATGAGAACCGCAGAACCCGTCGTGAGTTTCTTGGACGACTCTCTTTGCTTCTTTCAGTCCCAGGCATCTCAGCCACAGAGAGTCGAACGATCTCTTATATAGAGTATCATTGACGAAGGCGAAAGACAGAGCTCGTCTCATGAGCTGATGTCTTGAGGATGCTTCTTCCGGTATTTGACGGGATTTGAAGCAGTCTATAGAGACTTCTCTCCAATCCTTAGCCTTTTCTTGGCCTCTATTTGTAGGGCCGTTTGCTTGGTCACTTCCTTTTCTTCAGACGACTCCGGAGACATTTCTGCTGGTGCAAGAACCCAACGGCTTTGTACAATGATCCTCACGTCATCGAGGTATTCATCAGCTAGTTCTTTAGCGAGTTTGGCTAATGCGTCCGCTTTGCTATTTTCTGTACGCGGTATGCTTTCCAGGACATAGGAGGGAATTTGAGTTAGTAACTGCTGCACTCTTTCACCATACCTGATCAGTTCCAGTTTGCATGTCTGGTAGTCACCATTTACTTGGCTAACGATCAGTTGGGAGTCTCCATATATGAGGAGGTTTTCGATTCCCATGTCGAAAGCAATCTCAAGACCTGCTATCAAAGCCTCATATTCTGCTTCATTATTTGTCCTCGGATCTGTTAAGGAAAAGGCAAAGCGCATTATCCTTCCTTGTGGAGTCACGAAGATAAGGCCTACCCCAGATTTGATGATTGGGGTGTTATGCTGTCGCTTCTTCAAGGAGGACGCTCCGTCGAAATAGAGTTTCCATCGGGTATCACTCCCTCCTTTCTCTTCATCGATCATGTCAAACGCGTGCTCGTCTGACAGCTCGCAATTTAAAGGTGAGTCACCAGGTATCGGATGCTCAGCGAGGAATTCGGTGATGACTTGGCCTTTCACTACCTTGAGGGGTCGATAGATTATCGAGAACTCCATCAAGAGGAAGGCCCATTTAGCGAGTCGTCCTGTTAGTATGGTTCTTGCCATCAAATACTTGAGAGGATCCACCTTTGATATGAGATGGACCTCATGCGCCAAAGCATAGTGTCTGATCTTCGTTATCGCGAAGATTAACGCCAGGCAGTGTTTTTCGATAGGGGAGTAGCTATCTTCTGCCCCCAGGAGAACTCAACTCAAATAGTAGAGGGCTCTCTCTTTTACTTGGTCGTTCTCCTATGCCCATAGCGTGCCCAAAGAACCTTCAAGGGCGGTTGTGTACAGGATGAGGGGCTTTTCCTTGACCGTAGCGGTCAGTACCAGCGGGTTCTGCAGATATTGCTTGATTTCGTCCAGTGCGCTTTGGAATTTGCGATCCCAAATGAATGGGGTCCCTTTCTTCATTAGATGACTGTAGGGAAGGCATTTGCCGGAGAGGTTAGCTATGAATCGCCGGATATATGCAAGATTTTCTTAGAGAGACCACAATTGCTTGAGAGTTCTTGGCGAAGGCATTTCCATAATCGCCTTGATTTTCGACGGGTCTATTTCGATGCCCCGGTGTCGTACGATAAATCCTAGGAATTTGCCCGTGGAAACTCCAAACGCGCATTTCAGAGAATTCATCTTCACATTATATTTCCGAAGACGCTAGAACACTATTTTCAAATGCTCCAGTGTTCCTCATACGATTTGCTTTTCACCAGGAGGTCGTCGATATAACATTCGACAATCTCATGTACGAGGTCATCGAAGATCTTTGTCATGGCCTTCTGGTAAGTGGCGCCAGCGTTCTTCAAACTGAATGGCATCACTTTGTAGCAGAATATGCCCAGCGGGGTCCGGAAAGCAGCGTGCTTTTGGTCTTCAGGATGCATCTTGATTTGGTTGTACCCTGAGGATGTATCCATGAAGGAGAGGACTTCATGGGTGGATGTGTTATCGATCATCAACTCGGTGGCATGCACTGGAAAGTCATCTTTCAGACAAGCTTTATTGAGATCCCGAAAATCTACGCAGATGAGTATTGTCCCATTTTTCTTCATTACCGGAACGATATTGGCGATCCAGTCAGGGTCTTGAATTTCTTGGATGAAGCCGGAGTCGATTAGCTTCTTGACTTCGGCATTGATACTCATCTCAAGCTCGAGCCGCATTCTTCTTGGCACTTGTTTGACCGGCTTGACGTCCGGTGATATCGCCAGTTTATGCACAACTATCTTTGGATCTAATCCCGGCATCTCGGAATAGTTCCATGCAAAACAGTCTTTATACTGCATAAGCACATCCTTTAACATGGCTACCTGTTTCTCAGAAAGCAGTTCACTGACGAACGTTGGCCTTGGCTCGTTTTCTGTCCCCAAGCCGATTTTCGTTAGATTGTCCACCGTGGTGTGTATCCCATCTTCTAGCTCTTTTGGTGCTGGTGGAAATTCCGAGATCACCTCATCCTCGTCCTTATCTGTGAAGCATCTGGAGGGTTCATCCGTATTCTGATGGTTCCTCTCTTTTGAGAATGTTATCATGTGGCGGGTATGAGGTTGTTTCCAAGCTTGATGTTGATCTGACCCTACTCTCACCGTATAAGTTGCTTTTGGCTCATGCTTTCGCGGTGGGAGAATTTTGTCTAATCCTTCGTAGCAGTTTGAAGCTGTTCCCAATTGGAATATCAGCATCCATCATCAGAGTTGAAGCAGGTGGAGACAACGCTGATTGAGAACTGCACCCAACTTGTTTTGTACAATGCCGATATCGACGTCGACCGTTTCTTACGGTCGGAATTTGATTAGCCTCAGAATTTTGCTGAGCCTGCCCCCTGTTTTCTTTGAGGGCTTGAATATTCTACCCCCTACGTCGATCATAGACTTTGGAAGGTACCAGTTGTTTGGAGATCGATTCTGTCAGCAAAGCAGGAACTTAAGGAGCTAGCCTGTGGAAGACAGACTTCTTCTGGGATCCTC
The DNA here is from genome assembly GCA_030015575.1 of Agapanthus africanus. NCBI lineage: Eukaryota > Viridiplantae > Streptophyta > Magnoliopsida > Asparagales > Amaryllidaceae > Agapanthus > Agapanthus africanus. The sequence continues at coordinate 366,207,499 of CM057338.1, forward strand.
CTTCGGCGTTGAGGTACCGAGGGTAGGAGGTAGGAGCATAGACCTAAAGGGAAGCCTATTGATTTCTTAAAGAGCCGGATTGCAGTGATTTGAGGCTGCAAATGACCCATACTTGACACCACCAGATATGACAGAGCCTGAGTTGCGGTGAGTGGAAGAAAACGCCGTTCTAGTTAGAAACGAAACGCCGACTTCAGTATCCCATCACCCAAGGGCAACTACAAACATTTATACCGCGATTATTTGATCGCGGAAAAACACGACACACGAAGTGTGGAGTAGAAAGAGGAAAAGGTCCCACCGGGCGTGTCAGAATTTGTTTACCACCGAAAACCGAAAGACAAACGTCTTGCCTGCATTTGGGGGCATATGCTATTTGGTTTTATCTGTCCACCTCTCTGAAGATGCCAAGTTGATTTATGGCACCGTGTATCGGAGGTTTGGACAGATGCGGTCATTGTAGCAGACTTCGTCAGATTCCTTCTAGTTGTGAGGGTTTTTTTTATTGTGGGGATGCTTTTTCCTGCAGGCGCAAGCCCCTACAATTAATTACGTTACCGCATCGCGGTAAAAAATTTCTCCTGCTCCAGAAGGTCACTTCGTGTTGTGTGTGTTTGTTTTATTTTTGGTTGCCCGTGGATTGTATATGGAGACTAATTTATGTTGTAACCCGTAAGGCGGGGATTAGTCCAAATCTGTATTTTCTTAGATTTGGGTTTGGATTGATTTAAGAATCGTTAATCTCGTTTGAGATTAGGATCGACTTAAACGGTTGTTGAGGATGCGTTAGTCTAATTTTAGACTGAGATCTACTCAACGGGGGTTCGTGATCATTTTTGATCCAATGAAAGAGTATTTGGGCTCTATCGTTTTAGTTTAGGGACATTGCGGTCCATTGGGTTTAAGGACATCATAGTCCATAGAGTTTAGTTTAGGGACGTTGCGGTTCATTGGGTTTAAGGACATCATAGTCCATGAGTTTAAGGACATCATAGTCTATGTTTAACGACATCATAGTCCATAGGGTTTATTTTAGGGACGTTGCGGTCCATTGGGTTTAGGGACATCATAGTCCATGGAGTTTAGTTTAGGGACATTACGGTCCATTGGGTTTAAGGACATCATAGTCCGTAGAGTTTAGTTTAGGGACGTTGCGGTCCATAGGTTTAAGAACATCATAGTCCATAGAGGTTAGTTTAGGGACGTTGCGGTCCATCGTTGGTTTAAGGACATCATAGTCCGTGTATTTTGGCTCATCATTTTAAGGGTGCACCAAGAGTTATTGGTTATTGGGACCCTCCACCTCTCTGAAGATGTTGAAGAATTATAACGACATGTATCAGAGGTGTGGAGAGATGTACCCTTGAACTAATTTTGGTTGGAAAATCTGTAGTTGGGTTTGGGGTTAGGACCAATGAGCACATGGGATCGGTTGATCTGAATTAGGGACTTTTGGTCAACTTGGACTCAGCCCTCTCAGTTTTGAATAAAGTGTTGAACACTTGTTTGGACTCGGTCCTTTTTGTTCAACAATGTTGAGCATTGATATAAGCTTTGATGCTTACCCCCTTTTTTGTTTTTTTTCCTGAGTGTTAAACACTCTTTATGGCGTTGGGCTCCACTTACAGAGCGCTTTATATTAAACAACGTCCATATGAGGAGCACGTGGGGCGCTCGGCGCTCGACGCAAACCAATGAGTGCATAGCACTCTTTATTTTAGCAGTGCCCACATGAGGGGCACATGGAGCGCTTGGCGTTGAGCGCCAGACTTTGAGTGCTAAGCGCTTCTTCTTAAATAGCGCCCGCGTGAGGAGCACGTGGAGCGCTTAGCGCTGAGCGCCAGATTTTGAGTGCTAAGCGCTTCTTCTTAAATAGCGCCCACGTGAGGAGCACGTGTAGTGCTTGGTGTTGAGCGCCAGACTTTGAGTGCTAAGCGCTTCTTCTTAAATAGCGCCCGCGTGAGGAGCATGTGGAGCGCTTGGCGCTGAGCGCTAGACTTTGAGTGCTAAGCACTGAGTTTTATGTTCTGCCCAATTCAATTCTCTGAGAATTAGATTCTTATTTGTGAAAGACTTTGTCTTATAGATCTGAGATTTGGAAAAAGAATTATGTTCTTCTTATGTGAGAGTTAAACTCTCAAGCACTGAATTTTTTATTCTGCTCAATTCAATTCTCTGAGAATTGGATTCTCACTTATGAAAGACTTTTTCTTATAGATCTGAGATCTGGAAAAAGAACTAAGTTCTTCTGATGTGAGAGTTAAACTCTAAAATATGTAGGAGATGCTGTGATCTCACTTATTGTTGTTTACCTTGAGAAGAAATTGCTCTCGTCTTTGAAGTTTGAAGTTTATGGGGGGTTCCTCTGTACGACTTGAAGTCTTGGGTCCTTTATATAGGGGAGATTGATTTATTGATTCAGTTAAGAAAATCTCTCATTGAGAGATTTCTTAATTGATATGGGGAATTTATCCACCGTTGGATCTTTGATCCAAGGACTTCTGTTTTACAGAAGATATTTTTCTTGTTTTTAACAAGATTGGGAAAATAGTTTCCCATACAGAACTTATTCTGTATCTTGGTGATTTTTAATCACCATTGAATCTTTGATCCAACGGTGCTCTGATTTACAGAGCACAGTTTTTCTTGTTTAGAAAGATTTGAGGAGTATTTCCTCAATCAGAATTTAATTCTGTATCTTGGTGATTTTTAATCACCATTGGATCTTTGATCCGACGGTGTTCTGATTTACAGAGCACAATCTTTCTTGTTTAGAAAGATTTGAGGAGTATTTCCTCAATCAGAATTTAATTCTGTATAATGGTGATTTTTAATCACCATTGGATCTTTGATCCAACGGTGCTCTGATGATTTATCATCTCTGTTGGATCTTTGATCCAAGGGTGCAGAACTTTTAGTTCTGGCGCTGGCGCTCTTGTGCTTTGTACGTGAGGCACTGCCTCAGAGTTTTTAACTCTTGGCGCTGCCTCAGTGTTTTTTTAACTCAGGGCGCTGGTGCTCTCGTGTTTTGTACGTGAGGCGCTGCCTCAGTTCAAATTTTGAACAGAGCCTTGCTCTTTTATTGGGGGGAAAACCAACAATTCATTGAAGGCTTTTCAAAGTTTGCAACACCCCTGACCAAGCTCACTCGTAAAGATGAAGCATTCGTATGGTCAGAAGCATGTGAAAAAGCTTTTGTAGAACTCAAGTCAAGATTAACCTCTGCTCCTATTCTTGTAATACCGGATCAATCTGGAGGTTTCGTTGTACATTGTGATGCGTTCGGTAAAAGATTAGGATGTGTTCTACACCAGCATGGAAAAGTTATGGCTTTTGCATCAAGACCGCTAAAGGTTTATGAGCTCAACTATCCAACACATGATCTGGAGTTGGCAGCTGTCATCTTCGCACTTAAGATTTGGCACCACTATCTTCTGTAAGAACGAGTGGATATATACACTAACCATAAGAGTCTGAAGTATGTATTTACTCAGAAGGAACTAAACATGCAGTAGAGAAGATGGTTAGAACTCATGGCGAACTTCGACATCAACCTACAGTATCATCCTGGGAAGGTGAACGTAGTTTCTAATGCACTTAGCCGCCAGCCATTAGCAATGATCCTCACCGCTCAGTGGAAGCTACAGTAAGAATTGTACAGATTGGCGATCGAAGTAGTTATGCCAGATAACGCTTCATATTTGATGAACTTACAAGTCCAGTTCACTCTTGTCAATCAGATTAAGGAAGCTCAAGCAAATGATTCCAAGCTACAAAAGATCCGAGAACAGGTAGAAATTGGACTTCGAACTAACTTCATCATTCACGAAGTTGGATCCTTGCGATATAGAAGTCGATTATGTGTACCAAATGGCCCTGTTTGAGAAGAGTTGATGAAAGAAGTACACAGCTCTCCTTATTCTGTACACCCCGGTGGTACAAAAATGTACAAGGATCTACGGCAACACTACTGATGGCATGGAATGAAGCATGAAGTAATAAGGAGCGTTGCCAAGTGTTTGGTGTGTCAGCAAGTGAAGGCTAAACATCACAGAACTGCTGGTCTACTTCAGCCGTTACCAATCCCAGAATGAAAATGGCAGCACATTACCATGGACTTCATGACTGCCCTTCCACGCAGCACGAAGGGTAACGACGTAATATGGGTTATTGTGGATCGACTCACCAAGTCGGCTCATTTTATTCCATTTCGAGTTGGCCAATCTACCAAGACGTTAGCAAAGAAGTACATGGAGGTAAGCATAAATCTAAAGTAAGATTTAAACCTTCAAGATGTACTATTTTTGATACCCATGAACTCATGCAGGAGATTGTGAGATTACATGGAGTACCTGTTTGCATCGTCTCCGATCATGATACCAGATTCCGATTATAATTTTGGCAGAGTCTGCAAGCTAGCCTGAGAACAAGTCTGAATTGCAGCATGGCTTATCATCCATAAACGGACGGACAGTCCGAGCGAACAATTAAGATTCTGGAAGACATGCTAAGAGCTTGTATGTTAGACTTCGGAGGGTCATGGGAAGATCACCTACACCTCGTGGAGTTTTCATACAACAACAGCTATTAGGCAATTATTTGAATAGCACCATTCGCAGCACTCTACGGACAAAAGTGTCGCTCACCACTAAATTAGGACGACATCGGAGATCGTGAACTCCTTAGACCAGAGATGATCGTGGCAACTGTGGACGTAGTTCGCACGATCAGGGAAAGAATGCGCATAGCCTAAGACAGACAAGTATGGGCAGATGCAAAGCGTCGGCATTTGGAGTTCCAACCTGAAGACCATGTTTTCCTAAAAATCTCTCCAAACAGAGGAGTGATCCATTTTGGCAAAAAGGGTAAGCTCCGTCCAAGATACATAGGACCGTTCGACATACTCGAACGAGTTGGAGAAGTGGTATACCGTTTAGCACTACTACCCTCATTGGAAGGAGTGCACAACGTGTTCCACATTCCCAGCTATGACGATATGTGAGCGACCCTAGTCACATACCTGATCACTCAGAGCTCACAGTACAGACTGATCTAACCTACGAGCAATAATCCGTTAAGATCCTGGACCGAAAGGTAAAGACATTACGCAACAACGAAGTAAACTTGGTCCGAGTGATGTGGAGAAAGGATTCGCCAGGAAAATCAACATGGGAACGAGAAGAAGACATGCATGCAAGATACCCTTACTTATTTGAAAATTAGTTTCTATGTAAATGTAAATTTTGAGGACGAAATTTTTATAAGGAGGGTAGAATGTAACGACTCTAAAATCTTTATACGGAAATTTTCTGTTAATATACAAGAAATGAGTTTTACAGCCTGAGTTTGAGTTATAACTTACTTTTGTTAAATAACAGCAAGAAACAACTTGTAGCACACTGGTAAAGCCTTTGCACTGCTGTGACGTAGCCCCAGTGTTCGATTCCCATCAGACACAATTATTTTTTTCTGAATTTTTTTTAACTTTTTGGAAGCCAAAATATTGCACGTGCAATACACGGGGAAATGAAAAGTTCAGAAAAATCAAACATATGGAAAATGGTTTAAATACTGAATTGATCAAGTGACACGAATCTCGAGGCCAGAGCCTCAAGATCAACCGGCCAATATAGCTCAAAAACCGGCGCCGACGGTCCGCTTGAGGCCAATGAAGCCCGTGCTCTGCATACTTGTCTCTTCAACTACCCCTAACCCCTCTGCACTGTTTGATTTCCCTGCAATCAAACAGAGACCTTTCATTTCACAATTAAATATAATTTTAATTCTTTTAATCCACATTTTTAATTCCCAAACCTTAATTCTCCACTATAAATACCACCCCCTATCTTGTCTCAGTACCATTCTGAAAATTCTAGCCAAAACTCTCTAAAATGTTCCTAGTGCAAATGAAGTAAAGTGGAGTTAGCAAGCAAGTTGGTTCCGGTGAAGATCGAAGCAAATTCCGGAGTTCCCGTGACGCCACAACGATCATTCTCTATTCTTTAACCTTTGTTTGAGCTTTCTAAATAGTAAGTCCCTTCCAAACTCCCTTTCTCTTCATTGAATTTCTTTTTTAAACAAAATCGGTAAAAGTGGAGTTATTACCGATATTATCCTTTCTAAAACCTATAACTCCATCTTCTTTTATCATTTGGTCAAACGAGTTTTACCACTTCACTTATAATCTTAATACCAATGTTTAGAATAAATTTTAATCATGAATCTCATGTAAAATAATTATAATTGAACTTTTACATTAAAATAGCTTGAATTTTGTTATAACATCTTTTCGACAAAATTGCTTAACAATACCTTTAGGAAAACTTCACGGGGTAACGACCTACCCCACACTCACACTTAGTTCCATAGCATGATGCCTCTTTTGTTTGAATATTTGTTACGAAGAAAACTTTACAATAAAATACCACCTACTTTAAAACCGGATTTCTTTTAAAGCGGTATTTCATTTCCATTACGATTATGCATCTACAACCCTCTTTAGGGGACCTGCTAACGGATGGTGTGGATTATCGCACATCCTTGGGCTAATAAAGTGAGATGCAGAACTCCTCACGGAGCACTCGATCTCGAAAGGATTTAAATACGTTTTCAAGAAATACGAGTTTTTCTAAATAAAATAAAATTAATTTTTAGAAAAATTATATAAAATTATAAATCCCTATTTTAAAAATATAATAAACTTATATTTTTTCTAAAGAATGAAAGATTAACAAATGACATTAAAATATCATCAAGATACCAAAAAAAACAAGTTTTTTAATAAAATACCATGAACTTTCCGAGCTTAGTAATTATCACTAAAATACCCAATACTTAAAATCCATGCTCATGAAAACCCTAAGTAATACTAATCACCCTTGAGAATTACTTTTTAACTATATTAAAAATATTTTTTTATAAAACCCCCTCGAGTTATATAAAAAAATATTTTAAGAATTTTAGTAAATATGGGTTTAAGCGGGATCAATTCTCTTGAGCCCCAGGGAGCCGGAGAAAGTGAGTGCTGTCTATTTAAGATAGACAATTTAACAGAGTTATCAATGGTAATTGTCTTGAAAAAAACACAAATTATGCCTTCCATGTGTAACAGTTACCGATGACTCCTGAACTTAAGAATTTTCAGAGTTAAATCAGTATAAGTGTCCGACTCATTTTGAGTCCAAACTCAAACCTGAATCCAATTCAAACCTAAATTCAAAATCAAACATAAATACTTGATTATGAACATGAATACTCAAATCCAAACATCAATATCAAACATATATACTTGACTTGACTTGACCGAACCATGGTTATAACTTGACTTGATTACCTGAATACTTGATTACATCCTAAATATGAATACTTGAACATTTTGTATTTATGGTTTCGACAAGACTTGGAAATATAATCAATACAATACATTACGCGGGGATAAAGGGGTAGATTGGTACGGAACGTATATCGTGGCACGAGAGGTCACTTAAAAGACATCTACATGAATTCATGTATCATTGTCTCGTGGGTTATGACGGGGCCTTGTACTACATGTTACCATAGTCCATGGGGTAAGATGGACTCCTCATGGACCATGGCAAGTCTTTGTGAAATAACTCCGATGGGAAGAAAAAAGAAGGCGTTAAGAGACCTCCTGGCCCAACCCTAGACACTCTAAGATCCTTTTTCAAACATGCTCCCATTTCGAGTCAAGAGATAGATAAATAGACACATCCCATTGCACTGATGGGGGGCGCTCGTAGTGACTGAGGGGGTCGAAGACCAAGAAGTGAGTTATTTATACCAAGCATTCTTCTTATGGCTAGATCCAATCTCCTGGTCCCTGCGGAAAGGAAAAAGAATTTCACGTTCTTCCTTTCGGGGTCCTAATAGTTTCCCTCAACCTTTCGTACGAGTTAGAACATCCCTGAAGTCCTGCCCTTTACTTTTATACATGAATATCTTCTTTATCAAGCTACAAACAATCATGTTATAATAACTATCATATATCAGTAATCAATCATACACAACTCACCGGTTCATTTTACATTACTTGTATATTCTCTTTCTTCTTTTGGGACTTACCGAACGTTAGTTCGCTGACGACATTCCTTTCTATTTCTTTCTTTGGAATGTTCGTCAGAAGGACCAGTCACTGAAGAGATTGAGCCGAGCCAGGAGGACTTGAACCAGCTTGCGGCACAGCCTGACTTTTAGTTCCTTATACTTACTTTCCTATATGCCATTGTTTAAGCATTGCTTATTATCTTGTATTTTTCATTTTCAAACAGTCGATGTAAAGATGAACATAAATAAAGTTGTTGTTTTATTTTAATACTCTTGTCATTCTTGTACATTTTATATATTGCTTAATTACGCATAACGTATTTATTTCTTAGTAAATACGTTGCGGCTTGCTACGTCATTGTTTCCGTCTACTGGGAAGCAGGGCGTGACAATCCTTGATCGATAATATTAAAACGGCATAGTCGCACGATCTAAGATTGCAAAAGTTTCGAGAACAAGTAGAAGCGGGGCTTCGAACATATTTGTTGTTTCATGAAAATTGTTCGTTACGATATGGAAGTCATTTATGTATGTCTAAAGGAAATGTTCGTGAAGAAGTCATGAAGGAGGCTCATAGTTCGATGTATTCAGTACATCCGGGAGGCATAAAGATGTATAGAGATCCGTGACAACATTTCTGGTGGGAAGGCATGAAAAGGGAGACTGCTCGCTACGTATCGAAATGTTTGGTGTGTCAGCAAGTCAAGGCTGAATATCAAAGGGTAGCTAGTTTGTTGCAACCACTTCCGATTCCTCAAAGGAAGTGGGAATATATAATCATGGATTTCGTAACAGCTTTACCACGGAGTTCAAAAGGCAATAACGCAGTTTGGGTGATTGTCGATTGATTGACCAAGGAAGCTCATTTTATACCGTTTCGAGTTGGTCAGTCGATGGAGGCTTTGGTAGACCGGTACATGCAGGAGATTGTGAGATTGCATAGAGTACCCGTAAGCATCGTTTCCGATCGTGATACTCGATTTCTATCACACTTTTGGAGGAGTCTACCGGAAAGTTTGGGAACTCGCTTGAAATTTAGCACGGCCTATCATCCTCAGATGGATGACCAGTCTGAAAGAACGATCCAAACTCTTGAAAATATGTTGAGAGCATGCATGTTAGACTTCAAGGGTTCATGGGAGGATCATTTGCACTTAGTGTAGTTTTCATACAATAACAGTTTTCAGGCGACTATACAGATGGCTCCATTCGAAATATTATACGGTCGTGTCGCTCCCCTGTCTATTGGGACGATTTGGTGAAAGAAAATTGTTGGGACTGGATATTATTGTGCAAACGGTGGAGAAAGTTAACTTGATCAATCATATGAAGGTGGCACAGGATCGACAGCAAAATTGGGCTAATACTGGTAGAAGACCTTTGAAGTTTGCTGTTGCCGATCTGGTGTTCTTGAAGATATCACCGACTAGAGGAGTAATCCGATTTGGCATTCGAGGCAAGCTTAATCCTCGATTCTTGGGGCCTTTCGATATCATCAAGCGTATAGGAGAGATAGCTTATCGATTGGCTCTACCATTATCCTTGGCGGGTATTCATGACGTGTTTCATGTATCTCAACTCCGCAAGTATATTTGAGATGATATGCGCGTCCTAAATCGCTCGGAACTGACAGTAAGGGAAGATTTAATGTATAAAGAGCGACTAATGGCTATTGTGGATCGACGAGAAAAGGTCCTGTGATGCCCCACCTCCAATACAGAGAGTATTGTCCGCTCTGACCGAAATCGCACGATTTTGTCCTTCGGGTCGAACCGGACCCGACCAGGGGCCACTTTCCAGGAGGTCACCCATCCCAGGACTTCCCTGGCTCGAGCACGCTTAACTACGGAGTTCTCAAGCTCCTGTAGTGCCGGTTCACTTAAAAGGCGCCTCTGTATCAAAACCATGTCATGCACCGCTTCCCAAAATATGGAATACGGGAGGCGACTAGGCCAGCCATGCTTCTATGGTCACGGAATAATCTTGCCGTAGTGACACTTCAGCTTCAAGCATCACATGATAATCAGTAATCACAACACAGAAGTAAAGGAAACACATCACTAGTTTATTACACGAACTTTTATTGTTCACAATTTACAACAGAATGAAAGAAAAGAAACTACTAACCAAGTGTGAATACAAGGTGATTTATGGAAAGCAGTAAAAGTACTGGAGGCACGACTGTCTAGATCTCCGCGAGCTCGAAGGATAGGTCTATCTCCTGAACTGGGTCTTCTCCAAGGTCTGAGCATGCACACTCAGGTCGTCAGGGCGATACCATAGCAATATATTATAATAATACAACGAGGCAAGGAAAATAAAGTAAAATGGTGGAGACAATAAATGTGGGTAATTGGTATGCCATTAAACGATGCAATGTATGGTTTGTGTTCTTATCGGTCTCTAAGTCACTTTTGAAATCGAGTCATGGAAAAGAATGATCATGTTTAACGAGGGTCTCGTATGTACCCGTGACTACGGCCCGCTGTTGGCCGGGACATAACCCTATCAGCCGGAACGCTAGGTCCAAACCTAATATATATAAGAGTCGTTGTTCGAATGATCATCCTCTAAATCACTGACCTCGCTAAATACAAGTTCCATTCCATTTCGATTTCCCCTTTTCCCTCAGGTTTCACTATCTATGAGCATGAGCTAGTTGTGTATAGGTACGCACTAATAAGACTGTTTTATTCACTTTTCACTGTATCATTCTCTATCACGAATCATTCACTTTTCACTTGCGTACTTAACACAACCAAACCGATACTATTCACGCTCGACAATGTATTATACACTGAAGATTAATAAGGACGCTCACTATCACTAGAGGTATTACAGTCGGTTAAATTGTGAATCATGCCGCTAAACAATTTATATTCAATACAAGTCATTATGCGTCTCATGAACTTATAAAAATTGCATTAAATCGTACGTACAGAATTAAGTAAAATGATGCACAAGCGGTAACAAGTAAACTCAGTCGACAGTTCAACGAAATTAGTTTTAAGTCAATCGGGTTTTGGGTTCACAAATTACAGTCGTTTCATGTTAAGTGTTCTCTGCTGGAAATTCAGTTCCTGAACTGAAATTCCATTTCGTAACACAGTTTTCACCTTGTTGGGATCAAAATTTGGCGTTGCTATGGTTGGACCATATTTAGGTTTATCAGTTAGGTTTTCAATCCATTCAGGTAGATCGATAATATCCATAGTGTACTAGGAGTTATGCTTTGTACAATATTGGGGTATACGTTCTGTCCCTGCTTGGGACTGCTGTATGTACTGATGATTTTAATTATAATTAAAATATTAAACGATGGTAAAAATGAATGGAACTACTTCCAATAGTTGTCTAACATATTTATCTTCGCTACGGTATAGGGTTCCACATAATACCATTTTCACACAGAAACGTGAAAGCCTTTCAAATCAAGTATCGACAAGTAGTGCTGCTCTGGACTGCAGTCCAGAGCCGCACTCCTAACCAGTTTCCGTCACCTTCTTAGAATAGAAACATATTATAAATTATATTTGGTTCTAGGTCGTCGAGTCGGCTTGGATATAAGTCCTCGAACGCAACGTTCTGGTTTATAACCAATTAACTGTGATTTTCACAAAATTCAGGTACGAAATTTTCATATTTGACGAATTTAAATGGGGATGACATTTTACGGTGTTAAAATCTGTATTCTCAAGCCAACTCTTAACACAATATTCGTTATCACCAGGGAAATCTGTTGTGCTTCATTTTCGTCATTTTAAAAGGGTTTTCAGATTATGGTTTGCATCGAAAACTTATAATAACGTTTGAATCGCAATCGAAATGAATATATAATAGCATGAAGCAAGTATTTAAACTTGCCTGACGACGTATCGCTGACGATACGGCAGCGACGCGGCACAGTGGTGACCAATGGCTACGGCAGCGACACGGCGCGATCACGACGCAGGCGCGGCTAGGCATGACACAGCAACCCGACCTCGGCTTGAGTTTGGCGCATCTTGATGGCTCGGCAGTGGAGGCTTTTGGGTGCTAGTGTTGGGGAGAGGGAGATGAGAAGGTGGAGGCGGAGTCGACGATAGCGAAGTGCAGGCGAGGTCAGGGCTGTGGGTTCGAGTGTGAAGGGATCGGCGTTCTGGGTGTCAGGTGATGGGTTGCATGGTGCAGTGGTTCGTCGTCGGGGATGAGAGGCAAAGTGTGTTAGGCGGTGGGGTAGCAACGAAGGCGAGGAGACGACGGGGTCGAAGCTCCGGCAAGGTGGTCGATGGTGGAGGCAGAGGTGAGGTCGAGGCTGTGGGTTCGAAGGTAGTGGGGTCGCTCGGGAAGGAAGTGGAGGGAAGAGGAAAGGGACTCGGGTCGCGGTTGCAGAGGAGGTGGAGTTTTATAGGGCGGGACGAGGTCGAGGGTGAGGGAAGTCGTGGCCGTTGGAGGCGTGGGTGTGAGGCTCGTGGTCGTGGGGCGAGGAGCGGAAGACATGGGGGGAAGTAGCCATTGGGGAAGCGAGTAGGACATGAGTCACAGGGGCGTGGGTGCGAGGAGTGGGCATGGGAACGAAAAGCGGGGGCGAGGAGCCGTTGCGAAAGGGAAAGTGGCGGGAAAAAAAGAGACGAGGGAGGAAGAAGGGAGAAAAGTAGGTGCGGGTCTGGTCGAGCATGGGTCTGGTCGGGTATAGGTAGAGTTAGGATTTGTTAGTTTAGGTAATAATTAAAAAATAAATAATATATATATATATAATAGAAAAATTCAAGGAAAATACGGGAAAATTTAATACGGAACTGGGGATTTACATCATACCCTCGTTACAAAAATTTCGTCCTCAAAATCGAAACGAAAAATAACGGAACAACAACACTACACAAACAGATGTGGAAATCGTGCACGGATGTCATCCTCATGTTCCTAGGTAGATTCCCTAGGAGAACGACCATCCCAAGACACCCGGACTAACGGAATGACTTTATTCTTTAGCACTTTCTCCCGGCGATCAAGGATGGTGGTTGGCTGCTCCTCGTAGGACAGGTCAGTGCCCAATGTAACCTCCGAATGGTCCAGAACATGGCTGTCATCCCGAACATAGCGCCTTAACTGGGATACGTGAAAAGTATTGTGCACACCAGCTAGTGATTGAGGCAAGGCAAGTCGATAGGCCGCCTCTCCCACTCGCTCTAGCACCTCAAAAGGTTCGATGAAATGGGGACTGAGTTTCCCGCGACCTCCAAATCTGATAACACCGCGGGTAGGAGAAATCTTCAGGAATACATGATCTTCGACCTCAAATTCTAGCGCTCTCCTGCTGGCATCCGCCCAACTCTTCTGTTGGGCCTGAGCCGTCTTAATGCGTTGTCTGATCATCTGGACCTTGTCTACCGTCTGAACAATAAGTTCGGGACCCAGTAATCTTCGTTCACCCACGTCATCCCAACAAATAGGGGATCGACATTTCCATCCATAAAGTGCTTCGAATGGATCCATCTGGATGCTAGCCTGGAAACTGTTGTTATAAGAAAACTCAACCAGATGAAGATGATCCTCCCAAGAGCCATAGAAGTCTAGCATGAAGGCCCTCAACATGTTCTCGAGCGTCTAAATCGTACGCTCAGATTGTCCATCCGTCTGTGGATGATAGGTTGTGCTGAACTTGAGACGGGTACCCAGACTCTCCTATAAGCTCTTCCAAAAGTGTGAAACAAATCTGGTGTCTCGATCTGACACTATGCTGACCGGAACTCCGTGAAGTCGCACTATCTCTTGCATGTATTTCTCCGCAAGCGACTCTGTCGACTGTCCTACCCAGAAGGGTAAAAAGTGTGCAGCTTTTGTAAGACGGTCGACGATAACCTAGACAGCGCTGTTTCCCCTTGGGCTTCGAGATAAGGCAGTCACAAAATCCATCGTGATGTGCTCCCACTTCCACTCTGGTATCGGAAGCGGCTGCAACAGTCCAGCGGTTCTCTGGCGTTCTGCCTTTACTTGCTGGCATACTAACCACCTGGATACAAACCGTGCAATCTCTCGCTTCATCCCGTTCCACCAAAAGTGTTGCTTTAGATCTCGATACATCTTCGTGCCTCCCGGATGCACAGAATAAGATGAACTATGAGCCTCAGCTAGTACCTCTTCTTGAACATCCCCCTTAGGGACGCAGAGTCTGCTACCGAATCTCAAAGAACCGTCCCGATGTATGAGTAAGTCTGTCCTCAGCCCAGCTTCCACCTGCTCTCTGAACTTCTGCAATCGAGGATCGTCAGCTTGCCCAGCCATAATGCGATTTATAAGAGAAGACTGCACCTGTAACTGCCAGAACTGCCTGATTGCACTCGGTGTAACAAATTCTAGTTCGAGCTTCTGAAAATCCTCGATGATGCTCCTCTGACTGGTCAACATCATGACTGCTGGCTTGCGACTGAGAGCGTATGGTACAACATTTACCTTCCCCGGATGATACTGTAAGTCCAAGTCGTAGTCCGCCATTAATTCTAGCCATCGGCGTTGCCTCATATTCAGTTCTCTCTGAGTGAACACGTACTTCAGACTCTTATGATCCGTGTACACTTCCACCTTTTTTCCTAATAAGTAATATCTCCAGACCTTAAATGCGAAAACCACTGCGGCTAACTCCAAGTCGTGTGTTGGGTAGTTACTCTGGTGATTCTTCAGCAGTCATGAGGCGTAAGCAACCACCCGACCGTGCTGCATCAGGACACAACCTAAGCCCTTCCTTAAAGCATCGCTGTGTATCACCAAACCACCTGAATTATCTAGCACTGTAAGAATAGGTGTCGTGGTCAATTTCTGCTTCAGTACCTTAAAAGACCGAGTACACTCCTCCGTCCATACGTACGGTACATCCTTCCACGTCAGCTTTGTCAAAGGTTCAGCGACTCGTGCAAAGTTTTGAACGAACCGCCGATAATATCCTGCCAGTCCTAGGAAGCTCCTGATCTCAGCCACTGACTTCAGTGTCGGCCAATCTCTAACAGATTTTATCTTTGCCGGGTCCACTGAGATGCCTTTGCCCGAAACAACGTGTCCCAAGAACTGCACTTTGTCAAGCCAGAACTCGCCTTTGCTCAATTTTGCGTATAGCTTCTCTTCCCGAAGAATTTGTAATATCGTTCGTAAGTGTTCGGCATGCTCCTCCCAGGTCTTAGAGTAGACTAGTATGTCGTCGATGAATACAACGACAAACGTGTCTATGTATTTCGCAAATACTCTATTCATCAGATCCATAAATATAGCTGGAGCATTGGTAACACCGAACGACATTACAAGAAACTCATAATGCCCGTATCGGGTCCTGAAAGCCATCTTGCATATATCTTCGGCCGCTACTCTGATCTGGTGATAGCCCGAACGGAGATCCAGCTTCGAAAATACCTTGGCCCCACCCAACTGATCAAATAAGTCGTCGACACATGGAATGGGGTATTTGTTCTTTATCGTAACTCTGTTCGGCTCCCGGTAGTCTATGCACATCCGTAGCGATCCGTCCTTCTTCTTCACCAACAAGACCGGTGCACCCCACGGTGAAGCGCTTAGGCGGATAAATCCTTTCTCCAGGAGTTCTCCAATTTGTTTCTTCAATTCTGCCAACTCAACCGGTGCCATTCGGTACGGTGCCTTGGAAACCGGTGTTGTACCTGAAATCAAATCTATCATGAATCCCAAGACGCGGGGAGGTGGTAGACCTGATAAATCTTCAGGGAACACATCAAGAAAATCCCGAACGATCTCTGAAGCTGGACTCTCATCAATCTCCATAGCTGTCAACGCTTTTAGCTTGGCTCTAAATTTGGCTGGCTCCAATGACTCGCTTCCGCCTTCGAAAACAAATTCAGGGTGATTGGGGATGCGGAAGGTCACTTTCCTATCTCGGCAATCGATGATCGGATGGAAGGTGCTCATCCAATCCATCCCGAGAATCACGTCATAGTTGCCCGTCCCAATTAAAAGGAAATTCACATAGAATTCCCTGCCACACACTACAACTGGACATGATCTATATTCTCGACTGGAGACTATAACACCATTACCCGTATGTATTTCCCAACCCTTGGTTAAAGGTTCGTGTGGTATGTAGTGTGTATCAAGGAAATGTGCAGATATGAAACTGTGTGATACTCCAGAATCAAATAGTACTCTAGCTGGCATGGAATGAACGAGTAGAATACCTATAACAACTTCACCTGAGGCCTCTGCCTGCTCGGCGGTCAAGGTGAAAGCCCGTCCTTGATTACGGACTGTGTTGGTTTGCCTCTGCTCCAGTGACCTCTGCAGCTATGGCCTCGACCCTCCCTGAAGTTCCGTTCGCTGAGGGCAACAACTAACCCGGTGCTGGTTGGATCCGCGAATCAAACATTTTCCCTTGGCACGGCGAAAATCCTTCTGGGTATGCCCATCCCTGTGGCAGTAGCCGCAGACTAAGACTTTACTCTGTGGACGATGCTGGGGCACGAATGGACGCCTCATCTGCGTCGTCCCTGTCCTGTGGATTGGTATAACCCCTCGGGACGATATGTGAGTATGCTACGGAACTACTGGGGGCCTCCTATCACTCGAGCTGGGGCCCCTAAATTTATTGATTAGCTTCTCCTGAATTCGTGCCGCGTTGAGTACCTGCGCGAAAGTATGCAAGTCGAGTGACGCGATCAACTGTTGTAGCTCAAAGTCAAGTCCCTATAAGAAACGCCTGGCCCTGGTGGCTTCTGAAGCGACCATATACGAAGTGAATGAGCTCAAACGGTTGAATTCTGCCGCATACACGTCTACGGGACGGCCGTTCTGCTTCAGTAAGATAAATATTTCTTCCATCTCTGCCTTGGCGGTGGGAGGAAAATATTGGTCCAAGAAACACTCTTTGAACTTGCTCCACTCGATCGGCCCATAGAGTCTGCTCTCTTCGACTGACCACCAAGTACGGGCTTCATCCTCCAGCTGGATCTTTATCACATTCACCTTCTCTTCATCGAGTACCCATGCGGCCGTCTGTAGGTTCTCCACATTGACCAGCCATTGTTCGGCCTCGAGTGGTTCGACTAGTCCCGAAAACACAGCTGGGTGTAACCTTCGGAAATCCGACACAGTGCCAGTCCTGGCAGATGTAGCTGGTGAAGTGGTGCCCTCGGGGGCGATAATGTGAGCGGAGGGTCCCCCTATTGCAAAAATTGCCCTGAGTCCCTCGGTGAGTAGATCCGTCTTTCTCTCTTAGGATTCCGCGAGGGTCGTCAGTGCATTTAAGATTCTCTCAGTGCGATCCTGAGAACTAGAGTCTGAGGAGTGGTCGTTCGGGGACGTCATGTCGCTGGAAGATAGATGAACGAATATGATTGGATACAAGGGTGAAGGTGAGGGATGGTGAAGTGAAAATAATATAATAAAGCGTAGTTAATATTATCCCTTAATACTTCAAACCTGGCTCAGATAGGTCCTCAAGAATAAAGTAATTCCACTCGTACTCATTTCGTGGGGAAATCGTTCGCATGGAGAATCTACTTAGGAATGCGAAGACGAGATCCGACAGAAATTTCCACACCTCTTTTCTTAGATCCGTATTTTCTTTTCTTTTCGCTGTTCCATGAATTTCGAGAACGAAATTCTTTTGTCGTTGGGTATAATGCAACACCCTAGTATATTTATACCATATATTTGGTATTCTAAATCTTGCGGTAAAATCCTTTACTATTGTTGCTATTGGGTTGCGAATTATGCAATTAGTACCTGTGGTTATTATCCGACCCGGCCCGCATGTTTGAAACTCAATATGGTTCGAAATTATATCAAATATTTGCTAGTACGGTGTATCCATGCGAATCGAGTGCTAAATATATATATATATATATATATATATATATAATATTTTAAGCTTTACATATCTCTTTATAATTCAAGATAAAAACAAAATAATATTCTTTTCCTATCTAGCCTTGTATGGCAAATTACCCCATATCAGGTGGTTGCGCCCATATATCATGTTCGTGTCCTGAGAGTTAGACAGACAAATAATTGGATCGTTACGTATATTTACGTAGATTTTATTGGGGGTGTATATATTTAATTACATAATATTGCATTATGGTTAAAATCCTTACGTATATTCTTTATATTTAAAAACTATATTTTTAAAGGGATACGGGTAATATTCGGAGAAATCTGGTATTATCTGTAAAATCCTACAATATATATATATATATATATATATATATATATATTATATTTTTTAATAGCTATATATATATATAACATTTTTTATATATAAATATATATTATATTTATATATAAATTATTATAATCTCTCTCTATCTCTTTCCGTCCGTACCTCTCTCTTTCTCTCTCTATATAAAAATATATATAATATTAATTATATTAATATTATTATAAAAAAAACCTCTCACTCTCTTCCCTCGTCTTCATCTCTCCTCTCTCCTTCGCTCACGCCGAACCTTAACCCGTGCCTAAACCCCACGTCGCCGCCGCCCCCTTTTGTCGTCATCCCCACTTCTTCGTCCTCACCTCCTCATCACCACTACCGGCCACATCTTCTTCCTCCTTTTCAGAAGACCACCCAAGCTCGATACCACGCTGAGAACCCATCATCACCTCTCTTGCCGTCACCTGAACCCGACCACCTTCATCACCTTTCTCGTCTCGTCGGCAACACCAGAGCACCCACACCCCACCACCGCACCTTTCCCTTCTTATCCTTCTCATTCCCGATCACCATCAACCACATCGACCATGACGCCTCGCTGTCGACTTCATCTCCCCGTCACCTCGTCGCCGACCGCCTCTCTCCTCTCCTTGCCCTCGCTAACCCCAGAACCCAGCATACCCACTATCATTTTCTTCTTCTTTTATTCTCTTTTCCGACTAGTTTGTCGGAGTTGTTCACCGCCAACGAGCACGATCCAGACGACCCAGTCACCATCGTCATCTCGTCCAGTTACTACGTTACGCAGTTGTTCAGACAGGTCAAGTCCTACGTACGTGGGTTTTGCCTTGTGTCGTTATTCGGCGTTTGGAATGTGATATCCGGATACTCGTCGTGAGATTTCGATCAGGCAAGTTCTAAACTTGCTACATTCTATTTTGTTATATCAATATTTATATGATTAGTGATAGTACATGTGTTTTACTATCCAGCAAATATTATCGATTTACAGTTTTATATTATCATTCTGTATCCGTACCAATAATGGTTTATCTAGTTGCATGCCCGATCATCACAATATTATCATACTACTATATCAGTTCAGTAATTTTTATCTAGATTGCCATACACCTGGTAACAGACGTAAAACGGTTATTACAGATAGATACATATCCATCCTGGTATTAGTTATGTTTACCGTATTTAGATATTGGTTACAGTTTTAGATTTGGTGTCTATTTTGGTTAAAATATATTGCCTGACTTGTGCACGAGATATTACTAGACATGTTACTTGGATCATCCGCTAATGCCGACAATCCTGACTTGTTATCGTGATAGACGTGACTTGTTGTCTACATAGACAAGACATGTATGTAAATTCCCAGTTCCGTAAATAAAATTTTCCCATACTTCTCCAAGTCCCCTTGAATGTTTTCTATTTTCTCCACATTTTTGAATTGAGATGCTCAGGTTTCAAATATTAAAACCTTTCTAAACAAAAGAAATAATAAAGCCCAACAAAAGAAAATATATATACATGTGTGTGTGTGTGTGTGTGTGTATATGTATATATATATATATATATATAAACTCCCGGCCCAAACCCATTCCCGGCCCAAACCCAATCTCATGCCCATACCCGACCCGTCTCCCTCTCTTCCCCACTCGCTCAATTTTTTCCCGCTTCTTTCCTACGTGCCCACGTCGCCGTTCGCCCCACGCTGTGCTCCCCGTTTGCGACCATGACCCCATGCCTCTACCCACGATCTCGCGTGCGCTCGCTCACCCATCTCGACCTCATCTCTCGAACTCTCTCCCCCCCTCACTCTCGTTCTCCCTCTCTCCTTCCCCATATTCTCCCGCTCCCCCTCTCTCGAATCCACACCCACGCCCACGCCCGCGATCTCCCCTTGCCTTCCTCCCTTTCTCCTCTCCTCTCTCCAAACACCCAACACCAACCCTACTCAACCCATTCCCTCACCGAGCTCCCCTCCTCAGAGACACCGAGCTCCTCACACACCCCCCTACAACCCCAACACCATAACCACCATCGAAGTTACCTCCCAACTCCGACCATTCCACTGCCCACTCGAGCTCACCGGCGGCCACCCTCTCTATAGCCGAGCCTTCGCCTCCAGTCGATCCACCTCCGGCCATCGCGAGCCCTCTACTTCAACCCACCTGCAACCTCCACCTGCGCCATCGCCTGCAACGAGCCTCACTTTCATCCTCGCCTCTCCAAGCCAAACTGAGGCCGCGCCACGGGCTTGAGCCTCGTTGCACCGTACCCGTGTTCAAGCCACCCATCCCTTCGTTGTCTTGATCGTCAAATTCATCATCAGGCAAGTACCCTGCTTGCTCCATGCTAATTCTATCTATTACATTTTTAAATGCCAATAAATTCAGTATATACCTTTCTTGCGAATCAATAATATGTAAGTATTCGATGCCAAACCCGAGGGGAAAACCATCGTTAAATTGACGAAAACTGATCACATAGGATGGCCCGTGTAATAATGAACATCGTGTTATAATTTGGCTAGAAAATACAGTCGTTACTGACGTGATAGGTCATTCCCTTTTTAGCCCATTAAAACTAAAATTTTCCGTACCTGAAACTCGTAAAAATCACAGTTAAATGATTATAAATTGGAATGTTGCGTTTGAGGGCTCAAATCGAAGACGACTCGACGACCTAGAACCCCATAAGAGTGTTAATCTGATTCTATGCTAAAAAGATGACGGAAACTGGTTCGGAGTGCGGCTCTGGACAGCAGTCCAGAGCAGCTCTGGTCTTTGGTTCTAGTTTTTAAATGCTTCCATCCTGCTGTATGAAAATGTTATGATGCGGAACCCTATACCATAGCTAAGATAAGTATGTTATCTAACCATTGAAAGTTATTTCATTCATTTTTACTGTCGTTTACTATTTAAATTATATTTTAAATTAACAGAACATATAGCAGTCCCAAACAGGGACAGAACGTATACCCCATTGTTGTATAGTGTATAACTTCCAGTACACCATGGATATTATTGATCCGTCTTATGCATTGGAAACCTAAGTGATAAACCTAAATTTTGTTCAACTATAACGTCGCCTAATTTTGATCCCAACATGGTGAAAACGGTGTTGCGAAACGGACATTCAGTTCAGGAACTGAAATTCCAGCAGCGAACACTTAATTTGAAACGTCTATAACTTGTGAACCCGAAACCCGTTTGGCTTGAAATTAATTTCATTGTATTGCCGACTGAGTTTACTTGCTACCACCTTTGTATCATTTTACTGAATTTTGAATGTATGATTTAAGGCAATTTTTATAAGTTCATAAGATGCATGATAGCTCGTATTACACATGATTTGTTTAACTGCATAAATGCACATATTTTTACCCGACTGCCCTACTTCTATTGATAGTGCGTGTTATTATTCAGTATACAGTGCATTGTTGTGCGTAAATGGTATCGGTTTAGGAGCGTCAAGTACACCAGTGAAAAGTGAATGATTCGTGACAGTAAACAATACAGTGAACAGTGACTAAAACCGTGTTATTGGTGCGTACTTGTACACGACTAGACCATACTCATAAATAGTGAAAACCTGGGGAAAGGGGGAAATCGAAGTGGAAAGGAAATCGTATTTAGCGAGGACAGTGATTTAGAGGATGATAATTCGAACAGCGACTCTTATATATGTTAGGTTGGATCTAGCGATCCGGCTGACAGGCTTATGTCCGGGGCAACAGCGGGCCGTAGTCTGGGGTATGTACGAGACCCTAATTAAACATGATCATTCTTTCCACAACTCGATTTCAAAAGTGACTTAGAAACTGATAGGGACATGGATCATACATTACATCAGTTAGTGATATATTGCTTACCTGCATTTTATCTTCACCGTCATTACTTTCATTTTCTTGTCTTTTGTTATTATTATAATATTGCTATTACGTCGCTTTGACGACCTGAGTATGCATGCTCAGTGATAGAGGTGGATTCACCTGACCTCGAGGAGACTGTGAAGATCCAGACTAGTGAACCAGTTACATTTCTCCATTGATATTCCTGGTCAGTTGCCCTTTTGCTTACTTCCATTGAGCTCAGATTCCTTTATACCTGATAGTTTTAGTGATTCCATTCTCTTTACCCGTATTGCATTTTACTGATTACCACATAATGCTAGAAACCGAAATGTGACTACGACAGGATCTTTCCTTGATCGTAGGAGAATGGTTGGCCTTGTCACCCTTGTATTCCGTATTTTAGGAAGCGGGACGTGACAATGTACCTGCTTCATCCTGTGTTGGCATTAGATTTATATCGTCAATATCCGACTTGAACACAAAACCTGGGGGGAAAGGGGAAATCAATAATGAAACCTGATTTATAACTCAACAGTTCGATACTTTCCAGAGACTGATCAGTCGATACGGGTTTTGGCCGGCCCCGGAATGATGCTGCTGACATCATTCGTCTGTACATGATACATGTTTTACTGCTTAGCGGCACGTCTCAGATTCAGCCCCAAGAGTCTTGCCGTGGTTCCGGGTATGCACATGATACTATTGAGTTACATCGACGATTCTATTTAATTGATTTCAAAGACTTGTAGAATAGATAACCTAAAAGCACAGATTTTAGGATACTGATTGATCTGTGAAAGAAGTGTGTTTGTAGTAGTTAACCGCAATCAATAACGGTGTCGCGTGTAGCTATCCGAGATGAGTACGGGTTGTCTGTAGGGATGCGTGGAATTTCTAATCTTACTTTAGACGAGTTGAATAAAATAAAAGAAGAAAGGAGAATATTTTCTAGATCTATATTAAACACGGATGTAAAATTTATATGGAAAAAGGCTTTTAGGGTTCGTTAGGATTTAGTAGTCATGGATGACTAATAAAGATGACTCTTTTTATCTTTTGATAGATTTAAAACTAGATTAATAATGATAAATGAGAATTAGGGTTCTTGGAAGAATCTAGGGTTTCCCCATTATTGACCCTTGTCCCTTCATTGATCTCTATTGATATCTAGCTCTTAACAAAACAATTGTTAGTCTGATCTCAAATCGCGGTCGAGACTATCAATAAATTGATAGTGCGCCCGATTAGGATGTTAACAATTCTTTTGCTAAAGTTTATAAACTTTATAAGACGTAAAAGAAATTAAAATATTTTCTCATCCATTATTCTACCCTAATCCTACGAACCCTATCAAGCAGAAAATTACTCACGCGTGATGGAGATAGAAGAAGAAGGGATAGAGAAGGAAATCATAATGCAAAAATTAAATGCCAAATAATTAAGCTAATGATCTACCTTTATTGATCAACATTACAAGTACAAATTCTTCGAGTTTAAATTACAAGAGGAAGAAATTGCTCTCGATCTCTGCCTCGTAGGAAGTAGAGGTTTTGTCGATATTCATGTCGTTTTATCATATCGAATCGTGGACCTGTCGTGGATCACTTGTTCTTTAACGGTGATTTGTTTCGTGTAAAAGGCGATGATTCTTAACTTTAACTCTCGGTCTTTTATATAGCCCCTAAATCAGAAACCCTAAATCTTGGAGGTTAAGATATGCAATCACGATCACCCACCAAAAATCTAAAATCCAACGGCCACCAAGGGGCCTCTGATCCGCCGCAATAGGGAGGGTTTGGCCGCGGAAGCGCCGCTCTTTGGAGAGATCATAGCTTCAATCTTTTGGGGCTTCTACATGTTGACACGTGGAGATTTTCTAGATATCTGGATTTTGGAAATATTTCCTGAGTCTCTGCCAGTATTGATTCTACGATTTTATTGGCAGATTTTTGATCCTGACGTCTTGAATATCTTGATCTCCTGACCTGAGCTAAATCTTGCACAATATCTCCATGAATAATGTTAGTAATATTTGTTATAGTGATATAATCTGAATCATTTTATATAGTAATAAATCTTTAAGCAATTTGATTAAGATTATTTGATATGATATGCATAATAAAAATATTATATAAATATTATATGCATATATTTTCCTTCATAATTTTAATTATAATATATAAACATATGTTAAATAGTATTTTACAGATAAACCCCAAATATGTTCTATATTTATAATAGACACCTTTAAATATTTAAGAAAAGTAAGAAAAATGTTATATCAAATGTGCAATATTTTCGACTGAACAAATATCCCTAAACTTAACTTTGATCATTCCGAGTAAACTAGTTATTAAAGAGGGGGAGAAAAAGAAAAAGAAAAATCTAAGTAGCACACTTTCGTAGGCAACACGACTGCACTGAGCACGTGCAATAAGCCGTTAAACCTCTAAGTGTCCCTAGTAGGAGGAGTGTTGTCTCTTGAGGGTTTTCAGCGGATTACACCCATAAAATCCTATAATAAAAGAAAGAAAATAAAAGTTAGGTACAAATATAAGAACTATAAAAGAAAGAACTTGAAAATAAGAGTTTCCAACTACACCAGTTTTTCAGTTGCCATGAGCCCTATCTTAATGGTCGTGAAAAGATGTTAGAAATCACATCATCTCTCAATAAAGCATTGCTTTTAGCCTTCCTCCGTACCATTCATCCAAACATCGATCGTATACCCCTACGTGTGTGTAAAAGACATCCCTACACTTAGAGAATTCAATTTAAGTTATCATACTCTTGTCCATCTTGCTTAGTACTTTTTAGTTGGTGAATATTATCAGATGGAATTGCTAACACATCTTTCATGCGACCGTTAATATTTCTTGAGGTACAAACCGACCGATTACTAAATGTGCTCGCTCATTAAGACGTAATTTCCTCGTCTTGCAACACCTAAGGCTTAGCAGTGGCTCCCAAACCAGTTGGTCTAAGGCACTAGGTGATGAAACACTCTCGCTATATTTTTTTATACTGACTTAAACAATTAAAAAACCAGTGTTCATTTTTCTTCACCACTTATACTTTTTTTTTAATTTCATACTAAGGATTTTAGACAAGAGCATTTCAAGGTATTCTCTACTATCTCAAGTTTCAAGATGTATGCAAGTGCATATAGTATGGTATCAATGTTCAAATGTTTGGACTCAAGAATAGGGACTATTTTTCAGACTTATTTTTATCCTCAGATTAGTAATTTCCTTCATCTTACTAACCCTTCGGATAACGGCTCATAACTACTTATTATTAGCTTCGTTTAAGAAAATATCTAATTTTCTTACTTTTCTTAAACTTTTCCTATCTTTCATATATAAATTTTTCACTTTCTAATCTTTTATTATCAAATTTTTTATGAGTTTATATTTATGATAATGCAAAATAATGCGTGAATAAGCACAAACCTCCCCCAAACCTGTTTGCAGCAGTGCCCTCACTGATGTCATCTGTTAAGCTCTAAAAAAAACTATAGACTTAGGAGGAAAAGTTAGTAATGGGGACATGAATAAATGATAGTGAAATCCTCCCCCAAACTTATTTTAGGCTCATAATTTTATAAAATTTTATTTTCTTTCAAGGGCCAAAAGATTTTCTCCCCCTCAAACTTGAGTAAAACAGCATTAAGCATTTTAAAATTATAAAGAGGGAGTAAAGTTATTGGTCAAAGTAAAACATTACAAAGACCAAAAGTCAACACCAACCATTCAAATATTTTATCAATGTAACACCAAGATTGGTAGAAGATCATGTTATATGTAGACAAGAAGAAGTGGGGAGGAAATAAGAGGTGGTATAGTTTACGTCTCGGTTTATAGAGAAGAAACAATGATGGTGGATTACTCGCATTCTCATTCTTGATAAGAAGAAGAGGTGGCGGTTCAACTTCTTTGGGTTGGGGTTGATTCATCACAACGCTCATGTCTTCTAAGAATGCGAGTTCATCAGCGAAGATTTCATCAATGCTTTCATCGATATCTGTTCATACCATAATTTTGCATTATTATATTCCCCATTCTTATTCATTTTACAAATAAACAGGTGCTTTTGACCCATGTCTGCTACATAGTTGCAGGTTACAGGTTCTCGGAACAAAAACAGTGAAAGATGAAAAGACGGTACAAAAGTGAGACTACGACCAACAAATGGAAGAATCTTGATCAAGCCTACAGTTTGGAGAATAAACGAAGATCAATAAACAAGTACTAAGGCAGTGCAAGGTTCAAGACTTCGACACGAAGCAAGCGGTAAAGTCCACGACATTATTCACTGTGGAAATCTGGAAGAAAACTAGAAGACAATCTGAGAAACCAACTGAAGAAACAAGTACCCAAATGCAACTAGACCAAGACCTGAAAGATTGAGCCAACAAGACCCCTATATGGTCGCGGATCCGCGGCACCCCCAAACTTATCTTTTGCTCGTCCTCGAGCAAACATATTTTTTATTCTCGAAAAAGACCTAGCCTCACTATCGCAGGGAAACACGATTGCACTGAGCTCGTGCAACAAGCCGTTAAACCTCTAGGTGTCCCTAATAGGAGGAGCGTTATCTTCTGAGGGTTTTCAGCGGATACTACCCACAAAATCCTATCAATTCGGCCTATTGACTTTTATTCTCCAATTACGTTTTCTAACAAGAAACTCTATTATCTTCGACTCATAAATTATCCACCCATATTTTTCACGCTTCCTTATCATTTAACTTAAAATTATATATGTTTTGTAGACTTACTTAGCTTTTAGTATCTTTTATGTTTTCCTTCTAGGGTTACATCTCAACTTAGGAATTTCTATCATCTCTACTAAAGATATAAACCCTATCTTTCATTCCTATCTCTCATCTAAACCCCAATCATATACCTCTACGTGTGTGTGTGTGTGTGTCACCCCTATACTTGAAAATTCAAATCAAGCTATCATACTCTTGTCCATCATCCAAAGTACTTTTCAATTGGTGAATTTTTAGATGAAATTGCTCACACATTTTTCATGCGACCGTTAATACTTCTTGAGCTACCAACGACCGATTACAAAATGTGTTTGCACATTAAGGCGTAAATCCTACTCTTGTAACACCTAAGGTTTTAGCAGTGACTCCCAAACCAGTTGGTCTAAGGCACTAGGTGATAAAGCACCTTCGCTATATATTTTCTATTTTTGCAGCCTTAAGTAATTACAAAACCAGTGTTCATTTTTTATCTCTTAATTCACACTTGTATTTTTATTTTATTTTCCTTCATACTAAGGACTTTAGACAAGAGCATTTCAAGGTCTCTTCTACTATTCCAAGTTTCAATATTCGTGTTTGTGCAATTTGTAGGGTATATATTTTCAGAATTTAGATTTAAGCTTAGGAATTATTTTTCAGACTTATACTTTAATAAAAATATCAATACTTTTCTCTTGTTTAACTTAGCCCAAGAAGTGAACTCGAAATTTTCCTATTTCTAAATAAACTAAAAAGACATATACTTTCTACCATTAAATTTTAAGAAAGGTTATTTTTAGGGTTTTTAATTTACTAAGTCTAAGGTCTAGTTGTTCCTAGCGAGTTAACTTTTTTGTCAAACTCAAGTCAATTATGGCCAAAATTGAATGTTTCAATTTTTATAAATTTTAAATTTTTTTAATTTTTTATGGGTTTTAAAATAACTATGCAAATGCAAAAATATACATATGAATGCGAAGGAAGAAAGCTTACCGAGCATACTCCCAAACTTAAACTTGACAGTGTCCTCACTGTCATGCTACACCAAGAGGGTCAAAATTGTCGGCACTCCCCTGTTTATTTTTTTTATAGTTTTTTTTATTGTTAAAAGAAAAACAAAACAAAATATATATATATACAAAAGGTCCCCCCCCCCAAAATTTAAGTGAGACAGTGTTTCCACTGTTTTAAACGTTAAAGTTCAGAGTTAGGGAGGAGAAAAATCAAACTATACAAGGCCTTACATAGGCCAAAAGTTAGCACCAACCATTCAAAAATTCTATCGTTATAATGGTAGGGTTGGTAGAAGAATGGAGTGTTGAGAAAGGAGTTGAGAAACACACGAGACCGTATGGGAAGAAGGGTGGAATATGGTCTCGGTATATTCGGAGAAGAATGGCGGAAGAGAGAAAGAAGTGTAGTACGAACTTGAGGGCATAAATCGAGTGAATAAATTAGCGCAAATTGTGATGAACGATGTGTTAAAAGCGATTGTGCTAATTTATCAACCCGTCGAGAAATGGGGTCAAATCCCTTAAGATTCGCAAAAAAACATGGGTACGTTGAACTTGGTAAACCATCTATTGGAAGCGTGACGGATCCTTGCGCGGTTGAAACGATGGAAAGGACGAAGGGGAGTGATTTAGGGATAGTCTTATTCTCACCTAAGGAAACTGTCTCGAACCCGAAGGATTCCATCAATGGTTTGAAATGACTGTAAGCAACCGAGTTTGATGGTTCAACTGACTCGTCTGAAAATTCAAAGGACTCAAACTCGGGCGGTGAGTCTTCAAAATCGTCCGAATTTTTTTTTAATTTTTTCATCTGAAAGTCGTTGTAGTATAGTGGTGAGTATTCCCGCCTGTCACGCGGGTGACCCGGGTTCGATCCCCGGCAACGGCGCCATTTGATTGATCAAAGAATTTGTTAACCGCAATTAAGAACGGCGTCGCTTAGTAGCTAGCCGGTGAGTACGGGTCGGTCCATAGGGATTTTGTGTATTCTCAATTTGTTCTAACGAGTTAATTCCAAACGGTGTTGGATTGATTAAATCTAAAAACTAAGTTGATCTAGACTAGGATTAAAATCTTGCTAGGGTTAGGTTTAGATTAAGTTTGGAAATTCAATATTTCTCACCACTTTCTATGCCCTAATTAAGATCTATGAGGTGTTATGGTAATAATTAATAAAGTGGATTAGTACCATCGGGAAGAAACAATGTTTTTTCCTCTAGGTTCTTGTCCTTCCTTTCTTAATTCTTACCCTAATCTCCATGGAAAACATGCGCAACCGGTCTTTTTATACTACGGTATCACCGCTACCTCATGGGATAGGGTTCCGTAAGGAGCGGTGTGTGCATGTATGTATGGGGTCCTATAAAAAGATGTGATGGGCAAAAAAGGGGTGAGAGATCTTCATCTCTCAAACTTTCCCTATTCCTAACCCTAACAAGCGAGGATCTACTCACTCATTAGGGAATTGAAAAACATGTTCTAAACTAATTAACTAAGGCAGATAATGAAATTTATACTAGGGCAGATAATAAAAGTTACACTAGGGCAGATAATAAAATTAACTAGAGCAATGAAAAGAAAACTTACTCTAATTTTTATTTGATACTCTCTTCCAACATTTACAGGATCTGAATTTTGATAAATACAATGAGGCACAAGAAGAGGCATAACCTAAAAGAGCTTGTAGGGTTTCTATTTATAGAACATAGAAACTCTAGGGTTACAATCGACTCGCATCTGCAATTACAAGTATACCCCTAAGAAGACTAGTCAACGCACCGTCGCACCGACACTTTTTAGCACCGACACGCGCTCCATATGGCCGCGGAACCGCGGCCAGAACCCATGTTTGGCCATGGATCCGCGGCCATATAGGGGTCTTGTTGGCTCAATCTTTCAGGTCTTGGTCTGGTTGCATTTGGGTACTTGTTTCTTCAGTTGGTTTCTCAGATTGTCTTCTAGTTTTCTTCCAGATTTCCACAGTGAATAATGTCGTGGACTTTACCGCTTGCTTCGTGTCGAAGTCTTGAACCTTGCACTGCCTTAGTACTTGTTTATTGATCTTTGTTTATTCTCCAAACTGTAGGCTTGATCAAGATTCTTCCATTTGTTGGTCGTAGTCTCACTTTTGTATCGTCTTTTCATCTTTCACTGTTTTTGTTCCGAGAACCTGTAACCTGCAACTATGTAGCAGACATGGGTCAAAAGCACCTGTTTATTTATAAAATAAATAAGAATGGGGAATATAATAATGCAAAATTATGGTATGAACAATATCCCAAATAAGAATCTCATCGGAAAGAACGGGATGATACTCGGACTCCATAAAAGGTTCATATTTAGCGTTAAATGTTGACCCGGACAGCTCGATAGAAGGGTCCGTATGTGTATAATAAATAGCAGGGTCAAACAACAACGTACTAGCGGAGTCGAGATAAGTATCGTGAAGTTTTTCAAGTTTGCTGCTGTCAGAATCCATCCTTTCGACAGAACATACTTGAGCATAGGGTTCAGAGGGTTCACTTCCCAATTTGTAAATGTTAAGCTCAATTGACATCTTACCGAAGGATAGGGTCATAGAGCCGTTTCGACAATTGATTATTGTGTTGGAAGTCGCAAGAAAAGGTCGACCTAGAATCACCGGGATTTAGTTTCGTGGGTTCGCTACAAGCTGTGTATCAATAACGATAAAGTCTACAGAGAATATAAATTTTCCGACTTTGATTAACACATCCTCTAGCTCACCCTTAGGTTGGGTAATAGATCGATCGGCCATCTGAAGAGTGCGGTGCACTGGTTTTAACTCTCTGATCTCTAATTGCTCATAGACAGAATACGGAAGTAAGTTAACACTAGCGCCTAAATCGAGTAGAGCATGATTGATATTTTTACCCCCAATAGAAATAGATATGGTAGGACTTCCGGGGTCCTTTCATTTCTTGGGTATTTGTTGGGTAAACGCAGTGCTCACATTACTCGCTAAGAAAACTTTTTTAGGCACTTGAATTTTTTCTTCCTACTGCACAAGTCCTTTAGGATTTTTGCGTAAGACGGAACTTGTTGAATAGCATCTAGGAGAGAAATATTTATGTTGATTTGCTTAAAATTTTCCACAATTTTCTCCATTTGTGGACTTGGTCTGTTGCCCCTTAACTTGTGTGAATAAGGAGCTTTCTCAATAAGGGTTGGGTTAAATATTGGAGAAGTTTGTGGGGATGGAATCGGTCTCAGAATTGGAGTTGGGATCATTTTAGGTTGACTTGAGGAAGTGGGATGAGGGTTCGAGCCTAGGGGAAAACGGAGAATAGGCTCAGAAAAATGTGGTGGACTAGACAAAGTAAGAGAACAAGTAGAAGCCGGGGTTTCAATTGATTCCTCATCATCAACCTATTCACTGACTTAGTTGTTCAGCACTCTTCCCGATCTCAACGTGGTAACGGCACTCACACTATAAATTTCTGAGTGGCCAAAATTCGGTAGGGGTTGAGATGGAAGTTTCCCTTTCTCTCTCGCACTCATCGCAGTATTTAACTGTGTAAGTTGTGCTTCTATCGAATTTATACTTTCACCATGGGAGGCGGTGTTCTGCATTAACGTTTGAATAGAAGATTTTAAATCAGCCGTCGTTTGCATAGAATGTTTAATAAATGTATCCAAACGTTGTTCGAGTGCAGAGGAGTTTTCGGTACCGGCCGTTTGGACAGAATTATTATAGGGTGCAAAATTGTTGGCCGAATTTTGAAAGGATTGTGGTTGAAAGGGATGATGACTATGTGGTAGTTGTTGTTGCAATGGAGGAACCCTTTGAGAGTTATTTTGGCTTGGGAACGTATTTTGAGTTTGAGTTTGGTTTTGGTTCTAAGCAAAATTAGGGTGATTCCTTCATCCCTGATTATATGTGGAAGAATAAGGATCGTTTCTAGGTCGTTGCTGAAAAGTAGAATTAATTTTTCTTGACCTTGAAACGGTGCACTCAAAGAATATTCTTCCGTTAAGTATGATGGCTCGGAACAGAAACCACACACGGTTTTGTGGAGCGTGACCTGGTTTAGGGAGGCAGATGAGAATTTGTTTTCAATAGCATCGAGTTTCTTTTGCATCGCGGCCATTTCGGTTTTCACTGCGATGGAAATATCGAGCTGATGGATACCTCCCCTAGATGATGTTGGTCTAACGCTTTCCCACTGCAAAACTTGTTCAGCGAGATCTTCTATAAATTACCAAGCTTCACCATCGTCTTTGGACATGAAATGGCATTGACAAATAATCTCAAGCATCTATTTTTTCATTGGATTAATACTCTTATATATAACTCGACAAAGGTCCTATCTATTAATTCCGTGATGAGGGTATTGGACTAGCAGATCTTTAAACTGTTCATAGAATTTCCAAAATGGTTCATTGGGAAGCTGGGTAAACTGGTTAATCTCGCTTCGAACACGGGCGGTCTTATGATTGGAATAAAATTTCTTAAGGAATGCTATAACGAATTCATCCCAATTGGCAATAGAGTGTGCGACAGTGTTATAAAGCCATTTTTCTGCTAGATCGCACAAGGTAAAATGGAGAAGACGTAATCTCATAACATTCACTGAAAGTTGTGAAGTGCCCATCATTGCGCATACGTTTTCGAATTTGGTGATAAAAACGTATACGTCTTCAAACTCAAGCCCGTGAAATTTGGGCAAAAGATTGATGAAGTGGGGTTTAATTTCAAAATTATCCCCATTGGCTGGTGGAATAGATAGACATGTAGGAAGGGGACCACGTATCGGGTAGCATCTCTCTTGGAGAGAGATGCGCGGTGAATTCTGCGCACCTACGGGTGGTGGCAGGGTGGTGTTATAATCTGATGGAGAACCGTCCATCTCGGTCGATGTGGTGGGTGGAGGGGAAAAAGAAGATGAAGAACTACCGACTTCGGAGTCGATAGCAGAAACGCGGACAAAATGAGCACTAGAATTCTATGTCCAGCCGAGCATGCACTAAGCGGGTTTAGCGCACGTGGCAACGTGTGAACGATTTAAAAATGGTTTATTTTGAAAAGTGTCGGACGTGAGATAAATCACAAAAATACACAAACATCCATAGAACTAAGGTCACCTAGGTCAAGTCACTAGACTGCTCCTAGACTTCTAAAGGACAAGTCGCGTGATCAATCCTCTACCACCTCTTTATCGCTCTTGTGGTCAGGTAAGTGGGAGGTATCCACTATACGAATCACCGAAAATAGCGGGCCTAATTAAGTAACCACTTGCCTTAGTCACACTTGTCTAGACACCACAAAAGAAATGCGGATAAGCGATAGATTACCCATGACCTTCCTCTATTCTAATTGAACGCGACGGTTCTTAGAATCTTGGTCTAGATATTTTTTAATTAATGTAGGGTGATGCAGATTCTTATTTTGTGATTTGTGGAGCCTAAGAAGGGTGAAGAAATCTCCACATAATCTGAATTTTGGTCTTGCACCTTAAAGTCTGTATTAAAATATGCATAAATAAACCAATTACAAAACACGCAAAAGATTTTTGAGCCGCGATATTTTGCAAAGAATCCTGCAGAAAAATCAAATTATTGGATCTCAGAGGAGAGAGAAAGATATGAAGAAGATACCAGAGGAGTTTGGGGACCAAACTCAACAAGACCGCCGCGGTTCCGCCGCCATTTGCATGCAATAGCTGTGGTTCCGCCGCAACAGGGAGGGATCTTTATCCAATTTTTTCTACAGTGCCTCCTTTACTCCTCTGGTCCTCTTTGAAAGTCTCTGAATCTCAATTTTCTCGTTCTAGTCATTTCAGATTCCCTCGCAAAAAGTCGCACAATAATAGTTAAATACACAATTTGCTGTTTTGTTTTATTTTTATGATATGGATCGAATAAGAATTCAACCCGAATAGCAAGAAAAAAAATTACGCACGTATCCCCTGCAACGGCGCCATTTGATTGATCTATGAAAAAAGTGTGTTTGTAGTAGTTAACCGCAATCAATAACGGTGTCGTGTGTAGCTAGCCGAGATGTGTACGGGTCGTCCACAGGGATGCGTGGAATTTCTAATCTTAGTTTAGACGAGTTGAATAAAATAAAAGAAGAAAGAAGAATAGTTTCTAGATCTATATTAAACACGGATGTAGAATTTATATGGAAAAAAGGCTTGTAGGGTTCGTTAGGCTTTAGTAGTCATGGATGACTAATAAAAATGACTCCTTTTATCTTTTTATACATTTAAAACTAGATTGATAGTGATGAATGAGAATTAGGGTTCTTGGAAGAAACTATGGTTTCCCCACTATTGACCCTTGTCCCTTTATTGATCTCTATTCATATCTAACTCTTAACAAAACAATTGTTAATCTGCTCTCAAATCGCGATTGAGACTATCAATAAATTGATAGCGCGCCCGATTAGGATATTAACAATTTTTTTGCTAAAGTTTATAAATTTCATAAGACGTAAAAGAAGTTAAAATATTTTCTCATCCATTGTTCTACCCTAATCGTACGAACCCTATCAAGCAGAGAATTACTCAAGCATGATGGAGATAGAAGAAGAAGGGATAGAGAAGAAAATTATAATGCAGAAATTAAATGTGAAATAATTAAGCTAATAATCTACCTTTATTAATCAACATTACAAGTACAAATTTTTCGAGTTTAGATTATAAGAGAAAGAAATTGCTCTCGATCTCTGCCTCGTAGGAAGTAGATGATCCATCGATATTCATGTCGTTTTATCACGTCGAATCGCGGACCTGTCGTGGATCACTTGTTTTTTGACGGTGATTTGTTTCGTGTAAAAGGTGATGATTCTTAATTTTAGCCCTCGGTCCTTTATATAGCTCCTAAATCAGAAACCCTAGATCTTAGAGGTTAAGATATGCAATTACGATCACGCACCAAAAATCTCTAATCCAACGGCCACCAAGAGGCCACGGATCTGCCGTAATAGGGAGGGTTTGGCCACGGATGTGCCGCTCTTTGGAGAGATTATGGTTTCAATTTTCTGGGGCTTTTACATGTTGACATATGAAGATCTTTTAGATATCTGGATTTTGGAAATATTTGCTGAGTTTCTGCCAGTATCGATTCTACGATTTTATTGGCAGATTTTTTATCCTGACGTCTTGAATATCTTGATCTCTTAATCTGAGCTAAATCTTGTACAATATCTCTATCAATAATGTTAGTAATATTTGTTAAAGAGATATAATCTTAATCATTTTATATGGTAATAAATCTTTAAACAATTTGATTAAGATTATTTGATATGATACGCATAATAAAAATATTATATAAATATTATATGCATATATTTTCCTTCATAATGTTAATTATAATATATAAACATATGATAAATAGTGTTTTGCAGATAAATCCCAAATATATTCTATATTTATATTACACACCTTTAAATATTTAAAAAAACTAAGGAAAATGTTATATCAAATGTGCGATATTTTCAACTGAACAGATACACATCACATATATATAGCTCACTATTTTATACCTATGTTATTTATTTACACCCATATTTAATCATAGAATCCTATTCTGATTATTACTATTATTTGATATTTATGATGCACTGGCGTCTGGGTTTTGTATGGCCCAGTTCCTTTGAGTTCGTTGCAGGCAGATCAGGAGTATTTTAGTAAACAAGCCGAGTAATGAGGAGCTAGATATTTAGTTTTAAAGATACTTAGTTTATTTATTTCCGTAGATTTATTTTTATCAATGTGATCCCATAAGGGATATGATTCAGAGATTATTTTATTGGATCTTAATTCGTTTCCGCTATATGTATTTCTTGATTTTTATTTATTATGGCAGATAGACATGTGTTAGTTAAATTTTATTTACCGTTCTTGATATCTGATTGACAGCTGTAATGTGACTATGGAGAGATTATCCCTAGTCATAGGTAGTATGGTTGGCTCTTTCATGTGTCGTATTTACGTATTTTGGGAAGCGAAGCGTGACAGGGTAAAAATGAAGAAGAGAATGAGGAGATTTTTAAGGAGACAGTTAATTCACGGAATCAATAGTTCAGGGAAACAGCTCAGGGAGCAATGGACGGCACCCACTCGAATATGAGGGTGGAAGTATGTTAGTCATTTGGGCCCGATCCGGCCCAATATTCGCTCGTGTGAGTGAGTATCCTATATATTCATATATAGAGGGCTATGGCTTCAAATGAGATATATGAGAGATAATACATAGAGAGTTTTTCTAGAAAGAAAAACTAGAGTGTCGTCGTCTCCTTATTCATTCTCTTCTAGTTTGGATTGGCTTGCGGGGTGATCAAAAGTGAGATTCTCGCTTTCTACCAAACTGTGGTTTTTCTCCGGCCGTTACTTGGAGTCGATAAAGATCAGATCTTCTATATGATGTGGACGAGGAACGATTCAACCAATCGGATCGAGTATATCGTAAACTTTTAAAGTAGATATATATTTCCGTTGTGCTTGATTGCTTGTTATGTATTTACGTCATCTAAAATAAACAGTGTATTATGTGATTGTGTTAGCCTTATGGGCCGATGGGGGAAAACGTTTTGATTCTTGAGGTTCATCTGTATTGCCTATTTTTGACCATTTCTTAAGAATTCTTTTTTTATTTTTAATAATTCTTTTTTTATTTTTTGTGTGTACCCTCCAATTTCTGAGAAATTTACAGCAGTATTATAATATGTTTTACTTAGGATAGCCTGGCTAATGGCAGTTTAGCAATTATCATCTATTCCATAACCAAAATTACCCTTTTGATAGCCAAATTTGTTAGGATCCCTCTCATCCTCAAAATGCAGCTCCTGTTCAAGAAATAGACAACCCATCATACACAAAAAATCTAACTTAACTAATGCTGATTTGCATTTTTCAAACATATTAAAGGACAACTTCATTCTTTTGTGATCGTGTGCCACCAATTTTAGCTTCCTCTTTACCAACCCTTATATAAATCCCATTTGACCTTCCCTAATTTCATCCATTGAAATTTAAATTCAAAATCAATTTTCTTGATTTTAATTGAATTTAAAATTCATGGCCCTATCTTGCCTTACATGCCAACTCTCTCCCGTGAGAGAATACGATCCCTGTGCGAAGTCTCCAATGTGCCATTGCTGCAGTAGGATCGAGCGTTCATGGTCTGGAGGCTTAACACCGCCCCCATACTCATATCTGGGAAGGAGCGGATCGACGAAGGCCAAACTAGACGTCAAGAAGAAAGGGCATCGGAAAACGGCCAGCACCGGTAGTCCCTTGATTGACAAGACAGGGACCTATGCAACAACAATGCCAATTGAGCCACGACTCGTGCGTAGTGGAGGATTAAGGAGGGATTGGAGTTTTGAGGATCTGCATAATCGGGCAAAAGCAAAAGCTGCTAGAAAGCACTAGTTTATCGTCTTCGTCTTTAGATTTTGTTTTGAAACTCCAAGAAATTCATGGTGATGGAAGAGGAAAATTGATTGAATCGGACGTGTATGCATGGCGGGGTATGAATTGTTTGTTTATAAATTTTTATGTCAAATGTATACTTTCTTAAACTAATATAAGATGTATATGTGATTTTCAACCTTTTTTTAAAACATTTTCTTTGAATTGAATGTAATAAAAATTATGTTTTCAAATTTCTTTTTACAGTTTTTAAGGAAAAGAACAACTTGGTTGTATAAAGGATTCATCTCTGTCAAGCTCAATCTTTTTCCTTTTATTTCGATTATTTATTTTAATTATTGAAAAAAGAGCATTAATTATAACCTAAAATGCTTGATTATTTCACAAATGGACATGCACATCTAAATTAAGAAGAGGAGACGTTTCTCTATTTGCAAACTTCGACTACAATCTCAGAAACCAAATTCTCGGTATCAATACACACAAGAAATGCTTTACTCACGCATCATTATCAATTCTTGATCGTAATTACATACCCCATCACAGAAGTTCCGATACAGTGATATGGATACAATACGGTATTGAACCACACAACACACGCACACAAATATATATATATATATATATATATATATATATATATATATATATATATATATAATTTCCATCAATAAAAGGACAATCAACCTGAAATGAAACATTATGATAGCAACCGAGAAGTTTAAGATGGGCAACGAACACAGATCGAACTCTTGCACATCATCTTTCATTAGATTTATCTTCACCATATTCAAATCCAAAGTAAACTTGCGTAAGAAATTGAAGCAACATTAACCTTAAAGAAAGTTGATACATCATATTAATTATTTTAGCATTTCATATGATATTTAAATATAACTAAAATATTTTTAAATCACAAGGGGTGGTGGCGCAGTTGGCTAGCGCGTAGGTCTCATAGCTTTCATCTTGAGTTATCCTGAGGTCGAGAGTTCGAGCCTCTCTCACCCCAAAAATTTTAGCGCTTACAATAAAAATAAAAAGTGATATTTTAACATATCACGATTTGAATTTTTGAAGATCGTTTTTTGCGCATATGGTTTTGAGAGAAATTGAGGGAGTGCCCCTTGGATGGGAAGGAATATGAGCCGCTGTTAGTTGCAGAATCGTTTTTTGTGCATACTAATATTATAACAAGTGTTCTCGGTCTTGGTTTCGCTCTTCCGCAGAGCGTCGCTTCCCTTCCTCTGGTTCAGGTATGATATTATGAATATCTTTATATGCCGTTCACTTCATTCATTGAGATATGGATATCGCTGCTATTGATTAGCCGGTGTTAGTTGCAGGATAAAATAAATTAGACCTGTATAAGAAAATATAAAAAAAAAAAAGAAAATTTTAACCGCCTGGTTTACCCTAACAAAAAAATTTAAGTTAGCTTTTTTATTAAAAAAACCAACGATGAATAAGGATTATTTTAGTGTTGTTTACCCTCATAATAATTGATGGGGACATGATTAGCTGGAAGCATGAGTAGGATGTTAGATCTATATATATGTATATATATGCGCCAGCTCATTTTATGATTTGGCATCTCTGGTGCTCGTCCCAACTTTTGCCATGTGAATTGAAAATTTGAAATGTATATGTGAAATTTGACACCCTACTTAATTTATAGGCTAAATTCCAAAAAAAAAAATAACTCCAATCTTTTTAACTAAAATATAAGAAACCTGCCAATAGTTTCTAAATACATAAGAAACTACCATAAAATTTTCAAAATATATAAGAGCAACCACAAAAACTAAAAAAGACCTTCAAAAATCAGGTGCCACGTCAGCAATAAATAGCACAAAATTGCATACCAATGGGATTTCTTGCAACTTTAAAACTATTTGGGGTTTTTTTCGTATTTTACCTAAAAGATTCGGGGCTTTTTTGGAATTAAGCCTAATTTATAATTCTATTAATATCATAATTCCTTACTTATTTCATATAATTGTATATTTGTAACTCATCTTTCAAAATTTAAAAACCTAGCGGACAGTTTTGAAGGGTATATTTAAGATATATTTCCCATCGGAAAAGAAGAAAAGACTCAATAGATTTCATAGGCAGATTCATTTTTCGTTTTCTCTGTAAAATAATGAAATCATGTTCATATTATTTGATCAGTAGAACAGATAATCATTATATGTTGAAAAGGACGGACATTAATTTTTCTAAACGAAAATTTAGAAGGTAAATATAAATTAGTTAATAATGTATGGGGAATAAAAAAAATTAGTTAAATTGGACTAGTGTAATATCAATTCTTACAAACATGTTCAGCATTGTAAATTGTAGCCATCAAGCAAGACAAAAACGACTGCTACATAATCATTATGCACAAAAATCTTATAAAAAACAGCCATTTTAGTCATTATGCACAAAAATCTTATCAAAAACAACCAAATCTAATGAAGTTGGAACATTGAATTCTCAATCAAGCCCTGAATTAATGTTATAGAAGTACTGTTTTAAAGGACAAATTGCAGTCCCTTGAGACATAGCAACAGGTGAGCATGTCACTTTCCAACTTAATTAACTTACTTAAATGTGTTAGATTTAACAAAATAGTAACCCCTTTTTTCACAAAGAAACAAACTTTAGGATTGGTTTGTTTATAATTATAAAATTTTAATCGCGAAGAGTGAGTATCGGATGACATAAGAGATGTTGGCAATAGTGCTCTCAAGGTAATTATAGTAATCACAGACAGGCGATTATGATGATTAAGAGAGGATCTATACGGGTAGAACAGTCTTATTCAAGATGTTAATATGCTATCTGCTTTGTCTTTATCATCATGTATGCGTATTATGTGGTATTACGGATTACTATTACATGTTGATAGAGCCCATAAGATTCTTGCTTGACTTTATGATGGCGATCATACAAGTGAGGTCGGGTAGTCTATAAGCAAGTCCTTAAATGTCTCTAGTTGTGAGAATATCGAGACCGAACATCGATATTCCAGAGCATACTAGTGTATATGTTTCTTGACCCCGACGAGAGGCGATGGCCGGTCTCACAACCATTAGTGTTAGTTAGTCACCAAAAATTGTATATATGTGCTTATTGGGTTATGAGTTGCACTGACGGACTCGCCGGGAACATACTAAATGGTTTTATACCTATTGTCAGATAGCAGTTCTCTGGTGATATGAGTACAGCATAGTCTGTCGACCTGAGATCGACATTTGTCTCGTGTGAGTGCCCACTGTGCTTTGATTACTACTCTACCACGGCTCTACTGAGTCGTGCAAACATATTTTAGTTGGGTACAGTCCCGAACCATGTGGATGCAGTGAGCGAATCGTCGGGATTCGTCTTTCCCGGTATTGGGGGTAGATGTCGCGCAGTGCATGGATGGTCATTATCAGAAATTCTTGGCTAAGGTGGACGAGATTTACTGATTTTGATCAGTGGTTTCTTAGTGGGTGATGGGCTTCATATCGGCATGACTTATCGCGTTATTAAGAATCTAACTTTATCCACCCCCTAAACCCGATATGCGATACTCTCAGACGAAGAGACCGGATTGTACGAAAATTGTCACTTTCAGGCTCAGTAGGGATACGAACAAGTTTGTTTGTCGACCTTTCTTTCATTCAATACCTGGATAGCCGTTACGTACAGCTAGTGCCTCTGACATGCTTGCGGTTAAATCCACTGTCAGCGTATTGTCGAATCTTTAGAGTCCCACACAGAAGGTTTCCCAGTTCAGACGAAACGATATAGTGTACGTATTTTGATACGTATTTAGGTTCGATTAAATACGTGTTTTTGTATACATATTTTTAATCGGACATGTTGTTAATACTAGCCGGTTTGAAAGATAGCCAGATTATCACATTTGGATGAAATGTGAGCAACTATTATATATCTCATTTGGTATCTCTCTTTTAGGTATTTGTATTTTGACAGAATACGGTATTTATACGAATACGGATATTTGTATAAATACGTGTATTTGTGTCTTGATATAAATACAAATATTAATACAAATACGGGTATTCGTATTTTATACGAATACGGATGTATGTATTTTTAACATATACTTGTATTAGTGTGTGTGTGTGTACATGTGAGATGACTTCTTCTTTTCTCTCATCTCTTCTTGTACTTTGAAGAAGTGTGTGGACTTTCTCCATTTTGCCTCGTCCTTTTTTTGTGTCTTGGGTTTTGGAAATTGGGATTTTTAATAAACTTCTTTTTTGCCCAGATTTTATTTAGTGTTATCTTTGTATTCGGGCAACTTGGAAAGTTTTAAAACTCGAAACTTTTGTATCGTTTACATCTTTATGTTCGTATATGTGTTTGTAAACGTTGTCTAATTGCTATAGGTCGATTAGACGGGGTTGCACATACTTGCTTGTGTTGTGATGATGTATATCTTGTAATGGTTTAATCGGATAGTAGTGGTGGATAGTCCTTTGCTGTAGATTGGATGTATATTTGTTATTCGGGACGAGCGGCTGGATTATGGCCGTCGTTACCGCTTGATGTATATTATTTTATTGAAGATGATCGGATTGAGATCAATATTACCATTGTATATTCATTTATTCTTGTATTAGAACAACCCATGGAGAAATGCTCGAGTAGCCGAGTTCTAGAGTTTGTTAGATGGTCGTGAGTTCGAGCTGCCTCATTCTAGAATTGGCGGGCTATTTGCCACACTTGTAAGGGTTTATGATAGACCAACAGTGGAGTGCTCAGGTTACCGGATTCCATAAAGTGTCGGGTGGCCCACTCATGTTATTGTGTGATGGTTGCGTCACTTCTAGAATTGATGGGCAGCTTGCCGCGCTCATAGGTTTTTTTTTTGTTTTAGGTGATGTTCGAGCTGTCCACACAGTCGGAGAACGTTGGTTTTCGTTTGCGGCTCAAACGAAACACGGGGCTCCTAATTTATCCGCTATTCCATTTTAATTATCGCATGCCTGTGATATTTATTACCTGCCTATGATGATATATATATATATATATATATATATATATATGAATGTTGTATATATTTTGCACCTGCGCTAGCCTTGCATATGCACTGCCGTAAGTTAAGTAACCTTACGGTAAAGTCTCTGGACCTCGTGACGAATGCGGGGGGCATATACGTACATTCTATTTTGGTTGTTTCTATGATGCATAGGAGCTTAATTGATGGGATCACATTATATCATTAATTTAAGGAAAACAAATCTAATTGATATTGTCGGAACAATTTTAAAACTACTCGGTTTTCTTCAAAACCACTCGTTTTAAAAGCGGAGCCTAAACCACGCCTTTTCAAAGCCACTCAAGTTCCTTCAACGATATCAAGTTCATTACGTTAATGGTTTTCGCTCAAAGTCATCCGTAGCCCTCCGTCATTTCCTACGAGTAGTGCTTAGTATTCGTGCTGCATATGTTGACTGTGTTAAAGCATGGTGTACAGTAGCTAAGTGGTGATTGTTTATAGCATGCAATGCGATTGGTTAGGACAATCATGTAACAATTTTGATTGTATCAAGGGTTATGCGGGTGAGTTTAATGCAATCAAGATAATGACGGGTTGAACTTGACTAGAACCCTTTGATATGTTGACTGTGTCAAGGTCACTAGGGTCCTAGGGTAAAAACCACATCGGGAGTTTCAAATATAAAGGAAACTTGCCAGGAATGCGCATACCTTCTGGAGTGTGGTGACTTGAGTGGCTTTCGTCAGATTATCACACGATGATACTTAGGTCCCGTTTCCCACTGATGAGTAGGTATTACTCCTTGAGAGATTTTCACTTCACAATTAGCTAACCTATTAGGTGTCTAGAAAGTGTTAATGAGATTACGCCTATGCGGAAATGGAGTTATTTAATCAGGTCCATGTGACAGTATGGCGAACCTCCTTTAGAATACCAACACTGGCCTGACTGAACGGTTAGCGAACTTATAATGAGTAAATGATCCCGACTAGTTCTTAAAGGAGAATTCGGGGAAATATTGGGAGCCATCCTAATTAGATAAAATGATTAACCAATTTAATCTTGATAGAGTGAATGCTGAGTGTTTTTTTTCTCTCTCTCTTTAGAAGCGACCAATGACTAACCTTAAACTAAAACTCGTAAACTAAGTTGACCGATCCTTTTTACAAACCTGGTTTTGTTTTGTTACGATTCACGACAAAAACTTATATATCCATGCCACTCCTGCTTTACCCTTTACTTTCTCCAGAAAATTCCGTATCACTATGAAGATCCATATAAAATGGATGAAACCATTTCGTATAGTTACATACGAACTCCCATAATTTATTTCAGTTCAAGGATGGATTCCGGTTCTGGAGAAATTGAATATGACTATTTGGTTGTCTTTTCTCTTTACATTCTTTCAGGTTGCGATGGCTCTAGTATTAGGAGAGTACACCTATTATGCATATTGGATAGTATTCTTCTAAACCTTAGGCTGGTGTCAAAAGGTATGGAAAGTAGAAAACCATTTAGTCGAAGTATGGTGTACAAAAGGTAAAAAGTAAAAACGTATAAAGGGATTGGAGTAAGGGCAATGGAAATTGTAACTAATGTCATGAGTCTAATATTGGAAGAGGCATTGATAGGAATATCCGGCCAACCCCCTCAAAATATTTTTATGTTTCAGTTTTACTGTGCGGTGTTAATTGAAAACTGCTTTCCCAATAAGATTCTGACTCTAGGGTATGTATTTACCAGACTTGATTCTCATATCTGTATGGCATTACAGATGCTGAGTGGTAGTAGAATATTGGGAATTAGGTGATTAGATCCTCAATTTAAGAATTCTTTGTAATTGATAATTTTTGAGGGAATCATCTGATTTTTGCCTAACGGCAAATATTTGATTTTGAATATCCGTTGTTTTGCACCAATTTCAAACTGATATATCTATATATTTACTTTATAAAGTGAGATAAAATTTTGAAATTATATTTATAACATTTATCTTTATCAGTTGATGATTGGGTAAGGTGCATTCAATAACGGTGTAATTCTTCTTAACCATAATACAGTTTTCAACTTACGACATACAGGATTTGAGTTATTAAACTCAGAGGATTTATACAAAATATTGTATGTTGTCCGATATCCATTAGGAAAAAAGGTT
Organism: Agapanthus africanus; assembly: GCA_030015575.1. NCBI lineage: Eukaryota > Viridiplantae > Streptophyta > Magnoliopsida > Asparagales > Amaryllidaceae > Agapanthus > Agapanthus africanus. Next base: position 366,251,901 of record CM057338.1, read on the forward strand.
GGTACTTATACTATATTCCGTTTACTTATGACTTTTGTGGTTTTAGACACACATTTCTTTGAAATACAAGGTCCAAATGATAAGAAGTTATAGGTATAAGAATAAATTAGTGAACCATACGTTGGAAGTATCAGGATTCTTCGAGATGATCGAAAATGTAGATATCTATGCTAGGTATTCCGTCCTAAGTAATATTTTTGAGAACTTGCTTCTTTTTTAGGTTACTCATCCGTGGGTACACTCCTTGATGAGTAATACTGCATGGCCTTTTTCCATTTAGTCGATATGCACTGGAAATAGATGCATAATTTTTGAATCTGGTTCCAATTAAATTAGTGTCTTTATTTCTATATTGGATAGAATGGATTCATATCTTAGCGATTTTAAGGTATATGGAGTTGTCTGGCTTATGCTTAAAATCAGAATCCGGATAAAATCAAGGCACATTTCAGTAATGGTAGTTTGTGGGTTATCCTGGGCTTTGACGAGGGTCAACATTCTACCATTTGCAAGGTCAATAATCTGTCGACCTGAGATTGTCATTTGTTTCGTGTAAGTTCCCACCGTGCTTTGATTACTACCCTACCACGGGTCTAATGAGTCATGCAAACATGTTTTAGTTGGGTACAGTCCCGAGCCACATGGATGCAGTGAGCGAATCGTCGGGATTTATCACTTTCAGTATTGGGGGTAGATGTCCGGCAGTGCACGGGTGGCCATCACCAGAAATCCTTGGTCAAGATGGACGAGATTTACTGATTTAGATCAGTAATTTCTCAGTGGGTGATGGGCTTCGCACCGACACGACTTATCACGTTATTAGGGGTCTGATTTTATCCATCCCTAGACCCGATATGTGATACTCTTAGATGAAGGGACCAGACTGTACGAAAATTGTCACTTTCAGGCTCAGTAGGGATATAGACTAGTTTGCTTGTCGACATTCTTTTCGTTCAATAGCTGGGTAGCCGTTATGTACAGCTAGTGTCGCTGACGTGCTTATGGTTAAACCCACTGCCAGCGTATTATTGAGTCTTTAGAGTCCTATACATAGGGTTTCCCAGCTCAGGCGAAATGATGTAGTGTACGTATTTTGATACGTACTTAGGTTCGATTAAATACGTGTTTTTGTACACGTACTTTTAATCGGACATGTTGTTAATACTAACCGGTTTGAAAGATAGCCAGATTATCACATTTGGATGAAATGTGAGCTAGTATTATATATCTTATTCGGTATCTCTCTTTTATGTATTTGTATTTTGACAGAATACGGTATTTATACGAATACAGGATTTGTATAAATATGGGTATTCGTATTTTATACGAATATGGTATTTGTATTTTGATACGAATATGAGTGTATGTATTTGTAACATATACTTGTATTAGTGTGTGTGTGTATGTGTGTGTGTAGAGAGAGAGAGAGAATAATAGAGGAAAGATGCCCTAGGAGGCTTTTTCATCAGGCGGCGTCAAAAAACTTAACCCTCCACCGTTTTATTCGACGATCGGCACTCATCATCTTCATATTTATCATCTAAGTTGTGGATACACTGAATTTCATGTGATTTTACCACTTTTTCACCTATCACGCCCCGCTTCCCAAAAGAGTGGTGACGGGACATGACGAGGCCCGCGACATATTTATTTCGAGAAGTTCATTTCTCGAAATAAATACGCTAAGCGTCTATAAAGAACATAAAGTAACTAGAATAAACAAAAGAATGAAATCCAACTTTGATTTAATATATTCAAGATTCACAATTGACAAAATATCTGAATCAAGATACGATAACATGATAAGCCTTAACAAGGAGGCATTCATAAATATACTGAAATGAAATGAAAAGCTGAATGAAACTAGACGTCCGGTTATGATGCAAACTGGTTGTGCTCCTCTTCGACCGCTTCTATCTGCTCTATCTCAATGAACATTCCAAGAAAGAAAGAAATATGGGTGGAATATTTGTCGGTGAACTAATGCTCGGTAAGTCCCCAAAAGGAAGGTGTGATGTATATAAATGAAATGCAAGGTGTAATGTGATATATGGTATTGTATGGATATAAATCATGAACATGTAAACAGGTATAGTAGCGTACATGGTAATATGCATGTCAACTATATCAGCATGTCAAACAAATATAACATAGTCGTGGAGTGTAGGTATAGTGAACATGAAGTGAATGTAAGGGTCCTAAAAAGTCTCTAAAAGGGTAAAAGTAACTAACGTGAGTTCAAAGTGTGGGTATCAACCAAATCTCAAGAGTTTTTCGATCCCAACAGGCTGTTATCCAAGGGTAAGGAACCATGAGCCCTCATGATAGTTAGTAACGGGAATTCGATCGCCGTCGAAGTATTCCAAACTCACAGGCTATAATCTAGGAGTAAGGAAACACGAGCCCTCATGATTGTTAGTATTCGTGATTACTTGTATTGGTGATTATTAGCATAAGATTTTTGAGATTTCATTGGACTCACAACTCAAACTACCCCAACACCCCACGTATATTAGTCCATAATTAAAATTACAAGTCTTGCCCGAATCTATGAATACATCATGTTTTCAAGATTGAGTTCATGTCAAGATTAAGTATTCATATCACGTTTCAAGTATTCATGTCAAGTTCAAGTATTCATATCATGTTGTATTCGTGGTTCGGGTCAAGTAAAGTTTAGCACATTGGATTATGTCAAACATATAATATCTAATTATTTCTTTATGCACATGCAACAATTTAAAGATTAAGATAAACAAGGTATACATGTTCGAATAGTATGAAATGAGTTAAGTATATTATTCAAGTAACGACCATAAACAAGACTGTAGAAATATTGTGTACGACTAATCAATCAAGTCAATCAATTTCGAAATATAAACATAAATATAGATCTAAGTGTTTTGCACATGTGAGTTCCAGTCGTGTCTGAATACGACCACCGGTTTGGGAGATATACCCATTTTCGTTTCATCGCACAGAACAGATCAGAATCTGTCTAGCACCGTCGCATATTTTTAAAATATAGTTTGGGTCAATTTCCATTAGGTATCAGGTTATGATGATTATTAGGAAATTGTAGGTTTTTCGATATACTTATCCTAAACACTAAGATTTGTGCTATTTAGAGTTCTGAATCTCTACTTATGATCATTTTAATATCATCGTTTAAAACAGAAATTCTGATTTCTAGACAGCAACTATATATTATATTGCAAAGCCTATATCGGGTTGTTTTATGAATTTCTAAGTAATCTAGTATACAGGAAATTATAGTTCTATCAATTTTGAATATACAAATCTAAATTTTGTCACGAACGGACATTGGGAGTCCGAGTTATGTCCTATTTAAAAACAGTGTGCGAATCAGGACAGAATCTGTCCAGATCCGTCGCTAAATATTGTAACAGGGTTTTCTATATTTCACGTCGGTTTTCAGTTAAGACTTAAAACTAAGAAAATCTAGATCATTCGATGTAAATGTCCAAAACATTTGAGTTTTCTCAATTTGGATATCGGTAGACCAAATTATGTGTTTTAAAAGTTAACCGATAAATGCAGTTTTCTGTTTTTATGAACAGAGAATAAAAACGATGTAATTCCTAATCCGTTAAGCGATTCGATCTAAAATTTTTACAACATGTACAAAAAAATATATTCTATCATATATAAATTTATTGAAATTTTAAAAAGTAAAAATTAATTTCTAAAAATTATTTTAAAGATAAAGATATTTGGGATCGTATTTAAAAACAATAAAACTATGGTATTAATCTGCAACTTTGTTTTCTTTATACTTGCTAACATTCTAATTGAGAATATACATGAGAAAATACACCAATGATTCTATAAAAATCATGTCACAAATTGTAGGATATCATCGATATTTCAATCACGTGATCGAGTTATAAAAGAAATACATATGACTTTTCATGAAACTATCATAAAACCTTTCACATATATCAGTTTTAAATTCCAATAAAATACTACTTATAACATTACTTTCATCTAAAGGAATGATATTAGTATGAGACAATTACTATAGACTATGCATAAATACCACAAGTATCTAAATATAACATGTAGAATAAATAGACAATTATTCATTCACATATTTTCATAACTAATTTCTTTTACTAAAAATATAACAAAGGTTATAGATAATCATGCAAGTCTAGACGAAAGAAGGAAACAAGATAAAGTGTCACACCCCGCTTCCTAGTATATGGGCAGAGGACGCGACGAGACCGCTACGTATTTACTCTGAAGCAAATACGCTAAGCGTATCTAAGCAATATAAATAAAATGCACAAGAGACAAAAGATATAATTGAACAACAACTTTATTTATTCACATTCTTTTTACAATACATGGAAAAGTAAATACATGGGATAAAGCGATGCCTAAATAGTGGCATAACAGAAATGGAAAGTATTGAAATGAAATGTGTATAATGAATTTAAAGCTCTGGGTTGTAGGCTAGCTGATCCAAGTCCTCGCCGGTGGGCTCGATCTCCTGAAGGTCCGAATCACCTGACAACATTCCAAAGAAGAAAAAGAAGGAATGTCGTCAGCGAACAATCGCTCGATAAGTCCCAAAGATAAGAGAGAAGTAGAATAGACAGAGAAATAATGTAGCTTTTAAAGTTGTATTATATTATTAACGCTGTTGTTTGTAGTTTGGTACAGAAGGATGCCAGTGTATACGAGAGGAGTCTCAGTAGACCAGAAACTAAGGTGAACGGAATGTACAAGGAACCGTTTATACCACGGTACAACAACAATGGAATACAGGTTAGGTGTCTTAAATCTTGTTGTCTCATGCCACTTCTAACACCTTCCGTACCAATCTACCTCTTAAACCCCGCAATATCTTGTGTAAGGACCGTATTTTCTAATACCTAATGAAATATATTTTATTTAAATTTCTACAATCAAATAATTATTTACTTGTTTCGTTGATAGAAGAATAATTTTAAAGTAATAATTTTCAAAGCATTGAAATATGATTAAAGGAATTTTCTAAAAACTATTTATTGTTTTTCTAGGCTTAAAATGTTTTAATAAAATTTTATAATGCCTTAAAAGACTCTAAATATTTTATTATCAATTAGGATCATAATTCGTGATTAAAAATATTTTTAAGGATAAACTAGATTTTTAAATAATATAATAACTAGCTAAAACCATAGATATAGGGTATATTATTTAGTTTTAACCCAAAATTATTTTTATACTAAACATAACAATAAAATATATTTTCTGAAATTTTTCCATAATTTTCCCGTATTTTTAACTATTTTTAACAATTGTTTTTAAAACTAAATTCAATTTTTAAATAATAAACAGTTTATTATTTTTTATTAAAAAAATTATATATTTAATCCCCTTGATCTGGACCGTTGGATACAAGATCCAACGGCCCAGAGCCTCGTGGCGGCGCCCACGTGGTGGGGACCACGCAAGTATCGAGAAAAAATCTGAGCGCGGAGCTATTAAGAATTTCGTACAAGCCTACGCTTTTAACCTATCGGCATCCGACTCAAACAAAAGGTAGGATCCGCATCTCTCCCCTCATCTGTCGCCTTCTTCTTTTTCAATAACCTTAGTTCCAAGTTCTAATCATCAACCCCATATTAAAATGATATTACAATATTCTTGCATGCTTATTCTTTTGTACCCTTTAATGATGATAATCTTAACCCATGATTAAAATGGTTTCCTTAATCACTCCTATATGCCAAAAAAATATTGCACCTTCGTACTACATGAAATGTGATATGCTTAATGTTATAACCCACGGGGTATCACTTCACCCCTCACATACCCACACTTACCCATACTACCAATTTGATCTCGAAATAGCGTATTTCCACAAAATACCCTCGTTTTATTAAAATGTTGTATTTGTTTAAAATATCCACCTGAGATAAAATATTTGGAATAAATGTTTTAGATACGTATATATATATTTTACTTACACTTTTCCACCAACTACTTTAGTTTTGTTAAAAATCCCTTCACCTTTTGAAAGGGGATAATACTAAATTTAAATAACGGCATATGGTTTTTCCAACTTAGCCCCTTTCACTCGAAAGGATGTTTTTATATTAATTCTTCTTAGAATGTTAACTAAAGTTTAATGAGTTACCATAATAATAGGGTAATGTTTTACGCTAGTACCTCGTGGTTGATAGGCAATCGTCCTTGAAAAGGCCACAAATCCTGCCGTCCATGTGCAGCGGTTGCCAACACGAACATGTTTTCTAAAACGTTACCTCAAACTTAAAACACTATAATTTCATAAAATTATTATTTACAATAAAATACCCCAATCCATCCTAAAAAGAGATAATTTCATTTAAATACCTTGATCTTTACTAAAAGACTATTTTCAACAAAGACCATAACCCTTATAAATGATATTTTCCAAAAGGATATCTAAAATTTTATTAAAAGATAATTTTCAAACAAATACCATGACCTTTTATTAAAAGGATATTTTCTCAGTAAAATATTTTGGGTTTCCAAAACGATAAATATTCCAAACATCATGGTTTTCTTATAAACACTAAAAATAATTAAACACGACTATCCTTTATTAACTAAATGTTTTATAAGATGATACGAAATACATTACAAACTTTATAAGATAACAAGATCAAACGAGCGGTTGTGGAAGGCCATATTAAACGAGATCCACTTTTTAAATTTCAAGTTTATGACATACATGACACATGGTACGGTTAGGGTTAAAATGCGCGAAGCTAGGTATGGAATACTTATTGAGAAGATCCCGATATTCCGGGTGACCAGTCCGATGTACGGACGACTATACATATATGAAGATCCCTGCAGGCAAGGTGACCGGTCCAAAGTGTGGACGACTACTAACCCGATATTCGGGCGAATACTAACCCTATTTAAAGGCGAATGATCCAAAATATGGATGACATACAATGTGGAAATTCCATGCCTAGAGGTATACGCACTAACTCTAATTCGTCAAAACCTTTATACTGAACCAGGGGAATGGGTAGTTTGATTAGGCAAGGAGATTCGGAACTCGGATTCCCCTACTACTCGAACATGATCCTGGGAAGTGAAACGGTACATTTCACTTCCCCAGTTGTTGTTCCATGGCCACAACGGAATAATCACGAGTATCCGGACCCTTATTTAACAAACTAAAACGTTTACAATACCTATTGATACTCAGCACTAAACTCACATCATGTGCTATACCCACCTGTTACCTTATCTACCTTTTTTCATGAGACACGAGTTATTCAGTATCTTGGATGTGGATATTTTACTAGTTTAGACTTGTTGTTTATTATGGAACTGAAGGGTGGTAATACCTATGCACTTGAGTGATATTCACGCTAGACAAAACTCCATCGTAGTCATGAGACACCTTTCGGGGATGTTCACGCTACCACATTGATTGCCATCCCAGACACGAGCACCAGCTCATACTGCTTCCAACTAGTCATGGGATACCTCAAAGATACGGGTATGTTACTGTTCATATCATAATTTTGCATTATTATATTCTCCATTTTTAGTCATTTTACAAATAAACAGGTGCTTTTGATCCATGTCTGCTACATAGTTGCAGGTTACAGGTTCTCAGAATAAAAACAGTGAAATTGATGAAAAGATAATACAAAAGTGAGACTACGACCGATAAATGGTGGAATCTTGATCGTGCCTACATTTTGAGGGACAATGTAGATCAATGAACAAGTTCACAAAGTACAAAGGCAGTGTAAGGTTCAAGACTTCGACACGAAGCAATGGTAAAAGCCCACTACATTATTCACTGTGGAGATTTGGAAGAGAACTAGAAGATATTCTGAAGAACCAACTAAAGAAACAAGTAGGAAAATGCAACAGGAAGATAACCAGAAAATTGCAGCCAACAAACTATCAACATGGCCGCGGAACCACGGCCAAACATGGGTTTTGGCCGCGGATCCGCGGCCATGGTGCGCCCGTGTTGGTGCAAAATCTTTGTAGAGGCTGGCGGCACGTTGACTAGTCTTCTTTAGGGGTAAAATTGTAATTGCAGACGTGAATCGATTGTAACCCTAGAGTTTCTATGATCTATAAATAGAAACCCTAAAACCTTTTTTAGGTCATGCTTCTTCTTGTGCCTCATTTCATTTTATCAAAATTTAGATCTGTAAATTTCTGCAATGTATGAAGAGAGCATCAAATAAAGTAAGTACTTTTTTATTTCCATGCCGTAGGTAATTTCTTATCTGCCCTAATATAATTTTCCTTTCTGCCTTAGTTTAGATTTTATTCTCTGCCCTAGTTAGATAGTTAGAACATGTTAATCAATTCCCTAATGAGTGAGTAGTCTCCTCGCTTGTTAGGGTTAGATTTGGGGAATGCTTGAGAGATGAAGATCTCTCACCCCTTTCTTGCCCATCATACGTTTTTATAGGACTCCATGCATACATGCACACACCGCTCCCTACGGCACCCTATCCCACGAGGTAGTGGTGATACCGTAGTATAAACGACCGGTTGCGCATGTTTTCCATGGAGGTTAGGGTAAGGATTAAGAAATGAAGGACAAGAACCTAGAGGAAGAAATATCGTTTCTTCCCGATGGTACTAATCCACTTTATTAATTATTACCATAACACCTCATAGATCTTAAACAGGGCATAGAAAGCGGTGAGGAATATTGACTTTCCAAACTTAACCTAAACCTAACCCTAGCAAGATTTTAATCCTAGTCTAGATCAACTTAGTTTTTAGATTTAATCAATCCGACAACAATCGGAATTAACTCGTTAGAACAAATCGAGAATACACAAAATCCCTGTGGACCGATCCGTACTCACCGGCTAGCTACCAAGTGACGCCGTTCTTGATTGCGGTTAATAAATTCTTTTGATCAATCAAATAGCGCCGTTGCCGGGGATAGCGTTGTCATTCTCTTTTTGTAATTTCGGGTTAATATAAAATTAAAAAAATCATAAAAACTGAAAAATAAAAAATATAAAAAGTTTATCATCTTGTTATTTTGTGAAGGGTATTTTCGTTTGAATTTTGCAGGATCGACGAATAAGTTCGGATCTGGAAAAATCCAGAGAGCAAAACAGAAAATCCTAGATTTGAGCAACAGAGGAGAATCAAAACAGAGGAGCGGAAAAAATCTTGGGATCTGAACCGCACGATTGACCGCGTTTCCGCCGCAAAAACAGCCCATAGACCGCGCTTCCGCGGCTCCTTGGTGACGTCAGCGCCTGGAATCTCCTCTGTAAGCTTCTTTTCCTCTCCTCTGAAACCCCTGATACCTCCTCTGTAAAAATTTCCTGCAGGATTCTTTGCGCTAAAAATCTCCCCCTTCCAATAATTGATCTTGTGCAGGATTCTTTGCGCCGCGCTTAAAAAAAAAATTTGTTTGCAAGTGATTGTGTTTACTGCTTTGCATATCTAAATTAACTTTAAGGGGCTTGAACACCAATCCAGATTGCGTGGGGATTTCATCACCCTTCCCAGGACCCCAGAAATCACAGACATATTGCTTCGTCCATCAATTAATTAAAAAAGATTAGACTCAGCCCTAAGAACTTCATGCTCAGTAGAACAAATGAATAGTTTTAGGCATCGACCGTTGATCCTAACCTGATTTTGTGGTGCCTAGGCTCGACAGGTAGTGAAAGGTAATTTTAAAAGGCCCGTCTCACGATGATTCGTGAGCGGATCCCTCCTTTCTCTACTTGTGCTTACCTGGCTACAATTGGCGGTGAAGAGGCGGTTTGAGGTCCTACTTCTTGCCCTTTGGAATAGTTAGGAGCTGTCTAGCTGACCTAGGTGACCCTACATCTAGGCCTGATTGTGCATTTGTGGTTGATTGAATGTGTGTCTAAACCTTTTATTGAAAATCTTTTTTGCAAAAAGCTCCACATAAAAAAAACACAAAAAAGAAAAAAAAAGGAAAATTTTTTTTACAAAAAAAACTTACAACTTATCACTAAGAAATCCGTGCATCCCACATTCTTTTTCTTCTCCTTTCTTACATCATGGGTACCCCACCTCATAAAACGCTTGCCGAACTTTGGTATCCTGAACCAAACTTTGCTTCCTACGCGAATTGTTTTGGTCGAATTACGGACGACCCCTCCATGCCCAAAATTTCTTTGAAAGATCGAATAGAAGCGTCTAGGAGAAACAGTTGGACTCCGCAATCCACTGTATATCAACCGTGTCAACCTTCACCACCTTCTTACGTTGATACTCCTTCTTCGAGTTCTGTTGTAACTACGAAACCCATGTCTATTGCGGAGCATATTGAACAATTTCGTAGCCGATCTTTCACTCCTCTCAACATATCCAGTTCTAGGGATCAACAGTTCCATTCATCTTTTTATCCAAATGTTGATCCTAATCATGTCCAACCATTCAATTCCTACCAATCCTACCCGACTTTCACACTTTTCCTAGACATTGCTTCTACACAACCATTTGGGAGTTTCACGTATCCAAACAATTTTGAATTTTTTACTGAAACCCCTTCACAACCCATGTCTAGTCTGGAAGAGTCGTTGGAAGTGTACATTGCAGCAACAAACAAACATATGAGGAATTTGGATGCGTCCATTGCCGCCTTTATGCAACCTAGTGAACCGGTAGCTAGTTTCTAACTAGCTCCAAAAATTCCAATGTATGAGGAGGCGGTTGGACAGAGTGAGAATTTGAGTAGTGAGAGTGAGCTGTACACACTTCCAAATCAAACCTACCCATACCCAATTGAATCCCATAACTCCGGTTTTCAAACAAGTGTCCCAAATGATTCACCAGTTAAAGATAAAACGTGTAATGAGTTGTGCGACTTTGTAGTGTTTGATTTACCAGATTGTGAAGGGTCCCTTTCGAGTGAAACCGTCACCAATCCTTTTGACCTCTACACCTCCACTCTAGAACCTAAATTGATTGATATCCATGCTTTTGATGAGGTGTCTGAGAAAATTAATTTTCACTTGATTGAGGATATTGACGCAGGGAATATTTTGGATGATGAACCTGTAGATTTGACTGAAATTTTATCTCCAATTCATCATCCCGAGTCATTTAATGTTTCTCCCGAACTTCATATGCGTCTTGATTTTGATGATAATTGCATGGATGGGATAACTTTTGAGGAGAATTATAAGGATAGTACTGCGGAGAGTATTGAGGATAGTATTGAGGATGAACCAGTTTTGTTTGATGTGTCGGATTTTCCAATTCATCCTCCTGAACCTTTAACTGTTATACTTCCTAAATCACCCTCCCTCCTTTCTATCGTTCCGACCACGCAAAAGATCACGCAGGAGGACTGTGAGCTTGAAAAATTTCTATTCGATCACAACAGTTTGGACGCCACTAGTGCGTACCTCTTTGAATCTGACACAGTTCTCACAGCCGATAACGATTACGAGTGCTTCACTTTTTCGGACGATTTTGAAGACTCACCGCCCGAGTTTGAGTCATTTGAATTTTCAGATGAGTTAGTTGAACCATCAGACTCGGTTGCTTACAGTCATTTCGAACCATTGACGGAATCCTTCGAGTTCGAGATAGTTTGCTTAGGTGAGAATAAGACTATCCCTAAATCACTCCCTTTCGTCCTTCCTATCGTTTCGACCGAGCAAGAATTCATCACGCTTCCACTTTCAATGGATGGTTTGCCAAGTTCAAAGTACCCATGTTTTCTCGTGAATCTTGAGGGATTTGACCCCATTTCTCGACGGGTTGATAAATTAGCACAATCGCTTTTAACACATCGGTCATCACAATTTGCGCTAATTTATTCACTCGATTTACACTCTCAAGTTCATACTACACTTCTTTCTCTTTTCCGCCATTCTTCTCCTCCACTGAGACCATATTCCACTCTTCTTCTCATACTGTCTCGTGTGTTTCTCAACTCCTTTCTCTACACTCCATTCTTCCACCAACCCTACCATTATCACGATAAATTTTTTGAATGGTTGGTGCTAACTTTTGGTCTGTGTAAGGCCTTGTATAGTTTGATTTTTCTCCTCCCTAACTCTGAACTTTAACGCTTAAAATAGTGGAAACACTGTTTCATTTAAGTTTGGAGGGAAACTTTTTGTATATATATATTTGTTTTTCTTTTAACAATAAAAAAATAAAAAAAATTATTATAAATAAATAAACAGGGGAGTGCCGACAATTTTGACCCTATTGGTATAGCATGACAGTGAGGACACTGTCAAGTTTAAGTTTGGGGGTATGCTCGGTAAGCCTTCTTCCTTTGCATTCATGTGTATATTTTTGCATTTGCATACTTATTTTAAAACCCATAAAAATTGACAAATTTTGAAAATTATAAAAATTAAAACATTCAATTTTGGCCATAATTGACTTGAGTTTGACAAAAAGGTTAACTAGCTAGGAACAACTAGATCTTAGATTTAGGAAATTAAAAACCCTAAAAATAACCTTTCTTAAAATTTAACGGTAGAAAGTATATGTCTTTTTAGTTTATTTAGAAATAGGCAAATTTCGAGTTCACTTCTTGGGCTAAGTTAAAACAAGGGAAAAGTATTGAAATTTTTATTAAAGTGTAAGTTTGAAAAACAATTCCTAAGCTTAAGTCTAAATTCTGAAAATATATACCCTACAAATTGCACAAACACGAATCTTGAAACTTGGAATAGTAGAAGAGACCTTGAAATGCTCTTGTCTAAAGTCCTTAGTACGAAGAAAATAAAATAAAATACAAGTGTGAATAAAAAGATAAAAAAATGAACTCTGGTTTTTGTAATTACTTAAGGCTGCATTAATAGAAAAAATATTTAGCGAGGGTGCTTCAGCACCTAGTGCCTTAGATCAACTGGTTTGGGAGTCACTGCTAAAAGCCTTAGGGATTACAAGACTAGGAATTACGCTTTAATGTGCAAACACATCTTGTAATCGGTTGTTGGTACCTCAAGAAGTATTAACGGTCGCATGAAGGATGTGCAAGCAAATTTCCTCTAAAAATTCACCAATTAAGAAGTGCTTTGGACGACGGACAAGAGTATGATAGCTTGATTTGAATTTCCAAGTGTAGGGGTGATATACACACACACGTAGGGGTATATGATTGGGGTTTAGATAAGAGATATGAATGAAGAATAGGACTTATATCTTTAATAGAGATGATAAAAATTCCTAAGTTGAGATGGAACCCAAGAAGGAAAACTTAAAAGATGCCAAAAGCTAAGTATATTCACAAGAATATATATAATCTTAAGTTAAATGATAAGGAAGCGTGAAGAATATGGGTGGATAATTTATGAGTCGAAGATAATAGAGTTCTTGTTAGAAAACCTAATTGGAGAATAAAAGAAAATAGGCCGAATTGATAGGATTTTGTGGGTAATATCCGCTGAAAACCCTCAGGAGACAACACTCCTCCTACTAGGGACACCTAGAGGTTTAACAGCTTGTTGCACGAGCTCAGTGCAATCGCGTTTCCCTGCGAAAGTGAGGCTAAGTCTTTTTCGAGAATAAAACTAGGTTTGCTCGAGGACGAGCAAAAGATAACTTTGGGGGTATTTGTTCATATCATAATTTTGCATTATTATATTCCCCATTCTTAGTCATTTTACAAATAAACAGGTGCTTTTGATCCATGTCTGCTACATAGTTGCAGGTTCCAGGTTCTCGGAATAAAAACAGTGAAATTGATGAAAAGATAATACAAAAGTGAGACTACGACCAATAAATGGTGGAATCTTGATCGTGCCTACATTTTGAGGGACAATGTAGATCAATAAACAAGTTCACAAAGTACAAAGGCAGCGCAAGATTCAAGACTTCGACTCGAAGCAACGGTAAAAGTCCACTACATTATTCACTGTGGATATCTAGAAGAGAACTAGAAGACATTCTGATGAAACAAGTAGGAAAATGCAACAGGAAGATAACCAGAAAATTGCAGCCAACAAACCATCAACATGGCCGCAGAACCGCGGCCAAACATGTGTTTTGGTCGCGGATCCGCGGCCATGGTGCGCCCGTGTCGGTGCAAAATCTTTGTAGAGGCTGGCGGCGCGTTGATTAGTCTTCTTTAGGGGTAAAATTGTAATTGCAGACGTGAATCGATTGTAACCCTAGGGTTTCTATGATCTATAAATAGAAGCCCTAAAACCTTTTTTAGGTCATGCCTCTTCTTGTGCCTTATTTTATTTTATCAAAATTCAGATCTGTAAATTTCTGCAATGTATGAAGAGAGCATCAAATAAAGTAAGTAGTTTTTTATTTCCATGCCCTAGGTAATTTCTTATCCGCCCTAGTATAATTTTCCTTTCTGCCCTAATTTAGATTTTATTCTCTGCCCTAGTTAGATAGTTAGAACATGTTAATCAATTCCCTAATAAGTGAGTAGTCTCCTCGCTTATTAGGGTTAGATTTGGGGAAGTCTTGAGAGATGAAGATCTCTCACCCCTTTCTTGCCCATCATACGTTTTTATAGGACTCCATACATACATGCACACACCGCTCCCTACGACACCCTATCCCACGAGGTAGCGGTGATACCGTAGTATAAACGACCGGTTGCGCATATTTTCCATGGATGTTAGGGTAAGGATTAAGAAAGGAAGGACAAGAACCTAGAGGAAGAAACATTGTTTCTTCCCGATGGTACTAATCCACTTTATTAATTATTACCATAACACCTCATAGATCTTAAACAGGGCATAGAAAGCGGTGAGGAATATTGACTTTCCAAACTTAACCTAAACCTAAGCCTAGCAAGATTTTAATCCTAGTCTAGATCAACTTAGTTTTTAGATTTAATCAATCCGAAAACAATCGGAATTAACTCGTTAGAACAAATCGAGAATACACAAAATCCCTGTGGACCGACCCGTACTCACCGGCTAGCTACCAAGCGATGCCGTTCTTGATTGCGGTTAATAAATTCTTTTGATCAATCAGTCACTAGTCAATTCCATCCATACACACCTTGTTTAACCTGATCTAACTCTTAGACTGAATATTCGTTTGACTTGACTTGAACCTTTACCAAATATGTACCTCACACAACCTACTCATATTCACATATACATCTGTCAACATATCTAATTTGCATACAACCTCATACCTTTATACCCATGTACATCCTATTCATTATATTTATATACACCTGTTTGTTTCTATACCTACTTTCTTATGAGGCAATCCTACCCGAGTATAACTCGCTGACGGACCTTTCTTTTCTTCCTTTATCTTTGGAATATCCATCAGATAAGAATGAGTATTATGGAGAGGATCAAGGTGTGAAGCCAACTTATGAAGATTATGCAGACTGGATGATGGAAGATTAGCTAGATTTAATTTTTGTTGTTGCCCACATATTTAGGGCTTTTGTTTCTCCTCGATGTAATTAAACTACTCAGTTTATTTTACTCTTTCTTTTGGGATGTAATAAAGTTTGGTTAATGGAAATAAATGCCTTTCGCTTTTATTACTTTGATTTTGGTACACACCCTGCATGTTAGATATTCATACGCTTAACATAACTGTATTGAATAGACCACCTTCAATAAAGTCAGGTTGCGGACCATGCCACGTCATCCTTATCCTTCTTTTGGGAAGCGGGGCGTGACAGGTTTTAGTGGTGGCCCATGCAGGTCCTCTTGTGTACTAAAATGAAACCGTTAACTGATTTATTATATTTGTGAATTTCATCCATCTATACCGATATCATAGTTTTCTTATGTCCCTTGTCCCTTCCTTGATATTCTGTACCCTGTCTATGACCTTCCCTTCAGGTCATGGCAAATCTTTCCGACGAGGATGACATGTCCGATATTACTTTTGAAGCTACATCTAGAGATTCATATGACGAAGTCGTAGACTCTCACGCGGTTATTTCCGACAGCAACTCGGAAGACAAAGAAGTCGATACTGCAACTCCGGAGCCTGTGATGGCCAATGACTCCAAAGACGAAGAAGAAGATCCCGTGGAAGAGGAGCATATAAAGGATGGGACAGAAAAAGAGGCTCCTGCAGCGGGAGAGAATCCTATAGAATTTGATCCGGATGAGGAGGCCCCTGCAAAAGAACAAAACCCTATAGAGGTGGAATCAGAGAACGAGGCTCCTGCCGAAGGATGAGTCGAAAGACGAAGTTTCGAGTGAGGAGGAACTCGAGGCCGAAGAAACTCAGGCAGTTGTCCCTGCAAGGCACCATGGGAATGGCCGTACCTTTCTTAGTGCGAGGACCTATCACCACTTGTTGAACTCCCATAATCGAGATCAATAAATATTTTCGTTTTCTTTGGCCGAGTAAAACGATGTAAGAATAGTAGGGGCATGTCCTTACTTTTCGGTTGTATTCTCCATATTGAAGTTGGATAATAAAATCTTAGTTTCGAGCAAAAAATCTCTCTTGTGTCTCTTGCTCTTCCTATTAGTCTCTCTCTTGCATTAATTGTTGTTCTTCCATGCAAGTTATTATCTTGTCTCATCCCTCAGCCTGTTTGTAACCTAACCTATTCTGATTCAAATCATCAATGGCTGGACGACACCATCACCGCAACCGAAGGGGAAATGGAGACAATGAAGCCACTGCCCAACAAGCAGCGATGCTACAAATGATGCAAGGACTACTGGAGCAACAGCAGCAGCAGACAGCTGCCCTTCATCAGGAACTGCGAGAAAGTAGACATCAGCAAGCAGAGATTTTAAGTAAGGCACTAACCCCAGTTTCTCAAGGTTCGGCGGGAGTGAAGCAGTTCAGATCACTCCACCCTAAGACTTTTTCGGGGAAGGAAATTCCTTTAGAAGCTGAAGAATGGCTCAAGGGAACAGTGAATGATCTCAGTGCCGTTCAAATTCCGAAGGACGCGTGTGTGAACATCGCTAAGCTACAACTTACGGATAATGCCAGGATGTGGTGGGAGGCAGATGAAAGTAGATTGAAGGAGCCCATCGACTGGGGAACGTTCAAACAACGTTTTGATACCCAGTACTTTCCAGTCGTGGCACACTTAAGGATGGAAAGAGAGTTTATACAATTCCAACAAGGGAGCATGTGGGATAAGTTGGTGGACGAGTACGCTTTGGAGTTCTCAAGGTTAAGTCGGTTCGCGCATCATCTGGTGGCAACCCCAGAACTTTATGCTAAGATATTCCGACAAGGATTGGACCTGAAGACGCAGTCCTCTATGTCTTCTGCTACTCTTTCGACTTTTGATGAAATCTTAGAGGCGACGCGAAACTTTGAAGACCTTCAGAGACGCATGAGGAAGGATGATCGTTTGTCTAGCATTAAGCGACCAGCCAATCAAATTCTTGAGGGATCATCTTCCAGATTCAATGGAAGACAACAACCCAAGAGACCAGCAGGACCAACTATCTTCGGAAAACAAGCTGTTATATGCAACCATTGTGGTAGGACCGGACACTACATGAGAGACTGTCGCATTTTGAACAAACTTTGCATAGTCTGTGGGTCTCTGGATCATGCCATTGGGGACTGTCCTCAGAGAGGGAGACAATCAGGCCCCGTCAACAAGCCGGCTAAGTATGTGGCACCACACAGGGAAACCGAACACTTTCCGCCACTAAACCAACCGGTCAAGGGGCATCACCAAAGGGACCACCCTTGCCATCACAGTAGCGTGTTTTTCAGCAAGCGCAGAGGAATGGACCCAAACGCCAGACCTTCACTATGACAGCCGAGAAGACTGATGCCGCGTGGCAAGATAGCGGAGGTACTATTTCTTTTTCTCAACCTTTCTTTTGATACCATGCTTATTTATCCTTCAATGCAAATCTTAGTTAAACTCACCATAATTCTCCTAGTTTCCGTAATTTCGACCAGTTGCCTTTATGTTATAGCTCTCATGTTTTCCATCAATTCACATCTTTCCTTTAACTTCCAAACTTTTCTACCCGGAAGCAACTACTGATTTTACATTTTCTGATTCCTTATACCTAAACCCTTCAGAGACTTTACATGCATCAAGTGATACACCAACTCTCGGGAGCGACACATGCAGCAAAGAGGATTCCGGACAGCGTTACTGATTTTCGTGCCTAGTAGTGGCTACTCCTTTGAAAATTTTAAATATGAAATTATTCTAAGGAGGGTAGATCGTAATTATCACAACCATTCTTGCAATTCGTAGCAAACCCAGAAGTTTTAAACATCCACAACGATTTTTCGGAGAAAGGACTTGGTGGTGTGATGTATCAGCGCGGCGATATAGTTGCACATGCGTCAAGATAACTAACGACTTGTGGACGCAACTATCATGTTCAGATCTAGAACTGGCGATAGTAATATTTATCTTGAAGATATAGAAACACTATTCTAAGGAGAACGTGAGGACACGGAGGGTTGAAACACCTGAAGCAGATAATAGGGGTCAAGTTTTATATGGGAGAAGTGCCGATCGGTTGGGACGATCCTGAAGATGGAGAATTTGTAAGATTTAGATAATGGTAGAAAAAGTAGAGATGGTAATGCGATGAAGAGAGCGAGGAAGGCTCAGCCCATGACTCATCGGCCGTTTAATATCTTGGAAGGAGACAGTGGATTTGTGTATAGCCTAGTTCTGCTATTTTCTTTGGAGGGCGTGCATAATACTTTTATATCTCACAGTTAAGAGGGTATGCTGGCAACCCTAGTCATACTTTTGATCGTTCCGAGATCACGAAAAAGTTGGCGTAACCTACGAGCGGCAACCGGTCGGGATACTAGAAGAATGAAACTTTGAGGGACAAGACCATCCGGCCGGCTAGAGTTATGTGGAGAAAGAACTACTAGGCAGACATACACGGACGAGAGAGCGAGACCCAAAATTTTTAAAACACGATAATCCCTTCTTAGTGATTTTTCTTGACCTATCTTCTGAAATTTCGAGAAAGAAATTATTTTAAGGAGGGTAGATTGTAACGACTGTGTTTTCTAATAGCTAATAAAATATATTTTATTTAAATTTCTACTATCAAATAATTATTTACGTTTTTCGTTGATAGGAGAATAATTTTAAAGTAATAATTTTCAAAGCATTGAAATATGATTAAGGGATTTTTCTAAAATCTATTTATTGTTTTTCTAGGCTTAAAATATTTTAATAAAATTTTATAATGCCTTAAAAGACTCTAAATATTTTATTATCAATTAGGATTATAATTCGTGATTAAAAATATTTTTAAGGATAAACTAAATTTTTAAATAATTATAATAACTAGCTAAAACCATAGATATAGGGTATATTATTTAGTTTTAGCCCAAAATTATTTTTATACTAAACATAACAATAAAATATATTTTCTGAAATTTTTCCATAATTTTCCCGTATTTTTAACTATTTTTTTTAAAACCAAATTCATTTTTAAAATAATAAACAGTTTATTATTTTTTATTAATATATATATATATATATATATATATACATATATATATATATATATATTTAATCCCCTTGATCTGGACCGTTGGATAAAAGATCCAACGGTCCAGAGCCTCGCGGCGGCGTCCACGTGGTAGGGACCACACGAAAACGCGTGGTCTCCACACGCAGGTGCACGCGACGACGCGTGGCGGACACGTGGCGGCGGGCGGCGCGATCCAGACCGTTGGATCTTGATCCAACGGCTGACGCGAAGAGGCGGTGGCGGCTAATCATCAACTGATGATTCGCAATCATTGGGCGGCGTGGATTTTGGGGAATTTTAACGGATTTCTTGGATTTTATGGTTGGTGGAAAAACCCCTATAAATATTCACTTCAAACACTGATTTCTCACACCTCAGAACTCAAAAAATTCTGAAAAAAAATACCCATGCCTTCATATAGACGACGCCGACGCTACGATTCCAACCAAGTATCGAGGAAAAATCTGAGCGCGGAGCTATTGAGGATTTTGTACAAGCCTACGCTTTCAACCTATCGGCATTCGACTCAAACAAAAGGCCGGATCCGCCTCTCTCCCCTCATCTGTCGCCTACTTCTTTTTCAATAACCTTAGTTCCAACTTCTAATCATCAACCCCATATTAAAATAGTATTATAATATTCTTTCATGCTTATTCTTTTGTACCCCTTAATGATGATAATTTTAACCCATGATTAAAATGGTTTCCTTAATCACTCCTATATGCCAAAAAAATATTGCACCCTCGTACTACACGAAATGTGATATGCTTAATGTTATAACCCACGGGGTATCACTTCACCCCTCACATATCCACACTTACCCATACTACCAATTTGATCTCGAAATAGCGTACTTCCACAAAATACCCTCGTTTTATTAAAATGTTGTATTTGTTTAAAATATCCACCTGAGATAAAATATTTGGAATAAATGTTTTAGATACGATATATATATATTTTACTTACACTTTTCCACCAACTACTTTAGTTTTGTTAAAAATCCCTTCACCTTTTGAAAAGGGATAATACTAAATTTAAATAACGGCATATGATTTTTCCAAGTTAGCCCCTTTCACTCGAAAGGATATTTTTATATTAATTCTTCTTAGAATGTTAACTAAAGTTTAATGAGTTACCCTAATAAGAGGGTAATGTTTTACGCTAGTACCTCGTGGTTGATAGGCAATCGTTCTTGAAAAGGACACAAATCCTGTCGTCCATGTGGAGCGGTTGCCAACACGAACGTATTTTTAAAACGTTACCTCAAACTTAAAACACTATAATTTCATAAAATTATTATTTACAATAAAATACCTTAATCCATCCTAAAAAGAGATAATTTTATTTAAATACCTTGACCTTTACTAAAAGGTTATTTTCAACAATGACCATAGCCCTTATAAATGATATTTTCCAAAAGGATATCTAAAACTTTATTAAAAGATAATTTTCAAACAAATACCATGATCTTTTATTAAAAGGATATTTTCTCAGTAAAATATTATGGGTTTCCAAAACGATAAATATTCCAAACATCATGGTTTTCTTATAAACAATAAAAATAATTAAACACGACTATCCTTTATTAACTAAATGTTTTATAAGATGATATGAAATACATTACAAAGTTTAAAAGATAACAAGATCAAACGAGCGGTTGTGGAAGGCCATATTAAACGAGATCCACTTTTTAAATTTCAAGTTTATGACATACATGACACATGATACGGTTATGGTTAGAATGCGCGGAGCTAGGTATGGAATACTTATTGAGAAGATCCCGATATTCCAGATGACCAGTCCGATGTACGGACGACTATACATATATGAAGATCCCTGCAGGCAGGGTGACCATTCCAAAGTGTGGACGACTACTAACCCGATATTTGGGCGAATACTAACCCTATTTGAGGGCGAATGATTCAAAACGTGGATGAAATACAATGTGGAAATTCCATGCCTAGAGGTATACGCACTAACTCTAATTCGTCAAAACCTTTATACTGAACCAGGGGGATGGGTAGTTTGATTAGGCAAGGAGATTCGGAACTCGGATTCCCCTACTACTCGATCATGATCCCCCGAAGTGTAACGGTACATTTCACTTCCCCAGTTGTTGTTCCATGGCCACAATGGAATAATCGCGAGTATCCGGACCCTTGTTTAACAAACTAAAATGTTTACAATACGTATTGATACTCAGCACTAAACTCACATCATGTGCTATACCCACCTGTTACCTTATCTACCTTTCTTCATGAGACACGAGTTATTCAGTATCTTGGATGTGGATATTTTACCAGTTTAGACTTGTTGTTTATTATAGAACTGAAGGGTGGTAATACCTGTGCACTTGAGTGATATTCACGCTAGAAAAAGCTCCATCGTAGTCATGGGACACCTTTCGGGGATGTTCATACTACCACATTGATTGCCATCCCAGGCACGAACACCAGCTCATACTGCTTCCAGCTAGTCATGGGATACCTCAAGGATACGAGTATGTTCACCAGTCAATTCCATCTATACACACCTTGTTTAACCTGATCTAACTCTTAGACTTAATATTCGTTTGACTTGACTTGAACCTTTACCAAATATATACCTCTCACAACCTACTCATATTCACATATACATCTGTCAACATATTTAATTTGCATACAACCTCATACCTTTATACCCATGTACATCCTATTCATTATATTTATATACACCTGTTTGTTTCTATACCTACTTCCTTCTGAGGCAATCCTACCCGAGTATAACTCGCTGACGGACTTTCCTTTTCTTTCTTTATCTTTGGAATGTCCGTCAGATAAGAATGAGTATTATGGCGAGGATCAAGGTGTGAAGCCAACTTATGAAAATTATGCAGACTGGATGATGGAAGATTAGATAGATTTAATTTTTGTTTTTGCCCACATGTTTAGGGCTTTTGTTTCTCCTCGATGTAATTAAACTACTTAGTTTATTTTACTCTTTCTTTTGGGATGTAATAAAGTTTGGTTAATGGAAATAAATGCCTTTCGCTTTTATTACTTTGATTTTGGTACACACCCTGCATGTTAGATATTCATACGCTTAACGTAACTGTATTGAATAGACCACCTTCAATACAGTTAGGTTGCGGACTATGCCACATCATCCTTCTCCTTCTTTTGGGAAGCGGGGCGTGACATCTTGATTGTATTGTTTGTAATGTATTGTCTTGTAATTTGAATTGTATAGATGGATAACTTGACGAAATCATGATATCAGTAAATGGATGTAACTGGAGAATCATGTAGATGGAAGTATATCCATGGTTCGGTTCAGTCAATACAGCTTGAGTAGATTGAACATATTGATTATATGGATTCATGGATTCATATTGAATTGTAGTTTGTATTTGAATCATATTCAAGTCAGATTATTATATTGAGACTCAGTCTGAGTCAGAACAATTAGAAAAGAAATTGAAGTCTTGAATTAGGTTTTGGTTTTATCGGTAACCGCTGCACATGGGCGGCAGGATTTGTGTCTTTTTCAAAGACGATTACCGTGTTAATAATACTGTTTGTTAAGTTGTCTACCTTAAATAGGCAAGCACCCATATCTCCGGCTCCCTGAGGCTCAAGAGACTGGTCCTGCGTAAACCTATATTTACTAGGGTCCTTATTGTAATTTATATAACCTGAGGGGGTTTTATGTAAAAATAATTTTGTATAATTTTCAAAATACACCTCAAGTATTTTATTATCGTCTTTAGAGTTTTCATAGATGTAGATTTTATATTTGTGACATTTCTAGTGAGTAAAACCTAATTTTCATAATATATGGTATTTAATTGTAAAGTATTGAACTTGTATGGAATTGCATGGTATTTTCATGTAAGGAAATTCTTTTGATTTAGGAAAGTTGGAATATTTATATTATATCGAAAAGTAGATATTTTGATGACACACACACACACATACATATTTTTATATAAAATAATTTTAATTTATTATTTTTCTAGAAATCTCATTTTCTTAAGATATTTGTATTTTTAAATCTTTCGAGACTGTATGCTCCTTGCGGAGGTCTGCATCTCGCACTACTAAGCCCGAGGATGTGCGATAATCCGCACCATCCTAAACGGATTCCCTAAAATGGGTTGTAGCGACGCTTTGCAAAGATTTATTTAAAATACATAATCTTGTAGAAAAAGGTTATAATAATAAAAGGTATTTATGTGTAAAATTGTATTTTTCCGTATTTTATGTTCCCGAAAGGTATCGTGCTATGTTGCATATGAGTGTTGTGAGGAGGTAGGTCATTACCTCGTGATCTACTTAAAGGTATGGTAAGGAATTATGATGTTTAATGTCGAAACTAAACTACATGGTATTTTACTGAAAAAGTATGATAAAAATTACAATATGAAATATTTTGCTATGAAACTTATTCATGATATTTTTTAAATATTTAATAGTCAAGATGAAAGGGTTTAGTATGTTTGTATTTAAGAAAAGATGGAATTTTTAAGAAGAACCGAATCGGAAGTCGGATTAACTCCGCTTCCGTCGGGTTTTAGAAATAAAAGTTTTTAGAACGGAAAAGAGAAGAGGGAGAATGGACTTACGGGATTTCAGATTAGAGGAGAGGGAGAAGGAGTGGTAGGAGGTGCCGGTGTTTCGTTTCGTCGCTGGGAGCTCCTAGGGTCGTCTTCGGAAGTTCGCCGGAGTTTCGCCCTTTGCTAACTCCACTTGTACACTAAAGTTCTAGAGATTTTTCTTGAGAGTTTGGACAGAGTTTGTGAGTAAGGGAGTGTGGAATGGAGTGGTATTTATAGGAAATGATTAGGGTTAGGGTAGATGAAAGGGTGTGAGAAAATATATTAAAAATTGTATTAAAAATAGAGTTAATAGCTGTTTTTATTGGCTCTGTTAATATGCAGAGTTTTTAAACATGATAGGAGTTTCAAGAATACCAAAAGGCACAAGTTTCATGAAGGTCCAACTCGGATTCAACCGAGTCGGCCGCGCCGCCGGCCCGATCCGGCCGAGTCAGGCCGGGTCTGGGGGCCACGTGTCCCTTGCCGATTTGTCTACCCCCTGAGCCAGTTTGTTTTATATACGACTTTTGGTTTTTACGAGTTATGCACGTGTAGACTCTTGGGCTTCTAAAACTTTAAAAGAAAACTAATTAAAAAATAATGTGGCTAATGAGATTTGAACTCTGGTGCTTTGGTTCAGCAGTGCAAGGTCTTACCAGTGAGCTACAAGCTCATTCTTGCTATTAAAAAGCAAAACAAATAGTTATAGTACTCACAGGAAATGTAAATACCCCAAGCATACATTTACTTTAACTGAATTTTATGTACAATAAAATTGGAGTTGTTACATAAAGAGAGTGAGAAAGAGAAGAGAAAGAGGGGGAGAGAGACGGAAGGAACTTACATGCACAAACCGGTATCATTACTGGGCTTGTCTATCCGACGATAGCCTTGCGTTACCATCGAAACTTTTTTTGAAAGCTTTTTCATATTCTTCTTCGAGGAATCTAAATGAAGAGAGAGAAGGAGATGAATAATATTTTGTGAGAAAGAAAAAAAGGAGTGGAGTTGTTCTTCTTTCTAATAATTTTTTAAGAGAAAGAAGAATAAAAAAGTAAGATGAGTATATAAAAAAATTATGTCATATTAATTCAAATTAATATGAATTCATAATGGGAGTTAAAGAGAAATTGAAAGGGTGCCTATTCATTTGGAAATTAAAGAAAATGAAAGGTCTCATTTGTAGATTATGAGAGAGTAAAAAAAATAAAAACAATTGCAAGACCCAAGATTCAAATATGTGACCTATGGAATAACATTGTAAGGACTTAACCAATGAGCTACAAGATTGTTCATACATAAATTTAACAAGCATTAAATATTTGCTGTTGCTTGAAAAGAAAGTGGGATTTTGGGTTCATAGTTTTATAAAAGAAAATGAAAATGAGATTGGATTTAGGTTATGGGCTGGGTTAGGTCTTGTGTTTAATTTAAAAAAGATTAAGATTTAGTTTTAAAGAAATGTGTTTGGAAAAATAGATGGAATAATAAAATAATATATTTAATAGAAAACAAAATATATGGAAAATACTAAGAATAAATAAATACAATATTTTACTAAGGAAAAAAATACAAAGGTATAGTAATATTGGGGTCGGTACATCACCGTTGAATTAGCAATGTAAAAAATTCTATTGTCTGTAAACCATTAATTTTTCACCCACTAATTCAACGGTGAAAAGGTGGTAACATCACATGAAATTTGGTGTATCCACATCTTAGATGATAAAGATGAAGATGATGGGTGCCGATCGTCGAATAAAACGGTGGAGGGTGTAGTTTTTTGACGCCACCCGATGAAAAAGCATCCTAGGGCCTTTTCCCTCCATTATTCTCATATATATATGTGTGTGTGTGCGCGCGCGTGCGTGCACACACATGTGAGATGGCTTCTCCTTTTCTCTTATCTCTTCTTGTTCTTTGAAGAAGTGTGTGGACTTATGACCCACACATGTGAGTCATAAATCCACTCACTCTCTTTAAAAGAAAAAGAAAAGAAAAGAAAAGAAAAGAAAAGGTGATGAAGGATGAATGTTTTTAGCCATGTTTCCTTTCTTCATCACACTCACTCTTAGCTTCTTTTTCCTCCTCTCTTGAGTTTTTAGAATTGAGAAAGGAAAAAGGAAAAAAGAGAAAAATATAGAGATTAGCCACTACTATAGTGATCAATTCTTAGCAAGTCTTGTTCACTAGTTGCTTCAGTTTGTGTTTTAGTGTGAAACTAGAGTCTAAGTTAGGGTTCCTTCAGGTGAATCATTTCGAAGAGAAAAACCGGCTTCCAAGCTCATTCCCGGTGGACTTAGGAGTTAAAGAAGTGGCATAGAAGATGAAGGACACGACTACAAAGGTTGTAATTACTAGCCGAGTAGCTAAACTCCATCTTGTGATACTAGTTTAGTGTTTGGATTCGATTCTAGGTCATAGTAGTTCGTGCTCTTGTTTTGAAAATTTTTATTTTGTATTCCGCATTGGCTGCTAGTTTACGGAACAAGCACGAGCATCTATTTATAGGAGAGAGTTTTTCCTTTAAGTTGATCAAAAAAATAAAACCGCTTACATCTTCTTTTTTTGTTTTGATGATCCGCATAGATCTTCATGACCTAAAGTCTTGATCATTAATTTTGATAAGTTTTGACCAATGATTTGATTTCGGAAATTATTCTATTATGAGTTAAACATTAAATAATGTGCAAGTCTTTTGATGCAAGTGCAATAGTTATTGAAACCACATATACTTTTTTGTGTGTGTGCATGTATTAGAATATGATGAAGATGAATGATACCGATCATTATGAAAATTTACTATCTATTGACTCTTTGACCAATTATGAGTGTTATATTCTCGTATGTTAGCTCTGATTTATATATATCTCGTTTTAATTTAAGAAAAGAATTTACTTAAAGAATACTGTATTTTTTCCTTAAGATTATAGCCGATGAAAATGAAACTGTGTGTCCTGTGGCTTCCCCACAAAAAAAGTGAAATTGAGCGGTGGCCCGATGTACACGTGGGCTCTCCCTTGTTTTCACTCATTTCTTATGGCAACCATAGACCCATATAACTCTGAGAAGATGTTGATATATTAATGATGGTACTCATAAGTGGATACTCCCAGATCACGACACGTAGCAGATGACGTGTCATCCACTATACGGAGCTGGAATAGGTATGGTGCAATGGGGACTTTCTCCAGTGCCTCGCCTCCGAGGTAGCACCCGACCTTTTGGAGGCCTCCTCTGAGTACGTTCCCTCTTGTACCAACTGCTGGTCAATAGCTTGTCTCCAAGCTATCCTAGGGCTGAGTTTCCTCAGCCTCTGTTGCCGCCTCGACCAGCTCAGGAGCGGTAGCACAAAGCCCGAACTTCTCGGATTAAGCCTCCTCAACTTCCCTTTACTAAGCTTCCTTGCTCGTCTCTGAGCAATCCTATAACCGGGATTCCTCAGCGTCCCTGTTTGGCTGGGAGCATGAAGTATGAGCGTCCCCGTAACGGCTCCATGTATCTTGCTAAGACGAGATTCCCACCACACCACGTACTGCATCCCACGCTAGCGTATCTCGCCATTAATGAGCGTATATTGCCATTAACGAGCGTATTCCTCCATCAACACGAATATGATGTAGGGGCAAAACGGATGGCGAGAATCTCGTACCGGCTCGCTCCAATGTGATCCCTATATAAACCCTTGCTCCAGACGATTCAGGTAACTCGAACTCAATCCAATACGCCACTACCCTACCCAATTATTTCTCGGTACTTGATCGTCGGAGGGTCCAATGGTTGTTTCCTACCCCAGGACTTCCTTTACAGGTAGCTCAGCGTCAACAATTACCAATAACCTATTGAGATCCACACGCAACCTCCCGCTGCAAATCCTAATCGTTTAGCCCTGCCAGCTACAAGATCGATGGAGGACAACATTTGAGGGAGATTCCGACCTCCATCAGTTGGCACCGTCTGTGGGAACCACCATTTTCCACCCAAAAAAGTTGATCTTCCGTCTTCGATATGATGGCTAGCGTTCGAAATGAAGACCCTAGCATGAGCCATCCCGTCCTTTGTAATGGAGGTGGGGATGGTTCCATTCCTACTCCCAGCATCGTTAAAGCCTTATCGGCACGGATCGACCGACTGACAGCGATGGTGGACGTGCTCGCTCATGTCTAATCTCCTAGCCACGCTCGGAAAACCGCCGCCACTGCTCTCCAGAATGGCGGCTTGCATGAGGCAGCATATGGACGCGTTCAGGTCCTCAGCCTCGCTCGTGCCAACTTCGACACCACGGAACACCGGCGTGCCGATTTTGGCAGTCATGACCCCCATACGAGATGATTCCATGACTCATTGGGCGCCAGACAGTTCAACGCCGAGGTCTCAGGACCAACCAAATAGTCGCTTCAACACTCTCCGCGCTCCCTCGCCCTATGAGGCAACGTCGGTCAGGTCGCCTGATTCTAAGGAAGACCGACGTCATCGTAATCATTGAGACCGTGCCCAGGGTGTACGTCGGGGGGAGCCATGAAGGGTTCACCCTGAAGATCTGAGGAAAGTGATAGAGCAAAGCCGAAGCTGCTCCATCGCCCAAGACCGAAGCAGGGACAACAGGCACTCCGATTACGGAGAATTGTCGGGGTACCAGCAGCGAATCGAGGTCCTCAAGAAGAGGATCGAGGACATGCGGCTTGCCACCCGCTCTTCCGGCGCATCAGCAAAATACTTCGCGGACTTTCTCATGAAGCCCTTCACTGAGCAACTGCTGAGGGAGTGGGTCTCATCCTAGAATAAACCGCCCATAGTGGCTCTCTTTAATGAGAAGTCTGACACGAAAGACCACTTGGAAGCATTCACCGTGGGCATAAGCTTGCAAGATAACTCGGATGTGGCTCAGTACCGAGCCTTCCCTACCACTCTCATCCGGGATGGGCGAGACTGGTTCCGCGGCCTGACTCCGCGTTCAATCTCAACTTTCTACTAGCTGGCTACTCAGTTCCTCAGCCACTTCGTCGGCAACCGACGACAGAAGATGTCGGTTGTCTACCTGTTCACCATCAAGAGTAAGGATATGGAATCTTTCAAGGGCTATATCACCCGGTTCTACAATGCTCTCTTGGAAGTACTCATGCACCGAGACGAGACGATCATCACCGCCTTAAGATCCGGTCTTAGGCATAAATAGTGGCTCCGTTCTTTTGCATTGGCGCAACCTAAGACCATGGACAAGGCAAAAGTATGGCCCGAATGGGAGATCCAATTTGAATCTGAGGTGAACGTTAACCTTTCCCGTGGAGACTGGACGAACTGAAAGAAACAACACCGAGAAGAGAAAAAGAGGGCCGGTCATTCGAAACCCTATTCTCTGAGGTTTCATGAGTACACTCCTCTGATTATCTTTCAGGACGAGCTGCTAAAGGAGGCAAAGAGCGAGAGATTCTTCAAACTCCTGTCGATGATACAAAGGCTAGGCAAGTGACCCCGCGGCCCATACCGCACCTTTCATTGGTCACAAGGACACCCGACCGAGAACTGCAAACAGCTGCGTGATTACATCGAGGAGCTGATCCGCTTCGGGCACTTAGAAAAGTACCTATGAGACAAACATCAAGCAGACAGGGAGCAAGAAGACCAACCTCCTCCCGGAGAGCTGACGGTCGGACAAATCATGGTTGTCTCCGTTGGCTCAACTCCGAGCAACGGGGATACCCGCCATATTCGGCCGATCATGACCTTATATGCTCCCCCCTCTAAGAAGTACAAGAAGGTTGCTCCTATCGCGTTCACCCACGAGGACCTGTATGGTATATCCATCCTGCACAATGATCCCCTGGTGATCATGGCCCGGGTAAATCAATACGAAGTTAGGAGAATCCTCGTTGACTCAGGAAGCTCGGCGGATATCCTATTTTATAACTGCTTCTAGCGTATGGGATTAAACCCATCCGATCTCTAACCAACCTCATATGTTCTCTCCGGGTTTACTAACCACCCTATCCAAGCCGAGGGAACGACCACTTTCCCTTTCAACATTGGGGAGGCCAGAAGAACCTGAACAATGCCGATGAGTTTCCTCGCCATCCGGTTTCCTTCATCTTATAACATCCTCTTGGGTCTCTCCACCATAAACGCCCTTCAAGCT
Organism: Agapanthus africanus; assembly: GCA_030015575.1. Taxonomy (NCBI): domain Eukaryota; kingdom Viridiplantae; phylum Streptophyta; class Magnoliopsida; order Asparagales; family Amaryllidaceae; genus Agapanthus; species Agapanthus africanus. Next base: position 366,282,022 of record CM057338.1, read on the forward strand.
CAAAACTCGACCTACCACCTCACGCTCAAGTTTCCTTTGAGCGATGGTGAGATAGGCCAGACCTACGGAGACTGGCAAATCGCTTGGGTGTATCTCGCCACGACGGTGCCTAAGGATAAAGAAGTTGATCTGACCGACAGACCGTGCGACCTTCGGGAATCACTGGATACACATGATGACAAGAAGGATATCCGGGTTTCCCGGTAGAGGCCTTGTCCGAAGTCCCCCTCAAGGATGGAGACAGCAGCCGGACTATCCAGATCGGCCCCTTCTTGACTGGGGAAACTCAGGACAATCTTATCCAGTTCCTTCGTAACAACTCTGACGTGTTCGCTTGGACTCCCACAGATATTCCAGGGATCGAACCTAAGGTGATCTCATACAAGCTCGGAGTTGACTCAAAAGCTTGGCCGGTCCGACAAAAGAAAAGAAGTTTTGCACTTGTCAAATAGAAGGGGATTGAGGAGGAAGTGGACTGACCACTCAAAACAGACTTCATTAGAAATCTGGACTACTCAGCTTGGATAGCAAATATATTCATGGTCAAGAAAGCGAATGGGAAGTGGTGCATGTGTATCGACTTTACTGATCTGAACAAGCCTGCCCGAAAGACAACTATCCGCTCTCTCGGATAGATCAGCTGGTGGACAGCTCGGCCGGTCACGAGCTGCTGAGCTTCATGGAAGCCTTCTCCGGTTATAATCAAATCCGGATAAACTCGGCTGACGAAGAGCTCACCGCTTTCACCACCGATCGAAGGGTCTATTATTGCAAGGTAATGCCCTTTAGCCTGAAAAACGCTAAGGCAACGTATCAACGGCTGGTCAACAAGCAGTTCAAACTATAGATTGGAAGGAATATGGAAGTCTACGTCGATGACATGCTCGTGAAGTCCACCCAGTCAGCCGGGCATAGCACGAACCTTGGTGAAAACTTCGAGGTCCTGCGGAAGTATAAAATGAAGCTGAACCCAGCCAAGTGTGCTTTCGGCGTCACAGGCAGAAAATTCCTCGGATTCATGGTTATCCACTAAGGAATCGAGGCAAACCCGAAGAAGATCCAATCCATCATTGACATGAAGATACCCAAGAGCAACGTAGAAATCATGCGACTCACAGGCATAGTGGCTGCTCTGAGTCGATTCATGTCCAGATCCGTGGAAAAGTGCCTACCTTTCTTCAAAGCCTTAAGGGACATCCCAGGGTTCGAGTGATCCGAGGAGTGTCAAGTAGCCTTTAAGCAGCTCAAGGCTCATCTGTCGATGCCACTTCTCACCCGACCAGCTGGAGGAGACGAGCTGCTGCTATACCTGTCCATCTCCGATCAAGCAGCCAGCTCCATGCTCATCAAAGAATCTGAGGGAATACAGATGCTGGTTTACTACATCAGCCACATTTTCAAAGACGCGGAGATCAGGTACCCGCCCATCGAAAAGATAGTCCCGGCGCTCGTCGTCGCCTACAGGAAACTTCAACACTATTTCTAGTCTTATACAATCATTGTTCTCACCGACCGACCCCTGGAAAACATCCTCGGTTCCCTTGAGTCATCAGGCCGCTTGGAGAAGTGGAGATGGGAGCTGTCGCAATTTGACATCTAGTACCGACCAAGGGAAGCTATTAAAGCCTAGGCCCTAGATGATTTCATGGTCGAATACACCATTCTCAACAGAGAAGAAGCACCGACACGAGATCCAAACCCACAACACTTGGTCGAAGAAAAACCCGGTCCGATGCCGGACTGGGTATTCTATGTGGACGGTTCCTCTAAGGAGGAAGGAAGTAGGTTGGGCTAGTCATCCGCGGCACCAATGAAGCCGAGATGGAATATTCTCCGCGGTTTGATTTCAAGGTCTCGAACAATGCTGCAGAATATGAAGCTTTATTGGTCGACCTACGAATTGCCTCGGGGGTGGGGCTAAAGAAAATCAGAAATCGCAGCGATTCTGCATTGGTTGTCGGTCAAGTGACCGGACGATTCGAAGCTCGAAAACCAATCATGATGAAATATCTCGCTGAGGTGAAAAGGCTACGGAAATTTTTTGATGAAGTCCAAGTGGAGCAGGTTCCCCCAAGTATGAACGTCGAAGCCGACACATTGAGCAAGCTCGCCTCATCCTATTCGGCCAACCACAAGAGGAATATCCTTTTCGAGGTCTTGCCGTGATCTAGGATTGAAGATACATAAGTGATACACAGGGTCTACACCACTCAGGAGAGCATCCTGGATTAGAGAAAGCCCATAGTGGAATACCTTAAGGATGGAACGCTCCCCAAGGGCCGAACGGAAGCGCGCAGGCTCCACATGAGAGCTTGTCACTTCATATGGAGCAAGAGTAACTTGTATAAAAAATCATACACCCAGCCTTTACTTAGATGCATTGATTCCGACGAAACCGAGTACGTTCTCCAAGAAATACATGAAGGAGTCAGAGCCGCACATCTGGGGGACCCGTAATCTGATCCAAAAGACGCTGCCACAGGGTTATTATTGGCCGACAATCCATACCGATATAGAAAATCTCATACGGAGGTGTAAGGCATGCCAACTCTTCGGCAGCATTCCTCGGTTACCAGCCACAGAGCTAACGCCGCTGAGCTCCCCTTGGCCGTTTGCCCAATGGGGAATGAACATGGTTGGCTAGCTTCCCAAAGGTACAGGGGGCACAAATATATTCTCATCGCCGTGGGCTACTTTACAAAGTGTATCAAAGCCACACCGATAAGAAAGCCGGATGCAGCCTCCACAGTGAAGTTCCAATAGAATAACGTAATTGCATGATTTAGAATTCCGAAGTGCATCATCAACGACCACGGAACCACCGAGAACGAAAAAGCCAGAGAATTCTGCAGTGACCACTACATACTGATGATGTTCTCCGCGGTCACTCATCCCCAGTGCAACGGGCAAACCGAGGTAGCAAATCGAAGTGTCATCCGGAGCCTCAGAGACCGCTTGAAGAAAGGCAGGGTGGATGGGTCGAAAAATTGCCCTGGGTACTATGGGCATTGTGTACGTCGAAGAAGACATTTACGGGGAAAATCTCGTTCAGTCTCTGCTATGGCACCGAGGAAATGGTCCCCGCAAAAATCAGTCTACCTAGCTATCGAGTCGAGCACTCCGACGACAGAGCCAATGTCTTAGCCCTTCTAAGCAACCTGGACATCCTTCTGGAGAAGAGAGACCGAGAACAAAAAGGATGGCCGCATATCAGCAGCAAACCGTGAAAGGTTCCTAAGCACCCTCACTATGTTTTCTAGGGTATCAAGCATGCAATTTTAAAAAACCTAGAGTGCTAAGCAACCCATAACTAAGGATCTAATTAGAGAATTAGGGTTCAACTAACATGTAAACTACTTTACACTAAGTGAATTTGGAATACAGCCTTTGTAGACCGGTCTTTCACTTCAAAAGCTTCGTGTAGGGGTCCTTCACTTCGAGGCCGAAGATGATCTACGTCGAAGAATCTCTAACTCAAGCTATCTCTTCACTAATAGAGAATTAGTGAAGCAAACAACCTATACTAAATGGCTAGTCTAGTGTAGATTGGTGAAATAGGAATTTTGCTCACTTTAGAATTATTTCTCTCTCTCTCTTTTTCTTCTCACTCAAAGCTAGAGAGCAATGGAGAAGATGAAGAAAATGAACTTTAGAATAATCTTATGTGAACCATGGGTGAGTAAATATCTCATATAACTCATGTAGAGACTAAACCATGGCTAAAGATAATGGTTAGGTTAATAAATATCTAGAGTAAAACAAAATTAGTGGACCAAGTCAATGGATTCTCCAAGCTTCTCCAAGCTTCAAGTCATGACTAATTACCACCTAATTTTGATTTATCCCTTAATAAATAAAACCCCACATTATCTTAAGTGTGGTGTGAGTCTCATACACCCATGTCCAATATATCATCTAGCATGAAACAAATCAAATACATTAATATATATCACATATATATTAAATGTATAAAGAGAAAACATTTTCTTAAGTGAGCTAATATTAGTTAATGTATATTAATATATCAAATATATAATTACACATTAAATTATTAAATCAACACTTGATTTAATAACCCGGCTGTATCACATACAACCGACTAATATCATTTATATGCATATCACATATACATATAACATATCATTGAATCAACACTTGATTCAACAATCCGGTTATATCACATATAACCTATATCGCGAGATTGGAATACGGTATCACATACACGTATTTATCTGGCCCTGCACATATCACATATGTGCCCTACTTCGTTTCGCATGAGCTAGGAAACCTCTGTGTAGGACTTTAATGACTCGTCAATACGCCGGTAGTGGGTGATGATCATATCAGTCACCCACAAGCCGTCGGCGGTACTAGCTGGACGTAACGGCTACCCGGGTATTGAGCGATCAGAAGATCAACAAGCATGCTTGTCCATACTCCTGTGAATCCAACAGTAACACTACCGTACAGTCCGGTCTCTTCTTCTGATATGTCGCATATCTAGTTTAGGGGTGGTAAAAGTCAGACCCCAGTAACTTGATAAGTCATGTCGATATGAGGCTCATAAAGGGTCGAGAAACTACTGATAACACTTACCAGTAAATATCCGTATCAGCCCTGGCCAGGGACTTCCTGTTATGGCCAATTGAGCACAGCGCAACATCAACCCCCAATACCAGGAGAGACGAATCCCCTCCTATCGCTCATTGCCTCTATATGACTCGGGACTGTACCTAAAAACCACCATTTTGCATGCTCTCTTGAACGTGGTAAGGTGGAAATCAAAGCACAGTGGGAATCACACAAGACTCTATAATGATCTCGGGTCTACAGACTAACCTGTACCAGTGTCACCAGTGAACCGCTATCTGACGTCATCATCTAGGTGTTGTCGACGAGTCCTGTTCAGTGTATCCAGTCTCTATTGAGCACCCAAATACCATCTTTGATGTCAAACACCAATGGATATGGGATCATCCATTGCCCATCAAATGGGCCAAGAAGCGTATATGCTAGTCTACTCTGGAATATCGATGCCCCGTCTCGATACACCCTCGACTAGGAACAATTAAAGGATGAACTTATGGACTACCCTGACCCCACTAGTATGATCTCTATCATAGTCCTGGTAATCAAGTACACATCCTAAGGGCTTTATCAACATGTTAGAGTAAGACAGTATCACAATACAAGTGTACATGTTAAGATAAAGAGCAACCAGATAGCATACTGTCATGTTGAGAAAGAAAGTCTTCTCTATATATGTCCAAGCATCCATTATAATATACAATCATATACAACAATGGCCTCTAGGGCATACATACAATGAACAATCTCCCACTTGCACTAGGGCCAGTTGTTGTAGTATCTCATACCCAACATCCCGAAGAGTCTCTCAAATTGTATATGGGGAATGGCCTTCGTGAGTGGATCTGCCGTGTTATTCTTCGTGTCAACTCTCCTGACCTCAATCTCTCGGCGATCAACTATCTTCCGGATCAGGTGATACCGCCTCAGAATATGTCTGGATCGCAGATGGGTCCTGGGTTCCTTGGCTAAAGCCACAGCCCCATTGTTATCACAATACAAAGGTATTGGATGCTCGATGGATGAAACCACTCCAAGTTCAGTTATGAACCTTTTCATCCAGATAGCCTCTTTGGCAGCATCGTTGGCAGCGATGTATTCAGCCTCCATCGTCGATTCTGCCACGGTTTCTTGCTTGAAACTCTTCCAACAAACCGCCCCTCCATTGAGGATGAAGACAAAACCTGAGACTGACTTAGAATCGTCCTTATCACTCTGGAAGCTCGAGTCGGTAAAGGACTCCACTTGGAGTTCACCGTTACCATACACCAAGAATATTTTTTTAGTCCTTCTTAAGTACTTAAGAATGTTCTTCATAGCTGTCTAGTGATTCTCCCCAGGATATGATTGATACCTTCTTACAACACCTAGTGCATACGCTATATCCGGTTGGGTACATAATATCGTGTACATGACAGACCCGACTGCCGAAGCATAGGGTATACCTTGCATGCGAGCCCTCTCCAAATCAGTTTTGGGGGACATCTCTTTAGAGAGAGTGATTCCTGAGATCGTGGGTAAATTTCCATGCTTGGAATCCTCCATACTAAACCTCTTTAGTATGGTGTCAATGTACCTGGATTGGGACAATCCTAGTATCCATTTAGATATATCTCTATAGATCTTAATCCCCAAGATGTAGGAGGCATCACCCAGATCCTTCATGGAGAATCTTTGTGATAAGAAGAGCCTGACCGAGTGTAGCATAGGAACATCATTTACTTCAAGAGTATGTCATCCATGTACAATACGAGAAAGGCGACCTTACTCTCTGCCACCTTCTTGTATACACAAGGTTCATCTACGTTTTTGACAAAGTCAAACTCTTTGACTGCCACATCAAAACAGATGTTCCTACTCCGCGATGCTTGCTTTAACCCGTAGATTGATTTAAGCAGCTTGCAAACCTTTCCGCTGCTCCCACTGTCCACGAAGCCCTTTGGCTGAGTCATGTACACGCTCTCTTCTAAACCACTATTTAGAAAGGCGGTCTTAACATCCATCTGCCAGATTTCGTAGTCATGGTATGCAGCGATAGCAAGTAGGATCCGGATGGACTTAAGCATAGCCACTGGAGAAAAGGTTTCATCATAATCCACACCTGGTCATTGACGAAAACCTTTTACTACAAGTCTAGCTTTGAAAGTCTCAACTTTTCCATCTACACCAAGTTTTTTCTTGAAGACCCACTTACTCCCGATAGGTTTTACCCCATCAGAAGCATCTTCTAAAGTCCATACTTTGTTGGTGTACATGGATTCCATCTCAGATCGCATTGCATCCAGCCATTTCACAGAGTCTCCACTCGTGATGGCCTGCTCGAAACTAGTTGGGTTATCATCTTCCATGATGCAATCCTCGCTCCCACCATCAATGAGAAAACCATAATATCTCTCAAGTGGATGAGGAACCCTACTGTTTTCCCCAATCAGAGCAAAGCTCTGTTTGAGTTTCAAAAATTCAGAATTTGAAGCAACGCTTCAAATTCCTTGCGTTGCGCGCAACGCGCCACGTGTCAAAAACTGATACGTCAGCGCAGCGCCCAAGGCAGCGCACCCAATCAGAGCAAGGCTCTATTTAAAACAAAAATTAAAGGAAGCAACGCTTTAGTTGCGCAAGTGCTGCGCTGCGTGACATGTGTCAGCGCAGGTGCGCAAGCGCAGTGGCGCAAGCGCTGCGCTGCGCGACACGTGTCAGCGCAAATCTGCGCTGCGTGACACGTGTCACGTGCTGTGGCGTTTGCGCCAAACAGAATTGAAATTCTAGTAAGATCCTTCTGGTCTTGTTAAAACAAGAAGATTGCCTTCTGTAAAATAGAAACCCTTGGATAAAAGATCCAACGGTGGGGAAAATTTCCCAAATCACTCAGAGAATGATCTCTTTAACAAACCTAACAAATCTATGGGCACTATATAAAGACCCTTAAACCCCAACTCAAAACATCATCAACATCAAGAATCATCAAGAACTTCAACTCTGAAGAAACTTGAAAAGAGACTCAAGAAAAAGGTAAAAACCTTTAAAATAGAAGAATTTCTTCTGAATAAATCATTGACCTAAGAACAAAATCAATGATCTTCAATAAAAAACAAATAATAATAGTGCTTTGCACTTTTTTATGAACCATTGGTTCTGGAATCTTAAAGATTCTTTTCTTGAATCCAAAATTGGATCAAGTTATTGAAACAGTGCCTTGCACTTGCAAAACTGCACTATTGCGCTCCTGGGTTGGCGCAAGCCACCAGAGAGCGCCACGTGTCAGCACTAGAACCACTTGCGCTATGCGCTTTTAAGATAGAGTATTGCTCTCTGAAATTGGCGCAACTCACCGGAGCGCGCCACGTGTCAGCAGTGTAACAGCGCAGCGCATTGCGCCTGCGTGACACGTGTCACCACCACAAGCGCTTGCGCTCAATGATTGGCGTAAAGCGCCTGACAAATGCACTGCATTGTTTACTGAAGGGCCAGGCCCAAATCAAAAAGGCCTAGCAGGCCAAAATAAAAATGCAATGCATTATTTTAAAAAGGGCAGAGCCTAAACAAAATAGATGCTCTGCATCATTTATAAAAGGGAAGAGCCCAAACAAAACAAAAAATGCAGTGCATTATTAAAAAGGGGCAAAGCCCTAGCACAGGCCTAATAGGCCAAAGACAAATAAAAATGTTGAACATTTTTCAACTGGACTTAGCCCAATCATGGCCGTAAGTCCTCAAATTAAATTGACTGAGCACGGCTGCTCTCCTAAATCAATTTATATCCGGTTCGAGGGTACATCTCCGAACTCCCCTGATACCTATCGTTGTAATCCTTCAACGACGTCAGAGAGGTGTCGGGTCCCGACAATCACACATCAACACGGACTGTGGGGTCCTTAAACCCACGGACTTATGCGTCCTTAAACCAAGATACAGACTGTGAGATCCTTAAACCCACGGACTTATGCGTCCTTAAACTAATGGACTACAATGTCCCTAAACTAGCAATGGACCACTACGTCCCTAAACTAGAACAATAGAGCTCCCAAATGCTCTTTTGTCAGATCTAAACGATCCCGTTTAAGTTGATCTTAGCCTCAAATATGGCTAACGTATCTTTAAACATTCGAACAGACTTTAGTCCCTAATTGGACTATAAGACCCATCTCCGAACTCCTCTGACACCTATCATTGTAATCCTTCAACGACGTCAGAGAGGTGACGGGTCCCGATGGCCATGCATACAATGGACCACTACGTCCCTAAACTGGAACAACAGAGCCCCCAAATGCTCTTTTATCGGATCCAAATGATCCCGTTAAGTCGATCTTAGTCTCAAATCGGACTAACGTATCCTTAACGAACGTTTAAGTTGATCTTAGTCTCAATATGGCTAACGTATCCTTAAACTAAAACACCAAATCCAAATCTAAGTAAATACGGATTTGGACTAATCCACGTCCTACGGGCGACGACATAACTTAGTCTCCGTATACAATCCACGGGCGTCCATAAACAAAATAAACACACACGACACGAAGTGAAATTCTGGAGAAGGAGAAAGTGTCTACCGCGACGCGGTAGCGTAATTAACTGCAGGGGCTTGCGCCTGCAGGGAAGAGCGTCCCTACAATCAAAAACCCCTCAAGCAAAGGGGAATCTGACGAAGTTTGCTACATCGGCCGCATCCGTCTAAACCTCCGATGCACGGTGCCATAAATCAACTTGGCATCTTTGGAGAGGTAGACGGATAAAGCCAATTAGCATCTGCCCCGAATCTCAGGCAAGACGTCCAGTCTCGACCGCCGTTCGGAGGGGAACAGATTCTGGCACGCCCGGTGGGACCATTTGCTCTTTCCACTCCACACTTCGTGTGTCTTCTTCGCGAACGAATCGCGATTTGTTAATGGTTGCCTTTGTATTTCAAATTACTAAGATTTGGTCTTTTGCCTGGCGCAGAAATCAAGCAACGATGGCCTCTAACTGCTCGAAGTGCCAATGCAACCGACGCTCAGCCTCACCTGGAGGCGTAGCATATGGGCCTCAAGCGGCCTCCGTCCTTACTATGCCTGTGGAGCAAGTGACTCAGGCTACTACTGGCCTGTTCTTCGGGACCATGCTCCCGCCAGCAAGCTTCACCATCCCTGTGCCCATACCGGAAGCTTCAAAGAAGTTGGTCTTCGATCGACTTGCTACTCCCGCGGCCCCTCTCAACGGGTTGTCCAACTCCTCGGTCTTCTCCAGACTGAGCCTGAACGCCAAAAGGCCCACCAAAAAGCCCATGATACCTGAGAAGGCCATCCCAAAGAAGACGGCTGCTCCCGAAGTCGCCAAGGCGGCTTCTCCTGTCAAAGAGTCAGTCTTTGCAAGGCCGACTATTCCCACTCCTGCCCCTGCTCGAGGATCTGTCTTTGACAGATTGAATACCACTACTCAAAGGACAATCTCAATCTTTAAGAGGCTGGCACCAGCGGCGCCTCATTCAGACAGGGGGCAAAAAGAAGCTGTCTCTGTCGCCGAACTAATACCGACAACTCGTCACGCCCGACGACGCCACTGGCGCCGGATAAGGAGGACTGGGGGCAACTCCCCCTCTGGGATAACTCCGCCAGCTCCAACGGTGGAATTTAATGCTGCCGTTCCAACTGGGAACAGCTTTGAGCTGCTGAACAGGATACGGAGAAATTCGCCAACTGCGGTGCTCAAAAGGTCACCTCCACCGGTAAAGACCGCCATGGAAGCAGAACCAGAAAAGCCGAAGCAGTCTCCTCAACGGCTGTCCTCCAGGATCTACAAGACTTAGCGACGAGTCAAAGAATCGGTGATTGATCCGAATTTTTCTTGCCAACACAAGAAGTCGAAAGGTCGGCAGGAAGAAAATCCTTTTGTCAAGCAACGAAAGACGACGACCGCTTGGGTGCCCAAAGCAACGGCCCCTTCAACTTCGACGGCCTACAAGCGAAGAAGGCGGGAGAAAGTCCCCACGCCTGCGGCGAACGTCAGAGGTGGTGAACCCAAACGCCCTAAGTCCGGGGGTATTGTAGTTCATACCGTCTATATGGCGTCTGGTAAAGAGGACAACCGTGCATCTACAGGTCATCGACCGCTTACACGGTCAGTGACCAAAGCTCATGAGCAACAGCAAAAGCTCCAGGAGATGATGAACGCGATGGCCGCACTCACTAGGCCAAAAGAAAGCCCTGAAGCGTCCTCAGATGAACGCCAGGAGCAAGAAACTGACGCTGAATTCCTTCGTCGGATATTGGAGAAGAAGGATAAAGAGGCTGCTGAACAAGCAGCTAACATAAAGCGTATGGCCCTCCTGTTCCAAGACATGGTGGGAATGATGATCCAACAAGATCCTCCAGCTGAAGATCCCCCGATCGTCCTTGAAGACGATATGGGAGAAACGTCAAATCCTCCATCCGCCCTGTCAACAGCCAAGGAGGAGACAATCTCCAAAGCTGACTTGGACGAGTATATAGCCCAATAAATACGGGTTCATCATGCGACTGAAGCAGCCGGTCAGGTCGTAAAAACAGGACGACCATATCCGAGTTGGTACGATCAAATCAAGTACCCGCCGGGCTATACAATACCCAAATTCCACGTCTATAAGGGGACGGGCAATCCCCACCAGCATGTCGCCCAGTTCAGGGCACTTTGCGGCAACACCGGCGGTGATGACAAACTGTTGCTTCGCCAGTTCATTGGTAGCTTATCGGATACAGCATTCGAGTGGTACCCCGAGCTCCCAAATGACTCTATCAAGACCTTCGCGGAGATGGAGCTGCTGTTTACCCAGCGTTTCGCAAGCGCCAGCGAACGCACCCTGATGACGGCATTGATTAATGCCAGGGTGAAGCCGGGCGAGACATGGGTCCAATATGCTATACGGTGGCGGAACTTATGGTCAAAATGCGAGCAACACATTGAAGAAGCTCCTGCAGTGGGTATGTTTGTGGGAACCCTTGATCCGCAAGCAACCATCTCGCAATTTATGATGTTCTTCAAACCGACTACCTTCCAGGCCCTGATCGACAAGCTAGCGCAAATGGATCAAATGGGCCATAGACCTCCCCTTCCAAAACCGGACTCCCGAAATAAAAAGGGGAAGGGAAAAGCGATCGTTTGCGCTAATGCTCAACAACAGCCGAGCAACTCGAAGCCGGTTGTTCGTCAAAATAATATGCGTCCGCACGTACCCCTTAAGGAGAGGCTAGGACGTCCTTACTCGTTTCCCCGAGATAAAACGAGAAGATTATTCGAGCTGGCGTTGTGCAACCGACTCATAAGTCTGCCGGATCCAAAACGTCCGTCGCAACCAAATGATGTCAATGAGCCCAACTACTGTCCCTATCACCGAGTACTGGGTCATCCGATCGAAGATTACTACGTCTTCAAAAATTGGATTGAAGACCAGTACCAACAGGGCAAGTTCGCGTTGTCCGACAGATGGAAGGTGAATCCGCCGCAACCTCACGCCTCTAAAAGGATGAATACACCGGGGGCAACGTGCTCTCTCATTGAAGAAGCCCCATGGGAGGTCGTATTATTAGCTAAAACAAAGAGGATGTTGAACGATCTTCAAATATGCCCAGCGATCAAGTGGAAGAACCCGTTGGAACCTCAGATCATTGAAGGGATGTTGAAACCGCGTCCAACTCCAAAGACCGATGGTGGTGGCCCAAGCGCTCACAACCAGCCGTCAAAATCTTCGAAGAAGAAGAAGAAGAAATCCAAGAAGCCTGTGAAGCCTGGCGACAAGCGCACAGACTTACAAAAATAAATTGACGCGCTGGAGGAACACAACCAGAAAGTACGGACTCCCATTACGCTCCAAGAGTTCCTCAACCACGTCTTTCAAGAGGAAGATGAGGAAGAAAGTTCGTCGGATAAATCTGAAGAATACGTAGCGAGCTGTCATGTGATTTCCCATTCATTCACGGACGATGAGGAGACTCCTTGCACTGAAAAGATGGGGGCAGATCCTGAATCAAAAATTCTTGGGCCATCAGATGAAATAATTGACGCATTCCCCAACGAAACTCTGTTGAAAACTAAAGCTGATCAGGAACGCGAGATGGCTGTATTTGAAAGGGCCAAGCACCAGCGACTTGATGAAAGAACTGAGACACTTCCGCTGGAGCAAAATACATCCACTGCGGATAAAAGCAAATTCAAGATGAGGAAAAGGTTTGCTAAGGCCATATCAATGGGCATGAAGCTACCATCTTCTGAAGGAAACATTACTGGTTAAGTGGAAATGCACCCCTCCTACTGCTTGTATCATCGGAAGATTTCACACCCCACCGAAGAGTGCAAAGCTTTCGATAGATGGTGGTAAGGATATGTTGCTCACCGACAACATTTTAAGCGGGAAAAGCGCAAAACTCGTCGGGAGCGGAAAAATACGACCAAGGGGCTTAACAGAACTACCGGCGATTGTCGCATGATTAATGCCGGGGGATCGCAGGTGCTCACATTCGGGAGCGATTCTGACGAGGAAATGGCTCTTAACCCCTTCTTTAAAGAGTCCACCTCGGGAAAAGAAGAAGAGCAGAAAGTCTGTGAAAATATCCGGCTGCGTAATCGGACGCTGCCCGAAAAGAATCTCGGACCCTCAAACAAAAAAGATAAAGGGAAAAAAGGTCTCTGAAGATATCGTCTTAGATGACCAAGTCATAGAAGAGCTAACTGCCAAGGACCCACCACAGAAAAATAAGGTGGATTACAACGTCTTGGCGCATCTAAGAAAGCTACCTTCACAGCTCAGCATTCTTGACGTCCTTTTTCTATCAAAAGAGGCGAGGGATTCATTAATCAAGGCACTACAGGAGCCGGAACAATTCCAAGCTTTCTTGGCCGAAGAAAAGATGAAGGATGAATTGGAGGAAGTGCATACGGCTGATGTCACTTTTGGCGATGAAGACCTTCTCCTTGGGACGTGCGAACACAATTGCCCCCTTTATGTCTCAGGATACTGCCACGATATAAAGATAGGCAAAATCCTGGTCGACAATGGATCCTCCGTTAATCTCCTCAAATGTGCGGGTGTTAAAAGAAATCTGCATGAGCGTCCAGCACCTTGCTCAGGACAAGATCACCATCTCCGGGTTCGACTCCCAATCATCAAGAACTCTTGGGTCTGTGATACCGACGCTACGCTTTGGGCTACTCGTCACGGACATTAAGTTCCACGTCATAGATGCCAAGACATGCTACAATGCTCTGCTCAGCCGACCATGGTTACACGAGTATAATATCATCCCGTCTACACAGCATCAGCGTATGAAATATTTTAAGGATGGTCTCGAGTATACCGTGATGGGAGAACTGAACCCGTTCTCCGTGAATGAAGTCCGCAAATATGAAGATGCCAAATACTTTTTACCGGATTTTGAAGACACAGAGAGGTGTCACAAGCCGGAGAACAAAGCTAATGCCACCATCCCTGTCTTCGGCAGTGATACCGAGGAGGAAGAGGAGATAGTTTATTCGGGTCCACCCCAATACAACAAGCCGGGACCATCCGCTCCTACGTTGATCTTTGGTAGTGACTCGGAAGATGAGGTCCATGCTGTATTCTCTGCTCGGCCTTCAATACAAACATTCGCTGACGAAGAGCAAAGTCCGCAAGTTGCCATGGTTCCACTTAAACACCAAAAAGAACTGGATGCGCTTGATATCTACAGTATAGAGGAGCTGCGGACGTTCTATATCCCTCCCAGGCGAGAAAGCGAAAAAGCAATTCTATTCTACCGCTCTGAGGAAACCAAAGTGGAGAAAGAGGTCTGGCACGGTGCGGATCCTATGCTTGACAGGCTTCAGCCCATCCGTCTCCCCAGATATTATACAGAAGGCTTGAAGAGGCTGCTAAATGCCAAGGGATATCCTTTAAACAGACCGCTCGAAAAGCCAAGTTCTATGACAAGGTCTGGAACGTCTCCGGGACTCAGCACAAGTTGCCTAATAGGAGAATGGAAACAATCGGGCTTGGATACATTCGGTCCAGGAAACGAGAGCTACTCCACGGTTGCTACGTCGTGCATGACTTTGATGAAGAAGCGGATGCTCAATGGGAAGATGCTAATCCTGAACCAGTAAAAGTTCCTGATGCAAAAGTGCCCAGTCCGTCGTTCGAAGAGCAAATGGACAAGCTTATAAGGGAAGCCGGTCAAAAAGTCCGAGACGATCATAACCGCGAAATGGCCATCTACGAGAAATCCAAAACGCAACGCCTCCTCCAACAGGCCGTAAAAGATGAAAATGCCGCTCCCTGTCAACCTATTATAAAAAAGGCTCGACGCAGAGGCAGAAACAAGTCGAAACGCGAAAAAGGCGCTCAACAGCAATAAAGCGGGACTAAGAAGCCACGCAAGTGGGAATCGAGCGGTTTCGATCTATCCCTCATGAGGAAAATGGGTCGAGCGTACTCTTTTCCACGAGACAAGACGAAGAAGATACTTGACCTCACTCTAAAACATCAGATGCTTACACTGCCGGGGTCCAAACACCCCGAACAAGCAAGCGAAGCCTCTCACCCGGACTATTGCCCTTATCATCGAGTGATAGGGCACCCTCTCGAGGACTGCTTCACCTTTAAGAATTGGGTTGAAGATCAGTATCAACTTGGCAAGTTCGCTCTGTCTGACAACTGGAGGGTAACGCCGCCACAGAAGCATGAACCCAAAGCCACGAGAGCAGAACCAGTTCCACATTGGGCTTGGAAGCGAATTCGTACTTGTCACATGATAACAATATCAAACGAAGAGCCCGAGAATATGGATGACCTTCCCTGGTGCTTCGAAAACAGCGATGATGAGGTGATCTCAGAATTTCCACCAGTGCCAAAAGAGCTGGAAGATGGAATCCATACCACCGCAGATAACCTTAAGAAAATTGAGTTGGGGACGTCGAGTGACCCGCGACCGACATTTTTCAGCGAGCTGCTATCTGAAGAAAGGGTGGCTTCAATAAAAGACCTGCTTATGCAGCATAGAGATTGCGTCGCATGGAACTATTCCGAAATGCCGGGACTAGATCTAGAAATTGCTGTGCACAAATTGGCAATATCTCCGGACGTCAAGCCGGTCAAACAGGCGCCAAGAAGAATGCGGCTCGAGCTTGAGATGAGTATCAATGCTGAGGTTAAGAAGCTGATCGACTCTGGCTTTATCCAGGAGGTTCAGTATCCCGAATGGATCGCCAATATCGTCCCGGTGATGAAGAAAAATAGGACGGTGCGCATATGCGTAGACTTTCAGGATCTCAATAAAGCTTGCCCGAAGGACGATTTCCCGGTGCCAGTCACCGAACTGATGATAGATAATACGTCCACTCATGAGGTTTTCTCCTTCATGGACGGCTCGTCAGGGTATAATCAGATAAAGATGCATCAAGAAGACCAGAAGTACACCGCCTTCAGGACTCTTTTGGGTATATTTTGCTACAAGGTGATGCCCTTCGGTCTAAAGAACGCCGGTGCCACCAATCAGAGGGCCATGACGAAGATCTTCGATGACCTTATACATGAAATTGTCGAATGTTATATTGACGACCTCGTGGTTAAAAGAAAATCATATGAGGAGCATTTAGAACATCTAAAGATCGTATTTCAATGCCTTCGACAATACAACTTGAAGATGAACCCTCTTAAGTGCGCATTCGGAGTTTCCTCAGGCAAATTCCTAGAATTCATCGTCCGACACCGAGGTATCGAAATAGATCCGTCAAAAATCAAGGCGATCATGGAAATGCCCCCGCCAAGGACTCTCAAACAGCTGCGGTCTCTCCAAGGGAAGCTCGCGTACATACGGCGATTTATAGCCAACCTTTCAGGCAAGTGCCGTCCTTACAGCCACTTGATGAAGAAGGGAACCCCGTTCGTCTGGGACCAAAAATGCCAAAGCGCGCTAGACGAGATCAAGCAATACCTGCAGAACCCGCCAGTGTTGGCTGCTCCGGTCAACGGAAAACCTCTCATTCTTTATACAACCGCCCTCGAAGGTGCCTTAGGTGCATTATGGGAGCAAGAGAACGACCAAGGGAAGGAGAGAGCACTCTACTACTTAAGTCGAGTTCTACTGGGGGCAGAAAGTAACTACTCCCCCATTGAAAAACACTGCCTGGCGTTGATCTTCGCGATAACAAAGCTCAGGCACTATGCGTTGGCGCATGAAGTCCGTCTCATTTCGAAAGTGGACCCTCTTAAATATTTGATGTTGAAGGCCATATTGACAGGTCGGCTCGCTAAATGGGCCCTGCTCTTGATGGAGTTCTCGATAACATATCAACCTCTCAAGGCAGTGAAAGGCCAGGCCATCGCCGACTTCCTCGCTGAGCATCCGATACCCGCCGATTCTCCTCTGAGTTGCAATCTTCCAGACGAACATGCGTTTGACGCAATCGGCGGAGGTGATACCCGGTGGGAACTCTATTTTGATGGAGCGTCTTCCATGAAGAAGCGCAAACAAAGTACGCCCATGATCAAATCGGGGGTAGGCCTCATCTTCGTTACTCCACAAGGAGGGATAATGCGCTTCGCTTTCTCCTTAACAGAACCGAGGACAAACAACGAAGCCGAATACGAAGCTTTGATAGCAGGCCTCGAGATCGCCATCGACATCGGAATTGAAAACCTCCTCATATATGGAGATTCTCAACTGGTCGTTAGTCAAGTAAATGGCGACTACCAGACATGCAAACCAGAGTTGGTGAAGTACGGCGAAAAGGTGCAACAACTGTTGACCCAAATTCCTTCATACACTTTGGAAAACATACCGCGCGCGGAAAACAGCAAAGCAGATGCATTAACCAAGCTCGCTAAAGAATTGGCTGACGAGAACCTCGACGACGTCAGAATTGCGGTACAAAGCCGTCGGGTGCTCGCCCCAGCGGAAATATCTCCGGAATCACCCGAAGAGAAGGAAGCGACTGAGCAGACGACTCTGCAAATAAGAGATCAGGAAAATACTGAGGATTGGAGAGAAGTTTTTATAGACTACTTCAAATACCGTCGAATACCCGAAGAGGCGTCCTCAAGACATCAGCTCATGAAACGAGCTCTGTCTTTCGACTTAGTCAATGATACTCTGTACAAGAGATTGTTTGATTCTCTGTGGTTGAGATGTCTGGGACCTGAAGAGGCAAAAAGAGTCGTTCAGGAAGTTCACGATGGACTCTGCGGTTCTCACCAAGCAGGCCCAAAGATGAAGTGGAAGATTAAACGGATGGGCTACTACTGACTCACGATGATTCAGGACTTCCTCGAATATGCGAAGCAATGCCACTCATGCCAAATCCATGGGGACTTCATCCACCAGCATCCAAATCCACTCCATCCAACGATGGCTAGCTGGCCATTCGAAATGTGGGGAACTGACATAGTCGGCCCTATCGAACCAGCATCGTCCAGGGGACATCGTTTCATCCTGGCGACGACTGACTACTTCTCCAAATGGGCAGAAGCAGTACCGTTGAAAGAAGTGAAGACGGAGAATATCCTCCATTTCTTCAAGACGCACGTCTTATATCGATTTGGAACTCCAAGACGGATCATCTCCGATAACGGGCCAGCTTACAGAAGCCACAAGATCAGTCGCTTCGCACAACAACACAATATAGACTGGAGATATTCCTCGGTTTATAATCCGCGAGCTAACGGTCTAGCTGAAGCCTTCAACAAGACCTTGACAAAGATCATGAAGAAAACGGTGCCCCGAAATAAGAAGGACTGACACGAGAGACTGCAAGAAGCTCTCTGGGCGTATCGAACTACGTTCAAGACGGCCACAAACACAACGCCATACGCGTTGGTATTCGGTACAGAAGCAGTACTTCCCCTCGAGATAGAGTTACCCTCTCTACGAGTAGCAGTCCACTACGAGCTGACGGACGAAGAAAATGCTCACCTTCAGCTTGAGGAGCTTGATGCCCTTGATGAAACCCGGCTCATAGCGCAGCAAAATCTGGAGGCCTATAAAGCAAAGATAACGTGCTCATATAAAAGATTGACCCGGCCGAGGACATTCGGCCAAGGCGAACTCGTGCTAGTGATCAAAAGGCCTATGATCCCCAATCGCACCAAGCGGGGAAAATTCGAGCCAAACTATGAAGGCCCGTACATCATAGACAAGGTCTACCAGGGTGGAGCCTATCTACTCATGGATATGCACGGTGAAAGGCCTTTCAGGCCAATAAACGGCCGCTTCCTAAAGAAATACTATGCTTAATGAGCCACAGCTTAGGTCAATGATAGATGACGACGACTATGTCCGCTCGCTATCTTCCTAAGCTCAAACTCTATAAGCAGTAGCCGGCCTTCTCCTGAACGGACCAAAACGTCCTTAAACTAATGGTGGACCGAAACGTCCTTAAACTAATGGCGGACCGAAACGTCCTTAAACTAACGAAGGACCGGAACATCTTTAAACTACTACCGCAGCATCCTTAGGCTGACGAGATAAATAATATATATATATATATATATATATATAAAATTAATAAACGGTATGTCCATAAGCAAAATGGGCACGGATGAAAACCCGAAAGGGCTCCGTGAGTAAAAACAGCAGGGCTACCGGCGAGTGTTCGTGAAAACCCGAAAGGGCGCGACCTCGTAAAAAACAAAAAAAAAGAAGAGGAAGAGAATAAAAAGAATAAAAAAAACGGTATGTTCATAAGCAAAATGGGCACGGATGAAAACCCGAAAGGGCTCCGTGAGTAAAAACAGCAGGACTACCGGTGAGTGTTTATGAAAATCTGAAAGGGCGCAACCTCGTTAAAGGACACTTACAAGGTCTTCTCGACCTTGTAAGGAGAAATCACCCGCGTGAGATCCTTACGACTCACAAGGGAGCAACACACTTAGGGATCCTCACGATTCCTAAGGAGAAAATACACTTACGAGATCCTCACGACTCGTAAGGAGAACTCTCTAATGGGACCCTCACGGCTCATAAGATTTGAAAGTCTTAAGTTATAGAGGCCTAACCTGTGCTTAAGCAAACCCCCCACAACCTGCGATATTGCCCTACAAGTGGCTCAGTACTGACCCTTGTATGCAATCCACGGGCACGAATAAACATTTCTCTAACCAAGTCCCATCCGTGACTGGGGATATGTACGCATGATGAACAACCCTTATAAGTCCTCTCGACTTATAAGGAGAAAACCCTCTTGTAGGATCCTTACGACTTACAGAGGAATATACACTTAAGAATCCTCACGATTCCTAAGGAGAAAATACACTTACATGATCCTCGCGACTTGTAGGGAGAAATACCTTTGTGAGACCCTTACGGCTCATGAAGTTAAAAGCCTTAGTCGACAGGACCTTAACCCTGTTCGCTGAGCCACCTTTGTTCGACATCGACAAGAGGCAAATGATGATTCGCTCCTGGCAACATCCCAGTTGTAGCGATGTTGATGCTGAAATCGGTGTTTAATTTTAGGTTTACGACAAAAAGCCGGTAGGCCGCACATGCATACGAAATAGCCGAAATGATGGGGCAGCTTGCAATAAAAAGCAGCAAGTAAAGAAAACGTATGCATACAAAATAGCCGAAATGATTGGGCAACTCGCAATAAAAAGCAGCGAGTAAAAATAAAATAAATAGCCGAAATGATTGGGCACCGCGAAAAATAGCCAAAATGATTGGGCAATCGCGACCTTCGCGATATAAAAGCTGAAAGATAGAGCATCGCGGAAATAAAACAATAAAAATAAATGAAACTTTTGCCCTACAGTTGAGATCACATCGATCCCTGTATACAATCCAAGGGCACAAACGAAGAGGGAACCATACCTTTCCAACAGGCTCCGCCAAAAAGCTAAGCCAAATCTCGACGGTTCACCAACAGCCTAGAGACAACCGCGACATTCGTCTCAATACAGAAGACGCAGTGCCAGCAAACGAAGCGAAGATCAAATTCCTAGCTTCACGGTCTTGACGGTAACTTATATAAAACCTGAGAGACCACTATGGATCAGTTCAACTCAGGGAAACTAGCAGCCTTGATGAGAGCCTCCTGATTCGCATCGGCTCACAGAGAAATTAGTGTCTCCGCGAGAAATTCCTGGTTCGTTTCAATCCCGAAGAAACCAGTGTCTTCGGCAAAATCCTTCGACTCAGGGAAACAAGTGTCCTTGACGAAGAAAATCCTGATTCGCGTCGACCCGCAGAGAAACTAGCATCTCCGCGAGAAATTCTCGATTCGTTTCAACACCAGGGAAACAAGTGTCCTTGGCAAACTCCTCAACTCAGGGAAACTAGCGTCCTTGATGAGAGCTTCCTGATTCGCGTCGGCTCGCAGAGAAACCAGTGTCTCCGTGGGAAATTCTCGATTCGTTTCAACACCAGGGAAACAAGTGTCCTTGGCAAACTCCTCAACTCAGGGAAACTAGCATCCTTGATGAGAGCCTCCTGATTCGCATCGGCTCGCAGAGAAACCAGTGTCTCCGCGGGAAATTCCCGATTCGTCTCAACCTCGAAGAAACTAGTGTCTTCGGCAAAATCCTTCGACTTAAGGAAACAAGTGTCCTTGACGAAGAAAATCCTGATTCGCGTCGACTCGCAGAGAAACCAGCGTCTTCGCGAGAAATTCTCGATTCGTTTCAACACCAGGGAAACAAGTGTCCTTGGCAAACTCCTCAACTCAGGGAAACTAGCGTCCTTGATGAGAGCCTTCTGATTCGCATCGGCTCGCAGAGAAACCATTGTCTCCGCGGGAAATTCCCGATTCGTCTCAACCCCGAAGAAACCAGTGTCTTCGGAAAAATCCTTCGACTCAGGGAAACAAGTGTCCTTGACGAAGAAAATCCTGATTCGCGTCGACTCGCAGAAAAACCAGCGTCTCCGTGAGAAATTCTCGATTCGTTTCAACCCCAGGGAAACAAGTGTCCTTGGCAAATACCTCAATTCAGGGAAACTAGCGTCCTTGATGAGAGCCTCCTGACTCGCGTCAGCTCGCAGAGAAATCAGTGTCTCCGCGGGAAATTCCCGATTCGTCTCAACTTGCAAGATAAATCCTCAGGCAGCAGGGATTAAAAAACTTGTTTCCTGAGCAATGGAACCCTGCAAGTCAGTCTAAAACGGTCTCTTGCATACTATTCACGGGTTTCACTCTCCAACGTCGAATTTCGACAAGGAAGGAAACAACCGCTTACGGGTCCTCTCGACTCGTAAGAGGGAAAATTCTCTTATTAGATCCTTACGACTTATAAGAGAAAACACACTTAGGAATCCTTACGATTTCTAAGGAGAAAATACACCTACGAGATCCTCTCGATCCGTAGGGAGAAAAGTCTCTATGAGACCCTCACGACTTATAGAGTTGAAAAGTCTTAGGCGGCAGATCTGAACCTGCGGCCTAAGCCATCGCTATCTTTTGGAAAAACTAAGTTATCTGCCAATTATGTTTATAAAGACAGCATGCTGATAATAAGAGAAGGGAGAAAGAAAAAGAGTATACAAGACATTGCGAAGAAAAAATGTGTATCTTTATTTATTAATTCAATCAAGTACAAGGTGAATCGTACAAAAGAATAAAGAATGGATACGTTTTATTCGAAAAAGGGAAATTTTACAAGTATATTGATACAAGGGAAACTACTGGGAAGGAAGCGTCTTGCATAGCCCTAGCAATTGTTCGCGCACCTCCTTCCACGTTTTCTCCTGATCGGCCACCACCGCCAGTTCCGCCTCCACTTGAGCCCGCTGCTGCAAGAGAGATGCAAGCTGCTCCCCAACGGCCTGATGAGCAGCTTCGCGGCCTGGGGTGTCACGCTCGGCGACATCAAGCTTCCGCTTCAAGTTTAGCCCATGAGAGATGCGTTCCAGGAGGCCCTCAAAGATAGCCTTCACTTGGGCAGCATTCGCCTCAACCTCAGCATGCAGACAAGCCATCTCGCTCGAGGTCTCTTGGTATTCCCTCAGCCTTAAAGCCGCTTCTTGTTCCAAGTGGTGGACGTAAGAAACACTTTGCTCAATCCACGCTGCTCTTTGATTGCTTGCGGCTAAGGTCTTGGGAACAGGGCGCATAAACTCCAGTTGATGCAGGCGGGCCTCGATCTCCCTGCAGTGGTTAACCCAAGATGCGATGATGTCTACGTTGTGGAAGTTTACGAGTATCACCAGCATTGGGTTAACCACCGTAGCAAAATCTGCGGCAGACGTAGGAGTCTCGATGTCGAGCTCCTCAATGTAGTCGCTCACTATGCGCAGACTATTCGCGGCGCCTTTCGAGGACGGACGTCTCAAGAAAGGGCCTGCCGGCATCGTAACGCGAGACTCAAAAGGCGCCGAGATCGTAACGACAGCTGAAAAAACAATATACGATTAGATGACACTTTAAGAAAGACAAAAAAGGGGGGTCATCAATGCGATAGTTTGCTATATCAGCTGCAGCAGGTGGCAAGGCCGGAAGGGCCGGTGGCGCGGCCGATCTTTCATCCCTTCCTTCGATTTGTAGCACTACAGTAAGGACGAGAAGAAGTTAGAAATAATTCCATCACTGAAAAAGAAAGATATCAGTCGGAAACTATACTCACCAGCGCCACTAGAGGGAGAAGCGAGTTCAGATGGGAAGGAGAAGTGTGGGAGCAACACCTGATAAAGATGGTCAAAAAGCACTACTGAAAAGACATAACAGTACGAATTTAGTACATAAATTATGCGTCTGAAAGATAAAACTAATAAGTTGCAAACCCATACCTTCCAACATTTTCGATGGTACAAGGGAGGGCTGAGAGGTGACCACCGCCAAGGTAGTAGTTGACGGCGCTCTCTCGAGCAATGGAGCATCAGCACTGGCCGCACATGCGTTAAAAAAACAAGGATAAACCTGTCAGGAAAGATTACAAGATAAAAAAAGGGGGAAGGTAATCCGAAATTTACCTGATGAGCCCCCAGCGGAGACGGAGGCGTCTCCCTCCTCTATCGACATAAGTCCACCACCCATGGCCTCATCCCCAGACTCCACGGGGGCCGTCGTCGTGCTCGCGAGGCCAGGAGACGGCGGAGGGCCGTAGGAGGGGAGAGCAATGATCGGAGCATTGCCATACTCTTGAGAAAGAGCGGTCGGCTCGTCCTCAGGAATCATGTCTACCTCACCCGCTACTCCCTCGGGCTCAGCAGTCGTGGCTGTCTCGTCCACCGTCGCCACGAGGTCATCGGTCTCAGGCGCTTCGTCCGCTGCTACCTCGGGCTCGGCATCGGCCACCTGCTCAGGCATAGTGGACGTGACCATTTCGTCAGCCACTAGCTCGGGCCCGGCAATCCCGGTTGTGTCGTCCGCCATCGGCTCGGGTTCGACCAATACCTCTTCCTCTGGTCCCTCAGGTTCGTCGGTCTCCGCCTCCCCCTCGGTTGGACTTGGCCCTGCAGGACAGAATATATAAGAGCTGGCAGATTTATAATCCTTACAACAGAATTTTGAAAGAAATATTACCTGAGGTAGACTTATCGTTAGCCTCCCTATTTGCACGCACCGCCTGTCTGTGAGCTGTAGACAAGGCGACCGGGGGCTTTTCTGAGGGAGTATCAGCACGAGGGACGGTGCTTGGGCCCGCTCCAATGGCCAAAGCAGCCCTGCGTGCCTTCGCTTCGTGCCTAAACCGCTTCCTCTCCTCCCAGGCCGTCGCGATGGACCTCTTCGACGCTTCCTTCATCAAGGTGTCGTCGTCCTCGTTTAGAGTTGCCTCCAGAGCCTTCAAGGCATCTCTCATCGGCTCTTCAAGTCGGGTCTCTCGCGGTAGCCCTGAGGTGGCAGAAACATCAGCGGCTGGCCCGGGAAGGGTCTCCGCGTCACCTGGCGGGACCGGCATTGTGGTTCCTGTGATTAAAAAAGGGGATTAGATCAACCATAACAAAAGGAGAATAAAAGACTTGATGAATCGAAATGTACCAAGGCCTAAGGACGCTCTAAGTCGTTTCTCCTCTTGGAAAGTCTTGAGGGAAGCAGCAATGGTTTCTTCAGTGGTGATGCCTGTTTGAAGAAAAAAGGGGAAAAACGTTAGTCAAAGGCAATAATAAAGATATGATGCAACAAAAAATGCGACTAGTAATTACCCGATTGCGCGAGCTTAGCTAGCCACGCGTCGCGCCTCGCCAATCGCTCTGAAGCTGCGATGGCGGCCGCCAAGTCCGTGTCATCCGGCGGCATAACTAATCCCCTGTTGGTCCCGTACTCACCCAGGCCCTCGCTATAGGGAGCATGGGGTTCCTGACCGAACGCAACGTCCGCTGCGAAGAGTGGCTTCTTTTTCCTCTTCTGCCCACCAGCCCTAGGTGTACCCAGGATCGACTTGCGCTTTGCAGGCACCTTGGGGAGGCGAGTCCTGATGTCCGCACCCAAACCAGACTCCGGCGAAGCCACAACTACTGTCTCCACTGGAGCACAAGGCACTGGTGGTGCATTCGCAGTATAGGGAAGCGGCAATCCGCGTGGAGGACTCTGCACACGCGGTGGTCCGGCTCTAGCATCTTTCAGCGGAGGAACTACCGGGGTCCTTGGCACCAAAGGAGCTTTGCGGTCGCTACCGGGAGTCACACCCTTACGGTCGACCAGCAATCGCTTTTCTTCCTTGATAACGGCTCCCATCGAATGAGTGTACCATTCTGTATATACATTGAGGAGTCGCGGGGCGCAAGCCGGCTCACTGATAAAAAAGTGAGAACCCGTATTCAGACGCATGAAGTGATGCAGCGCGCTCTCCATCCCTTCTTCAGTAGCAGTAGGTTCCAGTAGGAAAGCCTCTAATGGTACCCCTTGATTGTAGCTCAGTTGTTAGGCGAAACGATGCGGGTTGTATCTCATGAAAATCGCCGCACCGTTCTGCCTAAACACCAGGAAGCCCGGTCTGATGGAATATAGATGGAGGGTCTCCCGGGCCGTCAAAACTGAGGCTCCATCTTTGAAAGTGTCTTGCAATGGCCGCATTGCAGTGGTAGATGCCTTCACAATAGTCAGCACTTTGTCAATGAAAGACACCCCGTCTCCAACGGTGTGGGGGCGAAGGAGCAAACCCCTGACATTCCATGGCGATGGAGTCACAATTGAGGCGCCAATCAACTGTATGATTCGAGGGAAGCTGCACCTGTCATAGAACGAGGGCTTTTTGTGCATACCGAAGATGCCCGATGTATGTAGCTCGAGCCATGATACGAAGTAGTGCATCGGGAAGATTACGTGCAGTACCCCAGGCTCATTAGCATCCGCCGCTTGACTGAGGCCGTAATACAGGTGTGCCAAGCCGGCGATCCCAACAGCCACTTTTACCCCAATGGTCATCCGGTGAGCTGGGTAAAAGACAGAGGGCCGCATATAGCGAGAATGCATCGGGAGCGCAAACCAACTCAGCCATAGCCCAAGAAATCCTAAGAAGAAGGCCTTCTCGTCCATCCTGGGGGCTGCAACTTCCGCAAAATACACAGTTGGGGAGTTAGAAAGGAAAAAACCCTTTTGGTCTATTTCCTTCACCGGCAGGTTATCCAAACCTAGACCGAAAGGGTCATCAAGTGTGGCAAACTTAGCAGCTTCTGCCGAGAGGACGTCTGGGGTGAAGGAATCAAGCGATGAAATCCTCGAAGCTAACTCCGCGACTCCCACGTTCGATAAAAAGGGCCTCATAGATGTTCAACACTTTGATCAAACTTGGAAATTCATGTTGAACAGCATTCTCCGGAGTGAGGCCCCTTACTGCCGGTTTAGCACCGAAGACATACTCGTCTGTAGGAAGCAACTCCTCATAGTGCTCCCCTATAACCGGTAAGTCGGAGACCTCTGTGAATTCCTCCAAAGAAATTGACACTTCCTGGTCCATTGCGAGGAAAGTGTGAGTAGGAATGTTCCACTGCTCCAAAAAGGCCTTAAACCACCAGGTGGGAAGCGTGGGATATTGGAAGAGGGAAACGTAAACTGCAGTCTACAACCCTAGCCTTATCAATTGCGACTTCTTCGCCGACAGAATATAGCGAGCCCATGGCAGATAGCCGATCGGATGGCGGGGGATCAGACCTATGTTATATGATTACCCCCAAGGTCGCGCCTCGCCTTGACAAATACGGCGTCCCAGGATATCCAAAACCATAGGACGCTGAACCGTTATTGCATCTATAGCAGGATGAAGAAAGCCCTTTGAAATCCAATCGACCATCTCCACGGCATACTGCACCGGGGGTGGGCTGGCATAGTGGATCGCCGTAATAGGCTCTGACGGTACTGCGCATGAAAAGCTTCGTCGACCCATGATAATTTGGTTGTACAACGACCCCCAAAGGTGAAGATTCTTATATTCCGGGTCGTGGTCCCTGATCATAGCTAGGACTTCGCGGTCCGCAGGCGCTTCGGGAAATCCTTCCTTCGAACGAGCAAATGGGAATGATGTATCGAAAGACATGTTCGCTGCAAGGGAACAAAATTAGCCATTAGTGTTGTGATTCCAACGCTTGGCGTTTTAATTTTTTTTAATTAATTAATTAATTAAATTAAAAATTAATTAAAATTAAATTAAAATTAATTACACCACACTGCAGTGCAGTGGGTAAGAGACCAAAGGGGGACCCACAAAATCTGGATGACAATGCATCAGTTAATAAGACAACCCCATCATTGGATGAGATTGTCAGTTAATCCCCAAGAGAACATTTTCATTAATAATAAAAATCCCTAGAGACAAGGAGAAAATCTCCTCTTTCAGAGCAAAGCTCTGTCACAGAATGACACTTGTCAAACTCTGGTCTCAGGGGAATAAAATTCCTTAAAAGAGCCTAGCTCTGTGATAATGATGAGAAAATCTAAAAAAAAAAGTTTTCTTTAAACTCCTAAAAGATAAAATTTTTTGGGATCCTAAAAGATCCATGAAGACTCTTAGGAGTTCTTCATTTTTAGATCAAAAAGATCTACATTTTGATTCATGAGCAAAGCTCTGTTCATGGGTTAGAACCCATGAACAAGATCTCTGTAGATCTATGGATTCTTGAGAGCAAAACTCTGTTGGTGAAACCCCAAAGGGGGTTTCTTTAGATCAGAAGATCTATGAGAGTAAGGCTCTGTTGGTTAAGAGTAATTAAAATTAATTCAATTTAAGATTAATTTTACCTAAAGTTTTTCTAACTTTGGAAATGAGATCAAAGCTCTGGAGTTCTTGAAAACAAGAGCAAGGCTCTGGGAAAATCAAATTTCTTAAAAGATGGTAATCATCTACTAAGGGTCAGGGGTCCTATTTATAGGCGCTTGCGCCTCTTCAACTCCTGAGTTGATCTACGGTCAGGATCTTGCCACCGCTACACTCACGTGCGCGTCACGTGAGCGCAACGGTAGGGGGGCATTTGTTTCCCCCAATAAGAGCAAAGCTCTGTTTGAATTTCAAAAATTCAGAATTTGAAGCAACGCTTCAAATTCTTTGCACTGCGCGCAACGCGCCACGTGTCAAAAGCTGATACGTCAGCGCAGCGCCCAAGGCAGCGCGCCCAATCAGAGCAAGGCTCTAATTTAAACAAAAATTAAAGGAAGCAACGCTTCAGTTGCGCAAGCGCTGCGCTGCGCGACACGTGTCAGCGCAGTTGTGCAAGCGCAGTGGCGCAAGCGCTGCGCTGCGCGACACGTGTCAGCGCAAGCGCAGTTGCGCTGTGCGCTGCGCGACACGTGTCAGCGCAGTTGTGCAAGCGCAGTTGCGCTGCGTGACACGTGTCACGCGCTGGGGCGTTTGCGCCAAACAGAATTGAAATTCTAGTAACATCTTTCTGTTCTTGTTAAAACAAGAATATTGCCTTCTGTAAAACAGAAGCCCTTGGATCAAAGATCCAATGGTGGGGAAAATTCCCCAAATCACTCAGAGAATGATCTCTTTAACAAACCTAACAAATCTATGGGCACTATATAAAGACCCCTAGACCCCAACTCAAAACATCATCAACATCAAGAATCATCAAGAACTTCAACTCTGAAGAAACATGAAAAGAGACTCAAGAAAAAGGTAAAAACCTTTAAAATAGAAGAATTTCTTCTGAATAAATCATTGACCTAAGAACAAAATCAATGATCTTCAATAAAAAACAAATAATAATAGTGCCTTGCACTTTTTTATGAACCATTGGTTCTGAAATCTTAAAGATTCTTTTCTTGAATCCAAAATTGGATCAAGTTATTGAAACAGTGCCTTGCAGTTGCAAAACTGCACTGTTGCGCTCCTGGGTTGGCGCAAGCTACCAGAGAGCGCCACGTGTCAGCACCAGAACCACTTGCGCTATGCGCTTTTAAGATAGAGCATTGCTCTCTGAAATTGGCGCAACTCACCGGAGCGCGCCACGTGTCAGCAGTGTAACAGCGCAGCGCATTGCGCCTGCGTGACACGTGTCACCACCACAAGCGCTTGCGCTCAATGATTGGCGCAAAGCGCCTGACAAATGCACTGCATTGTTTACTGAAGGGCCAGGCCCAAATAAAAAAGGCCTAGCAGGACAAAATAAAAATGCAATGCATTATTTTAAAAAGGGCAGAGCCCAAACAAAATAGATGCTCTGCATCATTTATAAAAGGGCAGAGCCCAAACAAAACAAAAAATGCAATGCATTATTAAAAAGGGGTAAAGCCCTAGCACAGGCTTAATAGGCCAAAGACAAATAAAAATGTTGAATATTTTTCAACTGGACTTAGCCCAATCATGGCCGTAAGTCCTCAAATTAAATTGACTGAGCACGGCTGCTCTCCTAAATCAATTTACATCCGGTTTGAGGGTACATCTCCGAACTCTCCTGATACCTATCGTTGTAATCCTTCAACGACGTCAGAGAGGTGACGGGTCCCGACAACCACACATCAACACGGACTGTGGGGTCCTTAAACCCACGGACTTATGCATCCTTAAACCAAGATACGGACTGTGAGATCTTTAAACCCACGGACTTATGCGTCCTTAAACTAATGGACCACCATGTCCCTAAACTGGCAATGGACCACTACGTCCCTAAACTGGAACAATAGAGCTCCCAAATGCTCTTTTGTCGGATCTAAACGATCCCGTTTAAGTTGATCTTAGCCTCAAATATGGCTAACGTATCCTAACGTATCCTTAAACATTCGAACAGACTTTAGCCCCAAATTGGACTATAAGACCCCCAATCAATTTTGGTCCAAGGGTACATCTCCGAACTCCTCTGACACCTATCGTTTTAATCCTTCAACGACGTCAGAGAGGTGACGGGTCCCGATGGCCATGCATACAATGGACCACTACGTCCCTAAACTGGAACAACAGAGCCCCCAAATGCTCTTTTGCCGGATCTAAACGATCCCGTTAAGTCGATCTTAGTCTCAAATCGGACTAACGTATTCTTAACGAACGTTTAAGTTGATCTTAGCCTCAATATGGCTAACGTATCCTTAAACTAACACCAAACCCAAATCTGAGTAAATACGGATTTGGACTAATCCACGTCCTACGGGCGGCGGCATAACTTAGTCTCCGTATACATCCACGGGCATCCATAAACAAAACAAACACACACGACACGAAGTGAAATTCTGAAGAAGGAGAAAGTGGCTACCGCGACGCGGTGCGTAATTAACTGCAGGGGCTTATGCCTGCAGGGAAGAGCGTCCCCACAATCAAAAACCCCTCAAGCGAGGGGGAATCCGACGAAGTCTGCTACATCGGCCGCATCCGTCTAAACCTCCGATGCACGGTGCCATAAATCAACTTGGAATCTTCGGAGAGGTAGACGGATAAAGACAATTAGCATCTGCCCCGAATCACAGGTAAGACGTCCAGTCTCAGCCGCCGTTCGGAGGGGAACACCTACTAGATCGGTGGAGAGGCTGAGGTTCGTTGGGAACTATCGAATCCTTTGGTTCTACCAAATCTTCTGTCATAGTTTGTATAGCTGGAACTTCTTCCAGTTCTACCTCTTTACCACTAATTTCTTTTTCAAGAAATTCCTTTTCTAAAAAGGTGGCATGTTGAGAAACAAACACTTTTGGTTCCTCGGTGTGGTAGAAGGTATACCCTCGCGAATGTTTGGGATATCCAATAAACTTACAGAAATGACCTTGCCTCGAGCTTGTCCAGATTTTGTGTTTTCACATATGCCGGACAACCCCATATCTTAACATAATTAAGATATGGTATCTTCCCCTCCCATATCTCATATGGAGTGGTAGACACTGATTTGATTGGAATTCTATTCAATAGGTATGCAGTTGTCTCAAGCGCATAACCCCAAAAGGAGATAGGTAACTCAGCGGTGCTCATCATAGAGCGCACCATATCTAATAGAGTGCGATTTCTCCGCTTCGATACACCGTTGTGCCGTGGTGTATACGGAGGAGTAAGCTGAGAGAGAATCCCATTCTCTTTTAGATAATCCAGGAACTCCATGCTCAAGTATTCTCCTCCTCGATCAGATCGAAGGATTTTAATACTTTTACCCGTCTGGTTCTCAACTTCATGCTTATATTCTTTGAATTTCTCAAAAGCTTCAGACTTGTGTTTCAACAGGAACACATGTCCGTATCTCGAGAGATCGTCAGTGAATGTAATGAAGTACGAGGAACCATTTCTGGCATGTGTAGACATGGGACCACATACATCACTATGTATCCGTCCTAAGAGTTCTGTAGCTCTTTCTCCGTGTCCAGTAAATGGAGTTTTGGTCATCTTGCCTTTGAGATATGACTGGCAAGTTTCATACGATGAAAATTCAAACAGATTCAAATATCCATCCTTATGTAACTTAGCTAATCGTGTCGCATTGATATGACCTAGTCTACAATGCCACAAGAAGAATTCGTTCATTTCTGAACTGTTTCTCTTGTGTGTGTTCTGTACGTTAAGAACTGTAGTTTGATTTAGAACGTATATGCCATTACTTAACGAGCCTGATCCAATCAACTTTTGATTCAGAAAAATGTTCATAACATGATCCTGCAATACAAAATTATATCCTTCTTTACTTAATAAAGAAACTGATATAATATTTCATATCAGGTTCGGTATGTAATAACATTCGTTCAGAATCAATGTATTACTATTTGGTAATACAAGGTGATATTCGCCAACTGCTTTTGCTGCAACATTTGCACCATTCCCTACTCTTAAAGAATGATCACCTATTCCCAGTTCTCTACCTTTCTTTAGCCCATGTAACATATTACATATGTGGGATTCCGATCCAGTATCTAATACCCATGACGTAGTGTACTGAGAAACAATTTTATGTAACTAACAGACCCGAAGAACATACATCAGCATGTTCATTCCTCATTTAGGTAGCGTGGGAATCCGGATATTCCCCTATTTCTTGCTCAGACTTATAACAATTATAAGATAGAGTAGAACCAACGTTCTCCAGCTCAGTATAATAAGCAGGTTCGGTCAATACATCCATATTATTATCTTGATTAAGGCCTGACATGGTCGCTACTTAGAGAGAGAGAAGAAAACACTTAGCGTATGCTCTGGCAAGATTAGATTGGTTATTATCTTATCTAATCAGGATGGCTCCCACTGTTTTTATCAAATCTTTCTTCAAACCCTAAAAGGTAAGACTGGCCGGGATTAATTACACTCTAATAGTTCGCCAATCTTTCGGCCATGACAGTGTCGGTACTTTGAGGGAGGTTCTCCGTGCTTTCGCATGGACCTAATTAATATAAACTTCGTTTTCCCAGGGGCGTAACCCCGTTAACACATTTCTAGACACCTTCTTGATCAGCTAATTGTAATGTGTATAACTCTCCAAGGAGTAGCTCTTACTCGCAGTGGGTATCGAGATCCAACTATCTCATAAAAGGTATACAATCTCATTGCAAATTTCAACACTTGAAATTCCCGATAATATTTTACCCTTAGCGTCCTATGATCTTGACGGATGCCAACAAACCATAGGCTGCTAGTCAATTTCAACCCGTACATTTCATGATTGAATTAAACCCACCCGCACGACTCTTGACGGAGGCCAACAAAGTCACACGACTACCCTAATCCAATCGCATCACATGATGCAGATAAGCACTAGTTAGCTACCGTAAACTACGCCTTGACGGAGGCCAACAAACATAGCACGAATATTAAGTAGTACTTATCTAAAATGACGGAGGGCTACGACAGGTTTTTAAGAAAACCTTTTGCGTAATGAACTTGATATCGTTGTAGAATCGAGTGATTTGAAAAGGAGTGGTTTAAGCTCCGCTTTTAAAATCATGTGTTTTTCAAAATAAACCGAGTGGGTGTAGCATTCGCTAGCTTTTGCTAAAGAGGTCGTTCCCGGTGAAGGGATCTCGGCTCTTTCCTCATCGAATGAGGTGCTGGATATTTGTCAAGGAATACCGCTATGCAAAGCAAGAACTAGAGCTACCTTTTTGAAAATTTTATTCTACAACATCTTTAGGTTTCTTTCTTTTCATTAATCTCATTAATGAAGTCCCATCATTTATGCTTCCTAAGCATCACAGATAAAGAAACGAAAATAGAACGTATGCTTATGCCATCTGCATTCTCCACAGTATCCCGTTGTGCACCGTTAGGTTACTTAACTAATGGCATAGCGGGACGGGACTAGCGCGGGTGCAAAACATAAGTAACATTTAATATATATCATATATATAATAACAACATTCATCTCATCATATAAAGTGATCACATCACAGAATATCAGCAGCAGAAGTCAACATATGAAATATTGGATATACCATGAGGTCCGTGTTTTAAATTAAGCCAGTAAAAAAACACGGGTTCCACGGTCGCGATGAATAGCCAAACCCACATCCCTAGACCCCTACGAGAGCGGCAAGCAACCCTACCAATTCTAGAGTTAGGAGACCCGGTCTCGACTCCTCGAGTTGGTCTCCCACTGGACTCTAGAACCCGATTACTTATGCTCCCCACCTTGGGTCTATCCTAATGCGGAAAAGTAAATAATATACATCAATGGTGACATCATTCTCAACCCGGAAGGGCCCTAATAAAAGAATATTACATACAAATTTTTACATAAATGAAAATGAAAAACTCTCATCTCATGCAAAAAAAACCCCGCTATTCAAACACGACGATCCAATATAATATATCGCAGCAACACATAACATCACATGTCATCAACGTAAGTAAATATGAGTATCCCAATTGTCGTTAACATATAGCAACGAAACCGGTGATACACCACATACTACACTTACGGTCGCAGAAAAAAAATGTTAAACTACAACATTTGGAATCGACGCATCCCTTAGACATCATAAACCCGGAATATCTCATATTTCGGATTTCATGCCTAATATTGTAAATCTTACATTTGGGTCTCATCTATGAAAACACATTTTCAAAAGAAATCGGGTAATTCAACAAGATTCCTGATTCCTACAGAGACCGAAATGTTAAATTTACAAGCAACTAATCAATTTGCACAAAACTAATTAGTGTAGATTCCAATTATTGTATCACATTCATAAAAATTAGACGATGTTAAACTTTTCGATCGATTGATCAACCACCCAAAATTCTCAGAGGACTCAACACTTGAGTTAGATTCAAAAATTCCCAGACAGTGCCAGAAGCACATACGGACACGCACAAGAAAGTACGTCCCAAGCCTCACCAACGGCACCGCGGAACTGCTGCCAAAACCACCTTTTGGCCGCGGTTCCGCGGTCGTGAGGTCGAGTTAGGGGTTCGTTTTTCTTGGGGGTCCACACAATACCCTGCACAATTTCTGAACATTTTTAAACCCAAAAATTCCAACTTTTGAAAAATTTCCAGAGAGCAATCTTGAGGTGGTGTTTGATATTCGTTCGAACTTTTTAACGTCGTCTAGATTACCCAAAAACGATGTTAAAATACGACTACGAAACACACCGAATTGCCACTACAGAAAAATAACATCACATGCAATCTTTAGCAAAAACAAACAATACCTGAAATACCAAACCCCAGAGACTGGAACACCATAGGAAAACGAAACCATTTTTTTGAAGCTTTTTGCCGGGTCAAATCTGATGTAATGGGCTCGTTTTCCTCTGGTGTTCATATTACATCATATGTAATATTCTGCAACTGTTTAAATAATTTTCAAAGAACTTAAAAAATTCGACAGATACTAGGGTTTTGTTTCGACTGTTTCGGAGTTATTTCGGTTTCGTAATTCTACTAATATCGTCTAATTCTCTAGCTTGGCTCTGATACCACTGAAAGGTTCCTTAGCACCCTCACTATGTTTTCTAGGGCATCAAGCATGCATCTTTAAAAAATCTAGAGTGCTAAGCAACCCATAACCAAGGATCTAATTAGAGGATTAAGGATCAACCAACATGTAAACTACTTTACACTAAGTGAATTTGGAATACAACCTTTGTAGACTGGTCCTTCACTTTAAAAGCTCCGTGTAGTAGTCCATTTGCTTCAAGTAGTGGTGTCCCGAACTTTCCTTTGGCTCCACTAGGTGAGAGGAACGAGCTTGTTCAAGGATCTTCGAGGCCGAAGATGATCTATGTTGAAGAATCTCTAACCCAAGCTACCTCTTCACTAATAGAGAATTAGTGAAACAAACAAGCTATACTAAATGGCCAGTCTAGTGTAGATTGGTGAAGTAGGAATTTTGCTCACTTTAGAATTATTTCTCTCTCTTTTTTCTTCTCATTCAAAGCTAGGGAGCAATGGAGAAGATGAAGAAAATGAACTCTAGAATAATCTTGTGTGAACCATGGGTGAGTAAATATCTCATATAACTCATGTAGAGACTAAACCATGGCTAAAAATAATGGTTAGCTTAATAAATATTTAGAGTAAAACAAAATTAGTGGACCGAGTCAATAGATTCTACAAGCTTCTCCAAGCTTCAAGCCATGACTAATTACCACCTAATTTTGATTTATCCCTTAATAAATAAAACCCCACATTATCTTAAGTGTGGTGTGAGTCTCATACACCTATATCCAATGTATCATCTGTAGGGTTCCTAGGCACACTCAAGTTGTTCCACAAGGCATCAAACATGCCAAATTAAAATTTTCCGAGTGCCGAGAAACCCTAATGCTAGATCGTTAACTAGAGTTTAGGCGAAACTAAATGAAAGTAAATCACATTTACACTAAGTGAACGGAAATACAACCTTTGTAGATCCGGTCCTCCACCTCCATAGCTCCGTGACGAT
The DNA here is from genome assembly GCA_030015575.1 of Agapanthus africanus. Lineage (NCBI taxonomy): Eukaryota > Viridiplantae > Streptophyta > Magnoliopsida > Asparagales > Amaryllidaceae > Agapanthus > Agapanthus africanus. Next base: position 366,317,733 of record CM057338.1, read on the forward strand.
GTCCCTTCGCTGCGATCATCGGATCCTAGACTCTCGCGGCGGTTTCATCGGAGAAAAGATCGGGCTAGGTCGTTGACTTCGATGCCGAAGATGATCTACGTCGAGGCAACTCAAACTCAAGCTCCACCTTCACCAAGTCAAGAAACTTGTGAAGAAAACACCCTATACTACATGGCAAGTGGTAGAGGATGAAGAAATAGGAAGTGGGTTCACTTTGGATTTTGAATTCTCACTTGAAATTATCACTTGATCATTTTCAAGAAAAGGTTTTCTTTCTTCTTGAAGAAGAAGAAGAAGAAAGAATAAGAAATGAATTATTTTTCAAAAAGAAAATGAAGTGATATCTATCATAATGAAACCATGGGTGAGATTAACTCATGTAGAGAATAAACAAGGGTTAAGCTAAATGGTTAGGGTTTAGGAATAAAACAAAATGGTAAGACTTATTCAAAGATGCTAGAAAAGTCATGAACCTTCTTGCCAAAAATAAGAAAAGCCACCATTTTGTTTTTTCCAAAAATAAATAAAGAAAAGAAAATAATACCTTAACCATTAACCTAAACCATGGTTTAATGCATACACACCCAAGTTTGCATGTATCATCAAATATGATACAAACTAGTGCACAAAACTATATCATATATACAATGTGCACATTCAAGTGAGAAAATAATCTTAAGTGAACCAATACTAGTTAATGTAAAGTAATATATCAAATATATAATTATACATTAAATCATTAAATCAACACTTGATTTAATGATTCGGTCATATCGCATATAACCAACTAATATCAAGTGTATCAATGTATCGAATCAACACTTGATTCGGTAACCCGGCTATATCATATATAACCGTCCAATGATACAAATCGCGAGAATAGAATACAGTATCATATACTGGTATTATTCTCGGTCCCGCACATATCTCATATGCGCTCTTATTTCGTTTCGCTTGAGCCAGGAAACCTCTGTGTAATACTCTAAAGACTCGTCAATACGCCGGCAGCAGGTGATGATCATATCAAACACCCACAAGTCGCAAGCAGTCTGCTAAACGTAACGGCCACCACGGTATTGAGCGATCAGAAGATCAACGAGCAAGCCCGCTCACACTCCTGTGAATCCGACCAGTAACACTTACCGTACAATCCGGTCCCGTCGTCTGATATGTCGCATATCTCGCCTAGGGGTGGTAAACGTCACACCCCAATAGCTCGATAAGTCGTGTCGATATGAGGTCTATAACAGTTTGAGAAACTACTGGTAACACTTACCAGTAAATCTCAGCAACCCTGGCCAGAGATTTTCGGTTATAGCCAATCGAACATAGTGCAACATCAACTCCCTATACCGGGAGAGACGAATCCCCTCCTATCGCTCATTGCCTCCATGTGATTCGGGACTGTACCCAAAAACCACCGTTTTGCACGCCCTCTTGGACGTGGTAAGGTGGAAATCAAAGCACAGTGGGAATCATACAAGGCTCTATGACGATCTCGGGTCTACAGACTAACCTGTACCAGTGTCACCAGAGAACTGCTATCTGACGTAAGGTATAATACCATTTGGGAGTTCTCGACGAGTCCGTCCAGTGTACCCAGCCTCCACTGAGCACCCGTATATCATCTCTGATGTCAAACACCAATGGATATGGGATCATCCATCGCCCATCTGTATGGGTCGAGAAGGTATACGCTATTCTACTCTGGTATATCGATGCCCTGTCTCGAAACACCCACGACTAGGGACCTTGAAGGATGTACTTATGGACTACCATGTCCCCACTAGTATGATCCGCATCATAGTCCAGGTAGTCAAGTACACATCCTAAGGGCTTTACCAACATGTAACAGAGAGACAATCAGTGTGCACGTTAAGGTAAAGAGCAACCAGATAGTATACTATCATGTCGAGCAAGAAAGTCCTCCCTATATATGTCCAAGCATCCACTACAATATACATCCTATGTATAGTAATGGCCTATAGGGCATACATATAACTAACAATCTCCCACTTGCACTAGGGCCATCTGATAGCAGTGGTTGTAGTATCTCATACTCAACCATCCCAAAAAAGTATCTCTCTGGGAAAAGGCCTTTGTGAGTGGATCCGCCGTGTTGTCCTCTGAGTCTGTTCTCCTAACCTCGATCACCCTGGAGATCAACCATCTCCATGATCAGGTGATACTTCCTTAGAATATGTCTGGATCACTGATGGGACAGGCGTTCCTAGGCATAAGCCACAACTCCATTGTCTCACAATGGGAGGAACGAAGATCATCTCATGAACTAATATACACCCAGACAGCCTCTTTGGTAGCATCTTAAGTAGCGATGTATCTTGCCTTTAATCGTCTAGTATGTCACGGTATCTAGCTTGGAACTCTTCCAATATACCGTCCCTCCATAGAGGGTAAAGACAATGCCTGCGACCGACTTTCAGTCGTCCTTATCACTCTGGAACCTTTCCAGTGATTCTCCCCAGGATCAATTGATACCATCTCACTACAACTAGTGAGTATGCTAATATCCAATTAGATCATCTCATAGATCCAAAACCTAGGATTTAGCAGGTATCACTTTGATCCTATATGGAGAATCCTTGTGATAAGCAAAGATTGATCGGGCGTAGCATAGGAAACTCCTTCCCTGTCAAGAGTATGTCATCCACGTACTCTACGAGGATCACCACCATACTCCCTACTACCTTTTTGTATATACAAGGTTCATCTACCATTTTGATGATGTCAAACTCTTTGACTATCTCATCAAAACAGATGTTCCAACTCCGCGATGTCTGCTTTAATCTTATAAAGTATCTTGTACACGTTTCCGCTGCTCCCACTGTCTACGAAGCCCTCTGGCTGTGTACTTATAGACGCTCTCTTCTAAAACATCTTTTTAGAAAAGCAGTCATGACACCCAACCGTCAGATATCGTAGTCATGGTATGTAGCCGTGGCAAGTAGGATCTGGATGGACTTAAGCGTAGCCACTGAAAAAGGTTTCATCATTATCCATGCCTGGTCGATGATGAAAACCTTTAACATGTCTAGCTTTGAAAGTCTCAACTTTTCCATCTATACCAAGCAATCTTCTCAAGATATACTTGCTCCTGATGGGGATTTAACCTTTCAGATGAAGCAACCAAAGTCCATACTTTGTTGGTGTAAAAGGATTCCATCTCAGATCGCTAAGCATCCAGCCATTCTTACAGAGTCTTACTCCTGATGGCCAGCTCGAAACTAGTTGGGTCATCTCATGATGCAATCCTCGCTCCCACCGTCATCGAGAAACCGAAGTATCTCTCAGGCAGATGAGGAACCCTACTAGATCGGCGGAGAGGCTGAGGTTCATTGGTAACTATTGAATCCTTTGGTTTTACCAAATCATTAGCTGTAGTTTGTATAGCTGGAACTTTTCCAGTTCTACAGAACTGACCTTGCCTCGATCTTGTCCGGATTTTGCTTTTAGACATAGGGCGGACAACCCCAAATCTTAACTGACTTAAGAGATGGGCTCTTCCCTTTCCATACCACATATGAAGTGGTAGGCATCTGATTTGATTTGAACTCTATTCAATAGGTATGCAACTTCATAAGTGCATAACTCCCAAAAGGAAATAAGAAACTCAGTAGTACTCATCATAGAGAACACCATATCATATAGGGTGTTATTGCTCCGCCCCGATATACCATCGTGCTATGGTGTATACGGAGGAGTAATGCTGAGAGAGAATCTCATTCTCCTTTAGAATAGTCCAGGAATTCCGTGCTCAAGTATTCTCCTCCTTGATCACATCAAAGGACATAATACTTATACCCGTATTGGTTCTCTACTTCTAACTTATATTCTGTGAATATCTCAAAAGGTTCGGACTTGTGTTTCAACAGGAATATATGACCGAATCTTGAGAGATTATTAGAGAATGTAATGAAATACAAAGAACTGGTCTTGGCATGTGTAGACAGGGGACCTACATACATCAACATGTATCATCCCAAGAGTTCACTAACTCTTTCTCTGTTTCCAATAAACAGAGCTATGGTCATCTTATCTTTGTGACATGACCGGCAAGTTTTCACAAGATGTAAATTCAAACAGATTTAAATATGCATCTATATGTAACTTCAGCTAGTCGGGTCGCATTAATATGACCTAGTCTACAATGCCTCAAGAAGGATTCGTTCATTTCTGAACTCTTCCTCTTGTGTGTGTTCTGTGTACTAAGAACTGTAGTTTGATTTAGAACATCAATGCTTTTAGATAACGTGCCTGAACCGATCAACTTTTGATATAGGAAATGTTCAAAACATATTCCAACAATACAAAATTATATCTTTCTTTACTAAATAAAGAGATTGATATGATTTTGTATATCAGGTTCGGTATCTAATAGCATTTGTTCAGAATCAATGTATTTGTAATACAGGGTGACAGTGACCAACAGACTTGGCTGCAACACTTGCACCGTTTTCTGTCTCATGAAACTTATCACCCGTTCTCAGTTCTCTACCTTTTATAGCCCATGTAACAGATTACATATTTGGGATCCTGATCCGGTATCATATACCCAGGACGTAAAGGATACTGAGAAACAGTTCTCTGTAATGAACATACCCGAAGATGACGTATCAGTATGCACTTTCTTCGTTTGGGCGGTATGGGAATCTTGGTATTCCCCAATTTCCTGCTCTGTCTTATAACAATTATAAGTTGGAGCGGGACCAACGTTCCCCAGCTCAGTATAACAAGCGGGTTCGGTCAATGCATCCGTATTATTATCTTGATTAAGGCGTGATATGGTTGCTACTTGGAGAGAGAGAGAAGAAAACACTCAGCGTGCGCTCTTGCAAGAATAGATTGGTTATTATTTTATCTAATCAGGATGGCTCCCAATGTTTTTATCAAATCTTTTTTCAAACCCTAAAAGGAAAGACTAACCAGGATTAATTACACGCTACAAGTTCCCCAATCTTTCAGCCAGGCTAGTGTCGGTACTTTGAGGGAGGTCCCCCGTGCTTTCGCACGAACCTAATTAATGTAAACCTCGTTTTCCCAGAGGCGTAACCCCGTTGACACCTTTCTAGACACCTACTAGATCGGCTAATTGTAATGTGTAAAACTCTCCCGGGAGTAACTCTTACTCGCAGCGGGTATCGGGATCCAACTATCTCATAGAAGGTATGCAATCTCATTGCAAATTTCAACACTTGAAATTCCCGATAATTTTTCCCCTAGCACCCTATGACCTTGACGGAGGTCAACAAACCATAGGCTACTAGTCAAGTTCAACCCGTCATTTCTTGATTGAATCAAACCCACCCGCACGACCCTTGACGGAGGTCAACAAGGTCGCACGACTACCCTAATCCAATCTGCATCATATGCATAAGCAGATAAATACTAGTTAGCTACCGTACACTACGCCTTGACGAAGGTCAACAAACGTAGCACGAATACTAAGTAGGACTTATCTGAAATGACGGAGGGCTACAACAGGTTTTTCTGAAAACCTATTGCGTAATGAACTTGATATCGTTGTAGAATCAAATGCCTTTAAAATGAAGCGTTTTTGAGGCTTTTCTAGTTTTGCTAAAGGGGTCACTCCCGGTGAAGGGATCGTCGGCCCTTTCCTCGTCGAATGAGGTGTGGGATATATCATATATATCATGGTGCAAAGCAGAAACTATAGAAGCTATCAAAAGACAAACCGAGTGTGTTGCATCTGCCAGTTATTGCTAAAGGGGTCACTCCCGGTGAAGGGATCGTCGGCCCTTTCCTCATCGAATAAGGTGCAGGATATATCATATATACCGCTGTGCAAAGCAAGAACTGTAGCTACCTGTTTTATTTTTGAAATTCGATTCTACAACATCTTAGGTTTCTTTTCTTTCATTAATCACATTAATGAAGTCCCATCATTTAAGTACCTAAACATCACAGATAAATACGACGTACACTTATGCCATCCGCATTCGCCTCGATGTCCTCTCGTGCACCGTTAGGTTAGGTAACTAACGGCAGAGCAGGGCAGGGCTAGCGCGGGTGTAAAACATAAGTAACATCTATATAATATATCATATATACTATATACTGTATCTATCATAGAACATCACATGATCACATCATAGATATCGCAGCAGAAGAATCATATGAAACATTGGATATACTAGGACGTCCGTGTTTTCAATACGAGCCAGTATAAAACACGGATTCCACGGTCGCGATGAATAGCCAAACCCACACCCCTAGACCCCTACGAGAGCGGCAAGCAACCCTACCAATTCTAGAGTTAGGAGACCCGGACTCGATTCCTCGAGTTGGTCTCCCACTGGACTCCAGAACCCGGTTACTTGTGCCCTCCTCCTTGGGTCTATCCTAGTGCGGAAAAGTAAATAATATACAAAAGGTGATATCTTCCGCAACCTGGAAGTGCCCCAATAAAAGAATATTACATACAAGTTTTTACATGAATGAAAATGAAAAACACTCATCTCACATAAAACCCCCCGGCTATTCAAACACGACGATCCAATATAACATATCTAGCAACACATAACATCACATGTCATCAACGTGAGTAAACATGCGTATCCCAATTGTCGTTGACATATAGCAACGAAACTGGCGATATCATATATTACACTTACGGCCCCAGAAAAGAAAGTATAAAACTACAACAGTTGGAATCCGCAACCTCCTTAGACATCGCATGCCTAATCAAATGAATTCCTTAGACATCGCATGCCTAACAATTATAAACCTCGCATTTTAGTCTCATTATCGAAAACACTTTTCAATATCAAGTCAGGCAATTCAACAAGATTCCCGACATCCTGATCGAATGCTCGTCGCAAACTTTAGTAGGCGGCCGCACTCCCGACGCCGTCGACGAAGTGCACCAAGGCGGAACACCGCTGCCGCGAGCACCCGAACGGATGCTTTCGGCGACGGGGTTCTCCTACAGTCACTTGGTCGGGACTATGGGGTGAGGCTGTCTATTAAGTTTACCCGGCGAGTATCTGCGTACGCTACGTGATTGCGACGGACTTTTGATCACATCAAAATTCCGTGGCAACCGATCAAGTGAGACTAAACTGCTATGTTTATAACATTCATTCAGTTATCTCATAACTACTTGTGGATTCCAAATATTGTATCACATTCCAGATAAATAGAAAATGTTAAACTTTTCGATCGAACAATCAAACACCCAAGTTTTTCCGAAACAGCTCAACACATGAAATAAGTTTAAAAACATTCACTTCATGCCTCAGTACCAACGGTCCAGCCGTAGAAGGGTCAAGCCAACGCCTCACATGTGGCACGCCGTACCGTCCCAAACCCTAAGGTTCAAAGGGCAGTTCAAGACGGTCACATAATCGAGTTAAGGTTTGTTGTCTTCTAGAGGGACCATCGCGTTACTTGCACTACTTAGAACGTCATTAAACTATGGAAAAATCCAACAATTGGAAATTTCCCGGTAGGGGAAAAAGTGGGTATTTATATCCGGTCGAACTTTTTAACATGTTCTAAAAATACCCGGAAAACAAAGTAAACAAAGTTAAATAATCTGATCGAATCATCGAGTCCCCAATACAACCCCAGAACACTCAACTCTTGAGTCAAAATAAAAATACCCATAAAATATAAATCACAGAAATAGGAATTATGGTGGAAAAATGATGGCCTACATCCTCTGTACGGCCGCGGAACCGCGGCCCAAGCAGGCTATTGCCGCGGTTCCGTGGTGGAATGTACGGATTAGGCAGTCGTTTTTCACCACAATTCTTAAATTTTCCTGCAGAATTTTTTAGGTATTTTTAATTCAGAAAATCCACAATTTTCAAAAATGTACAGAGAAGGGTTATGGATTAGGGTTTCGGGTTCGATCGGGTTTCTAACTTCGTCTACGCATCGCCTAAGGCTCTAGCTAGGCTCTGATACCATTGTAGGGTTCTTAGGCACACTCAAGTGGTTCCACAAGGTGTCAAACATGCCAAATTAAAATTTTCCGAGTGCCGAGAAACCCTAATGCTAGATCGTTAACTAGAGTTTAGGCGAAACTAAATGAAAGTAAATCACATTTACACTAAGTGAATGGAAATACAACCTTTGTAGATCCGGTCCTCCACCTCCATAGCTCCGTGACGATGTCCCTTCGCTGCGATCATCGGATCCTAGACTCTCGCGGCGGTTTCATCGGAGAAAAGATCGGGCTAGGTCGTTGACTTCGATGCCGAAGATGATCTATGTCGAGGCAACTCAAACTCAAGCTCCACCTTCACCAAGTCAAGAAACTTGTGAAGAAAACACCCTATACTACATGACAAGTGGTAGAGGATGAAGAAATAGGAAGTGGGTTCACTTTGGATTTTGATTTCTCACTTGAAATCATCACTTGATCATTTTCAAGAAAATGTTTTCTTTCTTCTTGAAGAAGAAGAAGAAGAAAGAATAAGAAATGAATTATTTTTCAAAAATAAAATGAAGTGATATCTATCATAATGCAATCATGGGTGAGATTAACTCATGTAGAGAATAAACTAGGGTTAAGCTAAATGGTTAGGGTTTAGGAATAAAACAAAATGGTAAGACTTATTCAAAGATGCTAGAAAAGTCATGAAGCTTCTTGCCAAAAATAAGAAAAGCCACCATTTTGTTTTTTCCAAAAATAAATAAAGAAAAGAAAATAATACCTTAACCATTAACCTAAACCATGGTTTAATGCATACACACCCAAGTTTGCATGTATCATCAAACATGATACAAACTAGTGCACAAAACTATATCATATATACAATGTGCATATTCAAGTGAGAAAATAATCTTAAGTGAACCAATACTAGTTAATGTAAAGTAATATATCAAATATATAATTATACATTAAATCATTAAATCAACACTTGATTTAATGATCCGGTCATATCGCATATAACCGACTAATATCAAGTGTATCAATGTATCGAATCAACACTTGATTCGGTAACCCGGCTATATCATATATAACCGTCCAATGATACAAATCGCGAGAATAGAATACAGTATCACATACTGGTATTATTCTCGGTCCCGCACATATCTCATATGCGCTCCTATTTCGTTTCGCTTGAGCCAGGAAACCTCTGTGTAGGACTCTAAAGACTCGTCAATACGCCGGCAGTAGGTGATGATCATATCAAACACCCACAAGCCGCAAGCGGTCTGCTAAACGTAACGGCCACCCGTGTATTGAGCGATCATAAGATCAACGAGAAAGCCCGCTCACACTCCTGTGAATCCGACCAGTAACACTTACCGTACAGTCTGGTCTCGTCGTCTGATATGTCGTATATCTCGCCTAGGGGTGGTAAACGTCAGACCCCAATAGCTCGATAAGTCGTGTCGATATGAGGTCTGTAACAGTTTGAGAAACTACTGATAACACTTACTAGTAAATTTCAGCAACCCTGGCCAGGGATTTCCGGTTATAGCCAATCGAACACAGTGCAACATCAACTCCCTATACCGGGAGAGACGAATCCCCTCCTATCGCTCATTACCTCCATGTGATTCGGGACTGTACCCAAAAACCACCGTTTTGCACGCCCTCTTGGACGTGGTAATGTGGAAATCAAAGCACAGTGGGAATCACACAAGGCTCTATGACGATCTCGGGTCTACAGACTAACCTGTACCAGTGTCACCAGAGAACTGCCATCTTACGTAAGGTATAATACCATCTGGTAGTTCTCGGCGAGTCCGTCCAGTGTACCCAGTCTCCACCGAGCACCCATATATCATCTCTGATGTCAAACACCAATGGATATGGGATCATTCATCGCCCATCTGTATGGGTCGAGAAGGTATACGCTAGTCTACTCTGGTATATCGATGCCTTGTCTCGATACACCCACGACTAGGGACCTTGAAGGATGTACTTATGGACTACCATGTACCCACTAGTATGATCCGCATCATAGTCCAAGTAGTCAAGTACACATCCTAAGGGCTTTACCAACATGTAACAGAGAGACAATCAGTGTACACGTTAAGGTAAAGAGCAACCAGATAGCATACTATCATGTCGAGCAAGAAAGTCCTCCCTATATATGTCCAAGCATCCACTACAATATACATCCTATGTATAGTAATGGCCTCTAGGGCATACATATAACAAACATCATCTCGCATGACACAAATCAAATACATTAATACATATCATATATATATTAAATGTATAAAGAGAAAACATTTTCTTAAGTGAGCTAATATTAGTTAATGTATATTAATATATCAAATATATAATTACACATTAAATTATTAAATCAACACTTGATTTAATAACCCGGCTGTATCACATACAACCGACTAATATCATTTATATGCATATCACATATACATATAACATATCATTGAATCAACACTTGATTCAACAATCCGGTTATATCACATATAACCTGTATCGCGAGATTAGAATATGGTATAACATACACGTATTAATCTCGGTCCCGCACATATCACATATGTGACCTACTTCATTTCGCATGAGATAGGAAACCTTTGTGTAGGACTCTAATGACTCGTCAATACGCCGGCAGTGGGTGATGATCATATCAGTCACCTACAAGCCGTTAGCTGTACTAGCTGGACGTAACGGCTACCCGGGTATTGAGCGATCAGAATATCAACAAGCATGCTTGTCCATACTCCTGTGAATCCAACAGCAACACTACCGTACAGTCCGATCTTTTCTTCTGATATGTCGCATATCTAGTCTAGGGATGGTAAACGTCAGACCCCAGTAACTTGATAAGTCATGTAGATATGAGGCTCATAACGGGTCGAGAAACTACTGATAACACTTACCAGTAAATCTCCGTATCAGCCCTGGCCAGGGACTTCCTGTTATGGCCAATCGAGCACAGCGCAACATCAACCCCCAATACCGGGAGAGACGAATCCTCTCCTATCGCTCATTGCCTCTACGTGACTCGGGACTTTACCCAAAAACCACCATTTTGCATGCTCTTTTGAATGTGGTAAGGTGGAAATCAAAGCACAGTGGGAATCACACAAGACTCTATGACGATCTCGGGTCTACAGACTAACCGTTACCAGTGTCACCAGAGAACTGCTATCTGACGTCAGGAATAATACCATCTAGGAGTTCTCGGCGAGTCCTGTTCAGTGTACCCATTCTCCACTGAGCACTCATATACCATCTTTTATATCAAACACCAATGGATATGGGATCATCCATCGCTCATCAAATTGGTCAAGAAGCGTATACGCTAGTCTACTCTGGAATATCGATGCCCCGTCTCGATACACCCTCGACTAGGAACAATTAAAGGATGAACTTATGGACTATCCTGGCCCCACTAGTATGATCTCCATCATAGTCCTGATAGTCAAGTACACATCCTAAGGGTTTTATCAACATATGAGAGCAAGACAGTATCACAATAAAAGTCTACATGTTAAGATAAAGAGCAACCAGATAGCATACTATCATGTCGAGCAAGAAAGTCCTCTCTATATATGTCCAAGCATCCATTATAATATACAATCATGTACAACAATGGTCTCTAGGGCATACATACAACTAACAAACCACACGCTACTATAATGCTCGGGTCAGACACCGGGCATTCAAATTAGGAGACTTGGTCCTCCGACGCAACGAATTCAAGGACGAAGGGAGGCTACACAAGTTCTTCCCGAAGTGGGACGGCCCCTTCCTTGGGACCGAGGTATTGCCCGGTGGAGCCTACCGCCTCCAAGATTCCTTGGGGTGTAACTTTCTGCGGCTGTATAATGCCGAAAAGCTGAAATTGTATAGATGAACTTGTACTCTCTTGAATAATGAGATTCCTGCTTTTCTATCATTTAAACTTGTTTTTGTTTCCGAGCTAAGCCTTCGCACGAGTAGATTCCTGCTCGGTTCCGAGGCCGGCGGACAGTTTCCTGCCTGCCGCATCCATTCATGGAAGGTAGATTCCTGCTCGACCAAACCTGTGAATCCTAAGCCCTCTCGCGATCCTAAACCCTCTCGCAAGCCAACAGGCTATCTCTAGCCCAGCTCGGAGGCAAAGGAAGTACCCCACGCCAGCCCTTTACTCAGGTGAATAAAATGTAGGCACGCCTATGGTCAACGCCGGAAGACGGACCGGGACGTCCGGCCTGAATCCTGGGGGCAGATGCTATTTGGATTTATCCGTCCACCTCTTCGAAGATGCCAAGTTATTTTATAGCATCGTATATCGGAGGTTTGGACGGATGCGGCCGTTGTAGCAGACTTCGTCAAATTCCCTCTCGTTTATGAGGGGTTTTTGATTGTGGGGACGCTCTTCCCTGCAGGCGCAAGCCCCTGCACTTAATTACGTTATCGCATCATGATAACTACTTTCTCCTACTCCGGAAGTTCACTTCGTGTCGAGTGTGTGTTTTTGTTTTATTTTGGTTGCCCGTGGATTGTATACGGAGACTAATTTATGTCGTCGCCCGTAGGGCGTGGATTAGTCCAAATCCATATATTTTTTAGATTTGGGTTTAGTTTGATTTAAGGATCGTTAATCTGGTTTGAGATTAAGATCAACTTAAACATATGAGCATTTAGGCTCGATTATTTAAGTTTAAGGACATCACGTTCCTTATCACCGTGTTTGAGACGAAATGTTAGTTTTAAGGACGTTTCGGTCCTTTATCGCCATTTTAGAGGCGAAAGTTAGTTTAGGAACATTTCGGTCCATCATTCACCCTATGTGCACGTGTATTTGTTACGTGGCAGAGTAAACAATGGAGATATGGAATGTGCTCAATTTGGGGCACAATCCGATTTGAGGCATGCACGTCAATGCATGAAGAAGTTATTGGTTATCGGGACCCGCCACCTCTTTGAAGACGTTGAAGAATTACAACGATATGTATCGGAGGTGTGAAGAGATGTACTCTTGAACCAAATCCCGTATTTGAGGGAAAAGGGTTTGTTGTGGGCTTAAGAATTTTTTGTTATATTTGAGACTTTGGAAATCGAGAGCATATGGGCTCGATTGATTTCTTTGGTAAGGATACGTTAGTCCAATTTGAGACTAAGATCCACTTAACAATATTTTAGGATCTTCTTTATTTAAGACCTAACAACAGAGCATTTGGACTCAGTTGTAAGACTTTAGCAACTTAGCCAATTTGGGATTTAGTCTGCTTAGTCTCCCATTTTTTCTGAAAAAGTGCTAAGCACTTGTTTGGGCTCTGTTTATTTAGTCCCTCTTTTTTATGCAAAAAGTGCTGAGCATTTATATGAGTTCTGATGCCCACATATAATCATGTGGAGCTTTCAGTCTTGGGCATTGCCCAATAAGTGTTGAACACTTTACTCGTTTTGTTTTTATATGGAGTGTTAGGCACTCTTTATGGCATCCATGTGGGGAACACGTGAGGCGTTGGGCGCTGCCCAATGAGTGTTGAACACTCAGCCGTCTTGGGATGCTTATGGAGTACTAAGCACTCTTTTCTTCTTTTTTGCGGCGCCCACGTGGAGAGCATGCGAGGCGTTAGGCGCTGCCCAATGAGTGTTGAACACTCAGCCTTTTGTCTCTCTTTTTTTATGGAGTGCTGAGCACTTTATGGCGCCCTCGTGATTTTCACATGTGGCGCTGGGCGCCAGGCGCTGGGCACTGCCCAATGGGTGCTAAGCACTCTTCCTTTTTGTGGCCCCCACGTGAGGAGCACGTGAGGCGCTAGGCGCTTTTAGAGGCATCCATGTTGGAAGCACGTGGGGCGCTGAATTCTTTTCTCCTCTGTTGATGGCATTTTTGCCCATTAGTGATCACCAGGCTCTTTATTTTGAAGATCTAGGATCAAGCTTCATTTTTAAGAACTAAGTTCTTTTGTAAGAACTAGGTTTCTCTTGTATGCTTTTGTTTTTGAAGAACTCAATTTCTGGTTCTTTTCTGAATTTTTGATTCTCAAGAACAAGTTCTTCCCGATGAGAATTAAATTCTCAACTTGTGGGAGACTTGCCTCGCGGATCTCAGATCCAGAGAAGGAACTAAGTTTTTTTAAAAGGACTAAACCCATCAATAGGTAAATGAGATGTTTTAATGTCTATTTTTTTATTTACCAGAGTTTTTGAGGAGGAAGATCTTCTTCCTTGAGAATTTAATTCTCTGTTCCTTTTGAAGTTTTCTGTCTCTTTTTTTTGTAGAAGCTTATGGGGGGTTCCTCTCTATCAGACTTGAAGTTTTCGGTCCTTTATATGGTGGAGGGAAGTTTGTTAATTAGCTTTGAAGAAATCTCTCATTAAGAGATCCTAATTGATTTGGAGAATTTTACCCACCATTGGATCTTTGATCTAAGGGTTTCTGTTTTATAGAACATATTTTCTTGTTTTTAAAAAGATTGAGGAGATATTTCTATATGCAGAGTTTTATTCTGTGAAATGGTGATTTTTAATCACTATTGGATTTTTAATCCAAGGGATCTCTGATTTACAAAGGGCAATCTTTTTTGTTTCGAAAGATTGAGAGAATATATCCCAAAATAGAATTTTATTCTATGATCCAATTTGGGGAATGTTTTCTCCCAACAGAATTTAAATTTGTATCTTGATGATTTATCATCTCCGTTGGATCAAAGATCCAACGGCTCTGTTTAACAGAGAGTAGAATTTAATTCTACTTGGGCGTCGACGCTCACATGTTATGCACGTGGGTGTCATCTGAGAGTTTTAACTCTTGTTTAATTTAATAGATTCTTTTGTGCTTTGCACACTGGCGCCCCCGTGAGGAGCACGTGCGGTGCTATATGAGAGTTTTAACTCTGATTTAATTTAATAGATTTTTTTGTGCTTTGCACACTGGCGCCCGCGTGAGAAGCACGTAAGGCACCACCATAGGATTGAATCCAATAAGATTAGCTCTGACGCTGGCGCCCTCGTGGAGGGCTTGGGAGGCGCTACCTCATTAATTTTGAACAGATCTTTGCTCTTTTATTGGGGAAAACAAATGCCCCCCCTCCACCGTTGCGCTCACGTGGCTCACACGTGAGTGCAGCGGTGGCACCTTTTCCAACGTTTGATCTTATGGGGAGTGGAACCGTCCCGCCAAGTTTTATAAATAGGGTCTTTGGCCCTTAAGATGACTATCGTTTCGTCATTCTCTTTCTTCTTTCCTGAGAATTTAATTCTCTCTTTAGAGCTTAGAAATTTGTTTTTAAAGAAACTCTTAAAGTTTTACTCTGTTTCAAGAATCTTGGTATGAATTCTGACCATTTTCTCCTTGAAAGAGACTCTTTTGTCTTGGATTTCTTTCAACCCATTAACAGAGCTTTGCTCTTTCTTTGAGATAATTTTGATAAACTATTAATCTCAAAAGATCCTAGGGTTTTACCCTATTACTGTGATCTTTAAGAGTTCTTTGGAGTTTAGTTCCGGTGTATTTCTCATGGAGGTTTTTCTTAGGGAATTGATCCCATTATTTAACTCTGGGTTGTTCTTCAGAGCTTAGCTCTAAGAAGATTTCTTATTTTAGGAATTTTATTCCCCCTTTTTCTTCTTTCTGCAGATTTGAATCTGCTGTAGAGCCCGTTTCTCGTGCGAGTTTAACTCCATAGTTTAATGAGATTTTCTCATTAAATGAGAGTCCTTATGGATTCTCACAATGAGTGCTTGCCTCATCATTGGTGGAGGTATTACCTTGATTTTGTGGACCTTTTTGTCCTTTTCCCTTTGAACTGTGGTGACTTTTACCTTGCAGTACAATTCTAGGTGTAATAAAAAAGTTAAAATCTTGAACATCGTTGTTTCCCCAATCAGAGCAAAGCTCTGTTCAAATTTTAAAATTTGAAATAAAGCAGCGCTTCATAGCAGCGCCAGCGCTGGGAGTCAAAGACTCTAAGGCAGTGCTCACATGCAAAGCACATGAGCACTAGTGCTAAGAGCGCTGCATTCTAAGCAGCGCACCACATGCAAAGCACATGGGCCCTAACGCTAAGAGCGCTGCACTCTAAGCAGCGCACCACGTGCAAAACATGTGAGTGCTAGCGCTAAGAGCGCTGCATCCTAAGCAGCGCACCACGTGCAAAGCACGTGAGCGCTAGCGATAGAACAAAATGTTCTCGGCCCTTGGATCAAGAATCCAACGAACATGATTAAAAATCATCAATTGATCAGAATAAAATTCTGTTGAGGAAACATTCCTCAGAATCTTTCCAAACAAGAAAGATTGTGCTCTGAAAATCAGAGCACCGTTGGATCAATGATCTAATGGTGATTAAAAATCAGCAAAATACAGAATAAATTCTTTATGGGAAAAGATTTCCTAATCTTGTTAAAAACAAGAAGACCGCCTTCTGTAAAACAGAAGCCCTAGGATCAAAGATCCAACGGTGGGGAAATCCCCAAATCAATTAGAGAGAAGATCTCTCCAACTGATTCAACAAATCAGCCTCTAATATATAAAGGACCTAAGACTTCAAGTCTCATAGAGAGGACCCTCCCCCTCACCAAACTTTGAGAAAATCCAGAGAGAAGAGCAAGCTCTTGGCAGAAGAAGAATTTATTCAAGGTAAAATAAAGAGATCAAAGTATCTTATTAGAAAAAGAACTTAATTATTTGTCCAGATCATAGATCTTTAAGACAAATTGTCTTTTCACAAAAGAGATCATAACATCTCATTATAAAAAGGGGGAGAATAATTCAATTCTCTTAGGATCACAAATCCATAAAGGCAAAGCCTTTCACCAAGAACATAAGAGATTGAAACATCTCCTATAAAATAAGAACTCTGTTCTTAGATCCATGAGACGAAGTCTCTTATAAGAGAAAATTTAATTCTCAGAGTGCAAAGCTGCCTAAAAAAGAGCCTTAGCGCTCCAAGTTTAAAGAAGCGCCTCAGCGCTCCAAATCTAGCGCACAGCGCTGCAGAGCCTTAGCGCTCCAAGTTTAAAAAAGCACCTCAGCGCTCCGAAGTCTGGCGCTCAGCGCCAAGCACGCCACGTGCTCCTCACATGTGCGCTATTTCACAAGAAGCGCTCTGCGCTCATTGACTGGTGCACAGCGCCAAGCGCGCCACGTGCTCCTCACGTGTGCGCTACTTAAACAGAAGCGCTCTGCGCTCATTGACTGACGCTCGGTGCTAAGCGCACCACATGCTCCTCACGTGTGCGCTACTTAAATAGAAACGCTCTGCGCTCATTGACTGGTGCTCTGCGCCAAGCGCGCCACGTGCTCCTCACGTGTGCGCTTCTTAAACAGAAGCGCTCTGCGCTCATTGACTGGCGCTCAGCGCCAAGCGCGCCATGTGCTCCTCACGTGTGCACTACTTAAACAGAAACGCTCTGCGCTCATTGACTGGCGCACAACGCCAAGCGCGCCGCGTGCTCCTCACGTGTGCGCTAAGAGAACATAAATTGTTCTTTAAACAATAAAGCCCCAGAGCCATAATGAGTGCTCAGCATTCAATAAAAGACAAAAAGTTGTCAGGACCAATGCTCAGCATTGTTAAATGAAAAAGGGCTGAGCCTAATTAAATGTCTAACATTTTGAATAAATGGGTTGAGTCTAAGTTGGCCACAGATCCCTGATTCAGATTAATTGAGCCCATATCCTCATAAATCTTTGACCTTAGACCCAAATTGGACTACAGATCTCCCAACCAATATTGGTTCAAGGGTACATCTCTTCACTCCTCTGATATTTGTCATTGTAATCCTTCAACGTCTTCAGAGAGGTGACGGGTCCTAACAACCAGACATTCCACAGACTGTGGGGTCCTTAAACTCATGGACTATGATGTCCTTAAACTTTATAGACTATGACGTCTTTAAACTATGGACTATGATGTCCTTAAACTTTTGGACCGCCAAGTCCCTAAACTAAAACAATAGAGCCCAAATGCTCTTTTGTTGGATCTAAATGATCCTGTTAAGTAGATCTTAGTCTAAAATTATCCTTAACAAATTGTTAAGTTGATCTTAGTATAAAATTAGACTAACGTATCCTTAACAAACGTTTAAGTTGATCTTAGTCTCAAATGATATTAACGATCCTTAAACCCAACCCAAAACCTAAATCTAAGAAAATACGGATTTGGACTAATCCACACCCTACGGGCGACAACATAAATTAGTCTCTGTATACAATCCACGGGCAACCAAAAATAACAAAAACACACACGACACGAAGTGACCATCTGGAGAAGGAGAAAGTGGTTACCGCGATGTGATAGCGTAATTAACTGCAGGGGCTTGCGCCTGTAGGGAAGAGCATCCCCACAATCAATAACCCCTCAAACGAGGGGGAATCTGACAAATTCTGCTACAACGGCCGCATCCGTCTAAACCACCGATATACGGTGCCATAAATCAACTCGGCATCTTCGGAGAGGTGGACGGATAAAACCAAATAGCATCTGCCCCTAAATTTAGGCAAGACGTTTGTCTTCCCGGTTTTCGGCGATGAACAGGTTCTGGCACGCCCGGTGGGACCTTTTCCTCTTTCCACTCCACACTTCGTGTGTCGTGTTCGTGAATGAATCGCGGTTTGATGTGGTTGCCCCTGGATTCGAGATACTAAGATTTGGTGTCTTGCTCCCGTGCAGATCAATGGCTTCCAACTGCACAAACTGCAACAGCTGCAACAACTCTCACTTTATCCTCGCTGGAGGAGTGACTTACGGGCCTCAAGCGGCCTCCGTTTTCAAGATGCTAGTGGAACAGGTGACACAAGCCACCACTGGGCTGTTCTTTGGGTCCATGCTCCCACCCATCAGCTTCAACGCCCCATTGTCGACGTAGGAGGCTCCAAAGAAGTCGGTCTTTGATCGGCTTATCACCACCGTGGCCCCTCTCAACGGGTTGCCCAAGTCCAGTGCCTCAGTTTTCAACAGACTGGGCCAAAGCTCAAGTGGACCCGTGATGAAGTGTCACGACCCGCAGGGTACGGAACGTGACTGGCACTTAAGTTTACGAAATGTCTAAAGACGTCCGTAAAATAAGTAAGCCAAAGCCCAGAAAACAAAACCAATTAAGCAAAAGAGTGAAGGAAACCCAATCGTTTGAAAGCAAGTTATCAAATAAGTCATGTAAAACCCTTTTTAAAAACAATACCAATTTTTCCCGAAAATTTCGGCAGAGTCTCCTTTGTAAATACTGGCCCCCAAAACTGGGTACAACAAAATATATACATGAATCCAACAAAATAGGGCATCCCCAAGCGGGAGCTAGCTCTTCGCCATAAGGCGGTCACAAATCCCACGCAATGTAAATGACAACAAGCATAATAATCATAATAAAGCATAAGGAAGCATGAAAAGTAGCATGTCGGCTCAAGTGAGCTCGACCCCAAAATACAGCATAAAATCCACAAACCTCACAGTCTCATCTCTAGGTCAATATACAATAAATCTGCTAAAAACAGTAGATGGAGTACATTAGATACAAAGAATATACAAGTGGTACAAAAATGATAACATAACCCACCTATGAGCAAACCTCGAGCTCAGGCAAAAGAGACAAAAGAACAAGTGCGCCCGCCGCTACTGAACTGACGGAGCGGACTTGCAAAAGACTGTGGCACAACGGGGGTGAGTTGCCAACTCGTGAGTAATAAATAACATCTGCAAAGGCTATCGTATGCATGCACACAAGCATCCTAGCATCTAAAATACAGGTATGTCTGGATGCACTAGCAGGTGTGTATATCATATCAGTGTGCTAATATGTATGCAACATGAATATCTGAGGTCTCAATATGTATATATAAGAAATATTTATTCTCTTTTGTTTTTGAAACTCTTTTAGAATGCTAGCATAATGTCAATGAATCGACGAAAATCGGTGTCCAGCAACGACACCCAAAAGCTGTCTCAAATCTCATAAATGTATCTCTGGCCTCAGCCGTCCGGCTGACCCATCTCAAATATCAATATCTCATCCTCTAGCGGCCACGGTCGGTATCCTCTGGATATCCGCCGTCCCAAACAGTCACCGGTAGGTAATCCGTCCCCTGCCAGGCTCAACGTCATCACCACATTCCTCTTGCCCCGGGGTACCTTACCGGGCCCACCATGTACCCGTGCCGGTTCCTCCACTCCTCGACACGGATTTCCAAATCCACAGCAAACTCATGGTGGACGACACTTACATCACTAGAAAACCGCAATTTACACATTTTAAAAATATAATAAGTTTAGAAATTTTGCGGCTTTCCCCCGAAATCCAGCAATATCATAAAATCTCAAGAAATCCTCATAAGTGCATATATCTATGATAATGAATGCATATGATATCAATAATCAAGTTGCGATGTGTGATTAATGTATTAAGCATGAACAATTAATATGATGAAGTACATGCACATGAATAGCAATACTACGGTTTCATTTTTAAGGAATTAAAGGCAATAGTACCAGTTTAAGTATCAATTAGTAAAAGGTTTCAATTTAAAAGTTATCTAGTGTGGTGGCATGGCAATTACCAGGGTGTGTGTGTAAGCATGAATAGTGCTCGTGCTGCATATAAAACCTGGTAATGGTGCATGTGTCCTACAATTGAGTTTGCGTATATGGGTATAACATATTGATCTAATTGCAGCAATTATCTTGCCAGTATTATTATTCTAATGTCACAAGTGGTTATCCAATTTACTATTTTCCAGTTTACTAAATCTATCGGGCGACTTGCGCCATCCAAACGATCGTCCCCCGTAGATGTTAAATCTACTCACCGGAATCCCTGGCTAGCTGTGTCCAATCACCGCCTTTCCCTTTCGCGCCGCGTCTGACGTCTCCGCGACCGAACCTGGAATTTACATCAATACCAAATATAAGGTTACATATCAAGAACGACGCAAAACCGCAACGAAACAACTAAAGTTCGCTAACTAGGTACAACGTGCGCAAGGTGCGCGGAACACACGCGAAAATCGCAAAAACTGCCAAAAAAACGCCGATTTGGGTCGCCCGGCAAAACTAAAACCCGACTACCCAAAAAACCGCACTCACGCATCCTAAAAGTCGTAGGACAAGCCATTACAATCATCAAGATATCAAAAATAGTCCATCACATAATTTATATAAAAATCTAGTAAGCATAGCGTCCCAAAATCGGTGCAAAAATCGCCGATTTGCGACAAAACGACAACAATATAGCACAATCACCCAACCACACTACAAGCAATCTACAAACACTAATTACAACACATTAACCATGCTCCAAAACCTATATTCCACAACCAAACCCTTTCTTGATTTTTTTTATAAATAGCAATTGCAAATCAAAATCCATACTTGAAAAACTTAATTAACACTAATTTCAACCCCAATTAGCAAGTTCACCTCTTAGATTTAGGTTAGCAAAATACTAGATAACAAATTAGGTTTAATCAACTAAATAATGGTTTCTAAAACTTAATCAACTCACTAAACATGTTTCAAATACCATTTCCATACAAAATCCTTTTCTTGAAAATCCTAAAAAGCAATTTCACACTTCTAAATTTAACCAAATTAGCATAAATGGAAACTATATCAACAAGATAACTATATAGGTTAGTTCATTAACAACTAACTTAACTATAAACAACTTAATTAACCACCATGGTTCAAAACCCTAGTTTAGACAAACTACTTCTTTTAAACTAGATTAGAAATAAGCTAACTTTTAACACTAACCATACAACATAAGAACTTAAACAAAAGAATTTGACATGATAGAAATTATACCTCTTGATCTATGGATCAAGCAAGAAAGTTTGCTCCAAAGAATGGCTTCCAAGCTCCAAGATTCAAGCAAGAATGGCTAAGGATAATGATAGCATAAGGAAATTGTTTGGATTTTTGAATTAAATCATGGATTTTGATGTATTTTTCTTGAAGAAATTGAAGAAAAAAGAAAAGAAAAGAGAGGAAGAAGAGGGTGCAGGTTTTTCGGCCAGAATGAGGTATGGGGGAGGGTGTGGGGGTGAGTGGGAAGGTCAAGGGTCAAGTTCCAAAGTCAATGTATCATACTTTATCCATTATATTTAAATTAATTCCATAAACTATCAATTTAACTCAAGAAAGAAACCAAGAAGAGAGAGGCCAGAAATTTCTGGTCTCACACAAGGTGGGGCTGTCCTAGGGCTGAGGAAAAAGAGAGAGGGGTTTTACAAAAGAAATTTTATGCAAAAAGGCCCCCTACAACTCAAAAATTGCAAGTTTTAGCCCAAAATTCAATAAATTCGTTTCAATTCATAAAAATTGGTTAAAAATCAAAATAAATTACTAAAAATTCATGTTATCACTAGATTATAATTATCATAATTTTATAGATTAAAATTAGCCCGGAAAAATTTGTATTTATCGCTTATTTAATGTATTTTCTTACCGGCTTAAAATAATATAAAAAAATTGAAAAATAGGGAAATTTTTTTAAATGACCAAAATTTCATAAATAACTCATTAGCTACTAAAAACAAGTAATTACCTATCCATTTAAGGTATAATTAGCCCTAAACTGCAAAATATCGAGAAAGACGGTTTTCGGAAAAATACCGAATTTTCACCGAATTTCAGGAAAACACCAAAACGACTTTTCAAGACGCTACAATCTTCCCCCCTTAAAGAAATTCGGTCCCCGAATTTAAAAATATAGCTACGCGTACCTTCAAAGAGATGGGGATATTTCTTCCTCATCTCGCCCTCGGTCTCCCAGGTAACCTCCTCGCTGCTCGGGCTACGCCAAAGGACCTTGACGGTTGGTATACTCTTCGACCTCAACTTCTTCACCTGCCGATCCAGGATGGCCACCGGCTGCTCTGCAAAAGAAAGGTCGCGCTCTAGCTGGACTGTCGGGTGCTGAATCGCATGCGAAGGGTCGTGAAGGTACTTGCGGAGCATCGAAACATGGAAGACGGGGTGAACATCGGGAAAGCTGGGAGGAAGAGCCAAACGGTATGCAACAGCGCCGACACGCTCGAGGATCTCGAAGGGACCTACGAATCTAGGGCTAAGCTTCCCCTTTCGCCCAAAACGCATCACGCCCTTCATCGGAGAGACTTTCAGAAAAACATGGTCGCCAACTGCGAACTCTAATCTGCGACGGCGCCTGTCAGCATACGATTTCTGCCTGCTCTGAGCCGCTCTCATCCGGTCTCGGATCAACTGGATCTTCGATGTCGTCTCCTCAACAAGCTGCGACCCCAAAATGCTGCTCTCGCTGAGCTCTGTCCAACAAACGGGCGATCTGCATCTCCTCCCATACAATGCCTCGAAAGGTGCCATCTGAATAGTATCCTGGAAGCTGTTGTTGTAGGAGAACTCCACTAGAGGTAAATGATGATCCCAGCTACCACCAAAGTCTAAAACGCACGCTCTGAGCATGTCCTCGAGGGTCTGAATGGTCCGCTCTGACTGTCCGTCTGTCTGCGGATGAAACGCTGTGCTGAAGCTCAAACGAGTGCCCAAAGCCTCCTGGAGTCTCTGCCAAAGTCGGCTGGTGAACTGAGTGCCTCGATCTGACACGATACAAGTCGGTACGCCATGTAGTCGCACGATCTCGTCAATATAGAGCTGAGCATACTGAGCGAAGCTGAAAGTCGTCTTCACTGGAAGGAAGTGAGCCGCTTTCGTCAATCTATCCACGATCACCCAGATGGAGTCGTACCCTCGACTGGTCCTGGGCAGACCCACAACGAAATCCATCGAAATCTGCTCCCATTTCCACTCTGGAATGGGTAACGGCTGTAGCTCTCCTGCGGGCCTCTGGTGCTCGGCCTTGACTTGCTGACAAGTCAGGCATCTCGAAACGAACTCCGCAATGTCCCTCTTCATCCCGTCCCACCAGTAGGTCTCTCTCATATCATAGTACATCTTGGTGGAACCGGGGTGGACACTATACACTGATCGGTGTGCCTCCTCAAGAATGTCGCGTCGCAATCCATCAGCATCTGGTACGCACAGTCTAGATCCATATCGTAAAATCCCCTGATCGTCAACCATGAACTCGGAAAATCTGCCCTGTCCCATCTGTGCCATGATCTCTGAGCAACGGTCGTCACTGCGCTGTGCCTCATATATACGGTCAAGCAACTGTGGGCGTGCACGAACATGCGCGAGCTGTCCCCCTGTCTGAGTGAACTCGAACTCAACTCGGCTGTCGCATAACATCTGCCAATCTGCTGACGACTGCCTCTGCACTGCGCGCAAAAAGGATAGACTACCCCCGGGCCTCCTACTCAACGCATCTGCCACCACATTCGCCTTGCCGGGGTGATATAAGATCTCGCAGTCGTAGTCTTTCACCAACTCCATCCAACGACGCTGTCTGAGGTTCAGGTCTCGCTGCTGAAATATGTACTTTAAGCTCTTGTGATCGGTGAATATCTGACACGACTCGCCGTAAAGGTAATGTCGCCAAATCTTCAGTGCAAAGACCACTGCAGCCATCTCCAAATCATGAGTGGGGTAGTTCTGTTCATGCTTCTTCAACTGTCGAGAAGCGTAAGCGATCACCCGGCCATGCTGCATCAAAACGCATCCTAATCCCACTCGCGAAGCATCACAGTAGACAACAAATCCGCCTGATCCCGAAGGTAAAGATAATACCGGCGCCGTAGTCAAACAAGTCCGTAGCTGCTGAAAACTGCGCTCGCACTCCTCTGTCCAGACGAAAGGAACTCCCTTCCGGGTCAAACCGGTCAACGGTGCAGCTATACGGGAGAAGTCCTGAACAAAACGCCTGTAGTAGCCCGCCAAGCCTAGAAAACTACGGATCTCAGTCACCGATGTAGGTCGGGGCCACTGCTGAACAGCCTCAATCTTCTTCGGGTCCACACAAATGCCGTCTCTCGTAACCACGTGACCCAAGAATCCGACGCTGTCCAGCCAGAAAGCACACTTGGAGAACTTCGCGAACAGCTGGTGCTCCCTCAGAGTCTGTAAAGTAATCCACAAGTGCTGCTCGTGCTCCTCTCTGCTCCGGGAGTACACCAAGATATCGTCGATAAACACGATGATGAACAAGTCAAGATACGGCCTGAATGTACGGTTCATCAAATCCATGAATGCTGCTGGGGCATTGGTGAGTCCGAACGACATCACCAAAAACTCGTAGTGGCCATAGCGTGTACGGAAAGCTGTCCTCGGTATATCCTCCTGTCGAACTCGCAGCTGATGGTATCCTGATCGCAAGTCGATCCTCGAAAAATACCCCGCACCCTGAAGCTGGTCGAATAAATCATCAATGCGCGGCAACGGATATCTGTTCCGAACGGTAACTTTGTTCAGCTGGCGGTAGTCGATACATAAGCGCAAACTTCCATCCTTCTTCTTGACAAACAGGACCGGAGCACCCCACGGAGAAACACTCGGTCGAATAAGCCCCTGATCCAACAAATCCTGCAACTGATCCTTCAGCTCTCGAAGCTCTGCCGGGGCCATCCGATAAGGCGGTATAGAAATAGGCCCCGAACCGGGAATCAAATCAATGCAGAACTCAACATCGCGCTCAGGCGGTAGCCCAGGTAGCTCATCAGGGAAAACATCAGGGAACTCACAAACTACCGGGACCCGGTCCAACGGAACCTCTGCAGCTCGAGTATCACAAATAGATGCTAAGAATCCCTGACATCCCTTCCGCAAGAGCTGACCAGCGCGAAGAGACGAAATTAAGCTGGGAAGGGTGACACTGCGGTCTCCCCGAATAACAAGGACTGGCTCACCCGGAAAGCTAAATCTGACTGCCTTCTCACGGCAGTCCACTGAAGCATAACAAGTGGCTAGCCAATCCATGCCCAGAAGCACATCAAAGTCCAACATATCGAGGAGTATCAAATCAACTGATGAATCCCTCTCCCCGATACGAACGGAACACAAAAGAAATACAAACCGAGCGACAAACGACTCACCTACCGGAGTAACAACAACAAGCGGCTGATCTAACGACGACGACTCACGGCCCAACAACGGTGCAAAGTGTGTAGAGACGTACGAATGTGTGGAACCTGGGTCGAATAATACCCGTGCATCGAAAGAACAAACTGGCAAGGTACCTGTCACAACGGCATTGGATGCCTGCGCATCCTGCGGTGTCAAAGCAAATACTCGGGCCTGTCCTCCACCGATAGCGGGCTGACCTCGACCTCGGCCTCTGCCTCCTCGTCCTCTCTGAACAGGACCGCCGCGTCCACGGCCTCTCGGTGCACCTAACTGGCGTGGAGCATCGCCTGGGGTAGGAAGTAGGGCTCTCTGAGGAGGGGGTGGTGATGGTGGTAGAGTCACGTGCGGAACTGTCGCTGCTCCCTGTCGTCTCACCGGACAGTCTCTGACAAGATGATGCAGACTCCCGCACCCAAAACATCCTGGTGACGGCTGCTGCCCCTGGGGATAAGAACCATATAACTGTCCCCGCCCAAATCCTCTGCCAGGCCTATCTCTCGGAAAGAATCTGGCGCGCTGCCTCTGAGGCGGTACATCGGTGCGCATCCTCTTCGGCACAGAAACGGCCGAAGTCCGCGATATGCGTGCCTCCATCCGCAATGCAGTATCCATAGCAGCTGAATAAGTGTCGTAGTGCTGGGCGCCAATGGCAAGATATAGCTGGGCATCAAGTCCCTGTACGAACCTCTTCACCATCTTCTCCTCGGTATCCACCAAATACTGAGCATATCGGGATAACTGTGTAAACTGGATGTCATACTCAGACACCGTCATCCCAGGTGTCTTGACTAAGGCCTCGAAACTGCGAGCTCTGGCGTCACGAACGCTCTCTGGAAGGAAACGGGCTAGAAAGACCGCTGTAAACTCGACCCAAGTCATAGGCGGCAGATCTGCAGCTCGACCTTTCAAGACTGACTCCCACCATGTCTGCGCGAGACCCTCTAGTCGGAAACTCGCAAGCTCTACCCATCGATCATCCGAACATCTCAGCGAACGGCAGATCCTGGCTAAACTGTCAAGGAACGTCTGTGGGTCCTCCGCTGCCTCGGTGCCGGTGAATACTGGAGGTCTCAGCCTCATGAAATCCTGTAGTGAAACCGGAATGGCCACGGTGGTAGTAGTAGGAGCAGGTATCATGGTCTTCTGTGACGTAGTAGGTACGTCATCCGGCCTCGGTGTACGACTGGCTGCAACTAGGGATCCTACCATCTGACGTAGCTCCTGCATGCCTCCCATCATCTGTCGCAACTCCTCCATACCGGTCTCGAGCCTATCCATACGGCCTGGGGAAAGTGGATCGGTCTGTCCCTGCGGCGTAGGCATACCACCCTGCTCAGTCCTAGCCTCGGACGAGCCAGCTCGAATCTCGTCTCTGGCGGCAGCCCTCTGTGCCCTCGTAGCCTTCGGCGGCATAGTGGCTGTTACAAGAAAACGGATAGTAAGGACAGTGCAATAGGATCATAGGATACACGGAATTGAAGAAGGAATTTTTCAAGCAAGTATATCCTAAAGTCACTTAGGCGGAGTACCGTATCGTAAGTATGCCGCGGACATACGCACGCTACGTCACCCTGCTTAAGTCACTTACTCCATCTACCAAGGGTCATCCTACACTCAAAAAGGTAAAACCTATCGCTCTGATACCAACTTTGTCACGACCCGCAGGGTACGGAACGTGACTGGCACTTAAGTTTACGAAACGTCTAAAGACGTCCGTAAAATAAGTAAGCCAAAGCCCAGAAAACAAAACCAATTAAGCAAAAGAGTGAAGGAAACCCAATCGTTTGAAAGCAAGTTATCAAATAAGTCATGTAAAACCCTTTTTAAAAACAATACCAATTTTTCCCGAAAATTTCGGCAGAGTCTCCTTTGTAAATACTGGCCCCCAAAACTGGGTACAACAAAATATATACATGAATCCAACAAAATAGGGCATCCCCAAGCGGGAGCTAGCTCTTCGCCATAAGGCGGTCACAAATCCCACGCAATGTAAATGACAACAAGCATAATAATCATAATAAAGCATAAGGAAGCATGAAAAGTAGCATGTCGGCTCAAGTGAGCTCGACCCCAAAATACAGCATAAAATCCACAAACCTCACAGTCTCATCTCTAGGTCAATATACAATAAATCTGCTAAAAACAGTAGATGGAGTACACTAGATACAAAGAATATACAAGTGGTACAAAAATGATAACATAACCCACCTATGAGCAAATCTCGAGCTCAGGCAAAAGAGACAAAAGAACAAGTGCGCCCGCCGCTACTGAACTGACGGAGCGGACCTGCAAAAGACTGTGGCACAACGGGGGTGAGTTGCCAACTCGTGAGTAATAAATAACATCTGCAAAGGCTATCGTATGCATGCACACAAGCATCCTAGCATCTAAAATACAGGTATGTCTGGATGCACTAGCAGGTGTGTATATCATATCAGTGTGCTAATATGTATGCAACATGAATATCTGAGGTCTCAATATGTATATATAAGAAATATTTATTCTCTTTTGTTTTTGAAACTCTTTTAGAATGCTAGCATAATGTCAATGAATCGACGAAAATCGGTGTCCAGCAACGACACCCAAAAGCTGTCTCAAATCTCATAAATGTATCTCTGGCCTCAGCCGTCCGGCTGACCCATCTCAAATATCAATATCTCATCCTCTAGCGGCCACGGTCGGTATCCTCTGGATATCCGCCGTCCCAAACAGTCACCGGTAGGTAATCCGTCCCCTGCCAGGCTCAACGTCATCACCACATTCCTCTTGCCCCGGGGTACCTTACCGGGCCCACCATGTACCCGTGCCGGTTCCTCCACTCCTCGACACGGATTTCCAAATCCACAGCAAACTCATGGTGGACGACACTTACATCACTAGAAAACCGCAATTTACACATTTTAAAAATATAATAAGTTTAGAAATTTTGCGGCTTTCCCCCGAAATCCAGCAATATCATAAAATCTCAAGAAATCCTCATAAGTGCATATATCTATGATAATGAATGCATATGATATCAATAATCAAGTTGCGATGTGTGATTAATGTATTAAGCATGAACAATTAATATGATGAAGTACATGCACATGAATAGCAATACTACGGTTTCATTTTTAAGGAATTAAAGGCAATAGTACCAGTTTAAGTATCAATTAGTAAAAGGTTTCAATTTAAAAGTTATCTAGTGTGGTGGCATGGCAATTACCAGGGTGTGTGTGTAAGCATGAATAGTGCTCGTGCTGCATATAAAACCTGGTAATGGTGCATGTGTCCTACAATTGAGTTTGCGTATATGGGTATAACATATTGATCTAATTGCAGCAATTATCATGCCAGTATTATTATTCTAATGTCACAAGTGGTTATCCAATTTACTATTTTCCAGTTTACTAAATCTATCGGGCGACTTGCGCCATCCAAACGATCGTCCCCCGTATATGTTAAATCTACTCACCGGAATCCCTGGCTAGCTGTGTCCAATCACCGCCTTTCCCTTTCGCGCCGCGTCTGACGTCTCCGCGACCGAACCTGGAATTTACATCAATACCAAATATAAGGTTACATATCAAGAACGACGCAAAACCCCAACGAAACAACTAAAGTTCGCTAACTAGGTACAACGTGCGCAAGGTGCGCGGAACACACGCGAAAATCGCAAAAACTGCCAAAAAAACGCCGATTTGGGTCGCCCGGCAAAACTAAAACCCGACTACCCAAAAAACCGCACTCACGCATCCTAAAAGTCGTAGGACAAGCCATTACAATCATCAAGATATCAAAAATAGTCCATCACATAATTTATATAAAAATCTAGTAAGCATAGCGTCCCAAAATCGGTGCAAAAATCGCCGATTTGCGACAAAACGACAACAATATAGCACAATCACCCAACCACACTACAAGCAATCTACAAACACTAATTACAACACATTAACCATGCTCCAAAACCTATATTCCACAACCAAACCCTTTCTTGATTTTTTTTATAAATAGCAATTGCAAATCAAAATCCATACTTGAAAAACTTAATTAACACTAATTTCAACCCCAATTAGCAAGTTCACCTCTTAGATTTAGGTTAGCAAAATACTAGATAACAAATTAGGTTTAATCAACTAAATAATGGTTTCTAAAACTTAATCAACTCACTAATCATGTTTCAAATACCATTTCCATACAAAATCCTTTTCTTGAAAATCCTAAAAAGCAATTTCACACTTCTAAATTTAACCAAATTAGCATAAATGGAAACTATATCAACAAGATAACTATATAGGTTAGTTCATTAACAACTAACTTAACTATAAACAACTTAATTAACCACCATGGTTCAAAACCCTAGTTTAGACAAACTACTTCTTTTAAACTAGATTAGAAATAAGCTAACTTTTAACACTAACCATACAACATAAGAACTTAAACAAAAGAATTTGACATGATAGAAATTATACCTCTTGATCTATGAATCAAGCAAGAAAGTTTGCTCCAAAGAATGGCTTCCAAGCTCCAAGATTCAAGCAAGAATGGCTAAGGATAATGATAGCATAAGGAAATTGTTTGGATTTTTGAATTAAATCATGGATTTTGATGTATTTTTCTTGAAGAAATTGAAGAAAAAAGAAAAGAAAAGAGAGGAAGAAGAGGGTGCAGGTTTTTCGGCCAGAATGAGGTATGGGGGAGGGTGTGGGGGTGAGTGGGAAGGTCAAGGGTCAAGTTCCAAAGTCAATGTATCATACTTTATCCATTATATTTAAATTAATTCCATAAACTATCAATTTAACTCAAGAAAGAAACCAAGAAGAGAGAGGCCAGAAATTTCTGGTCTCACACAAGGTGGGGCTGTCCTAGGGCTGAGGAAAAAGAGAGAGGGGTTTTACAAAAGAAATTTTATGCAAAAAGGCCCCCTACAACTCAAAAATTGCAAGTTTTAGCCCAAAATTCAATAAATTCGTTTCAATTCATAAAAATTGGTTAAAAATCAAAATAAATTACTAAAAATTCATGTTATCACTAGATTATAATTATCATAATTTTAGAGATTAAAATTAGCCCGGAAAAATTTGTATTTATCGCTTATTTAATGTATTTTCTTACCGGCTTAAAATAATATAAAAAAATTGAAAAATAGGGAAATTTTTTTAAATGACCAAAATTTCATAAATAACTCATTATCTACTAAAAACAAGTAATTACCTATCCATTTAAGGTATAATTAGCCCTAAACTGCAAAATATCGAGAAAGACGGTTTTCGCAAAAATACCGAATTTTCACCGAATTTCAGGAAAACACCAAAACGACTTTTAAAGACGCTACATGAAGCCCGTGATACCTGAAGCGGCCATCCCAAAGAGGATAGTCATTCCTGTTCCTGAAGTCATCAGAGCGACTTCCCCTGCTAAGGAGTCGGTCTTTGCAAGACTGACCGTTTCAGCTCCCGCTCCAAGCGAAATAACCAAGGCTGCTTCCCCTGCCAAAAAGTCAGTCTTTTCAAGATTGATTGTTCCCTCTCAGCAGACGTCAGTCTTCGATAGGCTGGCACCACCAGCAACCCCACATCAGAGCGAGGGGCATAAAGAAGCTCATCCAACAGCCGAGGTAGTCCCCTCCGCAAGGCATGCTCGACATCGCCGCTGGCGCCGAGTGAGAAAAGTTGGGGGCAATTCCCCATCTGGATTTACCCTGTCGGCTTCGACGGTCGAAGTCGACGCTGCTGTTCCAACTGGGAACAACTTTGAACCACTCAGGAGGGTACGCAAGAACTCTCCGAAGGCTGTGCTAAAATGATCTCCTCCACCTATGGAGAACGCTACAAAGGTGAAGCCAGAGCAGCCCCCTCAGCGGCCGTCCTCTAAAATTCATAAAGTTTGGCTACAGGTCCAAGACTCGGTGATCAACCATGACTACTCCCGCCAACCAAAAAAGATGAAAGTTCGGCAAGAGAAGGACCACCCTGTCGTACCGCAGAAGGTGTCGTCTACTTGGGTGCCCGCTGCAACGGCCCTCTCAACTTCGACCACTCGCAAAAGAAGAGGGTCGGAGAAAATCCCTGTGTCTGCGATGAAAGGCACCGAACCTAAATGCCCTAAGTCTGGGGGCATGGTGGTGCACACTGTTTATATGGCATCCGGTAAAGAGGATAGCCGTATCTCTACGGGTCATCGACCACTCACCAGATCCGTAATGAAGGCCCAGGAGCAACAGCAAAAACTCCAGGAAATATTAACACATATGGCCATACTCACTTGGCCAAAAGAAAGCCCGGAAACGTCGTCAGAGCAGCGTCATGAACAAGAAACTGATGCTGAGTTCCTCTGCAGAATCTTTGCGAAGAAGGACAAAGAGGCAGTGGAACAAGATGCCAACATAAAACGAATGGCGCTTTTATTCCAAGACATGGTCGGGATGATGATACAGCCGGATCCTCCAGCTGAAGACCCTCCGATTATCCTTGAAGACGACCGAGGGGAGACGTCAAACCCCCTTCCTGCTTGTTCAGCAACCAAGGAGGAGACCATCTTCAAAGCCACCCTAGATGACTATATCGCTCAACAGATATGAGCTCATCAGGAAAGCGAAGCGGCCGGGCAAATTGTTAAGACTGGATGACCCTATCCGGGTTGGTACGACCAAATAAAGTACCCGTCGGGATATACGATCCCTAAATTCCATATATATAACAGGACAGGGAATCCACACCAGCACGTTGCTCAATTTAGGGCTTTGTGTGGCAACATCGGAGGTGACGACAAACTGCTGCTTCGCCAGTTTGTTGGCAGCTTGTCGGAGACAGCGTTTGAATGGTACTCCGAGCTCCCGAACGACTCCGTTAAGACATTTGCAGAAATGGAGTTAATGTTTACACAAAGGTTTGCAAGCGCTATTGTGCGCACCCCGATCACCGCATTAATTAATGCCAGAGTGAAGCCAGGTCAAACAAGGGTGCAGTACGCGATACGGTGGCGGAATCTATGGTCGAAGTGTGAGCAGCGCATCGAAGAAGTGCCTACGGTAGGCATGTTCGTGGTCACTCTTGATCCGCATGCAACCATATCCTAGTTCATGATATTCTTCAAGGCAACTACTTTCTAGGCTTTGATTGACAAGCTGGCCCAAATGGATCAGATGGGCCACAGGCCTTCCACTTCGAAGGCGGAGCCGCGGAGTGAAAAGGGGAAAGGGAAAGCGACCTTCGTCGCCAATTCTCAGCAACAACCGACTGGACCAAAACCAGCTGATCGCCAAAGCGATAGACAGCGATTCCTCAAAAAAAAGTTAAGATGTCCTTACTCGTTTCCGTGGGAGAAAACAAAGAGATTGTTCGAATTGGCGATATGCAGCAGGCTCATCAATTTGCCGGATCCGAGACGTCCATTGCAGCCCGGTGATGTCAACAATCCCAATTATTGTCCCTGTCACCGAGTAGTAGGCCATCCAATTGAATATTGCTTCGTCTTTAAAGGCTGGATTGAGGACTAGTACCAGCAGGGCAAATTCGCGCTGTCCGAGAATTGGAAAGTAAGCCCACCCCAGCCGCACGCTTTTAAAAAGGTGGACACACCAGGGGCATCGTGCTCTTTTGTAGAAGAAGCTCTATGAAAGGTCGCTCTTTTAGCCAAAACAAAAATAATGCTGAAGGATCTCCAAGCATGCCCAGCGATCAGGTGGAAAAGTCCGCTGGAACCCGAAGTCATTGAGGGGATGCTGAAGCCGCGCCCAACGCTGAAAGTTGGTGAAGGTGGACAAAACGTTCAGGCCAAGCCTCTAAAGTCTTTAAAGAAAAAGAAGAAGGCCAAGAAGCCCGTCCAACCCGAAGACAGCCGCATAGGTCTGCAGAAATACATTGATGCACTGGAAGAATATAACCAGAAGGCTCGGACCCCAATCACGTTGGATGAATTCTTTAAGCATGTTCTTGAGAATGAAGCCGATGACGCTGATGAAGGAGACAATTCTTCAGAAGAGCCCGAGGATTACGTAGCAAGCTGCCACGTGATCTCCCACTCATCAATAAATGACGAAGAAGCTCCTGATGCAGAGAAACTGGAGGCAGATCCCGAACCGGAACTCCTAGAACCGTCAGACGAGATGATTGACGTATTCCTGAATAAGGCGCTTCAGAAAAGCAAATCTGACCGAGAGCGCGAAATGGCCATATTCGAAAAAGCCAAACGCCGGCGGCTGGACGAAAGGGTTAAAACACTCCCACCAGATCAAAGCACGTCCGCCGCAAACAAAAGCAAACTTAAGACGAGAAAATGGTTCGCCAAAGCCATGTCAATGGGAATGAAGATACCACCCTCCGAAGGAAACAGTCCTGGTGGGATACACCTTGACGAAGAGGATATACATCCAAATTACTGCTTATACCATCAAAGGATTGTGCACCCTACTGAAGAGTGCAATGCCTTTAAAAACTGTTGGCAGGGATATGTTGCTCATCGACAGCATTTCAAGCGGATGAAGCGCAAAACTCGTCGAGAGCAAAAGAGCACGACAGATGAGCGCAGAAGAACTGCTGGCGACTGTCACATGGTTAATTCCGGGGGATCGTAAGTTCTCACCTTCGGGAGCGATTCTGATGAAGAAATAGCCCTCGACCCTCTCTTCAAGGAATCCATCCCTAAAACAGAAGAGTCGAAGACCTGTGAGAACATTCAGCTACGTAATCGCACGTTACCCAAAAAGAATCTCGGACCCACAAACAAGGGGGCGAACAAAAAAGATAAGGGGAAAGAAAAGGTCCCTGAGGATATCACCTTCGATGACAAAATCAAGGGATACCTGCAGAATCCGCCAATGCTGACCACTCCGGTCAAAGGAAAGCCTCTCATTCTGTACACAACCCCCTTGAGGGTTTTTTAGGCGCGCTAAGGGCACAAGAAAACGACCAAGGGAAGGAGAGAGCCCTCTACTATTTGAGTCGAGTGCTCCTGGGGGCAGAAAACAATTACTCCCCCATTAAAAAACACTGCCTGGCGTTGATCTTCACGAAAACGAAGCCCAGGCACTATGCGTTGGCGCATGAGGTCCATCTCATATCAAAGGTGGATCCTCCCAAATATTTGATGTCAAGAGCCATACTAATCGGACTACTCGCTAAATGGGCCATGCTCATGATGGAGTTCTCGATAACATACCGACCTCTCATGGCAGTAAAAGGCCAGGCCATCGCCGACTTCCTCGCTGAGCATTCGATACCTGCCTATTCACCCCTAAATTGCGAATTGCAAGATGAGCACGCGTTTGACACGATCGATGGGAAGAAAGAAGAGAGTGACACCCGATGGGAAGTCTACTTCGATGGGGCATCTTCCATGAAGAAGCGAAAGCACAGCTCCCCCATAATCAAATCGGGGGTAGGCCTAATCTTCGTGACTCTGCAAGGAGGGATAATGCACTTTGCCTTTTCCTTAACAGAGCCGAGGACAAATAATGAAGCCAAATATGAAGTTTTGATAGCAGGTCTAGAGATCGCCGTCGACATGGGAATCGAAAACCTCCTCATATACGGAGCCTCCCAGTTGGTCATTAGTCAAGTAAACGGCAACTATCAAACGTGCAAACCAGAGTTGGTGAAGTACGACGAGAGAGTACAACAATTGTTGACTCAAATTCCTTCCTATGTTTTGGAAAGCATACCGCGCACGGAAAATAGCAAAGCTGATGCACTAGCCAAGCTCGCTAAAGAATTGGCTGATGAAAATCTCGATGACGTAAGGATCGTTGTGCAAAGCCGTCGGGTTCTCGCACCGGCAGAAATATCTCCGGAGTCGTTTGAAGAAAAGAAAGCGACCAAACAAGCGGCCCTACAGATGGAGGACCAGGAAAAGGTCAAGGATTGGAGAGAAGTCTTTATAGACTACTTCAAATCCCGTCGAACACCAGAAAATGCATCCTCAAGACATCAGCTCATGAAATGAGCTCTATCCTTCGCCTTCGTCAATGACACTCTATATGAGAGATCATTTGATTCTCTATGGCTAAGATGCCTGGGACCTGAAGAAGCGAGGAGAGTCGTCCAAGAAACTCACGATGGACTCTGCGGTTCTCACCAAGCCGGGCCGAAGATGAAACTGAAGATCAAAAGGATGGGCTACTATTGGCCCACAATTATCCAAGATTGCCTCGAATACGCGAAGCAGTGCCACTCGTGCCAGATTCACGGGGACTTTATCCACCAGCATCCAAACCCGCTGCATCCAACAGTGACTAGCTGGTCGTTCGAAATGTGGGGAACTGACATAATTGGGCCCATTGAACCAGCATCGTCCAGAGGACATCGGTTCATACTGGCGACAACCGATTACTTCTCCAAGTGGGCAGAAGCAGTACCACAAAGAGAAATGAAGACGGAGAATATCCTCCATTTCTTCAAGACACACATCATCTATCGGGTCGGCACTCCGCGACGGATTATCTCCGATAACGGGCTAGCCTACTGTAACAACTCCAATTTTAGTGTACAAAAATTTGCTTAAAAATTAATGTATACTTGGGGTATTTGCATTTACTGTGATTACTATAAGTAATTAATTCACTCTTTAATTACAAGAAGGAGCTTATAACTCATTGGTAATACCTTGCACTGCTGAACCAAGCCACCAGAGTTCAAATCCCATACCCCACATTATTTTTAATATTGTTTTATTTTGAATTTTTAGAATACCAAGAGTTTACACGTGCATATCTCACAAAAACCCCACTTCACCCAAAAACCTAACTGTACCAGTGAGATCTTGAACCGACAGGGCACCCTCCGACCACCGGACTCGGCCGGGATCGGCCGAATCGGCCGGCGCCGCCGGCTGGACTCGGCCGGACCGCCGAGTCCCCAACACAAAAAATTTGGCTTTTGGTATTCCCATCATCCCTGTATAGTTTAATTCTCCTGCACATTTCCAGAGCCCCTTTAAATCACATTAAACCCAATTTTTATTACAATTTAATACATTTTTCTTTACACCCTTTCACCTAACTCTAACTCTAGCCTTACCCTATAAATACAACCCCTAAACACATGCCCTCACTCTAAAATTCTGAGCAAAACTCTCAAGAAATTTCCTAGAACCCTAGTGTACTTTTGAAGTAGCGAAAGGCGAAGCTCCGGCGATTTTTCCGGCAACAACCCTAAGAGTTCCCGGCGACGAAATGACGCACCGACGCCTCCTCCCATTCCCTATTCCTCTTGTCTAAGTCCTAAACCCGTAAGTCCCACTTCCCCCTTTCTCTACTCATTTCTAAAATACGTATTTCTAAAACCAGACGGAATCGGAGCAAATCCGATTTCCGATTCGGTTATTCCTAAAACTTTCACTTTTCTTTAATACAATCATGTTAAACCATTACATGTTGACTATTAAACATTAATAAACATGTTGAACAAATTTCATGACAACCTATTTCATTTTGTAAGTTTTACCGTACTTTTTCACTAAAATACCATGTAATTTCATTTCGACATTAAAACATCACAAACTTTCTATACCTTTAGTAGATCACGAGGTAATGATCTACCTCCTCACAAAACTCATATGCAATATAGCACAATACTTTTGGGAACCTAGAATATGGGAAAACGAAACATTTTAAATAAATACCATGAATTAATAAAACCATTTTTCTAAAAGATCAAGTATTTTACACAAATCTTTGCAAAGCGCCGCTACAACCCAATTTGGGGAACCCGACTGGGATGGTGCGGATTATCGCATATCTCTGGTCTTAGTAGTGTGAGATGCAAACCTCCGCAAGGAGCATTCGGTCTCGAGAGATTTAAAATACCAAAAATCTTAAGAAAACGAGATTTCTAGAAATATAATATATATATTAAAATTTATTTTTATAAATATATATATATGTAATATCAAAAATACCTATTTTTGTTATAATACACAAATAGGTTATTCTCACTAGAAATACCATGAATTCCATACAAAATCAATATTACCATTTAATACTATATATTGTGAAAAATAGGTTATTCTCACTAGAAATTTCACAAATATAAAATCTACATCTATGACAACTCTAAAGACGATAATTAAATACTTGGGGTGTATTTTGAAAATTATACAGAAGTATTTTTATATAAAACCCTCTCAAGTTCTATAAATTACCCTAAGGACCCTAGTAAATATAGGTTTAAGCGAGACCAATCTCTTGAGCCTCAGGGAGCCGGAGAAGTGGGTGCTTGCCTATTTAAGGTAGACAACTCAACAACGGTGTTATCAACACGGTAATCGTTTTTGAAAAAGACATAAATCCTGCCGCCTATGTGCAGCGGTTACCGATAACATCAAAACAATCAGGGCTTTAATTTCTTTTCTAATTGTTCTGACTCAGACTGAGTCTTATTATAATAATCTGACTTGAATATGATTCAAGTAAAATCTACAATCTACAAATCAACATGGATCCATGAATATATATATTCAATCTATTCAATCTATATTGACCGAACCGAACCATGGATATACTTCCATTTACATGATTATCCAGTTACATCCATGATTCTCCAGTTACATCCATTTACTGATATCATGGTTTCGGCAAGTCATCCAACTATACAATCTATATTACAAGACAACACAATACAAACAATACAAACAAGATATCACGGGGTTTAAAGGGTAGATTGGTACGGAAGGTGTTAGAAGTGGCACGAGACAGTAAGATTTAATACACCTAACCTGAATCCAGTTGCTGTTGTACCGTGACATAAACGGTTCCTTGTACTACACTTGCCTCTAGTCTCTGGCATATAGAGACTCCTCTCGTATACACTGGCATCCTTTTGTACCAAGCTATAAACACAGCGTTAACACAACATTATAACAATATAATACAACTTTAAAAGCTACCTTCTCTTTCTGTCTATTCTATTTGTACCTTATCGTTGGGACTTACCGAGCGATTTGCTCGCCGATGACATTCTCTTTCTTTCTTTTTTGAATGTCGTCAGGTGATCTGGACACTCCGGAGATCGAGCCCATTAGTGAAGACTTGGACCACTTCATTGAAGACCCAGAGTTTTAGTTCACTGTACACTTTTATTTCAGTACTTTTTCTTTTTCGGTTATGCCATTGTTTTCATTCAGTTGTATTTACTTTTCCATGCATTGTACAGAAAGAATGTGAATAAATAAAATTGTTGTTTTATTATATCTTGTCTCTTGTGTATTTACTCTTATATTGGTTAGATACGCTTAGCATATTTACTTCACAGTAAATACGTAGCGGCCTCGTCATGTCCTCTGCCCGTACACTGGGATACGGGGCGTGATAGGTTTTGTTGGTGGCCTATGTAGGTCAGAGCTGTATAGAACCATACTATGCAGTTCTATTCTGCGTGAACAACCTAAGCAATATAACACAAGAACCAGCAACTAAAACATTCTTTACAATTCATGTTTCTTGAATCTTATCATTTCATATACTTTGAATCTGTCCTAACCCACATTTTTCTTCAAGGTTATGGATTCACCAAACAACACCAGCACCAACTTCAACAACACTCCACCTCCACTACCAATTACACCTGCCGTTCCTACTCCACCCAACGAGCAAATGGTTCTGCTTGAGGCAATCCGCAGCCTCCTAGAGGGACATCAACAGCTTTTGAACCGTCCCGAGGCAGAAGCACCTGGGGTGAAGCAATTCAGGGCTTTACACTCCAAAAAGTTTGCAGGAAAGGAGAGCCCACTGAAAGCTGAGGAATGGGCTCAGATTATCGAGGATGATCTGGCAGCGGCACAAGTGCCAGAAATAGCTTGGGTTCGTGTTGCAAAATTACAGCTCACGGACAATGCACGGAACTGGTGGAAGGCAGAAGAAAGCCGTCTTGAACCACCCATCGAATGGAAGACTTTTCGCGACATGTTCGATGCTAAGTACTTCCCTGAGACCGCTAGGTTCGACATGGAACATCAGTTCATTCATCTGCAACAAGGTTCGAAGTGGACCAAGTCGGTGGATGAATATGACGCTGAGTTCACCATGCTTATTCGGTAAGATATGTCTCAATAATTAGAATTGTTCAATATATCACATACTACACAGCTAACCCAATCCTTTAACAGATTTGTGGCACACCTGATACCGACGGACGAGATCAGAGCCCGTCGATTTCAACAGGGTTTGGATTCGGAGATCCAGGCTGCACTAGCCACAGGAGATTTTCCGACTCATGAATCGGATCTGAACGCTGCCCGCCGTTATGAGGAAGTGATAAAGGCGAAGGGCAAACCTCAGTCTGCAGGAGTTAAACGCCCTGTCAACCAGATGATAGGAGGAGCCTCGTCAAGGCCACCTTTTGTGCCAAGGAGACTAGGAGTACCAAACAATAGGCTCAGCCCAGCCTTTTGTAACTACTGCAAGAGAAATGGGCATCTGGCGAAAGATTGCCGGCGTGCGAACAACCTTTGCTTAGTCTGCGGCTCAGCTGCTTACGATATTGTGCCTTGTCCTCATAGACAAAACTCGTATGCTGCACCCAGGCCAGCAAAAACTTACCCACAGCGCCCAGCCATCCAAGCACCTGTTCCCAGACTTGCACTACCTGCTCCACCACCTAGAGGACCACAAGCTGCACCTCCTCCTCGTCAGTTCCATCAAGCTCAAAGGAACGTTCCGAGGAATGCTCCTCAGGCCAGGAGGAATGTACCACGGCGCCAGGCTTTCACGATGACCATGGAAGAAGCCGAGGCCACTGGCCAAGTTATCACCGGTAACCTTTCTTTCTCAAATTTTCTTTCAGTCTTGCTACTTATCTACATACTTTCCCCTATACCTAAAACATATCCCACACACCTTAGGTACAATCTTAGTAGCCTCACTCCCTACACTAGCATTGTTCAATACTGGAGCATCTCACTGCTTTATGTCGCAGCGGTTCGTCTGAACCCATGCGATTCCAGTCACACTACTTGTATCCAGTTGGAATGTCAGTTCAGGGAATGGCGTTCTGAAGGCAACAATAGGATGCAGCTTATGTCCAGTAGTCGTCTGCAGCAGAGAATTCTACGCTGACTTCAAAGTGCTGGACATACCAAACTTCGATGTGGTTCTAGGTATGGATTGGCTCAGAATTTTTTATGCTACCATCGACTGTCGTCAAAGAAGGGTAGTATTAGAGATCCCAGACCATCCGGTCTTCTATTTCAAAATTGGAGACCGTACACTGGAGCCAAGTATATACAAGGCGAAGCCATGGAAGGCAGTGATTGCAGCAACTCAACCGGAGAAAGAATCAAGGACAGAAGTGGTTCGAGAGTTCGACGACGTGTTTCCTGACGATATATCAGGTTTGCCTCCCGATCGAGCTCTTGAATTCAGCATTGATTTAGTACCAGGAGCACAACCGGTGATCAAAGCACCTTATCGATTAAGTTCGGAAGGTTTGAAGGAAATCCGAACACAGTTGGATGAATTATTGGCGAAAGGATGGTTTTGTCCCAGCACTTCAAGTTGGGGGTCACCAGTACTACTTGTGAAGAAGATAGAAGGTTCATTCAAAATGTGCATTGATTACAGAGCCTTGAACGAAGTCACGATAAAGAACAAGTATCCACTCCCGCGCATCGACGATTTATTCAATCAGCTAAGTGGATCTTGTGTTTTCTCTAAATTAGATCTTCGTTCAGGTTATCATCAGGTGAAGGTCAAAGAAGCTGATATTCATAAAATGACTTTCAGAACTTGCTATGGTCATTACGAATTTCTAGTGATGCCATTTGGAGTGACCAACGCACCAGCAATATTCATGAACCTGATGAATCAAGTTTTCCGAGAGTACTTAGACAGGTTCGTTGTCATCTTCATCGACGACATCCTGGTGTATTCCCAGAGTCGGAAAGAGCATGCCGAGCACCTACGAATTGTCCTGGAATCTCTATGACAACATCAATTATATGCCAAGTATAGCAAATGCGAGTTTTGGCTAAATCAAGTTGGTTTACTTGGACATATCGTATCAGGCGAAGGAATTTCTGTGGATCCAGCGAAAGTTTCAGTAGTAAGCGAATGGCCGACACTAAAGT
Source organism: Agapanthus africanus (assembly GCA_030015575.1). NCBI lineage: Eukaryota > Viridiplantae > Streptophyta > Magnoliopsida > Asparagales > Amaryllidaceae > Agapanthus > Agapanthus africanus. Next base: position 366,359,673 of record CM057338.1, read on the forward strand.
CAGTGAAGGACATTCGGAGTTTCTTGGGTTTAGCTGGATATTACAGAAGGTTCATTGAAGGCTTTTCAAAGATAGCAACACCCCTGACCAAGCTCACACGTAAAGATGAAGAATTTGTGTGGTCAGAAGCATGCGAACAAGCTTTCGTAGAACTCAAGTCAAGGTTGATATCAGTGCCTATTCTCATCATACCGGACCAGTCTGGAGGTTTCGAAGTGCATTGCGATGCATTCGGTAAGGGATTATGATGTGTTCTACATCAGCACGGTAAGGTTGTGGCTTATGCTTCAAGACAGCTGAAGACTCATGAGCGCAATTATCCGATGCATGATTTGGAATTGGCAGCCTTCATCTTTGCTCTCAAGATTTGGCGCCATTATCTTCTTGGTGAACGAGTGAACATATACACAGATCATAAGAGTCTGAAATATGTATTTACTCAGAAGAAACTTAATATGCGGTAGAGACGATGGTTAGAACTCATGGCGGACTTTGACATCAACATGCAATATCACCCAGGGAAGGTGAATGTGGTTCCAGATGCTCTTAGTCGTCAACCATTAGCAATGCATCTCACCGCTCAGTGGAAGCTTCAACAAGACTTACATCAGATGGAGATTGAAGTAGTCATTCCAGGTAACGCTTCAAGTTTGATGAATTTACAAGTTCAATCAACAATTGTCAATCAGATCAAAGCAGCTCAAGCAAGTGCTGCTAAGTTGCAAAAGATCAGAGTACAAGTGGAGAATGGACTAAGAACAGACTTCATCATCCATGAAGACGGATCTTTGAGATACGGCAGTAGATTGTGTGTACCAAAAGGTTCTGTTCGGGAAGAGTTAATGAAAGAAGCTCATAGCTCTCCCTACTCAGTACACCCTGGAGGTACAAAGATGTACAAAAATCTACGTCAGAATTACTGGTGGTATGGAATGAAGCGTGAAGTAGCCAGAAGCATCGCTAAATGCTTGGTGTATCAGCAAGTAAAGGTTGAACATCACATGACTGCAAGATTATTTCAACCGTTACCAATCCCAGAATGGAAGTGGCAACACATCACAATGGATTTTGTGACTGCTCTTCCTCGCAGCATAAAGTGTAACGACGCAGTATGGGTCATTGTGGATCGACTCACAAAGTCGGCTCACTTCATCCCATTTCGAGTTGGCCAATGAACTAAGACATTAACAAAGAAGTACATGGAGGTAATAATCAACTTAAGATTTAAACTCTTTAAATATGTACAATTCCTGATACCCATGAACTCATACAGGAAATTGTGAGACTTCATGGAGTACCGGTCTGCATTGTCTCCGATCGTGACACCGGGTTTCGATCGCAATTTTGGCAGAGTCTGCAAGCGAGCTTAGGAACAAGTCTGAACTTCAGCACTGCTTATCATCCACAAACAGATGGTCAGTCTGAGCAAACTATTTAGATCTTGGAGGATATGCTCAGAGCATGTATGTTAGACTTCAAAGGATCGTGGGAAGATCACCTATATCTTGTGGAGTTTTCGTACAACAACAGATACCAAGAAAGCATAGGAATGGCACCTTTTGCAGCACTGTATGGAAGGAAGTGTCGATCGCCGTTAAGTTGGGACGACATCGGAGATAGGAAACTTCTTGGACCTGAGATGATAGTAGCAACTGTTGATGTGGTTCGTACTATCAGAGAAAGAATGCGCATAGCCCAAGATCGACAGAAGCACTGGGATGATGCAAAGAGACGTCACTTGGAGTTCCAGCCAGGAGATCACGTATTCTTGAAGATATCTCCGAACCGCGGAGTGATCCGATTTGGAAGACGGGGAAAGCTAAGTCCAAAGTACATTGGACCGTTCGACATACTCGAACGAGTCGGTGAAGTGGCATACCGCTTAGCACTTCCACCTTCATTGGAAGGAGTGTATAATGTGTTCCACATATCCCAACTTAGAAGGTATGTGAGTGACCCAGCCATGTTCTTGATCATTCTGAGCTCACTATACAGCCCGACTTATCTTGTGAGCAATAACCTGTTGAGATCCTGGATAGAAAAGTGAAATCACTTCGGAACAAGGAAGTCAACTTGGTCCGAGTGATGTGGAGAAAAGACACTCCAGGAGAGTCCACTTGGGAAAGGGAAGATGAAATGCATGCAAGATATCCCCACCTCTTTGTAAACTAGCCCTTAAAATAAAAGTTGTAAATTTCGAGGACGAAATTTTTGTAAGGAGGGTAGACCGTAACAACTCTAATTTTAGTGTACAAAAATTTGCTTAAAAATTAATGTATACTTGGGGTATTTGCATTTACTGTGATTACTATAAGTAATTAATTCACTCTTTAATTACAAGAAGGAGCTTGTCGCTAATTGGTAATACCTTGCACTGCTGAACCAAGCCACCAGAGTTCAAATCCCATACCCCCACATTATTTTTAATATTGTTTTATTTTTAATTTTTAGAATACCAAGGGTCTACACGTGCATATCTCACAAAAACCCCACTTCGCCCAAAAACCTAACTTTACCAGTGAGATCTTGAACCGACGGGGCACCCTCCGACCACCGGACTCGGCTGAGATCGGCCGGCGCCGCCGGCCGGACTCGGCCAAACCGCCGAGTCCCCAACACAAAAAATTTGGCTTTTGGTATTCCCATCATCCCTGTAGTTTAATTCTCCTGCACATTTCCAGAGCCCTTTTAAATCAAATTAAACCAAATTTTTATTACAATTTAATACATTTTTCTTTACACCCCTTCACCTAACCCTGACCCTAGCCTTACCCTATAAATACAACCCCTAAACACACCCCATCACTCCAAAATTCTGAGCAAAACTTTCAAGAAATTTCCTAGAACCCTAGTGTACTTTTGAAGTAGCGAAAGGCGAAGCTCCGGTGATTTTTCCGGCGACAACCCTAGGAGTTCCCGGCGATGAAATGACGCACCGGCGCCTCCTTCCGTTCCTTATTCCTCTTGTCTAAGTCCTAAACCTGTATGTCCCACTTCCCACTTTCTCTACTCTTTTCTAAAATACTTATTTTAAAAACCCAACGGAATCGGAGCAAATCCGATTTCCGATTCGGTTCTTTCTAAAACTCTCACTTTTCTTTAATACAATCATGTTAAACCATTACACGTTGACTATTAAACATTAATAAACATGTTGAACAAGTTACATGACAACCTATTTCATTTTGTAACTTTTACCGTACTTTTTCACTAAAATACCATGTAGTTTTATTTCGACATTAAAACATTACAAACTTGCTATACCTTTAAGTAGATCACGAGGTAATGACCTACCTCCTCACAACACTCATATGCATCATAGCACAATACTTTTGAGAACCTAGAATACGGGAAAACGAAACATTTCAAATAAATACCATGAATTAGTAAAACCATTTTTCTAAAAGATCAAGTATTTTACACAAATCTTTGCAAAGCGCCGCTACAACCCAATTTGGGGAACCCGACTGGGATGGTGCAGATTATCGCATATCCCTGGGCTTAGTAGTGCGAGATGCAGACCTCCGTAAGGAGTATTCGGTCTCGAGAGATTTAAAATACCAAAAATCTTAAGAAAATGAGATTTCTAAAAATATAATATATATTAAAATTTATATATATATATATATATATATATGTAATATCAAAAATACCTATTTTTGTTATAATATAAATACTTCAACTTTTCCAAAATCACAAGAATCACTTTACATTAAAATACCATGAATTCCATACAAAATCAATATTACCATTTAATACCATATATTATGAAAAATAAGTTATTCTCACTAGAAATGTCACAAATATAAAATCTATATCTATGACAACTCTAAAGACGATAATTAAATACATGGGGTGTATTTTGAAAATTATACAAAAATATTTTTATATAAAATCCTCTCAAGTTCTATAAATTACCCTAAGGACCCTAGTAAATATAGGTTTAAGCGGGATGAATCTTTTGAGCCTCAGGGAGCCGGAGAAGTGGGTGCTTGCCTATTTAAGGTAGACAACTTAACAACGGTGTTATCAACACGGTAATCGTTTTTGAAAAAGACACAAATCCTGCTGCCCATGTGCAGCGGTTACCGATAATATCAAAACAATCAGTACTTCAATTTCTTTTCTAATTATTCTGACTCAGACTGAGTGTTATTATAATAATCTGACTTGAATATGATTCAAGTACAATCTACAATCTACAAATCAACATGAATCCATGAATATATATATTCAATCTATATTGACTGAACCGAACCATGGATATACTTCCATTTACATGATTATCCAGTTACATCCATGATTCTCCAGTTACATCCATTTACTGATATCATGGTTTCGGCAAGTCATCCAATTATACAATCTATATTACAAGACAACACAATATAAACAACTTATCGCGTGGTTTAAGGGGTAGATTGGTACGGAAGGTGTTAGAAGTGGCACGAGACAGTAAGATTTAATAAACCTAACCTGAATCCTGTTGCTGTTGTACCATGGTATAAACGGTTCATTGTACTACACTTGCCTCTAGTCTCTGGCATATAGAGACTCCTCTCGTATACGCTGGCATCCTTCTGTACCAAGCTACAAACACAGCGTTAACACAACATTATAACAATATAATACAACTTTAAAAGCTACCTTCTCTTTCTGTCTATTCTATTTCTCCCTTATCTTTAGGACTTACCGAGCGATTTGTTCGCTGACGACATTCTCTTTCTTTCTTTTTTGAATGTCGTCAGGTGATCTGGACACTCCGGAGATCGAGCCCACTAGTGAAGACTAAGACCACTTCATTGAAGACACAGAGCTTTAGTTCATTGTACACTTTTATTTCAGTACTTTTCCTTTTTTTGTTATGCCATTGTTTAGGCATTGCTTTCATTCGGTTGTATTTACTTTTCCATGCATTGTACAGAAAGAATGTGAATAAATAAAGTTGCTGTTTTATTATATATTGTCTCTTGTGTATTTACTCTTATATTGCTTAGATACGCTTAGCGTATTTACTTCACAGTAAATACGTAGCGGCCTCATCTCGTCCTCTGCCCGTACACTGGGAAGCGGGGCATGGCACCTACAAAAGCCACAAAATCAGCCGCTTCGCACAACAACATAATATAGACTGGAGATACTCTTCGGTCTATAATCCTCGAGCTAATGGTCTGGCTGCAACAAGTCCTTGACGAAGATCATAAAAAAGACGGTGTCTCGAAATAGGAAGGACTGGCTCGAGAGACTGCATGAACCTCTCTGGGCGTATCGAACTACATTCAAAACGGCCATAAACACAATGCCGTATGCATTGGTATTCGGCACTGAAGCAGTACTCCCCTTGGAGATAGAGCTACCCTCCTTACGAGTGGCGGTTCATTACGAGTTAACAGATGAAGACAATGCTCATCTTCGGCTTGAGGAACTTGATGCCCTCGACAAAACCCGGCTCATGGCGCAACAAAACTTGGAAGCTTACAAAGCAAAAATGACGCACTCATACGAGAGATTGACTAGGACGAGAACATTCCGCCAAGGCGAACTCGTGCTAGTGGTCAAAAGACCTATGATCCCCAATCGTGCCAAACGAGGGAAATTCGAGCCGAACTATGAAAGCCCATACATCATAGACCAAGTCTACCAAGGTGGGGCTTACTTGCTCATGGATATGCATGGTGAAAGATCCTTCAGGCCAATAAACGACCGTTTCTGGAAGAAATACTACGCCTGACCGAGACGTCTATAAACTACTACGGACCGCAGCATCCTAAGGCTGACACGTAAAAAAAACGGTACGTCCATAAGCGAAATGGACACGGATGAAAAACCGAAAGGGCTCCGTAAGTAAAAACAGTAGGGCTACCGGCGAGTTTGTGAAAACCCGAAAGGGCACAATCTCGTTAAAAGACACTTGCAAGGTTCTCTCGACCCTGTAAGAAGAAAATACCCGCGTGAGATCCTTACGACTCATAAGGGAGCAACACACTTAGGAATCCCCACGATTACTAAGGAGAAAACACACTTACGAGATCCTCACAACTCGTAAGAAGAATTACCCTTTGAGACCCTCACGGCTCATAAGATTCAAAAGCCTTAAGCTACAAGGATTTGAACCTGTTCTTAAGCCATTATGCACCCCGATTTTGCCCTACAAGCGGTTCAATATTGACCCTTGTATACAATCCACGGGCACGAATAAACATTTCTCTAACAAAGTCCCACCAGCGACTAGGGATATGCTCACACGGCGAACGACACTTGTAAGTCCTCTCGACTTATATGGAGAAAACACTCTTGTAAGATCTTACGACTTATAAGAGAATACACACTTAGGAATCCTCACGGTTCCTAAGGAGAAAATGCACCTACGAGATCCTCACGACTCGTAGGGAGAAATACCTTTATGAGACCCTTACGGCTCGTAAAGTCAAAAAGCCTTAATCAACAGGATCCTAACCCTGATTGTTAAGCCACCTTTGTTCGAACCGACAAAGGAAGATGATGATTCGCTCCTGGCAATATCCCAGTTCTAGCGATGCTGATGCCTAAATCGGTATCAAATCCTAAGTCTTTTCACGGCAAATGATGATTTGCTCCTGGCAATATTCCAGTCGTAGTGATGCTGATACTGAGATTGGCACCAGATTCTAAGTTCCACACTCGCGATAAAAATTCAGCGAGCCAAAAATGCATATGAAATAGCCGAAATGATGGGGCAACTTGCAAAAAAATCAGCAAGTAAATATATATGCATACAAAATAGCCGAAATGATTGGGCAACTCGCAATAAAAAGCAGCGAGTAAAAACAAAAATAACCGAAATGATTGGGCACCGCGAAAAAATAGCCAAAATGATTGGGCAATCGCGACTTTCGCGATATAAAAAGCTGAAATGATAGAGCATCGCGGAAAGAAATAAAAGAAAATGAAAAAAAATAAAAGAATGAAACTTTTGCCCTACAGACGAGTCCATACTGACCCCTGTATACAATCCATGGGCATAAACGAAAAGGGAACCACATGTCCCCCACCAGATCCTGTCAAAAGGGAAAGTCAGATCTCAACAGCAACATCTGCACCCCAGAAGACCAACAACGACGTTCCTCCTCTAGCCAGTAGAGCACAGCAGATGCAACGTCAACAAAGCGGAGCCACGACAAAATCCCTAGTTCCAAATCTCGACGGTTCACAAATAACCTAGAGACTACCTCGACATTCGTCTCGTTACAGCAGACGCAACGTCAGCAAAATGGAGCCACGGCAAAGTCCCTAGTTCCAAACCTCGACGGTTCACAGACAACCAACAGACCACCTCGACATTTGTCTCGTTACAGCAGACGTAATGTCAGCAAAACGGAGCCACGACAAAGTCCTTAGTTCCAAATCTCGACGGTTCACAGACAACCTAGAGACCACCTCGACATTCGTCTCGTTACAGCAGATGCAACGTCAGCAAAGCGGAGCCACGGCAAAATCCCTAGCTCTAAATCTTGACGGTTCATAAACAACCTAGAGACCACCTCGACATTCGTCTCGTTACAGCAGACGCAACGTCAGCAAAACGGAGCCACGGCAAAGTCCCTAATTCCAAATCTTGATGGTTCACAGACAACCTAGAAACCACCTCGACATTCGTCTTGTTACAGCAGACGCAGTATCAACAACGGCGTTTCTTCTCAACTCCAGCAGGATGCAGATACAACGTCAACAACTGACCCCAGGGTCAAAACAACGGAGCCATGGTAAAATCCCTAGTTCCAAGCCTCAACGGTTCACAGGAAACCTAGAGACAACTGCGACATTCGTCTCGATACAGTAGACGCAATGCCAGCAAATGAAGTAAAGGCCAAATTCCTAGCTTCAGGGTCTTGATGGCAACTCAAATAAAACCTGAAAGACTAGCCCCCGAAGGGATCTGAGACACGACAGTTGCAAAGCTACTCGAACAGCAAAATTTCCTATCGAGAAATACATCAGCCAACGCGACGGTACGACGGACAAAACCCTAATACCATAGACCCTAACGGACCTCTGTCGTAAAGAGCAGAGGTTAACTGTGATGTTAGGACATCCTTGCGAGAACTTCTCGATTCGTCTCGACTCGTAAGGAAATTAGTGTCCTTGCGAACTTCTCGATTCGTCTCGACTCGTAGGGAAAAGCCTTAGGCAATAGGGATAAGAACCTGTTTCCTAAGCATTGGGGTCCTGCAAGTCGGTCCAAGATGGACTCTTGCATACTATTCAGGGGCCACACTCTCTGAAGTCAAATCTCGACAAGGATGGAAACAACCACTTACGAGTCCTCTCGACTTGTAAGCGAGAAAATTCTCTTGTGAGATCCTTATGACTCTCAAGAGAAAACACACACTTAGGAGTCCTCACGACTCCTAGGGAGAAAATACACCTACGGGATCCTCTCGATTCGTAGGGAGAAAAGTCTTTATGAGACCCTCACGGCTCATAAAGTTGAAAAGTCTCAGACAGCAGATCTGAACCTGTTTCCTAAGCCATCTCTACCCTGCAAAGAGTTCAAGATGAACTATTATCTATCATCTACAGACCACCTTTGCCGAAATTACATGCTAGAGAAATGGAGGTGCTACCCAAGAATGCGTAAACTGCTTCGCGCCAAGTCAAAACAAAAGGCATAACCTACGGGCATCGACCACATACCATGCAAGACAATAAAGAGAACATTCGATTCGCATTCAGTTAAGCATTCGGAGCGCACCCATTCATGTATATACGAAAAGGTTTAATACAGAAAATAAAAGAACGGAAACGAAAAATTTGTCATTCCTACTTCAGAAAATTCTTACGTTGATGAAAACAGTAAACAAAAGCATCATTAAAATGTTTACAATGGCAAAACATTAAATCCAGGACACGGATTAAGAAATTCGAAAGTGAGGCCGTCTAAAATGTTTCTGGCCTCTATGACCATTCTCGTATCCTTTCTCTCACGCTCGCAAGCGTCAGGATCTTCGCCGATGTCCTGCACCCTCTGATAAGCAGCGATTATCGTCGTCTGCTGGAAAACTTGATGCAGAATATCAATGAGATTATCTCGCCGTTTCTTCGAGATCAGGCCCATCAGATACACTGAGTGCACCTTATCTTCAGCGTCATCCAGTGCATTAAGCGGCATGGCTTTATAAAATCCAGGAAGCGCTTCCCAAATTGCTCCCACTATAATCTTCAATAGAGCGGTGTGACGAGAGAGTAGCCGACCGATGTGTGGATTGAAACGATTCATAATTTCAGCACATTGGGCATTTGTAAACTCCTGGTTTTGATGACGGCCCTGTACGCGAATGTCCGCATAAGAAATGATTTCGTTAAGGCAGTACAGATGAGTGGCCATAGCACCTGGAAATGAAAATCAGTGAGAGTTTAGTGGACAGACTAATCAAAACACGGGGATTCAGATAACTCTTGATATCCGTATGAAAAAAACAAGTGCTGACTAAAACACTCAACAGATTCAAATTTGTGCAATTAAGCGGGGGGGGGGGGGAATCCTAAAAGGACTCTCATTTAATGAGGGACTCCTCGGGTCAAGGAGTGAATCTTCCATTGAGAGCAGCGCTCTACAACAGATATGATATCTGTCATAATTAATGATGAAGGGAATAAAATTCCCCCCCAAAAATTCTAAAGAGCAATGCTCTGTGAAGAAGATGGAATAATAAAAAAAGGGCTTTTATTAAGTTAAAAACTTCAAGATCTTCAAGAACCGTGAACAAAACTCTAAGAGTTCTTCATGAACAATGTTCCAGTTCATGGGTTAAAATCACTCTAAAAAAGATTATATCTTGAAGATCTATGATCTAAAGATGAGCATGGCTCAGTTAATGGGTAAACCCTAAAAATATATTTTTAAGATCTATGATCTGAAAAGAGCAAAGCTCTGTTAATAAGTTTAAATCTTACCAAAATTGGGCAGAGTTTTGACTCTTAATAAATTTCTTAAAACAGAGAGCTTGGCTCTGAAGGAGAATTAAATTCTCAAGAACAAGAAAACGAGAAGGAAGATGAACAAACAGTCATCTCAAGGGCCAAAGATCCTATTTATAGGCACTGATAGCCATTTCAACTTCTGAGTTGATCCAATAGCATAGATGCTGCCACCGCTGTACTCACGTGTAGGCCACATGAGCGCAACGGTGGAGGGGCATTTGTTCCTCCAATCAGAGCAAAGCTCTGTTCAAATTTTAAAATTTAAAATAAAGCAGCGCTTCACAGCAGCGCCAGCGCTGAGAGTCAAAGACTTTGAGGCAGCGCTCACGTGCAAAGCACATGAGCGCTAGCGCTAAGAGCGCTGCATTCTAAGCAGCGCACCACGTGCAAAGCACGTGGGTGCTAGCGCTAAGAGCGCTGCACCCTAAGCAGCGCACCACGTGCAAAGCACGTGAGCGCTAGCGATAGAACAAAATGTTCTCGGCCCTTGGATCAAGGATCCAACGAACATGATTAAAAATCATCAATTGACCAGAATAAAATTCTGTTAAGGAAACATTCCTCGGAATCTTTCCAAACGAGAACGATTGTGCTCTGAAAATCAGAGCACTATTGGATCAATGATCCAATGGTGATTAAAAATTACCAAAATACAGAATAAATTCTGTACGGGAAAAGATTTCCCAATCTTGTTAAAAATAAGAAGATCGCCTTCTGTAATTTAGAAGCCCTAGGATCAAAGATCCAACGGTGGGGAAATTCCCAAATCAATTAGAGAAAAGATCTCTCCAACTGATTCAACAAATCAGCCTCTATAATATAAAGGACCCAAGACTTCAAGTCTCATAGAGAGGAACCCCCCATACAAACTTTGAGAAAATCCAGAGAGAAGAGCAAGCTCTTGGCAGAAGAAGAATTTCTTTAAGGTAAAATAAAGAGATCAAAGTATCTCATTAGAAAAAGAACTTAATTCTTTTACCAGATCATAGATCTTTAAGACAAATTGTCTTTTCTCAAAAGAGATCATAACATCTCATTATAAAAGGGGGAGAATAATTCAATTCTCTTAGGATCACAGATCTATAAAGGAAAATCCTTTCACCAAGGACATAAGAGATTGAAACATCTCCTATAAAATAATAACTCTGTTCTTAGATCCATAAGACGAAGTCTCTTATAAGAGAAAATTGAATTCTCAGAGCGCAAAACTGCCTAAAAAAGAGCCTAGCGCTCCAAGTTTAAAAAAGTGCCTCAGCGCTCCAAATCTAGCGCACAACGCTGCAGAGCTTTAGCGCTCCAAGTTTAAAGAAGCACCTCAGCGCTCCGAAGTCTGGCGCTCAGCGCCAAGCGTACCGCGTGCTCCTCACGTGTGCGCTATTTCACAAGAAGCGCTCTGTGCTCATTGACTGGCGCACAACGCCAAGAGCGCCACGTGCTCCTCACGTGTGCGCTACTTAAACAGAAGCGCTCTGCGCTCATTGACTGACGCTCAGCGCCAAGCGCGCCACGTGCTCCTCACGTGTGCGCTACTTAAACAGAAGCGCTCTGCGCTCATTGACTGACGCTCAGCGCCAAGCGCACCATATGCTCTTCACGTGTGCGCTTCTTAAACAGAAGCGCTCTGCGCTCATTGACAAGCGCTCTGTGCCAAGCGGGCTACGTGCTCCTCACGTGTGCGCTACTTAAACAGAAACACTCTGCGCTTATTGAATGGCACACAGTGCCAAGCGCGCCACGTGCTCCTCACGTGTGTGCTAAGAGAACTTAAATTGTTCTTTAAACAATAAAGCCCCAGAGCCATAATGAGTGCTCAGCATTCAATAAAAGACAAAAAGTTGTCAGGACCAATGCTCAGCATTGTTAAATGAAAAAGGACCGAGCCTAATTAAATGTCTAACATTTTGAATAAATGGGCCGAGCCCAAGTTGGCCACAAATCCCTGATTCAGATTAATTGAGCCTATATACTCATAAATCTTTGATCTTAGTCCCAAATTGGACTACAGATCTCCCAACCAATATTGGTTGAAGGGTACATCTCTTCACTCTTCTAATATTTGTCGTTGTAATCCTTCAACGTCTTCAGAGAGGTGATGGGTCCCAACAACCAGACATTCCACGGGCTGTGGGGTCCTTAAACTCAAGGACTACGATGTCCTTAAACTTTATAGACTATGACGTCTTCAAACTATGGACTATGATGTCCTTAAACTTTTGAACCGCAAAGTCCCTAAACTAAACAACAGAGCCCAAATGCTCTTTTATTGGATCTAAATGATCCTGTTAAGTATATCTTTGTCTAAAATTAGACTAACGTATCCTTAACAAATTGTTAAGTTGATCTTAGTCTAAAATTAGACTAACGTATCCTTAACAAACGTTTAAGTTGATCTTAGTCTCAAATGAGATTAACGATCCTTAAACCCAACCCAAAACCCAAATCTAAGAAAATACGGATTTGGACTAATCCACGCCCTACGGGAGACAACATAAATCAGTCTCTGTGTACAATCCACGGGCAACCAAAAATAAAACAAACACACAAGATACGAAGTGACCATATGGAGAAGGAGAAAGTGGTTACCGTGATGCGGTAGCATAATTAACTGTAGGGGCTTGCGCCTGTAGAGAAGAGCGTCCCCACAATCAATAACCCCTCAAACGAGGGGGAATCTGACGAAGTCTGCTACAACGGTCGCATCCGTCTAAACCTCCGATATACGGTGCCATAAATCAACTTGGCATCTTCGGAGAGGTGGACGGATAAAACCAAATAGCATATGCCCCCAAATTCAGGCAAGACGTTTGTCTTCCCGGTTTTCGGCGGTAAACAATCATGTTGATAATTAACCCCTCCTTTTTTTCTTTCGTGCTGGTAATATAGCTTCCGATTCCTCCTTCCCCTTCGTTCGCTCGGAGAGTGCTTTCGCCGACTCACCTACAGGTCGGGAATTCTTTGCATTTATTCGGGACAATGACCCAGAGCAAAAGTCTCTTCAACTATGGGGGTCATGGTACAGTCAAATTATCCGGAGTCGGCACAGTTTTACTTACGCAGCGCCTTCAGAACCGATCTCGGCGATCCATTATGCTGACTCGCTGCTGGTAACTTGCGCAGTAGAAGAGCTCAACTGGACCTCAGAAGGTCATCTTCAACCTTCCATGGCATCAATACCAGTGCAACCGCCAATGGCCCTGGACATTTTAGGGCGACGCATATGCCTAGGAGAGTCGCGTCCTTGGGGGCAAGTTTACATGATAGGAATGACTCCCCATCATTTGGCTGGCTATCTGCAGTGGGCTCGATATATCCTATCGGCCAAGAAATCGCTGCTACTGAAGACCGGGCTGTATCTGGCGATCTATTCTTCCCTCTTTCACTACCACACTCCTCAGTTGTGGTGGGTGAAATCTTTTCTGGAACAATGGAACATTACGAAGAGATATCTGGACTACCCACACGTTTCTCATATTGGATCAGGAGGTTTTAATCTTATTGGAGGAATTTGCGGAGATATCTGGACTACCCGTTAGAGGGGAACATTACGAAGAGATATTTCCCCCTAATGAGTATATCTTTGCCACCAAATCAGTGGTAATGGGTCTTACTTTGGAGAATGCCGTTCAATACTATTTTCCAAGCTTGATCAAGGTGTTGAACATGTACGAGAGCTTATTCCTGGAGTCCGGTGGACACGGAGTTAGCTTTACAGATTTCATCGCCCGCTTTCTTCGTCCGGAGGCTCTGTCTAAACAAGCTGCGAAGTTCGCCAAACTCGACGACCTGTTCGGATTTTGTCCGAACAACATACCGACCGCGGATGCCAATCTAAAGAACTTCTTTATTTCGGATACTCCAGTCATCCCCTTCGCAGAGATTGCCGCTCCGGACATTGATGAGGAGACGTTCTTCATTGGGTTTATCAGCTTGTGGCTGAATTGATTTGTGCTTTCGATGCACCCCCGCTATATGAGACTATCTGTCTTTTATCCAGCTCATCGCATCGCCGCGGGGACGTGCATGGCCATTGGGGTCACGGGACTGGCTCATTTATTTCATGGCATGAGCTTAGCAGCCGACACTACTCAGCCGGGGGTAAAGTCCGTAAATCTCCTATTGCACTACTTCACCTCATGGATCGAGATGCACGTGCTGGGTGCTTTCGATGCTAGTTGAAGCTACTGCTCCAGACCCAACACAGCGGGAGGCTCGGCGATTGGTCCTTCGCCCATGCATGGTTGGGGACAGCATGACCTTTGTCGATAAAATCATGACCGTTGGCAAAGAATCTTCCAAAGTGATCCAACCGTTGCATGATATTTTCAAGGAAGGGGCTTCTGTGTTGAGGACTCGAGAGGTTGTACACCTTTATTCTATCAGGCCAGGTTTTCTGGTATTTAGACAGAACACCTCGGTGCTGTTTATGAGGTATAACCCGCATCGCTTTGCCCAGCAATTAGGTTAAAACCAAGGCGTTCTTCTCGAGGCGTTACTGATTGATCTGGTTGCTGCGAAAGAGGGCATTCGCAGTGCGACGCATCATTTCATGTGGTTAAATACGGGGTTCCATTTCCTCATCAGCGAGCTGAGTTATATTCCAAAGGCTTCGAATTCTTACGTTGCTTCGTACCAGCATGCAATGGGTGCTGTCATCAAGAAGGAGAGGCTGCTGCTGCTTGACCACAAGGATGTTGTCCCAGCCAGTAATCCAGCGGTCCCATTGAAGCGACGGGTGGTCGTGCTCCGTACTTTGAGAAAGATCGCCACGGTTATAGCTCCGCGCGATTTTCCTAGTGAGCCTCAGCCAGATGTTCCTGTGACAGCGGTAACCGTGGTGTCTCCGGAATTGGGCGTTGGTTTGGAGATCGGGACACGCCGTCCGAAGAAGCCTGTTAAGCGAAAGCTCTTATCATCGGCTGTTGGTGCTAGTTCACAGAAGAAGAAGAAATCCTTATTTTCTGCTGACGTCGTATTCGGCCAGGAGCCTCATGCTCCTTACAGCGAGGGCTTGTGCAAGTATGGCACCAACGACGGTATGTTCGATGCGCCTACGACCGATACCGATCTTCAGGCTGCCATTGAAGCTTCCAAACGACTGGCCTGTGAACAAGCGGCGTTAGCCTCTATTGCGGAGTCCGGTATACTTCGTTTATACTCTCCTGTATATATTCCCCATCCTTTTTTTGAACTTACTACGCTTTATTAACGCTCTCTTTCTTAACAGGCATTTTTTTTGAAGAGGTTCTCTTGGCATCCCTTAATACGTTTGAGAAGGAGGAAAGGCTCCGTGCCTTCTTGGGCCTTGGTATGATTTGTTTCACTATGCCTTTACATCTTTAGTTCCTTTTATTCATGATCTGACTCTTTTCATTATCCTATTACAGGAACCACCACGACCCAGGTTGTTCCAAGTGTAATGCCAATCCTGAGTGGTGATGCAGAAAAACCTTCAGAGCTACCGACTACGGCTGAGGCCTTCCCAAGGCTACCACAGGAGGAGTTGCTGAAGCAGCCAATGACGGATGCCACAGCAGATCTGGAGGCTGAGCCCGATTTGGACGACGATGTCCTCCTGTCAGAAGTTTTGAGGAGATCAGTTTATATAGCCCAGGCTGACAGGAAGCGTAGAAAGCATGTTGCAAGGGAACGTCAGGATATCTTGGCCGCTGGTGCAGGTTCGAGTAATGCTCAACCCTCTGGCATTCCTATGGTGGACGTTCCTTCTGTCTTGTCCACTGCCCATAGACAGGCTGCGCATGCAGCTCTAGAAGAGATTGAACGGCTACTTCAAGGTAGAAAAATGCACGGTCCTTAGTAACAGCCTTTTTCTTGAATCATAACACATGCATTTTTTAAACAGGGCCAAATTTAGGTGATGGCATGGCAGGTGAAGTGCCGGTGATTAAAAAGCCTGAAGTAGCAAACCTTCCTCTGGAATCTGGGATTGTTCCGACTGCCGCTTCTTCTCCTTGTGGATCCTTGGTATCGGCGGGTGATGCAAGCATTACGACGGCCCTTATCGAGTCAGGGGATGAATGTGTGGATGCTAAATCCACTTTCCCAATGGAAACCGAGGAAACCATCACAACTGGTGACGCTTCGGGCACTGTCTCGATCTCTGCCCTGTCAGGTACTTCTTGAGTTATTATCTTTGAGTTTTTTTAATCCCGCTAGACATCTCTAATGATATCTCCTTTATTCTGAGTATAGGCGTGGTAAACCCCGATGCTGTGCTGAGTGAATTACTGCCGGTCATTGCCCTGACTGTCACGGTTCCACCCCTCTCTTCTGCGTCTCCCCGAACTCTGGAAGGTGAAGATCTCACATTTCTTTGCTTCAGTGTAGATACCATTTTCTTGCGTTAACCATATATTGTCGTAATCCTGCAGGAGTGCTCTTTGATCACTTACACCAGGTGTTAAGCCCGCATTTTGCCTTCCAATCAGAATTTGTTCCCCCTTCCGGCATTGGTTAGTATATTGTTCGCTTAGTGTTTCTTCTTTTTATAAGTAAGCTTTCTGTTGCTAAGCCTTCCTCATATTGAACACAGTATCACGGCTCGAGGGAGGGAGCGAAGGAATAGCCGAGCCTCCCGTACTCCTTGTCTTGCCACTTTCAACAGCTGATACAGTAGATCTCGTGCATTAGCTTTCTTATTTATTTTTTAAGTTGAAATCTGACCCTTATTCATGCGTGATTTATTTTGCAGCAGCTACGCTGGCTTCGGCTCCTTTTGAGTCTCGCATTCCTATGCCTACGGGGCCTTTTGTTAAGAGTCAATCTTCCATGGGCGTGGTGACTAGAAGGCGGTTGTTAAATGAATTTATCGAAGATCTTGATGCCGATGCTCTCACTTCTGCCGCGGATTTCACTGACAAATTCAACTCTATGCTGGCGACGCTTGTGAATTTCCACAACGAAGATTTTGTCGGCCTTTGGGTTGATTATTGTAAGTGGATCGAGGCTTATCTGGATGAGATCGAGCTCAAGCGTCTCAATCATGAAGTATTGACCTTGAAGGCTCAGCAGGTCACGTAGATCTAGCAAAGTACCGATTCCATTTAATATTTTGAACAAAAGTTGGCCCTAAAGCAAAAGGAGCATAAGAAAGCTGTTAGTGTATATGCCCTAGAGGCCATTACTGTATCATACTAGTATGTATATTACTTGATGGAAGCTTGGGATATTCACAGTTGTATATACAATCTTGCTCGAAATGGTAGTATGCTATTTGGTTTGTCTCTACTTTAATATGTGCATGTGTTTCTTTTAGCATATCGCTGATATACATATTAGTAGAGCCCTTAGGATCTTTGCTTGATTACCAGCGTGGTGATGGCGCTCACACTCGTTGGAGCTGGGTGATCTATAAGCACATCCTTATACAGGTCCCTAGTCGTTGGACTATCGAGACAGGGCATCGATACTCCGGAGTAGACTAGCGTATGCGCTTCTCATCCCAGCGTGGGAGACGGTCTGTCCCACAGCCGTCAGTACGTCGTACTTGAGATAGTATGCGGGTGCTCGTTAGGTTACGAGTACACTGGACAGGACTCGTCGGGAACTGTTGGTTGGTATTATACCTATCGTCAGTTATCAGTTCCCAGGTGACATAAGTACAGATTAGTCCGCTGACTTGACACTGTCACTTCGCCTCGAGTGTGTTCCCACTGCACTTTGATTGCTACCCTACCACGGCTCAAAGGAGTTGTGCAAACAGGTAGTTTTTGGGTGCAGTCCCGAAGCACTTGGAGGCAGTGACGGTTAGATAGGATTCGTCTCTCCCGGTATTGGGGGTTGACATCGCGCTGTGTCTAGGAGAGCCATTACATGAGTAGTTCCTGGCCAGGGCAAGCGAGATATACTGGTAGGTTTCCAGTGTTATCTCAGGGTGTTCTGGGCTACACTCCGACACGACTTGTACCGCTATTAGGGGACTGACGTTCACCGCCCCCCTAGGCCCGCCATGCGATGTATCAGACGAACAGACCGGACTGTACGGCGACTGTCACATACAGGCTCAGTAGGAGTTCCGATGGGGTTCACCTCGTCAGTCTTCTTATCGGCATCTACCTGGGGACCGTTACGTACTGCTAGTGCCGCTTGCGGTCTGTGGTTGAACCCACTGCCAGCGTAGTGTCGAGTCTTTAGAGTCCAACACAGAGGGCTATTCGCCTCTGGGCAAAACAGAGTAGAGGTCGCATGGTTTTGCGACAGGGTTCGTTCTCATCCGCGCACTTGTGCACGTTTGGAGTCCGGACGGATATTACTAGCGAGCTCTGGTTTGAGCCAGATACTGGTATATGTTTTGGGGTTGATTTTATCTCATAGTATTCATGTTCCTCGGAACAAGAATGCGGGTGTGTATGCACAGTTGATTGAGGCGGAGGAAGAGGATTTTCATTAGGGTTTCGGAACGGGTGCGTATGCACAGTTGACAGACGTCTTTTTCCAAACCTTAATGAAATTATGATATATCAATTAATAATATTAATTAAATGAAATTGTGTCATGGTTGGGTTTGTTGACTTGTTGACCAAGGTTGACTAGTTGACCAAGGTGGACTAGTTAACCGTGGTTGAAACTTTGACTATCATCATTACATATCAAAGATGCTCTTTGATTCTAGCAAAACCATTTAATGTGTGTAATGATAATTGTCATTTCAAACCATCCATCAACTATTTCATTTTGATTATTATTATTATTTTGATAATTCATTTGATATTATGTTATGGTTGTAAAAAAGGCATTTCATTCTATCATAACACTTCTCTCTCCTCTCTTCTTCTTCCTCCTTCTCTAGTTCAAGGAGACTCACTCTCATGTGTTGAGAAACCTCCTCCTTGAGATAAAAACACCCCAAAACCACTCTCTACTCTCTCTAGGGTTAGAGGTCTAGCAAGCCAAAGACCTTAGTTTTCTCAAAGTTCGAGAAAGAAGCCCAAAGGTTGAACCCTCAGATGGATCCATCTTTGACGGAAGAAGGCGACGAGGAAAGCACCATCCTAGCTCTACAAAGGTTTCAAGAAGAAGGAGTTCAAGTTAGGTATAACCTCTTTTCCGAGTAGCTAACTCTCTTTAGCTTAGTAGCTAGTTTAGTTTAGAAAAGATCCGAACTTTTGTTAGTCCATGTTGCCTAATGCGCTAAAAATTTGTTTTTTATACTGTTTCCGCCTCACCATAAGAACCGGGGTTGGCAACGTGGACTTACAGTGGTATCAGAGCCTAACTAAACTTAAACTAGCTTAGTAGTAAAGTGTATGGAAGTTCGATCGGAAAAATCGCAAAAACCTAAACATCAAAACCCTAACTTTCTGTTGAAATTTTTTGTGCTCTAAAAATAAAAAGTTTTACTCCAAAATCGGCTTAGGGTTTTGTGAAGACAGCCACCAAAAACGGTCGCCTGAATCCTTCAAACCGCCGCGGTTCCGCGGCAATGGGTATACATTTGCCGCGGAACCGCCGCCGTTTAGGCTCTTCTCGTGACCGGGTTTGGTGCAGTGTTCTTCTAGTAGGGTTTTGGGATTTTTAAGATGGTTTATTTGTGCCCAGGTTTTCCAGAAAAGAAATTTGGTTTTTGGGGCCTAAAAATCCGTATTTTTGATCGAACTTCACTACACATTGACTAATCGGTTATATCTGTGATGTTTATATGTATTGAACGTCGGCTAATCGCTATATGTCGATTAGTCGGGGTTATACATATCTATGATCTGTGTTTGATGATGGTTTGTGTATATGAATGCGTTGGACTGTCGCGGGTGAATAGCCGGGGTGGATGTGAGATGAGTGTTTCTTTATCTTTCATTCATTGTAAAATGTAAATTGATGTAATATTATTATTTGTATGGCCGCACAACCGGGTCGGGGTTGTAGCCGTCATTGTATAATTCTTTTTACTGTTTTTGCTCCTAGGATAGACCTATGGAGGGGGTGCACAAACTACCGGGTATCTCGAAATGCCGAGTGGCCTACTCACGGTGGTGAGGGAGGTTGCTTCGCTTCGGGTACTTGGCGGGTAGTTTGCCGCACCCGTAGGGGTCTTGGGTGGGGTATTTGGCTATTCACCGCGACCGTGTAATCCTCTTTTCATTGCAGGCTCGAACGGATTGCGGATTCCTAGTATATCCAATGTATTAATCTGTGATCTGTAATGTCTATCATTGCTATATATTTATATATGATAACTATTTAGGCGTTGCTTATGTTTTACAGCCGCGCTAGCCCAGCACCCGCTCTGTCGTTAGTTAAGTAACCTAACGGGTGATGACGGGGCCCCGTGGCGAATGCGAATGGTATAAGCGTACGTCATATTTTGGTTGTTTTCTGCAATGGTAGGTTTAAATGATGGGACGCATTAAAAGAACTAATGCAAGAAAATAAACCAAGTAAAAGTCGATTGGAACACTTTGAAAACCACTCGGTTCTTTTCAAAACTAAACTTTTAAAACGCGGAGCTTGAACCACTCCTTTTGAAAGCTATCTCGTTCCATAGATTATATCAAGTTCACTACGTTCACGGTTTCGCCAAAACCATCCGTAGCTCTCCATCATTTCAGTTAAATATTCGGTAGTATTCAAGCTATGTATTTTGACCTCACGCCAAGGCATAGTGATTGGTAGCTGCCGGATATTTATCTGTTGCATAGATAGAATGCGTTGGTTTGAGACAGTCGTACTGCCATTTTGGCCTACGTCAAGGGTAGGTACGGGTGGGTTCAAATTAACCAGGATAATGATGGGAAGAACTTGACATGTGACTTATGACATTTTGACCTCACGCCAAGGTCATAAGAGCATGGGGCAAAAATCCACATCGGGAGTTTCATAAGTACTGAAACTTGCTAGCGCTGCATACCATTTGGAGTGTGATAATTCTGGTAGGATTCCTTCGGTTTTATCACGCGATGATATTTGATCCTGATCCTACTGTGAGTATATGCTACTCCTCGGGAAAACTCTCACTTAATGATTAATGCTATAAACTTAGTAGGTGTCTAGAAAGGTGTTAGCGGGGCTACGCCCACAGAGAAAAGAGGTTACTTAATTAAGAAACTTCGTGAAAGCGTTGGAAAACCTCCCTCGAAGTATCGACACTGGCCTGGCTGAACGGTTAAGCAAGTATTGTATGGTGAGAGTGATCCTGACTAATTATTTCTTTACGGTTTGAGAAGGGATTCGAGAGACAGTGGGAGCCATCCAGTTTAGACAAACTAAAAACCACTCTAAACTTGCAAGAGCATCATGCTAAAGTGTTTCTTTTCTCTCTCCTAATTGCAGCGACCATTCAACATGACCGGACTTAAGTTATTACTAGCTAAACATATTGACAGGGCCAAACTACAAAGATTGGCTCAGGAATGTCAAGATGGCAATCACTTACGACAAGCTGGGGTATCTCCTTACCACCAAAGCTCCCCCTGTCCCAGGTCCCAAAACCAGTGTCGCGGATAGGGAAATCCGTAAGACCTGGAAATAGATTGCGCGAAGGCCAAATGCCTCGTACTTGCCTCGATGGACAACGAACATCAGAGGAGGCATGAGAATATGGACCTAGAGTCCATATTTCTTCATACAAAAGAACTGTATGGGGAGCAGTCTCGTATCGCCAGATACGAAGTGTCGAAGAAGTTGTTTTCGGTAAGGTTGGCCGTCGGATCATCGGTAGCGGAACACGTGCTTAAGATGATTGGCTACATAGAGGTGCTCGCGGAACTTGGGACCACGTTGGAGAATGAGCTCTATACGGACTTGATTCTTCAGTCCCTTCCTTCCACTTACGCCCAGTTCATCCTGAATTTCAACTTGCAAGAAAAAGAAGTTGAACTTTCAGAGCTCCTCAACATGCTGAGGAGTGCAGAGGGCACCCTACAGAAAGGTAGGGAGACATCCACTTTGTTTGTAGGAGGATCTTCCTCTTCTAGGTCCAGGGCGAAAGCCAAGGGCAAGAAGAAGAAAGCCCCCGCCAAACCAAGAGGCGGTGTCAGTAAAGTGGATACGAAGGGAAAAGGAAAGGCAAAAGCAACAAAGGTAGCGGGGAAGCTTGTGGGGAAGGAAGAGTGCTTTTACTGTCACAAAAGTGGACACTGGAAACAGGATTGCAAGGCTTGGAAGGCCAGAACCCATGATCTGAAGCAAGTTGCGGCTTCAGCTTCAGGTGTGTATGTTATTGAAAACTGTCTATCAATAAACTCTACGTCCTGGGTATTTGATACCGGATCAGGATCTCATATCTGTAATTCTTTGCAGGCGTTGAGAAAGCATAGAGTTTTGAAGGCAGGTGACATGACCTTCAGAGTTGCAAACGGTGCTAGCATGGATCCTGAGGCCGTGGGGGACTATCACCTGGGATTTTCGGATGGACACTTTTTGGTTTTGCGTAGTTGTTATTATGTACCAAATGCAACCTGTAATATCATTTCTGTATCTTTATTATCTAAAGAAGGTTATGAATTTGCATTTGTAAGTAATGTAGTGAACATTCACCTTAATCAAGGTTTGATTGGGTCAGGTACATTGAACAACGGTATATACGTGTCAAACCAACCACAGATTTTCAATGTCCAGAATACACACAAAAAAGAAAGTCTCCAGAAATCAATAAAACTTTCTTATGGCATTGTAGACTGGGTCACATCAATGAGAGAAGGTTGACTAAGTTACATACAGAAGGATATTTGGATCCGTTCGAATATCAATCGTATGCAACTTGTCAATCCTGTCTCAAAGGAAAGATGACAAAGACTCCGTTCACTGGACACAGAGTAAGAGCGAGCGAGCTCTTGGGACTCGTACACAGCGATGTGTGCGGTCCAATGTCTACACATGCGCGAAGCGGTTATTCTTACTTCATTACTTTTACGGATGATTTCTCAAGGTTCGGGCATATCTTCTTGATGAAGCATAAATCCGAAGCTTTTGAAAAGTTCCAGGAATATAAGAATGAAATAGAAAAACAAACAGGCAAAAGTATTAAGGCACTGAGATCTGATCGAGGTGGTGAATACTTGAGTGCCGAGTTCCTGGGTTACTTAAAAGAGAATGGAATTCTCTCTCAGCTTACTCCTCCATACACTCCGCAACATAACGGTGTATCGGAGAGACAGAACCGAACCCTATTGGATATGGTACGGTCCATGATGAGTAACGCTGAGTTGCCGCGATCATTCTGGGAATATGCGCTAGAAACAGCTGCATACCTTTTGAACCGAGTTCCCACTAAGACTGTGCCTACCACACCATATGAGTTATGGAGTGGGAAGAAACCCTATCTTCAATACTTGAAGATTTGGGGATGTCCAGCTTATGTCAAAAAGCAGCATGCGGACAAACTCGAGGCACGCTCAGTATTGCGCAAGTTTGTGGGATACCCAAAGAACTCCAGGGGGTATCTTTTCTATTACGCAGAGGAACAAAAAGTCCTTGTTTCTCGTAATGCCCATTTTCTGGAACATCAGTTCTTAGAAAAAGAAATAAGTGGGAGCGCAATAGAACTGGAAGAAATTCCAGAACCACAAGCTATTACTGAAAGCTTAGTAGAACCAGAGGGTTCGAAAGATCAGGACATTCCCATGCCACTCCGCAGGAGTAGTAGGCAGTCTCATCCGCCCGAGAGATACTACGGTTTTCTCATTGACGGGGATAGAGAGGATTGCATCATAGATTTTGATGAGCCTACTAGCTTCCAGCAAGCCATTCAGAGCGTCGACTCGGTAAAATGGCTGGATGCAATGCGGACCGAAATGGAGTCCATGTACACCAACAAAGTATGGACGTTGGACATTGCTCCAGATGGGGTAAAACCCGTAGGATGCAAGTGGATCTTCAAAAGGAAGATTGGTGTAGATGGATAGGTTGAGACCTATAAAGCTAGACTGGTTGCAAAGGGTTTTCGTCAGCGACCTGGTTTGGACTATGACGAAACTTTTTCTCCATTAGCTATGCTGAAATCCATTCGGATCCTTCTTGCCATTGCTGCCTTCCACGATTATGAGATTTGGCAGATGGACGTAAAGACAGCTTTTCTAAATGGACATTTAGAGGAGTGTGTCTATATGGATCAGCCAGAGGGTTTCATTCAGAGTGGGAGCAGCGGAAATGTGTGCAAGTTGCTTAAGTCCATTTATGGACTAAAGCAGGCATCGCGGAGTTGGAACATCTGTTTTGATGAGACGGTCAAGGAATTTGGCTTTATCAAAAATCCAGATGAACCATGCATCTATTGTAGATTTGTAGCGAGAACTGTAGTATTCCTCGTTTTATACATGGATGACATTCTCTTAATAGGAAATGACATTCCTATGCTACAATCTGTCAAGGGGTTCTTGTCACACAGGTTCTCCATGAAAGACCTGGGTGATGCCTCATACATTCTGGGTATCCGGATCTACCGTGACAGATCCAAGAGGATATTAGGACTTTCACAGTCCAGGTACATCGACACCATACTGAAGAGATTCAGTATGGAAGATTCCAAGCACGGTAATCTACCGGCTTGTCACGGGATCACCCTCTCCAAAAAGATGTCTCCCAAGAATGATTTGGAAAGGGATCGCATGTCTATTATACCCTACGCTTCTGCGGTAGGCTCTATAATGTATGCGATGTTGTGTACCAGACCGGATGTGGCTTATGCACTGAGTGTGGTAAGCAGGTATCATTCAAACCCTGGGGAGAAACATTGGATAGCAGTAAAGAACATTCTCAAGTACCTGAGAAGGACTAAGGAGATGTTCTTGGTGTATGGCGGAAAAGACCTCCAGATTGAGGCCTTTGCTGACTCCAGCTTCCAGAGTGACAAGGATGATTCCAAGTCCATGTCGGGTTTTGTCTTTACCCTCAATAGAGGGGCGGTGTGTTGGAAGAGCTCCAAACAGGAAACCGTTGCCGACTCGACTATGGAAGCGGAATACATCGCTGCATCTGATGCCGCAAAAGAAGCTGTCTGGATGAGGAAGTTCTTGAGAGAACTTCAGGTGGTTCCGTCCATTGTTGAACCAATACCTCTGTATTGCGACAACAACGGGGCTATAGCTTTAGCGAAGGAACCCAGGTCCCATCAGAAATCCAGACACATCTTGAGGCGGTATCACCTGATCAGGGAGATCGTGGATCGCCAAGAGATCGAGGTTCGGAGGGTTGCTTCAGAAGATAACACAGCAGATCCATTCACCAAGGCCTTGCCCCAGACTCAGTTCGAGCGGCTGATCGAGATGATAGGTCTTCGATACGCCAGTACATGGCCTTAGTGCAAGTGGGAGATTGTTAGTGTATATGCCCTAGAGGCCATTACTGTATCATACTAGTATGTATATTACTTGATGGAAGCTTGGGATATTCACAGTTGTATATACAATCTTGCTCGAAATGGTAGTATGCTACTTGGTTTGTCTCTACTTTAATATGTGCATGTGTTTCTTTTAGCATATCGCTGATATACATATTAGTAGAGCCCTTAGGATCTTTGCTTGATTACCAGCGTGGTGATGGCGCTCACACTCGTGGGAGCTGGGTAATCTATAAGCACATCCTTATACAGGTCCCTAGTCGTTGGACTATCGAGACAGGGCATCGATACTCCGGAGTAGACTAGCGTATGCGCTTCTCATCCCAGCGTGGGAGACGGTCTGTCCCACAGCCGTCAGTACGTCGTACATGAGATAGTATGCGGGTGCTCGTTAGGTTACGAGTACACTGGACAGGACTCGTCGGGAACTGTTGGTTGGTATTATACCTATCGTCAGTTATCAGTTCCCAGGTGACATGAGTACAGCTTAGTCAGCTGACTTGACACTGTCACTTCTCCTCGAGTGTGTTCCCACTGCACTTTGATTGCTACCCTACCACGGCTCAAAGGAGTCATGCAAACAGGTAGTTTTTGGGTGCAGTCCCGAAGCACTTGGAGGCAGTGACGGTTAGACAGGATTCGTCTCTCCCGGTATTAGGGGTTGACATCGCGCTGTGTCTAGGAGAGCCATTACACGAGTAGTCCCTGGCCAGGGCAAGCGAGATATACTGGTAGGTTTCCAGTGTTATCTCAGGGTGTTCTGGGCTACACTCCGACAAGACTTGTACCGCTATTAGGGGACTGACGTTCACCATCCCCCTAGGCCCGCCATGCGATGTATCAGACGAACAGACCGGACTGTACGGCGACTGTCACATACAGGCTCAGTAGGAGTTCCGATGGGGTTCACCTCGTCAGTCTTCTTATCGGCATCTACCTGGGGACCGTTACGTACAGCTAGTGCCGCTTGCGGTCTATGGTTGAACCCACTGCCAGCGTAGTGTAGAGTCTTTAGAGTCCCACATAGAGGGCTATTCGTCTCTGGGCAAAACAGAGTAGAGGTCGCATGGTTTTGCGACAGGGTTCGTTCTCATCCGCGCACTTGTGCACGTTTGGAGTCCGGACGGATATTACTAGCGGGCTCTGGTTTGAGCCAGATACTGGTATATGTTTTGGGGTTGATTTTATCTCATAGTATTCATGTTCCTCGGAACAAGAATGCGGGTGTGTATGCACAGTTGATTGAGGCGGAGGAAGAGGATTTTCATTAGGATTTCGGAACGGGTGCGTATGCACAGTTGACAGACGTCTTTTTCCAAACCCTAATGAAATTATGATATATCAATTAATAATATTAATTAAATGAAATTGTGTCATGGTTGGGTTTGTTGACTTGTTGACCAAGGTTGACTAGTTGACCAAGGTGGACTAGTTGACCATGGTTGAAACTTTGACTATCATCATTACATATCAAAGATACTCTTTGATTCTAGCAAAACCATTTAATGTGTGTAATGATAATTGTCATTTCAAACCATCCATCAACTATTTCATTTTGATTATTATTATTATTTTGATAATTCATTTGATATTATGTTATGGTTGTAAAAAAGGCATTTCATTCTATCATAACACTTCTCTCTCCTCTCTTCTTCTTCCTCCTCCTCTAGTTCAAGGAGACTCACTCTCATGTGTTGAGAAACCTCCTCCTTGAGATAAAAACACCCCAAAACCACTCTCTACTCTCTCTAGGGTTAGAGGTCTAGCAAGCCAAAGACCTTAGTTTTCTCAAAGTTCGAGAAAGGAGCCCAAAGGTTGAACTCTCAGGTGGATCCATCTTTGACGGAAGAAGGCGACGAGGAAAGCACCATCCTAGCTCTACAAAGGTTTCAAGAAGAAGGAGTTCAAGTTAGGTATAACCTCTTTTCCGAGTAGCTAACTCTCTTTAGCTTAGTAGCTAGTTTAGTTTAGAAAAGATCCGACTTTTGTTAGTCCATGTTGCCTAATGCGCTAAAAATTTGTTTTTTATACCGTTTCCGCCTCACCGTAAGAATCGGGGTTGGCAACGTGGATTTACAGAAGCTTCCGGCGAATCCATCTAATTGCACGCCTAGATCGAAGCAAATGCCCCGCAGCTGCAAGTTATTTTCAAAAACCTCCAACAATATATTTCTAATGGGCTGTCGCTGAGGCAGAACCTCGATTTCACCGAGCGGGGCATCCAAGATTACGAGGTTGCCAAGAAGAAAATTGCCGAGAAACTTTCATCCAACTTGCAACAGCGGGCTCAAACTGAAGCGGGGCTGGCCGCAGTAGTAGCATGCGAGGAAGGGCTATAGGGAGAGCGTGAGCGGGTTGCCAATTTGTTGATAGAATCACCTTCTTAACAATTACAATTGTATTCCCTCCTATTGTATTAACTGTATCTCTTAAACACTTTGATTCGTGAATAAAGAATATACACTTTTTACATGTGCTCATCTGTGTTTTGATCTCTTGATGTGGTGATAATTAGTTTACTTACTCGTTTCAGAGTCCGTAGTTTATTCACTCGTTTTAGAATTTCTAGTTTATGCACTCGTTTCGGAGTTTATAGTTTATTCACTCGTTTCGGAGTCTCTAGTTTATGTACTCATTTCGGAGTTTGTAGTTTATTCACTCGTTTCATAGTCTCTAGTTTATGTACTCATTTCGGAGTTTCTAGTTTATGTACTCATTTCGGAGTTTATAGTTTATTCACTCGTTTTGGAGTCTCTAGTTTATGTACTCATTTCGGAGTTTATTTAGTTTACCTCCCTAAGGTTGACAGGCAAACTTGTCCTAACATTATATATAGATAACCTCCATTCTTTATGACAGAGGTCTGTTAGGTTTTGTGGTACTAGGGTTTTGTTCCGTGGTACCGTCGTGTTGGCTGATGTATTCCTCGATATGCGGTCTTTAAACCGTTGTTCGAGTAACCCCGCGACTGTTGTGTCTTTGATCCCTTCGGGGGCTGGACATGACGTCTTCAAGTAATCTCCTTAGGCTATATGACCGTCGAAAAAGCAAGCGTTAGGAATTTTCCTTGTCGTTTTTTACTTGAGGTTAGGCTCAATTTGGATTCTCGTTGAGTTATAACCACTCCGTGCTGGTGTGAGATGATCTCCGATAGTCTCTGAGGCTTTATATGAGTTGCCGTCGAGACCCGATTTTTTGTTTTGACGATGCCATACCGTTTCTTTGCTGAAGTATGGTAGTCATCTGTAGGACCTCTATGTATTGCAGTTGAAGTCTAGAGCTAGGAACATGCCTTTGCTCCAGTTTGATTTGGCTCGTTGGAGCTTTGTTGACATCACGTCTGTACTCTGATGGAATGAGAACGTACGCCGGGGTAGTCTCTAAGTTGTATATGAACTGTCAAGACTTGGAGCTAGGATTTTGCCATGGCTCCATTTTTATTTGACCCTTGAGTCTTTGTTAACATCGTGTCTGCATCCTGTCGGAATTAAAAGGAACGCCGGGATTGTCTCTAGGTTGTATATGAACCGTCAAGACTTGGAGCTAGGAATTTGCAATGGCTCCATTTTTGATTTGACCCTTGGGTCTTTGTCGACGTCGTGTCTGCATCCTGTCGGAATGAGAAGGTACGTCGGTGTAATCTTTAGGTTGCATATGAACCATCAAGACTTGGAGCTAGGAATTTGCTATGGCTTCTTCTTCGTTCGACCCTTGGAACTTTTTTGACGTCATGTCTGCACTGAGAAGGAACGTCAGGTTGATCTCTAGGCTGTAGATGTTGCCATCAAGATCTGGCTCTTCCTTTGACGGAGCCTGGTGGGAAAACATGGTTCCCTTTTTCATTTGTGCCCATGGATTGTATACAGGGGTCGGTGTTGTAAGTCGATGTACTACACCCCACGACTTGCGGGGAGGCGGAAATATGAAAAACGATCTTGTTCTTTGCGTAAACATCGACTAACCGAACAATCTTTGCTAAACTATAACTAAGAAGAAACATAGAAGTTGTTAACTACTATGTGAAGTGATTATACCTAATGAACCGTTTCCTTCGTCTTTTCGTTCTCCACCTCCTCTCCGGCCTTCTCTATGTACTAGATGATCCACCCGAGAGCTATACTTCAAGCTTCACCTCTAACTTGAGGTAACTAGGTTTCTTAAAGTGCTAGTCTAAGTAACCTAGGTGATATAGAGTTGGATTATGGATTGATTAGTCTTTCTAATCCTTGATCTCAACACATGAGAGGGGAGGATTAGGGTTTGAAGAGAGAGAGAGCTTGAGGAGAGAGAAGGTGAGCATGAGAATGAGAGGAGATAATGATCTCTCATGATATATATGAAGCATTATTATTTATCAAATAAATAAATAAATGATTTAACAACCATGCTTCATAAATACATATGAGTGATTCATCATGAGTCATTAACCATTTATGATGCACTAATGATAAGGATGAATGACACAAATGAGTCACTAATCTCATTTAATGCTTATGCTACCTAAACCCCCAAGTCACCATCTTTCTAGAAGCTTCTCGCGAAATTACGAGAACGCCCCTCCTATCCGTGAAAACACGGAAAAATTTTAGACTGTATAAATCCAATAACCCGATACTAGAATCTGGCTTAAACCAAAGCCGGCTAGTAAAAACTGTCCGAATGTCGTACGTGCGTAAACACACATATGCGTCCGAACCCTTGTCGTAAAACCATACGACCTCTATATCGTTTCACCTGGAGCAGGGAAACTCTCTGTGTGGGACTCTATTGACTCGACTACTACGCTGGTAGTGGGTTTAACCACAGACCGCAAGCGGCATTAGCTGTACGTAACGGTCCTCAGGTAGATGTCGATAAGAAGGCCGATGAGGAAACCCATCCGAACTCCTACTGAGCCTGATGTGACAATCTCCGTACAGTCCGGTCTGTTTGTCTAAGACTATCGCATATTGGGCCTAGGGGGTGGCAAGCGTCAGTCCTCTAATAGCGTTATAAGTCGTGTCGGAGTGAAACCCATTACACCCTGAGAAACTACTGGAACCTACCAGTAAATCTCGCTTGCCCTGGCCAGGGACTTTGCATAATGGCTCTCTGACACAGCACGATATCAACTCCCAATACCGGAAGAGATGAATCCTTTCTAACCGCCACGGCCTCCAAGTGCTCGGGACTGCACCTAACTGCTACCTGTTTACACGACTCCTTTGAGCCGTGGTAGGATAGCAATCTAAGAACAGTGGGACACACTCGAGGCGAAGTAGCAGTGTCAAGTCTGCGGACTATACTGTACTCATGTCACCTAGGAACTGTTAACTGACGACTGGTATAAAACCAACCAACAGTTCCCTGCGAGTCCTGTCCGGTGTACCCGTAACCCAACGAACACCTGTATACTATCTCCAGTACGACGTACTGACGGCTGTGGGACAGACCATCTCCCCAACTGGGATGAGAAGCGTACACACTAGTCTACTCCGGAGTATCGATGCCCTGTCTCGATAATCCTACGACCAGGGACTTGAAAAAGGATGTGCTTGTAGACTACCCAGCCCCCACTAGTGTGACTGCCATCACAACGCTGGTAGTCAAGCAAGATCCTAAGAGCTCTATCAATACGTATACTCACATATTAAGATAGAAAAACCAAGTAGCATACTACCATGTTTAGCAAGACTGTTATATACATGTGAATATCCCAAGCTTCCATTAAGTAATATACAAACTAGTATGATACAATAATGGCCCCTAGGGCATATACACTAACAATCTCCCACTTGCACTAGGGCCATGTACTGGCATATCGAAGACCGATGATCTCGAGTAGCCTCTCGAACTGAATCTGAGGTAGGGCCTTCGTGAATGGATCAGCAATGTTCTCTTTGTTGGAGATAGTGCCCTCATAGTCAATTATTGGATCGCAGGTACGTGATTGCAATGATTGCGGATGACCTATACCGGTAGGACAGTCTTACTCGAAATGATAGTATGCTATCTGGTTTGCCTTTATCAGTCGTGTACATGTTCAGGTGACTGATTGCATGTTACACTTTGATAGAGCCCTTAGGATCTTGCTTTACTACCAACAGTATGATGGCGATCATATACGTGAGAGTTGGGTAGTTTATATGCATATCCTTAATTGTGGTCCCTAGTCGTGGGAGTTTCGAGACAGGGCGTCGATACTCCGGAGTAGACTAGTGTGTACAGTCGAGACCCCGACGAGGGACGGTGGCCGGTCTCACAAGCCACTGGTGTCAGTTGGATCACCTAAGATGTATACAGGTGCTCATTGGGTTATGAGTACACCGGACAGGACTCGCCGGGAATCTGCTAGTTAGTACTATACCTATCGTCAGATAGCAGTTCCGTGATGACATGTGTACAGGTTAGTTCATCGACCTGAGGTCGTCATTTGTCTCGTGTGAGTTCCCACTGTGCTTTGATTTCTACCCTACCAAGGCTCAAAGGAGTCGTGCAAACAGGTAGCTTTTGGGTACATTCCCGAGCCATATGGAGGCACGTGAGCGGATCGGCAGGGGATTCGTCTCTCCCGGTATTGGGGGCGAGGTCGTGCTGTGTCTAGGAGAGCCATTACACAAAGTCCATGGCCATGGCAGGAGATTTACTGGTAGGTACTCCAGTAGTATCTCAGGGTGTTATTGGGCTACACTCCGACACGACTTATACTGCTATTGGGGGTCTGGCGTTACTAGCCCCCTAGGCGGATATGCGATACTCATTGACGAACGGACCGGACTGTATATACATTGTCACTGTTAGACTCAGTAGGGTTTCCGGATGAGTTCGCTCATC
This sequence comes from Agapanthus africanus, assembly GCA_030015575.1. Classification (NCBI taxonomy): domain Eukaryota; kingdom Viridiplantae; phylum Streptophyta; class Magnoliopsida; order Asparagales; family Amaryllidaceae; genus Agapanthus; species Agapanthus africanus. The sequence continues at coordinate 366,391,732 of CM057338.1, forward strand.
GGCCTCCCTTGAGTTCGCTCATCGGCTTCCCTTGAGGTCAGTCCGTGGGCAACCGTTATGCATAGCTAGTGCCGCTGACGGTTTGTGGTTAAACCCACTGCCAGGGTACTGACGAGTCATTAGAGTCCCCCACAGACAGTTTCCCAAGTTCGGGCGAAACGTTGTAGAGGCCGTATGGTTTTATGGCAGGGTTCGGAAAATGCACGTGCGTTTACGCACGTGTTATTTTTCGGGCAGATGATACTGGTCGGCTTTGGTTTAAGCCGGATCCGAGTATTATATTGAGTAGGTATAATATCTTTGTCTCAGTTGCATTTGTATTCGGTCGTAATACAAATGCGGGTATATTTATACAGTTTCGGAGTTATCCTGAAAGTCGTTTCAGGATCACTTTTGGAAGTTGCCAGTTTCCAGTTTTCTATCAGCCGTCTTTTAACATTCGGTTAAAGACGGATTTATCTTTTCTTCAGTTGAGGTGAGTCAGTGTTCTAGAAGCATCTAGAAGAGGTGACTAGGATTAATTGGTGTTGAGTTTTCATTGGATGCATTTAATGGTTCATTAATGCATGATGACTACGTTTATGACTCATGCTTTAACATTAAAGCATTTTGTTTTGGTTAAGATCTTTTCTTCATGATATGCTTCATGTTATGGTCACCACTTGCTCCTACCATCACCTCCCTCTTGCATATATAGTGGCCGGCCACCCTTGAGAGAAAATGAGTGATTGATTTCATTTTTGGTAAAAAAGACTATGGTTTAAAGTGTATGGAAATTTCATAGTTCATTCATTGTTCCATTTCATTTCCATCGGCAACTTCATTAACCGATCGTCCACGGACTTGGACGAAGTGAGACAAAGTCATCTACTCATTCTCTACATCATTCTTGGTCGTCTCTTTTAGCAAACTTGACGACCGAGTTGCCTCGAGTCAGAGGCGGGAGCCCGTTTAAAGAATCGGTGATGTGGTGCCACCTGGACGAGCAGATCGGAGATCGAAGAGATCGGAGCAGCCGCAACGGAGCGTGGGATGATGGTTAAAGAACGAAGGACTCGGATCGTTCGGTATAACCTTTCTACACTCTTTACAGTTTGTTAGTTTAGCAATAATGGCAGATCCTGGTTAAAGTATACGATAGCGCCAGTTAAAAAGTTTTTGTTCCGCATTTGGCGTCTGTAGACGGCCGGGGCGCTAGCGTAGACTTACAGTGGTATCAGAGCCTCACCATTTTGCTATACTAACTTGTGCTAACGCGTTTAAAACATCGATCGAACCGGAAATCAAAAATCACAATTTTTCATCTTGACAGTTTCTGTTGATTTTAAACGGTGTCCTAAAAATATTTCACACATCTCAGAAAACTGTGCAGGGTTTTTTAAGGCACACGACAAAATTTGAGCAAGTGATTCCACTATATAGCCGCGGAAGCGCGGCCAAACCCATGGTTTGGCTGCAGATCCACGGCCATCCTAATGAATCACTGCATCAAATTTTCTCAGTGTCTTCTCTGGTGGAATTTTGGGTTTTTGGTATATATCTTTTGGGCCCCGGTTTTGTTACTGTTCTACAGTTTTGCGTGGGGCCCACTTTGTGATATTTAGTCGATCGAAATTTAAACACGTTAGTTTACAGTGCTTACATTATATCTCCGACCGGGAATGTCATTTGATCGGTAAACTGCGTCCGATTGCTATAGTTCTTTTAGACGGGTTTGCGAACGTGACATTCGCGTTGATGTTCTGTGCTGTGCTGTGATGTTGCGGATTTGTCGTGGTGGATAGCAGTGTGCAATGGTAGTGCAGTTTGAGTTTAATTGTACATTTGATATTGCGGGGCGAGCGTCCAACATGTGGACTGCCGTCACTGCCTGTTGTATAATATTCTTTTGGGGCACGACCAGGTTGCGGTCGATGTACCTGTTGTACTATTTTTCATTACTGTACTAGGTTTTTCCCCGAGGCGGAGTGCACGGATAGCCAGGTTCTGGAGGGCAACGGGTCCGCATCTCATGGCTTTGAGAGGCAGAGGGGCCCCACTCTAAAATTGGCAGACTATTCGCCGCACTCGTAGGGGGTACAGGTTGACCCAAGGAGGGGTGCTCAATTTACCGGATTCCGTGAAGTGCCGGGTGTTCCATTCACTATGCTGTGGGGGACTACCTCGCTTCAGGTTTTGGCGGGTAACTTGCCGCACCCGTAGGGGTCTAGGTTTCATTGCACAGGCTATCCACACGACAGGGGAACGTCGGGTTTCAGCAGCGGCTCTGTGAAACCCGGGGATCCCAGATATCTGTATTGTTCTGTGATGCTTATTACTTTTCTGTAATGTTGCATATTATCACTCCTGGAGCGATTATTGTATATTGGTTTATATACTATTAGATGTTGTATATGTTTTACACCCGCGCTAGTCCAGTCCCCGCTCTGTCGTTAGTTAAGTAACCTAACGGGTGATGACGGGACCCAGTGACGAATACGGATGGCATATACGTACATTTTATTTTCGTTCTTTTCTGGTGTGATTGATTGATGGGACTGCATTGATTCTGATCAATGCAAAAAGTTAAACAAACCTGTTTTCAGTTGTTGGAACAAATTTAAAAAGTGTTATTGCAAAGACGTTTTCTTTTGTTTTGCATAGCGGTATTCGGTGGAATATCCTGCACCTCATTCGACGGGGCAAGGGCCGATATCCCTTCACTGGGACTGACCCCTTGGGCAGAAGTTTGCGTCAGGGTAATAACTTCACTATAGTCGATTACAAGTTGCTTTGCATAGCGGTATTCAGTGGAATATCCTGCACCTCATTCCACAAGGAAAGAGCCGAGATCCCTTTACCGGGAGTGACCTCTTTAGCAAAAGGTTTTCGCCACTATATTTTAAAAAAGCTATCAGGTTCCTTCAGCGATATCAAGTTCGCTACGCTAAAGGTTTTTCGCCAAAAACCAGCCGTAGCCCTCCGTCGTTTCTTATGGATGGTCAGTAGTATTCAAGCTATGTTTGTTGGCATACGTCAAGGCATAGTGTTTGGTAGCTGCTGGGTATTCATTTGTTGCATAGATAGATGAGTTGGTTTGGGACAGTCGTATTACCTTGTTGGCATACGTCAAGGGTATGTACGGGTGGGTTCAAATTAACAAGATAATGACGGGCAGAACTTGACATGTGACTTATGATTTGTTGGCATACATCAAGGTCATAAGAGCATGGGGCATAAATCATATCGGGAGTTTCTAAAGAAACTGAAACTTGCCAAGTATGCGCATACCTTCTGGAGTATGAGTAACGTGGATGCATTCCATCACGTTATCATGCGATGAGAGTTGGATCCCGATTCCCACTGATGAGTTGGTTTACTCTTCGGGTGATCCCGATTGATTCTTCTTTCAGGTTTGGAGGAGAATTTGACAGGACAGTGGGAGGTTTCCGGATTAGATAAAGTTATGACCATTCTGATCTAGGTTAGAGTGCACGCAGAGTGTTTCTTTTCTCTCTCTCTCTTTGGCAGCGACCTTTGACCGACCCTAGACTATGACTCAGTGACCAAGTTGACCAAACCTTCTTAAAATACTGGCTTTTGGATTGTCTATGTTGCATAAGTCATTGCCACTCCTTCTTTTACCCTTTGCATTTCTCAGAACACCCGTATTACTACGGATATCCACTTCCATTGGATAGATCCATCGTATGGTTATATACGAACTCGAAGGGACTTCTTCGAGGATGGATCCAGGTTCAGGAGAAATAGAATTGGTTTATTCAGTTGTCTTTTATTATCACCTTCTCTCAGGTTGTGAGGGCTCCTTGGTTTAGGAGAGTACACCTATTACGCTTATTGGATAGTCTTATTCCAAACCATAGGCAGGTGCCGAAAGGTAGGGAATGAAGAAAACCAATTAGCCTAAGTAGGGTGTGCAGAAGGCAATAACTAAAGACAAAATAAAGGGATTAGAAAGAGGGCAAAGTAAATTGCGACCGATATCATTCACGACCAAAACCGCGTACTTCATCGCCACTCCTATTTCACTTTTAAAGGAATAAGGTATTATTCAGTTGTCTTTTATCATCACCTTCTCTCAAGATACGAGTACTCCTTGGTTTAGGAAGGTACACCTATTATGCTTACTGGATAGTCTTCTTCCAAACCATAGGCTGGTGCCGAACGGTAGGGAAGGAAGAAAACCATTTAGCCTAACGATGGTGTACAGAAGGTAACGACTAAAGACAAATAAAGGGATTTGGAGAGATGGCAATAAAATATACGGTTGAAGTCATGAATTGGGTTATGGAAGAGGCATTGCTATGAATACCAGGATACCCCTACGAAACATTTTCATGTTTCAGTGCATTGTTAAAGAAAACCTGTTTTCCCGATTAGACACTTACTCCAAGGGTATGTATTTACCAGGTTTCATTCTCATATCTGTATGATTTTACAGATGATGAGTGGGGGTAAGTTATTGGGAATTAGGTGATTATCCTCATTATATCGGAATTCATTGTAATTGGTGATATTTGAGGAAATCGCCAGGGTACAGTTTTCAACCTACAACGCACAGGTTTTGAGTTGCTTAAACTCAGCGGACTTATACAGAGTATTGTATGTTGTCCAGTGTCCATCAGGACAAAGGGGTAGGTCCTCATACTATGTTCTGTTTACTTATAACTTCTCTAGTATTTAGACAAGTATTTCGTAGAAATACAAGGTCTGAGTTTTGAGAAGTTGTGGGTATAAGAATAAAGTAGAGAACCAGGTATCACAAGTATCGGGATTCTTCAAAGAGATCGAAGATGTAGATTCTTGTGATTGGTATTCAGATGATAGTGATGGTTTTGAGAAACGTGTTTCTCTTTCAGGTTACTCATAATTGGATGGATTCCTAAGTTGAGTAATGCTGATTAGCCTCTTTCCATTAAAATGAAATGCACTGGAGACAGCTGCATGATTGAATCTGGTTCCAATTAAATAAGTGCCAAAGTTTCTATATTGGATATAGAATGGATCGTACCTTAAAAGATATTAAGGTATGGGGAGTTGTCCAGCTTATGCTTAAAACCAGACTCTGGATAACTCAGGGCAAGTTTCTGTAATGGCTGTTTGTGGGTTGACCCTGGCTATGACGAGGGTTGATATTCTACCATTTGGAAGATCAATAGTGATATTGTTCTTGACTCGCCACAGTTTTAGTAAAATGATCTTTTTCATAAAACAGTAGTGGGAGTATGGTAGAACTGGAAGTGATTCCAGAACCGCGAACGATTACGGAAAATTTAATAGGACCTATATATTCAATCAGGTTTGACATTCCAATAGCCACTCCGCAGATATGGTGGGTAACCTCAGACACCCGAGAGGTACTCCGGTAGCCTCAAGGACGGTGACAGGGAGGTTCTTATCTACCCAGACTTGACACTACTGTTGTTCCAGGCCATGAGACCCGGTAGGAGGGTTGTCGTAGTCAGTGGGAGCAGCGGAAGCATAGTGGGCAAGATGCTTATATCTGTTTATAGACTTGAGCAGTTATAGCGGAGATAGATCATCTAATTTTGATGTGACAGTCATGGGTTTGACTTCAATCAGAATAGGGGATGGATCTGTTAAGAAGGTAGTAGGGTGTGATGTCATGGTATCTGGATGACATACACAGAGTGGGAAGTAAAATTCCTATACTACGATCGGTTGTACTTTGGTCTTCACACAGTTGTTTCTCCAGACAGGATATGGATATAATATTTGACATTCTGGTTTCTGGATCTATGGTTTTAGATCTGGATTTGGGTAGTTTCCCAATGTCGGTACTTTGACAGATATTCTAATGGTTTTTAGAATAGTTGACTCCTAGCATGGTGGTGTACCTGCAGGTGATGGAGTCACCCTCTCTAAAGGTGTCGTATAGACTAAAGGGGAGAGGGAAGTGCATGATTGGCAGATCACTTGCTTAGGCAATTGAGTCAATCATGAGATGTCAAGTACCACACCAGATGTTGTTTTTGCACAAGATGCAATGAGTTTGTATTAATCCAATCCTGGAAAAACATAAGGAAGCAGTTTTAAAACATAAGTGGATGTTCTACGGATTTGATGACGGCAGCCTCCTTCGGGAGACGGTTATCATTCCAAGCTTCAAAGGTGACATGGATGACAGAGTGATTGTCAGAGTTATAGTTTTTCCCTCTGACGAAGAGGGACAGTATTATGGACAGGTGGTCCAAGAGGATACTGTGGGTGGCATGGTGCCAGATACTGATTAGGTTCAGTGATCGATACAGTCTAAGAGGTTTGGATTTGGAGTTCATTTATGAACTAGGTCCCATCAGATATCCAGACATATTCTAAGACAGGTATTACTCAATTCGGGAGATGGCTTTCTCCGCGAACTTGAGATTAAGAGAGATATAGAAAGAAACATCTAGGCGGATCCACTCACTGAGGCTATTTCTCGAACACAATAGTTTTACAAACGGGCTTTATGAAACTGATTAGTAGAGGAGTTGGATGTTCGGTTTCACACGGGCTGTGAGTAGTCGACATCGCAATAATTAGCTTTGAGTGCAAGTGGGAGATTGTTGGAGATAGTGCCCTCATAGTCAATTATTGGATCGCAGGTACGTGATTGCAATGATTGCGGAGGACCTATACCGGTAGGACAGTCTTACTCGAAATGATAGTATGCTATCTGGTTTGCCTTTATCAGTCGTGTACATGTTCAGGTGACTGATTGCATGTTACACTTTGATAGAGCCCTTAGGATCTTGCTTTACTACCAACAGTATGATGGCGATCATATACGTGAGAGTTGGGTAGTTTATATGCATATCCTTAATTGTGGTCCCTAGTCGTGGGAGTTTCGAGACAGGGCGTCGATACTCCGGAGTAGACTAGTGTGTACAGTCGAGACCCCGACGAGGGGCGGTGGCCGGTCTCACAAGCCACTGGTGTCAGTTGGATCACCTAAGATGTATACAGGTGCTCATTGGGTTATGAGTACACCGGACAGGACTCGCCGGGAATCTGCTAGTTAGTACTATACCTATCGTCAGATAGCAGTTCCCTGATGACATGTGTACAGGTTAGTTCATCGACCTGAGGTCCTCATTTGTCTCGTGTGAGTTCCCACTGTGCTTTGATTTCTACCCTACCACGGCTCAAAGGAGTCATGCAAACAGGTAGCTTTTGGGTACAGTCCCGAGCCATATGGAGGCACGTGAGCGGATCGGCAGGGGATTCGTCTCTCCCGGTATTGGGGGCGAGGTCGTGCTGTGTCTAGGAGAGCCATTACACAAAGTCCATGGCCATGGCAGGAGATTTACTGGTAGGTACTCCAGTAGTATCTCAGGGTGTTATTGGGCTACACTCCGACACGACTTATACTGCTATTGGGGGTCTGGCGTTACTAGCCCCCTAGGCGGATATGCGATACTCATTGACGAACAGACCGGACTGTATATACATTGTCACTGTTAGGCTCAGTAGGGTTTCCGGATGAGTTCGCTCATCGGCCTCCCTTGAGTTCGCTCATCGGCTTCCCTTGAGGTCAGTCCGTGGGCAACCGTTACGCATAGCTAGTGCCGCTGACGGTTTGTGGTTAAACCCACTGCCAGGGTACTGACGAGTCATTAGAGTCCCCCACAGACAGTTTCCCAAGTTCGGGCGAAACGTTGTAGAGGCCGTATGGTTTTATGGCAGGGTTCGGAAAATGCACGTGCGTTTACGCACGTGTTATTTTTCGGGCAGATGATACTGGTCGGCTTTGGTTTAAGCCGGATCCGAGTATTATATTGAGTAGGTATAATATCTTTGTCTCAGTTACATTTGTATTCGGTCGTAATACAAATGCGGGTATATTTATACAGTTTCGGAGTTATCCTGAAAGTCGTTTCAGGATCACTTTTGGAAGTTACCAGTTTCCAGTTTTCTATCAGCCGTCTTTTAACATTCGGTTAAAGACGGATTTATCTTTTCTTCAGTTGAGGTGAGTCAGTGTTCTAGAAGCATCTAGAAGAGGTGACTAGGATTAATTGGTGTTGAGTTTTCATTGGATGCATTTAATGGTTCATTAATGCATGATGACTAGGTTTATGACTTATGCTTTAACATTAAAGCATTTTGTTTTGGTTAAGATCTTTTCTTCATGATATGCTTCATGTTATGGTCACCACTTGCTCCTACCATCACCTCCCTCTTGCATATATAGTGGCCGGCCACCCTTGAGAGAAAATGAGTGATTGATTTCATTTTTGGTAAAAAAGACTATGGTTTAAAGTGTATGGAAATTTCATAGTTCATTCATTGTTCCATTTCATTTCCATCGGCAACTTCATTAACCGATCGTCCACGGACTTGGACGAAGTGAGACAAAGTCATCTACTCATTCTCTACATCATTCTTGGTCGTCTCTTTTAGCAAACTTGACGACCGAGTTGCCTCGAGTCAGAGGCGGGAGCCCGTTTAAAGAATCGGTGATGTGGTGCCACCTGGACGAGCAGATCGGAGATCGAAGAGATCGGAGCAGCCGCAACGGAGCGTGGGATGATGGTTAAAGAACGAAGGACTCGGATCGTTCGGTATAACCTTTCTACACTCTTTACAGTTTGTTAGTTTAGCAATAATGGCAGATCCGGGTTAAAGTATACGATAGCGCCAGTTAAAAAGTTTTTGTTCCGCATTTGGCGTCTGTAGACGGCCGGGGCGCTAGCGTAGACTTACACTCTTCAGTAGCAACTCTCTGAACCTCGATCTCCCGACGATCAATGATCTCTCTGATCAGGTGATACTGCCTTAAGATGTGTCTGGACTTCTGATAGGACCTTGGTTCCTTCGCTAAAGCTATAGCTCCGTTGTTGTTGCAATACAGAGGTAATGGATCAACAATGGTAGGAACCACCTGAAGTTCTGTTAGGAACTTCGTCATCCAGACCGCTTCTTTTGCGGCATCGCAAGCAGCAATATACTCCGCTTCCATCGTCGAGTCAGCAACGGTGTCCTTCTTGGAACTCTTCCAGCACACCGCCTCTCCATTGAGGGTAAAGATATAACCCGACATGGACTTGGAATCGTCCTTATCACTCTGGAAACCGGAATCAGCAAAGCCCTCTAACTTGAGGTCTTTTCCGCCGTAAACCAAGAACATCTCCTTAGTCCTTCTCAGGTACTTGAGAATGTTCTTTACTGCTATCCAGTGATTCTCCCCTGGGTCTGACTGATACCGGCTTACCACGTTGAGTGCGTAAGCTACATCTAGTCTGGTGCACAACATCGCATACATTATAGAGCCTACCGCAGAAGCGTAGGGTATAATAGACATGCGATCCCTTTCCAAATCAGTCTTGGGAGACATCCTTTTGGATAGGGTGATTCCGTGACAAGCCGGTAGATTACCGCGCTTAGAATCTTCCATACTGAATCTTTTCAGTATAGTGTTGATATACCTGGACTGCGAAAGTCCCAATATCCTCTTCGATCCATCACGATAGATCCGGATCCCCAGAATGCAAGAGGCATCACCCAGGTCTTTCATAGAGAACTTGTGTGACAAGAATCCTTTGACAGATTGTAGCATATGAATGTCATTTCCTATCAATAGAATGTCATCCACGTACAAGACGAGGAATACGACACTTCTGGCTACAACTTTACTATATATACATGGTTCATCTGGATTTTTGATAAAGTCATATTCTTTGACTGTTTCATCAAAACAGATGTTCCAACTCCGCGATGCTTGCTTCAGTCCATAAATGGACTTAAGCAACTTACATACTTTCCCGCTGCTCCCACTCTGATTGAAACCCTTTGGCTGATCCATATAGACGCACTCTTCTAAATTACCATTCAGAAAAGCCATCTTTACGTCCATCTGCCAGATTTCATAATCATGGAAGGCAGCAATAGCAAGAAGGACCCGAATGGATTTGAGCATAGCCACTGGAGAAAAAGTTTCGTCATAGTCCAAACCAGGTCATTGACGAAAACCCTTTGCAAAAAGTCTAGCCTTATAGGTTTCCACCTGTCCATCTACACCAATCTTTTTCTTGAAGATCCATTTGCATCCTATGGGTTTTACCCCATCTGGAGCAAAGTCCAAAGTCCATACTTTGTTGGTGTATATGGACTCCATTTCGGACCGCATTACATCTAGCCATCGTACCGAGTCGCCGCTCTGGATGGCCTGCTGGAAGCTAGTAGGTTCATCATTATCGATGATGCAATCCTCTCTATCCCTATCTATGATAAAACCGTAGTATCTCTCAGACGGATGAGACGGCCTACTACTTCTGCGGAGGGGTGAGGGAATTTCCTGTTCTTCTTGAACTACTGGTTCTACCAAACTTTCAGTAGTAGTTTGTGGTTCTGGAATTTCTTCCAGTTCTATTTCGCTCCCACTTGTATCCTTTTCTAAAACCTGCTGTTCTAGAAAATGGGCATTACGAGAAACAAAAATCTTTTGTTCCTCTGCGTAATAGAATAGATACCCCTTGGAGTTCTTTGGATATCCCACAAACTTACACTGTACTGATCGTGCCTCGAGCTTGTCCACATGCTGCTTTTTAACAAAAGCTGGACATCCCCATATCCTCAGATACTGAAGATAGGGTTTCTTCCCACCCACATCTGATATGGGGTGGTAGGCACAGTCTTGGTAGGAACCCTGTTCAGAAGATATGCCGCTGATTCTAGCGCATAACCCCAGAAAGATCGCGGTAACTCAGCATTACTCATCATGGAACGTACCATATCCAATAGGGTTCGATTCCGTCTCTCCGATACACCGTTATGCTGTGGAGTGTATGGAGGAGTAAGCTGAGAGAGAATTCCTTTCTCTTTTAGGTAACCTAGGAACTCGGCACTTAAGTATTCACCACCTCGATCAGATCTCAGTGTCTTGATACTTTTGCCGGTTTGGTTTTCTACTTCATTCTTATACTCCTGGAATTTCTCAAAAGCCTCGGATTTATGTTTCATCAGATAAATGAATCCGTACCTTGAGTAATCATCCGTAAAAGTAATGAAATAGGAAAAACCACCTCTTGCATATGTAGACATTGGACCACATACATCGCTGTGTATGAGTCCTAAGAGCTCGCTCACTCTTACTCCATGTCCAGTGAATGGAGTCTTTGCCATCTTTCCTTTGAGACATGATTCACAAGTGGCATAAGTTTGATATTCGAACGAGTCCAAATATCCTTCTCTATGTAACTTAGTCAACCTTGTCTCATTGATGTAACCTAGTCTACAATGCCATAAGAAAGCCTTATTTAAATCTGGAGACTTTCTTTTTAGTGTGTTCTGGACATTGAAAATCTGGAGTTGGTTTAAGACATATATACCGTTTTCCAGTGTACCGGACCCAATCAAATTATGATTAAGGTGGATGTTAACAACATCACTTACAAACGTGAAATCATAACCTTTATTTGATAACAAGGAAACTGATATGATATTACACGTTAAACTAGGTACACAAAAACAGTTATGTAAAACCAAAATATGTCCACTCGTCAATCCCAGGTGATAATCCCCGACGGACACAGCTCCTACGCTAGCTCCGTTAGCAACCTTTAGGGTCATATCACCTTCCTTCAGCACTCTACGGTTTCTCAGTGCCTGCAATGAATTTCATATATGAGATCCTGATCCGGTATCCAATACCCAGGAAGTAGAGTTGATTGACAAACAATTCTCAATAACAAACACACCTGAAGTCGAAGCCACAGCTTGCTTCGGTCCTTGGTTCTTGGCGTTCCACGCCTTGCAATCCTTCTTCCAGTGCCCTTTCCTGTGACAATGGAAGCACTCATCCTGGGCCACTACCGGTACCGCAAACTTTTTCTTTCCCTTCCCTCCCACCTTACTAACACCTTCTCTAGGTTTGGTGGCGGCCTTCTTCTTCCTTCCTTTGGCTCTAGCCTTGGACCCGGAAGAAGAAGCACCGCTAACAAACATAGCGGGTGTTTCCCTTGCTTTCTGCAAGGTGCCCTCTGCACTCTTCAACATGTTAAGGAGTTCTGGAAGTTCAACTTCTTTTCTTTGAATGTTGAAATTCAGAATAAACTGGGCGTAGGTGGAAGGAAGGGACTGGAGAATAAGGTCTGTATAGAGCTCATTATCCAAAGTCGTCCCAAGGTCTGCTAGCTCTTCTATATAGCCTATCATCTTTAGGACATGTTCTCCTACCGATGACCCGACGGCCAACCTCGCTCGAAACAAGTTCTTTGAGGTCTCGTATCTTGCTATACGAGATTGCTCTCCATAAAGTTCCTTTTTATGGAGAAATATGGCATCTAGTTCCATATCCTCATGCCTCCTCTGATGTTCATTGTTCATCGAGGCAAGCATGATGCACTTGGCTTTCGCGCAATCATACTCCCAGGTTTTGCGGATTTCCTTATCCGCATTACTGGATTTGGGATCTGGGACAGCAGGTGCCTTAGCGGTGAGGACGTACCCCAATTTGTCATAGGTCAAAACCATTTTGACATTCCGCAGCTAATCTTTATAGTTTGGCCCTGTCAGCATATTTTTCTCTAAAAGTAGCTTAAGTCCAGTCATTTTCAGGGTCGCTGCAATTAGGAGAGAGAGAAGAAAACACTTTAGCATGATGCTCTTACAAGTTTAGAGTGGTTTTTAGTTTATCTAAACTGGATGGCTCCCACTGTTTCTCGAATCCTTCCTCAAACCATAAAAGAAGAATTAGCCAGGACTATTCTCACCGTACAATACTTGCTTAACCGTTCAGCCAGGCCAGTGTCGATACTTCGAGGGAGGTTTTCCAATGCTTTCGCGAAGTTCCTTAATTAAATAACCTCTTTTCTCTGGGGGCGTAGCCCCACTGACACCTTTCTAGACACCTACTTGGTTTATAGCATTGATTGTAAAGTGACGAATATCCTGATAAGTAACATATACTCACAGTAGGATCAGGATCCAGATATCATCGTCTGATAATGCTGAAGGAATCCTACCAACATTCATCAAACTCCAAATGGTATGCATCTCTTTGCAAATTTCAGTTTCTTTAGAAATTCCCGATATAAATTTTTGCCCCATGCTCTTATGACCTTGGCGTTGGTCAAAATGTCATAAGTCACATGTCAAGTTCTACCCATCATTATCTTGTTAATTTGAACCCATCCGTACATATCTCTGACGTTGGCCAAATGATAATACGACTGTCCCAAACTAACTCATCTATCTATACAACAAATGAATACCCAGCAGCTACCAAACACTATGCCTTGGCGTTGGTCAAAATGCATAGCTTGAATACTACTGAATACCCAAATGAAATGACGGAGGGCTACGAATGGTTTTGGCGAAACCATGAACGTAGTGAACTTGATATAACCGAAGGAACCTGATAGCTTTTAAAAGGAGTGGTTAAAGCTCTGCAATTAAAAATATCTTCTGTTTTAAAATAACCGAGTGGTTTCTTTTAAATTGTTCCAACGATTAAAATTTGGTTGATTTTCTTTGCATTAATAATAATGCGTCCCATCATTAACCTATCATTGCAGAAAACAACGAAAATACAACGTCCTCTTATGCCATCCGCATTCGCCTCTGGGTCCCGTCATCACCCGTTAGGTTACTTAACTAACGGCAGAGCGGGGGCTGGGCTAGCGTGGGTGTAAAACATAAGTGACGTCTAAATAGCTATCATATATAGATATTGTACATTCGTCAGACGCAATAATAGGCATTCCAGATCACAGATGAACATTATTGGATATGCAAGCAATCCGCGTTTCTTTTGAGCCTGCAACGAAAGACGGATTACACAGTTGTGATGAATAGCCATTACCCCACCCTAGACCCCTACGGATACGGCAAACTACCCGCCAAGTACCCAAAGTGAAGCGGTCTCCCTCAACAACGTGAGTAGGCCACTAAACACTTCAAAATACCCGGTAGTCTGTGCACCCCACCTTGGGTCTATCCTAGGAGGAAAAACAGTAAAATGAAATAATACAACGGTGGCTACAACCGCAACCTGGATGTGCCCCGCAAAATAATATTACAACATATTACAATTACATTGAATGAATGAATATAATAACCCATCTCAAACCCCGGCTAATCATCACAACAATCCAATACAGTTCATAACCACAAACAGTAAAATCCATTACAGAAATGTGCAACCTCCTGCCAACCTATATACTAGCAGTTAGGGGAGGTTTACGAACACATTATACAATCACAGCTATAATCAAATTAGCAAACATCGTATAATTTCGATCAAGCAAACATATCAGATTCTACTCCCAAAACTTCTCTGTGCACCTGAGACTTGAACAGAAAATAAACATTCCAGAAAATACAAAAATATCACAGAAGAGTTACTGGAGCAAACTGGGTTGAATCGGCTCCAACTCGGCCGCGGATCCGCGGCGGATCGGTGGGATCGGTCGCGGTTCTGCGGCTGTATGGCCGATTCAGGAACCCATTTTTCTCCAGTGTTCTTATATTTCTCTGTAGGTTATACTGCAGCTCCCTGAAAAATTTTTAGAGCCTGTTTTAAATTCGACAGAAATATGGTGATATCGATGTCTTTCTCGGTTCGTTTTGCGTTCGAAATTCATACGACTTTGGTAATGAGTTAATTATTGTTTAGCGAGGCTCTGATACCACTGTAAGTCGATGTACTACACCCCACGACTTGCGGGGAGGCGGAAATATGAAAAACGATCTTGTTCTTTGCGTAAACATCGACTAACCGAACAATCTTTGCTAAACTATAACTAACAAGAAACATAGAAGTTGTTAACTACTATGTGAAGTGATTATACCTAATGAACCGTGTCCTTCGTCTTTTCGTTCTCCACCTCCTCTCCGGCCTTCACTATGTAGTAGATGATCCACCCGAGAGCTATACTTCAAGCTTCACCTCTAACTTGAGGTAACTAGGTTTCTTAAAGTGCTAATCTAAGTAACCTATGTGATATAGAGTTGGATTATGGATTGATTAGTCTTTCTAATCCTTGATCTCAACACATGAGAGGGAAGGATTAGGGTTTGAAGAGAGAGAGCTTGAGGAGAGAGAATGTGAGCATGAGAATGAGAGGAGATAATGATCTCTCATGATATATATGAAGCATTATTATTTATCAAATAAATAAATAAATGATTTAACAACCATGCTTCATAAATACATATGAGTGATTCATCTACATGAGTCATTAACCATTTATGATGCAATAATGACAAGGATGAATCACACAAATGAGTCACTAATCTCATTTATTGCTTATGCCACCTAAACCC
This sequence comes from Agapanthus africanus, assembly GCA_030015575.1. Classification (NCBI taxonomy): domain Eukaryota; kingdom Viridiplantae; phylum Streptophyta; class Magnoliopsida; order Asparagales; family Amaryllidaceae; genus Agapanthus; species Agapanthus africanus. The sequence goes on from CM057338.1 coordinate 366,407,002, forward strand.
CCAAGTCACCATCCTTCTAGAAGCTTCTCGCGAAATTACGAGAACGCCCCTCCTATCCGTGAAAACACGGAAAAACTTTAGACTGTATAAATCCAATAACCCGATACTAGAATCTGGCTTAAACCAAAGCCGGCTAATAAAAACTGTCCGAATATCGTACGTGCGTAAACACACGTATGCGTCCAAACCCTTGTCGTAAAATCATACGACCTCTATATCGTTTCGCCTGGAGCAGGGAAACTCTTTGTGTGGGACTCTAATGACTCGACTACTACGCTGGCAGTGGGTTTAACCACAGACCGCAAGTGGCACTACCTGTACGTAACGGTCCCCAGGTAGATGTCGATAAGAAGGCCGATGAGGAAACCCATCCGAACTCCTACTGAGCCTGATGTGACAATCTCCGTACAGTCCGGTCTGTTCGTCTAAGAATTTCGCATATCGGGCCTAGGGGGCGGCAAGCGTCAGTCCCCTAATAGCGGTATAAGTCGTGTCGGAGTGAAGCCCATTACACCCTGAGAAACTACTGGAACCTACCAGTAAATCTCGCTTGCCCTGGCCAGGGACTTTGCGTAATGGCTCTCTGACACAGCACGATATTAACTCCCAATACCGGGAGAGACGAATCCTGTCTAACGGCCACTGCCTCCAAGTGCTCGGGACTGCACCCAACTGCTACCTGTTTGCACGACTCCTTTGAGCCGTGGTAGGGTAGCAATCTAAGAACAGTGGGACACACTCGAGGCGAAGTAGCAGTGTCAAGTCTGCAGACTATGCTGTACTCATGTCACCTGGGAACTGTTAACTGACGACTGGTATAAAACCAACTAACAGTTCCCTGCGAGTCATGTCCGGTGTACCCGTAACCCAACGAACACCTGTATACTATCTCCAGTACGACGTACTGACGGCTGTGGGACAGACCATCTCCCCAACTGGGATGAGAAGCGTACACACTAGTCTACTCCGGAGTATCGATGCCCTGTATCGATAATCCTACGACTAGGGAACTAAAAAAAGATGTGCTTGTAGACTATCCAGCCCTCACTAGTGTGACTGCCATCACAATGCTGGTAGTCAAGCAAGATCCTAAGAGCTCTATCAATATGTATACTCACATATTAAGATAGAAAAACCAAGTAGCATACTACCATGTTTAGCAAGACTGTTATATACATGTGAATATCCCAAGCTTCCATTAAGTAATACAAACTAGTATGATACAATAATGGCCCCTAGGGCATATACACTAACAGGTGTAGACTCACCTACAGGGCAGAAAAGTTTTGTTTTCATTTTTTTCTTTCCGCGATGCCCTATTTTTTCAGCTTTTCATATCGTGAAAGTCACGATTGCCCGATCATTTCGGCTTTTTATCTACGGTGCCCAATCATTTCGGCTATATTTTTTTTATTTTTACTCGCTGCTTTTTATTGCGAGTTGCCCAATCATTTCGGTTGTTTTTATATGCATATTTTTTTCTCGCTGATTTTTATTACGAGTTGCCCCATTATTTCGGCTATTTTTATATGCATATTTTTTGCTCGCCGATTTTTATTGCGAGTTGCCCCATCATTTCGGCTATTTTTATATGCATATTTTTTGCTCGCTGATTTTTATTGCGAGTTTGGAATCTGATACCAACCTTGGCTTAACCATCGCTACGACTGGAATATTGCTATGAGCGAATTATCATTTGCCGTGAAAGGACATAGAGTTTGACACCTATTTAGGCATCAGCATCGCTACCACTGGAATGTTGCCAGGGGGAATCATCATTTGCCTTAAGAGGACTTGAGGTTTGACACCTATTTAGGCATCAGCATTGCTACAACTAGAATGTCGTCAGGAGCGAATCATCATTTTCTTTTCAGAGGACTTGGACAAAGATGTCTTAGTAAACAGGGTTAGGATCCTGTCGGCTAAGACTTTTTGACTTTATGAGCCGTAAGGGTCTCAGAAAGTTATTTCTCCCTGCGATTCATAAGGATCTTGTAGGTGTATTTTCTCCTTAGGAATAATGGGGATTCTTAAGTGTGTGTTCTCTTATAAGTCATAAGGATCTTACAACAGTATTTTCTCGTTATAAGTCGAGAGGATTTACAAGTGTCGTTCACCATATGAGGACATTTATTGTCATTGGTGGAACTTGGCGGGGAAATCATTTATTTGTGCCCATGGATCGTATACAAGGGCCAATATTGGACCGCCTGTAGGGCAAGTTGGGGAATGTGATGGCTTAAGAACAGGTTTAGATGCCTGTAGCTTAAGACTTTTGAATCCCGTGAGCCGTGAGGGTCTCATGGGGAAATTCTCCTCATGAGTCGTGAGGATCTCCTAAGTGTATTTATTTTAACGAGACTGTGCCCTTTCGGGTTTTCACAAGCTCGCTGGTAGTCATGCTGCTTTTACTTACGACGCCCTTTTGGGTTTTCATCCGTGCCTATTTTGCTTGTGAATGTACCATTTTTTTATTTTTTTACCGAGATTGTGCCCTTTTTGGTTTTCACAAGCTCGCCGGCAGTCCTGCTGTTTTTACTCATGGCGCCCTTTTGGGTTTTCATCCGTGCCAATTTTGCTTGTAGACGTACCTTTTTTTATTTTTACATTCCCCATCTGTTTGCTGGTGGGACATGGGGGTGAGTTCACCGCTGGAGTAGCTGTGCAGCCGATAAGACTTGAGTTGCAACTTTCGTCGTTGAGGCTTCGATTGCAATATAGATATCAGGGGTGGATATCTCCGTATTTGGGATGATGTGCCGTGTTTGAGGAAAAATTTTAATTTAAGGACATTTCGGTCGTTTTCTCCGTTTGAGGCAAAGTTTTAGTTTAAGAATATCTCAGTCCGTTGTCGCCGTATTTGAGGCGGAATTTCTAGTTTTGAGATTTTTCGGCCCAATATCGCCATTTTTGAGGCGGATATTTAGTTTAAGGACATCTCGGTCCGTCATCGTCATGTTTGAGGCGGATAGCAGTTTAAGTACTTCTCGGTCCGTTGTCGCCGTGTTTGAGGCGAAATTTTAGTTTAAAGACTTCTCGGTTCGTTGTCGCCATGTTTGAGGCGAGGTTTTAGTTTAAAGACATCTCAGTCCTTCATTCGGAAACGAGTATTAGTTTAGGGACGTCTCGGTCCATTATCGCCATTTTCGAGGCGACGGATCTTTTGGACACTACTTTTAGGGTTCTGACTCAGGAAGATAGCGAGCGGACACAAGCATCGTCATCTATTATTGACCCAGGTCGTAACCTGTTAGGCATAGTATTTTTTAAGGAATCGTCCGTTTATTGGTCGGAAAGGTCTTTCGCCATGTATATCCATGAGCAGGTAGGCTCTACCTTGGTAGAATTTGTCTATGATGTGCGTACTTTTATAGTTTGGCTCGAATTTATCCCGTTTTGCATTATTGGGGATCATCGGTCTTTTGATGACTAGCATGAGCTCGCCTTGGCGGAATGTTCTCGGCCTAGTCAGTCTTTCGTATGACCGTGTCATCCTTGCCTTATAAGTCGTTAGGTTTTGCTGTGCTATAAGGCGAGTTTTGTCGAGGGCAATTTCCTCAGGTATTTTTTCTTTCCCTTTGTCCTTTTTGCTCGAACCCTTGTTTGTAGGTCCGAGATTCTTTTCAGGCAGCGTGCGGCTACACAGCCGAATGTTCTCACAGTTCTTCTTCCCCTCTTCTTTTTCGGAGGTGGAGTCTTTGAAGAGAGGGTTGAGGGTCATTTCATCCTCAGAATCACCCCCGAAGGTAAGAACTTGGGGTTTTTCAACCATATGACAGTTGCAAGTCATTTTTTCATGCATACTTGTCGCACCTTTTTGCTATTGACGAGCTTCGCGCTTCATCCTTTTGAAGAGTTTTTGATAGGCAACATATCCCTGCCGCCACTTCTCGAAGGCACTGCACTCTTCGGTGGGATGGGTAACCCTCCGATGATACAGGTAGTAGTTTGGATATGAATACTCTCCGTCGAGGCGTATGACCCTGGGAGTGTTCCCTACGAGAGGTGCCGGCTTCATTCCCACTGACCGGGCTTTGGCGAACCGCTTCTCTGCCTTGATCCTGCTCTTATTAGTGGCAGGTGTGTTTCAGTTTGGTTAGAGTACTTTACGACTCATCCTCACCGCTGCTTCTTTACCCAGACATTGACGCTTAGCCTTTTCGTATATGGCTGTTTCGCATTCTCGGTCGGAATTGCTTTTCCGAAAGGCTTCGTTTAACAGCCTATCGATTGGGTCTTCTTCTGGCAGTTCCGAGGATTTTGGCGCCGATCCTGCCCCCAGTTCCTCTACGTTGTTTTTTGACGCTGAGGGAGCTTCTTCGTCATTTAACGACAAATAGGAAACCATGTGGCAACTTGCTATATATTCTTCGGTTTCTGATGAGTCATTTTCCTCATCCTTGTCACTCTCTTCGTTCTCAAGAATATGCTTGAGGAACTCTTCGAGGGTGACTGGTGTGCGTGCCTTCTGGTTGTACTTCTCCAGCGCATCAATGTACCTTTGTAGGTCTGTGTGTTTTTCGTCATACTTGGCAGGTTGGACATGCTTCTTGATCTTCTTCTTTTCTTGAAGACTTTGAAGGCTTGACTTGGGGATTTTGCCCCTTTTCAACAATTTTCGGTACAGGACACGGTTTTAGCATCCCTTCGATGATTTCAGGTTCAAGTAGGCTTTTCCACCTGACTGCTAGACATGCCTAGAGATCTTTCAGCATTCTTTTGGTTTTAGCTGAAAAAACGACTTCCCATGGAGTTTCTTCTATGAGCGAGTATGATGCCCCCGGTGCATCCAACTTTTTAGGAATGTGCTTATGTGGCGGGTTCACCCTCCAGTTCTCAAAAAGCATGAATTTCCCCTGTTGGTACTGGTCCTTGACCCAGTTCTTGAAGACGTAGCAATTCTTAATTGGGTGGCTCACCATTCTGTGATAGGAGCAGTAGCTGGGGTTGTTGACATCGCCAGGTTGCGGTGGACGTCGTGGGTCTGGCAATGTGATGAGTTTGTTGCATACTACCAGTTCGAACAGTCTCTTCGTCTTGTCATGAGGAAATGAGCAAGTGCGTCCTAGCCTTTCTTCCAAGGATAGGCGCGGACGCATGTTGTTTTGGCGAGTAACCGGTTTCGGGTCACTCGGTTGCTATTGAGTGTTGGCAACGAAGGCCGCTTTCCCTTTACCCTTAGCATTTTGAGGGCCCATTTTTGAGGAGGAAGGCCTGTGGCCCATCTGGTCAATTTAGGCCAGCTTGTTGATCAGGGCCTGGACGGTGGTCGGCTTGAAGAACGTCATGAACTTGGACACAATCGTTTGAGGATCAAGGGTCCCGATGAACATGCCCATGGCGAGAGATTCTTCGATGCGTTGTTCGCATTTTGACCATAGGTTCAGCCACCAGATCGTGTATTGGACCCAGGTTTCTCTTGACTTTACCTTGACATTGATTAATGCCGTGATCGGGGTGCCCTCGCTTGCGCCGGCGAACCGCTGTGTGAACAGCAGTTCCATTTCTGTGAATGTTCTCACGGAGTCATTTGGGAGCTCCGAATACCATTCAAAGGCCGTCACTGACAGGCTACCAATGAACTTGCGAAGCAACAATTTGTCGTCGCCTCCAGTGTTTCCGCACAAAGCTCTGAATTGAACGACATGCTGATGTGGGTTGCATGCCCTTTTGTACACATGGAACTTGGGGATCGTATATCCCGGCGGGTACTTGATTTGATCATACCAGCCTGGATACAGTCGTCCAGTTCCGACGATTTGGCCAACCGCTTCACTAGCTTGATGTGCTCGTATTTGTTGAGCAATATAATCATCAAGAAAAGCCTTGGAGATTGTTTCATCCTTGGCCACTGATAGCGCCGGAAGAGGGTTTGATATTCCCCCTCTATCATCCTCGATGATTATCGGCGGATTCTCGGCTGGAGGTTCTGGCTGGATCATCATTCCAACCATGTCCTGGAACTGAAATGCCATATGCTTTATGTTAGCAGCTTGTTCCGCAGCTTCCTTGTCCTTTCTTTCAAGCACCCTTCGCAGGAACTTTGTATCGGTCTCCTACTCCTGGTGCTGTTCAGATGCTGATTCCGGGCTTTCTTTCTGCCCGGTAAGTGCATTTTGATCAGCATTTCTTGGAGCTTTTGTTGTTGCTCCTGAGCTTTTGTCAACGACCGAGTTTGCGGTCAATGAGCCACGGAAGCACGGCTTTCCTCTTTTCCGGAAGCCATGTAAACCGTGTGCACGATCATGCCCCCAGACTTGGGGCGTTTGGGTCTGCCGCCTTTGGAGTTTGCCGCCAGTGGTGGAATTTTCTCCGACCTTATCCATTTATGGGAGGTCGAAGTTGAAGGAGCTATTATGACAGGCACTTGTGTAGAAGAAGCCCCTAACTATATGATGGAGGGATGGTCTTTCTCTTGCCGAACCTTCATTTTCTTCAGTCGGCAAGAGTAGTCTTTGTCTATTACAGAGTCTTAGACTTTCCGCCAGACCCTGTGAATTTGGGAGGAGATCCGTTTATGGGGCTTCTACAGTTTTGCATGCATTATGGCTTCTACAGACGGGGGAGATTTCTTCAGCACCGTGATTGGAGAGTTCTTTCGCACCCACCTAAGCAGATCAAAGCTGTTCCCGGTTGGAACAACAACGTCAACTTCTACCATTGGAGCTGGCAGAGTGAATCCAGAGGGGGAGTCGCCCTCAGATTTTCTCACTCGGTACCAGTGGAGACATCGGGCGTGTCTTGCAGACGGGACCGCTTCAGTCTTTGAAGCGGATTTTTTATGCCCCTGGCTTTGTTGAGGGGCTGCTGCTGGTGCCAGCCTGTTGAAAACTAACGTCCGTGGCAGAGTTTGCGAAGGAACGACCAATCTTCCGAAGACCGATCTTCTGGTAGGGGAAGCACTTTTGAAGACTTCACCTGCAGGAAGAGTTGGAAGGGCTATCCGTTTTGAGGCAGCCCCTTCAGGTATGACGAGCTTCTTTGTGAGCCCGTTTTGGTTTTGGCTCAGCCTGTTGAAGATGGAGACATCTGAGCTTCGGCTCAGCCTGTTGAAGACCGAGGCATCAGATTTGGACAACCCATTGAGAGGGGCCGTGGTGGTTGCAAGTCGATCGAAAACCGACTTCCTGAGAGCTTCCTCTTGCGGCACTGGGGCGCTGAAACCCATTAGCGGGAGCATGGTCCCGAAGAACAATCCAGTAGTGTCTTGTGTAACTTGCCCCACTGGCATTGAAAATATGGAGGCCGCATTAGGCCCATAAGTCACTCTTCCAGTTGGGGCGGAGCGGGAGTTCCTGTTGCAAGAAGTGTAGTTGGAAGCCATTGATCTTTCTCTTCTTCTGCAGAGGAACAAGACACTAAATCTTAGTACCTCGAATCCAAGGGCAACCATAGTGAACCGCAATTTTTTTCGTAAAATACGACACACGAATTGTGGAGTGGAAAGAGGAAAAGGTCCTACCGGGCATGCCAGAATCTGTTTACCGCCGGAAGACGAACCGGAACGTCGGGACGTCCGGCCTGAATCCTGGGGACAGATGCTATTTAGATTTATCCGTCCACCTCTCCGAAGATTCCAAGTTGATTTATGGCACCGTATATCGGAGGTTTGGACGGATGCGGCTGTTGTAGCAGACTTCGTTAGATTCCTCCTTGTTTATGAAAGGGTTTTAATTGTGGGGACGCACTTCCCTGCAGGCGCAAGCCCCTGCAGTTAATTACGTTACCGCATCGCGATAACTACTTTCTCCTTCTCCGGAAGTTCCCTTCGTGTCGTGTGTTTTTTTTTTTGGTTGCCCGTAGATTGTATACGGAGTATAATTTATGCCGTCGCCCGTAGGGCGTGGATTAGTCCAAATTCGTATATTTTTTAGATTTGGGTTTGGTTTGATTTAAGGATCGTTAATCTGGTTTGAGATTAAGATCAACTTAAACATATGAGCATTTGGGCTCGATTATTTTAGTTTAAGGACATCGCGGTTCATTATCGCCGTATTTGTGGTGAAATGTTAGTTTTAAGGAAATTTCGGTCCTTTATTTCCATTTTAGAGGCGAATATTAGTTTAGTGACATTTCGGTCCATCATTCACCCTATGTGCATGTGTATTTGTTACGTGGCAGAGTGAACAATGGAGATATGGAATGTGCCCAATTCGGGGCACAATCCGATTTGAGGCATGCACATCAATGCATGAAGAAGTTATTGGTCGTCGGGATCCGCCATCTCTCTGAAGACATTGGAGAATTACAACGACATGTATCAGAGGTGTGAAGAGATGTACCCTTGAACCAAATCCCGTATTTGAGGGAAACGGGTTTGTTGTGGGCTTAAGAATTTTTGGTCATATTTGAGACCTTGGAAATCGAGAGCATATGGGCTCGATTGATTTCTTTGTTAAGGATACGTTAGTCCAATTTGAGACTAAGATCCACTTAACAACATTTAAGATTCTTCTTTATTTAAGACCCAACAACAGAGCATTTGGACTCAGTTGCAAGACTTTAGTAACTTGGCCAATTTTGGCTTTAGTCTGCTTAGTCTCCCCTTTTTCTGAAAAAGTGCTAAGCACTTGTTTGGGCTCTGTTTATTCAGTCCCTCATTTTTATGAAAAAAGTGCTGAGCACTTATATGTGTTCTATCTCCTACATATAATCATGTGGACCTTTCAGTCATGGGCATTGCCCAATAACTGTTGAACACTTTACCTGTTTTGTCTTTATATGGAGAGTGAAGCACTCTTTATGGCGTCCACGTGGGGAACACGTGAGGCGTTGGGCGCTGCCCAATGAATGTTGAACACACATGCGTCTTGGGCTTCCTATGGAGTGCTAAGCACTCTTTTCTTCTCTTTTGCGGTGCCCATGTGGGGAACACGTGAGGCGCTGGGCGCTGCCCAATGAGTGCTCAGCCTTTTGGCTCTTTTTTTATGGAGTGCTGAGCACTTTATGACGCCCTCATGATTTTCATGTGCGGCGCTGGGTTCCGGGCATTGCCCAATGAGTGCTAAGCACTCTTCCTTTTTATAGCGCCCACATGAGGAGCACGTGAGGCGCTATGCGCTTTTAGAGTCATCCATGTGGGAAGCACATGGGGCGCTGAATTCTTTTCTTGTCTGTTGATGGCATTTTTGCCCATTAATGATCACCATGCTCTTTGTTTTGAAGATCTAGGATCAAGATTCATTTTTAAGAAATAAGTTCTTTTGTAAGAACTAGGTTTCTCTTGTATGCTATTGTTTTTGAGGAAATCAATTTCTGGTTCTTTTCTGAATCTTTGATTCTCAAAAACAAGTTCTTCCCGATAAGAATTAAATTCTCAACATGTAGGAGACGTGCATCACGGATCTCAGATCCAGAGAAAAAACTAAGTTCTTTTAAAAGGGTTAAATCCTTCAATAGGTAAATGAGATATTTTGATCTCTATTTTTTTTATTTACCTAGAGTTTTTGAGGGAGGAGATCTTCTTCCTTGAGAATTTAATTCTCTGTTCCTTTTGAAACTTTCTGTCTCTTTTTTATAGAAGTTTATGGTGGGTTCCTCTCTATCAGACTTGAAGTCATCGGTCCTTTATATATTGGAGGCAAGTTTATTAATTAGCTTCGAAGAAATCTCTCATTAAGAGATCCCAATTGATTTGGGGAATTTTACCCACCATTGGATCTTTGATCCAAGGGTTTCTATTTTACAGAACATATTTTCTTTTTTTTAACAAGATTGGGGAGATATTTTCCATATGCAGAGTTTTATTCTGTGAAATGGTGATTTTTAATCACCACTGGATTTTTAATCCAAGGGTTCTTTGTTTTACAGAGGGCAATTTTTCTTGTTTAGAAAGATTGAGGGAATATATTCCAAAATAGAATTTTATTCTATGATCCAATTTGGGGAATGTTTACTCCCAACAGAATTTAATTCTGTATCTTGATGATTTATCATTTCCATTAGATCAAAGATCCAACGGCTCTGTTTAACAGAGAATAGAATTTAATTCTACTTGGGCGCCGTCGCTCACGTGTTGTGCACGTAGGCACCATTTGAGATTTTTAACTCTTGTTTAATTTAATAGATTCTTTTGTACATTGCATACTGGCGCCCGCGTGAGGAGCACGTGTGGCACTATATGAGAGTTTTAACTCTTATTTAATTTAATAGATTCTTTTTTTCTTTGCACACTGGCGCTTGCGTGGGGAGCACGTGAGGCGCCACCATAGGATTTAATTCTATAAGATTGGCTCTGGCGCTAGCGCACTCGTGGTGGGCACGTGATGCGCTACCTCATTAATTTTGAACAGAGCTTTGCTCTTTTATTGGGGGAAATAGCCTATGGATAGCCGACCTAAGTCTCGCTCCGCCCATCTTACCTCAACTCCGGGATGAAGGATGAAAGGAAGGGCACCGATCTGCTGGATATATGTGCCATCAAGTCAATTATTGTAAATGAAGGAGGACCTATACGAGAAAGCAATCTTACTTGAGATGATAATATGCTATCTGGTTAGATTTTATCTTACATGTGATGCATTTTATTTACTATCACGTATCGTTTAGACATGAAATAAAGTCCTAGGATTTTGCTTGACTACCAGAACGATGATGGAAATCATACTAGTGGGACCTGGTTAGTACGTAAGCACATTGTTAAATATCTCTAGTCGCAGAAGTATCGAGACTGGGTATCGGCACTCCAGATTAGACTAGTGTGTTTCCTGACCCGGTTGGAGGGCGATAGCTGATCTTGCAGCTATTGGTGTTTAACATCGAGGATTGTATACATGTGCTCATTGGATGCGTTACATTGGACGGACTTACCGAGAACTCCTAGTTGGTAATATACCAATGTCAGGTAGTAGTTCTCTGGTGACATGAGTACAGGGTAGTCCCTACGACCTGAGATCGCTATAGTGTCTCATGTATGTTCCCACTATACTTAGACTTCTACCCTACCACGGCTCAAAGGAGTCATGAAAATAGTTTTTTTTTGGTATAGTCCCGAAGCACGTGGAGGCAGTGAGCGGTCAAGGGGATTCGTCTCTCCCGGTATAGGGAGTTGATGTCGCGCTGTGTAGAATATGATTACAGCCATAAGTCAATGGCTATCGTAGTGAAGATAAACTGATAAATGTTATCAGTTGTATCTCCGGTTGGTTATGAGTCCTCTGTCGCACAACTTATCAAGTTATTGGGGTCTGACAGATTCCAAATCCTAGACCCGATATGCGATACCCTTAGACGAAGAGACCGGACTGTACGATAATGTCACTGATAGACATTACAGGGTTCAGATGAGTTTACTCGTTGACCTTCTTTCGATCAATACCTGGGTAGCCGTTACGTACAGTAAGTACCGTTGACATGCCTGTGAGCTATTGATATGATCCTAACCTACTACCAGCGTATTGTCGAGTCTTTAGAGTCCCACACAGAGATTTCCCAGCACATATGAAATAATGTAGGGTACGTATAGGGATACGTGCAGGAGTTCGATTAAACACGTGTATTTGATACACGTATTTTAATCGGGTGTTTATTTATATTAGCCGGATATATATGATATAGCCGGATTATTAAATTAAGTGTTGATTTAATAATTAATTGTATATTTATATATTGATATATTTATATATTAACTAATATCTTGCTCACTTAATTATTTTCTTCCCTTTGTTAATATTTATATTTGATATAAATATTGTGACATGTATGATGATACATTGTAGATGGGTGTATAAGACTTATATGGGAGATGGAAACACTTTTAAAAAAGTATGAGTCATAGAAATTAGATTGTGGTAGAATTCTATGGATTCTTTCTTTGATGACTCATTTTGTATGACCCATTTTTGGAGTTTTGTTTTTGTTCTCATCTAAAAACCTCATCTTCTCATTCTCATCACTTGAGCACCATGGCTTCCTTTCTTGATTTTCTTCAAGTGAGGAATGAAAAAAGAAAAGAGAAAAATTAAGTGAGCTAGTTATTCTACATCTCCTACCAATCATTCTTAGTAAGTTTAATTAGTGGGTTGCTTCATTTTGATGAGATCAATTTGAAACTAAAACTTGTGTTGGATTTATCTTAAGGTATTCGGTTTTCCTCCATGCTTTAAACCCTACAAGAGGTGCTTAGCAACCCAACACGATCTACCTACACTTAGAAAACAGAAATGAAAATTTTTGATGTTCGACGTTCTGAGCAAAGAAAAATTCATAAGTAAAAGAAATTTTTTATTAATGAGAGGTATTCTCGGCTCCTCGGCCTTACAAAAGTGTTCGGGGGCAAAAGAAAACAATTCTTAACGATTACAGCAAAGGAGCTAGAGGGTCGTGAAAGCATTGATCATGGTACTCAAAGCAGATATCCAACAGCCGAGCCAGGTAGCATCCCATTGCTCCTTCTGCCTACGTCCGTAGACCCGAGCAGCTGTGGTTCCGTCAGGGACTCCTGCCGTCACGCATGAAGCTATGATTAATCTCTGTTGGAAAGATCGTCAAGGGATATCTATCGAGCGATCTCTCATACTCTTTGAGATCAGGCCCAACTCATGGGTCGTGCTCATCTTGTCGACGGCATCCTCCAATACTTATTGAGACAATGCCCGGAAAAGGCCGGGGGAAGACCTCTAGTTCGTGTAAATGAACACCTGCAGGAGAGACGATCGGAACGGGAGTAACCGCCCGTAGTGACGTTCCAGCCGACCTATCACAGTCTCATATGTCGCCTCGGAACCGTCATAGTTATAGTAGTAGACGTTGTCTTGGGATACGATATCTCGGATGTTGTAATTATAGCCGGCCATCAGGAAGCGGTTGACTACGAAGGTCGAAGAAAGAAAAAAGGCAGGAAATGGAGACAACTGAAAGCAAATCAACGGAAGTGCCTAAGAGGAGGCTCAGGCTCCTCTATTTATAGCCTCAACGAAAATTCCCCTACGGTCGAGATTCTCTCCCGCCAAGGCGCAAATCACGAAGTATCGCATCCATCGGAAGAGACGCCGCCATGCGGCTTTCGGCCATTGGCCACCTCCCTTTCACGCGGATCTGGGAAGATTGAACGACCCTGTCAGGAGATACCGCGGATCTCAAGACACCTGCTATGCGCCACGTGGCACCGTGAATCGGGGAGGCGCAAATGTCAGCATCATGGCGATCCCGCCTTCTATTGACACTCCTAGAAGCTTCCTTCTTGACCAATTCACAGTGGGCAGATTCCTACTCGGTCCAAACTGTAGAACAGAAGCCCTCTCACAAGGCTACCGGGTAGCTTTCTGCCCGGCCAATTCGCGGTGAGTAGATTCCTGCTCGGCCCAAACTGTGGATCAGAAGCCCCCTCACGAGGCTGCCGAGTAGCTTCCTGCCCTGCCAATTCGCAGCGAGTAGATTCCTGCTCGGCCCAAACTGTGGAAGGAACTATACTCCAGTCAATCCAACCACAATCGGTATCATTACAGTGTCACCACTATCACAGAGGATAGGGTGCCGTAGGGAGCGGATTGGGGATGTTTTGACGTGAGTTCAACTCAAGCTGTTGGGTAAAAGAAAGAGTGAGGGGGATTTTCTTCTCTCAAACTTTCCATATCCTATCCTAATAAGTGAGAAAACTACTCACTCATTATAAAAAAAAGAAAATAAAACAAGTAGAGAAAATAGAAAGAAATGAGGTAGAAGTCGGCAGCTAACTACTTGGGATCTCACCTAAGCAAGAATCACACTTGAGTTTCATGATTGCAATGATAAACAAAATAGAATAGAAGAAAAATAAAAGAATGAAAACCAATAAATAACAATTTATACCGCTAAGAAAATAAGAGCAAATAAATAAAAACTAGTTAACAACTAAAGCAAGACATGAATATAAAACTCTCAAACTTCATTTATCATCCAGTCAAAAATCTCTCATACAATTTAAATGGAGGAAAGATGATGAAGAAGAAGAAATTTACCCTAAATTAAAACTAAGCCTAGGGAGAAATATGCATCCTTTATTTGCCTCTGATCTGGAGTATTTATAGGCAGTGAAGTGAAAGCCTAGGGACTTTTTCTGAACCCTTGTACAATGATCAAAACACTAATAAAAATTCATCGCGAGATACCATGGTAAGGCCGCTGATCTGCCACCTTTATATGGAAATTTTCTCTATTCTGCTGTTAATTTTTGGAATTGGCGCTTCTTATTTCTTGTGCTTCCTCATGTTGCTCTCTTCTTCTTTCTAATAGGTTCACATTTTCAAAATAATTCCAAAATATTCCCAGATTTTCAACAGTCCAAAATGACAACTATTTTCACTTTTCTCTCCATTAATTCATTTGGATTTTTGTGTCTTGGATCTTCCTCGAGCTCCGCGCTGCCAACCTTATATCTTGTGCTTATTCTAGACACAAATGATCATCGCTTGTTCTTGTCTCTTATTCTGGTAAGTGGCACCTGATGGACGTGGATGACCGGAACCAGTATTTTTATCTGTTTGTCGGCAGGTGTCCTGAATTTGTCATAACTATTCGTGATTTGTATTGTTCTGGACTGAGAATATGTAACATGTAACTATATAGCAAATACGGATCAAAAACACCTACCTATATGCAATGCGATAAAAAATGGGTGGTATAAAAATGTAAAATTCTGATATTAACAAATACCCGCAAACTTATCTTTTGCTCGCCCCGAGAAAATAATTATTTTCAAAAAGTCCTAAGCTCACTTTTGTAGGCGTCACAGTTGCACTTAGCTTGTGCAACAAGCCATTAAACCCCTAGGTTGCCTAGAGGAGGAGTATTGTATCATGAGGGTTTTCAGCAGATACTACCGACAAAATCCTGTCAAGTTAGCCGTCGACACTAATCCAACAGTTTAGCATCCTAGTTAGAAACTCTGTCATCTTAAGTTAGAAATATCCACCCTTATTCTTCACACCTCCTATTCATTTAACTTAAGATCCTATATGTTTCGTCAGTTTATAAAGACCTCAGTTTCTCATGAGTTTTCCTTTTAAAGCATCGTCTCCAATCCGGAATTTTTATCATCTTTAAGGAAACCATAAGACTTATTCTTCATTCCTATCTCTCCTCCAAACATCGATCATATACCCCTACGTGTGTAAATTCACCTTCACACTCAAGAATTCAATTCAAGATATAGTACCCTTGTCTTAATACCTAGTACTATTTATTTTTATTAATGATGGGAGGATTCGCTCACACACCTTTCATGCGACTATTACTGCTTCCTGAGGCACTAATCAGCCGATTACCGAGCGCATGAGCTTATTAAGATGTAAATAGAAATTTCCAGGTCTTGCAATACACACATTTTTTTTCTTTTTTTTCCAAGACCGGATATATTTTTCAGCGACGTTCTTTTGGTGGTTAGCTTCAAATACCATTTTTTTCTTTCATACTATATTTTCAGGTAAGAGTATTTCTAGATAATCTCTACTATCCCAAATTTCAAGGTGTGTGTAAGTGTAGTTTGTAGGGTATATAGTTTCTGAATTTAGACTCAAGAATAGAAACTATTTTTCAGACTTATCTTTCAATAAAACTTTTAATAATTTTCCTTCATTTCAACTTAACTCAAGATTGAACTCAAGATTACTTACTTCTAAACAAACTGCAAGGACGTATATTTACTACGGTTACACTTCAAGAAGGGATATTTTTAGGGTTTTCAATTCCTAAGCTAAGAATTTAGTTATTTTTAATTAGTCAACCATCATGTCGAACTCGAGTCTAAATAGCCAACATGACGACAAAATTTTTATGTTTTTTAAAAATGTTTTTTGTTCTTTTTTGGAAAAAAGGTTTCAATTTTTTTATGGGTTTTTAGGATTTTCAAATTTTTATGGATTTTGAAAAATATCAATGCAATGCAGAAATATAAACATGATGCGATGCAGAATTTAAACATGAAAACAAAAGAAAAATATTTACAAGCAAAAAAATAAGCGTGCAAATGCAAAATGCATGGATAACTATTTACAATAAACCCCACCTCAAACTTACTCGCAACAGTGGGGGTACTGCTGCCTACTACGTCTCCTAAAACTAGACGCGGTACCACTTGTGCCAGCACCACTAGTGTCAGTCCCACGACCTCTCGATCTCGCCCGATCACCACGTGCTAATAGGGTAAACATCCTCTGCTCCAGACTCGTAATACGCTGATCGAAACTTATCATCATCCCTACACCCACTTGAACCCCTACTAGTGCACCGCAGCAAGTGTGCTTGCTCAGCGGTGGTCAACTCCTCATCACTCGCTGTGGAACTCGAGCTAGAGGTCTCCGCCATCACATCCTCGGTCGGTTCGATGCGGGACTATAACTCGTGAAGCCTGGTGTATGAAGCGGACGCACTCTATACTAAAGGTCGAATGGGTACTCCCATCTACACGTAAGCATCGAATTCTTTCATAGGAAGAAAATAACGACACAATTGTGTCACTAATATCAGGCACGGATAATTGTCTACCCCTTTGCCGACGCTAATTGATTGTAACAATACTGTGCACATGTCATAACTTGGAATTTTCATCATTAGCGTGCACACAATTTATAGGGATGGAGTAAAAAAAGTAATGTTATGCGAACTAACACAATGTTATTTTGTACCTAATGGCATACGGTCAAGATGTTCGCATACAGTGCACTTCCAAGAATCCCTTTCTTTGGCTCTCTAGCATAATTTTCTCCCATCAACGGTGTGTAGTCCTCAAATCGTAAAGGTTGGCCATGATCTGAAATGCAGGGGATCAAAATTACTTCATGAAACATGTCCCGATCTACAATAATTTTCCGATCCCCCCAAAACAAGCATATGTGCCCATAACTCCACAAACACCCCTTCTGCATGCTCTTTAAAATCGTTCAACGAGATCCGAAAGAGCGAATGTGTTTGGATGGTTGAATAATAAGTAGTTCCACCTGCGCTTCCGGATTTCTTCGCCAAAGTTACTACCGTAAAAGTCATGAGCGAATATGGATGAAAATTTTCTCTCGGGTTGATATTTGGGTTCCATAGTAAATAAATTGCAGATTTATCAGTACTGGAGAGAAGAGTTACAGAAAAAAAAACCTCCTCTGAAAATTTCAGACGTTGAAGCGGCTGAAACACGGCTGAGCAACAACTTTTTAGTGGCTTAGGCGGCTGTTGCACGGTCATATGGAAAGATCTCTGGTGGATTTTTTGGTGGCTGCTAGGTTTCGGTGATTTGGGGAAGAAAGAGTCTCGGGTTGGGGGAAAATAAAAGAGCAGATGTGTTTTAAAGGGGTTAGTCAAAAGGTGGTCAATATATGATAAAAAAAATACCTCTTTTGCACTTAAACCCCTCCAAACTTGTTATTGTTCCAAAAAATTTCCTCTTCTAATTTCCTTTTGAATATTTACAAAAAGAACCATAAATTCTTTTTAAAAGGGAATTTCACCAGGCAAGAAATATCCCGAAATACAAAACCGAGCATTTACCAGACATGGATGCTCATCAAAAGAGCAAAAAATGGATACACACCAGACAAGAATATCCACACACACACACACACACACACACACACACATATATACAAGATGGTATATACATACCCCTAAACTTATTTGAAACATCGTTTCTACTGTTTGTGGCTGGGTAACCGAAGAAGCGGATTGGCAGTCGGAAGATAATTCAGACAGAATATGGAACAAAATGGCTAGTTGTATCAAGAGGGTAGCTAGAGATCTATTTGGTGAGTCGAGAGGTGGTGCTCCACCATCTAAGGACACATCATGGTGGAATGAAGAAGTAAAAGCTGCTATTAAAATTAAAAGGGATTCTTATAAAGATTTGAAGAAAAGTAAAGATGTGAAGAGATTTGAGAAGTATAAAATAGCTAAAAAGGAAGTTAAGAAAGCTGTTCGGAAAGCTAAATCTAAGGTCTACAAGGTGGTGTACGAGAAATTAGACACTAAAGTAGCTGAAAATGATATATACCAGATTGCTCGGATGCGGGAAAGGAAGACCAGAGACTTATATGCGGTGAAGTGTGTCAAAAATGAAAATCAGAAGGTTTTAGTTCAAGATGAGGATATCAAAGAAAGGTGGAGAGATTATTTTGACAAATTGTTAAATGAGATCTTTACTAAGAATTTGGATGGACTTGTCATTCAATCTCAAGATATAAACCATGATTTCATGTGTAAAATAAGACTACCTGAGGTTAAAGAAGTTTTGAACAGAATGAGTTTAAGAAAAGCGGTTGGTCCTGACGGGATTCCTATCGAGATTTGGAGATGCTTAGAAGAAATAGGCGTTAAATGGCTGACAGGTCTATTTAATAAGATTTGGCAGACAAAAAAGATGCCAAATGAATGGAGGAAAAGTATCCTTATACCTATCTATAAGAACAAGGGCAACATTCAAAGTTGCTCAAACTACCATGGAATAAAACTTATGTGTCACACCATGAAACTTTGGAGAGTGTGATTGAACACATACTAAGGAAGGATTTTAAGATAACAGAGAACCAGTTTGGGTTCATGCCTGGACGATCGACGACAGAGGCTATTCATTTTCTTCGTCAGCTTGTCGAGTGTTTTCGAGAGAGGAGAAGAGATTTGCATATGATATTTATTGATTTAGAGAAAGCGTACGACATGGTACCTAGAGAGGTATTATGGGGGACAATGATGAAGAAGGGGGTCCCCGTCAGGTATATCGTTATAATCAAGGATATGTACGATGGAGTAGTGGCAAATGTCAGAACTTGCGGCCGCCTAATGAGTGATTTTCCGATTACAATTGGTTTACATCAAGGATCTGCATTAAGTCCATTCCTGTTTACCATCGTGATGGATGAGTTTATTAGAACTATCCAAGATGAGGTACCTTGGTGTATGCTATTCGCTGATGATATTATTCTAGTAAATGAGACGGAAGCATGGGTTAATGCCAAATTAGAATTATGGAGGCAAACATTGGAATCTCGAGGGTTCAAATTGAGCAGGTCCAAGACAGAATATATGCATTGCAAATTTAGTAAACAGAGAAGTCAAAACATATTGGTATAACATTGGAAGGGCAAGAGATATCACCGAGCGATCAGTTTAGATATCTAGGTTCCATCATCCAAAAGGATGGGGAGATCGATAGTGATGTTAATCAAAGGATCCAAGCTGGTTGGTTGAAATGGAGGAGTGCAACAGGAATTTTGTGTGATCATAACTTTCTGTTAAAATTGAAAGGAAAGTTTTATCGGCGCGCTATTCGACCTGTCTTATTATATGGTACAGAATGTTGGGCTCCTAAGAAGCATCATACACAGAAGATGCACGTAGCGGAGATGCGCATGCTTCATTGGATGTGCTGTAACACTAGAAAAGACAAGGTACGAAATGAGGATATGGAAGCACCGGTTCGACGAATAGATACTCTCGATATGGGCAATCGCAAAAGGGCAAAAGGGAGACCGAAGAAAATATGGATGGAGGTGATACGAAACGATATGGTTGACAAAGGCCTCAATGAAAGTATATAGTTTGATAGTAGTGAGTGGAGGCGGAGGATTCATGTGCTGGACCCGGCGTGATTCTCATGTTGGTTCATGTAGCCTACCCCATATGCTTAGGATTAAAGGCTTAGTTGTTATGGCTGGATAACCGAAGTTTGGTGGTAAACAGAGGAAGATTAGGCAAGGTAAACCGGCTCTTGCAATATCAGGAGCTCTTCCAATGGTTCTGTGGTAAAAAAACGGTTTTAATCTGTGTCCGTTCACTTTGAATAGCGAACTGTCCTTTAGATTCTCCAAATCTACCGCACCGTGCTGGTATACACACCGCACCAAGAAAGGTCCCTTCCAACGAGATCATAACTTACCCAGATGAAAATGCAGCCGGGTATCGTAAAGAAGTATTTGTTGTCCTGGCGTGAACGTTTTGCGCACAAGGGGTTTATCATGAAACCCTTCGCTTGTTCTTTACGATAACCGTGTTATCGTACACTTCATCCCGAAGCTCGTTCAATTCATTTATCTGTAGCTTCCGAAAGCTACCAGCTTGAGAAAGATCGGCGTTAAATTCCTTGATTGCCCAAATAGCTCTATGCTCAATCTCGACCGAAAGGTGGCAAGCCTTTCCAAAGACAAGCCGATACGGAGACATGCCATGATCGGTCTTAAATGTAGTTTGAAATGCCCAAAAGACATTGGTCAATTTCGAAGACCAATCTTTACAGTTTGTGGAAACCGTCTTCTCCAGAATCTGCTTGATTTGCCGATTGAAGATCTCAGCTTGACCGCACATTTGGGGATGATAGGGCGTAAAGAGCTTGTGGTTGATTCCGTACTTCCGCATTACAGCCTCGAAAGATCGATTGCAGAAGTGCAATCCGTTATCACTGATAATAGCTCGAGGGTGCCCAAACCGAGAGAAGATGTTTTTTTTCAGAAACTTAATGACAACTTTGTTGTCGTTAGTTCGGGGTAGGATGGTCTCGACCCATTTCGGGATAAAATCAACTACAAGTAGAATGTACATGTTCCTATATAAGTTAGGGAACGGGCCTATGAAGTCAATTCCCTAGACGTCGAAAAGCTCAACAACCTAGATTGGTTGGAGCGGCATTTGATTCTCCCTGAAATTTGGCCAATGCGCTAGCATTTAGAGCAGGTTTTGCAATATTCATTTGAATTCTTGAATAGAATCGGCCGGTAAAATCTGCGTTGCAAGATCTTTTTCACAGTCTTCTTAGAGCCGAAATGATCGCCATATGCTTGATCGTGGTAGAAAGATAGAACACTTTGAAATTTAGTATTAGGCACGCACCGGTGAACGATCTGATCAGGAAAATACTTGAACATGTAAGGTTATTCCCAGTAAAAGTGTTTTAATTGGGAAAGAAAATGATATTTTTCCTGACTTGACCATTCATTTGGAACAAGTCCAGTAACAAGGTAATTTACAATATCCGCGAACCAAGATTTGCATGATATTGTTAGGAGTTGTTCATCAGGAAACAAATCATTGATTAGTATGACAGGCGATAGAGCAGAAGAGAGTCAAGAAAGATGGTCGGCGACAATGTTTTTGCATCCACTTTTGTTTTTGATGACAAGATCGAATTCTTGGAGCAAGAGGATCCAATTTATTAACCAAGAATTGGCATCCTTTTTAGCGAAAATATGCCTCAGAGCTGAAAAGTCTGTATAACAGACGACTGGGGAGACGATAAAGTATGACTTGAATTTCTCTAAAGCAAACACAACAGCTAAGAATTCCTTCTCAGTCATTTTATAGTTCAATTGGACATCATTTAGGGTACGGCTCGCATAATAAATTACGTGCAGATTCTTATCGATATACTGTTCTAAAACAGCATCGATGGCAAAGTCAGAAGCATCACACATAATTTCGAACGGGTGGTTCCAGTCAGGGGATGAAAAGACAGGAGCAGTAGTGAGTGACTGGTTTAGCGAGGTGAAAGCGGCCAAACATTCCGAGTTGAAATGGAACATCGAGTCCTTGGACAATAAAAGAGTCAAGGATCTAGAAACTTTGCTAAAGTCCTTGATGAACCATCTATAAAAACTGGCATGGCCAAGAAAGGAACAGATGTCTTTGATGCAGTTGGGAGCAGGCAGATTTGAAATGACGTTGACTTTAGCTTTATCGACTTCAATTCCACTTTGTGAAATAATATGTTCTAAGACAATACCTTCACGAACCATAAAGTGACATTTCTCCCAGTTTAGAGTTAAGTTCTTTTCTTTACACCGAGTAAGGACAGTGTCAGGGTATTGTAAACACTCATCAAAGGAATCTCCAAAGATGAAGAAATCTTCCATGAATATCACCAGAAACTTCTCGACCATGTCGGAGAATATTCCCATCATACACCGCTGAAATGTAGTGGAAGCATTGCATAACCTAAAGGGTATGCGGCGATATGCGAACGTGCCGAAAGGACAAGTGAATGTGGTTTTGTCCTAGTCTTTTTTGGCGATGGGAATCTGGTTGTAACCTGAGTAACCATCTAGAAAATAGTAAAACTCATGTACATCTAATCTTTTGAGCATTTGGTCAATGAATGGAAGCGGGAAGTGATCCTTCTGCGTACGGCGTTGAGTTTTCGATAATCAATTCACACTCGCCACCCGGTTTGGGTGCGAGTGGGGATTAACTCGTTCGCCTTGTTGGTGATGACCGTAATGTCCGACTTTTTAGGGACAACATGTATCGGGCTTACCCATTGGCTGTCGGATATCGGCTAAATTATACCCCTATCCAGATATTTGATGATTTCCTTCTTCACATCCTCTTTCATGACTGGATTTAATTGTCTCTGTGGATCCCTAGCTGGCTTGGCATTATTCGTCACATGAATATGATGTTCAACAATCAGGGAACTAATCCCCTTGATGTCCGCCATAGTCCAGCTAAAAGCTTGTCAATTTGATCGCAAGACCAAAAGCAGGGCTTTCTCTTGCTCTAGAGCTAAAGAAGCCGAAATTATTACCAGGAGCATCTCGTTTTCACCTAAGTAAGCATACTTAAGGTGAGACGGTGGAGACTTGAGTTCGAGCATCAGTGGAGAAGCAACTGAAGGTATGATCGGAGAACGTGTCTCAAACTCAAAGGATTCCAAAAAGGGCTCAAAGTGAGTGTAGGCAACAGAGTCGGATGGTTCAATTAACTCATCTGTCGGTAGCAGGAGGATTAAAAAGGAACGCATTAGTGCCGTCGAGATCACCATGATCAAACAGAAATTCTTCAAATTCACAGTTTTCGGGGGCGATCTCCTGAATGGAACAAATGTCTGGTATATGAGCACTCGAATCGGATGGCTGATTCTCTAACCTAAAAATGTTGAGTTCAATTGTCATGTTACCAAAAGATAGGTTCATGGAACCATTTCAACAATTGATCACCGTATTTGAGATTGCAAGGAATGGGCGACCAAGAATAATCGGAATTTGATTCTGGGGGTTGGCTATAGGTTGTGTATTCAAGACAATGAAATTCATATGGAATATGAAGTCCCCAACCTTAATTAACACATCCTCTAGCTCACGCATAGGATGTGTGATAGATCGGTCGGCCATTTGAAGAGTACAATGTGTAGGTATCAGTTCTCCTACACTGAGTTGCTCATAAACTGAATATGGAAGAAAATTAACACTGACACCGAGGTCTAAAAGAGTGTGATTGATATTCTTATCCCCGGTGGTATTGAGAATGTAGGACTGTTCACCGCCGAAAGACAGAGACTGAGACGTTGGGACGTTTGGTCTGAATTTTGGGGGCAGATACTATTTGGATTTATCCATCCACTTCTCCGCAAATACCAAGTTAATTTATGGCACCATATATCGGAGGTTTGGATAGATGCGACTGTTGTAGCAGACTTTATCAGATTTCTTCACATTTGTGACTGGTTTTTGAGTGTGGGGACACTCTTCACTGTAGGCGCAATCCCCTACAGTTAATTACATTATCACATTGCGATAACCACTTTCTCCTACTCCGGCAGTTCACTTCGTGTCGTGTGTATTTTTGTTTATTTTGGTTGCCCGTGGATTGTATATGGAGACTAGTTTATATCGTCGCCCGTAGGGCGCGGATTAGTCCAAATCCGTATATTTTAGATTTGGGATTTTGAACTTAATTCATATTTTTCTTTTAGTTCAAAAATATTTTGTCTGGTTTAAGAACCTTTAATCTAGTTTGAGATTAAAATCAATTTAAACATATAAGCATTTGGGCCTAATTTATTTTTAACTAAGAATACATTAGTCTTATTTGAGACAAAGATCAACTTAGAAATATTTTAAGGATCCTTAAATTTTATTAAGGTCTAACAGCAGAGCATTTGGGACCAACTGCAAGAGACTTGGCCAATTTGGGCTAAGTCTGCTCGGTCTTTTTTTGTTCAAAAGTGCTAAGCACTTATTTAGGCTCTGTTTGCCCGACCCCCTTTTTATGCAAAAATACTAAGCACTTTTTTGACACTCTGACATTTACATGGGTATCATGTGAAGCCTTCAGTTATGGGCGCTGCCCAATCAGTACTAAGCACTCAATTATATATATAGTGCTAAGCACTTTTTTTGGCGTCCACGTGAAGAGCACATGCGGTGCTGGGCGCTGCCCAATTAATGCTAAGCACTCAGCCGTTTTGGCTGTATATGAAGTGCTAAGCACTTCATATAGGCGTCCACGTGAGGAGCATGTGAGGAGCTGGGCGCTGCCCAAACAGTGCTAAGCACTTAGCCGTTTTGGCTGTATATGAAGTGCTAAGCACTTTTAAGTGGCGCTCACATGAGAAGCACGTGAGGCGCTTGGCGCTGCCCAATCAATACTAAGCACTCAGCCGTTTTGGCTGTATATGAAGTGCTAAGCACTTTTACTCAACGCCCACGTGTATTTCACATGAGGCGCTTGCCTTCTGCTTTGGGCGCCAGCGTGTTTTTCACGTGAGGCGCTGGCGCTAATGAGAGGGCGTCCACATAGGAAACACGTGAGGCGCTAATCTTTTTTCTTTTTTAGAGATTAAATCTCTATTACTTCCATTTTGGCCACTAATGATCATCAAGATCTCTATTTTGAAGACCTTGGATCGTTTTTTCTTCATTGGAGAACTACGTTCTTTTTTTTTATAAGAATTAAGTTCTTTATATAGGGTTAAACCCTAATTTCGGAGGAATAAAATTGCCATAAAATATATTCTTTTTCTTTTTCTTCTTTCATTTTAATCTAGTTCTTTTCTGAATCTTTGATTCTCAAGAACAAGATCTTCCTGATGAGAATTAAATTCAAAACTTATGGGGGACTTGTCTTGTGGATCTCTGATCTAGAGAAAGAACTAAGTTATTTGAGAAGGGTTAAATCCTTAAATAGGTAAAAAGAGATATTTTGATCTCTGTGTTTTCTCTACCTAGGGTTTTGAAGAGGAAAGTCTTCTTCTTTTATTGAGAATTAAATTCTCTGTTGTTTTGAAAGCTTTCTATATTTTTTCAGAAGCTTATCGGGGGTTCCCTCTATATGAGACTTGAAGTCTCGAGTCCTTTATATAGTAGAGGCAAAGTTGTTAATTAGTTTTAAGAAAATCTCTCATTAAGAGATTCAAATTGATTTAATTGGTCTCAAGATTGGTTTAGGGAATTTTACCCACCATTGGATCTTTGATCCAAGTGTTTCTGTTTTACAGAATATGTTTTCTTGTTTTTTTAACAAGATTAGGAAAATATTTTCCCATATACAGAATTTTATTCTATCAAGCGGTGATTTTTAATTACCATTGGATTTTTAATCTAAGGGTTCTCTGTTTTATAGGGAGTAATTTTTTTGTTTGTAAAGATTGAGGGCAATTATTCCTCAGAATAGAATTTAATTCTATTATTTGATGATTTATAATCACCATTGGATTTTTAATCCAACGGCTCTATTTAACAGAGAATATCCCAATTTTTTGTTAGGGAAATTTATAATTTATTTGTACTGGTATAAACTTGGACGCCGGCACTCACGTGTTGTGCACGTGGGCACCACTTAAGAATTAAATTCTTGTTTATGATAGGCGCTTCTGTGCTTTGGACATTGTCGCCCACATGAGGAGTACGTGCGGCGCCATTTAAGAATCTAATTCTTATATAATAAGCGCTCCTATGCTTTGCACATTGGTGCCCATGTGAAGAGCACGTGCAGCGCCACCATAAGATTTAATCCTACAAGATTGGCGCTGGCGCTGGCGCCTTCGTGGAGAGCACGTGAGGCGCTACCTCATTAAAATTCAACAGAGCTTAGCTCTTTTATTATGCTTACATATTGGGGGAACAAATTCCCCCCATCGTTGTTCTCACGTGACTCACACGTGAGTGCAACGGTGTCACTTCTTCCACCGTTTGATCTTCTAGGGAGTTGAACCATCCCTTCACATCCTATAAATAGGGCCTTTGGCCCTTGAGATGAATACTGTTTTTATCATCTTCTTGAAGTTTCTTTCTTCTTTGAGAATTTAATTCTCATCTCAGAGCTTAGATATCCGCCCAAAGAACTTCCTCTGATTAGAGTTAAACTCTTGATTTTGTGGGGGCCATCGATTTTCCTTTAGACTGTAATGATTTTCGTATTTCGATTTCTAGCCTTCCACTGGTTTTTCTTTTCAGGTACTATGGCTTCTAATTTGTATGATCTTGAAGTGAGTATCTCTCATGAAGAGATTCGCATCGAAGGTCGCAGTCAAGGCCAGGAGTTTACTGATGCCCAATGCACTGAGGTGATGCGTCGCTTCGACGATCACAACGGTCGATTGCTCCCCCACCATTCTGCTCTTTTAAAAATCGTTGTTGGGTCGATCAGGGAAGCTATACCTGGGCGTCTTGAAGTTATGTCACTCCAACTGCTCGATGACGCCGAGGATAAGGTACATTCAGTGTACTTAATGGGATTGATCTTAAAGAAATGGAGAGTTAATCTCGTCGCCATCTTGCACCGTGTCTTTCAACAGAAAGTGATAGTATCAGCATATTAGAGGGTGGAGGACATCAGTGGTCACCCTGACGTTTGCATCCGAGAGAAGATGCACAAGAAGATGGTTGATGAGGTTGAACGTGTATTGCTCAAGCTTGCTTTTGAGTTTGAGAATCCATGTTCAGATTTTAGCGTTCTGCCATTGTAAACATTTTGATGATATTTATTTCTTTTTTTTATCATCCTTATCACCAATGTATAAATTTCTTCGAAGTATGAATGACAAAGCTCCACCTTTTCTTTACGCCAATGCTCGTATGTGTCTCACGTGAGGTGTTGTTATATATATATATATATAAACTAGCGCCAGTGCTCACGTGTCATGCGCGTGAAGCGCTGCTACGGGATTTAATCCTGAAAAGAACTAGCGCCGGTGCTCACATGTCATGCACGTGAGGCACTGCTGCAGGTTCTAATCCTGAAAAGAATCAGCGTCGGCGCTCACGTGTCATGCACGTATGGCGCTGCTGAGGGAATCGTTTCACCTTCTTGCTGTAATTTCTATGAGTCAACTCTTTCTTTTTCCATGCCCTTTTTGTCAGGCCTTGGAAATAGTTTCACCATGCACAACATTTTCTATGCCTAAATTTAAATGCTTCTCTTTATATTCTGAAGCACTGATCTTCTTCTTCTTCACAAGGAAAGAACCATTTTTTTTAAACAGATCAAGAGTTATGGCTTGTAATCGTCCTCATGTACGTCGACAACTATGGGGGATGCCTATCGAGGGAATTGTTCCTCGTTTTGCTGCACGATTGGTGGATCCCGTTCTCACAGATGGCCAATGTGACACAGTGATGTACGAGCTTCTGAATTGTAGGGGTTCTCCTCTTCCTATCGGCTCTATTTGGCTCCGGATGATCTTCCTGTCCATGCTCGATGATATTCCCCCTCATCCAGCGGAGATGACTCCGGCGATGCTCAACGCAGCGGAGGACAAGATCGGGTGCTTTCATGAGGCACTTTTGATTACCATGCCTCTGAGGGATCGCTCTGTTCAGCTGCTAAGCCAGATACGGGCTCAGTGGGGCATCATGTCTACCTTCGCTGATGGACATGGCGCTAACCGATGGGGAGCGAATCTTCATGAAGACAGCCGCTTCGACATGGTGGAGAAGGCTGAGAGGACTTTACAAAACTTTATTCATAGTTTTGTAAACCCTTGTACTTTTGATTTCGTATTTGGTGATCTATTTACTGTAGAATAAAATGTTTATTTAAATGCTTTCCTTTTATCGTTGACCGCCGAGTGCTTCATTTCTAACACCTGTTCTTCCTCTGATTGTATTATTGCAACTTACATGTGTGCAGGTACACTTCACCCTTAGGGATTTTTGCTAAGTGCAAACGCCACTGATGTGCTCGCGTCATGTACTTATCTTCTATACGCGTATATGAATGAGCCTACTTTTAAATATATCTATAAACGAAACTTAAACCGATGCAAACAAATGCCCCCACTACTTCATTCATGGAGGTATACACATGAGTGAAGTAGTGTAGAGTAATATGTAGCATACAACCGGTTTCGGGCTGGTATATCGTACATAACTTTTAGAATCTTGAAGATAGCGAGCGGACACAAGCGTCAAATCTCAATTCTAAACCCTGAGGCCCATGAGTTGCACTGTCACGCCCCGCTTCTCAATGTACGGAAGTGGTGACATGGCAAGCCCGCAACGTATTTAATAAGAAATAAATAAGTTAAGTGTAATTAAGCAATATATGTATAAAATGCACAAGAATTGACAAGAGATATAAAATGAACAACAATTTTATTAACATTCATCTTTATATTACAACTGCTTTAAAAAGGAAAGGTACAATGATATAAAAGCAATGCCTAAACAGTGACATACAAACTGAAATAAGTAAAAGATAAACAAGTCGTCCAGCTGGGCAGTGAGCTGGTCCACGTACTCCGAGCTAGGCTCAATCTCCTGAGAGTCTGGCCCTCCTGACGAACTTTCTAAAGAGAGAAATAGACAGGAATGTCGTCAGCGAACTAGCGTTCAGTAAGTCCAAAAAGAAAGAAAGGAATATAGCGAGTAATGAGAATTGAACTGGTAAGATGTACAGGTATAAGATTTCTATTCTAACGTAGTTATTTTTAGCTTGGTACAGAAAGTATTTGTGTATATGAGAGAAGTCCATCTTATCCTGTGGACTGTGGTAACATGTAGTACAAGACCCCGTGAAACCCCACGGGACAACGGCACGAGAGTTCATGCAAGTGTATTTGAGTGATCATCCCGTGCCACGCTATACATTCCATACCAATCTATCCCGTTAACCCCGCATAATATTTTGTATAGATTATAAGGCTTGCCAAAATCATGGATACAAGTTTTTCAAGTAGTCAGGTTCAGGATGTAAGCTTGTAGTCATGTCACGTTATAGCCATGGTTCGGTCAAGTCAAGTCTTGCATTCACGTTTGATATTTAGGTTCATGTTCAAGTATACATGTTAGAGTTTGGATTCATGTTCGAATTGGATTCTGGTTTTAGTTTGGATTCAAGTTTGATTTAGACTCAGACTTGAGTCAGACACTTGTAACTGATTTAGATCCTGAATTAGGTTCGGGAGTTATCGGTAACTGCTGCACATGGACGGCGGGATTTATGTTTTTTTCCAAGATAATTATCATTGATAACACCGTTAAGTTTTCTACCTTAAATACGCAATCACTCACTTTCTCCGGCTCTCTGGGGCTCAAGAGAATTGATCCCGCTTAAACATATATTTACTAAAGTCCTTAAATATAGTTTTATATAACTCGATGGGGTTTTATGAAAAATATTTTTAATATATAGTTTCAAAATAACCTCAAGAAATTATTTATATTATTTAGGGTTTCCATGGATGTGAATTTTAGGGATTTGAGGTATTTTAGTGATAATAGCTTAGGTTGGAAAGTTCATGGTATTTTACTGTAAAACTTGACTTTTGTTGATATCTTGATAGTATTTTGATGAAACTTGTAATTCTTTAATTTGAAAAAATATAAGGTTATTATATTTTGAAAATATATGGATTTTTAATATTTATATAATTATAAAAAATTAATTTTTATTTAAGTAGAAAATTACGTTTTCCTTAAAAACCGTATTAAAAACCATTCGAGACCGAATGCTCTGTGAGGAGATCTGCATCTCGCTCTATTAGCCCAAGGATGTGTGATAATCCGCACCATCCAATAGCAGGTCCCCTAAAAAGGGTTTTAGAGTTTTATTTGCAAAGGAATTGAAAATACAATTTAAAAGAAAACCGTTTTTATAGTAAATGGTATTTTAATATAATCTTGTATTCGTGACAAAAATACGTTCGAAGAGTATTGTGCTATGAAAACCATGAGTGTATGTGAGGGGTAGGTCGTTACCCCATGAAGTTTTTTAAAGGTATGTTTAAACAAAACAAATAAAAATGATATATACAAACTTCTTGGTATTTTAATGTAAAAATTAATTAAAATTATCTTACATGATATTTTTGATTAAAAGTTAGTTCTAAACATTAGTTTTATGTTAACAATCATGGTGTAAGAATATGAATAAAGAATATGTAAGAAAAAGTGAAATTATTGAGTTTTATTAGAAGATGTCGGTATTAACTCCACTTCCGTCATATGTTTTGAAGAGAGATTTTCAAAGAAGAAGAAGAGGGATTGTGAGGGAATTACTAGCTAGTTAGGTTAAGAGAAGGTAAAAGAAAGGAGGGTTGTCGTCGTGGTGTCGTGGGGTCGCCGGAATTTGCTTCGATCCTCACCGGAACTTTCTTCGATCCTCGTCGAAACTTGATCGCTTGGTAACTCCTCTTCTACTCCTCTTGTACTTAGAAAATTTTGAGAATGATGAACGGCTTGGGCATGGGGTAGTATTTATAGTGTAGAATTGGGGTTTTGGAATTAAAATGATGAATTAAAATGCATTAAAATGATGATAAATAGAGAATTGAAAGGTCTCTGTTTGATTGCAGAGCAATCAAACAGTGCAGGGGAGTTAGGGGTAAGGGAAGGGTCGTGTGTGCAAAGCCCGGGCATCATTTGCCACGGTTCACCCGTCCCCGCCGGCCCTTTGTAGCATTCCGCTGGTCGATTTGAGGGGTTGGGCCTATGGATTCTTGCCACGTGTTCCTCTCTGTATTTAAATTATTGTGCACATGTTTGATTTCTTTGTCTTTTCATTTTTGTGTGCATTGCATATGTAAACTTTTGGGCTTCCAAAAATTTTAAAAAGAAAATCAGAAAAATAATGTGTCTGATGGGATTCGAACACAGGAGCTACGTCACAGCAGTGCAAGGCTTTACCAGTGAGCTACAAGTGGCTTCTTGCTGTTCTTAAACAAAAATTAACTTATAACTTGTACTCAGGCTTGTAAACTCCTTTTTGTACATTAAATTGAAAAATTTTCGGACAGTAAATTTAGAGTCATTACATTCTACCCTTCTTATAAAAATTTCGTCCTTGAAATTTACATTTACATAAGGACTAGTTTTCAAATAAGTAAGGGTATCTTACACGCATGTCATCTTCTCGTTCCCACGCTGATTCTCCTGGTGAATCTTTTCTCCACATCACTCAAATGAATTTTACTTCCTTGTTCCGTAATTTCTTTACCTTTCTGTCCAGGATTTCAACGGGTTATTGCTCACAAGTTAGATCCATCTGTACAGTGAGTTCGGAGTGATCAAGAATGTGGCAGGGGTTGCTCATATATCTTCGTTGCTGGGATATGTGGAACACGTTGTTCACTCCTTCCAATGAGGGTGGTAGTGCCAAACGGTATGCCACATCTCCGACTCGTTTGAGAACCGTCCTATGTATCTGGGACTGAGCTTACTCCTCTTGCCAAAGAGGATTACTCCTCTGTTTGGAGTGATCTTTAAGAAAACATGATCTCTAGGTTGGAACTCCAGATGTTGCTACTTTGCATCTGCCCAATGCTTCTGTCTGTCTTGGGCTATGCGCATTCTTTCCCTGATCGTGCGAACTACGTCCACAGTTGCCACGATCACCTCTGGTCCTAGGAGCTCACAATTTCCAACATCGTCCCAACTTAGTAGTGATCGAAACTTCCGTCCATAGAGTGCTGCAAATGGTGTCATTCTAATGCTCACCTGATAGCTGTTGTTGTATGAAAACTGCACAAGGTGTAGGTGATCTTCCCACGAACCTCCGAAGTCTAACATACAAATTCTTAACATGTCCACCAGAATCTGAATTGTTCGCCCGGACTGTTTGTCCATTTGTGGATGGTAAGCTGTGTTGAAGTTTAGACTCGTTCCCAGGCTAGCTTGCAGACTTTGCCAAAATTGTGATCGGAATCCGGTGTCGCGATCGGAGACGATGCAAACTGGTACTTCATGTAATCTCACAATCTCCTGCATGAGTTTATGGGTATCAATATAGTACATTTGAAAGAGTTAAATCTTACTTTAGACTCATGCACACCTCCATGTACTTCTTTGCTAACGTCTCGGTAGATTAGCCAATTCGAAAGGGAATAAAGTGAGCCGACTTGGTGAGTCGATCCACAATAACCCATACTGCGTCGTTACCCTTCATGCTGCGAGGAAGGGCAGTCATGAAATCCATAGTAATGTGCTGCCATTTCCATTCTGGGATGGGTAACGGCTGAAGTAGACTAGCAGTTCTGTGATATTCATCATTTACTTGCTGACGCACCAAACACTTGGCTACGCTTTTGGCTACTTCACACTTCATTCCATGCCGCCAGTAGTGTTTTCATAGATCCTTATATATTTTTGTACCACCGGGATGTACAAAATAAGAAGAGCTGTGAGCTTCTTTCATCAACTCTTCTTGAACTGAGCCGTTTGGTACACACAATCTACTTCCATATCTCAAGGATCCATCTTCGTGGATGATGAAATCAGTTCGAAGTCCATTTTCTACTTGTTCTCGGATCTTTTGTAGCTTGGCATCATTTACTTGAGCTGCTTTGATCTGATTGACAATAGTAGACTGAACTTGTAAGTTCATCAAATACGAAGCGTTACCTGGCATAACTACTTCGATCGCCAGCCTGTGCAATTCCTGCTGTAGCTTCCACTGAGCTGTGAGATTCATTGCTAATAGCTGGCAGCTAAGTGCACCAGGAACTACATTCACCTTCCCAGAATGATATTGTAGGTTGATGTTGAAGTCCTTCATAGTTCTAGCCATCTTCTTTGCCGCATGTTCAATTCCTTCTGAGTAAATACATACTTCAGACTTTTGTGGTCCGTGTATATATCCACTTTTCTCCCAGAAGATAGTGGTTCTAAATCTTAAGTGTAAAGATAATGGCTGCCAACTCAAGATCATGTGTTGGATAGTTTCGCTCATGAACTTTTAGCCGTCTCGACACGAAAGCAACAACTTTTCCATGCTGATGTAGAACACATCCTAATCCCTTACCGGACGCATCACAATGTACGATGAATCCTCCAGATTGATCCGGTATTACAAGGATAGAAGCTGAAGTTAACCTTGACTTGAGTTCTACAAAAGCTTGTTCACATGCTTCTGACCTCATGAATGCTTCATCTTTACGTGTGAGCTTGGTCATGGATGTTGCAATCTTTGAGAACCCTTCAATGAATTTTCGGTAGTATCCTGCTAATCCCAAGAAACTTCGAATATCCTTCACCGTCTTTGGTGTCGGTTATTCGTTGACAGCTGACACCTTACCTGGATCTACTGAGATTCCTTCGCTTAAAATGATATGTCCTTGAAATCTGACTTGATCTAGAAAAAATTCACTCTTGCTGTACTTGGCATAGAGTTAATGTTGTCGCAATGTCTCCAGGACAATCCTTAAATGCTCGGCGTGTTCTTTCCGATTCTTTGAATACACCAGGATGTCGTCGATGAAGATGACAACAAACCTGTCTAAATACTCTCAGAAAACTTGGTTCATCACATTCATGAATATAGCAGGTGCATTGGTCTCTCCAAATGCCATCATGAGATATTCGTAATGACCATAGCGAGTCCTGAACGCCGTCTTCGGAATGTCAGACTCTTTAACCTTCATCTGATGATAACCCGAACCAAGATCTTGCTTTGAGAATACGCAAGACCCACTTAGCTGATCGAAAAGATCATCGATGCGAGGTAGTGGATACTTGTTCTTGATCGTCATTTCGTTCAAAGCTCGGTAATCTATGCACATCCTGTATGAACCTTCTTTCTTCTTCACGAGCAAAACTGGAGATCCCCAACTTGAAGTACTGGAACGAATCCAACCTTTCTTCAGAAGTTCGCCCAACTGAGTACGAATCTCCTTCAATCCTTCTGAACTTAACCGGTAAGGAGCTTTGATTACTGGTTGTGCACCAGGTAGTAAGTCAATGCTGAATTCAAGAGATCGATCAGAAGGCAAACCTGTTATATCTTCAGGAAACACATCCTCGAACTCTCGGACTACCTCTGGCTTTTCTTCTTCCGCCGGTAGAGTAAACACTTCTGCATTCTTTGGCCTGGCACGGAAGATTTCTGGCTCCAAAGTTCTATCTCCACTCTTGAAGTAAAAGAATGGGTGATCTGGTATCTCAAATACTACCCTCCTTTGACGGGAGTCAATCGTAGCATAGAAAACTCCCAGCCAGTCCATTCCCAACACAACATCGAAATTTGGGATATCCAGTACATTTAAATTCATGTAGAGTTCTCGTCCGCAAACTACAACTGGACACTGATCAAATCCCATAGTTTCTTTCAATACTCCATCCCCGGAACTGACATTCCAGCTTGAAATGAGTGGCTTCACAGGAATCGCATGTGTTCTCACAAATCATTGCGACATGAAGCAGTGTAACGCTCCAGTGTCGAACAGTACTGGTGCAGGAAGGGTGGCTATTAGTATAGTACCTAAGTTGTGTGAGGTTGATTTAGATACAGGAAAAAATATAGAGGTATACAAAGATTAAAAAGATGAAGGATTGGGACTTACCAGTGATAACTTGGCAAGTGGCTTCAGCTTCCTCAACCGTCATTGTGAATGCCTGATGTCTGGGTACATTCCTCCTTACTGGAGGCACGTTCCTCTGTCCCTGGGGCATGTTCCTCTACCCTTGAGGCATGTCCCTACGTGCCTGATAGAATTGACGAGGAGGCTATGCAGGAGGTCCATGTGGAGGTGGAGCAGAGAGAGCAAGACAAGGTGCAGGAGCCTAAATAGCTGGCCGCTGCAGGACTGTGATTGCAGGTCTAGGTGTTGGAGCTGGATTGAGACGATATGGACTTGCTCCAATGGCATGAGTGGATGCGCCATAAACCAAACACAGGTTATTTGCACCCCTGCAGTCTTTAGCCATGTGTCCATTCCTTTTGTAGTAGAAACAAAAGTTTGGACTGGGCTGGTTAAATGTTACTCCCAGTCTCCTGGTGCAAAAGTTGGCCTGGAAGAGGCTCCCCCTGCCATCTGAGTGGCAGGGCGTCTCACACTGGCAGTTTGAGGTCTGCCCTTCTTCTTCACAACTGCCTCATAGCGTCAGGCAGCCTTCAGAGCAAGATCATGGGTTGGGAAATCCCCTGTAGCGAGTGCAGCTTGGATTTTCGGGTCCAACCCTTATTGAAATCTTCATGCCCGGATCTCAGCTGTCGAGATAAAGTGTGCCGCAAACCTGTTACGACCTTGTGTTAGCAGTGTAATATGTGATATCAGGAAATTGAATATTGAGACAATATCTTACCTGCTAAGCATGGTAAACTCAGCATCGTATTCATCCACGGACTTGCTCTACATTAAGCCTTATTGTAAGTGGATGAACTGCTGTTCCATGTCGAAACGGGCAGTCTTAGGGAAGTATTTCACGTCGAACATATCGCAAAACGTCTTCCATTCAATCGGTTGGGCGAATCGGCTTTCTTCAACCTTCCACTAGACTCTGGCGTTATCTGTTAGTTGCAGCTTTGTAACTCTCTCCCAAGCAATCTCTAGCACTTTTGCTGCTGCCAGATAATCTTCAATAGACTGAGCCCATTCTTCTGCCTCCAGTGGGCTCTCTTTTTCAGAGAAATGTTTCGGTTGCAGTGCCCGGAATTGTTTGACACCGGGTGCCTCAACCTCTGTAAGGGGCATGAGGATAGCAGTCTGCTGCTGCTGACCCTCCAAGAGGCTCTTAATCACCTCAAGCAGTACCGTTTTCCTGTTGATGAGAGCTGCAACGGTAGGTGATGGTAGAAGAGTAGGTGGTGGGGTGTTTCCATTGATGTTGGTACTCGTGTTGTTGGGAGAATCCATGACCTTGATAGAAAAAGAAATGTTAGGATAGATTTAAGGAATTTGAAATGTAAAAAATGTATAGTTGCTGATTCTTATTATTCTTGTGATATAGTGCTTAGGATTCCATGAAGAACTAACCTGCATGGGCCACCAACAAAACCTGCCACGCCCCAGTTCCCAGTGTACAGAAGTGGTGACGTGGTATGCCCGCAACGTATTTACTAAGAAATAAATAAGTTAAGTATAATTAAGCAATATATGTATAAAATGCACAAGAATTGACAAGAGATATAAAATGAACAGCAACTTTTATTAACATTCATCTTTACATTACAACTGCTTTGAAAATGAATGGTACAATGATATAAAAGCAATGCCTAAACAGTGACATACAAACTGAAATAAGTAAAAGATGAACTAGTAGTCCAGCTGGACAGTGAGCTGGTCCATATACTCCTGGCTAGGCTCGATCTCCTGAGAGTCCGACCCTACTGACGAACATTCCAAAGATAGAAATAAACAAGAATGTCATTAGCGAACTAGCGCTCGGTAAGTCCCAAAAGAAATAAAGGAATATTGCAAATAATGAGAATTGAACTGGTAAGATGTACAAAT
This sequence comes from Agapanthus africanus, assembly GCA_030015575.1. NCBI lineage: Eukaryota > Viridiplantae > Streptophyta > Magnoliopsida > Asparagales > Amaryllidaceae > Agapanthus > Agapanthus africanus. The sequence goes on from CM057338.1 coordinate 366,443,333, forward strand.
ATAAGATTGCTATTCTAACGTAGTTGTTTGTAACTTAGTACAAATAGTATTTGTGTATACGACAGAAGTCCATCTTACCCCGTGGACTATGGTAACATGTAGTACAAGGCCCCGTCAAAACCCACGGGACAACGGCACGAGAGTTCATGTAGGTTTCTTTTAGTGATCATCTTGTGACACGCTATACATTTCATACCAATCTACCTCGTTAACCCCGTGTAATGTTTTGTATAGATTATAAGGCTTGACAAGATTATGGATACAAGTTGTTCAAGTAGTCGGGTTCAGGACGTAAGCTTGTAGTCATGTCAAGTTATAGCCATGGTTCGGTCAAGTCAAGTCTTGCATTCACGTTTGATATTCAGGTTCATGTTCAAATATACATGTTAGTGTTTGGATTCATGTTTGAATTGGATTCTGGTTTGAGTTTGGATTCAAGTTTGATTTAGACTCAGACTTGAGTCAGATACTTGTAACTGGTTTAGATCCTGAATTAGGTTCGAGAGTTATCGGTAAATGCTGCACATGGACGACAGAATTTGTATCTTTTTCCAAGACAATTACCATTGATAATACCGTTAAGTTTTCTACCTTAAATAGGCAAGCACTCACTTTCTCCGGCTCTCTGGAGCTCAAAAGAATTGATCCCGCTTAAACCTATATTTACTAAAGTCCTTAGATATAGTTTTAAATAACTTGATGGGGTTTTATGCAAAATATTTTTAATATATAGTTTCAAAATAACCTCGAGAAATTATTTATATTATTTAGGGTTTTCATGGATGTGAATTTTAGGGATTTGAGATATTTTAGTGATAATAGCTTAGCTTGGAAAGTTCATGGTATTTTACTGTAAAACTTGACTTTTGTTGATATCTTGATGGTATTTTAATGAAACATGTAATTCTTTAATTTGAAAAAATATAAGGTTATTATATTTTGAAAATATATGGATTTTTAATATTTATATAATTATAAAAAATTAATTTTTATTTAAGTAGAAAATTGCGTTTTCCATAAAAACCGTATTAAAAACCTTTCGAGACCGAATGCTCCATGAGGAGGTCTGCAACTCGCTCTACTAGCCTAAGAATGTGTGATAATCCGCACTATCTAATAGCGGGTCCCCTAAAAAGGGTTGTAAAGGCTTATTTGCAAAGGAATTGAAAATACAATTTAAAAGAAAACCGTTTTTATAGTAAATGGTATTTTAACGTAATCTTGTATTCGTAACAAAAATATATTCGAAGAGTATCGTGCTATGGAAACCATGTGTGTATGTGAGGGGTAGGTCATTACCCCGTGAAGTTTTCTAAAGATATGTTTAAGCAAAACAAATAAAAATGATATATACAAACTTCATGGTATTTTAATGTAAAAGTTAAATTAAAGTTATCGTACATGATATTTTTGATTAAAAGTTGGTTCTAAATATTGGTTTTATGTTAACAAGCATGGTGTAGGAATATGAATGAAGAATATGTATGAAAAAGTGAAATTATAGAGTTTTAGAAGAAGTTGTCGATATTATCTCCACTTCCGACATATGTTTTGAAAAGAGATTTTTAAAGAAGAAGAAGAGAGATTGGGAGGGACTTACTAGCTAGTTAGGTTAAGAGAAGGTAAAAGAAAGGAGGATTGTCATCGTGGCGTCGCGGGGTCACCAGAATTTGCTTCGATCCTCGCCGGAACTTGATTGCTTGCTAATTCCTCTTCTACTCCTCTTGTACTTAGAAAATTTTGAGAGTTTTGGCTTTAATTTTCAGAATGATGAAAGGCTAGGGCATGGGGTAGTATTTATAGTGTGGAATTTGGGGTTTGGAATTAAAATGATGAATTAAAATGCATTAAAGTGATGATAAATGGGGAATTGAAAGGTCTTTATTTGATTGCAGAGCAATCAAACAGTGCAGGGGAGTTAGGGGTAGGGGAAGGGTCGTGTGTGCAAAGCCTGGGCATCATTTGCCACGGTTCACCTGTCCCCGCCGGCCCATTGTGGCATTCCGCCTGTCGATTTGAGGGGTTGGCCTGGTGGATTCTTTCCACGTGTTCCTCTCTGTATTTAAATCATTGTGCACAAGTTTGATTTCTCTGTCTTTTCGTTTTTGTGTGCATTGCACGTATAAACTTTTGGGCTTCCAAAAGGTTTAAAAAGAAAATCAAAAAAATAATGTGTCTGATGGGATTCGAACATAGGGGCTACATTACAGCAGTGCAAGGCTTTACCAGTGAGATATAAGTGGCTTCTTGTTCTTCTTAAACAAAAATTAACTTATAACTTGTACTCAGACTTGTAAACTCTTTTTTGGACATTAAATTGAAAATTTTAGTATAGTAAATTTAGAGTCATTACATGCACCCTTCTGTTTCATGATGTCTTGATCTGGCACAAAATAGTTTATGTACTCATTTTGAGAGTTTGTATTTTATTCACTTGTTTTGGAGTCTCAAGTTTATATACTCATTTCGGAGTTTGTAGTTTATTCACTCGTTTCGGAGTCTCTAGTTTATTTACTCATTTCGAAGTTTGTAGTTTATTCACTCGTTTCCGAGTCTCTTTAGTTTACCTCCCTTGGGTTTACAAGAAAACTTGTCCTAACATTGTATGTAGATAACCCCCATTCTTTTTACGACAAAATTCCGTTAGGTTTGTGGTACTAGGTTTTAGTCCGTGGTACCATCGCATTGGCTGATATATTTCTCGATATACATTCTTTAAGCCGCTATTCGAGTAGCCCCACGACCGTCGTATCTCTGATCTTTTCGGAGGATGGACAAGACGTCTTCAAGTAATCTTCTTAGGTCATATTACCGTCGGAAGAGCAAGCGTTAGGAATTTGCCATGACGCTTTCTATCTGAGTTTAGGCTTAATTTGGAGCCCCAATGAGCCATAACCGCATCCTTATGGGGTGGGATGATCTCCTATGGTCTTTTAGGCTTTATATGAATTGCCATCAAGACCCGAAGCTGGGAATATGCCGTCATTACATTTTTGTTTTGACGATGTCACGCCAATTTTTTGCCGAAATAGTGTAGAAATCTGTAGGACCTCTATACTGTATGTATTGCCATCGAGATCTGGAGCTTGGGATATGCCGTCACTCTTCTTTTGTTCGACCCTTGGGTCTTTGTTGACGTTGTGAGAAGCATGTCGAGTCGATCTCTAGGTTGTAGATGTCACCATCAAGATCTGGAGATAGGAATATGCCATCGCTCCACTTTGATTTGACCCTTGGGTCCTTGTTGACGTTGTGTCTGTATCCTGCTGGCATGAGAAGCACGTCGAGCTGGAGTTAGGAATTTGCCGTCATTCCTTTTTGATTTGGCTCCTTGGAGCCTTTGTTGACGTTGCATCCTGAGAAGAATGTCGAGATGGTCTTTAGGTTGTATATGTACCATCAAGATTTGGAGTTAGGATTTTGCCATGGCTGTTTCCCCCAATCAGAGCAAAGCTCTGTTTTGAAATTCAAAATTCAAAAATTGAAGCAACGCTTCAGATCCAGCGCTAGGCGCGCTGCGCGCCACGTGTCAAACACGGATGTGCTAGCACCAGGTGCGCTGCGCTCTGAGCAGTGCACCATGTGTGCGCTAGCGCCAGGCGCGCTGCACGCCACGTGTCAAACACGGGTGCGCTAGCGCAGGCTACACTGCGCTCTGAGCAGCGCACCATGTGTCAAACACAGGTGCGCTAGCACAAAGTGCGCTGCGCTCTGAGCAGCGCACCACGTGCAAAGCACGGGTGCGCTAGCGATGGAATTAAAAATTCCCCACACATAGATCAAAAGATCTAATAAATAATGATAAATCATTAATCAGAATTAAAATTCTGTTATGGAAAGATTTTCCCTCAATCTTGTTAAAAACAAGAAGATTGCTTTCTGTAAAACAGAAGCTCTAGGATCAAAGATCCAACGGTAGGAAACATTCCTAAATCAATCAGAGAAAGATCTCTTTAACTGATTCAACAAATCAACTTGCCCTATATAAAGGCCCCAAGACTTCAAGTCTGATATAGAGAAACCCCCTCTAAACTTTGAGAAATTCAAAGAAAGAAGAGCAAGCTTTTGAAAGAAGATTATTTTTTCAAGGTAAAGATCATGAACGATGAACACAGAGATGAAATCATCTCATAAAAAGAAGAACTATCTTCTTAAAAGATCATAGATCTACAAAGACCAAGGTCTTTCATAAAAGAGATCAAAAGATCTCATCACATATTAAAGAAAAACATATTCTTCACCTAGATTATTGATCTATAAAGGCAAGCCCTTTCAAAAATAAGAACTGTTGTTCATGAATCTTGAGACAAAGTCTCTTCTAAAAGAACATAAATTTGTTCACAGATCATAAAATTGATCAAATGCGCTTTGCGCTATTGAAAGGCGCCTTGCGCTCTTAAACTGCGCTTCTGCGCTCCTTGGATCGGCACTCAGCGCCAAAATGCGCCACGTGTCAACCACGTATGTAACCTGACCTTTGCGCTTCTCGAATAGCGCACTGCGCTCATAGGCTGGCGCTCGGCGCCAAACGTGCCGCGTGTCATTCACATGTGCGCCTCTAAATTTCTAGCACAAAGCGCTCATAAACTAGCGTACTGCGCTCATCATCTGGCGCCTAGCGCAGGACATGATACGTGTCCCTTACATGCACGCCACGTGGCAGAAGCGCACTGCACTTTTTGATCAGTGCAAAGCGCCTAGCGCACCATAGGTTGCGCTGACAGAACACAAATTGTTCTTTAATGAGCCAGAGCTCTGCTGAATGCTTTGCATTCAATATAAGACAAAAGAAGAGATTTTTTGCTAAGATCTAATGCTCAGCATTATTAAAAGGGCCAAGCCTAAATAAAAGCTCAATAGCCAGAATAAAATGTTAAACATTTATTGGACTTAGCCCAATTTTGGCTATAAGTCCTCAATTTATATTTAATTGACCCCATCTGCTCATGAATATTTAACATATCTTAGTCCCAAATTGAACTACAGATCTTTCAACCAACTCATACCGGTTCGAGGGTAAATCTCTTTACTCCTCTGATATTTGTCGTTGTAATCCTTCAACGTCTTCAGAGAGGTGATGGGTCTCGACAAACATACATTTCATAGACTATGGCGTCTTTAAACCGGACTGTGGTGTCCTTAAACTCACGGACTACGATGTCCTTAACCTGGACTGTGGAGTCCTTAAACCCATGGACTCTGATGTCCTTAACCTTGGACTGTGGGGTCCTTAAGCTCATGGACTACGATGTCCTTAACCTGGACTGTGGGGTCCTTAAGCCCATGGACTATGATGTCCTTAACCTTGGACTGTGGGGTCCTTAAACTCATGGACTATGATGTCCTTAACCTTGGACCACCATGTCCTTAAACTGGCAATCGACCGCAATGTCCCTAAACTAAACAATAGAGTTCAAATGCTCTTTTGTTGGATCTAAATGATCCTGTTAAGTTGATCTTCGTCTAAAATTAGACTATCATGTCCTTAACAAACGTTGAGTCGATCTTAGTCTAAAATTAGACTAATGTATCCTTAACAAACGTTTAAGTTGATCTTAGTCTCAAATGAGACTAATGTATCCTTAAACCCAAACCAAAACCCAAATCTAAGAAAATACGGATTTGGACGAATCCACGCCCTACGGGCGACAGCATAAATTAGTCTCCGTATACAATCCACAGGCAACCACAAACAAAACAAACACCCACGACACGAAGTGACCATTTGGAGAAGGAGAAAGTTGTTACCGCGATGCGGTAGCGTAATTAACTGCAGGGGCTTGCGCCTGCAGGGAAGAGCGTCCCCACAATCAAAAACCCCTCAAACGAGGGGGAATCTGACGAAGTCTGCTACATCGGCCGCATCAGTTTAAACCTTCGATACATGGTGCCATAAATCAACTTGGTATTTTCGGAGAGGTGGACGGATAGCAACAAATAGCATCTGCCCCCAAATTCAGGCAAGACGGACCTACGCGGTCGCGTCTCTGTGTTTGGCCGTAAACGGATTCTGGCACGCCCGGTGGGACCTTTTCCTCTTTCCACTCCACACTTCGTGTGTCGCGTTCGCGAACGAATCGTGGTTTGATATGGTTGCCCTTGGGTTCGAGGTACTAAGATTTGGTGTCTTGCTGGGTGCAGAAAACAATGGCGTCTATTTACACGAAGTGTTCCAGCTGCAATTGCAACTCGCGTTCCGCCTCATCTGGAGGCATAACTTACGGGCCCCATGCGGCCTCCCTGTTCACAATGCCGATAGAGCAGGTGACGCAGGCTACCACCGGTTTGTTCTTCGGGGCCATGCTCCCACCAGTGAACATTAACATCCCGCTGCCGCAAGAAGTGCAAAAGAAGTCGGTCTTTGATCGGCTCACTACTACCACGGCCCCTCTCAACAGGTCGTCCGATGTCAAGCCAACAACATCAGTCTTCGATAGGCTGAGCCTGAACTCCGATGGGCCTGTCAAGAAGCCCACGATACCTGAAGCGGCCATCCCAAAGTGGATAGCCATTCCTGCTCTTGAGGTCACTAAAGAAGCTTCTCCCGTCAAGGGATTGGTCTTTACGAAGCTGGCCACTCCGGCTCCCATTCCTACTCAAAGGTCTGTCTTTGACAGATTGGATACTGCTGCTCAACGGACGTCGGTCTTTAAGAGGCTGGTACCAACGGCGCCTCACCAAGACAGGGGGCATAACGAAATCACTCCTAAAGCTGAAACAATCCCAACGGCTCGACACACTCGACGTCGCCACTGGCGCCGAGTAAAGAAAGCTGGAGGCAACTCCCCCTTTGGGCTAACTCCACCAGCCCCAACGGTGGAAGTCAATACTGCTGTTCCAACTGGGAACAGCTTTGAATTGCTGAACAAGGTGCGCAAGAACTCTCCTACCGCCGTACTGAAAAGATCTCCCCCGCCCATGGAGAATGTTACAGAAACGAAGCCGGAGCAGCCCCCTCAGCGGCTGTCCTCCAAAATTTATAAGGTCTGGCGACAGGTTCAGGACTCAGTAATTGATCAAGATTACTCTCGAATAACAAAAAAAGGTGAAGGTTCAGCTGGAAGAAAACCGTCCTGTCAAACTACGAAGGACGACAACTACCTGGGTGCCCGCTGCAACGGCCCCCTCAACATCAACTGCTCAGAAGAGAAGGAGGCCAGAGAAAGCCCCTGTGACTACGGCAGACCACAAAGACGCTGAGCCCAAACGCCCCAAGTCTAGGGGCATAATAGTGCATACTATTTATATGGCTTCCGAAAAATAGGAAAGCCGCGCTTCTACGGGTCACCGACCGCTCACCCGATCCGTGACAAAAGCCTAGGAGCAGCAACAGAAGCTTTAGGAAATGCTAACATAAATGGCCGTACTTACCGGGCCAAAAGAAAGCCCAGAGGCGTCATCAGAGCAGCGTCATGAACAAGAAACCGACGCTGACTTCCTCCACAGAGTCCTCGAAAAAAAGGACAAAGAAGCAGCAGAACAAGCAGCTAATATAAAACGAATGGCGCTTCTCTTCCAAGACATGGTCGGGATGATGTTACAGCCGGAACCTCCAGCTGAAAACCCCCCGATCATCAATGAAGACGACACAGGGGAGACATTGAACCTTCCTCCGGCTCTCTCAGCAGCTAAAGAAGAAACCATTTCCAAGGCCGCTTTGGATGACTACATTGCTCAGCAAATACGAGCTCACCAGGCGAATGAAGCGGCCAGCCAAGTCGTTAAAACTGGGCGACCATATCCAGGCTGGTATGACCAAATAAAGTACCCGCCGGGATATACGATCCCTAAATTTCATGTATACAAAGGGACGGGCAATCCCCATCAACATACCGCTCAGTTCAGGGCTCTTTGCGGCAATACTGGAGGTGATGATAAATTTCTACTTCGCCAGTTCGTCGGTAGCTTAGCAGAGACGGCTTTTGAATGGTACTCGGAGCTTCCCGACGACTCCGTCAAAATGTTTACAGAAATGGAGTTGCTATTCACTCAGTGGTTCGCAAGCGCCAGCGAACGCACCCCAATAACGGCATTGATCAATGCCAGGGTGAAACCTGGAGAAACATGGGTCCACTACGCCATACGATAGCGGAATCTATGGTCGAAATGTGAGCAGCGCATCGAAGAAGCGCCTGCGGTAGGCATGTACGTGGGTACTTTTGACCCTCAAGCAACTATTTCCCAATTCATGACGTTCTACAAGCCGACCACGTTCCAGGCCTTGATCGACAAACTGGCCCAAATGGACCAGATGGGTCATAGACCGTCTCCTCCAAAGCCGGACTCTCGAAATGAAAAAGGGAAAGGAAAAGCAACTTTCGTCGCCAATACTCAACAACAGCCGAGCAACTTAAAGTCGGTTGTTTGCCAAAACAATATGTGTCCATGCCCATCCCTCGAGGAGAGACTAGGACGTCCTTACTCGTTTCCCCAAGATAAAACGAGGAGGCTGTTCAAGCTGGCAGTGCGAAACAGGCTCATAAATTTACCGGATCCAAAACGTCCGTCGCAGCCAGGTGATGCCAACAATCCTAATTACTGCCCTTACCACCAAGCAGCAAGCTATCCAATCGAAGATTGCTTCGTCTTCAAAAACTGGATTGAGGACCAATACCAACATGGCAAGTTCACATTATCCGAAAACTGGAAGGTGAACCCGCCACAACCTCACGCCCCCGAAAAAGTGGACGTGCCGGGGGCATCGTGCTCATTCATAAGGGAAACCCCATGGGAAGTTGTTCTTTCGGCAAAGACGAAAAGAATGCCGAAGGATCTCCAAACGTGCCCGGCAATCAGGTGGAAAAATCTACTGGAACCCGAGATCATCGAGGGAATGCTGAAACCGTGCCCAACTACAAAAATTGGTGGTGATAGTCAAAGCGCTCACACCCAGCCGTCAAAGTCTTTGAAGAAGAAGAAGAAGACCTAAAAGCCCGTGAAGCTTGATAACAAGCGCACAGACCTGCAAAAACAGATTGACGCTCTGGAAGAATATAACCAGAAGGCGCGGACCCCGGTCATACTCTAAGAATTTCTCAACAATATCCTTGAGAACGGAGATAACGACAATAACGACAGGGATGACTCATCAAAAGAATCTGAGGACTATGTGGCAAGTTGCCACATGATCTCTCATTCGGCATTAACTAATGAAGGAACGCATTCGGCGATAGAAGACAGCATAAAAGCGCTGGGGGCAGGATCGAAGCCAAAACCCTTGGAACCGTCTGACGAGATGATCGACTTGCTACTGAACGAAGCCCGTCAGAAAAGCAAAGCCAATCGAAAGTGTGAACTGGCTATATTCGAAAAAGCCAAATGCCGATGATTAGAGGAAAAGGTCGAGACACCCCAACTAGAGCAAAGCATCCCTATCGCCAGCGAAAGCTAGCTTAAAGTAAGGAAACGATTCGCTAGGGCCCTGGCAATAGGAATGGAGTTGCCCTCTTTCAAAGGAAATTCTCCTGGCAGTATACATCTTGATGAAGCGGACATACATCCTAACTTCTGTCTATACTATCAGAGGATTGCACACCCTACCGAAGAGTGCATAGCCTTCAAAAACTGGTGGCAGGGATATGTTGCCTATCGACGACACGTTCAACGAGTGAAGCGCAAGGCTCGTCAGGAACAGAAAAGCACGTCAGATGAGCGCGAAAGAGATGCTGGCAACTGTCACATAGCCAACTCCAAGGGATCGCAAGTTGTCACCTTTGGAAGCGACTCTGACGAAGATATTGCCCCCAGCCCTCTCTTTAAGGAATCCACCTCTGACACAAAACATGCGAAAATTTGCGGCGAAGTACGTTGACCGAAACGTCGTTAAACTACTAACAACCCGTGGCATCCTCAGGCTGACGCCGTGTAAAAAAATGGTACGTCCATAAGCGAAAAGGGCATGGATGAAAACCCGAGAGGGCTCTGTGAGTAAAAACAGCAGGGCTACCGGTGAGTTTTGTGAAAACCCGAAAGCGCGCAATCTCGTTAAAAGACACTTGCAAGGTCCTCTCGACCTTGTGAGGAGAAAACCACCTGTGTGAGATCTTTACGACTTACAAGGAAGCAACACAATTAGGGATCCCCATGATTCCTAAGGAGAAATTACACTTACGAGATCCTCACGACTCGTAAGGAGAACCCTCTTATGGGACCCTCACGGCTCATAAGATTCAAAAGTCTTAAACTACAGGGATCTGAACCTGTTCTTAAGCGGCCACCACAACCTCCAATTTTACCTACAAGCGGCTCAATGCCGACCCTTGTATACAATCCACGGGCGCGAATAAACATTTCCCTAAAAAAGTCCCATCCGTGACTAGGGATATGTCTACACGGTGAACAACCCTTGTAAGTCCTCTCGACTTATAAGGAGAAAGCACACTTGTAAGATCCTTATGACTTTTAAGAGACCATACACTTAGGAATCCTCACGATCCCTAAGGAGAAAACGCACCTACGAGATCCTCACGACTCGTAGGGAGAAATACCTTTATGAGACCCTTACGGCTCATGAAGTCAAAAGCCTTAGTCGACAGGATCGTAACTCTGTTCGCTAAGCCACCTTTGTTCGACATCGACGAAGGAAAATGATGATTCGCTCCTGGCAATATCCTAGTTGTAGCGGTGCTGATGCCGAAATCGGTGTCTAATTCCAAACTTGTAATAAGAAGCTAGCGAGCCACACATGCATACGAAATAGCCGAAATGATGGGGCAGCTTGCAACAAAATCAGCAGGTAAAAATGTATGCATGCAAAATAGCCGAAATGATTGGGCAACTCGAAATAAAAAGCAGCGAGTAAAAATAAAATAAATAGCCGAAATGATTGGGCACCACGAAAAATAGCCGAAATGATTGGGCAATCGCGACCTTTGTGATATAAAAGCTGAAATGATAGAGCATCGCGGAAAGAAATAAAAAAATGAAATTTATGCCCTACAGGTGATATCATATCAATCCCTGTATACAATCCAGGGGCGGAAACAAGGAAGGAATCACATCTTTCTTCCCCAGGCTTCATCAGAAAACGAAGCCAATTCTCGACGGTGCAGGGATAGCCTAGAGATCATCAACAGCATTCCTCCCCATTCTAGCAGGATTCAAACGCTGTAATCAACCCTGGAGCTACGGCAAAGTCCCTACTCCAAATCTCGATGGTTCCCAGACAACCTAGAGACCACCTTGACATTCGTCTCGTTACAGCAGACACAACGCCAGCAAAGCGGAGTGATGGCAAAATCCTAGTTCCACCTCAGCATTCGTTTCATTACACCACACGCAATGTCAACAGCGGCGTTCCTTCGCAGTCTAGCAGGATGCAGATGCAACGTCAACGAAAGACCTCACGGTCAAAACAACGGAGCCATGGCAAAGTACCTAGTTCCAAGTCTCGACGGCCACATCTACAGCCTGGAGACCCACAACAGTGTTCCTCCTTATTCCAGCAGGACTCAGACGCAATATCACCAAACGGAGCCACGGCAAAATCCCTAGTTCCAAGCCTCGACGGTTCACCAACAACCAAGAGACAACCGCGACATTCGTCTCGATACAGAAGATGCAATGCCAGCAAACGAAGCAAAGGCCAAATTCCTAGCTTCAGGGTCTTGACGGCAGCTCATATAAAACCCGAAAGACCATCGAAGATCATCTCACATTAGCGCGGAGTGGTCACCACCTCGACGTTCGCCTCGATACAGCAGACGATATGTCACTATAGCGTCCTTCCTCCAACAGGATTCGGACACGCCAAAGCAAACGAAGCAAAGGCCAAATTCCTAGCTTCAGGATCTTGACGGCAACTCATATAAAACCTGAAAGACTATCGGAGATCATCCCACACTAGCGCGGAATGGTCACCACCTCGACCTTCGTCTCGATACAGTAGATGTGATGTCAACCCAGCGTTCTTCCTCCAAAAAGATGTAGACGCGACACCAACAACGGAGCCACGACAAAATCCCTAGTTCCAAAGCTCGATGGTTCACCAACAATCTAGAGACAACCACGACATTCGTCTCGATACAGCAGACGCAATGCCAGCAAACGAAGCAAAGGCCAAATTCCTAGCTTCAGTGTCTTGACGGTAACTCATATAAAACCTGAAAGACTACCGGAGATCATCCCACATGGAGTGGTCACCACCTCGACGTTCGTCTCGATACAGCAGACGAGATGTCACCACAGCAATCTTCCTCCAGCAGGATTCAGACGCGACAATCAAACAACGGAGCCATGACAAAGTCCCTAGTTCCAAGCCTCGACGGTTCACACGCAACCTAGAGACAACCGCGACATTCATCTCGATACAGCAGATGCAATGCCAGCAAACGAAGCAAAGGCTAAATTCCTAGCTTCAGGGTCTTGACGGCAACTCAAATAAAACCTGAAAGACTATCGGAGATCATCCCACACCAGTGCGGAGTGGTTATGACTCATCGGGGCTCCCCAAAATGAGCCTAACCTCAAGTAAAAAGCGGCATGGCAAAATTCCTAATGCTTGCTCTTCCGACGGTCAAACTGCCTAGGAGGATTGCTTGAAGACGTCTTGTCCAGCCCCCGAAGGGATCAGAGACACGACAATCGCAGGGCTACTCGAACAGCAAGATTGCCTATCGAGGAATATATCAGCCAACGCGACGGTACGACGGACAAAACCCTAGTACCACAAACCCTAACAGACCTCTGTCATAAAGAGCAGAGGTTAACTGTGACGTTAGGACATTCTTGCGAGAACTTCTCGAATTGTCTCGACTCGTGAGGAAATTAGTGTCTTTGCGAGAACTTCTCGAATTGTCTCGACTCATAAGGAAAAGCCTTAGGCAGCAGGGATTAAAAAACATGTTTCCTAAGCACTGGGGCCCGGCAAGTCGGTCCAAAATGGACCCTTGCATACTATTCACGGGCCACACTCTCCAAAGTCGAATCTCGACAAGGAGGGAAACAACTACTTACGAGTCCTCTCGACTTGTAAGAAGGAAAATTCTCTTGTGAGATCCTTACGACTTATAAGAGAAAAATACACTTAGGAATCCTCATGATTCCTAAGGAGAAAATACACTTACGAGATCCTCTTGACTCGTAGGGAGAAAAATCTTTATGAGACCCTCACGGCTCATAAAGTTGAAAACTCTTAGGTAGCAGATCTGAACTTGCTTCCTAAGCCATCACTACCCCTCAAAGAAGCCGAAACACGATGCTCACCCTATCATCTGCCGGCTATGTTTGCTAAGGTGACATGCTGATAACAAAAGAAAGAAGACAGCAGAGAGACGACACAAGACATTGCGAAAGAAATATATCTTTTATTCATGAATTCAATTGGGTACAAAATACATCATATGAAAGAATAAAAGAATGAATACATTTTATTCAAAGTTACAAATGGTACAAAAAACAATTATTGAAAGGGAAGCGCTTTCAATAGTCCGATCAGCCGCTCACGCACTCCCCTCAGTCCCTTTTCTTGATCAGCTGCCATGGCCAACTCTGCTTCGACTCGGGCTCATTGCTGCAAGTAGGACGAAAGTCATTCTTCGACGGCCCGCTGAGCTGCCTCACGATTTTGTTTATCCCGCTCGACGACGTCGAGCTGCTGCCTCAGTGTTAACCCGTCAGAGATGCATCACAGAAGGCCTTCAAAGATAACTTTCAACTGTGCAGCATTTGTATCAACCTGAGCATGCAGTCGGGCAGATTCGCTCGAAGTCTCTCCGCACTCCTTACATTTTAAAGCCGCCTCTTGTTCAAGATGACGGAAGTAGGGAGTGCTCTGCACAACCCACGCAGCCCGCTGGACGTTCACAGCCAGGACCCCTGGAGCAGGACGTCCAACCTCGAGCTCATGTAGGCAAGCTTCAATTTTCCTGCAGTGATTAACCCAAGACTCAACGACGCCCTCACTATAAAAATTCACGAGCGTCGCTAGCATAGGGTTAACCTCCGTGGAAAAATCCGCAGCAGATGTAGGAGTCTCCACGTCAAGCTCCTCAATATAGTCGCTCAACATGCGCAGATTATTTGCGGCACCTTTCGAGAATGCACGTCGAGAAAAAGGGCCGGCTGGCATTATGGTGTGAGACTCGAACGGGGCTGGAGTCGATGTGATCGCTACAAAACAAATCACAATCAGATGTCGGCTCAAGAAATAAAGAAAATACACGAACAATAGAGTCTACTATACCGGCTGCAACAGGGGGCAGAGCTGGGAGTACTGGTGGTGCAACGATAGTCTCGTCACCTCCTTCAATTTGTAAGGCTACAAGAAATACAAAGAATAATTAGCAATAATGTGACTGCCCGTTAAAGAAGGACGTCGTTTAGAAAAGATACTCACCGACACCAGCAGGCGGACTAATCTTTGACTGGAAAGAGAAGTGTGGGTGCAACACCTGATACAGGTGATCAAAAAGAACTCCTGCAAGAACGCAGTAATGCAATGTCAGTATATAAATTATACAGCCTAGAAATAAAACTGATGGATCACAAATCCACACCTTCCAACATCCGAGATTGTATGAGAGAAGGTAGAGGAGGGGTCACCGTCAAAGCGGTAGCTGATGGCGCTGCCTCGGGAAGCGCAACCTCAACGCTCGCCACGCATGCATTAGAAACGAGATAAATACGGTCAGGAAAGATTGAAAAGGATTGCAGAATAAAAAGAAAAGCAATGACCCAAAATCTACCTGGTGAGTCGACGGTCGGAACCGCGACGAGGGCGTCACTTGACACGGTAACTGCTTCACCCTCCTCCATCGGAATAGTTTTGCCACCCGTGGCTTCATCCCCTGACTCCATGAGAATCGTCGTGATACTCGCAGCGCCCGGCAGCGACAGGGAGCCACAAGGGGAAAGAGCGACGATCGGGGCAGTGCCCGACTCTTGTGAAAGAGTGACTACCTCAGGCTCGGCGGCTGTAGCCATTTCACCCATCGCCACCTCGAGCTCGGCAATTATAGCCATCTCATCCGCTGCTACCTCGAGCTCGACAATGGTAGCCATCTCACCTACTGCCATCTCGGGCTCGGCGATCGTGACTGTCTCGCCCACCGCTACCTCGAGCTCGGCAATTGTAGCCATCTCGCCTACCGCTGCCTCGGGTTCGGCGATCATGGCTACCTCCTCTACCGCTACCCCAGGCTCAGCGGTCGCCGCCACTTCTTCGGTAAGACTCGGCCCTGCAAGATAAGATATATGAGAACTGAAAGTTAAAACTTTGACAACAGAACCCAATGTCACATTACCTTGAGTTGGTCTTCCGATTAATTCCCGAGCCGCACGTGCTGCCCGTCTGTAGGAAGTGTATAAGGCAGCCGGAGATTCCTCTGAAGGAGTAGGGGCAGGGGTAGCGGTGCTCGAACCCGCACTCGCGGCCATGGTGGCACTACGCTCCCTTGCCGCGCGCATTCTGCGCTTCCTTTCCGCTCGGGCCGTTAGAGCGGATCTTCTAGAAGCCTCCATCAATAGGACGCCATCGTCCACGCCAAGGGTTACCTCTGGAGCTGTCGAGACATCCGTCATCGGTCGTTTGAGTAAGGCCTCTTTCGGCAGTGCCGAGGAGGCCGGGACTTCGATGACTGGCCCGGGAAGAATCTCCGCATTACTTTGCGGGATTGGCATTGTAGTCCCTGTGACAAGATAAAGAAGGGGTTAGATTTTCCATAAGAGAGGAAAATGAAGATGCAATGAGCCGAGACATACCAATGCCCAGCAAAGCGCGATTCCTCTCTTCCTGCTCGAAGGTCCTGAGGGAAGCCGCCAGAGCCTCTTCAGTGGTAAAGCCTGTTACAGAAGGAAAAATGTCAGTCAAGACATGATAATAAAAATAAAAATATAATGCAATAACAAATTTATGGCTTATACTCACTTTATTGCAAGAGGATGGTCATTTCCGCTTTGTGGCTTGCGGATCGCACAGAAGCTGCAATGGCGGCCTCGAGATCAATATCTGCCGGCGCTATGAAGAGACCCTCATTGGTCCCATACTCGCTCAGGCCCTCGTTATAAGGAACATGAGGTTCCAGCCCGAGTACAGCGTCTAGAGAGAGGACCGACTTCTTCTTCCTCTTCTGCGAGCGAGCTCCAGTCGCAGCCAGCATAAGCTTACGCTTGGTGGGCACTTTGGGGCGACGAGTCCCGATATCTGAGCCCATGCCAGATTCAGGGGAAGCTACATTTACCATCTCCATGGGAGCACGGGGCACCGGTAGTACATCCGCCGTCTCCACGGGAGCACGGGGCACCGGTAGCTCAGGCCTGTCGTCGGGGACTTCAATCACAGCAGCTTCTCTTAGCGGAGGAAGGACAATGGTCCGTCGCTTCAAGGGGAGGTGTCACGACCCGAAAGTACGGAACGTGACTAGCACTTAGATTACGAGACGTCTAAAGGCGTACCGTAACCTAAGTCAGCCAAAACCCAGAAAATCTAAACCAAAATCAAAAGAGAGTGAAGGAAAACCTAAAATGAAAACGTTTTTTTTTTTAAATCAATTGAGTTGCAAAGAATCCCTTTTTAAAACATCAAAAATTTCTGAAAATTTCGGCAGAGTCTCCGCTGTATTTTCTATCCCCAAAAATGGGTACAACAAGATAATACATATGAAATCATAAAAATGGCATCCCCAAGCGGGAGCTAGCTCTTCGCCCAAGGCGGATCACAACCACATGCAATATATATAAGCAATACTAAGAAAAGAGCAGAAGAAACCCAAAATATCAGAAAACGCAATGCCGGCTCAAGTGAGCTCGACCCAAAAGAAACCACAAATATACATATCTCTCATTCTCATCACTAGGTCGCATATACAATACAAGTGGTAGATGGAGAATACTAGATACAATGATAAAGCAAAAAGGAATAAAGTATACTCGCAACCCACCTACGGGCGATGTCGCGAGTCTGAGCAAAAGAAACTGATGACAAGATAGCCCGCCGCTACGAGACTGACGGGTCCGACCTGCAAGACACTGTGGCACAACGGGGGTGAGTTGCCAGCTCGTGAGTAAATATAACATCTACTAAGGCAATCGTAAGAATGCACGCAATGCGGAACAACATGTATGTCCATATGTGATATAATAACTCTAGTATGCATGCACATGTATGCAATATCTTTTCTAACTCTTTAAGTGTTTTAAATGTTAATGTTACTGCATTCTTAACTTTTAGAAAATGAATGTCTGCATAATAGCTAAATATCATCAAGAAATCCTCTGAAAACCCGTGTCAAGCATCGACACCAAATAGGAATCACATCTGTCTCAATATCGGTCTCCGTCAGTCCGGATCGGCCCATATCATAAATCTCACGACAACGGTCGGTATCCTCCGGATATCCGCCGCGCCAGACATCACCGGTAGGTAGTCTTCCCCTGCCAGGCTCATCGTCTACAACTCGATCTTCTTGCCCCGGGGTACCATACCGGGCCCACCATGTACCCGAGACGGTTCATCCACTCCTCGAATCGGGTCTCGAAATCCAACAGAAAACATGAAAACTCATGGTGGACGACACATACATCACGAGAAAACCGCAACTTTGTTTTGAAAATGATAAATATAAGGTTTTGTTAAATTCTTGCGGTTTTCCCCAAAAATCCAGAAATCGCAGCAAACTGAAATCCTCAAGAAATCATAATGTCCACATGTTATATATGATAAGTGTCTATGGTATCAATGTATATGATGTGAGAGTTTGGCTAGAAATCTATGTAAATATGATAGTAATGTGAGGTATATGCGTGCGATACAATCTCAAATATCATGCATGAATGCAATGGCGTTACTAAGCTAAACAGGTTTTTATAGTGTACGTGGCATGGCAAATACCAAAGGCGTGTGTGTCACATGAATAGTGCGCGTGCAATAGATTCCAATGGTAAGGTGTTCGTGTCCTACGAAATGATATCGCATATGTATATATGAATGTCATATTAATGTCCATGCAATCTAGTATAGGGTTAGCTGTAAGGGTATGCAATGTACATAAACGGATAAGCTAGCTAACAATATAATTATTGCATAAAGTAGAGTAATCCTAACTAGGGAGGAGGGGCGCCTCGCGCCATCCAAACGACTCCCCCATAGATGAATATATCTACTCACCAGAAATCCCCGCTAATCTGATCCGGCCACCGCTTTGCCTTTACGCGCCGTGTCCGATGTTTCTCCGACCGATCCTATGTTTGCACAATACCAAGTATAAGATTACATAACCTAAAACGATGCAAGTCACATTATACAAATATCGACGCTCACAAATTTATCATAGCATGCACTCGGTACGCGGAAAAACGCACGAAAATCGCAATCCTTTAACAAAAATCGTCATTTCGGGGCAATTGTCAAAACTAAAACCCGACTAAATAAAACTCCGCATTCACACACCCTAATAGTCGTATAAGATGCTAATTATATCGCCTAAATAACACAATTAGATCACCTTCTAAAATTTTAGAAAAACTAGTAAGCAATTAGCATCCCGATTCAACGCAAATATCGCAATTTATCGATCTAGCGAGCGCCACATCGCACAATTTCCCCACCCTAACTAATTAGACAACCAAACCCTAACTTAACTCCATCATCCATGCTACAAACCCTAATTTGAAATTAAATCCCACTCTTGATTTTTCATGAACAAGTAATTGCAACTACAATAATACTTCAAAATTCAATTTTTTAGCACATTCAATCCACAATTTAACAACTAGTTTAGAAATTTCACCTCACAAGTTGAATCCTAACATGCTCAAGTCACCAAAGAAGCCTCCTTTCTCCAAGTTTTGAACTAATTTGGCTTGAGGAGAGAGTGGATTAGGGTTTTGTTTTGAATTGGAGAAGTAATTTGTGAATTTTTGATGAATTTTGGCATGAAAATGAAGCAAGAAGGAAGTGAGAAAAATGGGGGTTGCTGCAGTTTGGAGCTCGACCAGCAGGTGGAGGAAAGAGTTTGGGAAATTTAGAGAAGATTCTAGGTCCAAAACACCCCCATGTTATCATTTAATGCATTTCTTTTCAACATTTTACAAAAAAACCCTTATTTTACCTCATTTTCTCATTAAATTTCCAACCCAAAAACTAAAAATGTGAAAGTCATGACACAATTTTATTAACACCATATTTTAGCTTATAAAGACTCCTAATTAAGAAATTTACCTAATTAAATTTGTATTTATCCCTAATTAAATGTATTTAAAAAGGCTTAAAATAATAAAAAAATAATTAATTACGAATTTTTTTTTATTTAACTAGAAAATTATAAATGACATTTTAGTGACAAAATTATAGTAATATCTTATTTAAATTTTGTATAATTAGGTCTATAATGAAAAATATCAATTTTGACTTTTTACGGAAAAAGCCGAAAAATTAGCCGTTTGCCGAAAAACTGCCAAAACGATTTTCGAAGGGTTACAATCTTCCCCCCTTAAAGAAATTCGGTCCCCGAATTAGAATTTAACTACGCGTACCTTCAAAAAGATGGGGATATCTCTTCCTCATCTCGACCTCGGTCTCCCAGGTGACCTCCTCGCTGTTCGGGCCACGCCAAAGGACTTTGACAGACGGTATGACCTTCGACCTCAATTTCTTCACCTGCCGATCCAAGATGACAACCGGCTGCTCGGTGAAAGAAAGGTCACTCTCTAACTGGATCGTCTGGTGTTGAATCACCTGGGAAGGATCATGAAGGTACTTGCGGAGCATCGAGACATGGAATACGGGGTGAACATCGGGGAAGCTGGGCGGAAGAGCTAACTGATAAGCGACTGGACCAACACGCTCTAGGATCTCGAAAGGACCAACATATCTAGGACTCAGTTTCCCTTTCCGCCCAAATCTCATCACACCCTTCATCGGAGAGACCTTCAGGAAAACATGATCGCCAACAGCGAACTCGAGTCGGCGACGGCGCCTGTCAGCATATGATTTCTGCCTGCTCTGTGCCGCTCTCATCCTGTCCCGAATCAGCTGTATCTTCTCGGTCGTCTCCTGTACGATCTGCGGCCCCAAAATACTGCTCTCCCTGAGCTCTGTCCAACATACCGGCGATCGACATCTCCTCCCATATAAAGCCTCGAAAGGTGCCATCTGAATCGTCTCCTGGAAGCTATTATTGTAGGAAAACTCGATCAAAGGCAAATGACGATCCCAGCTACCACCGAAATCTAAAACACAAGCTCTGAGCATGTCCTCAAGAGTCTGAATCGTACGCTCCGACTGACCGTCAGTCTGAGGATGAAAGGCTGTGCTAAAACTCAATCGGGTGCCCAAAGCTTCCTGTAGTTTCTGCCACAATCGGCTGGTAAACTGGGTGCCACGGTCGGACACGATGCAAGTCGGAACACCATGCAGTCGCACTATCTCATCAATATAAACCTGGGCGTACTGAGAAAATCCAAAAGTGGTCTTTACTGGCAGAAAGTGAGCCGCTTTCGTCAGTCGATCCACAATCACCCAAATAGAGTCATACCCTCGACTGGTCCTGGGTAGACCCACAACGAAGTCCATGGAGACCTGCTCCCACTTCCACTCAGGGATGGGCAAAGGCTGTAACTCGCCGGCTGGCCTCTGGTGCTCGGCCTTGACTTGCTGACAAGTCAGGCATCTCGACACAAAGTCTGTAATATCCTTCTTCATCCCGTCCCACCAATAAACCTCTCTCAAATCACAGTACATCTTGGTGGAACCTGGATGCATACTGTATACTGATCTATGTACCTCCTCGAGAATATCACGCCTCAGTCCCTCTGAATCTGGCACGCACAGTCGAGTCCCAAATCGAAGTATCCCCTGATCATCAAGCACGAACTCAGAAACTCTGCCCTGCCGAATCTGCTCAATAATCTCTAATGTACGGGCATCGCCGGACTGTGCCTCGTGGATACGGTCATGTAACTGTGGGCGTGCTCTGAAATGGGCCAGCTGTCCCCCTGTAGGAGTAAACTCGAACTGCACTCGGCTATCACATAAAACCTGCCAATCCGCCGTCGACTGCATCTGTACTGCACTCAAACAAGATAAACTACCTCCGGGCCTCCTACTCAAAGCATCTGCCACCACATTCGCCTTGCCCGGATGGTATAAAATCTCGCAGTCATAATCCTTCACCAACTCCATCCAACGGCGCTGTCTCAGGTTCAGGTCTCGCTGCTGGAAGATATACTTCAAACTCTTGTGGTCAGTGAATATCTGGCACGACTCACCGTATAGGTAATGTCTCCAGATCTTGAGTGCAAACACCACTGCAGCCATCTCTAAATCATGGGTGGGGTAGTTCTGCTCGTGTTTCCTCAGCTGCCGAGAAGCATACGCGATAACTCTGTCGTGCTGCATCAACACACAGCCCAGCCCCACTCTAGAAGCATCACAATATACCACGAACCCGCCTGATCCTGAAGGCAATGCTAACA
The DNA here is from genome assembly GCA_030015575.1 of Agapanthus africanus. Lineage (NCBI taxonomy): Eukaryota > Viridiplantae > Streptophyta > Magnoliopsida > Asparagales > Amaryllidaceae > Agapanthus > Agapanthus africanus. The sequence goes on from CM057338.1 coordinate 366,464,744, forward strand.
CTGGAGCAGTAGTCAGACGAGTCTTCAACTGCTGAAAGCTATCCTCACATGCCTGTGTCCAATCAAAAGGAACCCCCTTCCGGGTCAACCCGGTCAACGGTGCAGCAATGCGGGAGAAATCCTGGACGAAACGTCGATAATAGCCGGCCAGACCTAGAAAGCTGCGAACCTCTGTGACTGATACCGGTCTAGGCCAACGCTGAACTGCCTCGATCTTCTTCGGGTCCACGCAAATACCATCTCTCGTCACCACATGACCCAAGAAGTCGACACTGTCTAACCAGAATGCGCACTTGGAGAATTTAGCGAACAGCTGATGCTCCCTCAAAGTCTGCAATGTGATACGTAAGTGCTGCTCATGCTCCTCCCGGCTCCGAGAATAAACCAAGATGTCGTCAATGAACACAATAATGAACTGATCGAGATACGGCCTGAATACGTGGTTCATCAAATCCATAAAAGCTGCCGGGGCATTGGTGAGCCCGAACGACATCACCAAGAACTCGTAATGACCATAACGAGTACGGAAGGCAGTCTTCGGAATATCCTCCTTCCGAACCCGCAACTGGTGATAACCTGATCGTAAATCAACCTTCGAGAAAAACCCTGCACCCTGGAGCTGATCAAATAAGTCATCAATGCGGGGTAGGGGATACCTGTTCCGCACAGTAACTCGGTTCAACTGACGATAATCAATGCATAAGCGCATACTTCCGTCCTTCTTCTTAACAAACAGGACGGGAGCACCCCAAGGTGACACACTCGGTCGGATAAGCCCTTTGTCCAGCAAGTCCTGTAACTGATCCTTTAGCTCTCTCAGCTCCGCCGGGGCCATCCGATAAGGCGGTATAGAGATAGGCCCCGTGCCGGGGATCAAGTCAATACAGAACTCAATCTCGCGCTCTGGTGGCAGACCAGGCAGCTCGTCAGGGAATACATCAGGAAACTCTCTCACAACAGGGACCTGGTCCAACGGAACCTCTGTGGAGCTAGTATCACAAACATAGGCTAAGAATCCCTGACACCCTTTCCTTAAGAGCTGACCAGCGCGAAGAGAAGAAATCAAGCTGGGAAGGGTAGCGCTACGATCTCCTTGAATAATAAGAACCGGCTCACCAGGAAAACTGAATCTGACTGCTTTTTCACGGCAGTCCACGGATGCATAACAGGTGGCTAGCCAGTCCATACCAAGAAGAACGTCAAAGTCTAGCATATCGAGGAGAATCAAATCTACTGAAGAATCTCTCTCCCCGATACGAACGGAACAAGATCGGTATACAAAACGGGCAACAAAAGACTCGCCTACCGGGGTAATAACGACAAGCGGCTGATCTAACGGACAAGACTCTCGGCCCAACCTCGGTGCAAAATACGTGGAAACATAGGAATGTGTGGAGCCTGGATCAAATAATACCCGTGCATTAAAAGAACATACTGGCAGAGTACCTGTCACGACGGCATTGGATGCCTGTGCATCCTGAGGAGTCAACGCGAACACTCGGGCCTGTCCACCACTAATAGCTGGCTGTCCTCTGCCTCTACCTCGGCCTCTGCCTCTGCCTCTGTCGCCTCGTCCTCTCTGAACCGGACCGCCACGCCCACGGCCTCTAGAAGCATCTGGCTGGCGTGAAGCATCATCAGAAGGAGGAAGTAAAGCTCTCTGCGAAGGTGGTGAAGGTGGTAAAGTCACATGCGGGACTGTCGCCGCGCCCGGACGTCCCATGGTACAGTCTCTGACACGGTGATACTGACTCCCACACCGAAAACATCCTGGAGACGACTGCTGGGTCTGTGGATATGAACCAAATAACTGACCTCGTCTCAATCCTCTGCCTCCGCCATCTCCCGGAAATAATCTATCACGATGTCTGCCCATCTGCCGCTGAGCTGGCGTATCAGTACGGATCCACTTCGGCCCAGAAGCGACCGGAGTCTCAGAAATACACTCCTCCAAAAGTAAGGCTGCGTCCATCGCGGCTGCGTATGTATCAAAGTGCTGGGTGCCGATGGCAAGGAATAGCTGTGTATCAAGCCCTCGTACAAACCTTTTTATCCTCTTCGCTTCTGTGTCGACTAGGTGCGGAGCATATCGAGACAACTGGGTAAACTGTATATCATACTCCGACACTGTCATCCCCGGAGTTTTGCGCAAAGACTCAAAACTACGGGCTCGAGCATCTCGAACACTCTCCGGAAGAAAACGGGCAAGAAATGCAGCTGTAAACTCATCCCAGGTCATAGAAGGCAGACCTGCAGCTTGGCCTCTCTCTACTGAGTCGTACCATGTCTGGGCAAGTCCCTCCAGACGAAAACTCGCAAACTCCACCAATCTATCATCAGAACACCTCAACGAACGGCCAATCCGAGCCATCCTATCCAGAAATGCCTGTGGGTCCTCTGTCGCATCTGTACCGGTAAAAGCTGGAGGTCTCAATCTCATGAACTCCTGTAGTGAAACAGGGATAGTCTCCGTAGTAGCAGAAGGAGTGACCATCTGTGCAGTAGGTACGATCGTGGTCTGTGCGGTGGAAGGAACGTCCTCGGATCTCTGTGCCCGGCTGGACTCAACTAAAGATCCCATCATCTGCCGCAACTCTTGCATGCCGGCCTCTAATCTGGCAATACGGTCTGGATAAGGCGGATCAGTAGGACCCTGAGGGGTAGGAGTATCCTCCCGCTCGATCCTCGCCTCAGACGGGCCCGCCCGAATCTCATCCCTAGCGGCAGCCCGCTGACCTCTCGTAGTCTTTGGCGGCATCGAAGCTGGAATAAGAAATAGAACTGATAAGGACATTGCAATTGAATCAAGGAATGCAAGGAATCAAGAAAGGAAATACAAGCAATTATGTCCTAAGGTTACTTAGGCGGAGTACCGTATCGTAAGTATGCCGCGGATCATACCCATGCTACGCCACTCTGCTTAAGTCACCTACTCCATCTACCAAGGTCGTCCTACACTCAGAAAGGTAAAACCTACGCTCTGATACCAACTTTGTCACGACCCGAAAGTACGGAACGTGACTGGCACTTAGATTACGAGACGTCTAAAGGCGTACCGTAACCTAAGTCAGCCAAAACCCAGAAAATCTAAACCAAAATCAAAAGAGAGTGAAGGAAAACCTAAAATGAAAACGTTTTTTTTTTTTAAATCAATTGAGTTGCAAAGAATCCCTTTTTAAAACATCAAAAATTTCTGAAAATTTCGGCAGAGTCTCCGCTGTATTTTCTATCCCCAAAAATGGGTACAACAAGATAATACATATGAAATCATAAAAATGGCATCCCCAAGCGGGAGCTAGCTCTTCGCCCAAGGCGGATCACAACCACATGCAATATATATAAGCAATACTAAGAAAAGAGCAGAAGAAACCCAAAATATCAGAAAACGCAATGCCGGCTCAAGTGAGCTCGACCCAAAAGAAACCACAAATATACATATCTCTCATTCTCATCACTAGGTCGCATATACAATACAAGTGGTAGATGGAGAATACTAGATACAATGATAAAGCAAAAAGGAATAAAGTATACTCGCAACCCACCTACGGGCGATGTCGCGAGTCTGAGCAAAAGAAACTGATGACAAGATAGCCCGCCGCTACGAGACTGACGGGTCCGACCTGCAAGACACTGTGGCACAACGGGGGTGAGTTGCCAGCTCGTGAGTAAATATAACATCTACTAAGGCAATCGTAAGAATGAACGCAATGCGGAACAACATGTATGTCCATATGTGATATAATAACTCTAGTATGCATGCACATGTATGCAATATCTTTTCTAACTCTTTAAGTGTTTTAAATGTTAATGTTACTGCATTCTTAACTTTTAGAAAATGAATGTCTGCATAATAGCTAAATATCATCAAGAAATCCTCTGAAAACCCGTGTCAAGCATCGACACCAAATAGGAATCACATCTGTCTCAATATCGGTCTCCGTCAGTCCGGATCGGCCCATATCATAAATCTCACGACAACGGTCGGTATCCTCCGGATATCCGCCGCGCCAAACATCACCGGTAGGTAGTCTTCCCCTGCCAGGCTCATCGTCTACAACTCGATCTTCTTGCCCCGGGGTACCATACCGGGCCCACCATGTACCCGAGACGGTTCATCCACTCCTCGAATCGGGTCTCGAAATCCAACAGAAAACATGAAAACTCATGGTGGACGACACATACATCACGAGAAAACCGCAACTTTGTTTTGAAAATGATAAATATAAGGTTTTGTTAAATTCTTGCGGTTTTCCCCAAAAATCCAGAAATCGCAGCAAACTGAAATCCTCAAGAAATCATAATGTCCACATGTTATATATGATAAGTGTCTATGGTATCAATGTATATGATGTGAGAGTTTGGCTAGAAATCTATGTAAATATGATAGTAATGTGAGGTATATGCGTGCGATACAATCTCAAATATCATGCATGAATGCAATGGCGTTACTAAGCTAAACAGGTTTTTATAGTGTACGTGGCATGGCAAATACCAAAGGCGTGTGTGTCACATGAATAGTGCGCGTGCAATAGATTCCAATGGTAAGGTGTTCGTGTCCTACGAAATGATATCGCATATGTATATATGAATGTCATATTAATGTCCATGCAATCTAGTATAGGGTTAGCTGTAAGGGTATGCAATGTACATAAACGGATAAGCTAGCTAACAATATAATTATTGCATAAAGTAGAGTAATCCTAACTAGGGAGGAGGGGCGCCTCGCGCCATCCAAACGACTCCCCCATAGATGAATATATCTACTCACCAGAAATCCCCGCTAATCTGATCCGGCCACCGCTTTGCCTTTACGCGCCGTGTCCGATGTTTCTCCGACCGATCCTATGTTTGCACAATACCAAGTATAAGATTACATAACCTAAAACGATGCAAGTCACATTATACAAATATCGACGCTCACAAATTTATCATAGCATGCACTCGGTACGCGGAAAAACGCACGAAAATCGCAATCCTTTAACAAAAATCGTCATTTCGGGGCAATTGTCAAAACTAAAACCCGACTAAATAAAACTCCGCATTCACACACCCTAATAGTCGTATAAGATGCTAATTATATCGCCTAAATAACACAATTAGATCACCTTCTAAAATTTTAGAAAAACTAGTAAGCAATTAGCATCCCGATTCAACGCAAATATCGCAATTTATCGATCTAGCGAGCGCCACATCGCACAATTTCCCCACCCTAACTAATTAGACAACCAAACCCTAACTTAACTCCATCATCCATGCTACAAACCCTAATTTGAAATTAAATCCCACTCTTGATTTTTCATGAACAAGTAATTGCAACTACAATAATACTTCAAAATTCAATTTTTTAGCACATTCAATCCACAATTTAACAACTAGTTTAGAAATTTCACCTCACAAGTTGAATCCTAACATGCTCAAGTCACCAAAGAAGCCTCCTTTCTCCAAGTTTTGAACTAATTTGGCTTGAGGAGAGAGTGGATTAGGGTTTTGTTTTGAATTGGAGAAGTAATTTGTGAATTTTTGATGAATTTTGGCATGAAAATGAAGCAAGAAGGAAGTGAGAAAAATGGGGGTTGCTGCAGTTTGGAGCTCGACCAGCAGGTGGAGGAAAGAGTTTGGGAAATTTAGAGAAGATTCTAGGTCCAAAACACCCCCATGTTATCATTTAATGCATTTCTTTTCAACATTTTACAAAAAAACCCTTATTTTACCTCATTTTCTCATTAAATTTCCAACCCAAAAACTAAAAATGTGAAAGTCATGACACAATTTTATTAACACCATATTTTAGCTTATAAAGACTCCTAATTAAGAAATTTACCTAATTAAATTTGTATTTATCCCTAATTAAATGTATTTAAAAAGGCTTAAAATAATAAAAAAATAATTAATTACGAATTTTTTTTATTTAACTAGAAAATTATAAATGACATTTTAGTGACAAAATTATAGTAATATCTTATTTAAATTTTGTATAATTAGGTCTATAATGAAAAATATCAATTTTGACTTTTTACGGAAAAAGCCGAAAAATTAGCCGTTTGCCGAAAAACTGCCAAAACGATTTTCGAAGGGTTACAGGAGGTTTCGGTCACTAGCAGGGGGTGCACCCTTGCGGTCGAGTAGTGGCCGCTTCTCCTCCCTGATAACAGCACCCATTGCATGTTGATACCAGGTCACGTGCACATTAAGGGCCCTCAGGACACAACTTGGTTCACTGATAAAGAAGTGAGACCCCGTATTCAAGCGCATGAAATGATGCAGCGCGCCCCGCGTTCCCTCTTCGGTGGCAGCGGGTTCTACTAAGAAAGCCTCCAGCGGGACTCCCTGATTGTAACTCAGCTGCTGGGAAAAACGATGAGGGTTGTATCTCATAAATAGCGCCGCATTATTTTGCCTGAATACAAGAAAGCCCGGCCTGATGGAGTATAAATAAAGAATCTCCCGGGCTTTCAACACGGAGACCCCGTCCTTAAAAATGTCTTGCAGTGACAACACCGCCTTTGAAGTTTCCTGGCCGATGGTCAAGACTTTGTTTGTGAAAGACATACCATCTCCGACCGTGCGCGGACGAAGGAGCAAGCCCCTAGCTTCCCGCTATGATGGACTCACGATGGAGGCGTCAACCAGCCGTATAATCCGAGGGAACTTGCATCTCTCGTAAAACGAAGGTCTCTTGTGAATGCCAAAGACCCCGAGCACGTGCAGATCCATCCATGAAGTGAAGTAATGCATCAGGAAGTTGGCAGGATGCACCCCCGGTTCAATGGTATCCGCCGCTATGCTAAGACCATGGTATAAGTGGGCTAACCCGGCGATCCCGATGGCCACTTGTATTCCGGCAACCATGCTATGCGTGGGGTAGAATACGGAAGGCCTCATGTAACGAGGATGCATAGGGAGCGCGAACCAACTCAACCATAGCCCAAGAAACCCAAGAAAGAACGCCTCCTCGTCAATGCCCGAAACAGCGATTTCTGACAGGGGGACGATCGCGACGTCAGGAAGGAAGAAACCCTTCTGATCTGCTTCCAGTATCGGCCGACTGTCCAAGCCAAAGCCGAAGGGATCATCGAGTTTAGCAAACTTTTCACCTTGTCGCGACAGAATCTCCGAGCAAAGAAAACGGGCAATGAAGTCCGCAAAGCTGACCCCTCGGCCTTCGGATTCGAGAAAAAGGCCCTCATAAATATTCAACACTTTGATCAGACTAGGAAATTGGTGTTGAACGGCGTTCTTCGGGGTAAGGCCTGTCATCACTGGCTTGGCACCAAAAATGTATTCGTCTGTAGGAAGCAGTTCCTCATAGTGCTCCCCCATAACCGGTAAGCCAGAAACTTCTGCAAATTCCTCTAAGGAGATCGATACTTTTCGGTCCAGCGAAAGGAAGGTGTGGGTAGGAATATTCCACTGCTCCAGAAAGGCCTTAACCCATCAGGTGGGAAGCGTAGGGTACTGGAAAAGAAATGCATAAATGGCAGGATACAACCCAAGCCTAAACAACTGCGACTTCTTCGCTGACAGAATATAGCGGGCCCATTGCAGATAGCCAGCTGGATGACGACGAATTAGCCCAATCATATATGGTTGTCCCCACGGTCGCGCCTCGCCTTGGCAAATACGTCGCCCCTGGGTGTCCAGAGCCATTGGATGCTGAACGGGTATCGAATCCATAGCGGGCTGAAGAAGACCTTCTGAAGTCCAATTAATCATCTCCACGACATAGTTCACCGGGGGTGGGTTGGCCTAATGGATCGCCATGATGAGCTCTGAGGGTACTGCGCACGAAAAGCTTTGTCGACCCTTAATAATCTGATTATACCATGTCTCCCAAAGGTGAGGATTCTTATATTCCGGGTCATGATCTTTGATCAAATCCAAGACTTCCCGGTCTATAGGTGCTCCAGGGAATCCTCCTTCTGAACGAACATACGGGAAAAAGGGATCGAAAGACATGTCGCCTGCAAAAAAGGGGGGGACAGAAGTCAACTGTCAGTGCTATAATTTAATTTTAAATTCTGACACTTAGTACTTTAAAATTTGTACCACAGTGCAATGCAGTGGAGAGGGACCAAAGGGGGCCCACAAAATCTGGATGACGGTTCATCAATTAATAATTAATAAAACAATCTCATCATTGGATGAGACTGTTAATTAAATGAGAAAATCCTCAAGAAAATTCTCATTAAATGAGAGATCCCTCGGGAAAAGGAGAAAATCTCCCTTTGAGAGAAATGCTCTATGACAGAGTGACACTTGTCAAACTCTGATCGTGAAGGAATAAAATTCTTCAAGAGCCTGGCTCTGTAATGATGATGGAAAAATCCATCAGAAAAAAATTAATTAAAATTAATTTTTATGAATTAAAAATTCTAGGATCTTCAAGATCCATGAACAAACTCTTAAGAGTTCTTCATCAAAGATTAAGAAATCTACGTCAGCAGAGCTCTGATTCATAGGCTAAGAAACCCCAAGAAAAGATTTCTTTAGATCTATGGGTTCAGGAGAGCAAAGCTCTGTTAATGAAACCCTAAATGGGTTTTCTTTAGATCTAAGATCTATGGAGAGCAAGGCTCTGTTAATGGGTAAGACCCTAATTTATTAAAAGTTTTAAACTTTACCTAAGTTTTGACAGTGTTTCTACTCTTGAAAAGTTCTTAAGCTGAAGAGCAATGCTCTGAATAAAAGTTCTCAAAGAAGAAGATGAAAATCATCTAAGGGACCAAAGATCCTATTTATAGGCATTGAAACGCCTCTTCAACTTCTGAGTTGATCCAAGGGCGCAGATGCTTCCACCGCTGCACTCATGTGTGGGCCACGTGAGCGCAACGGTGGGGGGGCATTTGTTTCCCCCAATCAGAGCAAATCTCTTTTTTGAAATTCAAAATTCAAAAATTGAAGCAACGCTTCAAATCCAGCGCTAGGCGCGCTGCGTGCCATGTGTCAAACACGGATGCGCTAGCGCAAGGTGCGCTGCGCTCTGAGCAGTGCACTATGTATGCGCTAGCGCCAGGCGCGCTGCGTGCCACGTGTCAAACACGGGTGCACTAGCGCAGGCTGCGCTGCACTCTGAGCACCGCACCACGTGTCAAACACAGGTGCACTAGCGCAAAGTGCGCTGCGCTCTGAGCAGCGCACCACGTGCAAAGCACGGGTGCCCTAGCGCTGAAATTAAAAATTCCCTACCCTTAGATAAAAAGATCTAATAAATAATGATAAATCATTAATCATAATTAAAATTCTGTTATGGAAAGATTTTCTTTCAATCTTGTTAGAAACAAGAAGATTGTCTTCTATAAAACAGAAGCCCAAGGATCAAAGATCCAACGGTGGGAAACATTCCCAAATCAATCAGAGAAAGATCTCTTTAACTGATTCAATAAATCAACTTGCCCTATATAAAGGCCCCAAGACTTCAAGTCTGATATAGAGAAACCCCCTATAAACTTTGAGAAATTCAAAAAAAGAAGAGCAAGCTCTTGAAAGAAGATTATTTCTTCAAGGTAAAGATCATGAACGATGAACACAGAGATGAAATAATCTCATAAAAAGAAGAACTATCTTCTTAAAAGATCATAGATCCACAAAGACCAAGGTCTTTCATAAAAGAGATCAAAAGATCTCATCACATAATAAAGAAGAACATATTCTTCACACAGATCATTGATCTATAAAGGCAAGCCCTTTCAAAAATAAGAACTGTTGTTCTTGAATCTTGAGACAAAGTCTCTTCTAAAGGAACATAAATTTGTTCACAGATCATAAAATTGATCAAATGCGCTTTGCGCTATTGAAAGGCGCCTTGCACTCTTAGACTGCACTTCTGTGCTCCTTGGATCGGCGCTCAGCGCCAAAATGCGCCACGTGTCAACCACGTATACAACCTGCGCTTTGCGCTTCTGGAATAGCACACTGCGCTCATGGGCTGGCGCTCGGCGCCAAGCGCGCCACGTGTCACTCACGTGTGCTCCTCTAAATTGCTAGCGCAAAGCGCTCATAAACTAGCGCACAGCACTCATCATCTGGCGCCTAGCGCAGGACATGACACGTTTCCCTTACATGCGCGCCATGTGGCAGAAGCGCACTGCACTTTTTGATCAGCGCAAAGCGCCTAGCGCACCATAGGCTGCGCTGACAGAACACAAATTGTTCTTTAATGAGCCAGAGCTCTGCTGAATGCTTTGCATTCAATTTAAGACAAAAGAAAAGATTTTTTGCCAAGATCTAATGCTCAGCATTATTAAAAAGGCCAAGCCCAAATAAAGGCTCAATAGCCAGAATAAAATGTTAAACATTTATTGGACTTAGCCCAATGTTGGCCATAAGTCCTCAACTTATATTTAATTGAGCCCATCTGCTCATGAATATTTAACAGATCTTGGTCCTAAATTGGACTACAAATCTTTCAACCAACTCACACCGGTTCGAGGGTACATCTCTTTACTCCTCTGATATTTGTCGTTGTAATCCTTCAACGTCTTCAGAGAGGTGATGGGTCCCGACAACCATACATTTCATAGACTATGACGTCTTCAAACAGGACTGTGGGCTCCTTAAACTCACGGACTACGATGTCCTTAACCTGGACTGTGGGTCCTTAAGACCATGGACTATGATGTCCTTAACCTTGGACTGTGGGGTCCTTAAGCTCATGGACTACGATGTTCTTAACCTGGACTGTGGGGTCCTTAAGCCCATGGACTATGATATCCTTAACCTTGGACTGTGGGGTCCTTAAACTCATGGACTATGATGTCCTTAACCTTGGACCACCATGTCCTTAAACTGGTAATCGACCGCAATGTCCCTAAACTAAACCATAGAGTTCAAATGCTCTTTTGTTGGATCTAAATGATTTTGTTAAGTTGATCTTAGTCTAAAATTAGACTAACGTGTCCTTAACAAACGTTGAGTCGATCTTAGTCTAAAATTAGACTAATGTATCCTTAACAAACGTTTAAGTTGATCTTAGTCTCAAATGAGACTAACGTATCCTTAAACCCAAACCAAAACCCAAATCTAAGAAAATACGGATTTGGACTAATCCACGCCCTATGGGCGACAGCATAAATTAGTCTCCGTATACAATCCACGGGCAACCACAAACAAAACAAACACCCACGACATGAAGTGACCATCTGGAGAAGGAGAAAGTTGTTACTGCAATGCGGTAGCGTAATTAACTGCAGGGGCTTGCGCCTGCAGGGAAGAGCGTCCCCACAATCAAAAACCCCTCAAACGAGGGGGAATCTGACGAAGTCTACTACATCGGCCGCATCCGTTTAAACCTTCAATACATGGTGCCATAAATCAACTTGGCATCTTCGGAGAGGTGGACGGATAGCAAGAAATAGCATCTGCCCCCAAATTCAGGCAAGACGGACCTACACGGTCGCGTCTCTGTGTTCGGCGATAAACAATGGCTCTATTTTTGCTTTGTCCCTTGAGTCTTTTGTTTATGTTACGCCTGCATCCTGGTAGAATGAGAAGGAACGCCGGAATAGTCTTTAGGTTGTATATGAACCGTCAAGACTTGGAGCTAGGATTTTTCCATTAGTCCATTTTTGCTTTGACCCTTGGGTTTTTGTCGACGTTGCGTCTGCATCCTGCCGGAATGAGAAGAACGTCGAGTTGGTCTCTAAGCTATGATATTGCCATCGACATATGGAGCTAGGAATACGTCGTTTCTCCACTTTTATTTGACCCTTGGGTCCTTATAGACGTCGCATCTGCACCTTGCTGGAATGAGAAGGATGTCAAGTTGGAGCTAGGATTTTGCCATTACTCCATTTTGATTTGGCTCCTTGGAGCTTTGTTGGAAGCACGTCTGCACCCTGTTAAAATGAGAAGAACATCCAGTTGATCTATAGGTTGTAGATATTGTCGTCGAGATCTAGCTCTCTCTTTGACAGAGCCCGGTAGGTAAATATGGTTCCCTTTCTTTCATTTGTTCCCATGGATTGTATACAGGGGTCGGTGTGGACCTACCTGCAGGGCAGAAAAGTTTCATTTTCATTCATTTTTTTATTTTTTTCCGCCATGCTCTATCTTTTCAGCTTTTGTCAGGAAATTCGCAATTGCCCAATCATTTCGGCTATTTATTGTAGTGCCCAATCATTTCGGCTATATCAGTTTTTTTTACTCGCTGCATTTTATTGCGAGTTGTGGACTTGGTCTTGATACCCGTTGTGGCATTAGTATCGCTACAACTGGAATATTGCCAGGAGCGAATTATCATTTGCCATGAGAGGAGTTGGAGTATGACACATATTTAGACATTAGAATCGCTACAACTGGAATGTTGCTAGGAGCGAATTATCATTTTCCTTTGTCGATTTAAACAAAGATGTCTTAGTAGACAGGGTTAGGATCCTGTCGACTAAGGCTTTTTTACTTTATGAGCCGTAAGGGTCTCATAAAGGTATTTCTCCCTATGAGTTGTGAGGATCTCATAGGTGTATTTTCTCCTTAGGAATCGTGAGGATTCCTAAGTACATTTTTCTCTTATAAATTGTAAGGATCTTACAATAGTCGTTCACCATTTGGGGACATTTCTCGTCGTTGGTGGAACTTGGTGGGGGATATATTTATTTATACCCGTGGATTGTATACAAGGGTCAATATAGGACTACCTATAGGGAAATATTAGGGGAATATAACGTCTTAAGAACAGGTTTAGATCCTGTAGCTTAAGGCTTTTGAATCCTATGAGCCGTGAGGGTCTCATAGAGGGAATTCTCCTTACGAGTCGTAAAGATCTTGCAAGTGTAGTTTCTCCTTAGGAATCATAGGGATTCCTGTGTATTGGTCCTTTGTGAGTCATAAGGATCTCACACAGGTATTTCCTCCTCACAAGGCTGAGAGGACCTTTCAAGTGAACATGAAATTTTTTATCAGTTTGCGCCCTTTTCGGGGTTTTCACAACTCGCCGGCAGTCCTGCTGTTTTTACTCACGGAGCCCTTTCGGGTTTTTATCCGTGCCAATTTCACTTATGGACCTACCATTTTTTGACAAGATGAAACTCTCGAGAATGGCTTTGTCATGGGTGACCCCTCTGATTGCCGGTGGGACTTGGGGTGGCTTCATTTCTGGAGTAGCTGTGCAGCCTGTGGGACTTGAGTTGCAACTTTTGCTGCTAGGACTTTGATCGCAATATAAATCTCAAGGGAGTGTATCGCCGAATTTGGGGCGATGCGCTAGTTTAGGGACGTTCTAGTCCATTATTGCCATGTTTGAGGCGAATTTTTAGTTTAGGGACTTTTCGGTCCATCGTTGCCATGTTTGAGACGGATTTTTAGTTTAGGGACTTCTCGATCCATTATCTCCATGTTTGAGGCGAATTTTTAGTTTAGGGACTTCTCGGTCCATTGTTAATTTAGGGACATCTCGGTCCGACATTAGTTTAAGGACGTTTCGGTCCATTGCTAGTTTAAGGACATCTCGGTCCATTATTATTTTAAGGACATCTAGGTCCATTATCACCATGTTTGAGGCAACAAAGCTTTTTGGATACTACTCTCGAAATTCTGACTCAGGAAGATAGCGAGCGGACACAAACGTCGTCATCTTCTACTGACCTAAGTCGTGACTCGTCAAGCATAGTATTTTTTGAGGAATCGGCCGTTTATTGGTCGAAAGCGTCTTTCGCCATGCATATCCATGAGCAGGTAGGCTCCACCTTGGTAGACTTTGTCTATGATGTATGGGCCATCATAGTTCGACTCGAACTTCCCCCGTTTTACACGATTGGGGATCATTGGTCTTTTGACAACTAGCATGAGTTCGCCTTGACGGAATGTTCTCGGCTTGATCAGTTTTTCGTATGACCGTGTCATCCTTGCCTTATAAGCCTCCAGATTTTTCTATGCAATAAGGTGAGTTTCATCGAGGGCATCAAGCTCTTCAAGCCGAAGATGAGAGTTTTCTTCATCTGTCGGCTCATATCGAACTGGTACTCATAGAGAAGGGAGTTCTATTTCCAACGAGAGCACTGCTTCTGTGCTGAACACCAACGCATATGGTGTTGTATTCATGGCTGTTTTGAACGTTGTTCTGTACGCCCAGAGAGCTTCATGCAGCCTTTCATGCTAGTCTTTTTTGTTTCTAGACATTGTTTTCTTTATAATCTTTATCAAGGTCTTGTTGAAAGTTTCAGCTAGCCCGAGGATTGTAGACTGAAGAGTATCTCCAATCTATTTTATGCTGTTGTACGAAGCGGTTGATTTTATGACTTCTATAAGCTGGCCCATTATCCGAGATAATTCTTCGTGGAGTGCCGAACCGATAGATGACATGTGTTCTGAAGAAATAGAGGATATTCTCTGTCTTCGCCTTTCTTAGTGGTACTGTTTCTGCCCACTTAGAGAAATAGTCGATCATTGCTAGTATGAACCAATGTCCTTTAGAGGATGCTGGTTCAACAGGGCTAATTATATCTGTTCCCCACATCTCAAACGGCCAGCTGGCCACTGTCGGGTGTAAAGGATTTGGATGTTGATGGATGAATTCCCCGTGAATTTGGCACGAGTGACACTGCTTCGCATATTTGAGGCAGTACTGAATCATTATGGGCCAATAGTAACCCATTCTTTTTATATTCAGCTTCATCTTTGGTCCAGCTTGGTGAGAACCGCAGAGTCCGTTGTGTATTTCTTGGACGACTTTCTTTGCTTCCTCTGGCCCCAAGTATCTTAGACATAGACAGTCGAACGATCTCTTATACAGAGTATCATTGACGAAAGCAAAAGACAAAGCTCGTTTCATGAGCTGATGTCTGGACGACGCATTTTCGGGCGTTCGTCGGGATTTGAAGTAGTCTATGAAGACTTCCTTCCAGTCGATGACCTTTTCTTCGTCTTCTATTTGAAGGGCTACTTGTTCGGTCGTCTCTTTTCTTTCGGATGGCTCTATTAGGTCTTCCGAAGACATATCTGTTGGCGCAAGAACCCTACGGCTTTGCACAATGATCCTTACGTCGTTAAGGTCCTCATCGGCTAGTTCCTTTGTCAATTTGGCCAATGCATCCGCCTTGCTGTTTTCTGCACGCGGTATACTCTCCAGGATGTAAGCAAGGATTTGTGTCAGCAGTTGCTGCACTCTTTCGCCATACTTTATCAGCTATGGCTTGCATGTCTGATAGTCTCCATTTACTTGGCTAACGATCAACTGGGAATCTCCATATATGAGGAGGTCTTTGATCCCCATATCGATAGCAATCTCCAGACCTGCTATCAAACCTTCATATTCAGCTTCGTTATTTGTTCTTGGCTCCGTTAAGGAAATGACGTAATTCATTATTCCTCCTTGCGGGATCATGAAGATAAGGCCCACCCCAGTTTTGATTACAGGGGAGTTTTGATTTCGCCGCTTCATGGAAGATGCTCCATCGAAGTAGAGTTCCTATTGAGAATCATTTTCTTCGTCGGTTGTATCAAACGCATATTCGTCTGGCTGTTAGGAATATGTATGCCCTAGAAGCCATTATTGTATATTATAGTGGATGCTTGGACATATATATAAATGACTTTCTTGTTCGACATGATAGTATGCTATCTGGTTGCTCTTTATCTTAACATGTACACTTATTATAGTATACCGTTTCTCTGATACATGTTGATAAAGCCCTTAGGATGTAGGCTTGACTACCAGGACTATGATGCAGATCACACTAATAGGGCTTGTGTAGTCCGCAAGCATATCCTTTAACAGTTCCTAGTCGAGGGAGTATCAAGACAGAGCATCGATATTCCAGAGTAGACTAGTGTGTACGTTTCTTAACCTGTATGGGGCGATGGTTGATCCCACAATCATTGGTGTTTGACATCAAATATTGTATACAGGTGCTCATTAGAGAATGGGTACACCGAACAGGACTCGCCGAGAACTCCTAGATGGTACCATACCTATCGTCGGATAGAAGTTCTCTGGTGACACTTATACAGGTTAGTCTGTAGACCCGATATCGTCATAGTGTCTTGTGTGGTTCCCACTGTGCTTTGATTTCCTCCCTACCATGGCTCAAAGGAGTCGTGCAAACAGGTGGATTTTGGGTACAACCCCGAGTCACATGGAGGCAGTGAGCGATAGAAGGGGTTTCTTCTCTTCCGGTATTAGGAGTTAATGTTACGCTATGCTTGATTGGCTATAACAGGAAGTCCCTAGCCAGAGCTGATGAGATTTACTGGTACGTGTTATCAGTAGTTTCTCGAAAGGTTATAGTCCACACATCGGCATGACTTATCAAGTTAGTGGGAGTTTGACGATTCCAACCCCCAGACTCGATATGCGACATATCAGACGAAGAGACCGGACTGTACGGTAAGTGTTGCTTATAGGCTTTATGGGAGTTTGGAAAAGTTTGCTTGTTGATCTTCTATTCGCTCAATACCTGGGTAGCCATTACGTCCAGCTAGTATCGCTGACGGCTTGTGGGTATCTGATGTGATCATTACCTACTGCTGGCGTATTGACGTGTCTTTAAAGTCCCACACAGAGGTTTCCTAGTTCAAGCGAAACGAAGTAGGGCACATATGGAGATATGTGCGGGAGCTTGATCAAATACGAGTATGTGATACCATATTCTAATCTAGCGATATTTGATATCGGCTAGGTTATATGTGATATAACCGGATTATTGAATCAAGTGTTGATTCAATGATTTGATTTATGTATATGTATTTGATATTGGCCGGTTATATATGATATGACCGGATTATTGAATCAAGTGTTGATTTAATATCTAATATTGAATATTGGTCGGTTATATGTGATATAACCGGATAATTGAATCAAGTGTTGATTTAATGCTTTGATATACATATATGATATTAGTCGGTTATATATGATATAACCGGATTATTGAATCAAGTGTTGATTAATAATTTAATATATATTTATATATTTGATATAATTATATATATTAACTAATATTATTGCTCACTTAAGATTTTCTTCTCTTGTCTTTTTTTTTGTGTGTGTGTATTAATATATGAATTGTATCATGGTTGATGATACAAGGAACATAGATGTATGAGAATCACACTAGAGACTAAAGATTATTGGGATGATTTATTTTTTGGGAATAATAGAAAATGGGGAAAATGAGTCATGGCTTTAGATGCTTGGCGAAGCATTGAGAGGCCATAACTCATCTTCTCATTTTTGTTTTACTCTTAGATATTTATTCATCCCAATCTTATCTCTTATCCTCACATGGTTCATTCTCTCATCCGAGTTCATCACATTCTTCTTCCTCTCTAGGGGTTTTCTTGAGTTGGAAAAAGAAAAGAGATTTAGTGAACAAAATTCCTATTTCATCAATCTACACTAATCTAGCCCATTAGATTAGGTTGTTTGCTTCACTAATACTTTGATTAGTGAAGAGTGAGGTTGAGTTAGAAAGACTTCAAGGTGGATTGTCTTCGGCTTCAAAGACAACAAGCAAGCTCGTTCCTTTCTCAAGTGGAGTCAAAGAAGAGTTCTAGGAACTACTACTTGGAGCTTTAAAAGTGAAGGACCAGTCTACAAAGGTTGTAAACTTCCATCACTTAGTTTAGAACTTGTTTGCTTACACTAAAACCCTAATTCTCTAGTTCGATTTTAGGTTAGTATAGCTTAGCACTCTAGATTTTTTAAAATTGAATACTTGATGCTTGTATAAACCTAGTAGAGGTGCTAAGACATACTTTCATGGTGTCAAAACCAAGCTAGAGACTTAGGCGAAGATTAGACGACGTTAAAGTGTTCGATCAAAGTTTTAAATACGGATTTTGCGTAGTTTCTGTCCAATTTTTCAAACGTTGAAATTTTATAGATTAAAAATTGTCGGAAAACCATACAGGTAATTGTATGGAGCCCCAAGAAGTATGAGGGCCTAACTCCTTAATGTGGCCGCGGAACCGCCGCCTAAACCATGTTTTGGCCGCGGTTCCGCCGCCAACATGAGGAGTTGTGGACTCGTATTTCTTCTGGTGCTTTATTGTGACATTTCTGGATTTCTGGGTATTTTTATGAGGCTCAAGTTGTTGAGGTCTCTGTGAATTGGTATTGTTTGGAACATCGATCGAAATGTTTAATATCGTCTAGATAACTTTAGATACGTGATACAATTTTTGGAATCCACATTGATTAGTTTTGTGAAAACTAGTTAACGATTTGTAAATCTCGTGTTTTAGTCTCATTTGATGGATTGCCACGGAGTTTTGATTCGGATCAAAACTTCATCGCAATCTCGTATTGTACGCGAACACTCGTCGGGAGACACTACTAGACAGCCACGCCCCATATTCCCGACCAAGTGACTATAAGAGAACCCCATCGCCAAAAGCATCCATTCGGATGCTCATAACCACAGTGTTCCGCCCAAGTACACTTCGTTGACGGCATCGGGGGTGCGGCCATCTATTAAAGTTCCCGACGAGCATTCGATAATTTTATCAAGAATCTTGTTGGATTACCCGACTCATTTTTGAAAAGTGTTTTCAATTCGAGACTTAAATGCAAGGTTTATAGTGTTAGACATGAAATCCGGAATATGTGATAATTCAGGTTTATGATGTCTAAGGATAATGCGGATTCTAATTATTGTAGTTTTTATTTCTTTTCTGTGACCATAAGTGTAATATGTGGCAGTATCCCCGATCTCATTGCTATACGTCAACAACATTAGGAATATACATATTTACTTACGTTGATGACATGTGATGTTATTGTGTTGTTGGTTGATATGTTATATTGGATCGTCGTGATTGAATAGCCGGGTTTTTTTTGCGTAAGATGAGAATTTTTCAATTTTCATTCATGTAAAAAGTTTGTATGTAATATTCTTTTATTGGGACACTTCCGGGTTGAGGTTGTTGTCACCATTTGATGTATATTATTTACTTTTCCGCATTAGGATAGACCCAAGGCAGGGAGCACAAGTACCTGGTTCTAGAGTCCAGCGGGAGGCCATCTCGAGGAGTCAAGACCGGTCGCCTAACTGTAGAATTAGCAGGGTTGCATGCCGCTCTCGTAAGGGTTTAGGGATGTAGGCTTGGCTATTCATCACGACCGTGGAATCCGTGTTTTTCATTACGGGCTTAATCTAAAACACGGACCTCTTAATATATCATATATTTCATATGTTTGGTTCTACTGTTTCTGTGATATGATGTGATCATATAACTGCGTGAGATGAATGCTACTTATATATATGATATACTAGTAGACACTATATATGTTTTTC
This sequence comes from Agapanthus africanus, assembly GCA_030015575.1. Lineage (NCBI taxonomy): Eukaryota > Viridiplantae > Streptophyta > Magnoliopsida > Asparagales > Amaryllidaceae > Agapanthus > Agapanthus africanus. The sequence goes on from CM057338.1 coordinate 366,483,970, forward strand.
ATCCGTGCTAGTCCTGACCCCGCCCTGCCGTAAGTTAAATAACTTTACGATGAAGACCCGGGTCCTTGTAGCGAATGCGGATGTCATATATATGTGTTTTATTTTCATTTCTTCTGTGATGTTTAGGAAATATAAATGATGGGATGTCATTAATAAGATTAATGAAAAGAAAAGAAACCTAAAGATATTGTAGAATCAAATTTTTCAAAAAGATAGCTCTAGTTCTTGCTTTGCATAGTGGTATTCCATTATGAATATCTAGCACCTTATTCGATGAGGAAAGAGCTTAGATCCTTTCACCGGGAATGACCTCTTTGGAAAAACTAGCATATGCTACAACCCACCATGTTTGTTTTGAAAACTACTCGATTTTAAAGCGGAGCTTAAACCACTCCTTTTCAAATCACTAGATTCTACAATGATATCAAGTTCATTGCGTTAAAGGTTTTTTTAAAAACCAGTTATAGCCCTTCGTCATTTCAGATAAGTACTATTTAGTATTCGTGCAGCGTTTGTTGACCTCCATCAAGACATAGTGTACGGTAGCTGATTAGTGCTTATTTGCTGCATATTGTTGCGATTGGATTAAGGTAGTCGTAGGGCCTTGTTGACCTCCGTCAAGGGTCGTGCGGGTTGGTTTAATTCAATCATAAAATGACGGGTTGAATTTGACTAGCGGCCTATAGTTTGTTGACCTCCGTCAAGTTCATAGGTCGTTAGGGGTAAAAACAGATATTGGGAATTTCTAGTGTTGAAATTTGCAATGAGATTGCATACCTTATATATGATAGTTGGATCCCGATACCTACTGCGAGTAAGTGTTAATCCTAAAAGAGTTTTCCACTTTACAATTAGCTAATCCAGTAGGTGTCTAAGAAAGGTGTTAACGGGGTTATGCCGCAGTGGAAACGAGGTTATTTAATTAGTCCATAGAAAGCAAGGGTAGACTCTCTCGGAGTACCAATACCTGCCTGGCTGATTAATTGGCGAACTTGTAGGGTGTAATTAATCCTAGCTAATCTTACATTTTAGGGTTTGGAGAAAGATTTGATAAAAACAGTAGGAGCCATCCTGATTAGATAAAATAATAACCAATCTAATTTTGCAAGAGCGCACGCTAAACTGTTTTATTCTCTCTCTCTCTCCAGGTAGCGACCATGTCACGCCTTAATCAAGATAATAATATGGATGTATTGACCAAACTCGCTTATTATACTAGGCTGGAAAACGTTGGTTCCGCTCTATCTTATGACACCTATTATAAGTCTGGGCAAGGGATAGGGGAATGTAAGAATTTTCTCGCAATCCGAATGAAGAAAAAGCATAATGATGCATCTTCTTCAGGTGCGTTAGTTACTGAGAAATGTTTCTCAGTCTGCTCTACGTCCTGAGTATTAGATACCGGATCAGAATCCCATATCTGTAATATGTTACAAGGGCTAAAGAGAAGTAGAGAACTAGGAAATGGTGATATGTCTCTCAAAGTATAGAATGGAGAAATTGTTGCTGCCGCAGCTGTCGGCGAATATGACATAGTATTACCAAATAGTAATACATTGATTTTGAATGACTGTTATTACGTACTTTGATGATGTGCAATATAATATCTGTTTCTTTATTAGATAAAGAAGGATATAATTTTGCACTAGAGAAAAATGTTATGAACATTTTCCTAAATCAAGTGTTGATTTGGTTTGGTATGTTATGTAATGGAATATACGTTCTAAATCAAAATACAGTTCTATATATACAGAACACACACAAGAGGAAAAGTTTAGAAATGATCGAAGCCTTCCTGTGGCATTGTAGACTTGGTCATATCAATGCGACCAGATTAGCTAAATTGCATAAAGATGGATATTTGAATCTTTTCGAATTTACATCTAATGAAACTTGTCAGTCATGTCTCAAAGGCAAGATGACCAAAATTCCGTTTACGGGACAAGGAAAAAGAGCTATAGAATTCTTGGAACTGATACATGGTGATGTATGTTGTCCTATGTCTAGAGATGCCAGGAATGGTTCCCCGTACTTCATTACATTCACTGATGATCTCTCATGATTCGGACATGTATTCCTGTTGAAACACAAATCTGAAGTTTTTGAGAATTTCAAGGTATATAAGTGTGAAATAGAGAACCAGACGGGTAAAAGTATTAAAATCCTTCTATCTGATCGAAAAGGAGAATACTTGAGAACGGAATTCCGAGATTATCTAAAAGATAATGGGATTCTCTCTCAGCTTACTCCTCCGTATACACCACAGCACAATAGAGTATCGGAGCGGAGGAATCACACCCTATTAGATCCGTGCCTACCATTCCATATGAGATATGGTATGGGAAGAGACCATCTCTTAAACGAGTTAAGATATAGGGTTGTCCGACCTATATTAAGAAATAGAATCCGGACAAACTTAAATCACGATCAGTTCTTTGCCATTTTGTGGGATATCCAAAGAATTCATATGGATATCTATTCTACCACCGTAAGGAAAAAAGTGTTTGTTGCTCAACATGCCACCTTTTTAGAAAAATAATTTCTTATGAGAGAAATTAGTGGTATTGAGGTAGAGCTGGAAGAAGTTCCAGATACACAAACTACAACTGATGATTTGGTAGAACCGGAGGATTTAATAGTCCCCGACGAACCTCAGCCACTCCGTAGATCTAGTAGGGTTCCTCATCCACCTGAGAGATACTACGGTTTTCTCATAGATGGTGGGAGCGAGGATTGCATCATGGAAGATGATGATCCAACTAGTTTCGAGCAGGCCATCACAAGTGGGGACTCTATGAAATGGTTGGATGCTATGCGATCTGAGATGGAATCCATGTACGCCAATAAAGTATGGACTTTGGAAGTTGCTCCTAAAGGGGTAAAACCCATTGGGAGCATGTGGATCTTTAAGAAGAAACTTGATGTAGATGGAAAGGTTGAGACCTTCAAAGCTATATTTGTAGCAAAAGGTTTTCGTCAACGACCAGGTATCGACTATGATGAAACATTTTCTCTAGTGGCTATGCTTAAGTCCATCAGGAACCTACTTGTCATTGCTGCATACCATGACTATGAAATATGACAGATGGACGTCAAGATCGCTTTTCTAAATAGTAATTTAGAAGAGAGCGTGTACATGATACAGCCAGAGGGCTTCATAGACAGTGGGAGCAGCGGTAAGGTGTGCAAGCTGCTTAATTCAATTTACGGATTAAAGCAAGCACCGCGGAACTGGAACATCTGTTTTGATGTAGCGGTCAAAGTGTTTGACTTCATCAAAAACGTAGATGAACTTTGTATATATAAAAAGGTTGTAGAGAGTAAGGTTGTCTTCCTCGTATTGTACATAGATGGTATACTCTTGATAGAAAATGATGTCCTATACTGCACTCGGTCAAACTCTTCCTATCATAAAAGTTCTTCTTGAAAGATCTGGGTGATGCCTCCTACATCCTGGGGATAAAGAACTATAGAGATAGATCTAAAAGGATGTTAGAATTATCCCAATCCAGGTATATAAACACCATACTAAAGAGATTTGGTATGGAAGATTCTAAGCGAGGTAATTTACCCGCTTGTTCAGGAATCACTCTCTCCAAAGACATGTCTCCCAAGACTAATTTGGAGAGGGCTCGCTTGCACATGATACCCTATGCTTCCGCAGTTGGGTATATCATGTATGTGATGTTATGTACCAGACCAGATGTAGCTTACGCACTAGGTGTGGTAAGTAGGTATCAATCAGACCCAGGGGAGAAGCACTGGACAGCTGTGGAGAACATTCTTAAGTACTTGAGAAGAACTAAAAAAATGTTTTTGGTGTATGGTAATGGAGAACTCCGGATGGAGTCCTTTACCGATTCGAGGTTCCAAAGTGATAAGGACGACAGCTAGTCTGTCTCGAGTTTTTTCTTCACCCTCAATGGAGGGGCGGTATGCTGGAAAAGTTCCAAGCAAGATACCGTAGCAGACTCGACGATGGAGGCTGAATACATCCTGCCAACGATGCTGCCAAAGAGACTATCTGGATGAAGAAGTTCATTTTTGAACTTGGTGTGGTTCCATCCATTGAGGACCCAATACCCTTATATTGTGATAACAATGGAGCTATGGCTTTGTCCATGGAACCCCAGTCCCAACAACGATCCAGACATATTCTGAGGCGGTATCACCTAATCCGGGAGATAGTTGATCGCCGGGAGATCGAGGTCAGGAGAGTAGATACGAAGGACAACACGGCGGATCCACTTACGAAGACCCTCTCCCAGACGCAGTTTGAGAGATTTTTTGGGATGTTGGGTATGAGATACTACAATAACTGGTCTTAGTGCAAGTTGGAGATTGTTAGTAATATGTATGGCCTAGAGGCCATTATTGTATATTATAGTAGATGCTTGGATATATATATAGAGAGAGAGAGAGGACTTTCTTGCTCGACATGATAGTATGCTATCTGGTTGCTCTTTATCTTAACATGTACACTTATTATAGTATACCGTTTCTCTGATACATGTTGATAAAGATTTTAGGATGTAGGCTTGACTACCAGGACTATGATGCAGATCATATTAGTGGGGCTTGTGTAGTCCGCAAGCACATCCTTTAATAGTTCCTAGTCGAGGGAGTATCGAGACAGGGTATCGATATTCCAGAGTAGACTAGTGTGTACATTTCTTGACCCTGTATGGGGTGATGGTTGATCGCATAACCATTAGTGTTTGACATCAAATATTGTACACAAATGCTCATTAGAGAATGGGTACACCGAACAGGACTCACTGAGAACTCCTAGATGGTAACATACCTATCGTCAAATAGCAGTTCTCTGGTAACGCTTGTACAGATTAGTCTGTAGACCCGAGATCGTCATAGTGTCTTGTGTGTTTCCCATTGTGCTTTGATTTCCTCCCTACCACGGCTCAAAGGAATCGTGAAAACAGGTGAATTTTGGGTACAGTCCCGAGTCACATGGAGGCAGTGAGCGATAGGAGGGGTTTCGTCTCTCCCGGTATTGGGAGTTGACGTTGCGCTATGCTTGATTGGCTATAACAACAAGTCCCTGGTCAGTGCTGATGAGATTTACTGTTAAGTGTTATCAGTAGTTTCTCAAATGGTTATAGGCCACACATCGGCATGACTTATCAAGTTAGTGGGGGTTTGATGATTCCATCCCCAGACTCGATATGCGACTATCAGACGAAGAGACCGGACTGTACGGTAAGTATTGCTTATGGGCTTTACGGGAGTTTGGACAAGTTTGCTTATTGATCTTCTATTAACTCAATACCTGGGTAGCCGTTACGTCCAGCTAGTACCGCTGACGGTTTGTGGGTATCTGATGTGATCATTACATACTGCTGGTGTATTGACGAGTCTTTAGAGTCCCACACAGAGCTTTCCTAACTCAAGCAAAATGAAGTAGGGCACATATAAAGATATGTGTAGGAGCTTGATTAAATACGAGTATGTGATACCGTATTCTAATCTAGCGATATTTGATATCGGTTAGATTATATGTGATATAAACGGATTATTGAATCAAGTGTTGATTCAATGATTTGATTTATGTATATGTATTTGATATTGGCTGATAATATATGATATGACCAGATTATTGAATCAAGTGTTGATTTAATATTTAATATTGAATATTGGTCAGTTATATGTGATATAACCGGATAATTGAATCAAGTGTTGATTTAATGCTTTGATATACATATATGATATTAGTCGGTTATATATGATATACCCGGATTATTGAATCAAGTGTTGATTTAATAATTTAATATATATTTATATATTTGATATATTTATATATATTAACAATATTATTGCTTACTTAATATTTTCTTCTCTTGTTATATATTTTTGTGTATATTTATATATATATATATAAATATATGAATTGTATCATGGTTGATGATACAAGGAACATGGATGTATGAGAATCACACTAGAGACTAAAGATTATTGGGATGATTTATTTTTTGGCAAAAATAGAAAATGGGGAAAATGTGTCATGGCTTTGGATGCTTGGAGAATCATTGAGAAGCCATGACTCATCTTCTCATTTTTGTTTTACTCTTAGATATTTATTTATCCCAATCTTATCTCTTATCCTCACATGGTTCATTCTTTCATCCAAGTTCATCTCCTTCTTCTTCGTCTTTAGGGTTTTTCTTAAGTTGGAAAAAGAAAAAAGAAAATAATTTCTAGTGAGCAAAATTCCTACTTCATCAAGTTACACTAATCTAGCCCATTAGTTTAGCTTGTTTGCTTTACTAATACTTTGATTAGTGAAGAGTGAGCTTGAGTTAGAGAGATTTCAAGGTGGATCATCTTCGGCATCGAAGACAACAAGCAAGCTTGTTCTTTTCTCACGTAGAGTCAAAAAAGAATTCTAAGGACTACTACTTGGTGCTTTAGAAGTGAAGGACCGGTCTACAAAGGTTGAAAACTTCCATCACTTAATTTAGAACTTGTTTGCTTACACTAAAACCTAATTCTCTAGTTCGATTCTATGTTAGTATAACTTAGCACTCTAGATTTTTCAAAATTGCATACTTGATGCTTGTATAAATCTAGTAGAGGTGCTAAGACATACTTTCACTGGCAACTCGCAATTTAAGTGGGAGTCAACTGGTATCGGATGCTCCGCGAGAAAGTCGGCAATGGCCTGATCTTTCACTGCTTTGAGGGGTCGATACGTTATCGAGAACTCCATTAGGAGGAGGGCCCATTTGGCAAGCCTTCCTGTTTGTATGGCCCTTGATATTAGATATTTGAGAGGATCCACCTTTGATATGAGATGGACCTCATATGCCAAGGCGTAATGTATGAGCTTCGTTATTGCGAAGATCAGTGCCAGGAAATGCTTTTCAATAGGGAAATAGTTGTTTTCTGCCCCGAGGAGAACTCGAATCAAATATTACAATGCTCTCTCCTTTCCCTGATCGTTCTCTTGTGCCCATAGTGCGTCTAGAGAACCCTCAAGGGCCGTTGTATATAGGATAAGGGGTTTTCCCTATCCGGAGCGGTCAATAACAGCGGATTTTGTAGGTACTGCTTGATTTCGTCTAGTGCATTATGGCACTTTTGATCCCAGACGAACGGGGTCCCCTTTTTCATCAAACGACTGTAGGGACGACATTTTCCGGAGAGGTTAGTTATGAACCGCCAGATATATGCGAGCTTTCCTTGGAGAGATCGTAGTTGTTTGATGGTCCTTGGCGTGGGCATTTCCATAATCGCCTTGAATTTTTAGGGATCGATTTCGATACCCCGGTGACGTATGATGAATCCTAGGAATTTTCCTGAGGTGACTCTAAACGTGCATTTTAAAGGATTCATCTTCAGATTATATTTCCAAAGACGTTGGAACACTATTTTTAGATGTTCCCAATGCTCCTCGTGAGATTTACTCTTCACCACAAAGTCGTCGATGTAGCATTCGACAATCTCATGGATGAGGTCATCGAAGATCTTTGTCATGACCCTCTGGCAGGTAGCGTCGGCGTTCTTTTGACCGAAGGACATCACTTTATCGCAGAATGTGCCCAGCGGAGTCCGTAAGGCGGTATGCTTTGGTCTTCTGGATGCATTTTTATTTGGTTATATCCTGAAAATCCATCCATGACGGAGAAGACCTCATAGGTAGGCGTGTTATCGATCATCAGCTCGGTAACAAGTACTAGGAAGTCATCCTTCGGGTAATATTTGTTGAGGTCCCGAAAGTCTACGCAGATATGCACTATCCCATTTTTCTTCATTACTGGAATGATGTTAACGATCCAGTCGGGATATTGAACTTCTTGGATGAAGCCGAAGTCGATTGGTTTCTTGACTTTAGCCTTGATACTCATCTCAAGTTCGAGCCGCATTCTTCTTGGCGTCTGTTTGATTGGCTTTATGTCCAGCGATATGGCCAGTTTATATACCGCTACCTTTGGATCTGACCCGGCATCTCGGAATAGTTCCACGCGAAGCAGCTTTTATATTGCATAAGCATGTCTTTTAACATGGCTACCTGTTTTTTAGATAGTAGCTCACTGACGAACATCGGCCTCAGATCGTTCTCTGTCCCTAAGTCCATTTTTCTTAGATTGTCTGCTGTGGTGTGTATCCTATCTTCTAGCTCTTTTGATGCTGGTGGAAACTTTGAGATCACCTCTTCTTCGTCTTCATTTGCGAAGCACCTATAGAGGTCATCCATAGTCTCGTGCTCTCCCTCTTTTGAGAGTGTTATCATATATGGCAGGTACGAGTATACTTCACCTTTTGTTGTCGAGCCAGTCCTAACCTGAAGGTGTAGGTTCTTTTCGGCTCATGCTTTTGTGGCGGGGTTACCCTCCAGCTGTCGGATAACGTGAACCTTCTTTATTGATACTGGTCTTCTACCCAGTCTTTGATGGTAAAGCAGTCTTCAAGGGGATGACCTATTACTCGGTGATAGGAGTAATAATCCGAATGGTGGACCTCGTTTATTTGTTCGGGGTGCCGAGACTCTGGAAGCGTCATCATTTGGTGCTTCATGATAAGTTTGAATATTTTTCTTGTCTTGTCTTGAGGGAAAGAGTATTCCCGACCCATCTTCATTATAAAGGATGGGCTCCAATCGATTTTTTCTCGATTGCACTGCGTCTTGGATCCGCTTTGCTGTCTTTGAACGTCGTTTACGTTCTTTGCCCGGTTTTCGCCTCCATTTCGAGGTTTTCCCGTTTTTCGAGAACATATAGCTGGCCGGGGATGAAGAGCATTATGTTCTAGTCCGGTCGCAGATTGTTGACCGAGTCGCTGCATCCTGGCCTTTTCGTAGATAGCCATTTCGCGGCTGTGGTTTTCTCGACTCTTTTAACAAGCTTATTTCATTAGCTTGTCGATTAGTTCTTTGAGCGACGGATTTAACGTTCTTAGAGTGGGATTTCGCTCCGTTTCAATGTCACAGCCATTCAGAAGAGCGTTTTCCCATTCACTGGAGTTGTTTATGACGCGGCAACTTTGGAACCGCTCCCATTTCTTGGACCGAACGTATCCGAGCCCGGTTGTCTCTATCTTTCCGTTGGGCATCTTTCGCTGAGTCCCTGGAATATCCAAAAAAAATTGTAGAATTGGGCTTGTCGAATAGTTTGTTCGAGGGGTACACCTTGGTATCTTAACAGTCTTTTCAATCCCTCCGCGTAGTATCTTGGCAGACATATTAGTTGAAGCCTGTCGAGTACAAAATCGGCACCGTCCCTGTCTTGACCCGAAAGTACGGAATGTGACTGACACTTAAATTACGAAACATCGAAACGTGTAACGTAATCTAAGTAAGCCAAAGCCCAGAAATCTAAACCAAATAAGAAATAGAGTGAAGAAAAACTTATTAAAAGAAAGAGATTTTAACTAAAACAAGTCGCATTAAACATTTAAAAAATATTAAAATTCTCGAAAATTTCGGCAGAGTCTCCTTTGTAAATACTAGCCCCCAAACGGGTACAACACATGAAAATACATATAAATCAGTAAAGGCATCCTCAAGCGGGAGCTAGCTCTTCACCAAAGGCTGAATCACAACCACAAGCAATGAATATATTATAATAATACGAAATAAGTGTAAAAGCATAAAATGCGAAATAAGTGTAAAAGCATAAAGCATCACGTCGACTCAAGTGAGCATCGACACCAAACCATGAATACAAGTCTCACCGTCTAGTCCAATATACAAGGGTAGATGGAGTATACTAGATAAAAAAAATACATGGTGGGAGCAAAAGAAAATCCTCCAAAACCCATATATGAGCAAGCAGCAAGCCAAATCAAAAGAAACAGAAATAGAAAGTACACCCGCCGCTCCTGCGCTGACGGGTCAGACCTGCAAAATACTATGGCACAACGGGGGTGAGTTGCCAACTCGTGAGTAGTAAGTAATATCTAATAAGGCTATCGTAAGCATGCACGCAATGCGTCACACCCTACATATACCGATATGATACAATACACTAGCATGAATGCAACATGAATGCATAATCAATACCCGAAACCGGAACATATCTGGTATGAGAAAATCTTTATTTTTATCTTAGAAAAGCTCCTATGAAATAACTGAAGTAATAGCAATAAAATCAACAGAAATCCGTGTCAAGTATAGAAACAAAATACATATATCTCAATGTCTGAATATCTCAATGTCTCGACATCTCAATGTCACGATATCACAATATCTCTGTATCTCAAATCTCAATATCTCGGGCTCCGTCAGTCCGGATCGGCCCAAATCATCAAATCTCAATATCTCGGGCTCCGTCAGTCCGGATCGGCCCAAATCATCAAATCTCACGACTACGGTCGGTATCCTCCGGATATCCGCCGCGCCAGACATCACCGGTAGGTAGTTTGCCCCTGCCAGGCTCATCGTCTACAACTCAAGCTTCTTGCCCCGGGGTACCGTACCAGGCCCACCATGTATCCGAAACGGTTCATCCTACTTCTCGGATCGGGTCTCGAAAACCAACAGCAATCATGAAAACTCATGGTGGACGACACATACATCACGAGAAAACCACAAATTTTCTGTTTTAAAAATGATAATAGATTTATAAAATTCTTGCGGTTTTCTCCCAAAAATCCAGAAATCTCATGAATACTTAAATCCTCGAGAAGAATCACAATATACAAACATGTCAATGATGTGGAAATCTGTGATACGGTAGTATATACTATGCGGAGTACGGCCAGAAACTATCCATGAATCATGATGCAATGAGGTATGTATATATGACAACAACCCTACGCATACATCTCAGTGAAATGAATATACAACTATAAGTCTACGAATCATATATGATGCAAATGCACCAATATCAGTTCTAAGCAAGTTCTATAATGTTCGTGACATAGAAATTACCAATGGCGTGTGTGTTCGCATAAATAGTGCACGTGCAGCAGGAACCAAAGGTAATAGTGCAAGTGTCATATAAGATGATATCACACACACACACACACACACACACACACACACACATAACGATGTGATGTGATGCAATGAGATGGGTAATTAGGAAACTACGCATATAATGTAAATACTATAAGTAATACTAAACCGTCGGGCGCCTTGCGCCATCCAGACGATCCCCCCATAAATGTATACATCTACTCACCGAGACGTCTCAGCTAATCTGATCTGATCTCCATCCTGTCTTTCCGCGCCGTGTCCGACGTCTCTGCATCTGATCCTAGCATCGCGCACAAGCAATTAAAAGGATAAATATACGAATAGTCACGGAACAAACGACACAAATCAAACAACGCGCGCTAATTAAACGTGCACGCACTTGGCGTACAAACGCGCTCGCGACCATGCCACAAACCATAACTAAGGTCGCAAAATGTGAAAACCACCCATCCTAGCACCCACTCGTACCAATTGCGCATTCACAACACATTAAATATCTTAGGGATTAAGTTATAACTCATCAAAACCTCAAACTTAATTAGAATCGATTTATTTCAAGAACCTAGTAAGCATCCATTTTTCCATTTTAGTTCAAATCTTGATGTTTTAACAATTCTAGCGGCTACAATGCTAACTAAATATTTTAATTAAGTCACACAAACCATTACTAAAATTTTATCTCACCAAATTATATTAATTTTAAAAACCTAGTTTGCAAAATCATCTAATTTGAACAATTTTGAAGCAACAATTAGCAACTTAACAACTAAACTAAATTTTGCATATCATAAAGTGTTAAACTACACATTGTAATTATGATCAATTTATAAAAACCCTAACTTGATTTAAAAACCCTCTCTTGAATTTTAAATCTTAAAATTAAAACCATAATTAAACTCCTAATTAGCTAGATGGAAGTAATTAAACAACAATTTTAACATGGGGTTGGGATTTATACCTCACAAACATGAGATCAATATGCAAACCAAGCCTCCCAAAGATGCTTCCTTGCTCCAAGATCCATACTAGTTTGGCTAAAGAATAATGGGTAAGGGTTTAATGATGATTTAGTGGAATTTTTGTTTTGATTTTTCATGGAATTTTGATGAATTTGGAGATGAAAAGGAGATGGGGAAAAATGGGGCAACTTATGGAGGGCTTGGCCATGAGAAAAAAATGAGAGGGAGAGAGAAAAAGTGAGGTGAGTGTGTGTGGAAACTTAATTAATACATCTTTTAACTAATTTCATTAATTAATTTATTTTCCTTTTTCTAATAACTCATTCTATAATTTTCTAGAACTCTCATGACAACTCCAATTCATCTCAAATTAACATGTTACATTTTGTTTTAGTGTGTCATGGTGCATAATTTTGTAATTAACCCATTTCTAATTTGTAATTTACACTAATTTAATGAATAATGGAAACTTAAAATTTATTTAATATAATTAATTAAAGAGAAATAATTAAGTAAACTAAAAATTTATAAGTGACTAAATAAATACCAATTACTAGTAATTACATTGTTAAAATAGGCGTATTTAAGTCTATGATAAAAAATAATTATAGTTAAGTTTTATGGAAAATACGGTTTATTTTACCAATTATCAGAAAATTCACCTAAAGTGTTTATTTATTTATTTATTTTATTTATTATTTTTTTAAACGTTACAATCTTCCCCCTTAAGGAAATTCAGTCCCCGAATTTAAGATCTAACTACGCGCACGGGAATAGCTCGCTCTCATCTCGTCCTCGGCTCCCCACGTGTCCTCTTTGCCGCTCGGGCCACACCAAAGAATCAAAACGGTCGGTATGACCTCGGACCTCGGTTTTATCACCTGCCGATCTAGAATAACTATCGGCTGCTCAGTGAACGAAGGAACGCACTCCAGCTGGATCATCTGATGCTGTATCACGCGAGAGGGGTCATGAAGGTTCTTCCGGAACATCGATACATAAAACGCGGGAGGAACAATCTGGAAAGCTAGGTGGAAGAGCCACACGATAAACACTGCGCCGACACGCTCGGGAATCTCAAAGGGACTACATATCTAAAACTAAGCCTTCCTTTTCTCCTGAATCTCGACATGCCCTTCATCGGAGAAACCTTTAAGAAAAACATAATCGCCAACAGTAAACTTAAGTCTATGACGACGTCGGTTTAGATAAGATTTCTGCCCGCTCTGGGCCACTCTCAATCTATCCTGAATCACTGAATCCTTTCGGTCGTTTCTTACACCATTTATGGCCCCAAAATACTGCTCTTGCTGAGCTCTGTCCAACATACTGCTCAACTTATGGGTGATCGACGTTTCCTCCTATATAATACCTTGAAGGGTGTCGTCTGAATCTTCTCCTGTAAGCTGTTATTATTGGAAAACTCTATCAATGGTAAGTGGCGATTCCAACTGCCATGAAATCTAGAATTCAAGCTCGGAGCATGTCCTCAAGAATCTGAATGGTCTTCTCTGATTGACCGTCGGTCTGCGGATAGAAAACTGCACTGAATCTCATTTGGTATCCAAAGCCTCCTAAAGTTTCTACCATAGTCGGCTGGTGAACGGAGTACCTCTATCGGACAAAATACAAGTCGGAACTCCACGCAGTCGCACTATAATATCAATATACATCTGAGCATACTGAACAAATCCGAAAATGGTCTTGACTGGCAGAAAATGAGCTGCTTTCCGTCAATCGGTCTACAAGCTCCAAATAGAGTCATACTCTTGACTGGTCCTAGGTAGGCCCACAATAAGATCCATAGAAGTCTGTTCCCTTTTCCACTCCAGAATGGGCAAAGGTTGTAATTCTCCTGCTGACCCCTGATGCTCGGCCCTGACTTGCTGATAATTCAGCATCCCGAAACAAATTTATGACATCACTCTTCATCCTTTCACATTAGTAGACATCTCTTAAGTCATGATATATCTTGGAGGAAATCGGATAAACACTATATGTCAATTAATATGCCTCCTCTAAACTTTCACATCATAGTCCATCGGAATCTGGCACGCACGGTCAAATCCCAAATCTTAGCATTCCTTGATCATCAATCACGAACTCTGAATCTCTGCCCTGTCGAACCTGCTCCATGATTTCTGACCAACGAACGCCATCAAACGATGCCTCTCGGATATAATCAAATAACTATGGATGCGCACGGACATGGACAAGTTGTCCCCCGGTCGACGTAAACTCGAACTGTACTTGGCTGTCACATAAAATCTGCCATTCTGCCGTCGTCTGTCTCTAAACTGTGCTCAAACAACAAAAGCTACCTCCGGGCCTCCAACTCAAAGCATCCGCTAGAACATTCGCCTTATCCGGATGATAAAGAATATCGCAGTCATAGTCTTCACTAGCTCCTCCCATTGGCGTTGTCTTAAAATTAGATCTTGCTGCTGAAAGATATACTCTTTGGCTGTGAGGGAGTTTTTCTCGACTAAGCCAAAACCCATAGTTGTTAGCGCCTTAAGCTTATTATGATCCGTAATTATCTAGCATGACTCGTCTCCCAATCTTAAGTGTAAAAATCACTGCGGCTATCGCTAAATCATGCATGAAATAGTTCTACTCACGCTTCTTCAACTGCCGGGAAGTATTACAATAACCAACAAAATCGCCTGATCCTGAAGGCAAAATAATATTGGCGCCGTAATCAAACGAGTCTTTAACTGCTGGAAGCTCTGCTCGCATGCCTCAATTCAAAGAAAAGAACTCCTTTCCGGGCCAACCCAGTCAACGTTGCAACTATATGAGAAAAATCATGTACAAAATGTCGATAGTATCCAGTGAAACCCAAAAATGCTGTGAACTTCCGTCACGGATACCCGTCTGGGCCAATGCTGCACGTCCTCGATCTTATTCAGTTCTATACATATACTATCTCTCTTAACTACATGACCCAAGGAGTCATCACCATCCAACCAGAAAACACACTTAGATAATTCAGCGAATAGCTGGCGCTCTCTCAAAGTCTACAACGAAATCCTAAATTACTGCCCAGGCTACACTCAGCTCCAAAAGTACACTAAGACATACTCAATGGACATGATGATAAACTGATCAAGAACGGCCTGGATATTCGGTTCATCCAATCCATAAATGTTGCTGGGGCATTGGTGAGCTCGAACGACAACACCAAAACTCATAACGCCCGTAACTTGTGTGAAAAATAATCTTTGGAATACCATCCTCTCGAACCCACAACTGGTAGTAGCCTGACCTCAAGTCAATCTTCGAGAAATGTCCCGCACAGTAATCCGATTTAACTGACGATAATCAATATATGGACGCAAACGGCCGTCCTTCTGACGAACAAGACAGGAGCTCCCCAAGGCGACGCACTCGGACGAACAAGCCCTTTATCCAACAATTTTTGCAACTGGTCCTTCAGTTCTCAGCTCTGCCGGGTCCACCCGATATGGCGGTAAAGGAAAAGGCTCCATACCGGAAATCAAGTCAAAGAAGAACTCAACATCGTGCTCTGGCGACAAATCAAACAACCTGTCAAGAAAGACATCTTGAAATTCCTTCGCAAACAGGACCTGGTCCAACGGGACCTCTGCAGCTCTAACATCACAAATATACGCTACGAATCCCTGACGTCCTTTCCTAAAAAACGGAGTAGCGCGAAGAGAAGAAATCACATCGGGAAGGGTGTCGCTACTGTCTCCCTGTATAACAAGAACTGGCTCACTCAGACAACTAAATCTGACTGCCTCCTCACAGCAGTCCACGGATGCATAACACGTGGCTAACCACTCCATGCTCAGAAGAACTTCAAACTCAAACATATCGGGGAGAATCAAATCGACAAAAGAATACTTATCTCTGATGCGAACGAATCACGAACGAACAACATATCAAGCGACCAAAAGATTAGCCTATCAAAATGGCGTCTATCTAACCTCCTCTAAGCTGGCATACTGGTACAATTCCGCTTTGGTCCAGAAATGACTGAAGTCTCAGAAATGCGCTCCTTCAACAGTAAGGTTGCTTCCATCGCAGCTGCATAAGTGTCAAAATGCTTGGTGCCTATAGCAAGCAATAACTGTACGTCCAATCTCCACCAGGTAAGGAGCATATCGAACGACCACGAAATTTGAATGTCGTACTCGGACACTGCCATCCCTGAAGACTTATGCAAAGGCTCGAAACTACGAGCTCGGGCATTTCGAACGCTCTCCGGAAGGAAACGAGCAAGAATTACAGCTATGAACTCATCCCAAGTCATAGGTAGTAGGTCTGCAGCTCAGCCTCTCTCAATTGACTCGCACCACGTCTGAGCAAGACCTCTAGACGAAAACTCACAAGCTCAACCCATATCTCGTCAGAACATCTCTGTGAACGACAAATCCTAGCCATCCTGTCGAGGAATGTCTACGGATCCTCCGCTGCATCTATGCTGGTAAAAGCTGGAGGCTTCAGCCTTAAAACTCTCGTAAGGATGCGGAAATAAACTTCGTAATAACAGAAACAGCTGCCTGTGCAGCAGGTACAAACACAGTCCCTGAAATAGGAGGGACATCATCGGCTCTCGGAGCTCGGCTAGCCTCAACTAACAATCCAACCATCTGTCGCATGTCCTGAATACTCGACTATGACCTAGCCATCCTAGAAAAGGCGGACCACTCTATCCCAGAGGGGTAGGCGTACCACCCTAATCGGTCTTCGTCTCAAACGAGCCTACTCTAATCTCATCCCCGGCGGCAGCCCTTTGGCCCTCGTAGTCTCTGGCAGCATAGAGGCTGGAACAAGAACAGGATCGATAGGAACATTGCGGTCGAATCAAAGGATTTCTGGAATCAAGGAGGGAAATACAAGCAAATATATATATCCTAAGGTCACTTAGGCGGAGTGCCGTATCGTAAGTATGCCGCGGAACATATACACGCTATGCCACTCTGCTTAAGTCACCTACTCCATCTACCAAAGGTCATCCTAAACCCAGAAAGGTAAAACCACGCTCTGATACCAACTTTGTCACGCCCCGAAGGTACGGAACATGACTGGCACTTAAATTACGAAACGTCTAAAGGCGTAACGTAATCTAAGTAAGCCAAAGCCCAGAAATCTAAACCAAATAAGAAATAAAGTGAAAGAAAACTTATTAAAAGAAAGCGATTTTAACTAAAACAAGTCGCATTAAACATTTAAAAAAACATCAAAATTCTCGAAAATTTCGGCAGAGTCTCCTTTGTAAATACTGACCCCCAAACGGGTACAACATAAGAAAATACATATAAATCAGTAAAGGCATCCCCAAGCGGGAGCTAGCTCTTCTCCAAAGACTGAATCACAACCACAAGCAATGAATATATCATAATAATGCGAAATAAGTGTAAAAGCATAAAGCATCACGTCGGCTCAAGTGAGCATCGACACTAAACCACAAATACAAGTCTCACCGTCTAGTCCAATATACAAGGGTAGATGGAGTATACTAGATACAAATAAAATACACGGTGGGAGCAAAAGAAAATCCTCCAAAACCCACCTATGAGCAAGCAACAAGCCGAAGCAAAAGAAACGGAAATAGAAAGTACACCCGCCGCTCCTGCGCTGACGGGTCAGACCTGCAAAATACTATGGCATAACGGGGGTGAGTTGCCAACTCATGAGTAGTAAATAAAATCTAATAAGGCTATCGTAAGCATGCACGCAGTGCGTCACACCCTACATATATCGATATGATACAATACACTAGCATGAATGCATAATCAAAACCCGAAACCGGAACATATCTGGTATGAGAAAATCTTTATTTTTATCTTAGAAAAGCTCTTGTAAAATAACTGAAGTAATATCAATAAAACTAACAGAAATCCGTGTCAAGTATCAGCACAAAATACATATATCTCAATGTCTGAATATCTCAATGTCTCAACATCTTAATGTCACGATATCACAATATCTCTATATCTTAAATCTCAATATCTCGGGCTCCATCAGTCCGGATCGGCCCAAATCATCAAATCTCAATATCTCGGACTCCGTCAGTCCGAATTGGCCCAAATCATCAAATCTCATGACTACGGTCGGTATCCTCAGGATATCCTCCGCGCCAGACATCACCGGTAGGTAGTTTGCCCCTGCCAGGGTCATCGTCTACAGCTCGAGTTTCTTGCCCCGGGATACCATATCGGGCCCACCATGTACCCGAAACGGTTCATCCTACTTCTCGAATCGGGTCTCGAAAACCAACAACAATCATGAAAACTCATGGTGGATGACACATATATCACAAGAAAACCGCAAATTTTCTGTTTTAAAAATGATAATGGATTTATAAAATTCTTGCGGTTTTCCCCCAAAAATCCAGAAATCTCATGAATACTCAAATTCTCGAGAAGAATCACAATATAAAAACATGTCAGTGATGTGGAAATCTGTGATACGGTAGTATATACCATGCGGAGTACGGCTAGAAACTATGCATGAATCATGATGCAATGAGATATGTATATATGACTAACAACCCTACGCATACATCTTAGTGAAATGAATAAACAACTATAAGACTACAAATCATATATAATGCAAATACACCAATATCAGTTCTAAGCAAGTTCTATAGTGTTCGTGACATAGCAATTACCAATGGCATGTGTGTTTGCATAAATAGTGCATGTGCAGCGGGAACCAATGGTAATAGTGCAAGTGTCCAATAAGATGATATCACACACACACACACACACACACACCCCTATAACGATGCGATGCAATGAGATGGCTAACTAGGAAACTGCGCATAATGTAAATACTATAAGTAATACTAAACCGTCGGGCGCCTCGTGCCATCCAGATGATCCCCCCACAGATGTATACATCTACTCACTGGGACGCCTCGGCTAATCTGATCCGATTTTCGCCCTGTCTTTCTGCGCCGCATCCGACGCCTCTGCATCCGATCTTAGAATCGCGCACAAGCAATTAAAAGGATAAATATACGAATAGTCGTGGAACAAACGACACAAATCAAACAACACGTGCTAATTAAACGCGCATGCATTTGGCGCACAAACGCGCTCGCGACCACGCCACAAACCATAACTAGGGTCGCAAAACGTGAAAACCACCCATCCTAGTATCCACTCATACCAATTGCGCATTCACAACATATTAAATATCTTAGGGATTAAGTTATAACTCATCAAAATCTCAAACTTAATTAGAATCGATTTATTTCAAAAACCTAGTAAGCATCCATTTTTCCATTTTAGTTCAAATCTTGATATTTTAACAATTCTAGTGGCCACAATACTCACTAAATATTTTAATTAAGTCACACAAACCATTACTAAAATTTTATCTCACCAAATTATATTAATTTTAAAAACCTAGTTTGCAAAATTATCTAATTTGAACAATTTCGAAGCAACAATTAGCAACTTAACAACTAAACAAAATTTTGCATGTCATAAAGTGTTAAACTACACATTGTAATCATGATCAATTTATAAAAACCTAAACTTTATTTAAAACCCTCTCTTGAATTTTAAATCTTAAAATTAAAACCATAATTAAACTCCTAATTAGCTAGATGGAAGTAATTAAATAACAATTTAAATAAAGGGTTGAGATTTATACCTCACAAACTTGAGATCAACATGCAAACCAAGCTTCCCAAAGTTGCTTCCTTGCTCCAAGATCCATACTAGTTTGGCTAAAGATTAATGGGTAAGGGTTTAATGATGAATTAGTGGAATTTTTGTGTTGACTTTTCATGGAATTTTGATGAATTTGGAGATGAAAAGGAGATGGGGAAAAATGGGGCAGCTCGTGGAGGGCTCGGCCATGAGAAAAAATGAGAGGGAGAGAGAAAAGGTGAGGTGAGTGTGTGTGGAAACTTCTTAATTAATACGTCTTTTAACTAATTTCATTAATTAATTTATTTTCCTTTTTCTAATAACTCATTCTATAATTTTCTAAAACCCTCATGACAACTCCAATTCATTTCAAAGTAACATGTTACATTTTGTTTTAGTGTGTCATGGTGCACAATTTTGTAATTAACCATTTCTAATTTGTAATTTACACTAATTTAATGAATAATGGAAACTTAAAATTTATTTAATATAATTAATTAAGGAGAAATAATTAAGTAAACTAACAATTTATAAGTGACTAAATAAATACCAATTACTAGTAATTACATAGTTAAAATAGGCATATTTAAGTCTATGATGAAAAATAATATAGTTAAGTTTTATGGAAAATACGGTTTATTTTACTGATTATCAGAAAATTCACCTAAAGGGTTTTATTTATTTATTTATTTTATTTATTTATTTTTTAAACGTTACAGTGCCAGACTCCTTTTTCTACTTTATTTTCCGTAAATTGGTAGAAAAGGATCACTTTTTCACCTCTTCGCCTGGGAGACATATATAAATTCTATAGTTCTTGTACGTTGTATGTATCGAGCGCATCAAGTTCCTTATAATACCGAGGCGGAGCCATTGTAATTTGTAGACTCTAATCAGTTCCGGCAAAAGTTTGCATTGACGGACGGACGGAGAACACTACATTTGCTTCATCCTCTGAGTCGCTGCCAAAAACTAAAATAGGAGCATATGATCCGGGCCTATTGTTTTCTTTATGGGGTTGCTCTAAGTAGACTATTTCTTCATCTTCCTCGGTGTCACTCCCAATGATTGGGATAGTGGTGACGAATTTCTATTTATTCTCCGGCTTATGACACCTTTCCGTATCCTCGAAATCTGGTAGGAAGTACTTTGCGTCTTCATATTTTCGGACCTCGTTTACGGTGAGCGAATTTAGCTCCTCTGTGACGGTGTATTCCAAACCATACTTGAAATATTTCATACACTGATGTTGTGTAGAAGGGATGACGTTGTACTCATGTAACCAAGGCCTGCGAGCAAAGCGTTATAGCAAGTCTTGGCGTCAATGACATGAAATTTGATGTTAGTGACGAGCAGCCCGAAGCATAACTGTTCACTTCCTAAAACGTAGACGAACTGGGATAAATCGTCTTGCCTGAATTTGAGGACAGATGCTATTTGGATTTATCCGTCCACGTCTCCGAAGATACCAAGTTGATTTATGGCACCGTATATCGGAGGTTTGGATGGATGCGGCTGTTGTAACAGACTTTATTAGATTCCCCCTTGTTTTTGAGTGGTTTTTGATTGTGGGGACGCTCTTCCCTGCAGACGCAAGCCTGTACAGTTAATTACGTTACCGCATTGCGATAACCACTTTCTCTTGCTCCGAAAGTTTACTTCGTGTCGTGTGTGTTTTTGTTTGTTTAGGTTGCCTGTGGATTGTATACGGAGACTAGTTTCTGTCGTCGCCCGTAGGGCGCGGATTAGTCCAAATCCGTATATTTAAGACAGTTCGCAGGGCAAAACATATTAGTTTAAGGACGTCACGGTCCAACATTCCCTATTTGGGACGAATGTTAGTTTAAGGAAATTTTGGTCTATCATTCATCTTGTACGCATGTGTTTTTGTTACGTGGCGGAGTGAACGATAGTGACATAGAATGCGTCCAATTTAGGGTGCGATCCGATTTAAGGTGTGCACGTCAGTTTGGAAGTGCATCAATGTGGGGTGTATAATTCCCTATCTTGATGAAATTTTACATCAGGTTGGGACGATGAGTTGTTGTTGGTTTTCGGGACCCACCACCTCTCTGAATACGTTGAGAAATTACAACGACATATATCAGAGGTGTGAAGAGATGTACCCTTAAACGAAATCCCGTATTTTGAGGGAACGATAATGATAGCCTTATTTGAGACTAAGATTAACTTAGAAGATATGAGATGAATATTATTTTGGATATCATTGATGAGGGATCATTAGTAAAGTTTGAGACTAAGATCGGTTTGGAAATCACGAGCATATGGGCTCGTTTGGGCTAAGATTGGGTTTCAGCAGTGCTAAGTACTTAGTTGTATATAGCACTCCCGTGTATATCATGTGAGGTGCTCCAATAGTGCTAAGCGCTAACTTTTGTGGCACTCATGTGTGTTTCACGTGAGGCGCTCCAATAGTGCTAAGCACTAACTTTTCCCGGAGCTCACGTGTATTTCTCGTGAGGCGCTATATAACTTGGCCTTGAGCGCTCATGTGCTTTTCACGCGAGGCGCTGAGTTCTTATAGATATTTAATCTCTTTTGATATTTTTAGAGAATTTAAATCTCTGTTAATGGTATTTTGACCATTAACGATCATCAAGATCATTATTTTGAGGATCTGGGATCATGTTCTTTAAGAACTAAGTTCTTGATTTGAAGGAACTAAGTTCTTGGAGTATTATGAACTCTGTGCTTTCCATGTTCATGTTTTCAGAGAGGTTAAATCTCTTTTAATGGTGTTTTGACCATTAAGGATCACCAAGACCACTATTTTGAGGATCTGGGATCAGGTTCTTTTAAGAACTAAGTTCTTGATTTGAAGGAACTAATTTCCCGGAGTATTATGAACTATATCTTCTTCATGTTCTTGTATCCATGTTCTCCCCTGAATTTTTGATTCTCAAGAACAAGATCTTCCCGATGAGAATTAAATTCTCAACTTGTGGGAGACTTGTCTTGTGGATCTTAGATTCAGAGAAAAAACTAAGTTCTTTGAGAAGGGTTAAACCCTTTTAATAGGTAAAGCAGATATTTTTTTATCTCTTCTTTTTTCATTACATAGAGTTTTTTAGGAGGGAAATCTTCTTCTTAGAGAGAATTATATTCTCTGTTGTTTTGAGAGCCTTCTGTATTCTTACAGAAGATTATGGGGGTCTCCTCTTTTCTTTTCCTTCTCTCCTTGGATCAAACTCTTTGCTCCTATTTATAGGAGAAGAGAAAAATCAATTTGTTGAGAAAATCTCTCATTGAGGGATCATGATTGATTTCATGATCAATTAAAATGATCTTTTAGATCAATCGGTGAATTTTATTCACCATTGGATTTTTAATCCAAAGGCTCTCTGTTTAACAGAGAAGATTTCTTATTTATTTAACAAGATAAGTAAATATTTTACTAAGATAGAATTTTATTCTATCATATGAATATCTTATTAGTTTAACAAGATTAAAATTTTATTCCAATATCGAATTTAATTCTATCACATAGAATTTTATTCTATCATAAGAATATCTTGTTAGGTTAACAAGATTAGAATTTTATTCTATCATATGAATATCTTGTTAGTTTAGTTTAAAAAGATTAGGAATATATTTTCCTAATATAAAATTTAATTCTATCATATGGATATCTTGTTAGTTTAATAAGATTAGAATTTTATTCCAACATAGAATTTAATTCTATGACATAGAATTTTATTCTATCATATGAATATCTTGTTAGATTAACAAGACTGGAATTTTATTCTATCATATGAATATTTTGTTAGTTTAAAAAGATTAGGAATATATTTTCCTAATATAGAATTTAATTCTGTTATATGAATATCTTGTTAGTTTAACAAGATTAGGAAAATATTTTCCTAAGATAGAATTTTATTCTATTAGATGATCGATGAGTGATTTTATAATCACCGTTGGATCAGAAGATCTTTCTAGTTTGAGGAAGATCAGAAAAATATTCCCCACATAGAATTTAATTCTATCAGATGGTTAAATTGGCGATATCTTATCACCGTTGGATTTTAAATCCAAGATTCTCTATTAAAGAAAGATCTTTCAATATTAGAAAGATCAAGGAAAATATTTCCCAAATAGAATTTAATTTTATCACATAGAATTTAATTTTATCAGATAGTTTAATTGTTGATATTTTATCACCATTGGATTTTAAATCCAAGATTCTTTGTTAGAGAAAAATATTTGCATATTAGAAAGATCAAGAAAAATATTTCCTAAATAGAATTTAATTCTATCACATAGAATTTAATTCTATCAGATAGTTTAACTGGTGATATTTTATCACCATTGGATTTTAAATCCAAGATTCTTTGTTAAAAAAAGATCTTTCCATATTAGACGGAAAATATTTCCCAAATAGAATTTATCATATGATGATTTATTATCACCATTGGATTTTTGATCCAACGGCTCTGTTTAACAGAGAATATCGCAGTTTTAAGGGAAGTATTCTCATATAGAATTTAAATCTACTTGCTTTTAATTTGGGCGCCGGCGCTCACGTGTTGTGCACGTGGGCACCACTTAAGAATTTAATTCTTATTTATGATAAGCGCTCCTGTGATTTGCAAATTGGCGGCCATGTGAGGAGCACGTATGGTGCCACCATAGGATTAATCTTACAAGATTGGCGCTGGCACCCTCGTGAGAGGCACGTGAGGCGTTGCCTCAACCAAATTTTAACAGGGCTTAGTTCTTTTATTATGTTTAAATATTAGGGGAACAGGCGCTCCTGTTGTCATGCCCCGCTTCCCGGTGTACGGTAAGAAGACGTGACTGGTCCGCGACGTATTTTCTCAGAAGTAAACACGCTAAGCGTAAATAAGCAATATAAATTAAATGTACACAAGAAGACAAGAGATGTAAAGAACAACAATTTTTATTTATTAAACATTTCTTTACAATACAACTGAAAATGTAAATATAAGAATAGAAAGCAATACCTAAACAATGGCATGAACTAAAAGAAAAGTGGGTACAAGTGAAGCTTAGTGGTCGTGCTACTCAGTGGTCTGCTCCAATTGCTTATGGCTGGTCTCGAACTCCTAAGAGTCGGGTCTTCCTGACAACATTCCAAAGAAAGGAGAGAAATAGGAATGTCGTCAGCGAACAATCTCTCGGTAAGTCCTAAAGAGAGATAGAAATAGAATAGACAGATAAGAGGATGTAACTGGTATAATATTTGATTGTTATGCTAACGCAGTTGTTTGTAGCTTGGTACAGAATATGCTAGTGTATACAAGAGAAGTCCAACTTACACCATGGACTATGGTAACCCGTAGTATAAGGCTCCGTCGATAAAACCACAGAACAACGGCAATGGATGTATAGTTACGTTTTTTAATGACCATCTCGTGCCACTTTTAACACATGTCGTACCAGTCTACCCCTTTAAATCCCCGTAATGTCTTTTGTATTGATTGTATTGAAGTAAATTATAGATGTAAGACTTGCCGAACCATGATATCAGTTGTTCATGTAAACGGATAAGATGTAAATGGATAGTCGTGTAATCAAATCAATGAATATCCCTGATTCGGTCAAATCAAGTTATATTGATATAGAAGGAAATTTTGGTATACATGGATTCATGTTGTATTGTAGTTATATTTAATTTGTATTCAAGTATAGATTGAATTTGGATTGTTTTTAGATTAGACTGGGACTCAGATTGAGTCAGAACCTTTAAATAGAATTGAAGTCCTTAATTAGTTTTGATGTTATCGGTAACTGCTGCACATGGACGGCAGGATTTGTGTCTTTTTCCAAGATAATTACTGTGTTGATAACACCGTTTTTTTAGTTTGTCTACCTTAAATAGGCAAGCACCCATATTCTTCGGCTCCCTGAGGCTCAAAAGAACTGGTCCCGCTTCAACATATATTTACTAGGGTCCTTATTGTAATTTAATATAACTTGAGGGGGTTTTATGAAAAATAGTTTTGTTATATTTTCAAAATACACCTTAAGTATTTAATTGTCGTCTTTAAGGTTTTCATAGATATAATTTTTAAAAGTGATGAGATAGTCTAGTGGATATAAACTTAACTTGAATAGTATATGGTATTTTCATGTAATTTGACTTGTATTGATTCTTGATGGTAATTCATGAACTTTTGTGATTCTTTTCTTTTAATTAGAAAACATGGAATATATCATATATTTAAAATATATATTTTGATAATATTTATATATATATATATAGATAATTATTAAAAATATAATTTTTTTATTAAATAGAAATCACGTTTTCTTAAAACTTGTAATAAAAATTCCATCGAGATCGTATGCTCCGTGAGGTGATCTGCATCTCGCACTACTAGTCCCGGGGACGTGCGATAACCCACACCATCCAGATCAAGTTCCCCAAAATGGGATGTAGAGGCTTATTTGTAAGGAATTAATTAAAACAATTTTTTAGAATACGGGTATTGATAGTTTAAGGTTTTTTAATGTAAAATTGTATTTTGTCCAACAAAAATTATTACACAAGCCATCGTGCTATATCAAGATGAGTGTTGTGATGAGGTAGATCATTACCTCGTGAGTTTTCTAAAGGTAATATGAGCAAAACGATAAAGTAATGTCGTATGTAGACTTGATGGTATTTTACCGTAAAAATGAAATAAAAGTTGCAATACATATTATTTTGAATTGAAAATTGTTGTAAATATTGTTTTATGTTTATTAAACTATTTAAGAAGAGATGGTTAATTTTTTGTGTAAGAAAAGTTGAGTTTTTAAAGAAATGAGAATCAGAAATCGGAATAACTCCGCTTCCGACGAGTTTTGAGAAAAAAGTGTTTTAGATTAGAAATGCAAAAGAGGAGAGGAGACTTACAGATTGATTTGAGAGAGAAGAGATGGAGGAAGGTTTTGTAGGCATCGTGGAGTCGCGGGGTCGCCGGATTTGTCCCGAAATATCGCCGGAATTTTGACCTTGAGCTAACTCCACTTGTACAACTTTTGGACTTAGAAATTTTTGAGAGTTTTTTATACTAGATTTCAAAAAGAGAGGGCTAAAGTGTAGTGTGGTATTTATAGGAGAAATTAGGATTTTTTGAGTGAAGAGAGAATTAAAATATACATTAAAATGGATTAAAGAGGTGAATTATCACTCTCTGGATAAATACAGGGAAATCAAACAGCATGGGAGTAGTTGGGGGAGTCTAAGGGGTTAGAGTTTAAAATTTGGAGATAATAGGGACGGGGGGCCCGGCGGCGCTGGCCCCATGGTGAATCTCGCCGGTCCAAGGAGGGGGTGGGGTGCTTAGATGAATGCCACGTGTTTGTGTCTATTTAAATATCATTTTTCACATATTTGATTTTAGTGTGACTTCTCATTTTACGTGTAGTGCACGTGCAAACTTTTGAGCTTCTAAAAGTTTAAAAGAAAAATCAATAAAAATATTATGTAGCTGGGGGGATTTAAACACAAGGGTTATGTCACAGCAGTGTAAGGCTTTACCAATGAGCTACAAGTACTTTCTTGTTGTTCAAAAGCAATTTAAATTTATAACTTGTGCTCAGGCTAAGGTATTCCTTTTTGTACTTTACAAAAAAATTTGTAGAGAAGTTTTAGGGTTGTTACACCTGTGCTTTGCACATTGGCGACCACGTGAACTTCACTGCAGTGCTACCTGAGTTGATAGTTACATGCTTTGCATGTGGGTGCATGCA
This sequence comes from Agapanthus africanus, assembly GCA_030015575.1. Taxonomy (NCBI): domain Eukaryota; kingdom Viridiplantae; phylum Streptophyta; class Magnoliopsida; order Asparagales; family Amaryllidaceae; genus Agapanthus; species Agapanthus africanus. The sequence continues at coordinate 366,511,215 of CM057338.1, forward strand.
TTTAACACGTGGAGTTTTCTTTTTATTTTTATAAGGGAACAGCAAGCTCTGAGCCAAAAAAATTTGGCGGGAACAAATTCCCCCAACTACTTTGCCCGCGTAAACTTATACGTAGGTTAAGTAGTGCAAAATAATGCATTACCATAGAATTGATGGCTTAGGAGACAAGTTTAGGATCCCTGTCGCCTAAGACTTTTTTATCTTCATGAGCCGTAAGGGTCTTAAGTAGGTTTTTCTCCCTATGAGTCGTGCGGATCTCATAGGTGCATATTCTCCCTAGAAATCGTGAGGATTCCTAAGTGTTTTTCACCTCAGTGAGTCGTAAGGATCTCACACAGGTATTTTCTCCTTACGAGTCGAGGGGATCCACAAGTGACTTCTTCACTTCATTAGCATGTAAATTTGACGAATGTGGCTCGTGGATAGTATACAAGAGTCAGTTTGGACCTTCTTGTAGGGCAGTGATGGCTTAGGAAATAGGTTTAGATCCATCGCCTAAGACTTTTCAACTTTATAAACCGTGAGGGTCTCATAAAGACTTTTCTTCCTACGAGTCGAGAGATCTCGTAAGAGTATTTTCTCCTTAGAAGTCATGAGGACTCCTAAGTGCGTTTTCTTTTGAGAGTCGTAAGGATTTCACAAGAGAATTTTCTCCTTACGAGTCGAGAGGACTCGCAAGTAGTTTTTCCTCCTCATCGGTATGCGATTTTGGAGAATGTGGCCCGTGGATAGTATACAAGAGTCAGTTTGGACCTACTTGTAGGGCAACAATGGCTTAGGAAATATGTTTAGATCTGTCGCTTAAGGCTTTTCAACTTTATGAGCCGTGAGGGTCTCATAAAGATATTTCTCCCTACGAGTCGAGAGGATCTCGTAGGTGTATTTTCTTCTTAGGAGTCGAGAGGGCTCCTAAGTGTGTTTTCTCTTGAGAGTCGTAAGGATCTCACAAGAGAATTTTCTCCTTACGAGTCGAGAGGACTCGCAAGTGGTTTTTCCTCCTCATCGGTATGCGACTTTGGAGAATGTGGCTCATGGATAGTATACAAGAGTCAGTTTGGACCTACTTATAGGACCACAATGCTTAGGAAAACAGGTTTATATCCATGTCATCTAAGGATTTTCACCTTCATGAGCCGTGAAGGTTTCATAAAGATGTTTTTCTCTACGAGTCAAGATGGGTCGAGAGGATCTCGCAGGTGTATCCTAACGTGAAATATAGATAACTCCTATTCATTACGACAGGGGTCCGTTAGGTTTGTGGTAGTAGGGTTTTAGTCCGTGGTACCGTCGCATTGACTGATGTATTCATCGATATGCAGTCTTTAAGCTTCCGTTCGAGTAGCCCCGCGACTGTCGTGTCTCTGATCCATTATGAGGCTGGACAAGACGTCTTCAAGTAATCTTCTTAGGTCATATTACCTGTTGGAAGGGCAAGCGCTAGGAATTTGCCATGACGCTTTTTACTTGAGGTTAAGCTCAATTTGGAGCCCCGTGAGTCATAACCACTCCACTCTGGTGTGGGATGATCTCCGATAGTCTTTTAGGCTTTATATGAGTTGCCGTCGAGATCCGAAGCTGGGAATATGCCATCGCGCCATTTTTGTTTTGACGATGTCGTGTCGTTTTTTTGCTGAAGTAGGGTAGACATCTGTAGAACCTCTATACTGTATGTATTGCAATTGAAGTCCGGAGCTAGGAATATGCCATCGGCCCATGACTGTCGTGTCTCTGATCCCTTCGGAGGCTGGACAAGACATCTTCAAGTAATCTCCTTAGGTTATATTACTATTAGAAGAGCAAGCATTAGGAATTTGCCATGACGCTTTTTACGTGAGGTTAGGCTCAATTTGGAGCCCCGATGATTCATAATCACTCCGCTTTGGTGTGGGATGATCTCCAATAGTTTTTTAGGCTTTATATGAGTTGCCGTCGAGACCCGAAGCTAGGAATATGCCGTCGCTTCATTTTTTGCTTTAACGATATCGTGCCGTTTCTTTGCTGAAGTAGGGTAGACATCTGTAGGACCTCTATGTTGTATGTATTGCAATTGAAGTTCAGAGCTAGGAATATGACATTGCTCCAATTTCATTTGATAGTTGCGTCTGCATCCTGCTAAAATGAGGGGGAACGTCGAGATAATCTCTGGGTTGTATATGAACTATCAAGACTTGGAGCTAGAATTTTGCCGTGACTCCATTTTTTCTTTGAACCTTAGGTATTTTGTTGACGTTGTATCTACATCCTGCTGGCATGAGAAGCACGTCGAGCTGGAGTTTACGATTTTGCCGTCAATCCTTTTTGATTTGGCTCCTTGGAGCCTTTATTTACGTCGCATCTGCATCGAGAAAGAACGTCGAGCCGGAGCAGGGATTTTGCCATTACTCCATTTTTGTTTGACCTTTGGGTCTTTGATGACGTTGCGTCTACGTCCTACTGGCATGAGAAGCACGTCAAGCTGGAGTTAGGATATTGCCGTCACTCTTTTTTAATTTGGCTCCTTGGAGCCTTTGTCGACGTCGCATCTGCATCCTGTTGGCATGTGGAGCATGTCGAGCTGGAGTTAGGATTTTTCCGTCACTACTTTTTGATTTGGCTCCTTGGAGCCTTTGTTGACGTCGCATCTGCATAGAGAAAGAACGTCGAGCTAGAGCTGGGATTTTTCCATTACTCCTTTTTTGTTTGACCCTGAGGTCTTTGATGATGTTGAGTTTACATCCTGCTGGCATGAGAAGCACGTCGGGCTAGAGTTAGGATTTTGCCGTCACTCTTTTTTGATTTAGCTCCTTGTAGCCTTTGTTGACGTCGCATCTGCATCCTGCTAGCATGAGAAGCACGTCGAGATGGAGTTAGGATTTTGCCGTCACTCCTTTTTTTGTCTCCTTGGAGACTTTGTTGACGTCACATCTGCATCGAGAAGGAACGTCGAGCTGAAGCTGGGATTTTGCCATTACTCCTTTTTTGTTTGACCCTTGGGTCTTTGATGACATTGCGTCTACATCTTGCTGGCATGAGAAGAACGTCGGTCTGAAGTTAGGATTTTGCCATCACTCCTTTTTGATTTAGCTCCTTGGAGCTTTGCTGACGTCATGTCTGCACCCTGTTAGAATGAGGAGAGCGTCGAGCTGATCTTTTGGCTGTAGATGTTGCCATTAAGATCTGGCTCTCCCTTTGACGGAGCCTGGTAGGAAAATATGGTTCCCTTTTCTTTTATTTGTGCCCATGGATCATATACAAGAGTCAATATAGACATACTTGCAGGGCAGAGGAAATTTTATTTTATTTTATTTTATTTTTTATAGCCGCGATGCTCTATCTTTCTAGCTTTTCATATCGCGAAAGTCGCGATTGCCCAATCATTTCGGCTTTTTATCCGCGGTGCCCGGCTATTTTTTTTATATTTTTACTCGCTGCTTTTTATTATGAGTTACCCAAACATTTCAGCTGTTTTTATATGCATATTTTTTGCTCGTTGATTTTTATTGCGAGTTGCCTCATCATTTCAGCTATTTCATATGTATTTTTTTGCTACTCGCTGCTGTTTCTATTTCGAGTTTGGAATCTGATACCAATTTTGGCATCGGCATCGCTACGACTGGGATATTGCCATGAGCGAATCATTATTTACCGTGAAAGGTGTAACAACCCTAAACTTTCTGTATAGAATTTTTTTCAAAAATATAAAAAGGAGCACCTAAGTCTGAGCACAAATTATAAATTTAAATTTACTTTTGAACAGCAAAAAATAACTTGTAGCTCATTGGTAAAGCCTTGCACTGCTCTGACGTAGCCCCTGTGTTCGAATTCCCCCAGCCACATATTATTTTTGTTGATTTTTCTTTTAAATATTTAGAAGCCCAAAGGTTTACACGTGCACTGCACGTAAAATGAAAATTCATACAGAAATCAAACAAGTGCATTATGCTAGTTGAAACGACACCAACACGTAGCAAGAATCCAAGCTCCCCACCCTCGGACTTGGCCGACAAGATTTAGTGAAGGAGCCGACACCGCCGGTTTTATCCATAGAGGATGCTCCCAAACTTTAACCCCAACACCCTTTGGCCTACCCCACTAACCCTAGTTTGTTTGATTTCCCTGCACATTTCCAGAGAATTAAAATGAGGCATTAATCTAAATTTTAATGCATATTTTTAGTTCATTCTTCATTACCCTAAACCCTAATTTCTCCTATAAATACCACACTACACCATAGCCTCCTCATTTAGAATTCTATTGCCAAAACTCTCTAAAATTCCTAAGTCCAAGAAGTTGTACAAGTGGAGTTAGCTCAAGGCAAAGTTCTGGCGATGTTTCGGGACAAATCCAGCGACGAAACGACTCCACGAAGGCCGCAAACCTTTTCCTTTAGCTCTCCTCTAAACCCCAAGCTAGTAAGTCCCCTCTTCCCTCTCCACTATCTATTAAAAAGATGCCTATTTTCAAAACTCGTTGGAAGCGGAGTTAATTCGACTTCTGATTCTCTTTTCTTTAAAAATTCAATTTTTCTTAAACAACAATTAACCAACTCTTCTCATATTGTTTAGTAACCATTAAATAACAATTGGACAAGGTTTCAATTCAAAATATTATGTTAAACAAATTCTATTTTACTTTTACAGTAAAATACTCTTAAATTTGCATACGGCATTAGCTTATCTTTTTGCTCATATTACTTTTAGAAAACTCATGAGATAATGACCTACCTCATCACAACACTCATTCTTGACATAGCACAATGGCTTTTGGAATATTAGTTCGTGGGATAAATACGAGTTTACATTTAAATACCATAAATATTCAAAAACCGTTTTCTTTAAAGTGTATTATTTAATTCCTTACAAATGCGTCTTTACAACCCATTTTGGGGAACCCCGATCGGGATGGTGCGGGTTATCACACATCCTCAGGCCTAATAGAGCAAGATGCAGACCTTCTCACGGAGCATCCGATCTCGATGGAATTTTTAATGCAATTTTTAAGAAAAATGTGATTTCTATTTAATAAATAAGTTTTATGTGTGTGTGTATATATATGTATATATATATTGTAGGGTTCCTAGGCACTCTCAAGAGGTCTCACAAGGCATCAACCATGCCAATTTCAAAAATTAACGGTGCCGAGAAACCCTAACAAGATCGTTGGCTAGATGTCTAGGCGAAAAAGCAAACTAGTTAACACTTAACTAAGAGATACGGAAATACAACCTTTGTAGATCCGGTTCTCCACCTCCATAGCTCCGCAATGAAGTCTCCTAGCTGTCTATAACAAGTCCCGGGCTCTAGCGTCGGCTTCATCGGAGAATGGACGGGCTAGGTCATCGATGTCCATGCCGAAGATGATCTACGTCGAGGCATCGCTAAATCAAGCTCCGACTTCACCAAGTCAAGAAACTTGTGAAGAAAACACACTCTACTACTTGGCAAGAGGTAGAGGATGAATAAATAGGAAGTGGGTAGACTTTAGAATTGGATTTCTCACTTGTTTTCATCAATCACCATTGATGAAGAATGGTTTTCTTCTTGAGTTCAAGGAAGAAGAAGAAGAAAATGATATATGATAAGTTAATAAAAAAGAATAGAAAAACAATCCTTATCATAATTCTAACTATGGTTATGTGTAGAGAATTAACCAAGGGTTAAAGGAATGGTTAGGGTTAAGGATGAGATAAGAATGGTGGACAAAGTCAAAACTTCATGAAGCTTCAACTAAACAACAAATAAAGCCACCATTCTTTTCTCTTCTCATTTATTTTCCAAAATGAAATGGATAAATAAATAAGTGAATAAAACAAAACCCTAACCATAATCATGTAACCATGGTTTGATCTTTACACAAAAACCCTAGCATAACATGTATCATCAAACATGATACAATCAAGTGCACAAAAGTATATCACATATACAATGTGTACAATCCGAGTGAGAAAATCCATTTAAAGTGAACCAATACTAGTTAATGCAAAGTAATATATCAAATATATAATTATGCATTAAATCATTAAATCAACACTTGATTTAACGATCCGGTCATATCGCATATAACCGACTAGTATTATATGTATCGGCTTATCGAACCAACCCTTGATTCGATAACTAGGTTATATCGCATACAACCTTTCGATACATTCATCGCGAGAATGGAATACGGTATCACATACACGCATTATTCTCGGTCCCGCACATATCTCATATGCGCTCCTATTTCGTTTCGCTTGAGCCAGGAAACCTCTGTGTAGGACTCTAAAGACTCGTCAATACGCCGGCAGCAGGTGATGATCATATCAAGCACCCACAAGCCGCAAGCGGTCTGCTAAACGTAACGGCCACCCGGGTATTGAGCGATCTGAAGATCGACGAGCAAGCCCGCTCACACTCCAGTGAATCCGACCAGTAACACTACCGTACAGTCCGGTCTGATCGTCTGATATGTCGCATATCTCGCCTAGGGGTGGTAAACGTCAGACCCCAATAGCTCGATAAGTCGTATCGATATGAGGTCTATAACAATTCGAGAAACTACTGGTAACACTTACCAGTAAATCTCAGCAACCCTGGCCAGGGATTTCCTGTTATAGCCAATCGAACACAGCGCAACATCAACTCCCTATACCGGGAGAGACGAATCCCCTCCTATCGCTCATTGCCTCCATGTGACTCGAGACTGTACCTAAAAACCACCGTTTTGCACGCCCTCTTGGACGTGGTAAGATGGAAATCAAAACACAGTGGGAACCACACAAGACTCTATGACGATCTCGGGTCAACAGACTACTCTGTACCAGTGTCACCAGAGAACTGCCATCTGACGTGAGGTATAATACCATCTGGGAGTTCTCGGCGAGTCCGTCCAGTGTACCCAGTCTCTACTGAGCACCCGTATATCATCTCTGATATCAAACACCGATGGATATGGGATCATCCATCGCCCATCTGTATGGGTCGAGAAGGTATAGGCTAGTCTACTCTGGTATATCGATGCCCCGTCTCGATACACCCACGACTAGGGACTTTGAAGGATGTACTTATGGACTACCATGTCCCCACTAGTATGATCCGCATCATAGTCCAGGTAGTCAAGTACACATCCTAAGGGCTTTACCAACATGTAACAGAGAGACAATCAGTATACACGTTAAGGTAAAGTTCAACCAGATAGCATACTATCATGTCGAGCAAGAAAGTCCTCCCTATATATGTCCCGGCATCCACTACAATATACATCCTATGTACAGTAATGGCCTCTAGGGCATACATATAACTAACAATCTCCCACTTGCACTAGGGCCATCTGTAGCAGTGGTTGTAGTATCTCATACTCAACCATCCCATAAAAGTCTCTCTCTGGGAACAGGCCTTTGTGAGTGGATCCGCTGTGTTGTCCTCTGAGTCTACTCTCCAAACCTCGATCACCCTGGAGATCAACCATCTCCATGATCAAGTGATACTGCCTTAGAATATGTCTGGATCACTGATGGGACCTGCGTTCCTTGGCATAAGCCACAACTCCATTGTCACACAATGGGAGGAACGTAGTTCATCTCATGAACCAATATACACCCAAACATCCTCCTTGGTAGCATCTTAAGTAGCGATGTATCCTGCCTTTATCTTCTAGTATGCCACGGTATCTAGCTTGGAACTCTTCCAACATACCGTCCCTCCACTGAGGGTAAAGACAATGCCTGTGACTGACATTCAGTCGTCTTTATCACCCTGGAACCCTTCCAGTGATTCTCCCCAGGATCGGTTGATACCGTCTCACTACAGCTAGTGAGAGTCCTAACATCCAATTAGATCTATCTCATAGATCCAAAAACCAGGATTTAGGAGGTATCACTTTGATCCTATATGGAGAATTATGGTGATAAGCGGAGATTGACCGAGCGTAGCATAGGAAACTCCTTCCCCATCAAGAGTATGTCATCCACGTACTCTACGAGGATCGTCACCATACTCCCTACTACCTTTTTGTTTATACAAGGTTCATCTACCATTTTGATGATGTTAAACTCTTTGACTAATTCATCAAAACAGATGTTCCAACTCCGCGATACCTGCTTCATCACATAAAACATCTTGCACACGTTTCCGCTGCTCCCACTTTCTACGAAGCCCTCTGGCGTGTACTTATAGACGCACTCTTCTAAAACATCATTTAGAAAAGCAGTCATGACACCCAACCACCAGATATCGTAGTCATGGTATGTAGCCGTGACAAGTAGGATCTGGATGGACTTAAGCATAGCTACTTGAAAAAGGTTTCATCATTATCCACGCCTGGTCTATGACGAAAAGCTTTAACAAGTCTAGCTTTGAAAGTCTCAAATTTTCCATCTACACCAAGTAATCTTCTCAAGATATACTTGCTCCTGATGGGGATTTAACCCTTCAGATATAGCAACCAAAGTCCATACTTTGTTGGTGTATATGGATTCCATCTCAGATCGCTAAACATCCAGCCATTCTTACAGAGTCTCACTCCTGATGGCCAGCTCGAAACTAGTTGGGTCATCATCTCATGATGCATTCCTCGCTCCCACTGTCATAGAGAAACCGAAGTATCTCTCAGGTGGGTGAGGAACCTTACTAGATCGGCGGAGAGGCTGAGGTTCGTTGGAATCTACTGAATCCTTTGGTTCTATCAAATCATGTGTTGTAGTTCGTATAGCTGGAACATTTCCAGTTCTACATAACAGATCTTGCCTCGAGCTTGTCCGGATTTTGCTTTCAGACATAGGCCGGACAACCCCAAATCTTAACTAACTTAAGAAATGGGCTCTTCCTTTTCCATATCACATATGAAGTGGTAGGCAACTGATTTGATTGGAACCCTATTCAATAGGTATGCAACTTCGTAAGTGCATAACTCCCAAAAGGAAAAAGGTAACTCAGTATTACTCATCATAGAGCACACCATATCAAATAGGGTGTATCTGCTCCGCCCCGATATACCATCGTGCTATGGTGTATACAGAGGAGTAATGCTGAGAGATAATCTCATTCTCCTTTAGAATATTCCAGGAATTCCATGCACAAGTATTCTCCTCCCTGATCTCATCATAGGACATAATACTTATACCCGTATTTTGGTTCTCTACTTCTCGCTTATATTCTGTGAATATCTCAAAAGGTTCGGACTTGTGTTTCAACAGGAACATAGGTCTGAATCTCGAAAGATCATCAGAGAATGTAATGAAGTACAAAGAACCGGTCTTGGCATGTGTAGACTGGGGACCTACATACATCAACATGTATCATCCCAAGAGTTTACTAACTCTTTCTCTGTTTCCATTAAACGGAGCTATGGTCATCTTATCTTTGTGACATGAGTGGCGAGTTTCACAAGATGTAAGTTCAAACTAATTTAAATATGCATCTTTATGTAACTCTAGCCAGTCGGGTCGCATTGATCTGACCTAGTCTACAATACCTCAAGAAGGATTCGTTCATTTCTGAACTCTTCCTCTTGTGTGTGTTCCATATACTAAGAACTGTAGTTTGATTTAGAACATCAATGCTTTTAGATAATATGCCTGAACCGATCAACTTTTGATATAGGAAATGTTCAAAACATTGTCCAACAATACAAAATTTTATCGTTTCTTTACTAATAAAGAGACAGATATGATTTTGCATAACAGGTTCGGTATCTAATAACATTCATTCAGAATCAATGTATTGGTAATACAGGGTGACAGTGACCGACAGACTTGGCTGCAACTCTTGCCTCGTTTTCTGCCTCATGAAACTTATCACCCGTTCTCAGTTCTCTACCTTTCTGCAGCCCTATGTAACAGATTACATATCTGGGATCCTGTTCTGGTATCACATACCCAGGACGTAAAGGATACTGAGAAACAGTTCTCTGTAATGAACACACCCGAAGATGATGCATCAGCATGCACTCTCTTCGTTTGGGCGGCACGGGAAATCCGGTATTCCCCAATTTCCTGCTCTGTCTTATAACAATTATAAGTTGGAGCGAGACCAACGTTCCCCAGCTCAGTATAACAAGCGGGTTCGGTCAATATTTCGTATTATTATCTTGATTAAGGCGTGATATGGTCGCTACCAGGAGAGAGAGAGAAGAAAACACTCAGCGTGCGCTCTTGCAAGAATAGATTGGTTATTATTTTATCTAATCAGGATGGCTCCCACTGCTTTTTATCAAATCTTCCTTCAAACCCTAAAAGGAAAGACTAGCCGGGATTAATTACACACTACAAGTTCGCCAATCTTTCAGCCAGGCCAGTGTCGGTACTTTGAGGGAGGTCCCCCGTGCTTTCGCACGAACCTAATTAATGTAAACCTCGTTTTCCCAGAGGCGTAACCTCGTTAACACCTTTCTAGACACCTACTTGATCGGCTAATTGTAATGTATAAAACTCTCCCAGGAGTAACTCTTACTCGCAGCGGGTATCGGGATCCAACTATCTCATAGAAGGTATGCAATCTCGTTGCAAATTTCAACACTTGAAATTCCCGATAATATTTTGCCCCTAACGTGCTATGACCTTGACGAAAGCCAACAAACCATAGCCCGCTAGTCAAGTTCAACCCGTACATTTCTTGATCGAATTAAACCTACCCGCACGACCCTTGACGAAAGCCAACAAAGCCGCACGACTACCCTAATCCAATCGCATCGTATGCTAGCAGATAAGCAGCATATAGCTACCGCACACTGCACCTTGACGAAAGCCAACAAATACAGCACGAATACTATATACAACTTATCTGAAATGACGGAGGGCTACGACAGGTTTTTCTGAAAACCTATTGCGTAATGAACTTGATATCGTTGTAGGATCGAATGAATTTTGAAATGGAGTGTTTTTGAAGCTTTTCTAGTTTTGCTAAAGGAGTCACTCCCGGTGAAGGGATCGTCGGTCCTTTCCTCGTCGAATGAGGTGCGGGATATATCATATATATCACTGTGCAAAGCAAAAACACTTAAAAGCAATCAAAAGACAAACCGAGTGTGTAGCATCTGCCAGTTATTGCTAAAGGAGTCACTCCCGGTGAAGGGATCTCGGTCCTTTCCTCATCGAATAAGGTGCAGGATATATCATATATACCGCTGTGCAAAGCAAGAACTGTAGCTACCTGTTTTATTTTGAAATTCGATTCTACAACATCTTAGGTTTCTTTTATTTCATTAATCTCATTAATGAAGTCCCATCATTTAAGTACCTAAACATCACAGATAAATACGACGTACACTTATGCCATCCGCATTCGCCTCGATGTCCCCTAGTGCACCGTTAGGTTAGGTAACTAACGGCAGAGCGGGGCAGGGCTAGCACGGGTGTAAAACATAAGTAACGCCTATATAATATATCATATATACTATATACTGTATCTATCACAGAACATCACATGATCACATCAAAGATATCGCAGCAGAAGAATCATATGAAATATTGGATATACTAGGACGTCCGTGTTTTCAATACGAGCCAGTATAAAATACGGATTCCACGGTCGTGATGAATAGCCAAACCCACACCCCTAGACCCCTACGAGAGCGGCAAGCAACCCTACCAATTCTGGAGTTAGGAGACCCGGACTCGACTCCTCGAGTTGGTCTCCCACTGGACCCCAGAACCCGGTTACTTGTGCCCTCCTCCTTGGGTCTATCCTAGTGCGGAAAAGTAAATAATATACAAAAGGTGACAACTTCCGCAACCTGGAAGCGCCCCAATAAAAGAATATTACATACAAGTTTTTACATGAATGAAAATGAAAAACACTCATCTCACATAAAAAAACCCGGCTATTCAAACACGACGATCCATTATAACATATCCAGCAACACATAACATCACATGTCATCAACGTAAGTAAATATGTCCATCCCAATTGTCGTTGACGTATAGCAACGAAACCGGCGATATGACATATTACACTTACGGTCACAGAAAAGAAAGTGTAAAACTACAACAGTTGGAATCCGCAACCACCTCAGACATCGCATGCCTGACCAAATGAATTACTTAGACATCGCATGCCTAACACTTATAAACCCCGCATTTTAGTCTCTTTATCGAAAACACTTTTCAATATCAAGTCGGGCAATTCAACAGGATTCCCGACATTCTGATCGAATGCTCGTCGCAAACTTTAGTAGGCGGCTGCACCCCCGACGCCGTCGACCAAGTGCACCAAGGCGGAACACCGCTACCGCGAGCACCCGAACGGATGCTTTCGGCGACGGGTTTCTCCTACAGTCACTTGGTCGAGGCTATGGAGTGAAGCTGTCTATTAAGTTTACCCGGCGAGTATCCGCGTACGCTACGTGATTGCGACGGACTTTTGATCACATCAAAATTCCGTGGCAACCGATCAAGTGAGACTAAAGTGCTATGTTTATAACATTCATTCAGTTATCACATAACTTATTGTGAATTCCAATTATTGTATCCCATTCCGGATAAATAGAAAATGTCAAACTTTCTGATCGAACAATCGAACACCCAAGTTTTCCCGAAACAGGTCAACACATGAAATAAGTTTAACAACATTCAGTTCGTGCCTCAGTACCAACGGTCCAGCCGTAGAAGGGTCAAGCCAACGCCTCATATGTGGCACGCCGTACTGCCCCAAACCCGAAGGTTCAAAGGGCAGTTCAAGACGGTCACATAATCGAGTTAAGGTTTGTTGTCTTCTAGAGGGACCATCGCGTTACTTGCACTACTTAGAACGTCGTTAAACTACGGAAAAATCCAACACTTGGAAATTTCCCGACAGGGGAAAAATTGGGTATTTATATCCGGTCGAACTTTTTAACATATTCTAATATTTATCCGGAAAGCCACATAGACAAAATTTGATACTCCGATCGAAACACCGAATCCCCAAAACAACCCCAGAAAATTCAACTCTTGAATAAATATTAAAAATTCCCAGAAAACCCAGCATATTAAAATAGGAATTACTGTGCAATAATTGGAAGGTGACGTCATCACCTAGCCGCGGAACCGCCGCAGAAGCTGGGCTTCTGCCGCGGTTCCGCGCACTGTTGGATGAATCATTGGTCCAATTTTGCGCCGTAACTCTTATATTTCCCTGCTGAATTTTTTAGCAATTTTTAATTTGGAAAAATCCACGTTTTCAGAAAAAGTCCAGAGAGCACATTTGAGTTGGGGTTTCGGGTTCGTTCGGGTTTCAAATTCCGTCTAGACTTCGCCTAAGGCTCTAGCTTGGCTCTGATACCACTGTGGGGTTCCTAGGCACTCTCAAGAGGTCTCACAAGGCATCAACCATGCCAATTTCAAAAATTAACGGTGCCGAGAAACCCTAACAAGATCGTTGGCTAGATGTCTAGGCGAAAAAGCAAACTAGTTAACACTTAACTAAGAGATACGGAAATACAACCTTTGTAGATCCGGTTCTCCACCTCCATAGCTCCGCAATGAAGTCTCCTAGCTGTCCATAACAAGTCCCGGGCTCTAGCATCGGCTTCATCGGAGAATGGACGGGCTAGGTCATCGATGTCCATGCTGAAGATGATCTACGTCGAGGCATCGCTAAATCAAGCTCCGACTTCACCAAGTCAAGAAACTTGTGAAGAAAACACACTCTACTACTTGGCAAGAGGTAGAGGATGAAGAAATAGAAAGTGGGTAGACTTTAGAATTGGATTTCTCACTTGTTTTCATCAATCACCATTGATGAAGAATGGTTTTCTTCTTGAGTTCAAGGAAGAAGAAGAAGAAAATGATATATGATAAGTTAATAAAAAAGAATAGAAAAACAATCCTTATCATAATTCTAACTATGGTTATGTGTAGAGAATTAACCAAGGGTTAAAGGAATGGTTAGGGTTAAGGATGAGATAAGAATGGTGGACAAAGTCAAAACTTCATGAAGCTTCAACTAAACAACAAATAAAGCCACCATTCTTTTCTCTTCTCATTTATTTTCCAAAATGAAATGGATAAATAAATAAGTGAATAAAACAAAACCCTAACCATAATCATGTAACCATGGTTTGATCTTTACACAAAAACCCTAGCATAACATGTATCATCAAACATGATACAATCAAGTGCACAAAAGTATATCACATATACAATGTGTACAATCCGAGTGAGAAAATCCATTTAAAGTGAACCAATACTAGTTAATGCAAAGTAATATATCAAATATATAATTATGCATTAAATCATTAAATCAACACTTGATTTAACGATCCGGTCATATCGCATATAACCGACTAGTATTCTATGTATCAGCTTATCGAACCAACCCTTGATTCGATAACTAGGTTATATCGCATACAACCTTTCGATACATTCATCGCGAGAATGGAATACGGTATCACATACACGCATTATTCTCGGTCCCACACATATCTCATATGCGCTCCTATTTCGTTTCGCTTGAGCCAAGAAACCTCTGTGTAGGACTCTAAAGACTCGTCAATACGCCGGCAGCAGGTGATGATCATATCAAGCACCCACAAGCCGCAAGCGGTCTGCTAAACGTAACGGCCACCCGGGTATTGAGCGATCTGAAGATCGACGAGCAAGCCCTCTCACACTTCAGTGAATCCGACCAGTAACACTACCGTACAGTCCGGTCTGATCGTCTGATATGTTGCATATCTCGCCTAGGGGTGGTAAACGTCAGACCCCAATAGCTCGATAAGTCGTGTCGATATGAGGTCTATAACAATTCGAGAAACTACTGGTAACACTTACCAGTAAATCTCAGCAACCCTGGCCAGGGATTTCCTGTTATAGCCAATCGAACACAGCGCAACATCAACTCCCTATACCGGGAGAGACGAATCCCCTCCTATCGCTCATTGCCTCCATGTGACTCGGGACTGTACCCAAAAACACCGTTTTGCACGCCCTCTTGGACGTGGTAAGATGGAAATCAAAGCACAGTGGGAACCACACAAGACTCTATGACGATCTCGGGTCAACAGACTACTCTGTACCAGTGTCACCAGAGAACTGCCATCTGACGTGAGGTATAATACCATCTGGGAGTTCTCGGCGAGTCCGTCCAGTGTACCCAGTCTCTACTGAGCACCCGTATATCATCTCTGATTTCAAACACCGATGGATATGGGATCATCCATCGCCCATCTGTATGGGTCGAGAAGGTATAGGCTAGTCTACTCTGGTATATCGATGCCCCGTCTCGATACACCCACGACTAGGGACTTTGAAGGATGTACTTATGGACTACCATGTCCCCACTAGTATGATCCGCATCATAGTCCAGGTAGTCAAGTACACATCCTAAGGGCTTTACCAACATGTAACAGAGAGACAATCAGTATACACGTTAAGGTAAAGTTCAACCAGATAGCATACTATCATGTCGAGCAAGAAAGTCCTCCCTATATATGTCCCAGCATCCACTACAATATACATCCTATGTACAGTAATGGCCTCTAGGGCATACATATAACTAACATATATATATTTTCAAAATATCTACTTTAAATATACAATATATATTCCATGTTTTCTAAATCAAAGGAATCACAAATTTCATGAAACTACCAATACAAATCAATACAATTCCAATATTACACTATAATTCCATATACTATTCAAGTTAGGTTTATATCCATTAGAATATTTCATTTTATAAAAGTTACAACTATGAAAACCCTAAAGACGATAAATAAATACTTGAGATTTATTTTGAAAATATTTAAAAACTATTTTTCATAAAACCCCCTCAAGTTATATTAATTTACAATAAGGACCCTAGTAAACATAGGTTTAAGCGGGACCAGTTTTCTTGAGCCTCAGGGAGCCGGAGAATATGGGTGCTTGCCTATGTAAGGTAGACAACCTAAAAACGGTGTTTTCAATATGGTATTGTCTTGGAAAAAGACACAAATCCTGTAGTCCATGTGCAGCAGTTACCGATAATATCAAAACTAATTCAGCACTTCAATTCTGTTTAAAGTGTCTGACTCAGACAGAGTCTCAGTCTAATCTGAAATCAATCAATTAATCTATTCTTGAATATAATTCAAGTTTAACTCCAATTCAACATGAATCCATTTATACCAGAATTCAATATATATCAACTTGACTCGACTAAACCGAACCATGGATATACTCTGATTACATGACTATCCATTTATATCCATTCTGTTTACATGATATCATGGTTTCGGCAAGTCGTACATCCATTAAACAAAACAATACAAATCAATATAAAATACACTACGGGGTTTTAAAGGGGTAGACTGGCACAGAATGTGTTAAAAGTGGCATGAGATGGTCATTAAAAGACGTAACTATACATCCATTGCCGTTGTTCCATGGTTTTATCGACGGAGCCTTATACTATGGGTTACTATAGTCTACGGTGTAAGTTTGACTCCTTTCGTATACATTGGCATATTCTGTACCAAGCTACAATCAACTGCATTAACATAACAAACTCACAATATACCAGTTATATTCTCATATCAGTCTATTCATTTGTCTATTCTATTCCTACTTTTCTTTAGGACTTACCGAGCGATTGTTCGCTGACGACATTCCTATTTCTCTTATTTCTTTGGAATGTTGTCAGGAGGACCCGACTCTAAAAAGTTCGAGACCATCCAGGAGCACTTGGAGCAGACCACTGAGCAACACGACCTTTAGGCTTTACTTGTACTTACTTTTCTTTCTGTTCATGCCATTATTTAGGCATTGCTTTCATCATTGTAATTACTTTTCAGTTGTATTGTAAAAAAATGTTTAATAAATAAAAGTTGTTGTTCATTTACATTTCATATCTTCTTGTGTATATTTACATTATATTACTTAGTTACGCTTAGCGTGGTTACTTCTGAGTAAATACGTAGCCGGCCTCATCGCGTCTCCTTACCCGTACACTGGGAAGCAGGGCATGACAGGTTTTGTTGGCGGCCCATACAGGTCAGTGTTGCATGGAACCCTATCATGCAGGTCAGTTCTGCATGGACATGCAGGTCAATTCTGCATAAAGTCCTAAACAATAAAACACAAGAATCAGCAACTAAAAACATTCTTTACATTTCATATTCCTTGAATCTTACAATTTCATATACTTTGAATCTATCCTAGCCCTATTTTTCTTTCAAGGTTATGGATTCTCTAAACAATACGAGCACCAACTTCAACAACACACCACCACCTCGTCCACTTATGCCTACCGTTGTAACTCTGATCAACGAGCAAACGGTATTGCTTGAGGCAATCCGAAGTCTCCTGTAAGGACAGCAGCAAAAGACTGCTATCTTATTGAACTGCCCAGAAGCGGAAGTACCCGGAGTGAAGCAATTCCGGGCATTGCACCCGAAGCAATTTTCTGTGAAAGAGAGCCTTTTAGAAGCTGAAGAATGGGCTCAGAGCATTGAGGATGATCTGACAGCAGCACAAGTGCCAGACATCGCTTGGGTACGGGTTGCAAAGCTGCAACTCATCGACAACGCCCGATTATGGTAGAAGGCGGAAAAAAGCCGTCTTTCCCAGCCTATCGAATGGAAAACTTTTCGCGACATGTTCGACGCAAAATATTTCCCCGAGACTGCCCGATTTTACATGGAGCAGGAATTCATCCACCTGTAACAAGGTTCGATGTAGACCAAATCTGTGGATGAGTATGATGCTGATTTTACCATGCTCAGTAGGTTCGCGGCACACCTCATTCTGACTGCTGAGATCAGATCCAGACGATTTCAGCAAAGGTTAGATCCGGAGATCCAAGATACCTTAGCTACAGGGGATTTCCCATCCCACGACCTAGCTCTGACAACTTCCTGTCGATATGAGGCAGTAGTGAAGAAGAAGGGCAGACCTCAATCTGCCGGTGTGAAGCGCCCTGCCACCCAGATGGCAGGAGGAGCCTCTTCAAGGCCACCTTTTGAACCCAGGAGTCCGGAAGAAACAATTAACTGACCAAGTCCAGATTTTTGTTTCTACTGCAAGAGAGATGGACACCTTTGGAAGGACTGTAGGCGCGCAAAAGGCCTGAGCTTAGTTTGTGGCGTATCTACTCATGGAATTGGAACATGTCCTTATAGACGCAACTCAGTTCCAACTCGCATCACTTATCTGCAGCGGACAGCTATCCAGGCTCCTGCACCTTGTTTGCTCTTCCAGCTCCACCTCCATGAGGACCTCCTGCACAGCCTCCACACCAATTCCATCAAGCACTGAGGAACATGCATCAAGGGCAGGGAAACATGCCCCAAGGACAGAGGAATGTGCCTCGAACGAGGATGGATGTACCTCGGTGTCAGGCATTCACATTAGCGGCCGTAGAAGCTGAGACTGTAGACCAAGGTAACCCTGGTAATTTCCTTACATCTTTTTCAATCTTTCCAAAACGTTTGCATTCTTTCGTTCTTCTAAATATTTTTCATGCACCATCAATAGTTCTATCACCATCACTATCATCAAACTTTTCTTGAATCTGTTATATTTTCTTTCTAAAAATTTCGAAGACGAAATTTTTATAAGGAGGGTAGAATGTAACAACCCTAAACATTCTGTACAGAATTTTTTTCAAAAATACAGAAAGGAGCACCTAAGCGTGAGCACAAGTTATAAATTTAAATTTACTTTTGAACGGCAAGAAATAACTTGTAGCTCATTGGTAAAGTCTTGCACTGCTGTGACGTAGCCCCTGTGTTCGAATCCCCTCAGCCACATATTATTTTTGTTGATTTTTCTTTTAAAATTTTAGAAGCCCAAAGGTTTACACGTACACTGCACGTAAAATGAAAAGTCATACAAAAATCAAACATGTGCATTTGGCTAGTTGAAACGACACCAATAGGTGGCAAGAATCCAAGCTCCTCACCCCCGGACTTGGCCGGAGAGATTTAGTGAAGGGGCCGGCACTGTCGGTTTTATCCATAGGGGATGCTCCTAATCTTTAACCCTGACACCCCTTGGCCTACCCTACTAACCCTAGTCTGTTTGATTTCGCTGCACATTTCCAGAGAATTAAAATGAGTCATTAATCTAAATTTTAATGCATATTTTTAATTCATTCTTCATTACCCTAAACCTTAATTTCTCCTATAAATACCACACTACACCATAGCCTCCTCATTCAGAATTCTATTGCCAAAACTCTCTAAAATTCCTAAGTCCAAGAAGTTGTACAAGTGGAGTTAGCTCAAGGAAAATTTCCGGCGACGTTTCGGGACAAATCCGGTGACGAAACGACTCCACGAAAGCCGCAAAACTTTTCCTTTAGCTCTCCTCTAAACCCTAAGCTAGTAAGTCCCTTCTTCCATCTCCTCTCTCTATTAAAAAGATGCATATTTTCAAAACTCGTCGGAAGCAGAGTTAATTCGACTTCGAATTCTCTTTTCTTTAAAAATTCAATTTTTCTTAAACAACAATTAACCAACTCTTCTCATATTGTTTTGTAACCATTAAATAACAATTGGACAAAGTTTCAATTCAAAATATTATGTTAAACAAATTCTATTTCATTTTTCCAGTAAAATACCCTTAAGTTTGCATACGACGTTACCATATCTTTTTGCTCATATTACCTTTCAAAAACTCATGAAGTAATGACCTATCTCATCACAACACTCCTTCTTGACATAGCACGATCGCTTTTGGAATATTAGTTTATGGGATAAATACGAGTTTACATATAATACTATAAACATTCAAAAATCGTTTCTTTAGAAGTTTATTATTTAATTCCTTATAAATGCGCCTCTACAACCCATTTTGGGGAACCCCGATCGGGATGGTGCGGGTTATCGCACATCCTCGGGCCTAGCGAGATGCAGACCTCCTCACGGAGCATCCGATCTCGATGGAATTTTTAATGCAATTTTAAGAAAAATGTGATTTCTATTTAATAAATAAGTTATATATATATATATATTATATCAAAATATCTAGTTTAAATATACAATATATATTCCATGTTTTCTAAATCAAAGGAATCACAAATTTCATGAAACTACCAATACAAATCAATACAATTCCAATATTACACTATAATACCATATACTATTCAAGTTAGGTTTATATCCACAAGAATATTTCATTTTATAAAAATTACAACTATGAAAACCCTAAAGACGATAAATAAATACTTGAGGTTTATTTTGAAAATATATCAAAACTATTTTTCATAAAACCCCCTCAAGTTATATTAATTTACAATAAAGACCCTAGTAAATATAGGTTTAAGCGGGACCAGTTCTCTTGAGCCTCAAGGAGCCGGAGAATATGGGTGCTTGCCTATCTAAGGTAGACAACCTAAAACGGTGTTATCAATACGGTAATTGTCTTGGAAAAAAACATAAATCATGCCGTCCATGTGCAGCAGTTACCGATAACATCAAAACTAATTCAGGACTTCAATTCTGTTTATAGTGTCTGACTCAGACAGAGTCTCAGTCTAATCTAAAATCAATCAATTAATCTATCCTTAAATAGGATTCAAGTTTAACTCCAATTCAACATGAATCCATTTATACCAGAATTCAATCTATATCAACATGACTCGACTAAACCGAACCATGGATATACTCTGATTACATGACTATCCACTTATATCCATTCCGTTTACATGATATCATGGTTTCGGCAAGTCGTACATCCATTAAACAAAACAATACAAATCAATACAAAATACACTACGGGGTTTTAAAGGGGTAGACTGGCACAGAATGTGTTAAAAGTGGCACGAGATGGTCAGTAAAAGACGTAACTATACATCCATTGCCGTTGTTCCATGGTTTTATCGACGAAGTCTTGTACTATGGGTTACCATAGTCCACGGTGTAAGTTGGACTCCTCTCGTATACACTGGTATATTCTGTACCAAGCTACAATCAACCGCGTTAACATAACAAACTCACAATATACCAGTTATATTCTCATATCTGTCTATTCATCTGTCTATTCTATTCTTACTTTTCTTTGGGACTTACCGAGCGATTGTTCGCTGACGACATTCCTATTTCTCTTATTTCTTTGGAATGTTGTCAGGAGGACCCGACTCTGAGGAGTTCAAGACCAGCCAGGAGCACTTGGAGCAGACCACTGAGCAGCACGACCTTTAGGCTTTACTTGTACTTACTTTTCTTTCAGTTCATGCCATTGTTTAGGCATTGCTTTCATCATTGTATTTACTTTTCAGTTGTATTGTAAAGAAATGTTTAATAAATAAAAGTTGTTGTTCGTTTACATTTCATGTCTTCTTGTGGATATTTAAATTATATTGCTTAGTTACGCTTAGCGTGTTGTAATATTTTGGGAAATTATAAATATTTTAAATATAGGCATAATGAGTTTATAAAAATGTTATCGCTTATGAAATTTTGGTATCAGATTTATATCCGCAAAAATGTGAATTTTGGGAAAATGTGAAGAAAATTGTGTGATATCCTTTAAAAATGATATTTTAATTATTTTAATATGACATGATATTTTATATCAAGATAATGATAATTAAGTGTTAGAATAAGTATTTCATTTCTTTTTACATATAAATTTAGATTTTTACATAAAGGGATTTTAATTAAAGGAAAAGGTTTTTTATTGTTGTAATTCTTTTATATGGTTTGATATATTATAACTTAGGCTAAGCCCTCACCCTCAACACACCTCACTCATGCTCACAACCCTCCACCTCATGCTTCAAACACTTCTACCACCATCTCACAATCCTCCACCTCCTCCTTCCATCATGACACCTCCATCTCACAACTCTCTACCTCATGCTTTCTCTACACATAACACTTAGTAATTCCTTTAGCTATCCTAACTGAAACAACAAACTTCTTCAGCCCCAAAACAAAAATTCCCAAGTGTTCATCAATCCTAATGAAGAAAACCTTAATCCCTTCATTAACTTGTGCACATCATCAAGCTTGATCTACTACAACCTCTAGATACTTCCACAAGCACTTCATGAACTAGTGTTCCCTTTTACACAATCTCTATTGGTATAATTCCTTCCGTCTTTGCATGTTCAATATTGTGCAATATTTTTTTTTTGTGCGGTATTACAAAAATTGTTGTTTTGTGATATTTAGCATACTGAATATGAATCTAGAACCAATAGGTATAACTATAAGGAAATCAAATAAGACCATAGTATCATAAGACCATTAGGAGGCTATACCTAAAGTCCGAGCCCCAACTTGCGCACTTCACCCGGCGAAACTTCTCTTTTTGCCAGCACCGCCAAGCCACCTAGGGGGTTTTGGTTTGGTTTTTCTTTTGTAGTTTTAATTCGATATTTTATGATTTATAGTATTGTTTGATTTGTCCCAATCTCATACAGAGAAATCTGGGAATGTTTTAGTACGGTTTTTTTTAAAGTTTCCGATATTCTGATACGGGTTTTCATATTCTGTGTCGTAACTGAATTGTTGACGTTTGCACGTTAACAACAGGGTTATCTTTTCGTTTTGTGAGTAAGTGAGCTGTAGGTTCTAACCTATAGATACTTAGCTCGGTGTCTTGGTTTTCGATATGATATTTACATCGATGTGATTTAATTACGATTATAGCTACGATCATAGGTACGATCGCGAAGGTTTTCGAGACGGAGTTGGAGACATAGTGTTGGGAACTCACCAGCGCGTGCAAACGCGTATGTTTTGAAACAGATATGACTTTTAAAGAAACGGAATGCGCACGCAAGATCGTTCTCGTTTTAAATATTTATAAACCGCAAGTGCGCGACGCGTTGTAGCAAGCCGGCAAGTACGGGTCGATCCGCAGGGAATTGTGTATTAAGTTTTGTGATTTAAGGTTCAACAAATAATGAATTGGGTTGGATGTCACAAAAAAATAGAAAATACGAAAACAAGGAAAAGCAAGAAAACAAGCAAGTAAGTAATGGTTGTGGCTTGGGCTAGGAAGGTTGAATCGCGACAATTCCCTCGACGCTCCCTTGATCATGAGTTGTCCGCCCTTACCTCGATCCCGGCATGAAACACGACTTGTCGAAGCGGTTGCGAGGCACAAGTCGTCAAATTCCCATATTCTCCGCAAGGCACGAAACGAGTCCGTTTTGATCACTTACCATTTGTATGTCCGAGCTTGGGGTATCAACACTAAACACAAGGGTTAGCAAGTATACCACAACAACAAAAACATAAAGTAGTGAGTGAGAGCAAATGATTTTGGCGTTAAGTGTGCAAAGTATTTGTGATTGTATATGGTATATGAAACTGAAATAGTTGTCAAGTCAATTAATCACAAAATACCACATCCAAGCTTAGCAAACTTAACACCAAATTGATTCTTTCTTAAACATTGAAATGGGGAAAGGGAATGAATATGGTGTATGAGGAGGTTACAAAGTAACCATGTTTCAAAACACCATATCATATCAATACATAAACAATGCTTAAGTTAGAATCATAATTTTAAGCACAATAAACATAAACTAGAGGTGGAGGAGGCAAAACCTTTCATCTCACTTTCTCACCATTACCACAACCAAAGAAAGATTAGTTAAGCATCATAAAAAGAAAGGCAAGTAAGGAAAAGAAAGCAAGTATAAAAAACAACAATATTATTAACACTCCAGAAAGAGATACAAGATTTTAGTTACTTGTTCAACCTCCTTCATGGAGCTCTCTAAAGAAAGCTTCAAGAGAGAAGAAGAAGAAGAAACCAAGTGAAGCCCACTCACCCTCAAGCTAAACAAAAAAATAAGAAGAAATGTACATGAGACCCCTTTCCCTTGCTCATTAATCTGCTTTTACAGGCACCAAAGAAAAATAACAAACAATAAAAATAAGGTGATATGGCAGCAAGGGAGGGACTGTGAAAAGATGGGGCCAATTGGGCAAGGGGGGCCAAGCTCGCCGGATCCTAAGGGTGTTTGGCCGATCCAAAACTGAGCTATGAGGCTCGTATTGACATAGTGTGCATGTATGCTCTCCACAATCACTCTGGTACAGCTTGTTTTATCAGTTGAAGCCTGATTTGCATGCAGAGAATTGGAGGGAAACTTGATGCAAAGTATCACATCAAAACTTTATGCATTGAATGCCCATCACACCATACATGTGCCTACTTGCATGAATTGTGCAAGGCCAGCCCTCATATGGTCCATGTGCCAAAGAGCATGTGTACACTTGTATGTGTTGGACCAAAATTGTGTGCACACATTTATTTTGCAAAAGCTCTTTGGATATCGGTCGATTTTCTGTTCCGTTTGTAGTGTCGGCTCCCAAACGTTATATCCGTGATTTTGAATGTGTTTCCAGTATTTTATCACGAACACCTGTAATCTGTAATTACTGAGCAGACACTGGTTAATAGTACCGATATATACAAAAATAGATAACGAATGAATGGAATTAAAATGCAGTTTTTCGTGATGAACAAATACCCCCAAACTTATATTTTGCTCGTCCCGAGCAAAACAAAAAATCCTAGCCTCACTTTCGCAGGGAAAGCGATTGCACTGAGCATGTGCAATAAGCCGTTAAATCTCTATGTGTCCTTAGTAGAAGGAGTGTTGTCTCCTGAGGGTTTTCAGCAGATTATACCCACAAAATCCAGTCAAGTTAGCGTTGTGGAAAAAACTGTTGATTCTAATCTTAGGCTTAGAGATCAAAGTTAGAAGTTCTATTACTCAAATCTGAAACGTTAAACCCTATTTTTCACTCCTCACAATTTGTTTAACACAAGCTCATACGCGTCTTTACGTGATTGTGCGGATAGTGTCCATAAGGTTTTAAGAATTATGATTAGGGTCATCATGTCATAATTACAGAACAGGATAAACTTCTAAAGGATCACACGAAGGAGTTAATATTTTCTCAAGTTTTATTCTCCAGTTAGGTTTCAAGTCAGAATAAATATCAATTTTACAGAGAACCTAAGTCTTATACTTCACTCCACCCTTTCACCTGTTTTTGTATATACACACCAAAGTTATCGTGCAAAACGTTTTAATAAATACAAACCTTCATATCTCCACGAAAAAAACTGTTTTAATAGAAAATTCGTCTCCGCCAAGATTATTCTCCCACAAAGAACCGTTAGGACTTTTAACTCGGAGAGAACACTTGCTTAGCTTGTTTTATCTGGCGATTGAAAACTTAGCGAGTTTTGGATCAATGACTCCCAAACCAGATAGTTTTAGGGTATTAGGTGTGAAGACACTACAAGGACTTAATTACCCAAGTTACCAAGGCCACAAAACAAAAGACTCATTTTATTTTAAATAATTCTGTACTCAGTGAAAACGGAGATATAGCCAGCTTTTTCTTTTAAATCCGAAGACGTTACATATGGATAAGGTGTGTAATTACTCCAACAACGTTTCAGATAGGTTATTTTTCAGACTTATAGCTTCTGTTAAAACCTCTATAAAATTATTCATATCTACTTCACTGTATGAACTATTCTTGATATTTTGCTTAACTTAGAACAAACCTGCTTGATCCTAACGATATTTATCAATTTTAAAAGTTTTTCAGACATATCAGACATTTATCAAATTCTCAAAAACATACGACACGTGTAAGTGATATAAAAGACGTATATCAGCTATGGTTAAACACGCAGGAGGGTTTATTTTTCGGGTTGTTGGTTTCATAAAAAGAATTTAGTTATTTCAACTTATCAACCGAACCATCAGACATTGAATCTAAGTTGCCCCGCTAGCCAACATGACCAAGTTTTTTTTTCAAGAAATTTTTCAATTTTTATAAGTTTTTCAATTTTTTCAATACAATGCAATACAAAAGCATATATGAAATGCAACTACATGCAAAAGAAAAGAAAAATACAATATGTAAATGCTGAAATGCAGAAAATATGCACATGCAAATTATATGCAGATACAAAATACAACCAAAAAGCTCCACCCCCAAACTGAATTCGACGGTGTCCTCATCGTCGCTTGGCTTTGCCCTTGGTTCTGCCGCTTCCGCTCGCTTCTTCCTGATTTGCTAAGATCTGGCTATGCTGTTCTTTGATTTGCTTATTCTGTCGGATCAAAGTCATGATGCTGCGGACTTCCATCCTATGTAATTCATAGGGATCTGTCGGAACGTCCTCTCCCAAGTAGATCTTTGATGAAGTCTGCGGGGCCGCGTGCTCGCTAGGGTCGGTAGGGGACCAAATCTGCTGCTCACTCCTAGGGTCTGTGTACCCTGGTGAGATCCTCTCTATCTCCACAGGGACCGTGTCGTACATCGTGAGGCAGGCCGCAAAGTCATCGTCCTCCATATAATATCGGCAAATCTGGGTAACGAGGACGGGAAGTAAAGATTTGCGTGCAGCGACGCTTTCCTTAATCGTGGCGAATAGCATGCTCGCCATGCAAAATTGGTAATCTCTGGTCATCAAGCAATGAACCATGTGCCCTACAATCATCGGAAAAGATGAGACTCGAGCGATCCCCCTGACGTTGCGGTACGCCCAGTGGCAAGCCATATAGACGTTCCTATAAATCTGCTGGGCATTCAGCCAAGCATCTTGTAGCTCGCATCTATTACCCATAATCGTCCTATACTGGGCCAGTTCTAATGGTTTTTGAAAACCAGATCGGATCGGGATATTGGTGACGTTGGATATGGTATCAGCTGAAAATACCATACGTCTACCCTGAAAATGAAATCTAATCCGATCCTAGAGTATCTCCTCATTTCTAAGTGCATCATAGAACTCATCAACCAAGTACTCGCAAGCGCATAACCCCTCTTCCCCATACAATAGAAATTCCCACCCCAACTGTCGGATCGCATCATAAAAATAGCTTCCGAACACTTCATGGGAAAAAATAGCGACAAAATTTCGTTCTAATTCGAAGGGGGTCATTTTTCTATGGGCTGGGGAATTTTCAGAAAAATCAACAGTACAGGAGAGGGGGGAAGAGAAAAAATTATAACACTGAGGAAGCAAATCGATGATCAGAGGAGAAACAGCCGAGCTCGCCGGATTTTTAGGTGCGGTCGACGGCCAAGATCCGAGGTAAGGGGGAAGGGTTTTTGGAGGAGGTTGAAGGGACAGAGAGTAAGAAGAGGGTTCTGTTTGAGATCTGAGAAATGAGGGCTTGGGTTGGGAAGCAGGCAATATAAATGGCACTTTACAACCCCCCCCCCCCCCCCCCGCAACAAGAAAACCTATCTATTTACAATCATACCCAAACAAAAAGTGAAATCAGCTTTGTCCCCAAAAATCAGCACTCACCCCATAACGAGTGAGATCTTTTTTTTTATATACAAAAACTAGAAAAAACAAAGATCACAATATTTACAAGCTTAACGACATGGTTATTCCAGAAATTAATACCAGCCACAAAAAATTTTTGTCGATATAATGTAGTGGCAGGTAAAAGAATACGTATATACAAAGAAAAAAGAAAAAGAGAAGGTATAAGTTAGATATTGGTGAAGGGCATGGGCATGTAAAAATAGGGATCAGAAGACGTTGAAGATGAAAATGAAGTTTTGAAGAGGTCAAAGAATTGTTCTCTGGATGAATTGAATGTTCAAAAAGCACGTGTGGAGTTCCAAAGTCAAGTTCGTGTAAAAACTGGAGTTCATCCGCAAAAAGTTCGGCAAAAGAAAAGTTCTTAGGATGCTCCCAAATTGATCCTGACTCAAACTCACCAAGAATATCAAGTTCATCCGCAAAAATTTCCTCAAAACTCGATATGAAAGAATATTTTTCAAGACTGTCTTCCTCCCTATAATCTACCACAATTCTATTCTTATTGCTACAACTCACAGACTCTCCCAATACAATTTTTCCCTCATCACATTCACAAATGGGTAGGTATATATCATCCAAAAAAGTAGGTTCCCACACTAATATTTCTTCCGAAACAATATCACTAGGTGATACAAAAATTGTGGGTTCCTGATCATTGATCTTTTCTGACAATTTTTCCAAGCCATACCCATAAAAATCACAGGATTTCTCCTCTAAAATTTGAATGCAAAAATCAGTCGGTGGATTTTCTTGTGTCCTGATAACACTCAGTAAATTCAATTGCATCGTCATCTATGAAATCATCAAAAGTCAATTGATCGTTTATCTTACTTGGGTGACTTCCTAGATGAAAGATATCAACACTATGTGGTTCTAATTGACCGTGTTCACTCTTTAGAATCACAACAGCCACATGCTCTTCAATTCTAGCCAAAGATTGAGCTTGAGCGTGAAACAATTGCTCAGACTGCTGTATACACAGGACTAGGGTTGCAGCTGTTTGATTCTCGACCGCAATCATCACTTCAATACCTTTTTTCTAAATCGGTCAACCTAGTATCTATCTCACCATCATTCCCTAAGGATGTATCAATTGTTTCAGGTAAGGAGGGTTGTGACGGTGGTGATGCTAAAGCAGTCAATTTGTCGACCTCTTTCTCTAAATCCCGAATCATTAGGTCTCTGATTGAAGTGGGACTAGATTCAATAGTGTTAGGTTGGTGACCGTTAGCAAAACTTTGGGATGGTTGGTTACTCCCTAGAAAAGGACAGTTTTCATGAATGTGGGAAGAATCGTGGCAGTTTGAACAAAAGAATTGGAAATGAGTATAAACAAAAGAATAAGAATCGTGAGAAATTGAAGTAAATTGTGTATCACCCATATTAACAAGAATTCACAAATATCACAAACACAAAGAATATCACACCCCTAGCAGTCTACGGTATGCTAGTCAACTAGACCTGCTCAAGAATCTGAT
Organism: Agapanthus africanus; assembly: GCA_030015575.1. Taxonomy (NCBI): domain Eukaryota; kingdom Viridiplantae; phylum Streptophyta; class Magnoliopsida; order Asparagales; family Amaryllidaceae; genus Agapanthus; species Agapanthus africanus. Next base: position 366,539,880 of record CM057338.1, read on the forward strand.
TGTCGAAATAAAACCGTGTCGAGAAACGGGCTCAAGATATACGGATCATGAAGCTAGGTAAGTGCAAGAGAGAAGGGGAGGTTTTCCAACGCTTTCGCGAAATTTCTTAATTAGATAACCCTTTCTCTTAAACACTTGCCTAGACACCCCGTGAATGATATACCGTTAAGCGGTGTTCTAAACACAGTTAACTTCTCCTAATGAGCGCGAAGTCCTTAGAGTCAAAGTTCTAATTGATTTTAAATTACTGGGGGTATGCAAGAATGCAGTTTTGTGATTTGTGGGCTACGAAAAAAGATGATGAAATCCTTTACTGTATCTTATTTGGTCTTTTTGCCCTTAATTCCGTATTTAAGATGCAAATGCACAATCAATAAAAGAATTCAAGAAATCAAGTAATTTAAGCAATTCTTTTTCCGTTTTAAATTTACGCACTGCAAAAAATATGGTTAGTTCTCTGTGCAATTGGAAACAAATTTATGCAAAGAATCCTGCAGAAGATAAAATATTGGAATGCGTCGGATTTGAGCGAAGGTGTTAGAAAAATACGTACCGATGTGTATTGGGTTAAGAAACCCCTTTGAAGTGATCCCGAGTCTTTGATTGTTCGCTTGCGCGGGTCAAACTACCCGGATCTTTTTTACTATACTTCACTAACGTTTTGCAATTGGATTTGAGCCTCGCTCCGCACGATCACTGGTCGTAATTCCTTAAAAACTGAAATGTCGGAAGAATACGATATTTAGTGCCAAAAAGCGATATATATGCCCTAATTCCTGCGCACTCAAAATTACAAAAATCAAGCAATACCAATAGAGTACTGACAACATACTGGAGATCACATAAAAAGAAAAAATCAAAACCTTGTTGGGAACTCACCCGTGCGCGCAAACGCGTATGTTTTGAAATGGATATGACTTTTAAGGAAACGGAATGCGCATGCAAGATCGTTCTCGTTTTAAATATTTATAAACCGCAAGTGCACGGTGTGTTGTAGCGAGCCGGCAAGTACGGGTCGATCCGCAGGGAATTATGTATTAAGTTTTGTGATTTAAGGTTCAACAAATAATGAATTGGGTTGGTTGTCACAAAAAAAATAGAAAATACGAAAACAAGGAAAAGCAAGAAAACAAGCAAGTAAGAAATAGTTGTGTCTTAGGCTTGGAAGGTTGAATCGCGATGATTCCCTCGACGCTCTCTTGATCATGAGTTGTCCGCCCTTACCTCAATCTCGGTATGAAGCACGACTTGTCGAAGCAGTTGCGAGGCACAAGTCGTCAAATTTCGATATTCTCCGTAAGGCACGAAACGAGTCCGTTTTGATCACTTACCGTTTGTATGTCCGAGCTTGGGGTATCAACACTAAACACAAGGGTTTGCAAGCATACCACAATAACAAAAACACAAAGTAGTGAGTGAGAGCAAATGATTTTGGCTTTAAGTGTGCTAAGTGTTTGTGATGGTATATGGTACATGAAACCGAAATAGTTGTCAAGTCAATTAATCACAAAATACCATATCCAAGCTTAGAAAACTTAACACCAAATTGATTCTTTCTTAAACATTGAAATGGGAAAAGGGAATGAATATGATGTATGAGGAGGTTACAAAGTAACCATGTTTCAAAACACCATATCATATCAATACATAAACAATATTTAAGTTAGAATCATAATTTTAAGCACAATAAACATAAACAAGAGGTGGAGGAGGAAAAGCCTTTCATCTCACTTCCTCACCATTACCACAACCAAAGAAAGATTAGTTAAGCATCATAAAAAGAAAGGCAAGTAAAGAAAAGAAAGCAAGAAAAAAAAAACAATATTATTAACACTCGAGAAAAAGATACAAGATTTTGGTTACTTGTTCAACCTCCTTCATGGAGCTCTCCAAAGAAAGCATCAAGAGGGAAGAAGAAGAAGAAACCAAGTGAAGCCCACTCACCCTCAAGCTAAACAAAAACAAAAGAAGAAATGTACATGAGACCCCTTTCCCTTGCTCAATGGTCTGCTTTTATAGGCACCAAAGAAAAATAAACAAATAATAAAAATAAGGTGATATGGCAGCAAGGGAGGGACTGTGAAAAAATTGGGCCAATTAGGCAAGGGGGCCGAGGTCGCCGGATCCTAGGGGTGTTTGGCCGGTCCAAAACCGAGCTGTAAGGCTCGTGTTGAGATGGTGTGCATGTGTGCTCTCCACAATCACTCTGGTACATCTTGTTTTATCAGTTGAAGCCTGGTTTGCATGTAGAGAATTGGAGGGAAACTTGATGCAAAGTATCACATCAAAACTTTATGCATTGAATGCCCATCACACCATACATGTGCCTACTTGCATGAATTGTGCAAGGGCAGCCCCCATATGGTCCATGTGCCAAAGAGCATGTGTACTCTTGTATGTGTTGGACCAAAATTATGTGCACACATTTATTTTGCAAAAGCTCTTTGGATATCGGTCGGTTTTCTGTCCCGTTTGCAGTGTCGGCTCCCAAACGTTATATCCGTGATTTTGAATGTGTTTCCAGTATTTTATCACGAACACCTGTAATTTGTAATTACTGAGCAGACACTGGTTAATAGTACCGATATATACAAAAATAGATAACGAATAAGTGGTATTAAAATGCAGTTTTCCGTGATGAACACATAGCAATCGTGGATTCGACGAGAACGACAAGTTGGTGAGTAGATTTATATCTACGGGGGAAGTCAGGTAGATGGCGTATAGCACCCCCGCAAGCTTATAACTAGGATAGTTATTCTATCTAGTTAGTTCTTAGTATAAATTCAAGTTAAGGGTATTAGTATTCTGTTGCATCTAGTATATTGTTCATGTGCATATAGTTTTATTCATGGGTTGGTGGAGTTACACAAAGGATCATGCCATACTTGAGATGCTTTGGATATTATGATAATGTGGGTATTGTATGAGGAATCATACCATACTTGTGATGACGAGATTAGCATACCGAATAACGACCAAGTTTCCTTTAGACTCGTAGAGTTATGTTTTATTCCGTTTTAGAACGTAATACTTGTGTGAGCTATACTATTTTAAAAACTAACGATTCGTTTCTCTTTTTAATGATAAAGGACAATGATGCGATGCCAAATTCCAAAATGAATATCTATTTTTAACCTAAGGCAGCTTCCTTATTTCAAAACCAACGCTTTGTCCCATTTCCAAAGATAATGGTATAGCTCATGGCAAGTAGTTACATTTAATAGTTACACTTAGAATTACTTTACATACTCGTGATATAATTATCGATGTTATACGTTTCCGCGATACGAACACTCTGATAGAACACTGCACAACTATCAATGAGTATTATATTGCACAAGCACATACGCATATGTTACACTACACCTTATTGGTACTGCCATGTCACTGTAGGACTGTTATACTACGTGACGCGTATGTAGATGTCTATACGAGTATGCTATATACACTTTTAGAACACTTACACAAATACTAATGATTGCCATGCTGCACGGGCACAGACGCATATGCTACAACACACATCATTAGTATTACCATGACACAGTAGAATTGATACGCTTGTTGCCTGCATGCCTATATTTACTTACAACACCATTATTACCTGTTGAATTATTGTGAACATCAGTAACATGGATATTTGTATTTGATTCTTATGAGTTTTCAGGATATTTTATTTTGATGATATATATCAGTGGTACTGGACGCTATTATATATGTATATATAATATATTATCAGAAGGATCTATGAGATTATTCTTATTCTTTACTTGTTATCTTTGGATATGATGAGTTGATCTCCACCATGAGTCGTTTTTATGTTTTGTTTTACTCCGAACCGAGTGGGGGGGCTATACGGTTACGGATTACTACGTTATCCAGACTGAGTGGGAGGGATATACAGTCGGATACATGGTGGACCCGGTCGAGACCGAGGGACGGGATAGCCACATTAGAGGCGGGAAGCCTAGCGAGGATACTCGATACCAGAGATAGAGATGAGCATGACAGATATCCGGGGGATACTGACCAGGGCTAGATTTAAGCACGGCGGATATCCAGAGGATACCGACCGGGACCAGGGATATCCGGTGGCGATCATGATGGTGTTGACGATATCTGCATTTGCGTTTCGGTGATGGACACGAGAGATTTGAGGATTTGCATGTAGGTGATGGATACGAGAGATTTCTGATTTCGGATGTCGATGTTGGACATCCAGATGTTGAGATGTTGCTATCATATGAGGTATACAGTTATGTTATGAGTTTTTATAGTCGACCAGGACTAATCCGGGGGAAATTACATGCATACCTTTTTACGAGTATTTGCATATAGAAAGGAATTCAAAAATCGAGCTATAGCCTCATTTATTTTGACATGTCTAGTATGACACTAGGATCTTTTAAACTGTAAACCTCTTAATACTCTTTACTAAAACAGCAGGACGTATATCTTAAATAATATACCTATTATAAATCATACTATCACGTCTGCGTTTATGCCGTGACATATATATTTCGCGGCTATTTTAAAGGAGAGATTTTACATATATATTTTTGGCTACATATGGGCCTATACCTAGATACAGGTCATTTGCATTGATATATTCTATTTTGGGTTCATATGATGGATAGAGTTACATTTATGATACATATGCATATTATATATTATAGTAGTACAGGATATGATAGTACTATACTTATGACCTAGGTATCATTGTGCATTTCGATTTCTACCTTGTGATGTACTTTTATTCACTGAGTTGGCAACACACCCCCGTTGTGCCACAGTTTCTTGCAGGTTTTACCGCTTAGATTATCAGCGGCTTGGGGCACACATTCCTTTCGGTGATTGCTTTGTTAGGTGGGTTACTGTTATATCATACTCACACTTGTATATTTATATATTCTTGTATCTAGTAAAACTCCATCGACTTAGAACTTGCATATTATGGACTTAGAAGCGACTTAGAGTTGTTTGGTTTTGGGCGCCGCACTCTTTAGAGTCGACCTTTTTATACTTGTTGGTTTTGTTACGCTTTTCTTTTCTTCGCCATTGGGTGTCGTGTATTTCTGCGTGGTTGCTCCGCCATTTGGGCGTGGAAGCTAGCTCCCGTTGGGATGCTATTTATATTGTTATGTTGTATCGGGTTTTAATCAAAATTACAAAGGAGGTGATGCCGGATTTCAAAACGTGATAGATGCTTTTTCAAACATACTTAGTTAAACTTAAATGTTTATTTTAAAATGATCTCATCTGATGACTAATTTAAACCTCACCTTCAATATTTAAAAAAGGTTTAGATTCCGGGTTTTGGCTTACTTAGACCACGTCGATGTCGTTAGATGTTACATGATTTAAGTGCCGGTCATGTGCCACATTCGGATCGTGACACGTGTTTACTTCTGAGTAAATACGTAGCGGGCCTCGTCGCGTCTCCTTACCCGTACAATGGGAAGTAGGGCGTGACAAAAGGGCTTGGAGTTTGACACCTGTTTAGGCATCAACAACGCTGCAACTTGGATATTGCCAGGAGTGAATCATCATTTGCCTTGAGAGGACTTGAAGTTTGGTATCTTTTCAGGCATCAGCATCGCTACGACTGAAATATTGCCAGGAGCGACTCATCATTTGCCTTTGTTGATTTGAACAAAGGTGGCTTAGTAAACAGAGTTAGGATCCTGTCGACTGGGGCTTTTTGAATTTATGAGCCGTAAGGGTCTCATAAAGGTATTTCTCCCTGCGAGTCGTGAGGATCTCATAGGTGTATTTTCTCCTTAGGAATCGTGGCGATTCCTAAGTGTGTTGCTCCTTTGTGAGTCGTACGGATCTCACGCAGTTTTTTTTCCCTCTTCACAAGGTCGAGAGGACCTTGCAAGTGCACATGAATTTTTTTATTTTACGAGTTTGCGCCCTTTTCGGGTTTTCACAAACTCGCCCGCAGTCCTGCTGTTTTTACTCACGGCTCCCTTTCGGGTTTTCACCCGTGCCCATTTTGCTTGTGGACATACCGTTTTTCTTTTTTTTCCCTCTCTCTCTCTCTTTTTAAATGAGATTGCGCCCTTTCGGGTTTTCACAAACTCGCCGACTGTCCTGCTATTTTTACTCACGATGCCCTTTCGGGTTTTCGTCCGTGCCCATTTTGCTTGTGGACACACCATTTTTTTTCTTCCGAATGATGGAACTTTCGAAAGTAGTTTCTCCGTAGGTGACCCATCTGTTTGCCAGTAGGACTTGAGTTGCAACTTTCGCCGTTGGGATTTTGATTGTAATATAAATCTCAAGAGAGCATATCACCATAGTTGAGGAGACACACTAATTTAGGGACATTCCGATCTATTATCGCCATGTTTGAGGCGAATTTTTAGTTTAAGGAATTTTCGGTTCAGCATTCCCATTTTGGGGACGAATACTAGTTTAAGGACGTTTCGGTCCGTTGTTAGTTTAAGGACGTTTTTGTCCAACATTCCCGTTTCTTGGGTGAACGCGTAAGTTTATGAACGTTTCAGTCCATTTTATCATTCGGTCGGAGAGCTACATAACCCATCCCTTCTAACTCTTGTTTGCTGAGGCGCTGATACATGTCCTTTGTTTGCATGGACACTTCACGCCTCAGACTATCTGGACTGCTTCATCTATCATCATGTCCATCGGGTTGTTTTGCGGGTAGTACCGGGTATTTTACATGGCACTTGCCCCCTGTTCATCAATGTCGCTTTCCGATATTGATAGGAATCTTCTTCATATACGAAGGAACGAGATATCACATCATTCCTTCTGCCGAGTCTTCTTCTTCCCTGGAAGAATGAACTTGACTTAGAGGTTTTACCCCTCATCATCTGATTCGGAGCAGGACATGGATTTCATATCCCTCCCATGGTTTTTTGGTTCAAGTGGGATATTCCACTTGATTGCAGGACCCGATTGTAAGTCCCTTGATGTCCTTTCTGTTTTTTGAGAAGAAAGGACCATCCCACATAAAGATTCTTTCGCCAGTGAGAAATACCCCCCTGTGTATATCTCGGGGGGAGCGAGTACCCACGCCATCGCTATTTTGGCGACATGTTGCTACAGAGCCGCTCGTTTTTTGCTGAGCGTTGGCGAAAAACGCCACCTTGCCTCTGCTTTTCATTCATCTTCATCGGATGATGAAGGGTCTTGACCCATCTGATCCAATCGAGTCATTTTATCCATGAACTTTTGGAAGGTCGTCTGCTTGAAGAGGTCCATAAATGGGAACACTTTTGAATTTGGGTCAAGGGTGGCTATGAATATTCCCACGGATGCAGCATCGTCGATGCGTAGCTCGCATTTTGACCAGAGATTTCGCCATCGGGTAACATATTAAACCCATGTTTCATTCAGTCTAACCCATTCGTTGACCAACGCCGCCACGGTAGTGTGTTCATTCTCACTAGCGAATCTCTGACAGAAGAGCATATCCATCTCGTCGAAGGTCTTCGCGGAATCATTTGGGAGTTCCGCATACCATTCGAAGGCAATGCCCGCCAGACTTCTGACGAACTGTCGGAGGAGCAGTATATCATTCCCTCCAGTGTTGCCGCATATAGATTTAAATCGCGCAATGTGCTGGCGAGAATTCCCAGTTCCTTTGTACATGTGGAACGTTGGAAATGTGTACTCTGGCGGGTACTGTATTTGATCGTACCAGGCCGGATATGGTTGACCGGTCTTGATTGACCTATTTGCTGCTTCACTGACATAGTGAACTTTGATTTGCTGAGCGATATATTCGTCCAGTTTTGCTTTTGGAATCATTTCCTTTTCGGCCGTTGATGAGACTTGCAGAGGATTTGAAATATCACGCTTGTCTTTAATAGCGACTACCGGCGGTTCATCTGTCAGTGGTTCTGATTGAACCATTATTCCAGCCATATTCTGGATCAGAAGGGCCATCTGGTTTATTTTAACGGACATTTCTGCCGCTTCTTCATCTCTCTTTTTGAGAGCGCGCTTTAGGAAAACAATAACCGACTCCTTCCCTACTCTTTCTTCGAGTGTGTCCTCGGGATTTTCCTAAGGTAATGGATTAGCGAGTGCTGCCGCCTTAGCAAGCATCTCCTGTAGCTTTTCATATTGCTGTTGATCCTTCATTAAAGACGGGATATGCGGTCCGTGACTAGTAGAAGCACAATCTACGTCTTTGGAGCTCACCATGTGGACTGTATGAACTACCATGCCCCCAGGCTCAGGGTGTTTGGAGTTTTGGCCTTTAGAGTCTGCCTCGGGCGCTTGAGCTTTATTAGGCCTCTCTTTTTTGTGAGAAGCCTCTTTGGCTTCGGGAGGAACCGTTGTAGCAGGAACTGCATTGGGATGAGTCTCCTTATATTTGAAAGGGGATTTGTCAGAATTTGGCTGACGTTTAGGGGGAGAGCCACAGACGACGACTGAGTCTTTCACCTGCTTCCATGCCTTATATATAGATGAGGAAAGTTCTTTTGGGGAGAGAACTGGTTTCTGCTCTCGTTGGATTTTCACGGGCTGCGGAGATTTCTTCAATAACGCGGTAGGAGAATTTTGTCTGACCCTTCGTAGCAGTTTGAAGCTGTTCCCAGTTGGAACAGTGTAGGGTGTTTTTCATCACTCCATTGAGATGGGAATACGTGCGCACTTGTCGGGCGCATTAAAGATTCTCCCTGCCTAGGGTAGGCTGGGGTTTATTGATTGTGGGGATCCGAATCTCCGGCAGCCGCGGACTAAGATGCCATTAATTACCCCTCACCTTTGGAGCGAAAGAACCTCCGATTAACGGGTTAAACTGGTCATGCGAACTCAATGTGTAGTGTTGTGTTTTGAAGGGCTTTTAGATATATCGGGGGCCCCGCAGAGTTTTTACTAGGGACAATGTTGTAGAGTGTGTGTGTGTGTGTGTGTGTATGTAAGGGAAAGGGCATCCAAAGAATGCGTAGGAGAAGGTGCCAGCGCCCCACGTGCCAGGCACGCGGGCGTTGTGCGCTCGAGCGCCAGCGCCCGCGTGCCTGGCACGTGGGGCGCTGTGCACCAGAGCGCCAGTGCCCCCACGTGCCTGGCACGCGGGCGCTGGGCGTCAGCAGCAAAAGGGACTTGGTCCTTGCACTGGGAGCTGTGCTCCCAATTTGACTTATGGAGTTGAACTCCTGACAGAGATTAATTTTAGAGATTTAAACTCCAATGGATCTTGAATGGAGTTAGACTCCTAAAAATATTTAGAAGTGATCAAACGGGGCTGCTTTGTTTCTCCCTTTGGCCCTGGATATTCCCAAGATGGGATTTGTGGAGATGGGTCTCATTCTTCTTCCTCTCGGCTGGCCGGATCTTGAAGAACAAGAAGTATGAGATTTTAAAAATCTCCACTTTTTAAGATCTGATGGAAGGTCCAAGCTCCCCTTTGTGGGTTTTGTGGTGAAAAACTATTTAGTTTTGCAAAAGGAAGAGTAAAACTCTTAATATAATTCAAAAGAAATAAGAAGCTTTAAAACCTTAAGGAAGGAGAAGGAGGCACAAAAACCCTAGAGTTTTTAGAGAATGAAAAAGTGTCTGCTTTATTCATCATCATATTACCTTATATAGGCTTACACATTTACATATAGCCCTTTGGGCTTTACAAAATGGCATTTTGCCCATCTCATGCCTCATGTGCTCATTTCTTTTGCACATAAGCCATGGGCTTACAAAAAATTGGTTTTATGCCCATTTTGCATACATTCATGCACAAAAAAATTACATCAAAATTATTTGTTACATGATTTTTATTTTGGCATGGGAAGGGTCGGTCGCTTCATGTTCGGGCTCGACTCAGGCATGAGCCTACTTGATCTAGGCTTGGGCCCACCTGGCTTGGGGTTGACATTGACTTTGACTTGGTCAACCGGGGTGCAAATTTTGACCCCAACAAACAGCGGCATTCATCATCAGAGTTGAAGCAGGTGGAGTTAACGCTGATGGAGAACAGCCCCCAGCTTGTTTTGTACGACGTCGACCATTTCTTACCGTCGGAATTTGATTAGCCTAAGGATTTTGCTGAGCCTGCCCCCTTTTTTCTTTTAGAGCTTGAATATTCTGCCCCCTGTGTCAACTATGGCCTTTAGAAGGTACTAGTTGATTGGAGATCGATTCCGTCGGCAAAGCAGAAACTTGAGGTTCCAGCCTGTGGAAGACAGACTTCTTCTAGGATTCCTCCTTCGGCGTTGAGGTACCGAGGGTGGGAGGTGGGAGCATAACCCAAAGAGAAGCCAATTGATTTCTTGAAGAACCGGATTGCAGAGATTTGAGGCTGCAAGTGGCTCATACTTGACTCCACCAGATATGACAGAGCCTGAGTTGCGTTGAGTGAAAGAAAATGCCATTCTGCATAGAGACTAAACGTTGGCTTCAGTATCCCATCACCCAAGGGCAACTACAAACATCTATACCATGATCATTTGATCGTGGAAAAACATGACACACGAAGTGTGGAGTGGAAAGAGGAAGAGGTCCCACCGGGCGTGCCAGAATCTGTTCACCGTTGGAAACGCAGACGAACTGGGATAGATCGTCTTGCCTGAATCTGGGGGCAGATGATATTTGGATTTATCCATCCACCTCTCTGAAGATACCAAGTTGATTTATGGCACCGTATATCGGAGGTTTGGACGAATGCGGTCGTTATAGCAGATTTTATCAGATTCCTCCTCATTTGTGAGGGGGTTTTGATTGTGGGGACGCTCTTCCCTGCAAGCGCAAGCCTCTGCAGTTAATTACCATACCGCATTGTGATAACCACTTTCTCCTGCTTCGAAAGTTCACTTCATGTCGTGTGTGTTTTTGTTTGTTTAGGTTGCCCGTGGATTGTATACGGAGACTAGTTTCTGTCGTTGCCCATAGGGCGCGGATTAGTCCAAATCCGTATATTTGAGATTTGGGTTTAGGTCCAAAATTTTGCTTGACGTGGCCTACGTTGGTAGCTTGGTTTGCCAACAAGAATGAACTTAGGACGCAGATCTCACATTTGTGAGGTCCATCGGTTCATGGGATATTTGGGTTTAATCTAAGGATCATTAGCTATATTTGAGACTAAGATCGACTTATGAGCAGTGAGCATATGGGCTCAACTGATCATTAGATCATATATGAATAGCCCCTGGATAGTATACGGTAGTCATTATGGAGACAGTCCGCAGGGCAAAACATATTAGTTCAAAGACGTCGCGGTCCAATATTCCCTGTTTGGAACGAATGTTAGTTTAAGGACATTTCGGTCCATCATTCATCTTGTACGCACGTGTTTTTGTTATGTGGTGGAGTGAACGATGGTGACATGGAATGTACCCAATTTGGGGTGCGATCCGATTTGAGGTGTCACACCAGTTTAGAAGTGCATCAATGCGGGGTGTATAATTCCCTATCTTGATGAAATTTTACATCAAATTGGGACGAGAAGTTTTTGTTGGTTGTCGGGACCCGCCACCTCTCTGAAGACGTTGAGAAATTACAACGACATATATCAGAGGTGTGAAGAGATGTACGCTTGAACCAAATCCCGTATTTTGAGGGAAAGATCGCAATGGATCGTCTAAGAATCATTAGCCTTATTTGAGACTAAGATTAACTTAGGAGATATGGGATGAATATCATTTTGGATATCATTGATGAGAGATCATTAGTCATGTTTGGGACTAAGATCGGTTTGGAAATCACGAGCATATGGGCTCGTTTAGGCTAAGATTGGGTTTCAGCAGTGCTAAGCACTTAGTTGTATATAGCACTCACTGGTATATCACGTGAGGCGCTCCAATAATGCTAAGTACTAACTTTTGTGGCGCTCACTTGTGTTTCATGTGAGGCGCTCCAATAGTTCTAAGCACTAACTTTTCCCGGTGCTCACGTGTGTTTCTCATGAAGCGCTATATAACTTGGTCTTACGCGCTCACGTGCTTTTCATGTGAGGCGCTGAGTTCTTTTGGAGATTTAATCTCTGTTGATATTTTTAGAGAATTTAAATCTCTGTTAATAGTATTTTGACCATTAACGATCATCAAGATCATTATTTTGAGGATCTGGGATCATGTTCTTTAAGAACTAAGTTCTTGATTTGAAAGAACTAAATTCCTGGAGTATTATGAACCCCATGTTTTCCATGTTCATATTTTCAGAGAGGTTAAACCTCTTTTATTGGTGTTTTGACCATTAAGGATCACCAAGACCGCTATTTTGAGGATCTGGGATCAGGTTCTTTTAAGAACTAAGTTTTTGATTTGAAGGAACTATGTTCCCGGAGTATTATGAACTCTATCTTCTTCATGTTCTTGTATCCATATTCTCCCCTGAATTTTTGATTCTCAAGAACAAAATCTTTCTGATAAGAATTAAATTCTCAAGTTGCGAGAGACTTGTCTTGTGAATCTCAGATCCAGAGAAAGAACTAAGTTTTTTGAGAAGGGTTAAACCCTTTTAATAGGTAAAGGAGATGTTTTTTGATCTCTTCTTTTTTCTTTACCTAGAGTTTTATAGGAGGGAAATCTTCTTCCTAAAGAGAATTAAATTCTCTGTTGTTTTGAGAGACTTCTGTATTTTTACAGAAGCTTATGGGGGTCTCCTATTTTCTTTTCCTCCTCTCCTTTGATTAATTTCTTTGCTCCTATTTATAGGACAAGAGAAAAATCAATTTATTGAGAAAATCTCTCAATGAGAGATCATGATTGATTTCATGATCAATCAAAATAATCTTTTAGATCAATCGGTGAATTTTATTCACCGTTGGATTTTTAATCCAAAGGCTCTCTGTTTAACAGAGAAGATTTCTTGTTTTTTTAACAAGATTAGGAAATATTTTTCTAAGATAGAATTTTATTCTATCATATGAATATCTTGTTAGTTTACCAAGATTAAAATTTTGTTCCAACATAGAATTTAATTCTATCACATAGAATTTTATTCTATCATATGAATATCTTGTTAGTTTAACAAGATTAGAATTTTATTCTATCATATAAATATCTTGTTAGTTTAACAAGATTAGAATTTTATTCTATCATATGAATATCTTATTAGTTTAGTTTAAAAAGATTAGGAATATATTTCCCTAATATAGAATTTAATTCTATCATATGGATATCTTGTTACTTTAACAAGATTAGAATTTTATTCCAACATAGAATTTAATTCTATCACATAGAATTTTATTCTATCATATGAATACCTTGTTAGTTTAACAAGACTAGAATTTTATTCTATCATATGAATATCTTGTTAGTTAAATAAGATTAGGAATATATTTTCCTAATATAGGATTTAATTCTGTTATATGAATATCTTGTTAGTTTAACAAGATTAGGAAAATAATTTCCTAAGATAGAATTTTATTCTATCTGATGATCAATGGGTGATTTTATAATCACCGTTGGATCAGAGAAGATCTTTCTAATTTGAGGAAGATCAAGAAAATATTTGCCACATAGAATTTAATTCTATCAGATGGTTTAATTGACGATATTTTATCACCATTGGATTTTAAATCCAAAATTCTCTGTTAAAGAAAGATCTTTCAATAGATCAAAAAAAATATTTCCCAAATAGAATTTAATTCTATCACATAGAATTTAATTCTATCAGATAGTTTAATTGGTGATATTTTATCACCATTGGATTTTAAATCCAACATTCTCTGTTAGAGAAAGATCTTTCCATTAGAAAGATCAAGGAAAATATTTCCCAAATAGAATTTAATTCTATCAGATAATTTAATTGGTGATATTTTATCACCATTGGATTTTAAATCCAAGATTTTTTGTTAGAGAAAGATTTTTCCATATTAGAAGGAAAATATTTCCTAAATAGAATTTATCATCTGATAATTTATTATCACCTTTGGATTTTTGATCCAACGACTCTGTTTAACAGAGAATATCCCAGTTTTTAGGGAAGTATCCCCATATAGAATTTAATTCTACTTGCTTTTAATTTGGGCGCTGGCGCTCACGTGTTGTGCACATGGGAACCACTTAAGAATTTAATTCTTATTTATGATAGGCGCTCCTGTGCTTTGCACATTGGCGCCCACTTAAGAAGCACGTATGGTGCCACCATAGGATTAATCCTACAAGATTGGCATTGGCGCTGGCGCCCTCATGAAGGGCAGGTGAGGCGCTGCCTCAACAAAATTTTAACAGAGCTTAGCTCTTTTATTATGTTTAAATATTAGGGGAACAGGCGTTCCTGTGCTTTGCACATTGGCGCCCACGTGAACTTCACGTGCGGCGCTACCTGAGGTGATAGTTACATGCTTTGCATGTGGATGCATGCATTTAACACGTGGAGTTTTCTCTTTATTTTTATAAGGGAACAGCAACCTCTAGGCCAAAAAATTTGGTGGGAATAGTTACGTCAGTATTAAGGACCCAAGCATCCGTGACAACTGTGATTTGAACCTGGAAATGGTAATTTTATCTCGGACAAGGTGTTGAACATCCATGCAAATTTCCTTCAGCACCATCACGTTAAGAAGGTTGACGGAGGATCCGTTGTCGACAAAGATTTTCCTTATCATGATGTCGTGGCAGTACCCGGTGACGTATAACGGGCGATTATGTTCGCACATACTGAGGAGCAGATCTTCATCGCTGAATATAATGTCAGCCGTGTGGACCTTTGCCAGTTCATCTTTCATCTTCTCTTCCACGAAGAAAGCTTGGAACTGACCAGGCTTTTATAATGCCTTGATCAGAGAATCCCGTGTCTCTTTGGACAGAAGGAGAGTATCCAATATGCTTAATTGTGAGGGTATTTTTCTCAGATGTGCCAGGAAATTATAATCCACCTTGTTTTTCTTGGGCGGGTCCCTTGCTGCGAGCTCTTAGACTGCTTCTTCGTCAAGGGTGATTTGCTCAGGGATTTTCCACTTCATTTTGTCTTTTTTATTCGAACCTTTATTTATAGGTTCGAGGTTCTTCTCGGGCAGCGTGCAATTACGCTGCTGAATATTCTCACAATTCTTCTCCTTCTCTTTTTTCGGAGGTGGAGTCTTTGAAGAGAGAGCTGAAGGGTATTTCGTCCTCATAATCGCTCTCGAAGGTAAGAACTTAGGGTTTTTCCCCTTTCGAACTGGTACCAACCATATGACAGCTGCCAATCATTTCTTCATGCGCGTTTTTCGCACTATTTTGGCGTTGACGAGCACGAGCTTCGCGCTTCATCCTCTTGAAGCGTTTTTTGTGGGCAACGTATCCTCGCCACCACTTCTTGAAGGCACTGCATTTCTCGGTGGGGTGGGGGACCCTCTGATGATATAGGCAGTAGTTGAGACATGAATCTTCTTCATCGAGGTATATGACCCCAGGAATGTTCCTTACGAGAGGTGGCAGCTTCATCCCTATTGACAAGGCTTTGGCGAACCGCTTTTCTGTTTTGATCTTGCTCTTATTTGTAGCAGGTGTGCTTTGGTTTGGCTGGAGTACTTTACGACTCATCCTTACCACAGCTTCGTTGTCCTGACGCTGATGCTTAGCCTTTTCGTATATGGCTATCTCGCGTTCTCGGTCAACTTTGCTTTTTTGAAAGGCTTCGTTTAACAGCCTATCGATCGGGTCTTCTGACAATTCTGGGGATTTTAGAGCCGATTCTGCCCCCAGTTCCTCTGCGTTGTTTTCTGATACTGAGGGAGTTTCTTCGTCATATAACAACGAATGGGAGACCATGTGGCAACTTGCTACATAGTCTTCGATTTCTTCTGATGAGTCATTTTCCTCATCATTGTCACTGTCTTCGCCCTCAAGAATATACTTAAAGAACTCTTCGAGTGTGACCGGTTTCCGCACCTTCTGGTTGTACTCCTCCAGCGCGTCAATATACTTTTGTAGATCCGTGCGCTTTCATCATACTCGGCAGGCTGCACAGGCTTCTTGGTCTTCTTCTTTTTCTTCGAAGACTTTGAAGGCTTGACTTGGGGGTTTTTTCCCTTATCAACAATTTTCAATGCGGGACGGGGTTTTAACATCCCTTCGATTATTTCGGGTTCAAGTGAGCTTTTCCCCCTGACCACCGGACATGCTTGTAAATCCTTCACCATTCTTTTGGTTTTTGCTGAAAAAACGACTTCCTATGGAGTTTCTTCCACGAGTGAGCATGATGCCCCTTGTGCATCCGCCTTTTTAGGAGTGTGCTTCAGGAATGGGTTTACCTTCCAGTTATCATACAGTGCGAATTTCCCCTGTTGATACTGGCCTTCAATCCAGTTCTTGAAGACGTAGCAATCTTCAATTGGGTGGCTCACCATTCTTTGATAGAAGCAGTAATTAGGGTTGTTCACGTCACCGGGTTGCGGTGGACGCTGCGGGTCTGGCAATGTGATAAGTTTATTACGCATTACCAATTCAAATAGTCTCCTCGTCTTATCATGGGGAAACTAGTAAGCACGTCCTAGTCTTTCCTCCAAGGATGGGCGCGGACGTGCGTTGTCTTGGCGACCGGCTGGTTTTGGGCCGCTCGGCTGTTGTTGCATATTAGCAACGAAGGCCGCTTTCCCTTTACCCTTGCTATTCCGAAGGTCCTTATTTGAGGAGGAAAGCTTGTGGCCCATCTGGTCCATTTGAGCAAGTTTATCTATCAGAGCCAGAAAGGTTGTTGATTTGAAGACCGTCATGAACTGGGACACAGTCGTTTGAGGATCAAGGATCCCGATGAACATGCCCACAACAGGAGATTCTTCAATGCACTGTTCGCATTTAGACCACAGGTTCTGCCACCGGATCGCGTATTGGACCCAGGTTTCTCCCCGCTTTACCCTGGCATTGATTAATGCCGTGATCGGAGTACGTTCGCTCGCGCTGGCGAAACCCTGTGTAAACAGCAGTTCCATCTCTGTGAATGTCTTCACGGAATTGTTTGAGAGCTCCGAGTACCATTCGAAGGCCGTTTCTGATAGGCTTCCAACGAACTGGCGAAACAACAGTAGCTCTGAACTGCACGGCGTGCTGGTGAGGGTTTCCTGTCCCTTTGTATACATTGAATTTAGGGATCGTATATCCTGGTGGGTACTTGATTTGATCATACCAGCCTGGATATGGTCATCCAATTCTGACAATTTGGCCAGCGGCCTCATTAGCTTGATGAGCTCTTATTTGTCAAGGGTGGCCTTAGAGATTGTTCCTCCTTGGCTGTTGATAAGGCTGGAGGAGGGTTTGATGTTTCCCCTTGTCATCATCGACGATTATCGGTGGATCCTCAGCTGGGGGTTCTGGTTGGATCATCATTCCAAACATGTCTTGAAACAAAAGAGCCATCTGCTTTATATTAGCCGCTTGTTCAAAGGCTTCTTTGTCTTTTCTCTCAAGCACCCTTCGCAGAAACTCTGTATCGGTCTCTTGCTCTTGGCGCTGTTCATCTTCCTTGTCCGGACTTTCTTTCTGTCCAGTAAGTGCTACCATTTTGGTCAGCATTTCCTGGAGCTTTTGTTGTTGCTCCTGAGCCTTTGTCAGCGACCGAGTTTGCTGTCGGTGACTCACGGAGGCACGGCTATTTTCTTTTCCTGAAGCTATGTAGACTGTATGTATGATCATGCCCCCAGAATTAGGGTGTTTGGGTCCATCACCTTTGGAATTTGCTGCAGGCGGTGGGATTTTTTCCAGCCTCGTTCTTTTATGAGAGGTTGAGGTTAAAGGGGCCACTGTAACAAGCACCTGTATAGAAGGAGTTCCCCGTAGTATGGCGGAGGAGTGATCTTTCTCTTGCCGAGCCTTCGATTTTTTTGGTCGATAAGTGTCACGCCCCGCTTCCCGGTGTACGGAGAGGGGACGCAGCGAGGTCCGCTACGTATTTACTCAGAAGTAAACACGCTAAGCGTATCTAAGCAATATAAAGTAAAAATGTAAACAAGAGACATCAATATAAATGAACAACTTTTATTTATTTAACAATTCTTTACAAGTACAACTGGAAATGTAAATTTATGAGTAGAACGCAATGCCTAAACAATGGCATAACTGAAATGAAAAGTATATACAAGTGCCTACAGCTCTGGGTCGATAGCAAACTGCTCCAAGTTCTTAGTACTGGGCTCGATCTCCAGTGAGTCCGATCCACCTGACAACATTCAAAGAAAGAAGAAAGGAATGCCGTCAGCGCAATCGCTCGGTAAGTCCCAAAGAACGAGAGAAGTAGAATAGACAGAAAAGAGAATATAACTGTATAATGTTATCTTTTGTTCTATTATCACAGTTATTTGTAGTTTGGTACAGAATATGCAAGTGTATACAAGAGGAGTCCCACTATTCTAGATACTAAGGTATAAGGAGCACAAGGAACCATTCAGCCACGGAACAACGGCAATGGATATTCATGTTAGGTGTATTAAAATGGTCGTCTCGTGCCACTTCTAACACATTCCGTACCAGTCTACAACTTTAAAATCTCGTAATGTCTTTTGCATTAATTGTATTGTTTTGTTATATAGATGGATGACTTGCCGAAACCAAGATATCAGTAAACGGAATGGATATAAATGGATAGTCATGTGAACAGAGTATATTCATGGTTCGGTTCGGTCATGTTCATATTGATATAGATTGAATTCTGGTATTCATGAATTCATGTTGTATTGTAGTTTATACTTGAATCATATTCAAGTCAAATTGATTAGATTGAGACTTTGTCTGAGTCTGACACTTTGAAAAAATATTGAAGTCCTGAATTAGATTTTTGATGTTATCGATAACTGCTGCATATGGATGGCAGGATTTGTGTCTTTTTCCAAGACAATTACCGTATTGATAAAATCGTTGTTAAATTGTCTACCTTAGATAAGCAAGAACCCATATTCTCCGGCTCCCTGAGGCTCAAGAGGACCGGTCCCGCTTAAACCTATATTTACTTGGGTCCTTATTATAATTTAATATAACTTAAAGGTGTTTTATGTAAAAATAGTTTTATATATTTTAAAAATACACCTCAAGTATTTAATTATCTTCTTTAGGGTTTTTCATAGATGTATATTTTATAAAAGTGAAATTTTCTAGTGAGTAGAACCTAGTTTTTATTGTATATGGTATTTTAATGAAATACTGGAATTTGTGTTGAACTGTAATGGTAGTTTCATGAAATTGTGATTTATTTGATTTAGAAAACATGAAATATTTATAATATATTTTAAAATAGATATTTTGATAATAGTTATAAATATATATATTTAATAAAAATAAATTTTATTTATTTTTGTAGAAATCTCATTTTCTTAAAAATTACATCAAAAATTTCATCGAGATCGAATGCTCCTTGCGGAGGTTTGCATCTCGCTCTACTAGGCCCGAGGATGTGCGATAACCAGTACTATCCCGATCAGGGTTCCCCAAAATAGGTTTTAGAGACGCAATTGTAAGGAATTTAATTAACACGCTTTTTAAAGAAAATGGTTTTGAATGTTCAAGGTATTTATTCGTAATCTCGTATTTCCCATAAACTAAAATCCCAAAATTCATCGTGCTATATCAAAAATGTGTGTTGTGATGAGGTAGGTCATTACCTCGTGAATTATCTAAAGGTGATACGGTTAATTTGAACAATTATAAGTTGTATGTAACATGATGGTATTTTACTGTAAAAGTGAAATTGAAATTGGAACATGAATTATTTTGAGGTGAAACTTGTTCTAATGTGTTTATTTATGATTTCTAAACAATATATTAAAAATTGGTAGGTTTGTTATTAAGAAAGAGTTGGATTTTTAAAGAAAAGCGAATCGGAAGTCGGGATAACTCCGCTTCAGACGAGTTTTGAAAAGGAGAAGTTTTAGAATAGCAAAAGAGAGGGGGAGAGGGGACTTACTATATACAAAGAAAGAAGGGAGGTAGGGAAAGATTTTGGAACCGTCGGGGCGTCGTTTCGTCGCCGGATTCTTATTAGAACGTCGTCGGAATCTTCCCCTTTGCTAACTCCACTTGCACAACTTAGGACTTTGAAATTTTAGAGAGTTTTTGTAATGAAATTCTGAATGAGTAGGGGTGAAATTTGGTGTGGTATTTATAGGGGAAATTAGGGTTTAGGGTAATGAAGAGTAGAATTAGAATGTGCATTAAAATATGGATTAATGCCCATTTTTAATTCTCTGTTTATTTTTAATAAAAACAAATAGTACAGAGGTTAAAGAGGGAGGCCAAGGGGTGTGGAGTTAAAATTTGGGAAGCATCCCTTATGGGGGGACGGCGGTGTCGGCCGTTGGATAAATCTCGCCGGCTAAAAACCGGTGATGGGTGTGTGGGATTATACCACGTGTCCCCGTCACTTTGTATACTTCAGTGCACATGTTTATTTTCTGTGTAAATTTTCATTTTACGTGTAGTGCACGTGTAAACCTTTGAACTTCTAAAAGATTAAAAGAAAAATCAACAAAAATATAATGTGGCTGGGGGGATTCGATCACAGGGGTTACGTCACAGCAGTGCAAGACTTTACCAATGAGCTACAAGTGCTTTCTTACTGTTCAAAAGCAATTCAAATACTTATAGTATACACAGGATTGAAAATACTCTATTTGTACATTAATTTTTAAACAAATTTCTGTACACTGAAAACAGAGATGTTACATTCTACCCTCCTTACAAAAAATTTCGTCCTCGAAATTTACAATTATATTAAGGACTAGTTTACAAACAAGTAAGGGTATCTTGCACGCTTGTCGTCCTCACGTTCCCATGTTGATTTTCCTGGTGAGTCTTTTCTCTACATCACTCGAACCAAGTTTACTTCCTTGTTCTGAAGTGACTTCACCTTTCTTATCCAGGATTTTAATAGGTTGTTACTCACAGGATAAGTCTGGCTGTAAAGTGAGGTCGGAGTGATCAAGAATATAACTGGGGTCACTCACATACCTTCTGAGATGGGATATGGTGAACACATTGTGCACTCCTTCCAATGAAGGTGGAAGTGCCAAGCGATAAGCCACTTCACCGACTCGTTCGAGTATGTCGAACGGTCCAATATACTTCGGACTGAGCTTACCCCGTCTTCCAAAATGAATCACTCCACGGTTTGGAGATATCTTCAAAAATACATGATCTCACGATTGAAACTCCAAGTAACGGAACTTTGCATCGGCCCAGTGCTTCTGTCGATCTTGGGCTATTAGCATTCTTTCCCTGATAGTGTGAACTACATCCACAGTTGCTATTATCATCTCAGGCCTAAGGAGTTCTCTATCTCCGATGTCTTCCCAACTTAATGGCAATCAACACTTCCTTCCATATATAGCGCTGCAAACAGTGTCATTCCTATACTTGCTTGGTAGCTGTTGTTGTATGAAAACTCCACAAGATGTAGGTGATCTTCCCACGATCCTCCGAAGTCTAGCATACACGCTCTTAGCAATCTTTTAAGATCTGAATAGTTCGCTCAGACTGTCCATCTGTTTGTGGATGGTAAGCTGTGCTGAAGTTCAGACTTGTTCCCAAGCTAGCTTGCAGACTCTGCCAAAATTGCGATCGAAATTTGGTGTCACGATCGTAGACAATGCAAACCGGTACTCCATGTAATCTCATGATTTCCTGCATGAGTTCATGGGTATCAGAAATAGTACATAATGAAGAGTTAAATATTACTTAGATTCATACTTACTTCCATGTACTTCTTTGCTAATGTCTCGGTAGATTCGCCAACTCAAAAAGGGATGAAGTGAGCCGACTTTGTGAGTCGATCCATAATAACCCATACCGCATCATTACCTTTCGTGCTGCGAGGAATAGCAGTCATGAAGTCCATAGTGATGTGTTGCCACTTCTATTCTGAGATAGGTAACGGTTGAAGTAAACCAGCAGTCCTGCGATGTTCAGCCTTTACTTGCTGAAACACCAAGCATTTAAGGACGATTCTGGCTACTTTACGCTTCATTCCATGCCACCACTAATTTTGACGCATATTTTTGTACATCTTTATGCCTCCAGAGTGTACTGAATAAGGAGAGCTGTGAGCTTCTTTCATCAACTCTTCTCGCACAGAACCTTTTGGTACACACAATCTACTGTCGTATCTCAAAGATCCGTCTTCATGTATGATGAACTCCATTCGAAGTCCACTTTCTACTTGTTCTCTGATCTTTTGCAACTTAGCATCACTTACTTGAGTTGCTTTGATCTGATTGACAATGGTAGATTGAACTTGTAAGTTCATCAAACTTGAAGCGTTACCTGGCATGACCACTTCAATCTCCATTTGATGCAAATCTTGTTGGAGCTTCCACTGTGCGGTGAGGTTCAATGCTAATGGTTAGCGACTAAATGTATCAGGTACTACATTCACCTTCCCTGGATGATATTGTAGGTTGATGTTGAAGTCTGCCATAAGTTCTAACCATCTTCTCTGCCGCATATTCAACTCCTTCTGAGTAAACACATATTTCAGACTCTTGTGATCTGTGTATATGTCCACTCATTCACCAAGAAGATAATGGCGCCAAATCTTGAGTGCAAATATTACGGCCGCCAACTCCAAATCATGAGTCGGATAGTTGCGCTCATGAATTTTCAGCTGTCTTGAAGCATAAGCTACAACTTTACCGTGCTGATGTAGAACGCATCCTAATCCCTTACCGGATGCATCGCAGTGCACTTCAAAACCTCCAAATTGGTCCGGTATAACGAGAATAGGTGCTGACGTCAATCTTGACTTGAGTTCTACGAAAGCTCGTTCGCATGCTTCTGACCATACGAATTCTTCATCTTTACGTATGAGCTTGGTCAGGAATGTTGCAATCTTCGAAAATCCTTCAATAAACCTTCTGTAATATCCAGCTAGACCCAAGAAACCTCGAATGTCCTTCACTTACTTCGGTGTTGGCCATTCGCTTACTACCGATACTTTAGCTGGATCTACAGAGATTCTATCGCCTGAAAAAATATGTCCGAGGAAACCAACTTGATCTACCCAAAACTTGCACTTGTTGTACTTGGCATAGAGTTGATGATGTCGTAAAGTCTCCAGGACTATTCGTAGGTGTCGGCATGTTCTTTCCGACTCTTAGAATACACCAGGATGTCATCGATGAAGATGACAACAAACCTGTCTAGGTACTCTCGGAAAACTTGATTCATTAGGTTCATGAATATAGCTGGTGCGTTGGTCACTCCAAATGGCATCACGAGAAATTCATAATGTCCATAGCAAGTTCTGAATGCCGTTTTATGGATATCAGATTCTTTGACTTTCACCTGACGATAATCCGAACGAAGATCTAACTTGGAGAAAACGCAAGACCTACTTAGCTGATCGAACATATCGTCGATGCGCGGAAGTGGATACTTGTTCTTTATAGTTACTTCGTTCAGAGCTCTATAATCAATGCATATTCGATATGAACCTTCCTTCTTCTTCACAAGTAGAACTGGTGATCTCCAACTTGAAGTGCTGAGATGAATCAATCCTTTCGTCAATAATTCGTCTAACTGAGTACGAACCTCCTTCAAACCTTCAGGGCTTAACTGATATGGTGCTTTGATCACCGGTTGTGCTCCAGGTACTAAATCAATGCTGAATTCAAGAGCTTGATCGGGAGGCAAATCTGATATGTTTTCAGGAAATATATTGACGAACTCTCGAACTATTTCTGGCTTCGATCCTTCCTCCGCTTGAAGTGCTGTAATCACCGCCTTCTTCAGTTTTGCCTTGTATGTGCTTAGCTCTAGGTATGGTCTCCACTTTTGAAATAAAATACCGGATGGTCTGGGATCTCGAACGCAACCCTCCTTTGACGACAGTCGATGGTAGCGTAAAAAGTTCCGAGCCAATCCATAGCCAAAACGTCATCAAAAATTGGTGTGTCTAGCACCTTGAAGTCAGCATAGAATTCTCTGCTGCAGACGACCACTGGACACATGTCGCATCCCATTATTGCCTTTAGAACGCCGTTCCCTGAACTGACATTCCAGCTAGATACGAGAGATTTGACTGGAATCGCATGAGTTCGGACGAACCGTTGCGACATAAAGCAATGAGATGCTCCAGTATCGAAGAGTGCTAGTGCAGGAAGTGAGGCTACCAAGATCATACCTAAGTTATGTGGGATAGGTTTTAGGTATAAGGAAAAGATATATAGGTATGTATATAGACTAAAAGGAAGTTTGAAAGGAAATTGTTACCAGTGATGACTTGGCCGATGGCTTCAGCTTCTTCCACAGTCATTGTGAAAGCCTGTCGCCTCGGTACATTCCTCCTTGCTGGAGGAGCATTCCTCTGTCCGTTCTGTTGTCCTTGAGGTAAGTTCCTTTGAGCTTGATGGAACTTACGAGGAGGAGGTGCAGTCGGTCCACGAGGTGGTGGAGCAGGGAGAGCGAGTCGTGGAGCAGGTGCCTGGATAGCTGGGCGCTGCTGATAAGTAATTGTTGGTCTGGGTGCAGCATTTGGGTTATGTCTACGAGGACAAGACCCATTGTCATGAGTGGCTGAGCCGCAGACTAAGCAAAGGCGATTTGCACGCTGGCAGTCTTTCACCAGGCGTCCATCCCTCCTGTAGTAGGTGCAAAAGGCTGTGCTGGGCCAATTGATTGGCACTCCCAGTCTCCTGGGCACAAAAGGTGGTCTTGAAGAGGCTCCTCCTGCCATATGAGTGGCAGGGCGCTTCACTCCGGCAGATTGGGGTCTACCCTTCATCTTCACCACTGCCTCATATCGACGTGCAGCTTTCAGGGCCAATTCGTGGGTTGGGAAATCCCCTATAGCTAAGGCGGCTTGGATTTCCGGATCTAATCCTTGCCGAAATCTTCTGGACATGATCTCAGCAGTTGGTATTAAGTGTGCCGCCAACCTGTTAAGGTCTTGTGTTAGCTGTGTAGTATGTGATATTTGAAAATCGAATATTGAGACATATCTTACCTACTGAGCATGGTAAACTTAGCATCATATTCATCCACGGGTTTGGTCCATATCGAACCCTGTTGTAGATGGATAAATTGCTGCTCCATGTCAAATCGGGCAGTCTTTGGGAAGTACTTCGCGTCGAACAAGTCGCGAAAAGTCCTCCATTCGATAGGTTGGGTAAGATGGCTTTCTTTCTCCTTCCACCATACTCGGGCGTTGTCGGTAAGTTGCATCTTCGCAACTCGAACCCAAGCGATCTCTGGCACTTGTACTACTGCCAGATCATCTTTAATACTTTGAGCCCATTCTTCAGCTTCTAGGAGGCTCTCTTTTCCTGAAAATTGTTTTGGGTGCAATGCCCGGAATTGCTTTACTCCGGGCGCTTCCGCTTCTGGGCGGTTCATTAATATAGCAGTCTGCTGCTGTGTCTTTCTAGGAGGCTTCGGATCACCTCAAGCAGTACCGTCTGCTCATTGATCGAAGCAGCGACGATAGGCGTAAGCGGTATAAATGGTGGTATATTGTTGAAGTTGGTGCTGGTGTTGTTTGGAGAATCCATAACCTGAAAGAAAAATAGGGTTAGGATAGATTCAAAACATATGAAATTGTAAGATTCAAGAAATATGAAATGTAAAGGATGTTTTTAGTTGCTGATTCTTGTGTTATATTGCTTAGGACTTCATGCAGAATTGACCCGCATGTCCATACAGGACTGACCCACATGGGCCGCCAACAAAACCTGTCATGCCCCGCTTCCCGGTGTACGGGCAAGGGAACGCGACGCGGTCCGCTACGTATTTACTCAGAAGTAAACACACTAAGCGTATCTAAGCTATATAAAGTAAAATGTACACAAAAGACATCAATATAAATGAACAACAACTTTTATTTATTTAACAATTCTTTACAAGTACAACTGGAAATGTAAATACATGAATAGAAAGCAATGCCTAAACAATGGCATAACTGAAATGAAAAGTATATACAAGTGCCTATAGCTCTGGGTCGATAGCAAACTGCTCCAAGTCCTCAGTACTGGGCTCGATCTCCAGTGAGTCTGATCCACCTGACAACATTCCAAAGAAAGAAGAAAAGTATGTCGTCAGCGAACAATCGCTCGGTAAGTTCCAAAGAAAGAGGGAAGTAGAATAGACAGAAAAGAGAATATAATTATATAATGTTATCTTTTGTTCTGTTATCGCAGTTATTTGTAGCTTGGTACAGAATATGCCAGTGTAAGCGAGAGGAGTCCTACTATTCCAGACACTAAGGTATACGAAGCACAAGGAACCGTTCAGCCACGGTACAACGGCAATGGATATTCAGGTTAGGTGTATTAAAGTGACCGTCTCGTACCACTTCTAACGTATTCCATACCAGTCTACCCCTTTAAAACCCCGTAATGTCTTTTGCATTGATTGTATTGTTTTGTTATATAGATGGATGACTTGCCGAAACCATAATATCAATAAACAGAATGGATATAAATGGATAGTCATGTAAACAGAGTATATCTATGGTTCGGTTCGGTCATGTTCATATTGATATAAATTGAATTCTGGTATTCATGGATTCATGTTGTATTGTAGTTTATACTTGAATCATATTCAAGTCAGATTGATTAGATTGAGTCTATGTCTGAGTCAGACACTTTGAAAAGAAATTGAAGTCCTGGATTAGTTTTTTGAAGTTATCGGGTAACTACTGCACATGGACGGCAGAATTTGTGTCTTTTTCCAAGACAATTACCGTATTGATAATATCGTTGTTAGATTGTCTATCTTAGATAGGCAAGCACCCATATTCTCTGGCTACCTGAGGCTTAAGAAAACTGGTCCCGCTTAAACCTATATTTACTAGGGTCTTTATTGTAATTTAATATAATTTGAGGGTGTTTTATGTAAAAATAGTTTTATATATTTTCAAAATGCACCTCAAGTATTTAATTTTTGTCTTTAGGGTTTTTCATAGATGTATATTTTTAAAAGTGAAATTTTCTAGTGAGTAGAGCCTAGTTTTCATTGTATATGGTATTTTAATGAAATGCTGGAATTTGTATTGAATTGTTATGATAGTTTTATGAAATTGTGATTCCTTTGATTTAGAAAACATGGAATATTTATAATATATTTTAAAATAGATATTTTGATAATAGTTATAAATATATATATTTAATAAAAATAAATTTTATTTATTTTTGTAGAAATCTCATTTTCTTAAAAATTGCATCAAAAAATCCATCGAGGTCGAATGCTCCTTATGGAGGTATGCATCTCGCTCTACTAGGCCCGAAAATATGCGATAACCAGCACCATCCCGATCGGGGTTCCCCAAAATGGGTTGTAGAAGCGCAATTACAAGGAATTTAATTAACACACATTTTAAAGAAAACAGTTTTGAATGTTCAAGGTATTTATTCGTAATCTCGTATTTCCCATAAACTAAAATCCCAAAATTCATCATGCTATGTCAAAATGTGTATTGCGATGAGGTAGGTCATTACCTCGTGAATTATCAAAAGGTAATACGGTTAATTTGAACAATTATAAGTTGTATGTAACATGATGGTATTTTACTGTAAAAGTGAAATAGAAATTGCAACATGAATTATTTTGAAGTGAAACTTGTTCTAATGTGTTTATTTATGATTTCTAAACAATATATTAAAAATTGGTAGGTTTGTTATTAAGAAAGAGTTGGATTTTTAAAGAAAAGCGAATTGGAAGTCGGGATAACTCCGCTTCCGACGAGTTTTGAAAAGAAGAAATTTTAGAATAGCAAAAGAGAGGGGGAGAGGGGACTTACTATATACAAAGAAAGAAGGGAGGTAGGGAAATATTTTGGAACCGTCGGGACGTCGTTTCGTTTCCGGATTCTTCTTGGAACATCGTCAGAATCTTGTCCTTTGCTAACTCCACTTGCACAACTTAGGACTTGGAAATTTTAAAGAGTTTTTGTAATGAAATTCTGAGTGAGGAGGGGTGAAATGTATTGTGGTATTTATATAGAAAATTAGGGTTTAGGATAATGAAGAATAGAATTAAAATATGCATTAAAATGTGGATTAATGCCCATTTTTAATTCTTTGTTTATTTTTAATAAAAACAAACAGTATAGAGGTTAAGAGGAGAGGCCAAGGGGTGTGGAGTTAAAATTTGGGGAGCATCCCCTACGGGGGGCCGGCGATGCTGGCCGTTGGCTAAATCTCGCCGGCCAAAAACCGGTGATGGGTGTGTGGGATTTTGTCACGTATCCCTGTCGATTTGTATACTTCAATGCACATGTTTATTTTCTGTGTAAATTTTCATTTTACGTGTAGTGTACGTGTAAACCTTTGGGCTTCTAAAAGATTAACAGAAAATCAACAAAAAAATAATGTGGCTGGGGGGATTCGATCACAGGAGCTACGTCACAACGGTGTAAGGCTTTACCAATGAGCTACAAGTGCTTTCTTACTGTTCAAAAGCAATTCAAATACTTATAGTATAAACAGAATTGCAAATACTCTATTTGTACATTAATTTTTAAACAAATTTATGTACATTGAAAATAGAGATGTTACAATAAGAGTGATTTTCATCAATCACAGAGTCTTGAACTTTCTGTCAGACTCTATGAATTTGCGAGGAGAGCCGCTGATGAGGCCGCTTCGGCTTTTCCTGTACAGGGACTTCTGCAGGTGGGGGTGTTTTCTTTAACACTGCTGTTGGGGAGTTCTTATGTACCCTCCTGAGCGGATCAAAGCTATTCCCGATTGGAACAGTAGCGTCGACTTCCACCATTGGAACTGGTGGGGTGATTCCAGAGGGGGAGTTGCCCCCAGCTTCTCTCACTCGGCGCCAGTGGCGACGTCGAGCGTGCCTCGCAGAAGGGACCGCCTCAGTTTTGGAAGTGGCTTCATCATGCTCCCTGTTTTGCTGAGGAGCTTCAATCGGCGTCAGATTGTTGAAGACCGACGTCCTTGGTAGAGTTTGAGGAGCAGCGGTCAGTCTTTCGAAGACCGACTGCCTAATGAGGA
This sequence comes from Agapanthus africanus, assembly GCA_030015575.1. Lineage (NCBI taxonomy): Eukaryota > Viridiplantae > Streptophyta > Magnoliopsida > Asparagales > Amaryllidaceae > Agapanthus > Agapanthus africanus. The sequence goes on from CM057338.1 coordinate 366,568,711, forward strand.
AAGCGCCTTTGACGGCTTTGCTAGTAGCAGGAGTAGGGAGGGCTATCCATTTTGGGGTAGCCCTTTCAGGTATCATGAGCTTCTTTGTGGGCCCGTTTGAGTTTTTGTTCAGCCTGTTGAAGACCGAGACATCAAATTTGGACGGCCCATTAAGAGGGGCCGTTGTGGTTGCTAGTCGATCGAAGACCAACTTTTTAGGAGCTTCCTCTTGCGGCGCTGAAGCACCGAAACTCATATGTGAAAGCATGGTCCCAAAGAACAATCCATTAGTGGCTTGTGTGACTTGCCCCTCTGGAATTGAGAAGATAGAGGCCCGATTAGGCCTGTAAGTCACTCATCCAGTTGAGGTGGAGCGGGAGTTGCTGTTGCAAGGTGTGATATTAAGAGCCATTGATTTTCTATTCTACACAGGAGCAAGACACCAAGTTTTAGTATCTCGAATCCAAGGGCAACCATAGAGAACCGCGATTTTGTTCGCGAAACACGACATATGAAATGTTAAGTGGAAAGAGGAAAAGGTCTCACCGGGCGTGCCAGAACCTGTTCACCGCCGAAAAACAGAGACCGAGATGTTAGGACGTCTGGCCTGAATTTTAGGGGCAGATGTTATTTGTACTTATCCATCCACCTCTCTGAAGATACCAAGTTGATTTATGGCACCATATATCGGAGGTTTGGATAGATGCGACCGTTGTAGCAGACTTTATCAGATTCTCCCTCATTTGTGAGGGGGTTTTGGGTGTGGGGACACTCTTTCCTAAAGACGCAAGCCCCTGCAGTTAATTACGTTATCGCATTGCGATAACCACTTTCTTATGCTTCGGCAGTTCACTTCGTGTCGTGTGTATTTTTGTTTATTTTGGTTGCTTGTGGATTGTATACGGGGACTAGTTTATGTTGTCGCCCGTAGGGCGCAGATTAGTCCAAATCCGTATATTTTAGATTTGGGATTTTGAACTTAAGTCATATTTTTCCTTTAGTTCAAAAATATTTTATTTAGTTTAAGGACCGTTAATCTAGTTTGAAATTAAGATCAACTTAAACATATGAGCGCTTGGGCCTAATTTATTTTTAACTAAAAATACATTAGTCTTATTTGAGATTAAGATCAACTTAGCAATATTTTAAGGATCCTTAAATTTTATTAAGACCCAACAACAGAGCATTTGGGCTCAACTGCAAGAGACTTAGTCAATTTGGGCTTAGTCTGCACGGTCTTTTTTTGTTCAAAAGTGCTAAGCACTTATTTGGGCTCTGTTTGTTCAGCCCCCCCTTTTATGCAAAATGCTAAGCACTTATTTGATGCTCTGATGCTCACATGGGTATCATGTGAAGCCTTCAGTTATGGGCGCTGTCCGATCAGTGCTAAGCACTCAATTATATATATAGTGCTAAGCATTTTTTTGGTGTCCACATGAACAGCACGTGCGACGCTGGACGCTGCCCAATTAGTGCTAAGCACTCATCCGTTTTGGCTGTATAAGAAGTGTTAAGCACTTTTGTGTGGCGCCCACGTGAGGCGCTGGGCGCTGCCCAATCAGTGCTAAGCACTCTGCCATTTTAGCTGTATATAAAGTGCTAAGCACTTTTATGCTGCGCCCACGTGAGGCGCTGGGCGCTGCCTAATCAGTGCTAAGTACTCAGTCGTTTTGGCCGTATATGAAGTGATAAGAACTTTTATTCAGCGCCCACGTGTATTTCACGTGAGGCGCTTGCCTTCTGCTTTGGGTGCACGCGTGTTTTTCATGTGAGGCGCTGGGCGCTATTGAGAGGGCGTCCACGTAGGAAATATGTGGGGCGCTAATTTTTCTTCTTTTTTAGAGATTAAATCTCTGCTACTGTCATTTTGGCCACTAATGATCATCAAGATCTCTATTTTGAAGATCTTAGATCGTTTTTTCTTCATTGGAGAACTAAGTTCTTCATTCTTTTTTTCTAATAAAAACTAAGTTCTTTATATAGGGTTAAATCATAATTTCAGAGGAATTAAATTCTTAGAACATATGTTCTTTTTCTTTTTTTTCTTTCTTTTTAACCTAGTTTTTTTTCTGCATCTTTGATTCTCAAGAACAAAATCTTCCCGATGAGAATTAAATTCTTAACTTATGGGAGATTTGTCTTGTGGATCTCTGATCCAGAGAAAGAACTAAATTCTTTTATAAGGGTTAAACCCTTAAATAGGTAAAAAGAGATATTTTGATCTCTCTGTTTTCTCTGCATAGGGTTTTGAAGAGGAAAGTCTTCATCTTTTATTAAGAATTAAATTCTCTGTTATTTTGAAAGCTTTTTGTATTTTTTCAGAAGCTTATGGGGGTTCCCTTTATATGAGACTTGAAGTCTCGGGTCCTTTGACTATTGAATTTTTAATCCAAGGGTTCTTTGTTTTACTTGGAGCAATCTTTTTTGTTTGTAAATATGGAGGACAAATATTCCTCAGAATAGAATTTAATTCTATTATTTGATAATTTATCATCACCATTGGATGTTTGATCCAACGGCTCTGTTTAACAGAGAATATCCCAAATTTTTGTTGGGGAAATATAGAATTTAATTCTACTGGTATAAACTTGGGCGCCGGCGCTCACTTATTGTGCACATGGGCGCCACTTAAGAATTGAATTCTTATTTAGTATAGGCACTTCTGTGCTTTACACATTGGCGTCCACATGAGAAGTACGTGTGGCGCCATATAAGAATCTAATTCTTATATAATAAGTGCTCATGTGCTTTGCACATTGGTACCCATGTGAGGAGCACGTGCTGCACCACCATAGGATTTAATCCTACAAGATTGACGCTGGCGCTAGCGCCCTCATGGAGAGCACGTGAGGCACTGCCTCATTAAAATTCAACAGTGCTTAGCTCTTTTATTATGTTTAAATATTGGGGGAACAAATGCCCCCCACCGTTGTTCTCACGTGACTCACACGTGAGTGCAACGGTGTCACTTTTTCCACCGTTTGATCTTCTAGAGAGTTGAACCGTCTCTTCACATCTTATAAATAGGGCATTTGGCCCTTGAGATGACTATTGTTTATCATCTTCTTGAAGTTTCTTTCTTCTTTGAGAATTTAATTCTCATCTCAAAGCTTAGATCTCTACCCACAGAACTTCCTCTGATTAGAGTTAAACTCTTGATTTTGTGGGGGCCATTGATTTTCCTTTAGACTGTAATGATTTTAGTATTTCGATTGCTAGCCCTCCACTGGTTTTTCTTTTTAGGTACTATGGCTTCTAATTTGTATGATCTTGAAGAGATTATCTCTTATGAGGAGATTAGCATCCAAGGTCGCTATCAAGGACAGGAGTTTACTGATGCCCAATGTGCTGAGGTGATGCGTCGCTTCGACGATCACAACGATCAATTGCTCTCCCGTCGTTTTACTCTTTTAAAGATCGTTGTTGGGTCAATTTGGGAAGCTATACCCGGGCGTCTTGAACTTATGCCACTCCAAACACTTGATGACGTCGAGGATAAGGTACATTCATTGTACTTGATAGGGTTGATCTCAAAGAAACGGAGAGATAATCTCGTCACCATCTTGCACCATGTCTTTCAACAGAAATCGATAGTATCAGCATATCAGAGGGTGGAGGACATCAGTGGTGACCTTGACGCTTGCATCCGAGAGAAGATGCACAAGAATATGGTTGATGAGGCTGAACGTGCATTGCTCAAGTTTGCTTTTGAGTTTGAGAATCCATGTCCAGAGTTTAGCGTTCTGCCATTGTAAACATTTTGATGATATTTGTTTCTTTTTTTTATCATCATTATCACCATTGTATAAATTTCTTCGAAGTATGAATGACAGAACTCCCCCTTTTCTTTACGCCAATCCTCGTATGTGCCTCACTTGAGGTGTTGTTATATAGTTTTATATATATATATATATATATATATATATATATATATATATATATATATATATATATATATAAACTAGCGCCGGCGCTCACGTGTCATGCGCGTGAGGCACTGCTACAGGATTTAATCCTGAAAAGAACTAGCGCCGGTGCTCACATGTCATGCACGTAAGGCACTGCTACAGGTTCTAATCCTGAAAAGAATTAACGTCGGCGCTCACGTGTCATGCACGTGGGGCGCTGCTGAGAGAATCATTTCACCTTCTTGCTTTGATTTTCATGAGTCAACTCTTTCTTTTCCCATGCCCTTTTTGTCAGGCCTTGGAAATAGTTCCACCATGCACAACATTTTATGTGCCTAAATTTAAATGCTTCTCTTTATATTCTAAAGTAATGATCTTCTTCTTCTTCTTCTTCTTCATAAGGAAAAAACCATTTTTTAAACACATCAAGAGTTATGGTTTGCAATCGTCCTCATGCTCGTCGGCAACCATGGGAGATGCCTATCGAGGGAATTGTTCCTCATTTTGCTGCACGATTGGTGGATCCCATTCACACAGATGGCCAATGTGACATGGTGATGTACAAGTTTCTGACTCGTAGGGGCTCTCCTCTTCCTATCAGCTCCATTTGGCTCCGGTGATCTTCCTATCTGTGCTCAATGACATTCCCCTCATCTAGCAGAGATGGCTCCGGCGATGCTCAACTCAGTGGAGGACAAGATCGAGTGCTTTCATACCAAGACTCTGAGAATCGCTCTGCTCATCTGCTAAGACAAATACGGGCTCAGCAGGCTATCATGTCTGCCTTCGCCGATGGGCACGGCGCTAACCGATGGGGAGCGACTCTTCGCGAGATCGCAGCTTCAACATGGTGGAGAAGGCTGAGAGGGCTTTAGAAAACTTTATTCATAATTTTGTAAACCCTTGTACTTTTGATCCCATATTTGGTGATCTATTTCCTGTAGAATAAAATGTTTATTTAAATGCTTTCCTTTTATCATTGACCACCGAGTGCTTCATTTCTAATACATGTTCTTCTTCTGATTGTATTGTTGCAATCTACATGTGTGCATGTGCACTTCACCCTTAGGCATTTTTGCTAAGTGCAAACATCACTGATGTACTCGCATCATGTACTAACCTTCTACATGCGTATATGAATGAGCCTGTTTTCATACATATTTGTACACGAAACTTAAACCGGTGTAAACAAGGACAACCAGGGTCCTTCCTTTTTTCGGCAAATTAAGTGTAAGAATATCAATCGCATTACTAGCCAAGAAAACCTTCTTCAGTACTTAAGATTTCCTCTTTTTAGAACATGAGTCCTTAAGGATTTTCGTGTATGAAAAGACTTGTTGGATCGCATCTAAAAGAGAGATGTTGATATTAACTTGTTTGAACAGCTCCACAACCTTCTCCATCTGTGGACTAAGCTTATTGGGTCTTAACTGGTTTGGAAAAGAAGCTTTGTTTAAATTGGTTGAGTCTAACACCCGTGTAGAATGTTGTGGAGGCGGAACCGAACCCAAAACTAGAGTTTGAGTTGAGTGAGATGTGGGTCCGTTCAAAGCAGCAGATTTGTAAGAAGAACCCTATGAATTATGGAGAACGGGTTCAGAAGAAGAAAATGGGATAGAAGATGAAGCGGCCGGGGTGTCATCAATTAGGGCGTCAACACGGTTGTTTAGCAGTCTCCCTGTTCTCAACATAGTAACAACACTTACATTATAGTTATGTTGTTCGAGAACAACATGCGTATTATGTGGATGACCAGGTTTTGGTAAAGGTTGAGATAGGAGGTTTCTTTTCTCCCTCTCGCTCATCGCAACGTTTAGTTGTGCCATCTGGGTCTCGATGGATTTTATGCTTTGTCCAAGAGAAGCTGTGTGTTGCACAAGCGTTTGGATCGAAGATTGGATGTTTGCGGTGAATTATGTGGATAACTTAACAAAAGCTTCCATACTTTATTCGAGAGTGGAAACCTTATCAGTACTGGACGCAGCAAAATTGTTGTTCAGAGGGAATGAATTATTGTACGGAGCAGCATTGTTCGTTGGGTTTTGAAAAGGCCGCGGTTGGAAAATTTGCTGAAATTGTTGCTGTTGTAGTTATTGTTATAGAGGGGCCCTCTTAAAGTTATTTTGGTCTTGGAATTGGTTTTGGTTTTGGTTTTGGTTCTGGTTCCTGGAAAAATTTGGGTGGTTCCTCCAACCAGGATTATATGCAGAAGAGTATGGATCATTCCTTGATCTTTTCTGAAATGCAGGATTAACCTGATCATGTCTTTGAGATGGTGGATTATAGGAACACTCTTCCGTAAAGTGTGACGGATCCGAACAACAAGCACAAATAGTGTGGAGGGGACCAACAGGGCTAGGGGTGGGAGATGAAAATTTGCTCTCGATCGCTTCGAGTTTCCATGTGATTGAGGCCAGTTTGGCTTTCATCGCAATTGAAACATCCAGATGGTGAACTCCTGCCTTAGATTGACCGGAAGATGTAGAAGAAGAAGCGATCGGTCGGGTGCTTTCCCATTGCAGTGTTTGCTTGGCAAACTCTTTCAAAAATGGCCAACCTTCCTCATCAGATTTAGATAGGAAGTGGCCTTGACAAATGGTTTCCAATAACTGTCTAGTTTCTAGAAGCAGTCCCTCATATAAAGTGCGAAAAAGTTGCCATTTTTCAAAACCATGATGAGAACACTGTACAAGGAGATCCTTGTACCGTTTAAAACACTTCCAAAATGGTTCATTCAGAAGCTGAGTGAATTGATTAATCTCATATCTGATGCACGAAGTCTTATAATTTGGATAAAACTTTTTTAAAAAGGCTTTTACAAACTCATCCCAACTGGATATGGAATGAGATGTGGTGGAATAAAACCATTTTTCTGCTAAATCGCAAAGGGTGAAAGGGATCATCCTTAAGCGGATCATATCATCAGAAAGCAGGGTTGTTTTCATCATCTGGAAAACTTGCTGAAATTTTTTGATAAAGACATGCGGGTCATCATAATCAAGCCCATGAAATTTTAGAAGAATGTTGAGAAAATATGGCTTAATCTCAAAATTATCCCCATTGGCGGGTGGTACAAAAAGACAAGTGGGAAGAGTTGTACGGATATGATAGCATTGGTCTTGTAACACGATGCGTGGCGGTGATCCTACGGGAGGTGGTAGATTATTTGCACCAAGAGGAGGTGGAATCATTCCTGGAGGAGGTAAATTATTCGCACTAAGAGGTGGTGGAATCATGTTGGGAAATGCGAGATTGTTTTGGTCTGGAAAAGGTAGAGGTCCCGTCATTTCACGAGAAGAGGTACAGGATAAAGAAGGCGAAGATGTGTGAACAAAATCACGGTCAATTTCGGTGTTGACTGGTAAAGGTAAGGTGTGCGTAGGGGAAGATGAATCAACTTCGGATTCGATCACATATTCGGTAGGGATTAGCGAAACGCGGACTAATTGTGCACTGGTGTCCCGAGTCCAACCTGACATACACTAAACATGTTTAGTGTTGTCAAAGCGTATTGGTAGAATGTGAGGGTAAGAAAACAATTATGAGAAATGTAGGTGAAAGGTAGGTGGAAATATGGTGACATATTGTAAGTTTTTATAAAAATTTTTGGGTTTTTTATTTTTCTTTTATAGAATTTTGGAAAATATACGGAATTAAAGACACAACTTCAAACAATCATAGTCACAACATGCACAATACACCTAGAGTTATGGTTCTCAAAGTCCAACTAGACTACTCTTAACTGTTCCAAAACGACAAGTTGTGAGATAACTCTCGAATCGCCTCTTCACTGTCAATTGTGATCAGTTAAGCACAAGTAAGGTAAAGAGGGTTCTGCTCACGAATCACCGTGATACGGGCCTTTTAAAGTTACCTCCTCACTTGTCTAGCCTAGGCACCACAAAATTAAGTTTAGATAAATGACCGAATGCCTACAACCTTCCTCTGTCCTATTGAGCATGACAAGTTCTTAATTGGCTGGGTCTAGATATTTTTTAATTAAGCTCAATGGTAATGCGTATGCTTTTTGTGATTTTTGGGGTCTTAGGAAGGGTGATGAAATTCCTACCCAATCTGAATTAGTGTTATAACCCCTTAAAGTCCGTATTATTTATGCTAAACAATAACAATCAAAATCTAAAACACTTGCAAAAAAATTATTTGGCGGCGGCGCAAAGAATCCTGTACAAAAACAATTTATTGGAAAAGTGGAGAGAGTTTGCGCAAAGAATACTGCAGAAAAAGCAATTCAGTGGAGTGCGAAGGAGGTTTCTTGAAGAGAGGACTTACAAAAAATTTTAGACCCTGATTCCAAAATAAGGCCGCGGATCCGCGAAAATTGCTTCTTTTCGGCAGCGGAACAACTTTGGGAAGTTGGATATTTGACTCCAAATTTCTTGTGTGCACTCCTATTGATCATTTGTTTTGGATTTTAGCCTCTGGTTCTTTATTGGATCACTGTAGTTGCTTCAAATTTTGGCACGGTTTCGTCTTGATCCGCCGCGGTGTAGCCGCGAAATGTGGGTCTAATTTCCCACGATTTTGGCACTGAATTTCCTCTTCTCCCTATCCTGTACACTCGCACAAAAAAATCAAAGAATAACAAGATGATATTTATGGTTTTTTTATATTCACAAATTAACCTGAAACTATAAAAAGAAATAAACTACCGTCTCCCCGGTAACGTCGCCATTTGATTGAAAGGTTTTCACCATATTTTTTAAAGTCATATTCCGCAGTCAAGAAGGATTCAGTTGGTAGCTAACCGGTTGGGTAAGGGTCATTCCACGGAGAGATGAGAGTTTTTTTCTTTATGTTTTAACGAGTTAATTCAAGTTTGTCCAAGTTTGTTCGATGCTAACTATGTGTTCGGATATGTATGTTAATGAAACCTTGTTAGGGTTAGAATTAGGTTAGTTTGAATTAGAAATTCGCTCACTTCTTTCATTTGCCTCTCTTGATATTGATATTACGGTAATCGGCAACAATAGAGATTATCACGACTAGGAAGGATACTTGCAAGTATAAGCTAGGCTTTCCAATGCTTAGTTCCTTCCCTTTGGTCCTTGTCCGTCCATTCTTGGATCTTAGCCATAATCTCCGGTCAATCCAACCACAGCCGGTTTCACTAGAGTGTCACCACTATCATAGAGGATAGGATGCCATAGGGAGCGGATTATGGATGCTTTGAAAGGAGTTCAACTCAAGCTGTTGGGCAAAAGAAAGAGTGAGGGAGATTTCCCTCTCTTAAACTTTTCTTATCCTACCCTAACAAGTGAGAAAACTACTCACTCATTGTAACACCCTAGTTCATTTATACCATAATTTATTTGGGTTTTTCTAATCTTGTGGCTATTTCTTGATTATTATTTGTTTTGGATGCGGATAGTGCATTTGGTATCTGTATTTAGTATCTGACCCGACCCGCATGCTTGAAACCCGTCTTAGTTCTAGATTATGTCATATCCTTACTAGTAAGAGGATCAGTGCACACATTTATGCTCTATATACATATATCATATATTTGGCATCTGCATATATTTTAAATAATACAAATATAACCAAAAATAATATTTTAATATCTAGCATGACCTGTATCATACCCCATACCCTATGGTTACATCCGTACATCGTGTTCACTTCTTGTTTGATGTAACGGACTCATATGGATCGCTACGTGCATTTACATGTATCCGTTCTTGGGGGTATGTATTTTCTTTAACCGAATATCGCATTATGGTTTTGGCCGATATGTATATTATCTATATTTTAAAACTAGATTTTTAGAAGTGACCCGGATATTTTTCGGGGTATTTTTGTATTAGCTATAATATCCTAGAATACATATATTATAATATTTAATATATAACTTAACTGTAATATATATATATATATATATATATATATAATATTATAATAACTAATAAATATTCCTTACTCACTCTCCCTCCAGTCTCTCTCTCCCTGCGCTATCTCTCTCCCTCTCTCTATACTCTATCTGTCTCTCTCTACTCACTCTTCTCTATCTCTATCTCTATCTCTCTCTCTCTATATATATATATATTAACTAATATATTTTGCACCCTCAACTCTCTCTCCTCTTTCTCTCTTTTCCCTACCTCCTGCTTCTTCCCCGCCGCGAGAAACCCACAACCCCCGAGAACCCTAACCCCAGCCTCACTTCACCTTGCTACCACCCTCGTCCACTCATCGACATCACCACCTGCATCACCTCCCTCTTCTACGTCCAATGCCCCCACCACGACCCCGACCTCGACATCACCCGTGAACCCAAGAAACACCCGAACACCAAATCCTAGCATCACCGATCACCGACGACCTCGTCGTCGTCACCACCTTCATCCTCTCGCCATCGTCATCATCTTCTCAACCTCACCCTATCTCCACCTCCTTTCTCTCCCCTCTACAAACCTGACGATCCATCCCCGAGAACACAAACCGAGCCCTAGCCCACATCCTCACCCTCACCGCCGGCGACTCGACATCGCTACCACCCTGACCACACCGTCATCTCCACTTCCTCTTCTTCCTTTACCCGACCTCCATGCACACCCCTGAGCACTAAGAACCCCAGCACCCGCAGAACCCAACCACTTCGGCACCTCTCATCGCCGGAGACCCACAATCTCGTCGTCATCACCCCTCGCCTCCTCTGACCTAGAGCTCAATACCAGAGCCATACCACAGTTCCTTTCTTCTTCTTTCTTCTCTTTTCTTCCTTCTCTTTTCCTTGCTTTCTTGGCTGTTCGCCGGAGTTGCACACGTCGCCGACGATCTGGACGACCTCGTCGTCATCCTCATCCAGTATGGTCACGTCTAGAATTAGCCAGGTTCAGTCTTGTATGCGTATGTGCGCATTGTGACGTTTACCCGATGTCGAATGTGACGTACGTACCCCGACATGAGATCCGATCAGGCAAGTTTATCTTGCTACATGCTATGCTACTATATTTATATCCATATGAATAAAAATAATACATGTATTTTTAATTGTGCATCCAATGTTATAGTTTTACCGTTTTACGATACCCGTACGTATCCGTACTGAGAATTGCATATATAGTTGCATGCCGGAACACCCTGATATCATTTCACTATTATATTATCATGACATGTTATCTAGATTGCATCATAAGTAGTCATGGACGTATAACAGGTTATTACAGATAGACACATATACATCCTGACATCAGCACTATTTACCGTGATCCCGATATCGTTTACAGTTATACATTTGGTATCCATTTGATACATATGCATCACATGACATGTCCTGACACACTACTTGACTTGATACTTTGATCTTGTTACTAATGCCGACATTCCTGACTTGTTGTCCCGACGGACGTAACCTGTTGTCTACATAGACAAACATGTACCTGCTTGATCCGGTGTTGGCATTAGTTCTATATTATCAATACCAGACTTGAACACATAACCTTAAGGGTAAGCGAAAATCAATAATGAAACCTGACTTGTAACTCGACAGTTCGATGCTTATACTGATCAGTCTTTACGGGTTAGGTCAGCCCCGAGATGATGATGCTGACATCATTCATCTGTATATGTTACTTGTTTACTGCCTAGCGGCACGTCTCGGATTCAGCCCGAGAATCTTGACCGTGGTCCCGGGTATGCACGGGATACTATTGAGTTATATCGATGATTCCATTAAATTGATTTCAAAAACTTTAGAATAGATAACCCAGTAGCACAGTTTAGATTACTCATCACACTTCACAGACATATACACACCTCACTATTTATATCCATGTTGTTAATTTATATTCATGTCTATATATCTGGTTACATCCTGGTTATTACTATTGTTTGATATTATGACACACCGACGTCTGGGTTTTGCATTGCCCAGTTCCTCTATCTCTATCGTAGGCTGAATAGGAGTATTTTAACCGTCAAGCCGAGCAGTGAGGATTGAGTTTAGTGATGTTTAGTTTAGTTATTTTCCGCAGCTTTTATTTCTTGATTTGAGCCCATATTGGGACGTATTTTCATATGTTGTTTATTAAATTTTAATTCGTTTCCGCTTATACATTTTCTTGACTCTTTTATTGTGGCAAATGGACATGTACTAGTTAGTTTTATTTTTTTACTGTTCTTGATATCCTAGGGACAGCCATAATGTGACTGTGGAGGAATATTTCCTAGCCACAGATAGTATGGTTGGCTCTGTCACGTATCGTAGTTAGCGCACTCTGGGAAGCGGGGCGTGACACTCATTATAAAAAAAAGAAAATAAAACAAGTAGAGAAGATGGAAAGGAATGAGATAGAAGACGGCAGCTAACTACTTGAGATCTCACCTAAACAAGAATCACACTTGAGTTTCATGGTTGCAATGATAAACAAAATAGAATAGAAGAAAAAGAAAAAATGAAAACCAATAAATAACAATTTACACTACTAAGAAAATAAGAGCAAGTAAATAAAAACTAGTTAACAATTGAAGCAAGATATGAAGATAAAACTCTCAAACCTCATTTATCATCCACTCAAAAAGCTCTCATACAATTTTAATGGAGAAAAGATGAAGAAGAAGAAGTTTACACTAAATTAAAACTAAATATGAGGAAAAATATACATCATTTATTTGCCTCTGATCTGGAGTATTTATAGGCAGTGAAGTGAAATCTTAGGGTCTTTTTCTGAACCCTTGTACAATAACCAAAAGACCCATAAAAATTCGTCACGAGATACCATGGTAAGGCTGCTGATCTGCCATCTTTATGTGCAAATTTTCGCTATTCCGCGGTCAATTTTTGGAATTGGCGCTTCTTATCTCTTGTGCTTCCTCTTGTTGCTCTCTTCTTCTTTCTAATAGGTTCATATTTTCAAAATAATTCCAAAATATTCCTAGATTTTCAACTATCCAAAATGACAACTATTTTCACTTTTCTCACCATTAATTCATTTGATTTTTTGTTTCTTGGATCTCCCTCGAGGTCCGCGCTGCCAACCTTATGTCTTGTGCTTGTTCTAAATATGAATGACCATCACTTAATCTTATCTGTTGTTCTGGTAAGCGGCATTTGACGGATGTGGATGACCGGAACCCGTATTTTTATCTGTTTGTCGACAGTTATCCTGAATTTGTCATAACCGTGTGTGATTTACATTGTTATGGACTTAGAACCTATAACCTGTAACTATATAGCAAACACAGATGAAAAGCACCTACTTATATGCAATGCGATAAAAAATGGGTGGTATAAAAGTTTAAAATTCTGATATGAACAAGCGGCGGCTTCAAGTCATCTTCTCGGCCAAGGTCTCCTTGGTGCCTCCGCCCGCCCGCTCAGCACCTCCGCCCGCCCGCTCAGCACCTCCGCCCTCTAGCTCTTCCTCCAGGAGTACCTCGAGCGGAGTTCCTGGTCGTCGAACCCGGGCATCATCTCCTTAGCGGCGTTGAGGGCGTTATGCCACCCAACGGCCGCAGAGTCAGCGAAGTCGACATTGTAGGGTGTTTTTCGTCACCCCATTGAGATGGGAATACGCGCGCGCTTGTCAAGCGTACTACAGATTCCCCCTGCCTGGGGTAGGCCGGGGTTTAATGATTATAGGGATCCGAATCTCCGGCAGCCGCGGACTAAGCTGCCGTTAATTACCCCCCGCCTTTGGGGCGAGGGAACCTCCGATTAACGGGTTAAACTGGTCATGCGAACTCAATGTGCAGTGTACGTGTGTTTTGTTTTGGAGGGGGGTTTTAAATATATCGGGAGCCACGCAGAGTTTTTACGGGGGTCCCGCTACCCGGATAGCGGGCTGGGGGTCAAAGGGGCTAGCAGCCCCCTTGCGGGGTGCGGGGCAGCGTCCCGTTAGAAATTTTTTCCTAACAGGGACAGTGTCGTGGAGTATGTGTGTATGTACATATCTATACATATGTATAGATATACATGTATATATATAAAAAGGGGAAAAGACATCCAAAGGATGCGTGGGGCAGCACCTTGGGCGCTGTGCGCCTAGGTGTTGTGCGCTCAGCCGCTAGAGTGCCACGTGTCGGCACGAGGGCGCTCTGCGCTTGAGCGCTGGGTGCTTGAGCGCAAGCGCGCCACGTGTCGGCACGGGGGCGACTTGCGCTCGAACGCTTGCGCTCGAACGCTTGCGCTCGAGCGCAAGAGCGCCCCCGTGCCGACACGTGGCGACTTGCGCTCGAGGGCTTGCGCTGGAGCGCAAGAGCGCCACGTGTCGGCACCGGGACGACTTGTGCTCGAGTGCTTGCGCTGGAGCGTAAGCGCCCCACGTGTCGGCACGCGGGCGCTCTGCGCTTGAGCGCCGGCGAGAAAAGGAGGCTTTTAGCCTAAAAAAAAATTTCTCGGAAGAGAAATCATAGAAGAGTTGGACTCCTGAGTGTGTTTTTTTTTGGTTTAGTGAACGATGTTCTTCTTTTTCCTCCTCTGTTAGCTGGATCTTGAAGATCAAGAGATATGGGATTTCTAAAATCTCTTCTTTTTGAGATCTAATAGAAGGTCTGAGTTCCCCTTTATGGGTTTTGTGGTGAAAAACTAATTTGTTTTATAAAAAGAAGAGTAAAACTCTTGATTTAATTCAAGAGAAAAAAGAAGGTTTTGGAACCTTGAAGAAGGAGAAAAGATCTCAGATCTGAAAAATTTTGAGAGAGAGAGAAAAAAGTTGTGAGATATTTCATTATCTTTGCCTTTATAGGCTATACACTTTACACATAGCCCCTTGGGCTTCACCAAATGGCATTTTGCCCATCCCATGGCTCATGTGCCATTTCTTTTTGCACATAAGCCATGGGCTTTACAAAAATTTGGCTTTATGCCTATTTTTCTGACATTTATCCATAAAATAAAATAAAATAAATGCAGCAAAATTATTTATTACAAAATTTTATCTTGGCATGGGGGAGGCCGGCCGCTTCATGTTCGGGCTCGACCCGGGCATGGGCCCATTGGATCTGGGTTTGGGCCCACTTGGCTTGGGGTTGACTTTGATTTTGACTTGGTCAACCGGGGTGTAAATTTTTACCCCAACAAATTTCCCCCCATCAATAAATGCACACCACATATGTAGGTCGTGTGCATGAAATTGATGGATCTTCTTTCACGTGGAAGCGACTTGATTTGGTTCCCACCTTTTGGGAAGCTGGCACTGCCCTTTTTACGACATGGACGGTCGATGCGGCCCTTTTTGCGACTTGGACGGTCGGTTCTGCCCTTTTTGCGACTTGGACGGTCGGTGCTGCCCTTTTAGCGACGTGGACGGTCGGTTCTGCCCTTTTTGCGACTTGGACGGTCGATGCTGCCCTTTTTGTGACGTGGACGGTCGGTTCTGCCCTTTTTGCGACTTGGACGGTCGGTTCTGCCCATTTTGCGACGTGGACGATCGGTGCTGCCCTTTTTGCGACTTGGACGATCGGTTCTGCCCTTTTTGCGATGTGGACGGTCGGTGCTGCCCTTTTTGCGACGTGGACGGTCGGTACTGCCCTTTTTGCGACTTGGACGGTCGGTGCTGCCCTTTTAGCGACGTGGACGGTCGGTTCTGCCCTTTTTGCGACTTGGACGGTCGGTGCTGCCCTTTTTGCTACGTGGACGGTCGGTTCTGCCCTTTTTGCGACTTGGACGGTCGGTTCTGCCCTTTTTGCGACGTGGACGGTCGGTGCTGCCCTTTTAGCGATGTGGACGGTCGGTTCTGCCCTTTTTGCGACTTGGACGGTCGGTGCTGCCCTTTTTGCGACGTGGACGGTCGGTTCTGCCCTTTTTGCGACTTGGACGGTCGGTTCTGCCCTTTTTGCGACGTGGACGGTCGGTGCTGCCCTTTTTGCGACTTGGACGGTCGGTTCTGCCCTTTTTGCGACGTGGACGGTCGGTGCTGCCCTTTTTGCGACGTGGACGGTCGGTACTGCCCTTTTTGCGACTTGGATGGTCGGTTCTGCCCTTTTAGCGACGTGGACGGTCGGTTCTGCCCTTTTTGCGACTTGGATGGTCGGTGCTGCCCATTTTGCGACTTGGACGGTCGGTTCTGCCCTTTTTGCGACGTGGACGGTCGGTGCTGCCCTTTTGGGGACGTGGATAGTCGGTACTGCTCTTTTTGCGACTTGGACGGTCGGTGCTGCCCTTTTAGCGACGTGGACGGTCGGTTCTGCCCTTTTTGCAACTTGAATAGTCGGTGCTGGATTTGACTTGCTCCGCTTCTTGCGGTGTCAGGGATGAAGTTGACTTGTTTCCGAGGTGGAATTTGATTCTGCCAGGGAGGTCATTGGTTATTTTGCTGACTTGATGTGATTTTGGTTGACATCAGCATCACTACGCTGGAATATGGTACCAGGAGCAAATCATCATTTGTCATGACAGGATTTGGGGATTTTGGTTTTGGTTTGGCATCAGCATCGCTGCACTGGAATATGGTACCAGGAGCGAATCATCATCTGCCATGAGGAGATTTCCCTCGTTCCCAGTTTAACGACTTAGGGGTCATCTGTTCCCAGTTTAACGAGTTAGGGGTCATATGTTCCTAGTTTAAAGACTTAGGGGTCTATTGGATTGGAGTTTAGGATTTTGGGGTTAGGGTAGGTATCAGCGTTGCTAATACTGAAGCACACGTGCCTGGAGCAATTCATCATTTGCCTATTCCTGTTGGGGGAGCGATGGCTTAGGAGACAGGTTTAGGTCCCTATCACCTAAGGCTTTTCAATTTTATGGGCCGTGAGGGTCCCATAAAAGCATTTTCTCCCTACGAGTCGTAAGGATCCCGCAGGTGTATTTTCTCCTTAGGAGTCGTGAGGACTCCTAAGTGTGTTTTTCCTTTATGAGTCGTAAGGATGGTTTGTTCTCCTCATGTATCGTGAGGACACATGAGTGGGTCTTCTTAATGGAGCATAATTCCAAAGGCGGAGACCAGCCGCGTAACTGGTGATTGTGGTGGGGCATAGGTATGATGAGAATTATTTGAGCCCGTGGATTGTATACGACAGTCAATTTGGGGACTGGCCGTAGGGCTGGAGAATTTTGAGAAATTGGATTTTGGTTGGCGTCTGCATCGCTACACTGGAATATGGTACCAGGAGCGACTCATCATTTGCCGTTTGGGGACTTGGAATTTGGATCTTGTTTGGCATCAGCATTGCTGCACTAGAATGATGCCAGGAGCAACTCATCATTTGCCTTGGGAGGACTTGGGATTTGGGTTTTTAGCCGGCATCAGCACCGCTAACACTGAAGCGAAATGCCAGGAGCAACTCATCATTTGCCGTTGCCCGTTGGGGAACGATGGCTTAGGAGACAGGTTTGGGTCCCTATCACCTAAGGCTTTTCAATTTTATGGGCCGTGAGGGTCCCATAAAAGCATTTTCTCCCTACGAGTCGTAAGGATCCCGCAGGTGTATTTTCTCCTTAGTAATCGTGAGAATTCCTAAGTGTGTTGCTCCTTTGTGAGTCGTAAGGATCTCACGCAGGTGTATTTTCTCCTTGGGAATCGTAAGGATTCCTAAGTGTGTTGCTCCTTTGTGAGTCGTAAGGATCTCACGCAGGGGTTTTCTCCTCACAAGGTCGAGAGGACTTTGCGAGTGTATTTCATCTCTTTTCACGAGTTTGCGCCCTTTCGGGTTTTCACAGACTCGCCGGTAGTCCTGCTGTTTTTACTCACGGAGCCCTTTCTGGTTTTCATCCGTGCCCGTTTTTCTTGTGGACATACCGTTTATTTTTTATTTCTTTTATTTCTTTATTTCTTTTTCTCTTTTTTTTTGCCGCTGGTGGGACTTTAAAAGTAGTCTCACCGGCAGGATTTGGGAGAGATAGGGGTCATTTACGCCCGTGGATTGTATACGGTTTTGCAGGATGTATGATCCAGACCGTAGGGCTGATGTGCTCAATTCACCTGCGACTTAGAGCATTCACGTGTAGTATTTCTTGAGATATCGGCCATTGATGGGTAGCATGGGCCTTTCTCCCTCGGCACTTATTAGTTGGTAGGATCCTCCGTCAAACACTTTCTCGATGACGTATGGTCCTTCCCAGTTTGGCTCGAATTTTCCCTTGGCATGTCGATTGGGGATAATCGGTCTTTTGAGGACCAACACCAATTCACCTTTCTTGAAAGCGCGGAGATGGGTTATCTTGTCATAGGCCCGTGACATTTAGGCTCGGTATAGCTCCAGGTTTTGCTGCACCGCGAGCCTCTTTTCTTCGAGCGCGTCAAGCTCTTCAAGCCGAAGGAGCACGTTTTCCTCTTCCATCAACTCGTGTTGGATGGCCATTCTTAAACTTGGAACCTCGATTTCGAGGGGGAGGATCGCCTCCACTTCGAAGAGCAATGAGTATGGAGTGGACTGAGTTGGAGTACGGTGCGTGGTACGATTGCCCACAACGCCTCATGAAGTTTGAGATTCCAGTCTCTCTTGTTGGCTGAAGTATTTTTCCTCAGGAGCTTGCATAGAGTCTTATTGAAGGCTTCGGCTAGCCCATTGGCTCTTGGATTATAGATGGAGGAATATCTCCAGTCTATCTTGTGCTGAGTAGCGAACCTTGAGATATTGAATCTCTTGAAAGAGGGCCCGTTGTCAGAAATGATTCTTCTTGGTGTACCGAAGCGATATAGAATATTGTGCTGGAAGAATATTAGAATATCTTTTGTCTTGACTTCTTTTAGCGGGACAGCTTCAGCCCATCTAGAGAAGTAGTCTGTCGCGGCCAGTATGAACTGGTGGCCTTTAGATGACGGAGGATCAATTGGGCCAACAATGTCGGTGCCCCAGACTTCGAAGGGCCACGACGCCACCGTAGGATGCAACGGATTGGGATACTTGTGAATGAAATCACCATGGATTTGGCAGATCTGACATTTTTTTGCATGTTCTCCGCAATCCCGTATCATGGTGGTCCAGTAATACCCAAGCCGTTTGATTTGAAGTCGCATCTTGGGGCCAGATTGGTGAGCACCACAAACGCCCGAGTGAACATCTTTCATGGCCTTTTGGGCTTCGGCCAATGACAGACACCTGAGCCAGAATTGGTCATATGACCTGCGGTATAACGTGTCATTTACAAACACGTATCGGAGAGCTCTTTTCTTCAGCTGAATCCTCGCAGATTTTTCTTCGGGCAGCTTGTCGTATCGGAGGTACTCTATGAAGGGTTCTCTCCAATCGGGCTCGTCTTGGATGATCGAAGTTTCTTCGGCAGGACTGCTCTTCTGTTCCGCGCTTTCCTCTTCTCATAGAGAGACTGGGGGTAGAATTTGCCGGCTCCTGACTGTGATCAAAATTTCGTCCATTTCAGGATCAGCCAGCTCCTTGGCTAAGCGAGCGAGTACGTCAGCCTTTCCGTTCAACGCTCTAGGGACTCTCGTTAGTTCAATATAAGTGAACCGTTTCATGAGTTCCACCACTCGGCCTCTGTACCGAGCTAATTCGGGTTTGTATATCTTATAATCGCCGCTTACTTGGTTGACGACAAGCTGGGAGTCACCGTGAACCCGTAGCCGAAGGATTTCCATTTCTATGGCGAGTTCCAAACCAGCTATCAGAGCTTCATACTCAGCTTCATTGTTTGTCCGAGGCTCGGTGAGAGCAAAAGAATGCCGTAGGGTTCCCATTGATGGCGTGATGAACACCAATCCTATCCCCGCTTTTACCTCCGGGACGCTTGATCTGCCGGAGCTCCTTATTGATGAGGCCCCATCGAAGTAGAGCTCCCAACATGGCTCGTCTTCCTCGAGGTGCAGCACTTGTTCGTCGGGTAGCTCACAATTTAGCGGCGACCCTTCTGGTATGGGATGAGCAGCGAGAAAGTCTGCAAGAGCTTGCCCTTTTACTGCTTTCTGAGGAGTATAAACTATATGAAACTCAAGTAGCATAACAGCCCATCTTGTCATTCTGCCGGCTAGGCTCGCTCTAGTCATCAAGTGTTTGAGCGGATCGACCTTGGAGATCAGCATAACCCGATGAGCAAGCAGATAGTGCCTCAGCTTCTTCACAGCAAATATCAAAGCCAGGCATTGCTTTTCAATTGGGGAATAGTTGTGTTCTGCCCCGACTAGAGTTCGACTGAGGTAGTAGAGAGCATTTTCTTTTCCCTCCTCGTTATTCTGGGCAAGGAGCACACCGAGTGACTCATCTAGCGCGGCAGTGTAGAGAATCAGCGGTTTATTTGGAATGGGAGTGGCCAGCACTGGAGGGTGCAACAAGTATTGTTTGATGCTTTCGAACGCTGCTTGACATTCGGCATCCCAGATAAAAGGAGCTCCTTTCTTCATGAGCTTTGAGAAGGCCCTACATCTCCCCGATAAATTTGAGATAAACCTCCGTATATAAGCAAGCTTGCCTTGAAAAGATCTTAGCTGCGTCAGACTCTTCGGAGAGGGCATCTCCATGATGGCCTTTATCTTTGATGGGTCAACTTCGATCCCTCGATGCCGGACTATAAAACCCAGGAATTTTCCCGATGACACGCCAAAAGCACATTTCAGAGGATTCATCCTCAAATCGTATTCCCTCAGTCTAGTGAGAACGGTCCTGAGATCTTGGATATGATCGGCCTTGGCTTTAGTCTTGACGACCAGATCATCAACATAGCATTCGACGACTTTATGGATTAGGTCATCAAAGATATTAGTCATTGCCCTTTGATATATAGCACCTGCGTTCTTCAGTCCGAATGGCATTACCTTGTAGAAATATATTCCGATCGGGGTTCGAAATGCTGTGTGTTTCTCATCCTCAGGCGACATCTTGATCTGATTGTATCCAGACGAGCCATCCATAAAGGTGAACAACTCGTAATTTGAGGTGTCATCGACCATCATTTCCATGACCGGTAGCGGGAAGTCGTCTTTAGGACATGCCTTGTTGAGGTCCCTGAAATCGACACAAACTCGGATCTGCCCATTTTTCTTCTTCACTGGGACTACGCATGCGATCCAGTCCGCATATTTCTCTTCCCTGATGAAGCCGGCATCGATGAGCTTCTTAGTTTCCTCGATGACCTTTTCTTCTAGTTCCCTTTTTCATTCTTCGAGAAGCTTGTTTGACTGGCTTAGCATCAGGAGATATAGCCAACTTATATATGGCCACTTCAGGGGAAAGGCCAGGCATTTCTTTGTATGTCCACACGAAGCAGTCGACGAACTCATGCAGCAGAGCAATTATCTGCGCTTTCATTTCCTCTGACAAGAGCGAGCTGATGTAGGTCGGCCTTGGATTACCGGGCGTTCCTAAGTCAATCTCGGTTAGCTCGTCAAAGGTTGCTTGTCCGCCATCTTCGAGCTCTTGAGGAGTTTCTTCTGGCTCGGCTATCTCGTAATCATCATTTGATCTTTCGCTGGCCTCACCAACACGGATCATGTAGCACGCTTTGGAATCAGGTTGAATGTAGCCTATGCCCCGTCTATCTGGAATTCGTCCATCGATGAGTGCTCTGACCTGGGGCGGATACCATAGCCCTTCGTAAAACTTTGCTTCGGACTCCGTTTGATATAACCGGCATCCGCACTTCTTAAAGTATTCCCGCATCTCGGGCGCATAGTATCTGGGATTGAGGACGGCTCTTATGCCTCTCTCATAGGGAAGGCACGCGATAGAAAGATCATCCGGGTGCACAACGGGGGTTGACCCGTAAAACAGGATGCCCTTCTGTCCATTTTTCCTCCCGGGGACGTAGAAAGTTTTCAGCTGGTCCACGGTGGAAACTGACAACGCATCGAGCTTTTTGCACATCTGCTCCGGCACCCTTGTGACGGCTAGGGACCCTTCTGCAATTTCGAAGGTCTCTCATAGTTTTGCTTGCTGCATGGGGGGCCAATCTGCACAGCTGTTGCACGGCAGGTCCTCTTCTTCTGACTCTTCAGTGTCACTGCCAAGATGAGGGCGGACTTTGCTACTAGATGGGCCTTCAGTAACAGATTCGTCCATATCGCTACCGAAATGAGGGCGAGTTTTACGGAAGGACGGGCTTCCATCGTCGGACTCATCAGTGTCACTGCCGAAATGCGGGCGCATTTGGGTATTTTTGCTTTTGAAAGTGACAGCCGGCGCATATTTGCTTTTGAGTCTTGGGGCCGGTCTATCCTCAGTCAGTTGTGGCTTAGCATTTTGGTGGTTCATAAAGTACCGAGAATCTTCATATCGGACTTCATGCACACCGAACGGCTGGATGTCTCCGTCAATGCGTCTTTCTTCGCCATTTTTAGTCTACTTCATACATTGATGGAGAGACGGAATGATGCCGTAATCGTAGAGCCACGGCCGCCCCAAGAGAATCTTATAAGACGTGTCCGCATCGATCACGTATATCTTAGCTTCGGTCTGCAGATCCCCGAATTTGATTGGCAGAGCTATAGACCCCAGAACTTGCTGGCAATTTTGGTTGAAGCCTTGAATGAAAATCCTTTCCCTTAACAGGTGTCGGACGTCCATTGACAAACTCTTCAGCGTCCGCAAGTTCATGATGTTCATTGAAGACCCCGAATCAATCAATATGCGATTAATCCGATCTCCATCGCTGTACCCGGTCACGTAAAGCGTCCGATTATGCTCAGCCGTTCCCAGTAGCAAGTCTTCATCCTTAAATGTGACTGCGGCGGCATGCAAAGCGTGCTGGGCTTCTTTCATATTAATTTCCGCAAAGTGATCCTGATACCGCTCGGGGTTTTGTAGAGCGTGAATGAGAACATCTCTAAGCTCCTTAGATAGGACCAAGGCGTCGTAGATGCTCAGGAGAGACGGAAGCTTCCGGAGATGTGCCAAGACATTATAGTCCACCGAGGAAGGACTTATGTTTTCATCAGCCAGTTCTCTGCCATCTTCTTCATTAGCGACTTGTTTTTCCTTCCCTTTTGGGGCGTTGCCCTGATTTGGCGGTAGAGCCCTGCCGCTTCTGAGCTGGATTTGATTGGCCGTTGTGGCGAGCTCCTCGTCCTCTTCGGGAAAACAGAGCTCATCCTCGGATTCGCTGCCAAGATGGATGGCGTATCAGGTCACTACTAGGATCTCTTCATTGGAGTCTTCTTCTAACTCCTCCAGAATTTCAGCCGCTTGTACAGGGAAGAACTCCTTCAATTGAATCAATGTACTTTCCTTTTGTTCATATTCTTTGAGGGAATCGATATATTTTTGAATGGTCGATCTCCCTGCAGACTCTTTTTCGCGCCGAGCTGCACTTTTCTTCTTCTTGAGTTTCTTGGATTTTGAGCCTGATGGAGCCGCATTGGCAGCTGGACTGGTAGGCTTCTTCTGTCCTTCCTATTCCATCCTGGGCTCTTTCTGAAGCAGCTTTAGCATCTTCTTCGTCTTATTAGATATGTGCGTACTCCACGGAGGCCGCGATGAGTCAGTTTCGTTTGTCAGGGCAGCGGGTTCAGCTGTCTGCTCCCGGAAGGCTTCAACTTCTGTCTGTATAAAGTTGGCGGTTGCAACTTGATTGTTCACCAACACGCTTTTGGACAGCTCGATCTCTCCAGCCTTGTACTGCTTCTCGACCCAGTCCTTGAAGATATAGCAATTCTCGATCGCATGGCTCACTACTCGGTGGTACGGGCAATACAGGGGATTGTCGGTCATTTTTGCTTCTTGGGGTCTTTTCGACTCCGGCAATTATAGGCCGTTGTTCAAGGCATCTTTAAATATCTTACGGACCTTGTCCCTTCTGAAAAATTAAACCTTGTTCTTCTTCTCCTCTAGGGAAGGCCCATCTCCTCCCAGCAATCGCTTTCGAGATCAGTTGGTTTTGGATTCGCTCGCCCTTCGCTTTTCTTCATTGTCAGATGCATTGAAGCCATTGGTATTGCTGGAACTCCCGCTTCTACGGCTGTCGTCCCGCTTGCTTTTCCAAGTTTTGTCTCTCTGAGAGTCCGGCGGGGACACTTGCTTCGAGCGTTCCAGCATTTGGACTTTCTTGGTTAGCTCATGAAACGTCTTGAGGCCTGCTGTACACAAGAATGGGACCATCCAATTGCTAAGGTTCTCAATGAGAAGGATGACGGACTGGTCTTGCTCCAGCGGCGGTTCGCACTTGACTGTGAGATTACTCCATCGAGCGATAAAGTCGGTGTTGCTTTCATTCTTCCCTGGCTTGGTCCTCACAAGGTCGGCAATGGAGATTTTATCACTGACACTCATGAACCTTTGCCGAAACAGGGACTCCATTTGGGCAAAGGTAATGACGGACCCGTCCGGTATACTCGCATACCAGTCGAAGGCGATGCCGGTCAAGCTGTTGACAAACTGACGAAGAAGGAGCGCGTCATTGCCCCCTGCATTTCCGCACGATGCTTTGAAGTGGGCGACGTGCTGATTTGCATTCCCCGTTCCATCAAATCTTCCGAACTTAGGAATGACGTAGCCGCTTGGGAACTCAATCAGATCGTACTGCACGGGATATGGCTGCCCACTACTGCCGATTTCTTTCTGAGCTTCAGCTTCGGCCACCAATGTTTTAACCTTGCTGGTGACCAAATCCATTATCCGATCCTGTGTTAGCGGGATAGTGCTATCTGGGGCCAAGGCGTCCCCAGAAGCGGAGTGTGGCTGGCTTTCATATGGCTCGACCAGTCTTGGACCCGAAGGAACAGGCATTGGCTTCCTCGGATTGTCATCACCCGGCTGATTAGTAGCGGCTTGTGCTTGATTGGGAGGCGCTAGAGCAATTTGAGCCATAAGCTGCATCACCACGTTCGTTAAGTCGTCAATCTTCGAATAGAGCTTGGCCATCTCTTTATCTTTGCTCCTGAGCTGTTTTCGAAGCTCTTGAAGCAGCTCTTGCTCCGCAGTCCTGGGGCGGAAGGTCGGCTCTTCCTCGCTCTCTGAGCTTGACTCTGCCTGGACCGAAGGGTCCTTCTGCCTATCGTCCTCATCAAGAGGGTTTTCATCATCCAGCAGAGGCGGCTGTTCTTGGGAAGCGGCAACCACATTCAAGCCAGATTGGACTTGGGATGTGGTGGCCCCATCCTTGCTTTTGCTGCGAAGGTTGTCGCTGGGACGCCCGCCCACCATATAGACCGTATAGATGATATATCCGACCATCTTTCTATCATTGGCAGCTGATTTCACGGATCGCTGTCTTGACCCCCTTGTTTCGGTAGCTGGTAGTCGATTGAAGGCGGCTGGCCTAACCAGCTTCTTGAATGGTGCTGGCGCTTCTTTTCTGGGTTTTCCCCGCTGCTTTCGTATGGCACAGAGTGCTTGATAGACTCTTAAAGAGATAGTGTCATACTTTTCTGTTGGGGCCGGGACACGTCTCTTTGTGGCACTGTTCGGACCGCTGTCTTCTTGATTCTGGCGGTCATGGCGTTTTTCTGAACCCACTTCAGAGGCTCGAAGGAATTGCTGATTCTTACGTCCGACTCAGCCGTCGTCGCGGGGCAACCCTGCACTTGGAACTTCACACGATTCCATTTTGCCGAAGCCTTGGCCCTCTTGTTGGCTCGATACCTGAGCCGCTTCTGCCTTAACTTTTCTGTTCTAAGCACCTGGCAGATTTCGGCTCTTTGGAAAGACGCCGCAGACCGGTCGATGGAAGGCCTTGGAGATACGCTCGATTGTGCATTTGTTAGAGTCATCGCCTGATCTCGTCCGCAACATTTGATGTTGCCCTTTGTACCGAAGTTCTTGCCCCCCGCTGGAGCACCAGAGAATCGTTCAGACACCGTCTTAAGTTTCGGTTGTGGTGCCTTGGCGATCATGACATTCGGCCTCTTGCTCCTTGAGACCGGCTTGGCCACCTGTTCCGTTGGGATCTCCGCCAGATGAGCTCTTCAGGCAGGGTAGATGATGACAGAGCCAAACTGGCGGGGCGGCTCCTCCCACTGTCGACTGAGGCTTGCGGGGAGAACCACACGAGCGTTGATCTTGACCACGTACGGAATCGGGGTCGCGTTGGAAGTTGAATTCGTCTTGGGAGACATTGTCGTTGAAAGTTGATTGTTGCACGAAAAGAAAACATCATTTCAGAATAGGCAATCGATATGTATATTGATTGAGTTCGCATGAACGTTTAACCCGAAATATGGGAGGAGAGAAGAGTCCCACCGGGCGTACCAAAATCTGTAGGATGTTTTTCGTCACCCCATTGAGATGGGAATATGCGCGTGCTTGTCAGGCGTACTACAGATTCCCCCTGCCTAGGATAGGCCGGGGTTTAATGATTATGGGGATCCGAATCTCCGGCAGCCGCGGACTAAGCTGCCGTTAATTACCCCCCCCCCCCCCCCGCCTTTGGGGCGAGGGAACCTCCGATTAACGGGTTAAACTGGTCATGCGAACTCAATGTGCAGTGTACGTGTGTTTTGTTTTGGAGGGGGGTTTTAAATATATCGGGAGCCACGCAGAGTTTTTACAGGGGTCCCGCTACCCGGATAGCGAGCTGGGGGTCAAGGGGGTTAGCAGCCCCCTTGCGGGGTATGGGGCAGCGCCCCGTTAGAAATTTTTTTCTAACAGGGACAGTGTCGTGGAGTATGTGTGTATGTACATATGTATACATATGTATAGATATATATGTATATATATAAAAAGGGGAAAAGACATCCAAAGGATGCGTGGGGCAGCACCTTGGGCGCTGTGCGTCTAGGTGCTGTGCGCTCAGGCGCTAGAGTGCCACGTGTCGGCACGTGGGCGCTCTGCGCTTGAGCGCAAGCGCGCCACGTGTCGGCACGGGGGCGACTTGCGCTTGAGCGCAAGCGCGCCACGTGTCGGCACGGGGGCGACTTGCGCTGGAGCGCAAGCGCTGGAGCGCAAGAGCGCCACGTGTCGGCACGGGGGCGACTTGCGCTCGAGCGCAAGCGCTGGAGCGCAAGAGCACCACGTGTCGGCACGGGGGAGACTTGTGCTGGAGCGCAAGAGCGCCATGTGTCGGCACGGGGGCGACTTGCGCTCGAGCGCTTGCGCTGGAGCGCAAGAGCGCCACGTGTCGGCACCGGGGCGACTTGCGCTCGAGCGCTTGCGCTTGAGCGCAAGCGCGCCACGTGTCGGCACGCGGGCGCTCTGCGCTTGAGCGCCGGAGAGAAAAGAAAGCTTTTAGCCTAAAAAAAAATTTCTCGGAAGAGAAATCAGAGAGGATTTGGACTCCTGAGTGTGTTTTTTTTTTGGTTTAGTGAACGATGTTCTTCTTCTTCTTCCTCTGTTAGCTGGATCTTGAAGATCAAGAGATATGGGATTTCTAAAAATCTTTTCTTTTTGAGATCTAATGGAAGATCTGAGTTCCCCTTTATGGGTTTTGTGGTGAAAAACTAATTTGTTTTATGAAAAGAAGAGTAAAACTCTTGATTTAATTCAAGAGAAAAAGAAGGTTTTGGAACCTTGAAGAAGGAGAAAAGATCTCAGATCTGAAAAATTTTGAGAGAGAGAGAAAAAAGTTGTGAGATATTTCATTATCTTTGCCTTTATAGGCTATACACTTTACACATAGCCCCTTGGGCTTCACCAAATGGTATTTTGCCCATCCCATGGCTCATGTGCCATTTCTTTTTGCACATAAGCCATGGGCTTTACAAAAATTTGGCTTTATGCCTATTTTTCTGACATTTATCCATAAAATAAAATAAAAGAAATGCAGCAAAATTATTTATTACAAAATTTTTATCTTGGCATGGGGGGAGGCCGGCCGCTTCATGTTCGGGCTCGACCCGGGCATGGGCCCACTGGATCTGGGCTTGGGCCCACTTGGCTTGGGGTTGACTTTGATTTTGACTTGGTCAACCGGGGTGTAAATTTTTACCCCAACAGACATAAAACTGGTCGGACATCTTATAGTCCTCCACAGCCTTCTCCGCCTTCTTCTCAGCCCTTTTCGCTGCCTCGTTGATTGCCCGGAAATCCTCCTTGAATGAATCCATTTACTTCCTCATGGCGTTAAAGAGCTCATTGATTTCGCTGACCTAGACCTGGAGGGCCTGGCTAGACTCGGTTAAAACCCGGTAGGACTCCTACGGCCTAGTGGCCTTCACCTCTTTCGAGACCAGCCGTGACTTGATGGAGGCGGCGTTATCCTTGGCCTCCTTCAGCCTGGCGAGAAGTTCTTCCTCATGCGAAGTTGTCCCCCCGGCCTTTTTTATTGTCGGGGCAACGTCTTTGACCTCCATGGCGATCAGGAGGACACAATATTGAAGAACCTGCAGAAAAAAAAGGAGACAACATTTGTCAGGGTCTAAGAAGAGGAAAATTACTTGAAAAAACTACAAAAAAATCACTAACCTAGACAGCCTCCTGAGTTATCGCCGCGACCTGGGCTTTCATGGTGCCCTGAGGTATCTAAGCCCCCGCCGCTTTCTCCATATCCGACAACAGGTTGTCGGCCACGGATAGCCTCGATGGAACCTCGAGGCAGAAGTCACCTTCCTGTATGTGTATCCCGACCGGAGGCAGTTGTTCATCACAGAAAACTGCACTTTAATACCGCTCATTCACTATCTATTTTGTGATATATCGGTGCTATTAATCAGTGTCTGCTCTGTAATTACAGTTTACAGGTATTCGTGATAAAATATCGGAAACACATTAAATATCACAGATATAGCGTTTTTGAGCCGACACTGCAAACAGAACAGGAAACCGACCGATATCCAAAGAGTTCTTTTGGAAATAAACTTGTGTGGATAATATTTTGGTCCAACACAATGCAAGTGCACACAACTCTTTAGCATGGACCATGACATGGTAGGGATGCCCATGGCACACAAGAAATGATGGTTTGTTCAAGTGGTAGGAACATATGGTGTGATGGGAAATAAATGAGCATTTAATGCACAAAGTCTTGATATGATATGAACCTTTGCAACTTGATCTCACTTCTTCTCTGTTCATCACCTGAGATTTCACCCATGTGCAAATTACAACAAATTGCAACTATAGAGAGATGCCCAAGAGACCAGAAGTTCACAAACCAAAGATGGGCCCCACTATCCAAATTGAGGCCGCAAATAAATTCATTTTGGCCGCAAATTGCGGCCAAGTTGGTGCCAATTTGGGCCGTTCAAATATGGTGGGTCCCTGGTGGTCTTTTCAGCCTATTGTCATCTGCAACTTTTGTAATACCCAGTTCTTTTATACACGAATACCCGTATTTTTGTTACTTGCAAAATTGCTTATTTATATTTCAAGTATTTTATTTATTTTAAAACCCTAACCCCTTACATTTATTTTCCTAGATTTTTACCCAATCCATTAGCCA
Organism: Agapanthus africanus; assembly: GCA_030015575.1. Classification (NCBI taxonomy): domain Eukaryota; kingdom Viridiplantae; phylum Streptophyta; class Magnoliopsida; order Asparagales; family Amaryllidaceae; genus Agapanthus; species Agapanthus africanus. Next base: position 366,597,757 of record CM057338.1, read on the forward strand.
CTCCCTTTTCCATTTCTTTTAAATCCTTTTAAACTCATAACCCAAACCCAAACCTTATTTCCTTTTTATTTTTCTATTCCCAGCCAGCCCACTCCCCATATTTTTCCCTTATATTTTTCCCATTCTCTTAACCCAGCCCAAGCCCAAACCCTCACTCCCCTTTTCTTTCATTATTTCCCTTTTCTTTTCTCATTTTCCCCGAAGCCATCACACCCTTCCTTTCTCTTTAGTTTCCTTTATTTTCGGCCCATCTCTCTCTCCCTTTTCCCAATTATTTTCAACCCCCAGCCCAGCCCAGCCCTCTCTCATTTCCCTTTTATTTTTCTTTTAATTCTTCCAGCCCAACATCCCCGGCCCACGAATCACTCCAACCCGACCCGACCCGACTACACCCTCTTCCCCACTCACTTCCTCCTTCCCGCTCTTTTCTTTCGCCCCCCCCCCATGTCGCCTCGCCGACGCCCAGTCTTCACGATCACGAACCCACGATCGCGCGTGCCCTCTCGAGCTCCTCAAGCTCACCATCGTTCCCCCTTTCTCCTCTCTCCTTCCTCACGCTCGATCTGCTTTCCTCTCTCCTCTCTCCAAAAGAAAAACAGAACATCCCGCCTCATTCCCCGACGACGACGATGACGACTACCACCTCAGTCACCTCATCATCCTCCGTCACTTCTCTCTTCAAAGCCCGAGCCCCACTTACCTACTCCCCTCGCCTGTCGACCGAGCCCCACCGCCGAGCACGAGCCTCCCTTGCACACCCTCCTAGCCACCGAGTCTCCCCTGCACAGCATCATGCCGACGAGCTCCCCACTGCCTCAGCGACTCCTCTACTTCATCACCATCACCGCCAAGCTTCGAGCCCTGCACACCTCTCGCTGCAGACCCGAGCGCACCCCCTGCAGGCCACTCGCCGGCGCCTCCGTCGACCTCACGTCGTCACCACCTCAGCAACATCTCCCTCTCCCTCCCTCAGCACCATCTCTCTCTCTCTCTACCACAGCACCATCTCTCTCTCTCTCTACCACAACAATATCTCTCTCTCTCTCTCTCACAGCAGCCTTCTTCCCGAACTCCTCCCTTGCATCACAACACCACCGCTGTCGCTACCTCTACGTCGCAGCCAAGCTTTAAGCATTCAAGCTCAAGCCAACCAGCCCCGTCATTTCATCGAACACCTATAAACGTTGCAATCACTGCTGTTCCAGCCGCCATCATCGCCTTCGTAACCATCGATCGTCGTCAAGCAAGTTTAATACTTGCTTCATGCTACTTTTTATATTACAATTCAAATTACAAAAAATTCCCGCATATACTTTTCGTGTAAATTGTTATAAGTTAAGTGTTCGATATAAACCCTGACCTACAAACCCAGTTAAATTAACGGCAATAAATAACATTGAGTGGCCCGAGTTATAATGAATACCCTTTAAGATTTTGGTTACAAAATAAGGTCGTTTGCTCACGTAAAATGGCGTCCCGATTTCAGTTATAAAGCCTGAAAACTTCCGTACATGATAAACCGTAAAATTGATATCAAATTATGTACAAACCGGATTTTAGCGTTCGATGGCTCGTATCGAAGATAACTGTTTAACCTACAGTATTCTATAGCTGGTCTTTGAATTCTAACTAATTATAATAGAGATAATCGCGGAGGATTCAGATTCTGGACTGCAGTCCAGAACGGAAATCCCAGTTAATCCCTGTTTCTAAACCCCTGTATTTTCCTGTTAAAACATGAGAATGCGCGGAAACCTATATCGTTACGTAAAGAATTGAGTTAGATTTCTTACTCCACTGGTATCTCTGGATTTCACAACCGTTTGATATTTTTAACTCATTTTATAAAGTCGATACGTTTTGCTGAATTCTGCAGAGGCAGATTTTACACATCGAACATAATCTGTCCATAACTCCCTGTCGACATAGCATGTTACTGATCTGCCAATTGAGGTGGAAACCAACTGATAATCCTAAATATTGTTCAACTATAGCGTCGCCTAATGGCGATCCCAACTTGGATTAAAATGTGTTACGAAACGGACTTCCGATTCTGAAACCGGATTTCCAACAGCGGACACTTAAAATGAAATGGCCATATCTAGCGATCCTGAAACCCGATTGACGTGAAACCAATTTTGATGGATAGATAATTAAACATATTGCTTACCACTTTTCATTGTTTTGCTAAATTTTGCATGTATGATTTATGATAAATTACGCAAGTGGTAGGACACCGACCGATGATATCTTAATCATGCCTTAATTATTGTATTCTCATCATATTATATAAATGTCATTGCATTGGTAACCTAGTGATCATATGCATTACCCAGTGTTAGGTATTATTGTTTGATTGTGGCAAGTACGTTAGTGTTTAAGCATGAATGGATAAGTGAAAGTGACACGTACTTGTACACAATCAGTGGACCCTATTGATTTATTGGATTGTCGACGTCTGTGGGACGTGTATAAGTGTGACTATAATTGGTATGGGACGATTATGGAAGCACTTGTATGGGTGTCACAGGTAAGGCACCAAACACTGTCCATTTATCTTGGGTATCAGTCGAGACATGCTTGATGGAGACCCTGTCTTCAGTTCTCGCGTAGACTTGTCATGGACCGACTGGTATTTGAGTTTATGGTTGGCGTTTGATGTAGAACACGGGGTGTGGGGTAGTTTGAGTGTGAGTTCAACAGAATCTCGAAAGTCCCATGCCGCCACATACAGCGATTCTGGAGATATATGGGGATATTACTGATTATTAGCGAGCGACTCGGGCCCGTGTTCCCTTGCCCTTGGGTCCTACCCTTAGGTGGGGGATACCCACGAGTGGTTGACTCTCACACTTGGACTGACGATAAGCTTAGTGACCTATGCAGTGAGACTTAGAGACTGATAGGGTTAGTGATATTGACATGCATTGCTTACTGATTCAACATAGCTGCCATACTGTTTACCGCTTTACTGTTTACCTGCTCTATTAGCTACCTGTATTGGCTACTTCATATTCACGTCATTATTCCAGGATTATTGTTTCATATTCATTATTATTGCACGAGTTCCCATTTGTATCTATATATATATATATATATATATTGCTATCGTGTCGCTCTGACGACCTGAGTATGCATGCTCAGAGTGAGAAGTGGATCTAGCTTGGACTAGGACCTGATGTACCCCGAGGACATCACGGACATCCTGATCAGTGACCCAGAGCTATACTCTCTTGATCTCCATCTGGTTAGTTCTTTTGTATTTGTTTTGATTTAGTGACTGCATTTCTCATTACCTGTGCATTGATTACTGATTACTACGTAAAGTTAGAAGCCGAAGTGTGACTACGGCAGGATATTTCCTCGACCGTAGGAGCATGGCTGGCCTTGTCAACTCCTCGTATTCCGTATTTTGGGAAGCGGGGCGTGACATGTTTTGTTGGTATCAGAGCTAGGTTTCACTTCAATTGGGATTGCAGTTTCCATGTAGTGCTTGACAATCTAAGACATCCTTCGGTCTAAATTGCAAACTCGTTATCATTGATCTTGACCCATATAGCGTGTCCCGCTACACATTTTGATCCATCCGCTAGAGTTTTGGGTGACTTAGTAGAGTTACGTGATTGTAATTATGAACTGCAGCATAGTTACAATACTGTACTCTGTTTGAGTGACTTGGAGTTCTACATTTGATTTCCACTCGTTTGAGTTTCACCTCACCCGATATTCTTGTTTCCTTGCTTAATCTACATTGTATTCTGATTTTTACTCCTTGTACCTTATGCCGTCCTAAAATTGTTGTTTCAGGACCATGTCTTCCAATGACTCTTTCTCTATCTCCACTCCCCAGAGCCAGACCGTCGAGATTCTGAATGTACTGCAAGGTTTGAAGGAAGCCCAGGAGCGAACGAACGACCTGTTAGCTACAGGATTAAGAGGGCAGATGACTTAGGCACCAGCGGAAGCCTCCAATCGTAAGGGAATCCCCGTTAAACAAGAAAAAGAGGTGAAGATGAAGCGCCCACTTGTTCCCCAGCCACAGAAGCAGTGGAAGGCTTAACGTTGTGGATACTGCAAGAATCCAGGACACTTTCAGAGAGACTGTCGCAGCGCCAAAGGGCAGTGCTTGATTTGCGGATCCAACGAACATCTGGTCAACAGTTGCCTAAAAAGGAAGGAGCTACAAGGAAGAGGTTCGTCCACACTCTCCACTCCTGCTAAGTGATGGTTATTTCGTAGTTCGAGCTTCGAGGAATAGTACGGACCCAGCGCAGGATTCAACTCACGTAACGAGAATGCAGCAGTCTAGAAATAAAAGAAGAATTATCACATTTTCTGCTTTCAATAAAAAAATGTTGTCACTCTTTTGTAAATATTTCCTTTCGTTTGAGATCTTGTATTCTCTGAACCTTTAGTTGAGTGTAATAAAATTTTGAGTTGTGATGTGTGTATCGTTCCCTTGCCTCCCACTTTACTTATACTATTTGTTGCGTCAGCATTCTAAAATTTGATTTTTCAGTCCTTACCTACCGTATATTTTCCTTGTGCTACCGCATCCTTAGTTATTTTCTTTGTGTGTCCCACTGTCTAATCACGGCTCTTTCTTTTCAGGCCATGGCCCATCCTGGAGCAGTGCCGCATCTAGATGAGAACACACAGTCATGCGTTTCCTTAGACCGCATGCTGGTGAGTTCAGATGACGAGATCAACGACCCACAGGTTATTTTCGGAAACAGCGATTCCGAGGACGAGAGAGTCGCAGCCCCAGAAGTCGACATGATCAGTGATTCCGACGAGGAGGAAGAGGACCCAATGGAGGAAGATCCCGAGGAGGACCCGATAGAAGAAAATCCAGGAGAGGATGACCTTGGGGAAAATCTAGTGGAAGAAAAACCCATAGAAGAAGGTCCAGAAGAAGAGAATCACGTAGAAGCATACCTCGATGAAGAGGCACCAACCGAGGAAGAAGGACCAGAAGAACAAGACCCCGCGGCAGAGGAACCTCCAGTGGCGATCCCTGCGAGGCGCTATGGAAATGGACGCCCCTATTTGAGCGCGCGAGCCTACCATAACCTGCCGAACTTCCATAACCGCGACTGACGTGATTTAGTTTTGTCTCCTCGGGCCAAATAAATCTATGTATAGTTTAGGGCCATCTCTTATCCTTCGAGAATGCCTTGTTTGAAAATTTTTCTGGATTGGTAATAAAATTTCTGAGTTAGCTAATCTGTTGATTTTTTGATTCACATGATGTATTGACTGTTTTCCTTCCCAATAAATTTCTTCCCTCCCGAGATTCGTGACTGTTCACCCTTACACTCTGTGCTGACCCGACCCCAGTCCCTCCAACATTCAGTTTGAAGTACTACAGTTCGACCTTTTGAGTGGGCCATACTCCATTATAATCCCCACCATGGCTAGCCCCTATATATTTTTGTGCTATCTCCTATTACCATAATTACATTTAGGGACATCGTTATCCGAAAATTTAATTTTCATTATTTTGTATCTATCGAAAAATTGTGTGTTATTGACTACTTCCGTTTTACCCATTCTAAATGCTCTACTATTCTTCACATTTTCAATAGCGCAACCATATATCGCGCATTTTAGTTTGTTCTATGTCTCTTATTTTCACCATGTTAAGTTATTTTAAAATTGTTTGATCGATACATTTATTCTAAAATACTTTGGCCTATCGGCAAACCCTTCACTATTGGTTGTTATTGCTATTCTTTTATTCTTTTGTACATATAGTTTACCCTTATAGTTAATTCTGCCTTGTACTTACTTAGACCTGCCCTTTTAGTTGCGTTAGTTCTTATACATATAAAGACCTTCGATGTTTTTGAGTAAATCACTATATGTTAGTGTTCGATGTTGTGGCTTTTCGCATATTATTTATAGCCTACCATTTATTTTAAATTTCGAGGACGAAATTTTTGTAAGGGTGGTAAGATGTAATACCCAGTTCTTTTATACACGAATACCCGTATTTTTGTTACTTGCAAAATTGCTTATTTATATTTCAAGTATTTTATTTATTTTAAAACCCTAACCCCTTACATTTATTTTCCTAGATTTTTACCCAATCCATTAGCCACTCCCTTTCCATTTCTTTTATATCCTTTTAAACTTATAACCCAAACTCAAACCTTATTTCCTTTTAATTTTTCTATTCCCAGCCAGCCCACTCCCCATATTTTTCCCTTCTATTTTTCCCATTCTCTTAACCCAGCCCAAGCCCAAACCCTCACTCCCCTTTTCTATCATTATTTCCCTTTTCTTTTCTCATTTTCCCCGAGGCCATCACACCCTTCCCTTCTCTTTAGTTTCCTTTATTTCCGGCCCATCTCTCTCTCTCCCTTTTCCCAATTATTTTCAACCCACAGCCCAGCCCATCCCTCTCTCCTTTCCCTTTTATTTTTCTTTTAATTCTTCCAGCCCAACATCCCCAGCCCACGAATCACTCCAACCCGACCCGACCCGACTACACCCTCTTCCCCACTCACTTCCTCATTCCCGCTCTTTTCTTTCGCGCCCCCCCTCCGTCGCCTCGCCGACGCCCAGTCTTCGTGACCACGAACCCACGATCGCGTGCGCCCTCTCGAGCTCCTCAAGCTCACCCTCGTTCCCCCTTTCTCCTCTCTCCCTCCTCACTATCGATCTCCTTTCCTCTCTTCTCTCTCCAAAAGAAAAACAGAACATCCCGCCTCATTCCCCGACGACGACGACGACCACCACCTCAGTCACCTCGTTGTCCTCTGTCGCTTCTCTCTTCAAAGCCCGAGCCCCACTTACCTACTCCCCTCGCCTGCCGACCAAGACCCACCGCCGAGCTCGAGCTTCCCCTGCACACCCTCCTAGCCACCGAGTCTCCCCTGCATAGCATCACGCCGACGAGCTCCCCACTGCCTCAGCGACTCCTATACTTCATCACCATCACCGCCAAGCTTCGAGCCCTGCACACCCCTTGCTGCAGACCCGAGCGCACCCCCTGCAGGCCACTCGCTGGCGCCTCCGTCGACCTCATGCCGTCACCACCTCAGCAACATCTCCCTCTCCCTCCCTCAGCAACATCTCCCTCTCTCTACCACAGCACCATCTCTTTCTCTCTCTCTCTCTCTACCACAGCAACATCTCTCTCTCTCTCTCTCTCTCTCTCTCACAGCAGCCTTCTTCCCGAACTCCTCCCTACCATCACAACACCACCGCTGTCGCTACCTCTACGTCGCAACCAAGCTTTAAGCATTCAAGCTCAAGCCAACCAGCCCCGTCATTTCATCGAACACCTATAAACGTTGCAATCACTGCTGTTCCAGCCACCATCATCGCCTTCGTAACCATCGATCGTCGTCAAGCAAGTTTAATACTTGCTTCATGCTACTTTTTATATTACAATTCAAATTACCAAAAATTCCCGCATATACTTTTCGTGTAAATTGTTATAAGTTAAGTGTTCGATGTAATCCCTGACCTACAAACCCAGTTAAATTGATGGCAATAAATAACATTGAGTGGCCCGAGTTATAATGAATACCCCTTAAGATTTTGGTTACAAAGTTTGCTCACGTAAAATGGTGTCCCGATTTCTGTCGTAAAGCCTGAAAACTTCCGTACATGATAAACCGTAAAATTGATATCAAATTATGTACAAACCGGATTTTAGCGTTCGATGGCTCGTATCGAAGCTAACTATTTAAACTACAGTATTCTATAGTTGGTCTCTGAATTATAACTAATTATGATAGAGATAATGGCGGAGGATTCAGATTCTGGACTGCAGTACAGAACGGAAATCCCAGTTAATCCCTGTTTCTAAACCCCTGTATTTTCCTGTTCAAACACGAGAATGCGGGAACCCTATATAGTTACGTAGAGAATTGAGTTATATTTCTTACTCCACTGGTCTCGCTGGATTTCACAACCGTTTGATATTTTTAACTCATTTTATAAAGTCGATACGTTTTGCTAAATTCTGTAAAGGCAGATTTTACATATCGAAAATAATCTGTCCATAACTCCCTGTCGACATAGCATGTTACTGATCCTCCAATTGAGGTGAAAACCTAACTGATAATACTAAATATTGTTCAACTATAGCGTCGCCTAATTGTGGTCCCAACTAGGATTAAAATGTGTTACGAAACGGACTTCCGATTCTGAAACCGGATTTCCAGCAGCGAACACTTAAAATGAAATGGCCATATCTAGCGATCCTGAAACCCAATTGACGTGAAACCAATTTTGATGGATAGATAATTAAACATAATGCTTACCCACTTTTCATTGTTTCGCTAAATTTTGTATGTATGATTTATGATAAATTATGCAAGTGGTAGGACACCGACCGATGATATCTTAATCATGCCTTAATTATTATATTCTCATCATATCATATAAATGTAATTGCATTGATAACCTAGTGATCATATGCATTACCCAGTGTTAGGTATTAGTGTTTGATTGTGGCAAGTACGTTAGTGTTTAAGCATGAATGGATAAGTGAAAGTGACACGTACTTGTACACAATCAGTAGACCCTATTGATTTATTGCATTGTCGACGTCTGTGGGACGTGTATAAGTGTGACTATAATTGATATGCGACGATTATGGAAGCACTTGTATGGGTGTCACAGGTAAGGCACCAAACACTGTCCATTTATCTTGGGTATCAGTCGAGACATGCTTGATGGAGACCCTGTCTTCAGTTCTCGCGTAGACTTGTCATGGACCGACTGGTATTTGAGTTTATGGTTGGCGTTTGATGTAGACCAAGGGGTGTGGGGTAGTTTGAGTGTGAGTTCAACAGAATCTCGGGAGTCCCATGTCGGCACATACAGCGATTCTGGAGATATATGGGGATATTACTGATTATTAGCGAGCGATTCGGGCCTGTGTTCCCTTGCCCTTGGGTCCTACCCTTGGGTGGGGGATACTCACGAGTGGTTGACTCTCACACTTGGACTGACGATAGGCTTAGTGACCTGTGCAGTGAGACTTAGAGACTGATAGGGTTAGTGACATTGACATGTATTGCTTACTGATTCAACATACCGGCCATACTGTTTACCGCTTTACTGTTTACCTGCTCTATTAGCTACCTGCATTGGCTACTCCATATTCACGTCATTATTCCAGGATTATTGTATCATATTCATTATTATTTCACGAGTTCCCATTTGTATCTATATATATATATTGCTATCGTGTCGCTCTGACGACCTGAGTATGCATGCTCAGAGTGAGAAATGGATCTAGCTTGGACCAGGACCTGACGTACCCCGAGGACATCGCGGACATCCTGATCAGTGCCCCAGAGCTATACTCTCTTGATCTCCATCTAGTTAGTTCTTTTGTATTTGTTTTGATTTAGTGACTGCATTTCTCATTACCTGTGCATTGATTACTGATTACCACTTAAAACTAGAAGCCGAAGTGTGCCTACGGCAGGATATTTCCTCGACCGTTGGAGCATGGCTGGCCTTGTCAACTCCTCGTATTCCGTATTTTGGGAAGCGGGGTGTGACAACTTTTGATTTTGGATTCTCTATAAATAGCAGACCAGTGGGCATGGGAAACTCTTTCATTCATGTATATTTTCATTTCTTAGTTCTTTTCTTTTTGGTTTAGCTTAAGAGTTGAGTGAGCTTCTATTGGTTTCTTCTTCTTCTTCCCTCTTGAAACTTTCTTTGGAGAGCTTCATTAAGGAGGTTGAACAAGTAACCAAAATCTTGTATCTCTTTTTCAAGTGTTTAATAATATTTGTGTTTCTTTTATACTTGCTTTGTTTTTCTTTTATTCATCATGCTTAACTAATCTTTTCTTTGGTTGTGGTATTGGTGAGGAAGTGAGATGAAAGGCTTTTGCCTCCTCCACCTCTTATTTATGTTTAAATGTGCTTAACTATATGATTCTAACTTAAAGATTGCTTATGTTTAGATGTGATATGGTATTTTGACATATGGTTACTTTGTAACATCATCATATATCATATTCACTCCCTTTCCCCATTTCAATGTTTAAGTTAAAATCAATTTAGTGTTAAGCTTGCTAGGTTTGGATATCGTATTTTGTGATCAAGTGTTTGACAATCTCTTGGTTTCATATACAATATACCATCACAAACACCTAGCAAACTCAACACTAAAACTATTTGCTCTCACTCACTAATTATGTTTTTGATGTTGTGGTATGCTTGCTAACCCTTGTGTTTAGTGTCGATACCCCAAGTTTGGACATACAACGGTAAGTGAACAAAACGAACCAGTTTCGTGATTATGGAGAATATTGGAATTTGACGACTTGTGCAACACAACCGCTTCGACAAGTCGTGCTTCATGCTGGGATCAACGTGAGAACGGGCAATTCATGAACAAAGGAAGCGTCGAAAGAATCGTCACCATTCGATCTTCCGAACCAAAGCCACGACCAACTTCTTCCTTAACCTATTTGCTTGTTTTCTTTGTTTCCTTGTTTTCGTATTATTTTCTATTTTTGTGACAACCGAACAATTCATTAATTTGTTGAACCTTAAATCACAATACCTAATCACAATTCCCTGCGGATCGACCCGTACTTGCCGGCTTACTTCAACGCGTCGTGCACTTGCGATTTATAAATATTTAAAATGAGAACGATCTCGCGTGTGCATTCCGTTTCCTTAAAACCATACATTTCCATAACATACGCGTTTGCGCGAGCGGGAGCATTCCCAACAATTTTTTGGCGCCGTTGCCGAGGATTTGGTAGTCATTAGGTATTGTTATTTCTGGTTCATACTAACAAACTAACTATTAACTCATTTTTTTTCAAAACTAACAAAACACTAACTTTTCTGACATTTATTCTCTGTCTTTTTTATCTGTTGTCACACTGAGTTTAATTATAAGATTTTGCATATAATATTGGCACACTAATAGGACAAGAACCACACAGTGAAAAGTTGGAGCACCAACTCAAAGAGTTGGCCGCCAATTAATTCAATCTGGCTGCAATATGCGGCCCATTTGTAACCATTTGTTCCAATTGTTTGTTGTTTGCTTCTTTGTCCCATTTGTGATCTATTGGTATATGCAAAATTTCACAATTATGTGTGTGCGGCTAATTGGCCATATATATCGTTTTTTGCACTAAATATCGTATTTTCCGACATTTTCAGATTTCGACGGGATTACGAGAAGCGATCATGCGGAGCGAGACTCAAATTCAATTGCAAAACGTTAGTGAAGTATAGTGCCAATGATCCGGATAGTTTGGCCCGTGCAAGCGAACAATCAAAAGCTCGGATCACTTTCAAAGGGGTTTTCTTAAACTAAATCATATCGGTACGTATTCCTAACACATTCTCCTCGAATCCGACACAGTCCAATATTTCTATCTTCTGCAGGATTCTTCGCACAAACTTTCCACAAATTGAACAGAGAACTAACCGCATTTGTTGCAGCGCTTAAAACTTAAATGAAAAAGAATTAAATTGCTTGATTTCTTAAATTCTTTTAATGATTGCGCATGTGCATCTTAATACGGATTTTAAGGGCAAAAAGACCAAACAAAATACGGTAAAAGATTTTATCACCTTTTCTCTGTAGCCCACAAATCACAAAACTGGATTCTTGCATACCCCCAGTAATTTAAAAAAAACAACTAGACTTTTACTTTAAGTACTTCGTGCTCATTAGGAGAAGTTAACTGTGTTTAGAACACCGCTTAACGGTATATCGTTCACGTGGTGTCTAGGTAAGTGTTCAAGAGAAAGGGTTATCTAATTAAGGAAGTTCGCGAAAGCGTTGGAAAACCTTACATTCTCTCTTGCACTTACCTGGCTTCGTGATCCATATATCTTGAGCCCGTTTCTCGACACTGTTTTATTTCGACAATCAGGTTCTTGAGCAGGTCTAGTTGACCAGCATACCATAGACTGCTAGGGGTGTGATATTCTTTGTTTTTGTGATATTTGTGAAATCTTGTTAATATGGGTGATACACGATTCAATTCAATTTTTCACGATTCTTATTCTTTTGTTTATACTCAGTTCCAATTCTTTTGTTCAAAGTGCCACAATTCTTTCCACATTCATGACAACTGTCCTTTCTTAGGGGGTGACCAACCATCCCAGATTTTTTATAATGGTCACCCACCTAACACTCTTGAACCCAGTCCCACTTCAAACCTTGACCAGATGATTGAAGATTTAGAGAAAGAGCTCGACAATTGACTGATTTAGCATCACCACCATCATAACCCTCCTTACCTGAAACAACCGAACCATCATTAGGGTATGATAGTGAGATGGATGCTAGATTGACTGCTTTAGAAAAGGGTATTGAAGTTATGACTGCGGTCGAGAATCAATCATCTTCTACGCTAGCCCTGTTCATACAGCAATCTGAGCAATTATTTCTTGCCCAAGCCCAATCATTGGCTAGCATAGAGGAACACGTGAAACATTTAGCTGAAAGGATTCTAGGGAGTGAACACAGTCAATCGGATTCAAATAATGTTAATATCTGTCATTTAGGAAGTCACCCGAGTGATGTAAATGATCAATTGAATTTTGATGATTTCATAAATGATGATACGATTGAATTGACTAAGTGTTATCAGGACACACAAGAAAAACCTCCGACCAATTTTTGCATTCCAATTTTAGCGGAGAAATCTTATGATTTTGACGGGTATGGTTTGGATAGATTGTCAGAAGAGATTAATGATCAGGAACCCACAATTTTTGTATCTCCTGATGATATTGTTTCGGAAGAAACGTTAGGGTGGAACCTACTTTTTTAGATGACATATACCTACCCATTTGTGAATGTGATGAGGAAGAAATTGCATTGGGAGAGTTAAGAGGCTGTAGTGATAAGAATAGGATTGTGAAAAATCATAGGAAGGAAGACAGTATTGAAGAATATTCTTTCATGTCAAGTTTTGAGGAAATTTTTGCGGATGAACTTGATATTTTAGGTGAGTTTGAGTCAGGATCAATTTGGGAACATTCTAAGAACCTTTCTTTTGCTGAACTTTTTGAGGATGAACTCCGGTTTTTGAACGAACTTGACTTTGAAACTCAACACGTGCTTTTTGAACATTCAACTCATCCAGGAAACAATTCTTTAACCTCTTCAAAACTTTATCTTCATCTTCAACGTTTTCGGATCCCTACTTTTACACGTCCATGCCTTTTACTGACATCTAACCATTCTTTGTATATTCTCCTTTTTTTTATTATACCTATTCTTTTGCCAGCCATGGCACTATATCGAAAAAAATTTTGAATGGCTGGTATTAATTTCTGGACTAACCCAATCTTTTAACTTGTATATGTTGTAATTAGTCTTAGTTTTCTTTTTCTTTTTCTTTGAAGAAAATTCTCACCCTGATATCTAAGTCTAGCTACCGGAGACGGGGGCAACGATGAGGACATCGTAAAACTTAGGTTTGGGGATGAGCACTACGTTTATCTGCATCATGTGTATATTGTATATTCTGCATTGCATACATATTAAAAAACCAATAAAAATTGAAAAAAATTCCCTAAAAATATAAAAACTTTGTTATGTTAGCTAGCGGGAGAACTTAGATTCAAAATCTGACGGTTTGATTGATAAGTTAAAAATAACTAAATCCTTTTTGTGAGACCGACGACCCGAAAAATAACCCTCTTTTATGTTTAACCATAGCTGATATACGTCTTTTATAACACTTTACACGTGTCATATGTTTTTGAGAATTTGATGAAAATCTGACATGTCTGTAAACTTCTAAAAATTGATAAACACCTTTAGGATCAAACAGATTTGTTCTAAGTTAAGCAAAATATCAAGAATAGTTCATACAGTGAAGTAGATATGAAGAATTTTATAGAGCTTTTAACGGAAGCTATAAGTCTGAAAAATAACCCATCTGAAACCTTGTTGGAGTAATTACACACCTTATCACATGTAACGTCTTCAGATTTAAAAGAAAAAGCTGGCTATATCTCCGTTTTCACTGAGTGCAGAATTATTTAAAATAAAATGAGTCTTTTGTTTTGTGGCCTTGGTAACTTGGGTAATTAAGTTCTTGGGGTGTCTCCACACCTAATGCCCTAAAACCATCTGGTTTGGGAGTCATTGACCCAAAACTCGCTAAGTTTTCAATCACCAGATAAAACAAGCTAAGCAAGTGTTCTCTCCGAGTTAAAAGTCCTAACAGTTCTTTGTGGGAGAATAGTCTTGGCGGAGATGAATTTTCTATTAAAACAGTTTTTTCGCGAAAATATGAAAGTTTATATTTATTAAGACGTTTTGCATGATAACGAAGGGAGTGTATGAACTAAAATAGGTGAAAGGGTGGAGTGAAGTATAAGACTTAGGTTCTCTATTAAAATTGATATATATTCTGACTTGAAACCTAACTGGAGAATAAAACTTGAGAAAATCTTAACTCTTTTCAAACTCGTGTGATCCTTCAAGAAGTTTATCCTGGTCTGTAATTATGACATGATGACCCTAATCTATGTTCTTAAAATATTATGGACACTATCCGCACGATCACGAAAAGACGCGTATAAGCTTATGTTAAACAAATTGTGAGGAATGAAAAATAGGGTTTAACGTTTGTGACTTGGATAATAGAACTTCTAATTTTGATCTCTAACCTTAAGATTAGAATCAATAGTTTTTTCCGCAACGCTAACTTGACTGGATTTTGTAGGTGTAATCCGCTGAAAACCCTCAGGAGACAACACTCCTCCTACTAGGGACACCTAGAGATTTAACGGCTTGTTGCACATGCTCAGTGCAATCGCGTCCCTTGCGAGAGTGAGGCTAGGAATTTTTGTATTGCTCTGGACGAGCAATAGATAAGTTTGAGGGTATTTGTTCATCACAGAAAACTGCACTTTAATACCGCTCATGTCACGCCCCGCTTCCCAGTATACGGTGAAGGGGACGCGACGAGGCCCGCTACGTATATACTCAGAAATACATACGCTAAGCGTATCTAAGCAATATAAAATAAATATACAAAAGACAAGAGATAATAAAAACAGCAACTTTTATTTAATAACATTCTTTTGTACAATGCATGAAAAGGAAATACGACTGAAATAAAAAGATGCCTAAACAGTGGCATACCAGAAAATGAAAAGTACAGACAGGAAAAGTGTACAATGAAACTAAAGTGCAGGGTCTTCGGCAAACTGCTTCAAGTCTTCTGTAGATGGCTCGATCTCCGCCGGGTCCAAATCACCTGACGACAATCAAAGAAGAAAGAAATAGAATGTCGTCAGCGAACAGGTCGCTCGGTAAGTCCCAAAGATAAGGGAGGAATAGACAGAGAGTAAGAAAGAGAGAGAGGGTAGCTTTTAATGTTGTATTATAATATTGTAATGTTGTATTAACGCTGTTGTTTGTATCCTGGTACAGAAGATGCCAGTGTATACGAGGGGAGTCCCACTTACACCGGGGACTTTGGTAACCTTTAGTACAAGGCTTCGTCGATAATACCACGGAACAACGATATGGATGTAATTATTTCTTAAGTGACCACCTCGTGCCACCTTTAACATATTCCGTACCAGTCTACCCCTTAAACCCCGTAATGTCTTGTTTGTATTGTTATCTTGTAAATTGTATTGATTGTAAGATTGACTGACTGACCGAAACCATGATATCGGTAAACGGATATAACTGTAGAATCATGTAAATGGAATAACAGAGAATCATGTAAAAAGAATAGGTATATCCATGGTTCGGTTCAGTCAAGATGTATAGATTGATAATTGAGTTCATGGATTCATGTGTTCAGATTGAAGTGGAAACTTATAGATTATAGATTGACTTGAATCATATTCAAGTCAGATTAATCAGACTCAAACCCGATTCAGACAGTCAGGGATGTGAATCGAAGTCTTATAATTTCTAGGGTCCTTAGGGTAATTTATAAAACTTGAGGGGGTTTTATGTAAAAATACATTTATATACTTTTCAAAATACACCTTAAGTATTTATTGTTCGTCTTTAGAGTTGTAATGAGAGTGGATTTTATATTGTGACATTTCTAGTGAAAATATCCCAGTTTTATAAATAAAGGTATTTATCTATAATATTGATTTATTTGAAATTCATGGTATTTTAGTGTAAAATTTATTATTGTGATTTTTAGGAAAAGGTGAAAAATTTATATTACAATAAAATAGGTATTTAAATGATATATATATATATATGTTTATACAAAAATAATTTTTAATAAATATTTTATATTCCAAAAAAATCTCATTTTCTTAAGATGTCGTATTTTAAACCTTTCGAGACCGAATGCTCTTTGCGGAGGTCTGAATCTCGCCCGCTAGCCCGAGGGTGCACGATAAACCGTACTATCCCTAACGGGTTCCCCAAAGATGGGTTGTAGCGGCGCTTTGCAAAGATTGTAAAATACTAATCCTTTAGAAAACGGTTTTATAAAGTAAAAGGTATTTATTTGCAAAGTGTGATTTTCCGTATTTTAGATTCTAGGGTTTTCTAAGCCAACTAGCCTATTTCTAAATGGTCTAAACGACAAGTCGTTAGAAGCCTCAAATCGCCTCTTCACCGCCAATTGTGGCCAGGTAAGTACAAATGAGCAAAGGAGGGATCCGCTCATGAATCGTGAGACGGGCCTTTTAAACTTACATTT
The DNA here is from genome assembly GCA_030015575.1 of Agapanthus africanus. Taxonomy (NCBI): domain Eukaryota; kingdom Viridiplantae; phylum Streptophyta; class Magnoliopsida; order Asparagales; family Amaryllidaceae; genus Agapanthus; species Agapanthus africanus. Next base: position 366,614,417 of record CM057338.1, read on the forward strand.
GCTCACTTGCCTAGCCTAGACACCACAAAGTTAGGTTTAGATAAACGATCGATATCCACAACTTATCGTGTTTTTCTAATAAGAAGTATTTATTTAAAAGGGTATCAAAGCTAAACTTTTAGAATTGATTTCCTTAAGAATATGGTATTTAAATGAAAGTGTTGTTTTATCGTATTCTAAGTTTTGATGATATCATTTTAGGGTTGTATTTGTGTGTGTGTGGAGGTAGGTCATTACCTCGTGCTCTACTTTAAATGTATAGCAAGTTAAGGGGTTAAATGTGAAATTGAAACATTGTGGTATTAAAGTGAAAAAATACGATAATTTGGAAAGGCTAACATTTCATGTGAGAAAACTTGTTCAAATTGATTTTTAAAATTTTAATAGTCAAGATCAAGATGTTTAGACATGAATGTATTGGTTAGAAGTGAAATTTTATAGAAAACCGAGTCGGAAATCGGATTTGTTCCGATTCCGTCGGGTTTCGTAATTTCGTATTTTAGAGAGATAGAAAAGGGGATAGAATGGGATTTACGGGTTTCGATTAGGCAAAGGAGTGTAGGGGAAACTAGAGGGGTTGTCGAGGCGTTGTTTCGTCGCCGGTTGTTCCTCAAAACGCCGCCGGAATTCCCGCCGGAATTTTGTCGGAGCTTCGCCGCGAACTTGTTTTCAAAGCACACACTTCTTGGAAAATTTTGAGAGAGTGAGCCTAGGGTTTTGGGATGAGAGGGTAGAGGGTAGGGGTGTATTTATAGGGTAGGGTAGGTGAAAGGTTTTATTTAAAAAAATGTAAAAATTATAGAAAAATCATTAAAAATTGTAGTAAATTGGGTGTAATAAACTCTTGGGAACCGATCCATTAAATTGGAGTATACAGGGGGGTAGGGTAGGTGAAGAGCCCCAACTTTCATGTTGGGGACTCGGCCGTCCGGCCGAGTCCTGCCGGCGGCGCCGGACCGAGTCGGGCCGTGGGTAGGTGGGGGATCTCCGGGTTAAGGCTCTGGTATTTTTAGTTTTTAGGGTTCAGTTCAAAGTTTGGGAGTTATGGCATGTGGACTATTGGGCTTCCAAGAAATTTAAAACAAAAACAATATAAAAATAATGTGGGGCAGGGGATTTGAACTCTGGTGGATTGGTTCAGTAGTGCAAGGTATTACAAATGAGCTACAAGCTCCTTCTTGTAATTATTGTGGTATTTAATTACTAAAAATGATAGCAGCAAGAATAAATACTCCTAGTATACATTAAATTTAAAGTAATTTCTTATACACTAAAAATGGAGTTATTACATTCTTGTAGCTTGTAATTAAAAACAAAATAATTATCTATATCTTGTGCTCAGGCTAAAATACCCCTTTGTGGATTTTGAAAAAAAATTAATTTAAAAATTTGCATTGAAAAAAAAGGTATAAGAAAATTAGGGTTGTTACAGCTCATTTATTATCTATTTTGTGATATATCGGTGCTATTAATCAGTATCTGCTCTGTAATTACAGTTTATAGGTATTTGTGATAAAATACCGGAAACACATTCAATATCACGGATATAGCGTTTTGGAGCCGACACTGCAAACAGAACAGGAAACCGACCGATATCCAAAGAGTTCTTTTGGAAATAAACTTGTGTGCACAATATTTTGGTCCAGCACAATATTTTGGTCTAACACAATGCAAGTGCACACAACTCTTTGGTATGGACCATGACATGGTGGGGCTGCCCATGGCACACAAGAAATGATAGTTTGTGCAAATGGTAGGCACATATGATGTGATGGGCAATAAATGAGCATTTAATGCATAAAGTCTTGATGTGATATGAACCTTAGCAACTTGATCTCACTTCTTCTCTGTTCATCACCTTAGATTTCACCCATGTGCAAATTACAACAAATTGTAACTATAGAGAGATGCCCAAGAGACCAGAAGTTCACAGACCAAAGATGGGCCCCACTATCCAAATTGAGGCCGCAAATAAATTCATTTTGGCTGCAAATTGCGGCCAAGTTGGTGCCAATTTGGGTCGTTCAAATATGGTGGGTCCCTGGTTGTCTTTTCAGTCTATTGTCATCTGCAACTTTTAATTTTGGATTCTTTATAAATAGCAGACCAGTGGGCATGGGAAACTCTCTCATTCATGTATATTTTCATTTCTTAGTTTCTTTTCTTTTTGGTTTAGCTTGAGAGTTGAGTGGGCTTCTATTGGTTTCTTCTTCTTCTTCCCTCTTGAAACTTTTTTTGGAGAGCTTCATTAAGGAGGTTGAACAAGTAAACAAAATCTTGTATCTCTTTCTCAAGTGTTTAATAATATTTGTGTTTCTTTTATACTTGCTTTGTTTTTCTTTTATTCATCATGCTTAACTAATCTTTTCTTTGGTTGTGGTATTGGTGAGGAAGTGAGATGAAAGGCTTTTGCCTCCTCCACCTCTTGTTTATGTTTAAATGTGCTTAACTATATGATTCTAACTTAAAGATTGCTTATGTTTAGATGTGATATGGTATTTTGACATATAGTTACTTTGTAACCTCCTCATATACCATATTCACTCTCTTTTCCCATTTCAATGTTTAAGCTAAAATCAATTTATTGTTACGGTTGCTAGGTTTGGATATCGTATGCTTGACAATCTCTTAGTTTCATATACGATATACCATCATAAACACCTAGCAAACTCAACACTAAAACTATTTGCTCTCACTCACTAATTGTGTTTTTGATGTTGTGGTATACTTGCTAACCCTTGTGTTTAGTGTCGATACCCCAAGCTTGGACATACAACGGTAAGTGAACAAAACGGACCAGTTTCGTGATTACGGAGAATATCGGAATTTGACGACTTGTGTATCGCAACTGTTTCGACAAGTCGTGCTTCATGCCGAGATCAACGTGAGAACGGACAACTCATGAACAAAGGAAGCGTCGAAGAAATCGTCGCGATTCGATCTTCCGAACCAAAGCTACGACCAACTTCTTCCTTAACCTATTTGCTTGTTTTTTTTGTTTCCTTGTTTTCGTATTCTTTTCTATTTTTGTGACAACCAAACAATTCATTAATTTGTTGAATCTTAAATCACAATACCTAATCACAATTCCCTGCGGATCGACCCATACTTGCCGGCTTGCTACAACGCGCCGTGCACTTGCGGTTTATAAATATTTAAAACGAGAACGATCTCGCGTACACATTCCGTTTCGTTAAAACCATACATTTCCATAACATACGCATTTGCACGCGCGGGAGGATTCCCAACAGCGGCCGGAAAACTACTTTCTTGAGCCTCTTAGCCGGAGACTCGGCGGAAGAAAGCGCCTTCGGCCTTACCCGGGGAACCTGTTCCCGGGCTTGCTTCTGCCCGCCGCTTCTGCGCTCCTCGAGGACAGGCGAAGCGGCAGCGGTCTTTGCCGTATGCCCCTGGCGGGGCGCCACACTTGGCACGGGCTTGGACGAGCTGTCGCCGCTGCCCTTCCTGTCCTGTACCTTGGCGGCCAAGGTGGTCATTATCTTCGACCGGTCCATGGGCTCTGCGGGAGGAAACAAAAAAGGGTTAGCAATAAAAGAAGTGAAATATACTAAGTATAAATTGGTCAACTAGGACCTAACATACCTACAAAGCGTGCGGGACTGAGTCCCGTCCAGCTCAGGGTCTGGTCATAAAGTAAGGCGTCGGCGCGCTGGATCGGCTCCCACCGGGGCACGATCCCCACCTCCTAGGCATTCGACACCTTGGCTTTTGGGCAATTTGCTCTATGCCACTTGGTGGTTACCGGCCACTCCTCTCCTTTCGAAAGACCGACGAAGATGAACTTCTCTTTCCACTTGTAGATTGAAAAAGGGACGACCACTACCCTCGACTCGGACGCCCTATTCTTGAGCTTTTTAAACGAAAGGTATACCCAACTCGGCTTATTCTTACGGGTACCCTGGTGGTTCTTATAACAGAGAAAGGACAAGAGAAGCCCTAAATTAAAGAAGATCCGATTGATTTTAAGTCGGGCCAAGAATCCGAGGAAAATCCTCCACGAATTTGGTGCTAGCTGGCCCGGGGCGAGTTGAAAACAATGAAGAACTGTACAAATCTCAGACGAAAAAGGCAGATGGATCCCTGCTCGGAACGCTTTCAAATATAGGTTGCCCTGTACCTGGTTTGCCCGTTCACCCTCCCTGGCCAGACAGAGCATATAGTTGGAGGGAATGTGGAAACGAGTCCGTATGTCGGAAAGCTCGTCCAAGTTGTTCAGCGTCGAGACAGTGTCATGAGTGTTATCGATACGCACCTTAGGAGCCTTCTTAGCCCCTCGACAAAGGGGAACAAGAGATTTGCCCCTTGGGAGCGAACCCGACACAGAGGAAGAAGAACTTTCTCGTCTATCAGAAGATGAGGAAGACCCACTAGACTTTGTTCCAAAGGAAGAAGCCTCATTGCTTGACTCTACCCTAACTGCATCTATTAGAGGATTAGAGGAAGACGTCTGACCTGATTCAAAAGAAGATGACCTAAAGAAGGGTTTGAACTGTGGATCCAACATAAGAACTCGAGCGCTGAGCAATCCACAGATGACAGATGGAAAGCGAAGCAAAGGTGTTTCTTGGGGACAGGCCGCCCCTATTTATACATTCAACAAACGCCATCCAGCGGCCCAGATCCGCTCCCTCCAAAACGAAGCGTCGCGCCCAACGGTCCAAATGGCGCCACGCGGTAGCCAACCATTGGATGCTTCCCCCTCACACGGATCCGATTGGCTGAAACGACGTCTCACAATCCGCCATCCGATTGCGGCTACGTGGCATGAAATCGACGGTCGGCCTGCCGCCTCGGCTGCCCGAACAAGCGAAGCGACGTCTCCATGATGGCGCCGCCCTCTCAGCAATTCACTGACGTTATCAAGGATACGCGCGAAAACTAAGACACACGGTAAAATGCCCAGTGGACTCGGAGATCGAAGAGACAACCACCAAACGCCATGTGTTCCCGGACAATCCACCGTAAAAAATTCTCGGCACCAAGCTAAATAGAGAAAACCGAACAGACCACTCTCGGCCCGATCTATAAATAGGTCGGAACGAGAGTGGGGGCTAATGATGATACTCATAAGTGGGGACTTCCCAGATCACGACAAGTAGCAGATGATGTGTCATCCACATAAGTCCACTACATTTCTGGGGGTTACGGAGCTGGAATAAGTATGGTGCAATGGGGACATTCCTCGGTGTCCCGCCTCCGAGATAGCACCCGACCTTTTGGGGGCCTCCCCTAAATACGTTCCCATTTCGACCAACTAAAAGTCAATAGCTCGTCTCCTAGCTATCCTGAGGCTGAGTTTCCTCAGCCTCTGTTGCCGCCCCGACCAGCTCAGGAGCGGTGGCACAAAGCCCGAGCTTCCTTTTACTTCCTTTTACTCGTCTCCTCAACTTCCTTTTACGAAGCTTCCTCGGATTGAGCCTCCTCAACTTCCTTTTACCAAGCTTCCTTGCCTATCTCCTAGCTATCTTATAACTGAGATTCCTTAGCGTCCCTGATGGCCGGAAGCATGGAGCACGAGCGCCCCCATAACGGCTCCGTATATCTCGCCACAACGAGATCTCCGCCGCTCCACGTCCCGCATCCTACACTATTGTATCTCGTTATTAATGAGCGTATATTGTCATTAACGAGTGTATCCCACCATCAACACGAACGTGATGCAGGAGCGAAACGGATGGCGAGAATCTCGCACCAGCTCGTTCCAATGCGACCCCTATATAAACCCATCTTCCAGACAATTCAGATAACTCGAACTCAATCCAATACGCCGCTACTCTGCCCAATTATTTCTCGGTACTTACTTGATTGTCGGAGGGTTTTACGGTGGTTTCCCACCCCGAGACTTCCTTTGCAGATAGCTCGGCGTCAACAATAACCAACAACCCATTGAGATCCACACGTAACCTCCCACTGCAAATCCCAACCGTTCAATCCCGCTGGCCACAAGATCAACGGAGGACAATATCTGAAGGAAATTCCGACCTCCATCAATTAAGGAATGTTTTTCTTATAAAAAAATTTATTACTCTAAACATGTCATATTCTGAAGGATTATATGTAAAAGAAAAAGTATGAAATGCTTCACTAATTTTGTACAATCTAACCTTCTTATTTTCATTTAGAAACCGTCTTCAGTAAAGAATGTCGAGTCATCTGAAAAATGCATATACAAGACATGAAGGCAAACCTTTCATGAAGATTTTGTGTTAAAATAAATAGCTTTAATCATGTTTCCATGTATATAAAAGATAAAAGAGGGGTTAGTTAAAAGTGAGTGGGAAAAGGGTTGAGAAAATTTTGAAGGATCGTCGATAATTTTTCTTGTTTCATTTTCGCGAAATTGGGAAAATTCTTCTTTCCACACTTCTCATGTTATAATTGAAATTTATCTCCAAAAAATATTATAATTGAAATTGAGATCTCATTTTTAGACCCTCTACCTTGTGTATTAAAATATATAGTATATGTTTAAAAAAAATTGAAATCATTTTTCTAATAATTTAAAAAGTTTAATGCTTCTCTATTCTGGTCTGTTTATAATGAATGTTAATTAAAAATCATCTCAAAAGAAAAAGTGGGAAATAAAACAAACATAATCATGCTTTTGCCCCCCTCAAACTTTGGGTTAGCTACATTAATATATCTCTTCCCACTCTAATATCCTTGACATCTATGATTAGATCCATAACAAATATATATCATTTAACCACACAATCGATGTATTAAGCTTAACTCCAGCAACTACAAATAGCAATTGAAAAACTTCTTAAACCATCCTTAACCACTACAACTTCAATTTACTGTACATGCTTAAGCTATCTTAAATAACTTCTTATCCCATATAGATAAATTTTATAAAGCACGACCATCATACAGGGGTTTTTCAGATAGCTATTGAACTTTAAAATGTCATAAACTCACTGAATAAAGTATTTTTGTTAGGGTGTTTCCGTCAAAAATGCAATTTTCAGTCGGCCTCACGGGGACGATGCATGCTTGAAGTTCGTTTTCTCAGTAACCCTGAAAATTAGATGTAGATAAATATAAATTGGCAAAAGAGGCAAAAATAAAGAAATTCCCAAAAAATCAAGCAGAGCCAGCTGTCAACTGAGAGGTCAGTGATTGGTCACCATAAACACTTGCTCTCTTTACTGTGCTGAGGGCTATTCCAGTAAATTTCACACCACAATGATAAACACACCCCCATATTATGGTAACATGCGCACACACCCCATGTTGTCTCTTTCAAGAAAGATGGCAGCTAATTCTCAGGCAAATCGTGGGATGATGGCAACTTCACCAACCGACTGCATTTTTTAATTAATTTCTTTATTTTATTTATTCATTTAATCCTTCTTCTTCTTCTTCTATTCTCTCTCTCTCTGTGTTTCTCTCTCTTCAACCTCTCTTTCTCTCTCTAGGAGTGACAATGCTGCCATCTAAGCACAGGTCAGTGATAGCTAGATCTGATCATGTTTCCTACATTTGATGAGTTTTTGGTTATTTTTTGATGTGATTTTGAAATGGGTCTTGTCCCATTTTGTGAAATTTTAGCTTTTGTGATGTTTGCTTGTGTAATGGGCTTGACCTTTGCGTTGAAATTTGGTTGAATTCTTGGTTGCAGACGCAAAGATGAAAATTTGCTTTGTTTTTTGAGGGATTTTTGTGTGATTTTGAAATGGGTCTGTCCCAATTTGTGACATTTTTAGCTCTGTGCAATGGGATTAATCTGTGTTTTGAAATTTAGCTGATTTTTTTTTTGTTTGCAGACATAAAGATGAAATTTTGCCAAGTTTTTTGAGGGTTTTTTATGTGATTTTTAAATGGGCAGTGTTCCATTTTGTGAAATTTTAGCTCTTGTGTAATGGGATTGACCATTTGTTGAAATTTAGTTGAATTTTTGGCTGCCGACAAATAATTTCCAATTTTGATGAAATTAAATAAGTAGTTTTTGAGGGGTCTTTGATGTGATTGCAATTGGTTATTATCCTTTTTAGGAATTTTATAATAGGTTACTGAATTTTGTGTTGAAATTTGGTTGAATCCTTTGCTACCGACACCTCATTTTGTTTTAGTTTTGGATGATATAATTTTATTTTTTTGAAATTTTAAAGGGGTTTCTGTTGTAATTCTCTATTTGGGTTTAATCCATTTAGTGCTGATGAAATTTTGTGTTGAAATTTAGGTAAATTCTTGGCTGCCGACACTCCATTTTATTTATTTACTGTGGAGATATAGCTATTTTAATATGTTGCTTATGTTGATATTCAGTGAAAATTTACTATGTTGTGCATTGAGTTTAATCTCTTTGTTAAAATTTCAATTAGTTCTCATGCCAATAAATAATGAGTTGAATTCATCTGTTTTGTTATGTTCCTGTATAGTTAGTTTGATCTATTTGTCAAGATATAGTGGGTGAGCTTCTATTGACAAGATTGAGGATATCTGTGTAGTTCACTGTATATGCAATATTATTTGTAGTGTTTAAAATTACTAGATCCTTTCCTTTGTTAAGTTCTACTTAGATCGGTATTGATTGTTTGTTATAATTCAATTAGAGTGTTTATTTATTTGATTTTTGGGTGAAACCCCATACCGAGTTTCAATCTCATTTGAAATTTTGCTAATTTCTTATAACATGTGTGATTGGATTGATTAAACATGTCGCTTTATTGCTTACTCTTCATGTCGATTACTCTTTATATCGTTTTTATCAATCTTTGTTTCAAATGCTGATGGAGAAGTGAAATCCTATCCATTTCATTCTCTTTAGTCGTGTAATTTCGATCTCAAATTTGCTCTACTGTGTTTTTCAATGTACAATCTTCAACTTATGTGCTTAAGATGAATCTTCAATTACCATTAACTTCTTGTCGATCGTTTGGCACATTATTTAGTTATTTGAAGTGATAACTAACTATAATTTGGATTTTGAATAGAAATGGCTTATCAGACACCTCGAACAATAAGACGATACCACCGACTCCAAAAGCTGTCAAAGTAGCTCGAACAGGATCGACAAAATCAGAATCTGGGCCTTCTCCTATTCACAAATCACGGATTTCACCCAAAACAGCTGAATCAAAGCCTACAGTTGAACGTCGATTGTCTAAAGACTTTAAACCTAGCGCTACAACACCCTATGTAAGATCCCTTGAAATTTCTTCAGGTTAATTGCACAAAACCACACTGTAGTTTATTCCCTATTGCACTTATATCCCCGCAATTGATTTATTAGCGCAAACACCCCCTCTTCTCATTGCCAAAAACCGTAAAAATCTCCCAAGTTCAACAATGAACAACTCAGATGATTGCTTGGTTTTAGAGTTGGATTTGAGTGTTCGTAATGGTTTTAGTTGATGAGTGGAGGGGGTCTTTGCGCTAATAAATGACTGGAGAGGATATAAGTTCTATACATGATAGATTACCAGGTTTTATCGTGCAATTAATTCTTTTCTACTATATGCAAATTCCGTACTGGATATTAATGTAATTATGTTTTTGCGGCTTTGCTTTTGATAACAGAAACAACCAAGGGCTCAGCTCGGTGAAGTTCAAGTAGAACTCAAGAAGGCAAAGGAGCAGTTAGCTTCTGTGATACAGGAGAAGGCTCAGGTTCTAGAAGAGTTAAATAACGCGAAGAATTTGGCTGATGAAGCCAATGAGAAACTCAATGAGGCTCTTGCTGCCCAAAAAAGAGCGGAAGAGAGCTCAGAGGTCGAAAAGTTTCGAGCCGATGAATTGGAACAAGCCAACATCGAAGCTTCTCAAAAAAAGGAAGAAGAGTGGGGAAAGGAACTTGACAGCATCAAAAAGAAACATTCTTTAGATGCTGAGGCATTGCTTTCGACGGCTCAAGAGTTGGAAAAAGTTAAGGATGAGTTAGAAATGATGAAAAAAGCCAAGGACTCTGCTCTGAGCCAAGCCGAAGACGCAGTGAAAATCGCTGAAACTAATGCAGAGAAAGTCGAGACCCTTTCCAATGAAATTACCCGTTTGAAATCTTCGCTCGATTCGAAGTTCGATAACGTGAACGGTGATGCATCGGAGATAATCAAGAAATTGGATTACGAGATTGATTCTTTGAGGGATGAGCTCGAAAGAGCGAAGCAAGCAGAGGAAAAGTTGGTCATTATGGATTCATTAGTAGAAAGGCTAAGTACTGAAGCAGATAGCGCAAAGAGCGCAGAGCTCAGTTCGCTTAAGTTGGTCGATGAATGGAGGAAGAGAGCAGAAGATTTAGAAATTCAATTGGTAGAAGCCGAGCAATCTCAGCAATCCTCATTTGAGTCTTCGGCTTTAGTGAAAAAACAGCTAGAGGAGGCCAAAGCTTCGATGCGAGATTCTGGGTTTGAGATTTCTGCACTTAAAGAGAAAATAGAGCTGTTAGAGGATCAATTGGCCAAAGCCAACCAAGCCGAGAAATTGTCATCAGAATCTCAAGCTTCACTCACGATACAACTCGAGGAGCTCAATGCTTCACTTCAAGATTCTGAGTCTGAGATTGCTGTTCTTAGAGGAAAGGTCGAGTCCTTAGAGATCGAGGTTGCTGATGTAAACAAGGCAAAATTGGATTCCGATAAAAAAGCGGACTTGTTGGAAATACAATTGGCTGAAGCCAACCAATTTAATGAGTCATCGTCGGATTCTTTGGCTTCAGTTACAAAACAACTCGAGGAGAGTAATTCTTCTCTTCAAGATGTTTTAGCTGATAATGCTGCTTTAAGAGTGAACATAGAGTCGCTAGAAATCGAGCTTGATCGGTGCAAAGAAGAAGCAATTGAGATGCGCAAAAAAGTCGAAGCTTTGCAATCGGAGATCCAAACTTTAGAAAATGAGAAATTTGAGGCTTTTGATGCTGAAGGTTTTTCGGAGGAGAGAAGCAAGCTGTTGAAAGAGATTGATATAGCGAAACAAGAAGAGGCGAAGGCTAAAAAGGCCATGGAGAGTTTAGCTATGGAGGCTAGAGAAACACAAGAAAGATTTTTAGCTAAAAGAGTTGAGCACGAAGATGCCAATGCTCAAATAGAGCAACTGAGATCTGCTCTTAGGAACACCGAGGAGAATTACGAGGTTATGCTTGATGAAACGAGATATGAGATTGTGTGCCTGAAAAAAGCCATTGAAAAACTCAAGACTGAAGCCAAAGAGCATAATTCCGTAAGCACGGTTAATGAATCCGAAGAACTTAACACGGACTTAGAGATTAAAGAAAATGGAGACACTGAAGAAGAAAATGAAGAGAAGCAGTTGTCTGAATCGCTCAATGAAGCCGCAACGGATAAATTCGAGGAGAGTTGCGAGTTATCGAACAGCGAAAAAGAATACGACATGCTACCAAATTCGAAAGAGATTCCAATTGAAAGCGTTAATGGAAGCAAAGAAGAGAATGGAAATGGGAATCAATACCTAGGAGAGGAAGAACCTGTAGAAGTTGAGGTTAAGATGTGGGAAGGTTACAAAGCTGTTGAGAAAGAGAAGGATTTTTCGTCTGAGGTGGAGAATGAAAACGAATCACTTGATGAGGATTTGGAGCTGAAGATCGAGAACGGTAGCTTTGATGAAATGAACGGATTACCATCGGAAAATGCCGAAGATGGAGCGGTTTCGCCATCGAAGCAACTGCAGACAAAGAAGAAGAAGCCATTGTTTCAGAAATTTGGCAATCTGCTGAAGAAAAAGAGTCCAAATAAATAGTTTTTTTTGTCTTTTTGGAATTGAATCTTTTGTTTATGTTTATATATTTTCTTTTGTTGCTCAGTTTCCTCGTATGATTTTGCCTAAGTTGATTTCATAAAGCTTAAACAGTACAGAATGTGTATTTAAAGTTGTGATGTTTGTTTCTCTTGCATTGGTTTATATTTGTAATGAGCATTAGGTCTGCTTTATTCTTTACTATATTATCTAATGTAGTGGATGATTTTTTTTAATAAATAAATAAATGGCACAATGATGCCCTTGTGCTCGTTTCTTTATGACCTTTTGTTCTTCGAGTTAGATGCACAATGCTGGCTTTGTTCTTTATCAAATGGGTAAATTGTCAATACCCCTGGCAAGTTTTTTCGTTGACAAAATCCCTCGTCTCGAAGCGGCTGTCAACAATCTTCAGGAAAATATTCATATTGACGCGACCTGGATCACGCCAAGATGTTACCTTCCGTTGATCTGCTGACGGCTGCGAAGGACGGCTGAGATTGGATCTGGAGGCAGGCTCCTGAAACGTGTGGATCTCAATGGGTTTGAGGTTGTCGTTGCCGAGCTATCTGCAAGGAAGTCATGGGGTGGTTGTACCACCGAGGACCCTTTGACGGTCAAGTTAGAGAGGAAATCCGAGCAGAGTAACGGCATAGTGGAGTAAAAATGGCTTACTTGAACCGTCTGAAAAAGGGGTTTATATAGCGGTGGCAGCAGGCAGGGCAGGCGCGAGAATCACGCCGGCCGTTACGCTCCCGACGTCACGCCCGCGTGATGAGCGGGATCTCCCATTAATGGCGAGACATGCTCGTTAATGGGGGATTGTGTTGGCGTGGAACGTAGGATGTGGCTGGTGGATATCTCGCGCATGGCGAGATTCGCGGGATGGCGGTTGCGCTTGTGAGAGGTGCTGTTGATCGGTCGATGAGACCGAGGAAGATGACCTCGGCGGGAGAGCTCGCGGACGAGCGGGAGAGCCGAGGTATCTTGGTTCTACGGTAGCCCGGAGGCGAGCTGGGAGGCCGAGGAGGCCAATTGTGCAGGGGGCTTGGAGGCGAGCCAGCGTTTGTTTGTGGGACGGGCACAAGAGCGGCCTGGTCGGCCACTGTAATTCTTTTCTTGTGAGCTTTGGGATACGTCATCTGCCACGTGTCATGATCTGGGAGATCACCGATATCGAGCATCATCATTAGCCCCCCACTCTCGTCTCGACAAGCTGACGGGTCGGGCTGAGAGTGGTCTGCCGGGTCACCCGAGGTGAGCTCCTTTCGAAGATATTGTCGGGGCGTGTTCCCGAGCAATTTGTTGTATTTTCTGGATGACGCCAGCGAATCAGGGGTGCGATCTCTGCTTTAAAGAGGGTGCGCCGGATCACGCGTACTTCCGCTGAAGCGACAGTCCGCGTGTCGGGCACTGGTTGGCTGACGCGACGGGCCGCAGACCTCTGGCGTCTGATGGGAGTAGTAGTTTCGGCGGGCGATCGTGGCCGTCGAATGCGAGGAGTAGTTTTGGCGGGAGTTGACTGTCGCCGTTGGATGAGGACGCCGGCAGCTATAAATAGAGGTGGGGTCCGCTTCAGGACCCATATCCCTTCATATTTTCCTCATTCTGAGTCTTGTTAGCTCGGCGCTCTCCTCTTTAGGTCGGATCTCTGCGTTCCCGAGGATTTCTTTCCACCAGGTTAGATGTCTTCTTTTGAGGAGTCTGTAGATGTCATCGGGGTACATTCTAGGGATTCTTCCACTGAGTCGGAGTCTTCCCGGGGAGTTGGGGTCAGATCCGCTTCCTAAGGTCGCGTGACTGGGGCGGTTCCCAGAGCGGAGGAGGTGGACACCCCTGGTGTGCCGTCCTTGGTGAGGTATGAGGACGAGCTTGCCACCGCTCGGGCTCGTTTCCATATCCCTTCCGGCTATATGCTACGTTTGGCCGAGGAAGGAGAGAGGGCAGATCAGGTACGGGGTAAAGAGATTGCCTTGTACCTGGAAGCCTTTTGGGCCGGAATGCGCCTGCCTTTCTCTCCCGAGATTGTTAGAGCGCTAGATTACTTTGGGCTAGCCCCGGACCAGCTAGTGCCGAACTGCTGGAGGATTCTCCTTGGGTTCCTGGTCCGTTTGAAGTTACAGATAATCCCCTTCAGTCTGTCCATCCTGTTAGTTATGTATATGCCCTAGAGGCCATTGTTATACATATGATGTATATTATAATGGATGCTTGGATATATATAGAGAGGACTTTCTTGCTCGTCATGATAGTATGCTATTTGGTTTCCTTTTGTCTTAACATGTTGACTTATATTAGTTTACTGTCTTACTCTCACATGTTGATAAAGCCCTTAGGATCTGTACTTGACTACTGGGACTATGATGAGATCATACTAGTGGGGCCACGGTAGTCGATGAATACATCCTATAACTGTTCCTAGTCGAGGGTATATCGAGACAGGGCATCGATACACAAAAGTAGACTAGCGTATACGCATCTTGACCCATATGATGGGCGATGAATGATCCCATATCCATCGGTGTTTGACATCAAGGATAGTGTACGGGTGCTCAGTGGAGACTGGGTACACTGGACGGACTCACCGAGAACTCCCAGATGGTGATATACCACACGTCAGATGGCAGTTCTCCGGTGACACTGGTACAGGGTAGTCTGTAGACCCGAGATCGTCATAGAGTTTTGTGTGATTCCCACTGTGCTTTGATTTCCACCTTACCACGTCCAAGAGGGCGTGCAAAACGGTGGCTTTTGGGTGCAGTCCCGAATCACATGGAGGCAATGAGCGATAGGAGGGGATTCGTCTCTCCCGGTATAGGGAGTTGATGTTGTGCTGTGTTCGATTGGCTATAACTGGAAGTCCCTGGCCAGGGCTGATATAGAGATTTACTGGTAAGTGTTACCAGTAGTTTCTCGATCCGTTATGAGCCTCACATCGACACGACTTATCGGTTACTGGGGTTTGACATATACCACCCCTAGACTAGATATGAACATATCAGACGAAGAGACCGGACTGTACGGGAGTGTTACTGATTGGATTCACAGGAGAATGTACAGGCTAGCTTGTTGATCTTCTGATCGCTCAATACCTGGTGGCTGTTACGTTTAGCTGACCGCTTGCAGCTTGTGGGTGTTTCATATGATCATCACCTGCTACCGGCGTATTGACGATTCTTTAGAGTTCTACACAGAGATTTCTTGACTCAGACAAAACGGAGTAGGAGCACATATGTGATATTTGCAGGACCGAGGATAATGCGATATGAGATACCGTATTATATTCTCGCGATATTTTGATATGAACCGGGTCATCGGATCAAATGTTGATTCGATGAATCGGTACATGATATATTAGTCGGTTATATTCGATATAGCCGGATTGTCGGATCAAGTGTTGATTCGATAATTTAATGTATAATATTATATATGATATATTGCATTACATTATCTAATATAAGCTCGCTTTATTATTTCATTTTCTCACCGGGTAATACATTGATATATATACGATATATATTAATTGTATTATTTTCTTTTGTTACAAATAAATAATATATATATGATATATATTATTGTAACATGATATGATTACTAATGCAGCATGTTTAGTGGAGATTAAACAAGGTTAGGGTTTGATTTGGGTTAGTTCTTTCTTTAACCTTCTAGAACGTTTTCTTTTGTCATGAGCTAAGATATTATGGTTGATATTTTAGATGACTCATTCTTTAACCCAACCCAAACTCTAGCCCTAGTTAATTCTCTACATGAGTTAGCATTGTCATTGTTAACCATGGTTGCATTATTAATCATATATCATTTTATTATTCATCACAAAAGGATTAATCCATTATTTCTTCTTCTTCTCCAACCTTGAGCTTTGAAAAAGCTTTCTAGGTTTTCATTTTGTGATGATTAAGAGTGAGAATTTGATAAGAAAAGAGAGCACAAATACTACTCCATCATCCTCATCTAATCTAGCCAATTAGATTAGGGTGTTCACCTCATTAGAGAGAGAGCTTAAGTTATAGAAATTTCGAGGTAGATCATCGGAGAAAAGAAAGACTACAAGCTAGCATGGATCGTTCGAGTTGTGGAGCCTCTCTTGAGTCCGGGAGATCGTGGATCGCGGCGAAGGGACTTCTAATCGGAGCTTATGAAGCGAAGGAACGGACTACAAAGGTTGTAATCCCTCACTCTTAGTTGTAAAGATGTTTACTTGCATGTTAAACCCTAATAATCCAGCAAAGATCCTGGCTTTGGGTTGTTCGGCACGTCTAAATTTTTATTCGGGCATGGTTGATGCCTTATTAACCCTTGTAAGAGTGCCTAGGAACCCTACAGTGGTATCAGAGCCTAGCTAGAGTATTAGGCGACGTGTATACGAAATTAAAAGTCCGATCGAACCCCCATACGTCAAAAATGACCCCTTTCTAGAAATTTTGTGAAAATGTGATTTTTTCTGCATTAAAAATACTTTAAAAAATCAATAGGGAGTTTTAAGGGTTACCATAAAATACGAGCCCCCAAGGCTCTCATATTGCCGCGGAACCGCGGTAAGAACCTGTTAGTTATATGTATGCCCTAGAGGCCATTACTGTACATTGGATGTATATTGTAGTGGATGCTGGGACATATATAGGAAGGACTTTCTTGCTCGACATGATAGTACGCTATCTGGTTGCACTTTATCTTAACATGTATACTTTCTGTCTCTCTGATTACATGTTGATAAAGCCCATAGGATGTGTACTCGACTTCCAGGACTATGATGTAGATCATACTAGTGGGGCCTGGGTAGTCCATGAGTACATCCTTGAAATGTTCCTAGTCGAGGGAATATCGAGACGGGGCATCGATATTCCAGAGTAGACTAGCGCATATCTTCTCGACCCATGCGATGGGCGATGGATGATCCCATATCCATTGGTGTTTGACATCGAAGATGGTATGCGGGTGCTCAGTGGAGACTGGGTACACTGAACGGACTCGCCGAGAACTCCCAGATGGTATTATACCTCACGTCAGATGGCAGTTCTCTGGTGACACTGGTACAGCTTAGTCTGTTGACCCAAGATCGTCATAGAGTCTTGTGTGTCTCCTATTGTGCTTTGATTTCCACCCTACCATGGCTCTACTGAGTCGTGCAAACAGGTGGTTTTTGGGTACAGTCCCGATTCACATGGAGGCAATGAGCGATAGGAGGGGATTCGTCTCTCCCGGTATTGGGGGTTGATGTTGTGCTATGCTCGACTGGCCATAACAGGAAATCCCTGGCCAGGGTTGCAGTGATATACTGGTAAGAGTTATCAGTAGTTTCACGAATGTTATGGACCTCAAGTCGGCATGACTTATCGAGCTATTGGGGTCTGACGTTTACCATCCCTAGGCGAGATATGCGACATATCAGACGAACAGACCGGACCGTACGGTAAGTGTTACTGGTTGGATTCGCAGGAGTGTGAGCGGGCTTGCTCGTCGATCTTCTGATCGCTCAATACCCGGGTGGCCGTTACGTTTAGCAGACCGCTTGCGGCTTGTGGGTGTTTGATATGATCATCATCTGCTGCCGGCGTATTGACGAGTCTTTAGAGTCCTACACAGAGGTTTCTTAGCTCAAGCGAAACGAAATAGGAGCGCATATGAGATATGTGCGGGACCGAGAATGATGCGTGTATGTGATACCGTATTTCATTCTCGCGATGAATGTGTCGAATGGTTATATGCGATATAACCTAGTTATCGAATCAAGGATTGATTCGATAAGCCGATACATATGATACTAGTCGGTTATATCCGATATGACCGGATCATTGAATCAAGTGTTGATTTAATGATTTAATGTATAATTATATATTCGATATATTGCTGTGCATTAACTAGTATTGGTTCACTTTAAATGGATTTTCTCACTTGAATTGTGCACATTGTATATGCGATATAGTTTTGTGCACATGTTTGTATCATGTTTGATGATACATGCTTACTTGGTTAAGTGTAAAGAATCAAACCATGGTTTAAGATAAATGAATAAGTAATCAAAACCCTAATCATTAACTTAAACCATGGTTTGATTCTTTACACTTAACCAAGTAAGCATGTATCATCAAACATGATACAAACATGTGCACAAAACTATATCGCATATACAATATGCACAATTCAAGTGAGAAAATCCATTTAAAGTGAACCAATACTAGTTAATGCACAGCAATATATCGAATATATAATTATACATTAAATCATTAAATCAACACTTGATTCAATGATCCGGTCATATCGGATATAACCGACTAGTATCATATGTATCGGCTTATCGAATCAATCCTTGATTCGATAACTAGGTTATATCGCATATAACCATTCGACACATTCATCGCGAGAATGAAATACGGTATCACATACACGCATCATTCTCGGTCCCGCACATATCTCATATGCGCTCCTATTTCGTTTCGCTTGAGCTAAGAAACCTCTGTGTAGGACTCTAAAGACTCGTCAATACGCCGGCAGCAGATGATGATCATATCAAACACCCACAAGCCGCAAGCGGTCTGCTAAACGTAACGGCCACCTGGGTATTGAGCGATCAGAAGATCGACGAGCAAGCCCGCTCACACTCCTGCGAATCCAACCAGTAACACTTACCGTACGGTCCGGTCTGTTCGTCTGATATGTCGCATATCTCGCCTAGGGGTGGTAAACGTCAGACCCCAATAGCTCGATAAGTCATGCCGACTTGAGGTCCATAACATTCGTGAAACTACTGATAACTCTTACCAGTATATCACTGCAACCCTGGCCAGGGATTTCCTGTTATGGCCAGTCGAGCATAGCACAACATCAACCCCCAATACCGGGAGAGACGAATCCCCTCCTATCGCTCATTGCCTCCATGTGAATCGGGACTGTACCCAAAAACCACCTGTTTGCACGACTCAGTAGAGCCGTGGTAGGGTGGAAATCAAAGCACAGTGGGAGACACACAAGACTCTATGACGATCTTGGGTCAACAGACTAAGCTGTACCAGTGTCACCAGAGAACTGCCATCTGACGTGAGGTATAATACCATCTGGGAGTTCTCGGCGAGTCCGTTCAGTGTACCCAGTCTCCACTGAGCACCCGCATACCATCTTCGATATCAAACACCAATGGATATGGGATCATCCATCGCCCATCGCATGGGTCGAGAAGATATGCGCTAGTCTACTCTGGAATATCGATGCCCCGTCTCGATATTCCCTCGACTAGGAACATTTCAAGGATGTACTCATGGACTACCCAGGCCCCACTAGTATGATCTACATCATAGTCCTGGAAGTCGAGTACACATCCTATGGGCTTTATCAACATGTAATCAGAGAGACAGAAAGTATACATGTTAAGATAAAGTGCAACCAGATAGCGTACTATCATGTCGAGCAAGAAAGTCCTTCCTATATATGTCCCAGCATCCACTACAATATACATCCAATGTACAGTAATGGCCTCTAGGGCATACATATAACTAACAATCTCCCACTTGCACTAGGGCCATCTGTAGCAGTAGTTGCAGTATCACATACTCAACCATCCCCTAAAAGTCTCTCTTTGGGAAAAAGGCCTTCGTGAGTGGATCCGCCGTGTTGTCCTCTGAGTCTACTCTCCTAACCTCGATCAACCTGGAGATCAACTATCTCCATGATCAGGTGATGCTGCCTTAGATTATGTCTGGGTCACTGATGGGACCAGGTTCCAGGGCCAAAGCCTCAGTTCCATTGTCACACAATGGTAGGAACCTAGTTCATCATATGAACCAATATACACCCAAACTTCCTCTTTGGTAGTATCTTCAATAGCGATGTTACCAGCCTTTATCGTCTAGTTTGCCACGGTATCTAGCTTGGAACTCTTCCAACATACCGTCCCTTTACTGAGGGTAAAGACAGTGCCTGTGACTGACATTCAGTCGTCTTTATCACCCTGGAACACTTCCAGTGATTCTCCCCAGGATCGATTGATACCATCTCACTACATCCAGTGAGAATCCTAGCATCCAATTACATCTATCTCATAGATGAAAACTCAGGATTTAGGAGGTATCACTTTGATCCTATTTGGAGAATCCTAGTGATAATAGGAGATTGACCGATCGTAGTATAGGAAACTCTTTTCCTATCATGAGTATGTTATCCACGTACTCTACGAGGATCATCACCATACTTCCTACTACCTTTATGTTTATACAAGGTTCATCTACTATTTTGATGATGTCAAACTCTTTGACTAACACATCAAAACAGATGTTCCAACTCCGCGATGCCTGCTTTATCCTATAAGGCATCTTGCACACGTTTCCGCTGCTCCCACTGACTACGAAGACCTCTGGCTGTGTTCTTATAGACGTTCTCTTCTAAATCAGTATTTAGAAAAACAGTCATGGCACCCAACCGCCAGATATCGTAGTCATGGTATGTAGCCGTGGTAAGTAGGATCTAGATAGACTTAAGCATAGCTACTGGAAAAAGGTTTCATCATTATCCACGCCTGGTCGATGACGAAAACCTTTAATAAGTCTAGCTTTGAAAGTCTCAACTTTTCCATCTACACCAAGTAATCTTCTCAAGATATACTTGCTCCTGATGGGGATTTAACCCTTCAGATATAGCAGCTAAAGTCCATACTTTGCTGGTGTACATGGATTCCATCTCAGATCGCTAAGCATCCAGCCATTCTTACAGAGTCCCTACTCTCGATGGCCTGGTCGAAACTAGTTGGGTCATCATCTCATGATGCAATCCTTGCTCCCACTGTCATCGAGAAACCGAGGTATCTCTCAGGCGGATGAGGAACCCTACTAGATCGGCGGAGAGGCTGAGGTTCGTCGGAAACTATTGAATCCTCTGGTTCTGTCAAATCATTAGCAGTTTTGTACAGCTGGAACCTTTCCAGTTCTACAGAACTGATCTTGCCTCGATCTTGTCCGGATTTTGCTTTTGACATAGGCCGGACAATCCCAAATCTTAACTTACTTAAGAGATAGGATCTTCCCATACCATATCTCATATGGAGTGGTAGGCATTGAATTGATTCAAACCTAATTCAATAGGTATGTAGCTTCTCAAGTGCATAACCCCAAAAGGAAATAGGTAACTCAGTAATACTCATCATAGAGCACACCATATCTAATATTGTGCAATTGCTCCGCCCTGATACACCGTTGTGCTGTGGTGTATTCAGAGGAGTAACACTGAGAGAGAATCTCATTCTCCTTTAGAATAGTCCAGGAATTCTATGCACAAGTATTCTCCTCCCTGATCTCATCATAGGACATAATACTTATACCCGTATTTTGGTTCTCTACTTCTAACTTATATTCTGTGAATACCTCAAAAGGTTCGGACTTATGTTTCAGCAGGAACATACGACTGAATCTTGAGAGATTATCAGAGAATATAATGAAGTATAAAGAACCATTCCTGGCATGTGCAGACAGGAGACCTTACGTACATCATCATGTATCAGTCCCAAGAGTTTACTAACTCTTCCTCTGTTTCCAATAAACAGAGCTATGGTCATCTTATCTTTGTGACACGACCGGCAAGTTTCACAAGATGTAAATTCAAACTGATTTAAATATACATCTAAATGTAACTTCAGCCAGTCGGGTCGCATCGATATGACCTAGTCTACAATGCTTCAAGAAGAATTCGTTCATTTCTGAACTCTTCTTCTTGTGTGTGTTCAGTATACTAGGAACTGTAGTTTGATTTAGAACGTTAATGCTTTTAGATAGCGTGCCTGAACCGATCAACTTTTGATATAGGAAATGTTCAAAACATTATCCATCAATACAAAATTATATCATTTCTTTACTAATAAAGAGACTGATATGATTTTGTATATCAGGTTCGGTATCTAATAGCATTTATTCAGAATCAATGTATTCGTAATACAGGGTGACAGTGACCAACAGACTTGGCTGCAACACTTGCCCCGGTTTCCGTCTCATGAAACTTATCACCCGTTCTCAGTTTTTCTACCTTTTTGTAGCCCTATGTAACAGATTACATATCTGGGATCCTGATCCGGTATCATATACCCAGGATTCAGAGGATACTGAGAAACAGTTCTTTATAATGAACATACCCGAAGGAGATGCATCATACGCACTTTTGTCTTATCTGCCATTGAATTTTGCACAGTAACTCCTATTTTTCAGTGCTGGTTTTCCTGGGAATTTTTAATCTGAAATCAAGAGTTGAGTATTTTGGGCTGTATTGGGAGTTCATACATTCGATCGGATTGTCAAACTTTGTCTATGTGTCGTTCCGGATAATTTTTTGAATATGTTAAAAAGTTCGACCGGATATAAATACCCAATTTTTCCCCTGTCGGGAAATTTCCAAGTGTTGGATATTTCTGTAGTTTAACGACGTTCTAAGTAGTGCAAGTAACGCGATGGTCCCTCTAGAAGACAACAAACCTTAACTCGATTATGTGACCGTCTTGAACTGCCCTTTGAACCTTCGGGTTTGGGGCAGTACGGCGTGCCACATGTGAGGCGTTGGCTTGACCCTTCTACGGCTGGACCGTTGGTACTGAGGCACGAACTGAATGTTGTTAGACTTGTTTCATGTGTTGATCTATATCGGGAAAACTTGGGTGTTCGATTGTTCGATCGGAAAGTTTAACATTTTCTATTTATCTGGAATGTGATACAATAATTGGAATTCACAAGAAGTTATGAGATAACGGAATGAATATTATAAACGTAGCAGTTTAGTCTCACTTGATCGGTTGCCACGGAATTTTTGATGTGATCAAAAGTCCGTCGCAATCACGTAGCGTACGCGGATACTCGCCGGGTAAACTTAATAGACAGCCTCACTCCATAGCCCCGACCAAGTGACTGTAGGAGAACCCCATCGCCGAAAGCATCCGTTCGGGTGCTCGCGGTAGCGGTGTTCCGCCTTGGTGCACTTTGTCGACGGTATCAGGGGTGCGGCTTCCTACTAAAGTTTGCGACGAGCATTCGATCAGTTTTTCGGGAATCTTGTTGAATTGCCCGACTTGATATTGAAAAGTGTTTTCGATAATGAGACTAAAATGCGGGGTTTATAAATGTTAGGCATGCGATGTCTAAAGGATTCATTTGGTCAGGCATGCGATGTCTGAGGTGGTTGCGGATTCCAACTGTTGTAGTTTTACATTTTCTTTTCTGTGACCGTAAGTGTAATATGTGATGTCACCGGTTTCGTTGCTATATGTCAACGACAATTGGGATGCGCATATTTACTTACGTTGATGACATGTGATGTTATGTGTTGCTGGATATGTTATATTGGATCGTCGTGTTTGAATAGCCGGGTTTTTTTTATGTGAGATGAGTGTTTTTCATTTTCATTCATGTAAAAACTTGTATGTAATATTCTTTTATTGGGGCGCTTCCAGGTTGCGGAAGTCGTCACCCGTTGTATATTATTTACTTTTCTGCACTAGGATAGACCCAAGGAGGGGAGCACAAGTAACCGGGTTCTGGGGTCCAGTGGGAGACCAACTCGAGGAGTCGAGTCCGGGTCTCCTAACCCTAGAATTGGTAGGGTTGCTTGCCGCTCTCGTAGGGGTCTAGGGGTGTGGGATTGGCTATTCATCACGACCGTGGAATCCGTGTTTTATACTGGCTCGTATTGAAAACACGGACGTCCTAGTATATCCAATATTTCATATGTTTCTTCTGCTGTGATTTATCTGTGATCATGTGATGTTCTGTGACAGGTATTATATATAGTATATATGATATATTATATAGACGTTGCTTATGTTTTACACCCGCGCTAGCCCTGCCTCGCTCTGGCGTTAGTTACCTAACCTAACGGTGCAGACGGGACATCGAGGCGAATGCGGATGGCATAAGCGTACGTTGTATTTATCTGTGATGGTTAGGTGGACTTAAATGATGGGATATTCATTAATGAGATTAATGAAAGAAAATAAACCTAATTGATGTTGTGGAATCGAATTTCAAAATAAAACAGGTAGCTACAGTTCTTGCTTTGCATCGCGGTGTTCATTATAGAACATCCTGCACCTTATTCGATGAGGAAAGGACCGAGATCCCTTCACCGGGAGTGACTCCTTTAGCAATAACTGGCAGATGCTACACACTCGGTTTGTATTTGATCGCTTCTATAGTTTCTGCTTTGCACAGTGATATATATGATATATCCCGCACCTCATTCGACGAGGAAAGGGCCGATGATCCCTTCATCGGGAGTGACCCCTTTAGTAAAACTAGAAAAGCCTCAAAAACATTCCATTTAAAAACCATTTGATTCCGCAACGAGATCAAGTTCCAAGCGTTAAATGTTTTCACAAAAACCATTCGCAACCCTCCGTCATTTTAGGAAGTAGAGTACTTAGTATTCGTGCTGTGTTTGTTGACCATAGTCAAGGCACAGTGTACGGTAGCTAAGTGATGTCTTCCTACACCGCATATGATGCGATTAGTTAGGACAGTCGCGTGACTTTGTTGACCTTAGTTAAGGGTCATGTGGGTGGGTCTAATTAATCACGAAATGACGGGTAGAACTTGACTAGTACTTATGATTTGTTGACCATAGTTAAGGTCATAGGTGCTAGGGGTAAAAACCTTTATCGGGAGTTTCAAGTGTTGAAATTTGCAATGAGATTTCATACCTTCTATGTGATAGTTGGATCTCGATACCCACTGCGAGTAATTGTTACTCCTGGGAGAGTTTTGCACTTTACAATTAGCCGATCAAGTAGGTGTCTAGAAAGATGTCAACGGGGTTACGCCTCTGGGAAAACGAGGTTTACAGTAATTAGGTCCGTGCGAAAGCACGGGGAACCTCCCTCAAAGTACCGACACTGGCCTGGCTGAAAGATTGGCGAACTTGTAGAGTGTAATTAATCCCGGCTAGTCTTTCCTTTTAGGGTTTGAAGGAAGATTTGATAAAAACAGTGGGAGCCATCCTGATTAGATAAAATATATAACCAATCTGATCTTGCAAGAGCGCACGCTGAGTGTTTTCTTCTCTCTCTCTCCAGGTAGCGACCATATCACGCCTTAATCAAGATAATAATACGGATGTATTGACCGAACCCGCTTGTTATACTGAGCTGGGGAACGTTGGTCCCGCTCCAACTTATAATTGTTATAAGACA
Source organism: Agapanthus africanus (assembly GCA_030015575.1). Lineage (NCBI taxonomy): Eukaryota > Viridiplantae > Streptophyta > Magnoliopsida > Asparagales > Amaryllidaceae > Agapanthus > Agapanthus africanus. Next base: position 366,639,300 of record CM057338.1, read on the forward strand.
GAGCAGGAAATTAGGGAATACCAACCATGGTTTAAGTTAATGATTAGGGTTTTGATTACTTATTCATTTATCTTATTTATTTATATCCATTTTGGAAAATGAAAAAGATAAATGAATGGTTGCTTATTTTGTTTTTAGTTGAAGTTTCTTGAAGCTTTGACTTAGTCTTCATTCTTGTCTTAAACTTAACCCTAACCATTTAACTAACCCAAGTTAATTCTCTACACTTAACTATAGTTGAAGTCATGATAAGTATTGATTTAATTATCTCATTTTTAATTAACTTATCATATCTTCTTCTTCTTCTTCATCTTCTTCAACATGAAGAAAAGCTTTCTACTTCAATGGCAACTAGCCAAATCAAGTGAGAAATCCAAAACTAAAGTCTACCCACTTCCTATTTCTTCATCCTCTACCTCTTGCCAAGTAGTAGAGTGTGTTTCCTTCACAAATTTTCAAGGTTTGGTGAAGGTGGAGCTTGATCTAGCGATGCCTCGACGTAGATCATCTTCGGCATGGACATCAACGACCTAGCTCGCTTATTCTTCGACGAAGCCGACGCTAGAGCCCGGGAGTTCACTTGGACAGCGGAGGCACTTCGTTGCGGAGCTATGGAGGTGGACAAACGGATCTACAAAGGTTGTATTTCCGTTATCTTATAGTTTAGTTGTAAACTAGCTTGCTTGTTTTGCCTAAATATCTAGCAAACGATCCGTAGTCGGGTTTGTAGGCACCCGTAAAATTTGATTTGTGCATATTTGATCACTTGTGAGACTTCACTAGAGTGCCTAGGAACCCTACAGAACCTACTTGTCGCGGCGGTTCCGCGGCAGGAACAGTGAATTGGGGACAGGTTTTTAAACAGTAATATCCGTAGCCAATCCTGCATATTTCTGGGTATTTTTAATCTGACTCAAGTGTTGAGTGTTCTGAGGATTATTTTGAATTCGTTGATTCGATCGGAAAGTTTAATTTCGTTATGTTTTCCGGATAATTTAGAAACTGTTAAAATGTTCGAACGGATATCATTAACTCATTTTTTCCCGGCATGAAAAACTTTTAAGTGCTGAATTTTTCTTGAGTTTAAATCTTTCGGAAAAACGTGCAAGTAACGCGGTGGTCCCTATAAAAGAAAACAAACCTTAACTCGATTATGTGACCGTCTGAACCGCCTCTAAACCTTAGGGTTTGGGGAAGTACGGCGTGCCACATGTGAGGCGTTGGCTTGACCCTTCTACGGCTGGACCATTGGTACCGTGACATATTCTGGGATTATTTGAACTCCGCTCAAGTGTTGAGCTATTTAGGAAATCTTGGGTATTTGATTATCCGATCGGAAAGTTTAATACTGTCTATTTATCTGGAATGTGATACAATATGTGGAATTCATATAGTTAGGCATGAAATGCGAAGTATGTGATATTTCGGATTTATGATGTCTAAAGTGATTTTGGATTCCAAATGTTATAGTTTTACAATTTCTTTTCTGTGACCGTAAGTGTAGTATGTAGTTGTATTGCCGGTTTTCGTTGCTATACATCAACGACGATCGGTGTATGCATACTTACTTACGTTGATGATATGAGATATTATGTATTGCTGTGATATGTTATATTGGATCGTCGTGTTCTGAATAGCCGGGGGTTTTATGTGAGATGAGGGTTTTTATTTTCATTCATGTAAAATTCATTTGTATGTAATATTCTTTTATTGGGGCACTTCCGGGATGAGGTTGATGTCACCAGTGTATATTATTTACTTTTCCGCATTAGGTAGACCCAAGGAGGGGAGCACAAGTAACCGGGTTCTAGGGTCCAGTGGGAGGCCATCTCGAGGAGTCGAGACCGGGTCTCCTAACCCTAGAATTGGCAGTGTTACTTGCCGCTCTCGTAGGGGTCTAGGGATGTGGGCTTGGCTATTCATCGCGACCGTGGAATCCGTGTTTTATACAGGCTCGTATTAAAACACGGACATCCTAGTATATCCAATATTTCATATATGTTCTTCTGCTGCAATGTTCTGTGATGAGATCATATTACTACCAGAGATGAATGCTTATACTATATATATATGCTGATATATAAATATTACTGCTTTCGTTTCTTCTGTGATGCATAGGAAGAATAAGATGGTGGGTTTTATTAATGAGATTAATAAAAGAAAAGAAACCTAAAAGATGTTGTAGAATCAAAACTTTATTAAAAGGATAGCTACAGTTTTGCTTTGCATAGCGGTATATATGATATACCTTGCACCTTATTCGATGAGGAAAGAGCCGAGATCCCTTCACCGGGAGTGACCTCTTTAGCGAAACTGGCAGATGCTACAAACTTACGGTTTAGTTTTTGACAGGTTATATAGTTCTTGCTTTGCATAGCGGTATATATGATATATCCTGCAGCTTATTCGATGGGGAAAGAGCCGAGATCCCTTCACCGGGAGTGACCTTTTTAGCGAAACTAGAAAAGCCTCAAAAACACTCCTTTTCAAAATCACTTGTTTCTACAACGATATCAAGTTCATTACGCTCATGGTTTTCTGAAAAACCTGCGTAGTCCTCCGTCATTTCAGATATATATTACTTAGTATTCGTGCTACGTTTGTTGGCCTGTGTCAAGGCGTAGTGTGCGGTAGCTAACTAATACTTATCTGCAACATGAGATGTGATTGGATTAGGATAGTCGTACGACTTTGTTGGCCTGCGTCAAGGGTCGTACGGGTAGGTTTAATTCAATCAAGAAATGTACGGGTTGAACTTGACTAGCGGACTATGGTTTGTTGGCCTACGTCAAGGTCATAGAACGCTAGGGGTAAAAGTACTATCGAGAATTTCAAGTGTTGAAATTTGCAATGAGATTGCATACCTCCTATGAGATAGTTGGATCCCTATACCCACTGTGAGTAAGAGTTACTCCTGGGAGAGTTTTACATAGGACAATTAGCCGATCAAGTAGGTGTCTAGAAAGGTGTTAACGGTGTTATGCCTCTGGGAAAACGAGGTTTATTTTAATTAGGTCCGTGCGAGAGCACGGGGAACCCCCCTCAAGTACCAACACTGATCTGACTGAAAGATTGATGAAGGGTGTAATTAATCCCGGCTAATCTTACCTTTTAGGGTTTGAAGAAAGATTTGATAAAAAACAGTGGGAGACATCCTGATTAGATAAGATAATAACCAATCTAATCTTACAAGAGCATACGCTAAATTGTTTTTTTTCTCTCTCTCTCCAGGTAGCGACCATGTCAGGCCATAATCAAGATAATAATATAGATGTATTGACTGAACCCGCTTATTATACTGAGCAGGGGAACGTTGGTCCCGTTCTTTCTTATAAGAGTTATAAGACTGAACAGGGAATAGGAGAATATCTGGATTCTCATGTCGCCCAAACGAAGAACATGCATGTTGATGCACCTTCTTCGGGTGTGTTAGTTATTGAGAAATGTTTCTCAGTTTACCCTACGTCCTGGGTATTAGATACCGGATCAGGATCCCATATATGTAAATTGTTATATGGGCTACGTAAAGGTAGAGAACTGGGAAAAGGTGATCATTCCGTTCAAGTAGGGAATGGTGCAAGTATTGCAGCCAAAGCAGTTGGCGAATATCACCTAGTATTACCAAGTCGTAATACATTGATTCTGAATGAGTGCTATTATATACCGAACATGATGTGCAACATTATATCAGTTTCTTTATTAAGTAAAGAAGGATATAATTTTGTAGTAAAGGATAATGTTATGAACATATTCCTAGCTCAAAAGTTGATTGGATCAGGCTCGTTACATAATGGCATATTCATTCTCAATCAAAATACAGTCCTTAATATACAAAACACACACAAGAGGAAGAGTTCAGAAATGAACGAATCCTTCTTGTGGCATTGTAGACTTGGTCATATCAATGCGACACGACTGGCTAAGTTACATAAGGATGGATATTTGAATCCGTTCGAATTATCATCATATGATACTTTCCATTCATGTCTCAAAGGAAAAATGACCAAAACTCCGTTTAGTGGATACGGAGAAAGAGTTGCGGAACTCTTAGGACTGGTACATAGTGATGTATGCGGTCCTATGTCTACGCATGCCAGGAACGGTTCTTCCTACTTCATTGCATTCACTGACGATCACTCTAGATACGGGCATGTGTTCCTGATGAAACACAAGTCTGAAGCTTTTGAGAAATTCAGAGAATATAAGCACGAAGTAGAGAACCAAATGGGCAAAAGTATTAAGATCCTTCGATCTGATCGAGAAGGAGAATACTTGAGCAATGAGTTCCTAGATTATCTAAAAGAGAATGGGATTCTCTCTCAGCTTACTCCTCCTTATACACCACAGCACAACGGTGTATCGGAGCGGAGGAATCGCACCCTATTAGATATGGTGCGCTCTATGATGAGCACAGCTGAGTTGCCTATTTCTTTCTGGGGATATACACTGGAGACAGCTGCAGACCTATTGAATATGGTTCCCACCAAATCTGTGCCAACCACTCCATATGAGATATGGAAAGGAAAGAGACCATATCTTAATTATGTTAGGATATGGGGTTGTCCGGCATATGTGAAAACACAAAATCCGGAAAAGCTCGCGGCAAGGTCTATTCTGTGCAAGTTTATTGGATATCCCAAACATTCGTGCGGGTATATCTTCTACCACACCGAGGAACAAAAGGTGTTTGTTTCTCGGCATACCACCTTTTTAGAAAAGGAATTTCTTGCAAAAGAGATTAGTGGCTCTGAGGTAGAACTGGAAGAAGTTCCAGCAGAACAAACTACAACAGAAAATTTGATGGAACCAGAGGATTCAGTAGTACTCGATGAACCCCTGCCTCTCCGCCGATCTAGCAGGGTTTCCCATCCACCTGAGAGATACTACGGTTTTCTCATTGATGGTGGGAGCGAGGATTGCATCATGGAAGATGATGACCCAACTAGTTTCGAGCAGGCCATCACGAGTGCTGATTCTGTAAAATGGCTGGATGCAATGCGATCTGAGATGGAATCCATGTACACCAACAAAGTATAGACTTTGGAAATTTCTCCTGAAGGGGTAAAACCTATTGGGAGCAAGTGGATCTTTAAAAAGAAAATTGGTGTAGATAGAAAAGTTGAGACTTTCAAAGCTAGACTTGTTGCAAAGGGTTTTCGTCAACGACCAGGTGTGGATTATGACGAAACCTTTTCTCCAGTGGCTATGCTTAAGTCTATCCAGATCTTACTTACCATTGCTGCATACCATGACTACGAAATTTGGCAAATGGATGTTAAGACCGCCTTTCTAAACGGTGATTTAGAAGAGTGCGTGTACATGACTCAGCCAGAGGGCTTTGTAGACAGTGGGAGCAGCGGAAAGGTGTGCAAGCTGCTTAAATCTATTTATGGGTTAAAGCAAGCATCACGGAGTTGGAACATCTGTTTTGATGTTGTGTCAAAGAGTTTGACTTCATCAAAAATATAGATGAACCTTGTATTTATAAGAAGGTTGCAGAGAGTAAGGTTGTATTTCTCGTATTGTACGTGGATGACATACTCTTGATAGGAAATGATGTTCCTATGCCGCAATCAGTCAAGCTCTTCTTATCACAAAGATTCTCAATGAAAGATCTAGGTGATGCCTCCTGCATATTGGGAATCATGATCTATAGAGATAGATCTAAAAGGATACTGGGATTGTCCCAATCCAGGTACATTGACACCATACTAAAGAGGTTTAGTATGGAAGAATCCAAGCGTGGAAACCAACCCACGATCTCTGGACTCACTCTCTCTAAAGAGATGTCTCCCAAGACTGATTTAGAAAGAGCTCGCATGCAAGGGATACCCTATGCTTCGGCAGTAGGCTCTATCATGTATGCAATGCTATGTACCAGACCCGATGTAGCATACTCACTAAGTGTAGTGAGTCGGTATCAAGCAGATCCTGGAGAGAGTCACTGGATAGCTGTGAAGAACATTCTCAAGTACTTGCGAAGGACTAAGGAGATGTTCTTGGTGTATGGTAACGGAGAACTCCAGGTGGAGTCCTTTACCGATTCCAGCTTCCAAAGTGATAAGGACGACTCTAAGTCACATTCGGAATTTGTCTTTACCCTCAATGGAGGGGCGGTATGTTGGAAGAGTTCCAAACAGGATACCGTTGCAGACTCGACGATGCAGGCTGAATACATCGCTGCCAACGATGCTGCCAAAGAGGCTGTCTGGATAAAGAAGTTCATTAGTGAACTTGGTGTGGTTCCATCCATTGAACATCCAATACCTCTGTATTGCGATAACAATGGAGCTGTGGCTTTGGCCAAGGAACCCAGGTCCCATCAAAAGTCCAGACATATTCTGAGGCGGTATCACCTGATCAGGGAGATAGTTGATCGCCGGGAGATCGAGGTCAGGAGAGTAGATACGAAGGACAACACTGCGGATCCACTCACGAAGGCCATTCCCCAGATACAGTTTGAGCGATTATTCGGGATGCTAGGTATGAGATACTACAACAGCTGGCCTTAGTGCAAGTGGGAGATTGTTAGTTATGTATATGTCCTAGAGGCCATTGTTGTGCATATGATGTATATTATAATGGATGCTTGGATATATATAGAGAGCACTTTCTTGCTCGTCATGATAGTATGCTATTTAGTTTCCCTTTGTCTTAACATGTTGACATATTAGTTTACTGTTTTACTCTCACATGTTGATAAAGCCCTTAGGATCTATACTTGATTATTGAGACTATGATGAGATCATACTAGTGGGGCCACGGTAGTCGATGAGTACATCCTATAACTGTTCTTAGTCGAGAGTATATTGAGACAGGGCATCGATACACCAGAGTAGACTAGCGTATACGCATCTTGACCCATATGATGGGCGATGGATGATCCCAGATCCATCGGTGTTTGACATCAAGGATGGTGTACGGGTGCTCAGTGGAGACTGGGTACACTGGACGGACTCGCCGAGAACTCCCAGATGGTGATATACCACACGTCAGATGGCAGTTCTCCGTTGACACTGGTACAGGGTAGTCTGTAGACCCGAGATCGTCATAGAGTCTTGTGTGATTCCCACTGTGCTTTGATTTCCACCTTACCACATCCAAGAGGGCGTGCAAAATGGTGGCTTTTGGGTGCAGTCCCGAATCACATGGAGGCAATGAGCGATAGGAGGGGATTCGTCTCTCCCGGTATAGGGAGTTGATGTTGTGCTGTGTTCGATTGGCTATAACTGGAAGTCCCTGGCCAGGGCTGATATAGAGATTTACTGGTAAGTATTACCAGTAGTTTCTCGACCCGTTATGAGCCTCACATCGACACGACTTATCAGTTACTGGGGTCTGACGTATACCATCCCTAGACTAGATATGCAATATATCAGAAGAAGAGACCGGACTGTACGGGAGTGTTACTTCACAGGAGAATGTACAGGCTAGCTTGTTGATCTTCTGACCGCTCAATACCTGGGTGGCTATTACGTTTAGCTGACCGCTTGCATCTTGTGGGTGTTTGATATGATCATCACCTGCTACCGACGTATTGACGATTCTTTAGAGTCCTACACAGAGGTTTCTTGACTCAGGCAAAACGGAGTAGGAGCACATATGTGATATGTGCAGGACCGAGGATAATGCGATATGAGATACTGTATTATATTCTCGCGATATTTTGATATGAACCGGGTCATCGGATCAAGTGTTGATTCGATGAATCGGTACATGATATATTAGTCGGTTATATTCGATATAGCCGGATTGTCGGATTAAGTGTTGATTCGATAATTTAATGTATAATAATATATATGATATATTGCATTACATTATCTAATATAGGCTCGCTTTATTATTTCATTTTCTCACCGGGTAATACATTGATATATATGCTATATATATTAATTGTATTATTTTCTTTTGTTACAAATAAGTAATATATGTGTGATATATATTATTGTAACATGATATGATTACTAATGCAGCATGTTTAGTGGAGATTAAACAAGGTTAGGGTTTGATTTGGGTTAGTTTTTTCTTTAACCTTCTAGAAGGTTTTCTTTTGTCATGAGCTAAGATATTATGGTTGATATTTTAGATGACTCATTTTTTAACCCAACCCAAACCCTAGCCCTAGTTAATTCTCTACATGAGTTTGCCTTGTCATTGTTAACCATGGTTGCATTATTAATCATATATCATTTCATTATTCATCACAAAAGGATTAATCCATTATTTCTTCTTCTTCTTCAACCTTGAGCTTTGAGAAAGCTTTCTAGGTTTTCATTTTGTGATGATTAAGAGTGAGAATTTGATAAGAAAAGAGAGCACAAATACTACTCCATCATCCTCATCTAATCTAGCCAATTAGATTAGGGTGTTCACCTCATTAGAGAGAGAGCTTGAGTTATAGAAACTTCGAGGTAGATCATCGGAGAAAAGGAAGATTACAAGCTAGCATGGATCGTTCGAGTTGTGGAGCCTCTCTTGAGTCCGGGAGATCGTATATCGCGGCGAAGGGACTTCTACTCAGAGCTTATGAAGCGAAGGAGCGGACCACAAAGGTTGTAATCCCTCACTCTTAGTTGTAAAGATGTTTACTTCCATGTTTAACCCTAATAATCCAGCAAAGATCCCGGTTTTGGGTTGTTCGGCATGTCTAAATTTTTATTCGGGCATGGTTGATGCCTTATTAACCCTTGTATGAGTGCCTAGGAACCCTACACATCCTTGCCTCCTTTCTCATTTACAAAGGTCACCCCGGCACTCGCGCGGGCGACCGAGATGGGTTTACCTCTGCTTTAGGAAACAACGGGGGAGTGCAGCCGGGTCAGGAGTCATCGTCTTGCCTTCTTCCATCCACGATTAGAAGAAGAAGTTTTTCTTTGTTGGGCCACCAGAGGATGAGGACTGGCCCGTGCCCGTCCAGTGGTCTAAGGATAGGTGCTGGTGGGGGAGTCCGTCCAATGATCCCGACGCGGTGAGAGTGGCGGAGTGGGAGCCTATTCCCCAGGCTGACGTGTAGCTTTCTGAGCGGGCCCTTAGTTGGGCTGGGCTCAGCCCCGCCCAGTTCGTCGGTAAGTTAGGATCTTGCGTTTGTTTTCATTTTTGTTTGCGTTGCTGATTCCATTGTATCTTGTCTTGTGCAGAACCCATGGACTTGAGCCACCTCCGAGCGGCCATGCGCAAGCCGAAGAAGGGATCGAAGGCTGGAGGTGCCAGCTCTTCTCGTCTGACGTCTTTCCCGGTTCCCTCGGCAGTCGTCCCACCCCAGCGTTCGAGTGCGGGCCGTGCCCCAGAGCCCAACCAGGCGCCGAGCCAAAAGCGGGTTCGGGGACAGGAGGCCCAGGCTTCGGAGGTGGAGACCGGCTCTCCGCCGTCGTCTCTCAAGAGGTTCCCTCGAATGGTTCCGCGGACCCCCGGCCTCCCTGATCTTGGTGGATGAGGGGGATCTCCGCTTTGAGGTGCCCTCAGGGCTCTCCGTCATTGACAGCTTGCTGTCCGACATGGAGAGGCCGGCCGGGGGCAAGGTCCCTCGGGGGACTCTCAAGGTGCAAATGGCGGCCATCGCCCAAGTTGCCGTGCAGGTTAGTGCTCGCACCTGGCTCGATTTTTCACTCAGTGTCTCATCATTCGCGAGATTTGGTGCCCCCCTTTCCTTTCTGACCCCCTTCTGATTTCTTCAGATCCTCCAGCATGTCACCCTCGTCGTCCACATGGAGGAAGAGGAAATTTCTCCGGCGATACGAGCCACGGGCGAGCTCTCCTCGCTGGAGGAGAGCTCAAAGCTGGAGATGGAGGCGGCGATGGCGAGGGTCGCTGCCCTGGAGGGCGAGGTGGCGGCCGGGAAGCAGGAGGTGGCGGCTGGGAAGCAGGAGGTGGACTGATACCGTGAGGTCGTCCAGGCCGCCGAGGCCAAGCTTCAGGACTCTAAGGTGCTCGTCGGCACCATGAAGAAGTCGGTGAGCATCCTCCGGAAGGAGCTGGAGGTGGCGGTAGAGAGGACGAAGCGAGCCGATCTCAAAGTGGCGAAGGCGGTGGAGAACTACAAGAAGTCAGAAGATTTTTACACCGTCCTAGCCTCAGTCACTACCGCCATCTGGCACGAGGCCCTCGACGCCGTCAAGGCTCGGATGCCGGAGTTCGATGACGAAGAGCTCCGAGCCGAATATCCCCATAGGGATGATGAGCAGGGGGATGACCCCGGGGGCGAAGCCGGGGAAGAGATTCCCGGCGAGGGCGACGCTGAGGCTGATGTGATGGGCGCTGAGCCCCCAGACGCCGCCCGAGCCGTGGTAGATGCTGAGCTTCCTGAGGTTGTGCCTGGCCCCGAGGCCTGAAGCCACATATCTTCTTGTTTCTTTTCTTTTGTTGCATTGGGAATTTTGTAAGCCTCCGGGCATTTTGTAAGGCTGGGGAGCCCACAATACCCTTATAAAAGCTTTGACTTTATGAATAAAGACTTGTTGCAGTCATATTTGCGCGCACATTTTCCTTTGTCGGTAAACACTTGTATTTGCATAGTACTGCCTTCGTGTTATGTCGGTTCTTCGTCTAGCGATTACGCGTCGAGTCGAATCCGTTCACTTGCCAAGTGTGCGAAGACCGGCGGGAAGACGGTATCTCTATGGACCCGAAGTCGAGGTAGAGATCGCTCAGACGTAGATAGACCGGATGCCTCGTGGTGAAGTCATGTTCCTTAGCGTGGAAGGCTCGGAGAGGTATGCTAAGGATGGACCGAGCAGGGTAACTGCCTTTAGGCGGGGGCTTCGATCCCTGGCGTTGTAAGGGCCGTGCAAGGCCTGCTAGGGATGGACCTAGTAGTGAAACTGCTCAGTTGCCTCTTGGCGAGGGCTAAGATCCTGAGCGCGGGAAGGGCCGTAAGGGGCCTACTAAGGACAGGGCCGAGCAGGGTAGATGCTCGGTGCCTCTTAGCGAGGGCTTTGATCTCTGGTGTGTTGGGGTAATGAATTACCAGCCGGGGATAACCGAGCAAGTGCGGGCCCGTTTGCCTCTTGGTGAGGGCTTCGAGCGGGAGGGGCCATAAGGGGCATACTAAGGACGGGGCCGAGCAGGGTAGCTGCTCAGTGCCTCTTGGCGAGGGCTTTAATCCCTGGTGTGTTGGGGTAGGGAGCTACCAGCCAGGGATAACCGAGCAAGGGTAGGCCCGGTTGCCTCTTGCGAGGGCTTTTGATCCTTAAGGACGGGCCGGGCAGGGTTGCTGCCCGGTGCCTCTTGGCGAGGGCTTTGATCCCTGGTGTGTTGGGGTAGGGAGCTACCAGCCAGGGATAACTGAGCAAGGGCGGGCCCAGTTGCCTCTTGCAAGGGCTTTTGATCCTTAGCGCGGGAGGGGCCGTAAGGGGCCTACTAAGGACGGGCCAAGCAGGGTTGCTGCCTGGTGCCTCTTGGCAAGGGATTTGATCCTTAAGGATGGACGGGCAGGGTTGCTGCCCGGTGCCTCTTGGCGAGGGCTTTGATCCCTGGCGTTGTGGAGTAGGGGGCTACCGGCCAGGGATAGCCGAGCGGGGTAGCCACTCGGCCGCCTCTTGGTGAGGGCTTTGATCCCTGGCATTGTGGGGTAAGGGAGCTACCAGCCAGGGATAGCCCGGTGGGGTAGCCACTCGGCTGCCTATTGGTGAGCGCTTTGATCCCTGGCATTATGGGGTAGGGGACTACCGTCCAAGGATAGCCGAGCGGGGTAGCCGCTCGGCTGCCTCTTGGTGAGCGCTTTGATCCCTGGCGTTGTGGGGTAGGGGAGCTACCAGCCAGGGATAGACGAGCGGGGTAGCCACTCGGCTGTCTCTTGGTGAGGGCTTTGATCCCTGGTGTTATCGGGTAGGGGAGCTACCAGCCAGCCGCTCGGCTGCCTCTTAGTGAGGGCTTAGATCCTTAGCGATGGAGGCGCCGTGGGAGGCCTGCCAAGGATGGACCGAGCAGTTAAGCTGCTCAGTTGCCTTTTAGAAAGGGCTTTGATCCCTGGCGTTGTAGGGTAGGGAGCTACCAGCCAGGGATAGCCGAGCAGGGTAGCCGCTGTAAGTCTACGGTAGCGTCCCGGCCGTCTGTCCGAGGCCAAAATGCGGAAACGAAAACTTTTTTCAAACTAGAAACCGGCGCTATCGCAGACTTTAATCCCGGATCGAACCATTAACCTACAACTAGCAAACAAGAGAAGGGTTGGAAAGGCTATACCGATCGATCCGTGTCCTTCGGTCTTTGGCCACCATCCCAAGCTCCTCGTGGCATCTCCGGTCTCGATCTCCTTGTCGGAAAGGGCACCACATCATCGAGTCTTTTTACGGGCTCCCGCTTCATCCGAAGCAACTCGGACATGAAGTTTGCTAGCCGACGTGTCCAAGGTGAAGTAGAGAATGTGTGTCATCACTTTGTCTCTTGAGGATTTAGTGGATGCCATTAGTGAGGAGATAATGAGCTTAAGAAAGAAAGAAGAGGAGGAAGAAGAAGTTTTTCCTTTCTTTTACTTTTGTGTTCTTGTGATAAAATGAGAGAGAGTGTTCAAATAAAAAATGCAAGACCAAACTATCATATGGCAGCCCTCTTTCTCTCTCCCACTCATTTCAACACTCAAATCCATTAAAAATGTGACACATGCACAAGAAAAGAGACCATGAGTCACTAATGAAGTCTATGTCACATTAAATGCACAAAATGATGATTTAAGCTCACAATTTCCATTTGTAAACATTAATCCAAATGTTTACAACAACAAAAAGAGAATGGCATCTACTAAAGTAAACTCGTGACAGATCAAAAGAGTACCCCTCACCAGTATATACATACCTGCATCCGCATTCCGACTGAATGCGAATGCGATGAGACTAAAGTAATCCAACAAATCTAATACTAGGATCCGTCTTAAACCAAAGCCCACTAGTATGATCCGCCCGATCATGATCCGTGCACCACTGCACATATATGATCGAACCCTGCCATAATATCATACGGCCTCTACAACGTTTCGTCCGAAACTTGAGAAACTGTCTGTGGGGGACTCTAAAGACTCGTCAATACTTTGGCTGTGGATTTAACCACTAGCACGTCAGTGGTACTAGCCGTAGGTAACGGGCTACCAGGTATTGGCCAAAAGGGAGGTCGATGAGCGAACTCATCCTGACACCCTACTGAGCCTGTCAGTGACAATATCCGTACAGTCCGGTCCGTTCGTCTATGAGCATCGCATGTCGGGCCTAGGGGGTTGGTAAAAGTCAGACCCCCAAAAGCGGTACAAGTCGTGTCGGAGTGTAGCCCAGAACACCCTGAGATACTACTGGAATACCTACCAGTAAATCTCCTGCCTTGGCCAAGGACTTCGTGTAATGGCTCTCCTAGACACAGCGCGATCTCACCCCCAATACCGGGAGAGACGAAACCCTTACCGATCCGCTTACTGCCTCCATGTGGCTCAGGACTGTACCCAACTAAAACCTGTTTACATGACTCCTTTGAGCCGTGGTAGGGTAGTAATCAAAGCACAGTGGGAACTCACACGAGACACATGACGATCTCAGGTCGATGAACTAACCTATACACATGTCACCAGGGAACTGCTATCTGACGTCAGGTATAATACCAACTAGCATGTTCCCGGTGAGTCCTGTCCGGTGTACTCATAACCCAATGAGCACCTGTATACATCTTAGGTGAACCAACTGACACCAATGGGTTGTGAGACCGGCCACCGCCCCTCGTTGGGGTCTCGACTGTATACACTAGTCTTCTAATGGAGTATCGATGCCCAGTCTCGAAACTCCCACGACTAGGGACCACTTTAAGGTTGTGCTTATAGACCCCAGCTCCCACGTATATGATCGCCATCATACTGCTGGCAGTCAAGAAAGTATCCTAAGGGCTCTATCAACGTGTAATAGTGACTTGTAAGGTCACCTAAAGCAGTACACGATGATAAAGATAAACCAGATAGCATACTATCATCTTGAGTAAGACTGTCCCACCGGTATAGGTCTCCCCTCAATCATTGGAATCACGTGCCTGTGGTCCAATAATTGACTCTGAGGGCACTAAATCCAACAATCTCCCACTTGCACTCAAGGCTAATTATTGCGACGTCGCATACTCACAGCCCGTGTGATACCGAACACCCAACTCATCTACTAATCAGTCTCACAAAATAGCCACAGTTAGTGGATCCGTCCTGATGTTTCTTTCTATGTCTCTCTTTATCTCAAGTTCGCGGAGAAAGCCATCTCCCAAAATGAGCAATACTTGTCTTAGAATATGTTTGGATGTCTGATGGGACTTAGTTCATAAATGAACTCCAAATCCAAACTTCTTAGACTGTATCATCAATTGAATTTAATCAATATCCTGCGTCATGCGTCCCTCAGTATCCGCTTGGACCACCTGTCCAAAATACTGCCCCTCGTCAGAGGGAAAATTACAACTCTGACAGTCACTCTGTCATTCAGGTCACCTTGGAAGCCTGGAATGATAACCGTCTCCTAAAAGAGGCTGTTGTTATCATATCCTTAGAACATCCACTTATGTTTTAAAACTTCTTCCGAATGTCTCTCCAGGATAAGATTAATATCAACTTACTGCATCTCGTGCAAAAACAATATCTGGTGTGGTACTTGACATCTCATGATTGACTCAATTGCCTAAGCAAGTGATCCGCCAATCATACACATCCCTCTCCCCTTTAGTCTGTAAGACACCTTTAGAGAGGGTGACTCCATCACCTGCAGGTACACCACCATGTCAGGAGTCATCCATTCTAAATACCTTTAGAATGCTGTCTAAGTACCATGATTGGGAAACTACCCAAATTTAGATCTAAAACCATAGATCTAGTAAACAGAATGTCTGATATAATATCCAAGTCCTATGTGGAGAAACCACTGTGTGACAACCAAAGTATAACCGATTGTAGTACAGGAATTTAACTTCCGACTCTGCGTATGTCATCCAAATACCAGGACATCACACCCTACTACCTTCTTAACAGATCCATCCCCTATTCTGATGAAGTCAAACCTATGACTGCCACATCAGAAATAGATGATCTATCTCCGCTATATCTGCTTTAGTCCATAAATAGATATAAGCTACTTGTCCACCAATGCTTCTGCTGCTCCCACTGACTACGACAACCCTCTGGCAGAGTCATATACACGTACACTTCTAAAACTAATTTAGAACGACGCTATACTCATTCTCCTGCCGGGTCTCACAGTCTGGAACAACAGCAATGGCAAGTCTGGGTAAACAAGAACCTCCCTGTCACCGTCCTTGAGGCTACCGGAGTACCTCTCGGGTGCCTGACGTTACCCACCATATCTGCGGAGTAGCCAATGGAATGTCAAACCAGATCGAATCTTTAGGTTCTTATCAAATTTTCAGTAATCATTTGCGGTTCTGGAATCACTTCCAGTTCTACCATACTCCCACTACTGTTTTCTGAAAAAAAATCCATTTTTATCAAAACTGTGGCGAGTCCAGAACAATATCACTATTGATCTTCCAGATGGTAGAAAGTCAACCCTCGTCATTGTTAGTGTATATGCCCTAGAGGCCATTACTGTATCATACTAGTATGTATATTACTTGATGGAAGCTTGGGATATTCACAGTTGTACAGACAATCTTGCTCAATATAGTAGTATGCTACTTGGTTTGTCTCTGCTTTAATGTGTACATGTGTGTTTATTTATTATATCACCTATACGCATTAGTAGAGCCCTTAGGATCCTTGCTTGATTACCGGCGTTGTGATGGCGATCACACTCGTGGGGGCTGGGTAATCTACAAGCACATCCTTATACACGTCCCTAGTCGTGGGAGTATCGAGATAGGGCATCGATGCTCTGGAGTAGACTAGCGTATGCGCTTCTCATCCCAGCACGGGAGACGGTCTGTCCCACAGCCGTCGGTACGTCGTACTTGAGATAGTATGCGGGTGCTCGTTAGGTTACGAGTACACTGGACAGGACTCGTCGGGAACTGATGGTTGGTATTATACCTATCGTCAGTTATCAGTTCCCAGGTGACATGAGTACAGCTTAGTCCGCTGACTTGACACTGTCACTTCGCCTCGAGTGTGTTCCCACTGTTCTTTGGTTACTACCCTACCACGGCTCTACTGAGCCGTGCAAACAGGTAGTAGTTGGGAGGAGTCCCGAAGCACTTGGAGGCAGTGACGGTTAGACAGGATTCGTCTCTCCCGGTATTGGGGGTTGACATCGCGCTGTGTCTAGGAGAGCCATTACACAAGTAGTCCCTGGCCAGGGCAAGCGAGATATACTGGTAGGTTCCAGTGTTATCTCAGGGTGTTCTGGGCTTCACTCCGACACGACTTGTACCGCTATTAGGGGTCTGACGCTTGCCGCCCCCCTAGGCCCGACATGCGATGTATCAGACGAACAGACCGGACTGTACGGAGATTGTCACATACAGGCTCAGTAGGAGTTCGGATGGGTTTACCTCATCGGCCTTCTTATCGACATCTACCTGGGGACCGTTACGTACAGCTAGTGCCGCTTGCGGTCTGTGGTTAAACCCACTGCCAGCGTAGTGTCGAGTCTTTAGAGTCCCACACAGAGAGTTTCCCTGTACTGAGCGAAACTTGTAGAGGCCGTATGGTTTTACGGCAGGGCTGCGATCACTTACGTACACTTATGTGCGTATGGTGTTCGGGCAGGCAGTACTAATGGGCTTTGGTTTAAGCCGGATCCTAGTATTGCACGGATGGATTTGTTTTGTCTTCTGCGCATCCGCATTCTGCGGAATGCGGATGCAGGTGTGTATGCACAGTTTTCCGAAGTGATGAAGAAAGAGGTGCCTCATTAGGGTTTTGGCAGTTGGTTAGGCCAAAACCGTTATGTGGCGGGCTCATTAGGGTTTTGACAGTTCGTTTGGTCAAAACCATTATGAGCCGGGGACATTATTTACTAATCCTTTCATTGATAATTATGTTATGGCTAATTACATTGACCATTTGACCATCTTGACTTTGTTGACCATTTGACCAAAGTTGACTAGGATCTTCTTGAAAGATCTAAAGTATTCTTTGGTTTTCTTTTTCTTTTGTTATGATAATGGTCATGTCATTTGTAGCCATCACCTTTATCTTGATGTGATTAGTAATGATAATGTTTTTGCTTTATTGCAACCATGGTTGTGTTTTCTCTTGGTTAAGTTTTTCATTTGCTCATTCTCATTCTCTCTCTTGAAATGAGAAGCTCCATGGTTGCTAGCTAGCTCCTCCTTCTTCCTCCTCTTGATTTATCTTTTGATCTCATGTGTTGAGAGAAAAAGATCCCACAAAGACAAAACCATTCATCTACCACTTCTACACAACCTAGGGCTTCTAGATTAGCAATCTCCTTGCCCTAGTTACCTCGGCTCGAGGTGGAGCTCGGTGTACATCTCTCGGGTGGATCGTCTTCGACTCAAGGAGGCCGCGGAGGTGACCAAAGTCCGGATCAACCATTGAGCAAGCAAAGAGAAGAACAACAAGAAGAGAAGAACAACAAGAAGTGAAGAACAATAAGAAGGGAAGGAGTTCAAGTTGAGGTATAACCCTTAACCGAGTAGATAACATCTCATGTTAGGATGCTAGTGTATTGTTTAGCAAAGATCCGGCTTTTACGGTCCATGTTACCAAGTCCAGAAAAATTTTTGTTTTACCGTTTCCGCAACCCCGAAAGTACCGGGAGAGGTAACGTGGACCTAACAGTGGTATCAGAGCCTAACTAAACATAAACTAGCTAGGTAGTGAAGTGTATCGAAGTTCGAAAC
This sequence comes from Agapanthus africanus, assembly GCA_030015575.1. NCBI lineage: Eukaryota > Viridiplantae > Streptophyta > Magnoliopsida > Asparagales > Amaryllidaceae > Agapanthus > Agapanthus africanus. The sequence continues at coordinate 366,657,063 of CM057338.1, forward strand.
GGAAAAATCGAAAAACCGAGTTACGAAAACCCCAAGTTTCTGTTAAAATTTTTTCTGGTCAAAACAAAATTTGTCATACTCCTAAAATCATCTCAGGGTTTTTAGAAGAAAGCCACCAAAAACGAGCCAGCAACTCGACCAAAGAGCCGCGTTTCCGCGGCAATAGCAGGCTATTGCCGCGGAACCGCAGCCATCTTGGTGAGTCACTGGGTCAATTTTGGTGCAGTGTATTTCTGACTTGGTTTTAGGATTTTTAAGATGGTTTATATGTGCCCAGATTTTCCAGAATAGAAATTTGTTTTTGGGGGCCTATAAATCCGTATTTTTTTCTGAACTTCAATATACTTTGACTATAAAGGTTATATCTGTGATGTTCATATGTATTGAACGTCGGCTAATCTCTATATGTCGATTAGTCGGGGTTATACATATCTGTGATCTGTGTTGTTGATGGTTTGTGTATATGAACTCGTTGGATTGTCGCGGATGAATAGCCGGGATGGATGTGAGATGAGAGTTTCTTTTTCTTTCATTCATGTAATAATTTGTAAATTGATGTAATATTATTTGTTTGGCCGCACAACCGGGTCGGGGTTGTAGCCGTCATTGTATAATTCTTTTTACTGTTTTTGCTCCTAGGATAGACCCATGGAGGGGGTGCACAAACTACCGGGTATCTCGAAGTGCCGAGTGGCCTACTCACGGCGTTGAGGGAGGTTGCTTCGCTTCGGGTACTTGGCGGGTAGTTTGCCGCACCCGTAGGGGTCTTGGATGGGGTTTTGGCTATTCATCGCGACCGTGTAATCCGTTTTTCGTTGCAGGCTTGAACGAATCGCGGGTTCCTAGTATATCCAAAGTGTTCATCTGTGATCTGGATTGGCTATCATTGCAGTATATCTATATATAATAACTATTTAGGCGTTGCTTATGTTTTACAGCCGCGCTAGCCCAGCCCCCGCTCTGTCGTTAGTTAAGTAACCTAACGGGTGATGACGGGGCCCAGTGGCGAATGCGAATGGCATAAGCGTACGTCATATTTTGGTTGTTTTCTGCAATGGTAGGATTTAAATGATGGAACGCATTAAAAGAACTAATGCAAGAAAATAAACCTAAAAGACGTTGTTGGAACAATTTTTCAAAAAGCTGTTATTGCAAGGACGTTCATTTTTGTTTTGCATCGCGGTATTCGGTTGTGAATGCCCAGCACCTCAGTCGACGAGGCAAGGGCCGAGATCCCTTCATCGGGAGTGACCCCTTAGAAAAAAGTTTGCGTCAGGGTAATAACTTCACTATAGTCGATTATTCTTGCTTTGCATCGAGGTATTCAGTTTGGAATATCCTGCACCTCATTCGACGAGGAAAGAGCCGAGATCCCTTCACAGGGAGTGACCTCTTTAGCAAAAGTTTTCGCCACTATATTTTCAAAAAGATTACCAGGTTCCTTCAACGATATCAAGTTCATTACGTTAACGGGTTTTTCGCCAAAAACCCAGCCGTAGCCCTCCGTCATTTCTTACAAGTAACACTTAGTATTCGTGCTGCGTTTGTTGACTCCGTCAAGACGTAGTGTACGGTAGCTAAGTGCTGCTTGTTTGTATCGGTATATGGGATTGATTAGGACAGTCGTATAACCTTGTTGACTCCGTCAAGGGTTATGCGGGTGGGTTTAATGCAATCCAGATAATGACAGGTTGAACTTGACTAGGACTCTTTGATTTGTTGACTCCGTCAAGATCACTTGGGTCCTAGGGGCAAAAACCACATCGGGAGTTTCAAAAGTACTGAAACTTGCAGATTTAGCATACCTTCTGGAGTGTGGTGACTAGAGTGGATTCCATCTAGGTTATCACACAATGACAGTTGGATCCCGATCCTACTGATGAGTTGGATTACTCTCGGGAGATTATTTCACTTAACGATCAATGCTATAAACCTAGTAGGTGTCTAGAAAGGTGTTAGCGGGGCTACGCCCCTAGGGAAAAGAGGTTCTTGAATTAAGGAACTTCGCGAAAGCGTTGGAAAACCTCCCTCGAAGTACCGACACTAGCCTGGCTGAAAGGTTAAGCAACTATTATGACGTGAATTAAAACCCGGCTAGTTCTTCTTTTAAAAAGGTTTTAAGAAGAATTTGAGTAAACAGTGGGAGACATCCTGGTTAGATAAATTAATAAACCAATCTAATCTTGCAAGAGCATACGCTGAGTGTTTCTTTTCTCTCTCTCTCCAGGCAGCAACCTTTTCACGCCCTAATCAAGATAATAAAATGTATCGCTTGACCGATCCGAATTCTTATTCGGGACTGGGGAAAGTTGGTTCAGCTCTAACTTGTGACAACAGTCATGAGTATGAGAATGGGAAAGGGGATTGTATGGATTTCCAGGATACCCAGTTGAAGAAGAAGCATGGTTTTGCATCTACTTCAGGTGTTCTTGTAATTGAGAACTGTTTTACGGTCAGCCCTACCTCCTGGGTACTTGATACCGGATCAGGATCTCATATCTGTAATTTATTGCAGGGACTGAGAAAAAGTAGGAAAGTTGCACCGGGTGATATGTCGCTCAGAGTAGCGAACGGAGCACAAGTTAATGCGGCAGCCGTCGGTGAATATCACCTAGTATTGCCAAATGGCAAGACTATGATTTTGAACGATTGCTACTATGTACCCTCCATGGTTTGCAACATCATATCAGTTTCTTTACTCGATAAAGATGGATATAACTTTGTTCTTGAAAAGAATATCATGAATATTTACCTTCATAAGGTACTGGTTGCAGAGGGTGCACTGTGTAATGGTATCTACGTTCTAAATCAGAATACAGTTCTCAATATACAAAACATACGCAAGAGGAAGAATTCAGATACGAATGAATCCTACTTGTGGCATTGTAGACTTGGTCATATCGGAGAGAAAAGATGGAGTAAGTTGCATAAAGATGGACTCTTGAATGCGTTCGAGTTTTCATCTTATGAAACTTGTCAGTCTTGTCTCAAAGGGAAGATGACCAAATCTCCGTTCACCGGACATGGAGAAAGAGCAACAGAGCTCTTGGGACTCATACACAGTGATGTGTGTGGTCCGATGTCTATACATGCAAGGGGTGGGTTCACCTACTTCATCACATTCACTGACGATCTCTCTAGGTTCGGATATGTGTATCTGATGAAACACAAATCTGAAGCTTTTGAGAAATTCAAGGAATTCAGAAAGGAAGTAGAGAACCAGATGGGCAAAAGTATCAAGATCCTCCGGTCTGATAGAGGAGGGGAGTACTTAAGCATGGAATTCCTAGATTACTTAAAAGAGAATGGTATTCTCTCTCAGCTTACTCCTCCTTATACACCACAGCACAACGGTGTTTCGGAGCGGAGGAATCGTACCCTATTGGATATGGTTCGCTCCATGATGAGTAGTGCTGAGTTGCCTCTTTCATTTTGGGGACATGCATTTCAGACAGCGGCATACCTATTGAATTATGTTCCATCCAAATCAGTGCCTAAGACTCCATATGAAATATGGAGTGGAAGAAATCCGTATCTTAAGCGATTTAAGATATGGGGTTGTCCGGCCTATGTGAAAACACAGAAACCGGACAAGTTAGAGGCACGGTCAGTTCTCTATAAATTTGTGGGATATCCTAAAGACTCACTGGGATATCTGTTCTACCACACTAAGGAACAGAAGGTGTTTGTATCTCGCCACGCTACCTTCTTAGAAAGGGAGTTTCTTGCAAAAGAAACTAGTGGGAGTTCGGTAGAACTGGAAGAAATTCAGCGACCACAAAATGTAACTGAAAATTTGGAGGAACCGCTAGATTCAATAACCCCAAACGAACCTCAGCCACTCCGCAGATCTGGTAGGATTTCTCATCTGCCCGAGAGATACTACGGTTTTCTCATTGACGGGGATCGAGAGGATTGCATCTTGGAAGAAGATGACCCTACCAGTTTCAGGCAGGCCATTATCAGTAGGGACTCTGATAAGTGGCAGGAAGCAATGCAATCCGAAATGGAGTCCATGTACGCCAATAAAGTGTGGACCTTGGATATTGCTCCACCTGGGGTAAAACCCGTTGGATGCAAATGGATCTACAAAAGGAAACTTGGTGTAGATGGGCAGGTGGAAACCTATAAAGCTAAACTCGTTGCAAAAGGTTTTCGTCAAAGACCTGGTTTGGACTATGATGAAACTTTTTCTCCGGTGGCTATGCTCAAATCCATTCGGATCCTACTTGCCATTGCTGCCTTCCATGACTATGAAATCTGGCAGATGGATGTTAAAACGGCTTTCCTAAACGGTTGTTTGGAAGAGTGCGTTTACATGGATCAACCAGAAGGTTTCGTAGACAGTGGGAGCAGCGGAAAAGTGTGCAAGTTGCTTAAATCCATTTATGGATTAAAGCAGGCATCGCGGAGCTGGAACATCTGTTTTGATGAGGCAATCAAGGAATTTGATTTCATCAAGAACGAAGATGAACCCTGTGTATATAAGAAGATTGTAGGACGAACTGTCGTATTCCTAGTCTTGTACGTGGACGACATTCTTTTGATAGGAAATGATATTCCTATGCTACAATCGGTCAAGCTATTTTTGTCACAAAGGTTCTCCATGAAGGACCTGGGTGATGCCTCGTACATTCTGGGGATCAAGATCTATAGAGATAGATCCAAGAAACTATTGGGACTTTCGCAGTCCAGGTACATAGAGACCGTACTAAAGAGATTTAGTATGGAGGGTTCCAAGCGCGGTAACATACCCGTATTGCACGGAATTACCCTCTCCAAGAAGATGTCTCCCAAGACTGACGAGGAGAGGGTTCGCATGAGCACTATACCCTACGCTTCGGCGGTAGGATCTATAATGTATGCGATGCTATGTACAAGACCAGATGTAGCTTACGCGTTGAGCGCGATAAGCCGGTATCAGTCAGACCCAGGGGAGGACCACTGGACAGCAGTGAAGAACATTCTCAAGTACCTGAGAAGGACTAAGGAGATGTTCCTGGTTTACGGTAATGGAGACCTCAGGGTCGAGTCCTTTACCGATTCAAGCTTCCAGAGTGACAAAGATGACAGCAAGTCTGTCTCGGGTTTTGTGTTTACCCTCAACGGAGGGGCGGTATGTTGGAGGAGTTCCAAGCAGGATACCGTCGCAGACTCGACGATGGAGGCTGAATACATTGCTGCAAGCGATGCCGCAAAAGAGGCGGTCTGGATGAAGAAGTTCATTAGTGAACTTCAGGTGGTTCCGTCCATTGTTGACCCAATACCTTTGTATTGTGATAACAATGGGGCTATAGCTTTAGCGAAGGAACCAAGGTCTCATCAGAAATCCAGGCACATCTTAAGGCGGTATCACCTGATCAGGGAGATCATTGATCGACAGGAGATCGAGGTGCGGAGAGTGGACACAAAGGACAACACTGCGGACCCATTTACGAAGGCTTTACCCCAGACTCAATTCGAGCGGCTGATCGAGATGATAGGTCTTCGATACGCCAGTACATGGCCTTAGTGCAAGTGGGAGATTGTTAGTGTATATGCCCTAGAGGCCATTACTGTATCATACTAGTATGTATATTACTTGATGGAAGCTTGGGATATTCACAGTTGTACAGACAATCTTGCTCAATATAGTAGTATGCTACTTGGTTTGTCTCTGCTTTAATGTGTACATGTGTGTTTATTTATTATATCACCTATATGCATTAGTAGAGCCCTTAGGATCCTTGCTTGATTACCAGCGTTGTGATGGCGATCACACTCGTGGAGGCTGGGTAATCTACAAGCACATCCTTATACACGTCCCTAGTCGTGGGAGTATCGAAATAGGGCATCGATGCTCCGGAGTAGACTAGCGTATGCGCTTCTCATCCCAGCACGGGAGACGGTCTGTCCCACAGCCGTCGGTACGTCGTACTTGAGATAGTATGCGGGTGCTCGTTAGGTTACGAGTACACTGGACAGGACTCGTCGGGAACTGATGGTTGGTATTATACCTATCGTCAGTTATCAGTTCCCAGGTGACATGAGTACAGCTTAGTCCGCTGACTTGACACTGTCACTTCACCTCGAGTGTGTTCCCACTGTTCTTTGGTTACTACCCTACCACGGCTCTACTGAGCCGTGCAAACAGGTAGTAGTTGGGAGGAGTCCCGAAACACTTGGAGGCAGTGACGGTTAGACAGGATTCGTCTCTCCCGGTATTGGGAGTTGACATCGCGCTGTGTCTAGGAGAGCCATTACACAAGTAGTCCCTGGCCAGGGCAAGCGAGATATACTGGTAGGTTCCAGTGTTATCTCAGGGTGTTCTGGGCTTCACTCCGACACGACTTGTACCGCTATTAGGGGTCTGACGCTTGCCGCCCCCTAGGCCCGACATGCGATGTATCAGACGAACAGACCGGACTGTACGGAGATTGTCACATACAGGCTCAGTAGGAGTTCGGATGGGTTTACCTCATCGGCCTTCTTATCGACATCTACCTGGGGACCGTTACGTACAGCTAGTGCCGCTTGCGGTCTGTGGTTAAACCCACTGCCAGCGTAGTGTCGAGTCTTTAGAGTCCCACACAGAGAGTTTCCCTGCACTGAGCGAAACGTGTAGAGGCCGTATGGTTTTACGGCAGGGCTGCGATCACTTATGTACACTTATATGCGTATGGTGTTCGGGCAGGCAGTACTAGTGGGCTTTGGTTTAAGCCGGATCCTAGTATTGCACGGATGGATTTGTTTTGTCTTCTGCGCATCCGCATTCTGCGGAATGCGGATGCAGGTGTGTATGCACAGTTTTCCGGAGTGATGAAGAAGGAGGTGCCTCATTAGGGTTTTGGCAGTTGGTTAGGCCAAAACCGTTATGTGGCGGGCTCATTAGGGTTTTGACAGTTCGTTTGGTCAAAACCATTATGAGCCGGGGACATTATTTACTAATCCTTTCATTGATAATTATGTTATGGCTAATTACATTGACCATTTGACCATCTTGACTTTGTTGACCATTTGACCAAAGTTGACTAGGATCTTCTTGAAAGATCTAAAGTATTCTTTGGTTTTCTTTTTCTTTTGTTATGATAATGGTCATGTCATTTGTAGCCATCACCTTTATCTTGATGTGATTAGTAATGATAATGTTTTTGCTTTATTGCAACCATGGTTGTGTTTTCTCTTGGTTAAGTTTTTCATTTGCTCATTCTCATTCTCTCTCTTGAAATGAGAAGCTCCATGGTTGCTAGCTAGCTCCTCCTTCTTCCTCCTCTTGATTTATCTTTTGATCTCATGTGTTGAGAGAAAAAGATCCCACAAAGACAAAACCATTCATCTACCACTTCTACACAACCTAGGACTTCTAGATTAGCAATCTCTTTGCCCTAGTTACCTCGGCTCGAGGTGGAGCTCGGTGTACATCTCTCGGGTGGATCGTCTTCGACTCAAGGAGGCCGCGGAGGTGACCAAAGTCCGGATCAACCATTGAGCAAGCAAAGAGAAGAACAACAAGAAGAGAAGAACAACAAGAAGAGAAGAACAACAAGAAGTGAAGAACAACAAGAAGGGAAGGAGTTCAAGTTGAGGTATAACCCCTAACCGAGTAGATAACATCTCATGTTAGGATGCTAGTGTATTGTTTAGCAAAGATCCGGCTTTTACGGTCCATGTTACCAAGTCCAGAAAAATTTTTGTTTTACCGTTTCCGCAACCCCGAAAGTACCGGGAGAGGTAACGTGGACCTAACAGTCATAGCCCGGATCAACTCATAAACAGCCATTACAGAAACGTGCCTTGAGTTATCCAGAGTCTGGTTTTAAGCATAAGCCGGACAACTCCCCGTACCTTAACATTGTTAAGATATGAACTATTCTATATCCAATATAAAAACAGAGGTACTGATTTAATTTGAACCAGATTCAAATCATGCAGCTGTCTCCAGTGCATGTCAACTAAATGGAGAGAGGCTGATCAGTATCACTCAACTTAGGAGTGCTTCCAATTATGAGTAACCTGAAAGAGAAGCAAGTTCTCTTAATCATTACTATTAACTGAATACCATACACAAGTATCTATATCTTCGATCACCTTGAAGAATCCTGATACTTGTAATACTTGGTTCTCTACTTTATTCATATACCTGTAACTTCTCAAAACTTGGATCTTGTATTTCTACGAAACACATGTCTAAGAACTAGAGAAGTCACAAGCAAACAGAATATAGTACGAGTACCAACTGTAAGTGCACGGCGGCGCCCCGGCCGTCAATCCGACGCCGGAATGCGGAAGCGGTGAATAACTAAAATTTTGCGGACTTTGCAAACCGGCACCACCGCGCACTAAACTCCGGATCGAACCATTAACTAGTCTAAGCTATCTACAAAGAGAAGGGGAATAGAGATATACCGACGATCCAAGTCCTCCGGTCTTCTCGTCATGGTCCCGATCTCCTGCGGAAAGGTCCCGTCTCCTCCTCGTCGCCGGAAGTGCACCACATCGCCTACTTTGTTTACGGGCTCCCACCTCAATGCCGAGGCAACTCGGGCACGAAGCCGGCTACTCGACGTGCCCAAGGTTCGCTGTAGAATATGTAGTCCTCAAGTCTCACTTTGGGGTTCAAGGAGATGCCATTTTAGGTGGAGGGATGATACAAGAACAATGTGGAGGAACTTGGGGATTTTTCTAACATCAAGAGAGCAAAAATCCCCACTACAAAAATGGGCAACCCCTCCTCCAAGCTTGGCCGGCCATAACTAGAGGGGGAGGAGAGAATGAGAGTGAGAGAGTCAAGTGTGTGTAACCAAAAAGGGAGCCATTCTCATCTAATACCAAAGAGAGAGAGAGAGGAAAGCTATCATACAAAAGAAATGATAGCAAGGTAAACTCAACACTCAACACCACCATCATCACCTCACAAAGTCCAACCATCATGAACCATGATGACTCAAAAAGTCATGCCATCATGAAGAAATCAAGTCAAAGGATGGTGCACATCATGAAAGCCATCATGATGCAACAAGATGCAAAGAACCCCTCCACAAATACTTATTTGCAACAATGCAAATAAGCCCTCCTCCACCAATCTTCGGCCAATGAACGGAACAATGGAAATTGGCCGAAACGGAAAGCAAACTGGCAACTCCAAAAACTGTTCCCGTAATAAATTACAGGAAAACCCCGATACTGTGCATACACACCCGCATCTGTATTTCGACCGAAATACAAATGCAATGAGACAAAGTCTACACTGTACTATACTAGGATCCGGCTTATACCAAAGCCGGCTAGTAATATCTGTTCGATCCTGATCCGTGCAATACCGCACGTATCTGATCGAACCCTGCCATATAACCATACGGCCTATAGTACAGACTGTCCGATCCTGATTCGTGCAATACCGCATGTATCTGATCGGACCTTGCCATATCTCCATACGGCCTCTACAACCTTTCGCCCGAAAGCTGAGTAACTGTAAGTGTGGTGGACTCTAAAGACTCGTCAATACTATGGCTGTGGATTTAACCACTAGCACGTCAGAGGTATATGCCAATACGTGACGGGCCACCAGCTATTGACCAAAAGGGACGTCGATGAGGAAGCTCACCCCGACACCCAACTGAGCCTGTCAGTGACAATATCCGTGCAGTCCGGTCCGTTCGTCTATGAGTATCGCATGGCGGGCCTAGGGGGTTGGTAAAAGTCAGACCCCCAAAAGCGGTACAAGTCGTGTCGGAGTGTAGCCCAGAACACCCTGAGATACTACTGGAATACCTACCAGTAAATCTCCTTGCCTTGGCCAAGGACTTTGTGTAATGGCTCTCCTAGACACAGCACGACCTCACCCCCAATACCGGGAGAGACGAACCCCTGAAGATACGCTCACTGCCTCCATGTGGCTCGGGACTGTACCCAACTAAAACCTGTTTGCACGACTCCTTTGAGCCGTGGTAGGGTAGTAATCAAAGTACAGTGGGAACTCACACGAGACAAATGACGATCCCCAGGTCGATGAACTAACCTGCACACATGTCACCAGGGAACTGCCATCTGACGTCTGGTATATGACCAACTAGCATGTTCCCGGCGAGTCCTGTCCGGTGTACTCATAACCCAATGAGCACCTGTATACATCTTAGGTGATCCAACTGACACCAGTGGCTTGTGAGACCGGCCACCGCCCCTCGTCGGGGTCTCGACTGTATACACTAGTCTACTAATGGAGTATCGATGCCCAGTCTCGAAACTCCCACGACTAGGGACCTTTTAAGGATATGCTTGTAGACCCCCAGCTCCCACTTATATGATCGCCCTCATACTGCTGGTGGTCAAGCAAGAATCCTAGGGGCTCTATCAACGTGTAATAGCGACGTGTCAGGTCACCTAAAACAGTACACGATGATAAAGGTAAACCAGATAGCATACTATCATCTTGAGTAAGACTGTCCTACCGGGATAGGTCCTCCCTCAATCATTACAATCACGTACCTGTGACCTAATAATTGACTCTGAGGGCACTATCTCCAACAATCTCCCACTTGCACTCAAGGCTAATTATTGCGATGTTGCATACTCACAGCCCGTGTGATACCGAACATCCAACTCCTCTACTAGTCAGTCTCACAAAGCTCGTTTGCGGAACTATTGCGTTCGAGGAATAGCCTCAGTGAGTGGATCCGCTTAGTTGTCTCTTTCCATGTCTCTCTAAATCTCAAGTTCGCGGAGAAACCCATCTCCCGAAATGAGCAATACCTGTCTTAGAATGTGTCTGGATGTCTGATGGGACATAGCTCATAAATGAGCTCCAAATCCAAACTTCTTAGACTGTATCGTCAACTGAACTTAATCAGTATCCTGCGCCATGCCACCCTCAGTATTGCCTTGGACCACCTGTCCAAAATACTGCCCCTCATCAGAAGGAAAACTATAGCTCTGACAACCTCCTTGTCGTTCATGTCACCTTGGAAGCCTGGAATGATAACTGTCTCCTGAATGAGGCTGTCGTTATCATATCCCTAGAACATTCACTTATGTTCTAAAACTGCTTCCGACTGTTTCTCCAGGATTGGATTAATGTCAACTTATTGCATCTAGTGCAAGAACAACATCTGGTGTGGTACTTGACATCTCACGATTGACTCAATTGCCTGAGCAAGTGATCTGCCAATCATGCCCGTCCCTCTCCCCTTTAGTCTGTAAGACACCTTTGGAGAGGGTGACTCCATTACCTGCAGGTACACTACCGTGCCAGGAGTCGTCCATCCTAAATACTCTTAGAATGCTGTCAAGTACCCTGATTGGGAAACCACCCAAATCTAGATCTAAAACCATAGATCCAGTAACCAGTATGTCAGATATAATGTCCAAGTCCATGTGGAGAAACCACTGTGTGACGACCAAAGTATAACCGATCGTAGTGTAGGAGTTTCCTTTCCTACTCTGTGTATGTCATCCAAACACCATGACATTACACCCTACTACCCTCAACAGATCCATCCCCTATTCTGATGAAGTCAAACCCATGACTGTCACGTCAGAAATAGATGATCTATCTCCGTTACTGGTGCTTTAGTCTATAAATAGACATAAGCTACCTGTCCACCAATGCTTCCGCTGCTCCCACTGACTACGACAACCCTCTGGCAGAGTCATATACACGTACACTTCTAAAGCTAGTTTAGAACGACGCTATACTCATCCTCCCGCCGGGTCTTGCAACCTGGAACAACAGCAATGGCAAATGTGGGTAAACAAGAACTTCCCTGTCACCGTCCTTGAGGCTACCGTAGTACCTCTCGGGTGCCTGAAGTTACCCACCTTATCTGCGGAGTGGCCAATGGAATGTCAATCCAGATTGAATCTTTAGGTTCCTTATCAAATCTTCAGTAATCGTTTGTGGTTCTGGAATCACTTCCAGTTCTACCATACTCCCACTACTGTTTTCTGAAAAAATCCATTTTTATTAAAACTGTGGCGAGTCTAGAACAATATCGCTATTGTTCATCCAGATGGTAGAAAGTCAACCCGCGTCATAGCCTGGGTCAACCCACAAACAGCCATTACAGAAGCGTGCCTTGAGTTATCCAGTGTCTGGTTTTAATCATAAACCGGACAACTCCCCGTACCTTAACATCGTTAAGATATGAACTGTTCTATATCCAATATAGAAACAGAGGCACTGATTTAATTGAACCAGATTCAAATCATGCAGCTGTCCCCAGCGCATGTTAACTAAATGGAGAGAGGCCGATCTGCGTTACTCAATTTAGGAATGCTTCCAATTATGAGTAACCTGAAAGAGAAGCAAGATCTCTTTATCATTACTATCAACTGAATACCATACACGAGTATCTACATCTTCGATCTCTTTGAAGAATCCCGATACTTGCTATACCTGGTTCTCTACTCTATTCAAATACCTATAACTTCTCAAAATTCGGACCTTGTGTTTCCACGAAACACTTGTCTAAAAACTAGAGAAGTCATAAGTAAACTGAATATAGAACGAGGACCAACCCCTCTGTTCTAATGGGCACTGGACAATATACAATACTCTGTATAAGTCCCCTGAGTCTAGTGACTCATTCACTGTGTGTCGTAGGTTGAAAACTGTACTTTTGGTTAAGAAGAATTACACCGCTGTTCAATGCTCCTTACCTAACCATCCACTAGTATAGGTAAATGTCATAGACATAATTTCAAAAAGATATGTCTCACTCTATAAAAATAGACGTACAGATATATCAATTTGAAATTGGTGCATAACAACGGATATTCAAAACCAAATATTTGCCGACCGGCAAACAGCCCAGGTGATCTCCTCAAATATCACCGATTACAACGAATCCCGATATAATGAGGATAATCACCCAATTCCCAATAACTTACTCCCACTCATCATCTGTAAAACCATACAGATGTGAGAATCGTACTTGGTAAATACATACCCTGGAGCAAGTGTCTAATCGGGAAATCAGTTTTCCATTAACAGTACACAGTTGAACTGAAACATTGAAATGTTTCGATGGGGTATCCTGGTATTCCTAGTAATGCCTCTTCCAGATTCACGACTGTAACCGTATAGTTCTTTGCCACCTCTCCATATCCCTTCATATGTCTTTAGTCTTTACCTTCTGTACACCCCTTTAGGCCAAATGGTTTTCTTCCTTCCCTACCGTTCGGCACCAGCCTATGGTTTGGAAGAAGACTATCCAATAAGCATAATGGGTGTACTGTCCCAATCCTAGGAACACTCGCAACGCGAGAGAAGGTGAAGATAAAAGACACCTGAATGTACTTTATTCCTATTTCTCCTGGACCAGAATCCATCCCCGAACTGGAACAAGTTCCTTTCGAGTTCGTATATAACCATACGATGGAGTATCCAATAAACTGTGGATCTTCGTAGTGATACGGAGTGTCCTGGAGAAATACAAAGGTGATTTAGGATTGGCGAAGAAATACTTGGTTTGGTCGTGAATATCTGTTGCAATTTACTTTGCCCTCTTACTAATCCCTTGCTTTGTCTTAACCTAATACCTTCTGCACACCATCGTTATGCTAATTGGTTTTCTTCATTCCCTACCGGTCGGCACTTGCCTATGGTTTGGAAGAAGACGATCCAATTTGCGTAATAGGTGTGCTACCCCTAAACCAAGGAGTACTCGTAACCTGAGAGAGGGTAAAAGGAAAAGACAACTGAATAATCCTATCCGTTTTCTCCAGAACCGGAAACCATCCTCGAATAAATCTGTCGAGTTCGTATCTAACCATACGATGGTTTTGTCCAATGGAAGTGGACGTTTGTAGCAATACGGGGTGTCCCGGAGAAAAGGGTAAAAGTAGGAGTGGCAATGAGGTCTGCAACTCTGACAATCCAAAAGCCAGTGTTTAGAAGGTTCGGTCAACTTGGTCACTGAGTCAAAGTCTTAGGGTCGGGTCAATGGTCGCTGCCAAAGAGAGAGAGAAAAGAAACACTCAGCGTGCACTCTAACCTAGATCAGAATGGTTACCAATTTATCTAATCTGGAGACCTCCCACTGTACCTCAAATTCTCCTCCAAACCTGAAAGAAGAATTAGTCGGGGTCACCCGAGGAGTAAACCAACTCATCAGTGGGAATCGGGATCCAACTATCATTGCATGATAACGTGACGGAATCCGCTCACGCTATCACACTCCAGAAGGTATGCGCATATCTGGCAAGTTTCAGTTCTTTTGAAACTCCCGATGTAATTTCTGCCCCATGCTCTTATGACCTTGACTTTGGCCAACATATCATAAGTCACATGTCAAGTTCTACCCGTCATTCTCCAGGTTAATTTGAATCCACCCGTACATACCCTTGACTTTGGCCAAAATGGCAGCACGACTGTCCCAAACCAACGCATCTATCTATGCTGCATATGAATACCCCAATAGCTACCAATCACTGTGCCTTGACTTTGGCCAACATACACAGCTTGAATACTATTGACCACCCATATGAAACGACGGAGGGCTACGAATGGTTTCTGGCGAAAACCTTTAACGTAAAGAACTTGATATCGTCGAAGGAACGGATAGCTTTTAAGAAAATATAGTGACGAAAACCTTTACTAAAGAGGTCACTCCCGGTGAAGGGATCTCGGCTCTTTCCCCGTAGAATGGGGTGCAGGATATTCCAAATGAATACCGCGATGCAAAGCAAAAGTGATCGGCTATAGTGAAGTCATTGCCCTGACGCAAACTTTTGTCCAAGGGGTCACTCCCGGTGAAGGGATCTCGGCCCTTGCCTCGTCGACTGAGGAGCAGGATATTCCAACTGAATATCACGATGCAAAACAAAAGTGAACGTCCTTGCAATAACAGCTTTTGAAAAAGTGTTCCAACAACATCAGATTAGGTTTGTTTTAAACTTTGCATTGATCCGAATCAATGCAGTCCCATCAATTGATCACACCAAAAAGAACGAAAATATACTGACGTACGTATATGCCATCCGCATTCGCCACTGGGTCCCGTCATTACCCGTTAGGTTAGCTAACTAACGACAGAGCGGGGACTGGACTAGTGCGGATGTAAAACATATACAACATCTACTAATATATATACCAATATATTATATTCGCTCAAGGCGTGAATAAAATGCAACATCACAGAGAATGAACAGCATCACAGAAACAATACAGATATCTAGGATCCCCGGGTTTCACAGAGCCACTGCTGAAACCCGACGTTCCCCTGGTCGTGTGGATAGCCTGTGCAATGTAATCCTAGACCCCTACGGGCGCGGCAAGTCACCCGCCAAAACCTGAAGCGAGGCAGCCCCCTTCAGCACCGTGAATGGACCACCCAGCACTTCACGGAATCCGGCAACTTGGGCACCCCTCCTGGGTCAAACCTGAACCCCCTACGAGTGCGGCGAATAGCCCGCCAATCCTAGAGTGAAGCCCCCTCCGTCTCAATGCCATGAGATGCGGGCTTGTTGCCCTCTAGAACCCGGCCATCCGTGCACCCCTCCGCGGGGCAATCCTAGTACAGAAAGTAAAATATACATACACCGGGTACATCGACCGCAACCAGGTCGTGCCCCAAAATAATAATACAATCAGGCAGTGACGGCAGTCCACATGTCGGACGCTCGCCCCGCAATATCAAATGTACATAATACAACAAAACTGTACTAGCATTGCATCCAGGCTATCCCCACGACCGATCCGCAACATCACAGCAAAAACAAAACATCAACGTGAAAGTCACGTTCGCAAATCCGTCTAACCGGGCTATAGCAGTTAGACCGGATTTACCGATCAAGTGACATTCACGGTCGCAGATATAATGTAAATACTGTGAAAAATGTGTTTAAAATATCCGACCGATCAAATTATATCAAGTGGGCCCCAAAACAATACTGAAGCAGTTACAGAAAATATGGGCCCAATTTAAATATTCCAGAAACCCAAATTTAAGCCCAGAAGCCCACTGTAAAAACCCAACCCACTGATCCCTGTAGACTGCGGCGGAAGCGCGGCCAAACATGGGTTTTGGCCGCCCTTCCGCGGTCACGTGAGAGGAACAGTACGTCGAATTTGAACAGTGTTCTTAGAATTTCTAGCACAGTACTTTTATGCAACCTGAAAAATTTTTGGAGACAGAAAAATTTCAACAGAAACTGTCGTGGGTATATTATGGTTTTCGGACATTTCGATCGATCGGAACAGAAAAACACATTACACAAAGCTAGACTAAGTTAATGGGGAGTCTCTGATACCACTGTAAGTGCACGGCGGCGCCCCGGCCGTCAATCCGACGCCGGAATGCGGAAGCGGTGAATAACTAAAATTTTGCGGACTTTGCAAACCGGCACCACCGCGCACTAAACTCCGGATCGAACCATTAACTAGTCTAAGCTATCTACAAAGAGAAGGGGAATAGAGATATACCGACGATCCAAGTCCTCCGGTCTTCTCGTCATGGTCCCGATCTCCTGCGGAAAGGTCCCGTCTCCTCCTCGTCGCCGGAAGTGCACCACATCGCCTACTTTGTTTACGGGCTCCCACCTCAATGCCGAGGCAACTCGGGCACGAAGCCGGCTACTCGACGTGCCCAAGGTTCGCTGTAGAATATGTAGTCCTCAAGTCTCACTTTGGGGTTCATGGAGATGCCATTTTAGGTGGAGGGATGATACAAGAACAATGTGGAGGAACTTGGGGATTTTTCTAACATCAAGAGAGCAAAAATCCCCACTACAAAAATGGGCAACCCCTCCTCCAAGCTTGGCCGGCCATAACTAGAGGGGGAGGAGAGAATGAGAGTGAGAGAGTCAAGTGTGTGTAACCAAAAAGGGAGCCATTCTCATCTAATACCAAAGAGAGAGAGAGAGGAAAGCTATCATACAAAAGAAATGATAGCAAGGTAAACTCAACACTCAACACCACCATCATCACCTCACAAAGTCCAACCATCATGAACCATGATGACTCAAAAAGTCATGCCATCATGAAGAAATCAAGTCAAAGGATGGTGCACATCATGAAAGCCATCATGATGCAACAAGATGCAAAGAACCCCTCCACAAATACTTATTTGCAACAATGCAAATAAGCCCTCCTCCACCAATCTTCGGCCAATGAACGGAACAATGGAAATTGGCCGAAACGGAAAGCAAACTGGCAACTCCAAAAACTGTTCCCGTAATAAATTACAGGAAAACCCCGATACTGTGCATACACACCCGCATCTGTATTTCGACCGAAATACAAATGCAATGAGACAAAGTCTACACTGTACTATACTAGGATCCGGCTTATACCAAAGCCGGCTAGTAATATCTGTTCGATCCTGATCCGTGCAATACCGCACGTATCTGATCGAACCCTGCCATATAACCATACGGCCTATAGTACAGACTGTCCGATCCTGATTCGTGCAATACCGCATGTATCTGATCGGACCTTGCCATATCTCCATACGGCCTCTACAACCTTTCGCCCGAAAGCTGAGTAACTGTAAGTGTGGTGGACTCTAAAGACTCGTCAATACTATGGCTGTGGATTTAACCACTAGCACGTCAGAGGTATATGCCAATACGTGACGGGCCACCAGCTATTGACCAAAAGGGACGTCGATGAGGAAGCTCACCCCGACACCCAACTGAGCCTGTCAGTGACAATATCCGTGCAGTCCGGTCCGTTCGTCTATGAGTATCGCATGGCGGGCCTAGGGGGTTGGTAAAAGTCAGACCCCCAAAAGCGGTACAAGTCGTGTCGGAGTGTAGCCCAGAACACCCTGAGATACTACTGGAATACCTACCAGTAAATCTCCTTGCCTTGGCCAAGGACTTTGTGTAATGGCTCTCCTAGACACAGCACGACCTCACCCCCAATACCGGGAGAGACGAACCCCTGAAGATACGCTCACTGCCTCCATGTGGCTCGGGACTGTACCCAACTAAAACCTGTTTGCACGACTCCTTTGAGCCGTGGTAGGGTAGTAATCAAAGTACAGTGGGAACTCACACGAGACAAATGACGATCCCCAGGTCGATGAACTAACCTGCACACATGTCACCAGGGAACTGCCATCTGACGTCTGGTATATGACCAACTAGCATGTTCCCGGCGAGTCCTGTCCGGTGTACTCATAACCCAATGAGCACCTGTATACATCTTAGGTGATCCAACTGACACCAGTGGCTTGTGAGACCGGCCACCGCCCCTCGTCGGGGTCTCGACTGTATACACTAGTCTACTAATGGAGTATCGATGCCCAGTCTCGAAACTCCCACGACTAGGGACCTTTTAAGGATATGCTTGTAGACCCCCAGCTCCCACTTATATGATCGCCCTCATACTGCTGGTGGTCAAGCAAGAATCCTAGGGGCTCTATCAACGTGTAATAGCGACGTGTCAGGTCACCTAAAACAGTACACGATGATAAAGGTAAACCAGATAGCATACTATCATCTTGAGTAAGACTGTCCTACCGGGATAGGTCCTCCCTCAATCATTACAATCACGTACCTGTGACCTAATAATTGACTCTGAGGGCACTATCTCCAACACCAACCCCTCTGTCCACATGGACACTGGACAACATACAATACTCTGTATAAGTCCCCTGAGCCTAATAACTCATTCCCTGTGTGTCGTAGGTTGAAAACTGTGCTTATGGTTAAGAAGAATTACACTGCTGTTTAATGCTCCTTACCTAACCATCCACTGATATAGGTAAATGTCATAGACATAATTTCAAAAAGTTATATCTCACTTTATAAAAATAAACGTACAGATATATTAATTTGAAATTGGTGCATAACAACGGATATTCAAAACCAAATATTTGCCGTCCGGCAAACAACCCAGGCGATTTCCTCAAATATCACCAATTACAACGAATCCCGATATAATGAGGATGATCACCCAATTCCCAATAATTTGCTCCCACTCATCATCTGTAAAACCATACAGATGTGAGAATCAAACCCGGTAAATACATACCCTGGAGCAAGGGCTAATTGGGAAATCAGTTTTCTTTTAACAATACACAGTGAAACTGAAACATGTAAACATTTCGAAGGGGTATCCGGGTATTCTTAGTAATGCCTCTTCCATTATCAGATTCACAACTGTAACCGTATATTTCTTTGCCATCTCTCCAAATCCCTTTATATGTCTTTAGTCATTACCATCTGTACACCTATTTAGGCCAAATGGTTTTCTTCCTTCCCTACCGTTCGCCACCAGCCTATGGTTTGGAAGAAGACTATCCAATAAGCGTAATAGGTGTACTGTACTAATCCTAGGAGCACTCGCAACCCGAGAGAAGGTAAAGATAAAAGACAACTGAATAAAACCTTATTCCTATTTCTCCTGAACCAGAATCCATCCCCGAACTGGAACAAGTTCCTTCGAGTTCGTATATAACCATACGATGGAATATCCAAATAATTGTGGATCTTCGTAGTGATACGGAGTGTCCTGGAGAAATACAAAGGTGAAGTAGGAGTGGCGATGAAATACTTGGTTTGGTCGTGAATAGCAGTCGCAATTTACTTTGCCCTCTTACTAATCCCTTTATTTGTCTTTACTTAATACCTTCTGTATACCTTTTAGGCTAAATGGTTTTCTTCATTCCCTACCGTTCGGCACATGCCTATGGTTTGGATGAAGACTATCCAATTAGCGTAACAGGTGTACCATCCTAATTCAAGGAGCACTCGCAACCTGAGAGAATGTAAAACGAAAAAACAACTGAATAGTCCTATTCATTTTCTCCAGAACAGGAAACCATCCTCGAATCTGGAACAAGTTCCTTCGAGTTCGTATATAACTATACGATTGTTTTATCCAATGGAAGTGGATGTTCATAGTAATACGGGATGTTCTGGAGAAAAGGGTAAAAGTAGGAGTGGCAATGAGGTATGCAACTCTGACAATCCAAAAGCCAGTGTTTTAAGAAAGTTCGGTTAACTTGGTCACTGAGTCATAGTCAAGGGTCGGGTCATGGTCGCTGCCAAAGAAAGAGAGAAAAGAA
Organism: Agapanthus africanus; assembly: GCA_030015575.1. Classification (NCBI taxonomy): domain Eukaryota; kingdom Viridiplantae; phylum Streptophyta; class Magnoliopsida; order Asparagales; family Amaryllidaceae; genus Agapanthus; species Agapanthus africanus. The sequence continues at coordinate 366,677,054 of CM057338.1, forward strand.
ACACTCTGCGTGCACTCTATCCTAGATCAGAATGGTTACCACTTTATCTAATTAGGAAACCTCCCACTGTAACCTCAAATTCTCCTCCAAACTTGAAAGAAGAATTAGTCGAGATCACCCGAGGAGTAAACCAACTCATCAGTGGGAATCGGGATCCAACTATCATCGCATGATAACGTGATGGAATCCACTCACGTTATCACACTCCAGAAAGTATGCACATATCTAGAAAGTTTCAGCTTCTTTAGAAACTCCCGATGTGATTTTTACCCCATGCTCTTATGACCTTGACGAAGGCCAACATATCATAAGTCACATGTCAAATTCTACCCGTCATTGTTCAGGTTAATTTGAACCCACCCGTACATACCCTTGACGAAGGCCAAAATAGTAGTACGACTGTCCCAAACTAACACATCTATCTATGCAGCAGAAAAGTAACAAATAGCTACCATACACTATGCCTTGACGAAGGCCAACATACATAGCATGAATACTAAGTGCTACCTTTCTGAAATGACGGAGGGCTACGAATGGTTTTTGGCGAAAAACCTTTAACGTAATGAACTTGATATCGTTGAAGGAATCAGATAGTCTTTTATAAAACTATAGTGGCGAAAACCTTTGCTAAAGAGGTCACTCCCGGTGAAGGGATCTCGGCTCTTTTCCAGTAGAATGAGGTGCAGGATATTCCAACTGAATACCACGATGCAAAGCAAAAAATAATCGACTATAGTGAAGTTATTACCCTGACGCAAACTTCTGTCCAAGGGGTCACTCCCGGTGAAGGGATCTCGGCCCTTGCCTCGTTGACTGAGGTGATGGATATTCATAACCAAATACCACTGTGCAAAACAAAAGAAAACGTCCTTGTAATAACAGCTTTTTGAAAAATGTTCCAACAACATCGAACATGTTTGTTTAGCTTGCATTGATCCGAATCAATGCAGTCCCATCAATTAATCACACCACAAAAGAACGAAAATATGATGTACGTATATGTCATCCGCATTCGCCACTGGGTCCCGTCATCACCCGTTAGGTTACTTAACTAACGACAGAGCGGGGACTGGACTAGCGCGGGTGTAAAACATATACAACATCTACTAGTATATATATAGAAATATATAATATTCTCTCATGGCGTGATAAAATACAACATCACAGAAATGTAATAAGCATCACAGAACAATACAGATAATCTGGGATCTCCGGGTTTCATAGAGCTGCTACTAAAACCCGACGTTCCCTTGGTCGTATGGATAGCCTGTGCAATGAAATCCTAGACCCCTACGGGTGCGGCAAGTTACCCGCCAAAACCTGAAGCGAGGCAGCCCCTACAGCAAAGTGAATGGACCACCCAGCACTTCACGGAATCCGGTAACTTGAGCACCCCTCCTTGGGTCAACCTGTACCCCCTACGAGTGCGGCGAATAGCCCGCCAATTCTAGAGTGAAGCCCCCTCCGTCTCAAAACCATGAGATGCGGGCTCGTTGCCCTCTAGAACCCGGCTATCCGTGTACCCCACCACGGGGTAATCCTAGTACAGAAAGTAAAAATATACAACGGGTACATCGACCTCAGCCCGATCGTTCCCTAAAAGAATAATATACAAACAGGCAGTGACGACAGTCCACATGTCGAACGCTCGCCCCGCAATATCAAATATACAAATATAACCAAACTGTACTAACATTACACCAAGCTATCCACCACGACAAATCCGCAACATCACAGCACAACACAGAACATCAACGTGAATGTCACGTTCGCAAATCCGTCTAAAGGGGCTATAGCGATTAGACAAGATTTACCGATCAAATGATATTCACGGTCACAGATATAATGTAAGTACTGTAAACTAACATATTTAAATTTTCGATCGACAAAATTTCCCGAAGTGGGCCCCAAGCACAAATCCAACACTCAAAATAATCTGGGCCAAAAATAAAAATTCCAGAAACCCCAATTCCAAGTCAGAGACCACTATAGAAAATTTGATGGAGTGACGCCACAGTGATGCGGCAGAACCGCGGCCAAAATATGGGTACGGCCGTGGTTCCGCGGCACTACAGTGATATCATGCTATGAAATTTCTGCAGTGGTCTTAGAAAAGCCTGCCTGATTTTCTGACGTACTGAAAATAATTTTTTGACAAAAAAAAATTTCGACAGAAACTGTAGAATTGGAAATGAGGTTTTGGAAAATTTCGTTCGATCGATATTTTAAACACGTTAGAGTAAGCTAGTAAAGATTAATGGCGTGGCTCTGATACCATGTAAGTCTACGGTAGCGCCCCGGCCGTCTGTCCGAGGACAAAATGCGGAAACGAAAAAAAATTTCAAACTTGAAACCGGCGCTATCGCAGACTTTAATCCCGGATCGAACCATTAACCTACAACTAGCAAACAAGAGAAGGGTTGGAAAGGCTATACCGATCAATCCGTGTCCTTCGGTCTTTGGCCACCATCCCAAGCTCCTTACGGCCTCTCCGGTCTCGATCTCTTCGTCGGAAAGGGCACCACATCATCGAGTCTTTTTATGGGCTCCCGCTTCGTCCGAAGCAACTCGGACACGAAGTTTGCTAGCCGACGTGTCCAAGGTGAAGTAGAGAATGTGTGTCATCACTTTGTCTCTTGAGGATTTAGTGGATGCCATTAGTGAGGAGATAATGAGCTCAAGAAAGAAAGAAGAGGAGGAAGAAGAAGTTTTTCCTTTCTTTTTATTTTGTGTTCTTGTGATAAAATGAGAGAGAGTGTTCAAATCAAAAATTCAAGACCAAACTATCATATGGCAGCCCTCTTTCTCTCTCCCTCTCATTTCAACACTCAAATCCATCAAAAATGTGACACATGCACAAGAAAAGAGACCATGAGTCACTAATGAAGTCTATGTCACATTAAATGCACAAAATGATGATTTAAGCTCACAATTTCCATTTGTAAACATTAATCCAAATGTTTACAACAACAAAAAGAGAATGGCATCTACTAAAGTAAACTCGTGACGGATCACAAGAGTACCCCTCACCAGTATATACATACCTGCATCCGCATTCCGACTGAATGCGAATGCGATGAGACTAAAGTAATTCAACAAATCTAATACTAGGATCCGGCTTAAACCAAAGGCCACTAGTATGATCCGCCCAATCTTGATCCGTGCACCACTGCACGTATATGATCGAACCCTGCCATAATATCATACGGCCTCTACAACGTTTCACCCGAAACTTGAGAAACTGTCTGTGGGGGACTCTAAAGACTCGTCAATACTTTGGGTATGGATTTAACCACTAGCACGTCAGTGGTACTAGCCGTACATAACGGGCTACCAGGTATTGACCAAAAGGGAGGTCGATGAGCGAACTCATCCTGACACCCTACTGAGCCTGTCAGTGACAATATCCGTATAGTCCGGTCCGTTCGTCTATAAGCATCGCATGTCGGGCCTAGGGGGTTGGTAAAAGTCAGACCCCCTAAAGCGGTACAAGTCATGTCGGAGTGTAGTCCAGAACTCCCTGAGATACTACTGGAATACCTACCAGTAAATCTCCTGCCTTGGCCAAGGACTTAGTGTAATGGCTCTCCTAGACACAGCGCGATCTCACCCCCAATACCGGGAGAGACGAAACCCTTGCCGATCCGCTCACTGCCTCCATGTGGCTTGGGACTGTACCCAACTAAAACCTTTTTACACGACTCCTTTGAGCCATGGTAGGGTAGTAATCAAAGCACAGTGGGAACTCACACGAGACAAATGACGATCTTAGGTCGATGAACTAACCTGTACACATGTCACCAGGGAACTGCTATTTGACGTCTGGTATAATACCAACTAGCATGTTCCCGGCGGGTCCTGTCCGGTGTACTCATAACCCAATGACACCTGTATACATCTTAGGTTAACCAACTGACACTAATGGCTTGTAAGACTGGCCACCGTCCCTCATTGGGGTTTCAACTGTATACACTAGTCTACTAATGGAGTATCGATGCCCAGTATCGAAACTCCCATGACTAGGGACCACTTTAAGGATGTGCTTATAGAACCCAGCTCCCACGTATATGATCGCCATCATACTGCTAGCAGTCAAGCAAGAATCTTAAGGGCTCTATCAACGTATAATAGCGATCTGTAAGGTCACCTAAAGCAGTACACAATGATAAAGATAAACCAGATAGCATACTATCATCTTGAGTAAGACTGTCCCATCGGTATAGATCCTCCCTCAATCATTGCAATCATGTGCCTGTGATCCAATAATTGACTCCGAGGGCACTATATCCAACAGCCGCTCGCCTGCCTCTCGGTGAGGGCTTAGATCCTTAGCGCTGAAGGGGCCGTGGGAGGCCTGCTAAGAATGGACCGAGCAGTGAAGCTGCTCAGTTGCCTCTTGACGAGGGCTTTGATCCCTGGCATTGTGGGGTAGGAAGCTACCAGCCAGGGATAGCCGAGCGGGGTAGCCGCTCGGCTGCCTCTTGGTGAGGGCTTTTGATCACAAAGACAGAACTCCTCTTTTTGCAATGTTCTAACGTTTCCTTCTTGTTATTCGAATGGAAAGGACTTTTTAGAAAAATTTACATCGTCTTTATGAAAGGAGAGGTACACACTCGTAGGCATTGATTTCACTGATACAGCTTGAGCTTCTCGGCATTGTAAGGCCGTGGAAACTTGCGCCCATCCGCGTCCTGTAAGCCGTAGGCCCCGCCGGGAGGTACCTCGGAGACGAGGAAAGGACCGTCCCATTTTGGGGAAAACTTGTGCAGCCTGCCTTGATTGACGAACTCGTTTCGCCGTAGGACTAGATCTCCGGTCCTGAAGGAGCGACGCTTGACCCGCGCATTGTAGTATCGGGCAGTTTGCTGCTGATAGGCGGCAACCCTGATCTGAGCCCGGTCTCGTTTCTCCAACAAAATGTCCAGGTTGGTCGGTAGTGCCATGGTGTTTGCTTCGTCATCGAAGTGTTCAACCCGATGACTGGGTAGCCCGATCTCTGCCGGGACCATTGCTTCGGTCCCATAGTAGAGGCTGAAAGGGGTTTCCCCGGTGGGGGTTTTCTTCGACGTGCGCAGGGCCCATAAGACCCGGGGCAGTTCCTCGACCCAACTGCCTTGGTGTCCTTCTAGGCGGGTCCGGAGACCTCGGAGGACGTCCCAGTTAGCAACTTCGGCCTGCCTGTTGCATTGGGGATGTGCGCCCGTGACAAACTTCATGAGGATATGATATTCATTGCAGAAATCCTTCACTTTCTCGTTTTCGAAGTTCGTCCCGTGGTCGGTGATAATACACCTCAGGATACCGAACCGGAGTATCAGGTTGTTCTGCATGAACTTGATGGTCGTGGCGGCATCCGGTTTCCTGATGGAGACGGCCTCGATCCACTTTGTAAAGTAATCTACTGCGACAAGGACATATTTGTGCCTACCCGCACTGGTACGGAACTGGCCTATCATGTCCAATCCCCACTGGGCGAACGACTACGGGGAGGTTAAAGCGGTCAGCTCGATAGCCGGAAGGTGAGACATGCTTCCGTGGAGTTGGCAACTTTTGTATCTTCTGACGAGCTTCTGGGCGTCTTCGTGAACAATTGGCCAATAGTACCCTTGGAGCAATGACTTCTGGATTAAGGTTCGGTCCCCTTGGTGTGCGCCGCCGACCCCTTCATGGATTTCACGGAGGGCGTAGTCATCTTCGTGGGGGTTGACGCACTGGAGCAGGGGCCGAGTGAAAGATTTCTTGTAAAGGTTCCCATTGCTCCAGACGAAGTGATGGGCTTTGGCTCGGAGACGGCGGGCTGCTCCCCGATCTTCTGCGAGAGTGCCATCCCTTGGAATTCCATAAGGGGCTTTCTCCAGTCTTGGTCACCTTCATGCGCTGTATATACATGAAGTATTGTCGCTCCGTCTTCTACGCTGGGCCGTGGCAAGGTCTCGAAGAGAACAGATCGCTTGTTGTTGGTCGAGTAGGACGAAGCCATCTTGCTCAGGGCATCGGCCTGGGCATTGAGTTGCCTAGGTATTTGCTCTACTTAGACTTCGTCAAAGTTCTTCCGATGTTTTCTTACTTCGGCAAGGTACTTCACCATTAGAGGTTCCCGAGCCTCGAAGTGGCCGGTCACTTGGCCGACGACTAGGGCCGAGTCATTGCGGATTCGAATTGTTTTCAGCCCCAGCCCGGAGGCCATGCGCAATCCAGCCAGCAGGTCTTCGTACTCTTCCCGTTGTTTGAGGCCTTGAATCCGAGCTTTAGAGAGTACTCCATTTCTTCCTCGTTCGGCCGCCGAATGATGAGGCCGGCACGACTGCCTTCCTCGGTTGAAGACCCGTCGACGTAAATGACCCACTCAGGGATTGAGTCGGCCCCCCACGATTGGGTATTGAGCTGTAAGGGTTAGTGTGGACTCTGGTTCCTTACTGGCGATGGTGCATTCGACGATAAAATCGACCAGGGCCTGTGCTTTGATGGCCTGCCTCGGGCGATATTTTATGTCAAATTGGGACATCTCCCATCTCCACTTCTCTAAGCGGCCTGAGGATTCCGGTGACGCGAGGATGGCCCATAGCGGGCGCTCGGTAAGAACGAGGATGATGTGTGCCTGGAAGTAGTGCCGTAGTTTCCTTAAGGACACGATGAGTGCCAAGACGATCTTCTCTATGGCCGGATACCTCATTTCCACGTCTTTGAAGACATGGCTCACGTAGTATACCGGCTTCTGCACTCTGTCGACCTCCCGGACGAGCACCGAGCTTGCTGCTTGGTCGGATACCGCCAGATACAGTGATAGCTCGTCTCCTTCAACTGGTCGGGTGAGCAGTGTTCATATCATATTTTTGCATTTTCATACCACCCAATTTTTATCACATTGCATATCGGTAGGTACTCTTGAGCCGTGTTTGCTAGTCAATTGCAGGATACAGGTTCTCGGCTCTAAACGGTGAAATTCATGGAAAAAAACACGACAAAACCCGGGTTCCTGCCAACCACAGATAAAACACGGATCTCCGCTCTTTAACCGTCTGTTGCCACACACCAGTTTAAGAGACAAAATGGCAAATCAATGTCGTTTTTATGCACAAGACTCAATGGCAACACAAGATCCAAGAAATCTACACGGAGCTCGAGGAAATCATGACAAAAAGATTCACATCAAATCACCTTTTGCTCAACAGAAATTCTGGAAAAATCGTGAAGAAAATCTGAGAAAAATCATATGCCAGAATAAAGGACATGAAAGACCAGGGAAGCCCAAAAAAGCAGAGCACCCAACTCCTCTAAAGGGCCACGGAACCGCGGCCAATAGGGGGTCTAGGCTGTGGTTCCGCGGCCGTATAGTGGCGGCAGTCGTCCAAATTTTTTGGGCATGTTGGTAATTTCACTTTAATTCTGAATGTTGCCCTAGGTTTTCATTTTCCAGCCTATAAATAGCCCAGAACCTTGTGAAGGAAAGGGTGCATAATCTTGTATTTTTCTAGGTTTTAGAATACTTGTTCTTCTTTCTCTTCTCATCTCTTCTCCATTGAAAAACTTGTAGTGAGCTTTTGTGAGTGAAGAATGATGAATAAAGAAGTTCATTTCATTATCATACTTGTCTTGCTCTTATTTTAAATGCTTGTAATTTTCATTTGTTAACTTAGTTGTTGTTATTTCTTGTTGTTTCTTTCTTGTCTCTTTTCCTTTATCCTTCAAAACAACCATGATGCTTACGCTTGATCCTTGCCGAGGTGAGGTCGCAAATAGCTAGTTGTTATCTTCTAATCTCCTTCTTTCTATCTTCCTCTTTTGTTTTGTTTTCTTTTCGTTATGATGTGTGAGTAGTTTCCATACTTGTTAGGGTAGGATAAGGGAAGTTTGAGAGAAGGAAATCTCTCTCACTCTTTCCTTGCCCAACATCTTAAATCAACTCCCGTTAATTGAACCACAATCCGCTCCCTTCGGCACCCTATCCTACATGATAGCGGTGATTCCGCAGTGAGACCGGTTGTGGTTGAATTAACCGGAGGTTATGGCTAAGAGCCAAGAACGGACGGACACGCACCAAAAGGAAGAACTTAAGCGTTGGAAAGCCTAGCTTATACTCGCAAGTTCCTTCCTAGTCGTGCTAATCCCCGTTGTTGCCGATTACCGTAACACCGATATTAAGAGTGGCAACGAATGAAGTGAGCGACTCCTAACTCAAACTAACCTAATCCTAACCCTAACAAGCTCTCTTTACATATTATTTTAACACTTAGATAATCAAAAACAAATCTGGAAAATTGGACTTAACTCGTGAAAGCACATAGAAAAAGATTCCCATCTCCCTGCGGACGACCCGTACTCAACCGGCTAGCTAGAAGCGAAACCGTCTTGATAGCGGTAATTAACTAAACTTGAACACGTAGAATCCCTACCAATCAAATGGCGCCGTTGCCGGGGAGACGGTAGTTTATTTCTTTATGTAATTTCGGGTTAACTTGTGAATATAAATATAACCGAAAAACAAAACAAAAAAATATACGTTGTAAAAATAAATCATCTTGTTATTTTTGATTAGTTTTTGTGCAAGTGTGCAGGATCATACGGAGTTCGAGTTCAGTGCCAAAGACGTGGGAAGATAGACCCACATCTCGCGGCTCCACCGCGATGGATCAAAACGAAGCAAACGGTCTACTGTAAGATTCTGGAGCAGTTCCAGTGAACAAATCAAGATTCAGGACATACAGACAAGAAAAGGACACCCAAAGAAGCCCAGAACAGAAAACTGAAGCCCCAACTCCCCAGTACTGCCGCGGAACCGCGGCATAAGCAAGATTAGGCCACGGAACCGCGGCTGTTTAGGGGATTCAGAGTGCCAAAATCTCTGGGTAAGTCTCTCTCCTCTCCCCCACTCCTCTGGACTCCACTAAACTGTGTTTTCTGCAGCATTCTTTGCGCAAATTCTCTTCCCCTTTCCAATAAACTGTTCTTGTGCAGGATTCTTTGCACCGCGCTAAAATAAAAATTATTTGCAGTTGATTTGTTACTGCTTTGCATTCATTAATACGGACTTAAGGGGCTTGAAACCAATTCAGATTGGGTGGGGATTTCATCACCCTTCCCAGGACCCCAGAAATCACAAAAAGCATATGCATTGACCATTGTTAAATTAAAAAAATACTAGACTCAGCCCTAAGGACTTCGCGCTCAATAGGACAGAGGACTAGTTACAGGCATCGGCCGTTTATCCTATCTGACTTTTGCGGTGTCTAGGCAAGTGTGTCGAAGGCAAGTGGTTATTTAATTAAGGAGCTTCGCGAAAGCGTTGGACAACCTCCCACTTACCTGGCACTTACCTGGTCGCATTTGACGGAGAAGAGGCGGTTTGAGGTCCTATTTCTAGCCCTCTGGAACAGTTAGGAGCTGTCTAGCAGACCTAGGTGACCCTAGATCTAGGTGTGATTGTGCATATCTTGTTTGTGATTGCTTAAAGCCGTAAGTCCGTACATATTTCTGTAAAGCTCTTTCTAAAAATAAAAAAAAGGAAAAAATGAAAAACTTTTATAAAAACTTGCCCTTTGTCGCCAAATCTATTTCTCACCCACCACCCATCGCCTTTCTCCATTGACGTTTTCTTACCCTCACCTTCTCCGCTTTGACTATACTAAATTCGTTTAGTGTATGTCCGCTTGGACTCGGGACACTAGCGCCCGCCTAGTCCGCATTACGTTAGTCGCTACCGACTCTGCGATCGACTCAGACGTCGAAACTCCATCCACGCCTCTTTCACCCTTACCTTTGCCGGCCAACTCCGACGTTGACCGGAATTCTGTTCATACATCTTCACCTTCACCATCACCAACCTCTTCTTCCGCGATGTCAGGATTTAATCCGAACATCTCTTTGACTACCCCTGGATTGGCTCCACCTCCTACGGAGACCAATAACCCACCACCACCGCCTGTTGTAGCGCCGCAGCGAATCGCGCTCCAGGATCATTTCTATCCCACCCGTTCTGCACTTCCCACCTGCCTTTCTCTTCCACCGGCCAATGGGGATAATTTTGAAATTAAGCCCCACTTCATCAACATGTTTCCACGATTTCATGGGCTTGAATCTGAAGATGCCTATATCTTCATCAATAAATTTCAAAACGTTTGTGCCATGATGAAAACCACCCAGCTGTCGGACGATGCTATACGTCTACGGGTCATTCCGTTCACTTTATGCGATCTTGCTGAAAAATGGCTGTATAGCACCGCTTCCCACTCCATAACCAGTTGGGACGAGTTTGTAAAAGCGTTTCTAAAAAATTTTTATCCGAATCAAAAAACCGCAAGGATCCGCAATGAAATCAACCAATTCTCTCAGCTTCCTTCTGAACCCTTTTGGAAGTGCTTTGACCGGTACAAAGACCTTCTTGTTCAGTGTCCTCACCACGGTATAGAGAAATGGCAACTTTTCCAAACCTTATACGAGGGCCTAAACCCAGCAACTAAGCAGTTGTTGGAAACCATCTGTCAGGGCCACTTCCTATCGAAATCTGACGAGGAAGCGTGGAAATTTTTTGACGACCTTGCAGAGCAAACGCTACAATGGGAGAGTACCAGACCGACTTCTTCTTCTTCTACCTCCACTTCTACCGGTCAGTCTAGGGTAGGAATTCACCAACTTGATGTCTCTATTGCGATGAAAACTGAAATGGCTGCAATAACGAGAAAGCTTGAAGCGATAGAGAGCAAATTTTCTTCTCCTGCTCCTGCCCCTGTTCTTCCCCTTCGTACCATCTGCGCTTGTTGTTCCGATCCTTCTCACTTAACCGAAGAGTGTCCTTACAATCCACCATCGCAAGGACAGGATCAGGTTAATGCTGCATTCCAGCAAAGACCGAGGAATGATCCATACTCTTCCACCTACAATCCCGGTTGGAGGAACCACCCCAATTTCGCCTGGAATCAGAATCAGAATCAATTCCAAGGCAACAATTTCTAAAGGCCCCCTCTGCCGCAACAACAAGCGCAATAACAAACTCAACATCAATTTCAGCATCCCTTCCAACCCCAACCTTTTCAAAATCAGACAAACAACTTTGCACCCAACAATTCTTTTCCACCAAACAATTTTGTTCCGTCAAACAACGATAAGGTTTCCTCGCTCGAATGAAGTCTGGAGGCGTTCGTTAAACAATCGACACAATCCACTGCCAACATCCAGACTTCCATTCAGTCCTTAGTGCAACACACTGCCGCTCACGGGCAAAGCATCAAGACCATCGAGGCCCAGATTGCACAGCTGAATGCGGCCTTAAGCGAGCGAGAGAAGGGGAAGCTCCCGTCCCAGCCACTCCCAAATCCCGGTCACCCACAGAATGTACATGTTGCTCTTGAACAACAGAACCATAATGTGAGTGCCATGACCACATTGAGATCGGGAAGGATGCTGCAAAACAACATTGGCACACGGATCAACGATGACACCCCGGCCGCCGCTTCTTCTTCTTTTTCTTCTCCTGCTTCTTTGTCTTCTGAGCCTATTCTCCATTCTTCACAAGGCTCTCCTTCCTCTTCTTCTGCTCTGAACGGACCCACTTCTCACTCCACGAAAACACCTGTTCTGGGATCCGTTCCAACTCCACAATCTCCTCCTCCAGTATTAGACTCAACCAATTTTAAAAACGTCCCATTTCCAAACCGGTTGAGGTCTAATAAACAAAATCCACAAATGGAGAAGATTCTGGAGTTATTTAAGTAGGTTAACATTAACATTCCTCTTTTAGATGCTGTCCAACAAGTCCCGTCCTACACGAAAATCTTAAAGGACTTGTGCACGAAAAAGAGGAAGTCTCAGGTACCCAAGAAAATTTTCTTGGCTAGAGCTGTGAGTGATGCCCTTACCCAATCTTTACCACAAAAACGGAAGGACCCTGTCTGTCCTACGATTTCTATTACCATTGGGGATAAGAACATCAACCGCGCACTATTAGATCTTGGTGCCAGTGTTAATCTGCTTCCGTACTCAGTATACGAGCAATTAGGCGTAGGAGAGCTGAAACCCACGCACTGCACTCTCCAAATGGCCGACCGATCGATCACCCATCCTAGGGGTAAGCTAGAGGATGTGTTAATCAAAGTTGGGGACTTCATATTCCCCGTTGACTTCATTGTATTAGACACACAGCCTGTAGCTAACCCCCGGAATCAAATTCCGGTGATACTCGGTCGCCCGTTCCTTGCAACCTCAAATGCTGTGATCAATTGTCGCAATGGTTCGATGAACCTCTCTTTTGGAAACATGACAATTGAACTCAACATTTTTAGGTTGGGGAATCAGCCCTCCGAACCTAATGCTCATATACTGGACGTTTGCTCAATCCAGGAGATCACCCCTGAAGAGTGTGAATTCGAGGAGTTTCTGTTCGATCACGATAACCTTGACGCCATTAGTGCGTTCCTCTTCGAACCTGCTGCTGCTTCTGCGCCCGACAACGACTACGAGTGTTTCACGTTCTCCAACGATCTTAGCCGCTCACAACCCGAGTTTGAATCCTTCGAATTTCCGGATGAGTTACCTGAACCATCCAACTCGGTCGCCTACACTCGTTTTGAACCTTTGCTGGAGTCCTTTGAGTTCGAGACCTCTGCACCAATCTTGCCTTCAATCGTTTCACCTCCAACGCTCGAACTCAAGCCTTTGCCGTCTCACCTTAAGTACGCTTACTTAGGTGAGAACGAGACCCTCCCTGTCATCATCTCGGCTTCTCTAGCTCCAGAGCAAGAGAAAGCCCTTCTCACGGTCTTGCACAGCAACAGGCAAGCTTTTGGCTGGTCCATGGCGGACATCAAGAGGATTAGTCCCCTGATCGTTGAACATCACATTCATTTGATGGATGATGCCAAACCAGCCCGGGATCCACAAAGACGTCTCAATCCAGTCATGAAAGAGGCTGTGAAGAAGAAGATCGTAAAATATCTAGATAGTGGTATCATTTACCCTATCTCTGATAGCCAGTGGGTTAGCCCCATTCATGTTGTCCCCAAGAAATCAGGTATAACGGTCATAACCAACGAGGCGAATGAGTTAATCCCTACTCCCACCCAAACTGGGTGGCGAGTATGCATTGATTACAGAAAACTCAACGCCGCAACGCGGAAGGACCACTTTCCGCTACCTTTCATTGACCAAATGCTTGAACGATTGGCCGGACACGAGTACTACTGCTTTCTTGATGGCTACTCCGGCTATAATCAGATTCCTATCGCCGAAAAAGACCAGGACAAGACCACATTCACTTGTCCTTTCGGCACGTTTGCATATCGTCGCATGCCCTTTGGGTTATGCAATGCGCCCGCTACCTTCCAGCGGTGTATGATGGGAATCTTCTCAGATATGGTGGAAAAATTTCTGGAGATCTTCTTGGACGATTTCTCCATCTTCGGCGATTCCTTCAACGAGTGTTTGCTGCATCTTGACGCTGTCCTTACCCGATGTAAGGACAAGAATCTCACTTTGAATTGGGAGAAGTGCCACTTCATGGTACGCGAAGGTATTGTCTTAGGACATATCATCTCGCAAAATGGCATAGAGGTTGACAAAGCAAAGATTGAGGTCATTTCCAATCTACCTCCTCCCAGATGCGTCCGAGACATCCGAGCCTTCCTTGGCCATGCCGGTTTCTATAGACGGTTCATCAAGGACTTTAGCAAGATTGCTAGGCCCTTGACTCTTTTGCTGGCCAAGGATACGCCATTCGACTTCAACTCGAGCTGTGTGACTGCATTCGAGTCATTGAAAAGCTCACTCACTTCTGCTCCCGTTCTTTCTTCGCCTGACTGGACGCACCCATTTGAGATTATGTGCGATGCATCCGACTTTGCCATTGGTGATGTCCTTGGACAACACATCAACAAGATGCCGCACGTAATCTATTATGCGAGCCGAACCCTGAACGACGCCCAACTCAATTATACAACAACCGAGAAGGAATTCTTAGCTGTTGTATTTGCTTTAGAAAAGTTCAGGCCCTACCTCATCGGTTCTCCAGTCATCGTCTACACAAACCATTCTGCTCTACGCCATCTTTTTGCGAAGAAAGATGCAAAATCTCGGTTAATACATTGGATCCTCTTGCTTCAAGAGTTTGACCTTGTCATTAAGGACAAACGAAGATGTGAAAACGTAGTTGCCGACCATCTCTCACGACTTCCTTCTTCGCCTTCGCTTCCAATTCCGATCAACGACGTTTTCCCGGATGAACAGCTCTTGACAGTATCTTGCGAACCCTGGTTCGCAGATATTGTGAACTATTTGGCCACAGGATTACTACCGACTGAATGGTCAAGTCAGGACAGACTTCGCTTCTTATCCCAAGTAAAACACTTTTACTAGGACGAACCCTATTTGTTCAAGTACTGTCCCGACCAGATTATTCGTCGGTGTGTCCCTGACGAGAAATTCAAGAGTGTGCTGTCATTTTGCCACGATCAAGCGTGTGGCGGGCATTTTGGCCCCAGAAAGACAGCTGAGAAGATCTTGCAATGTGGTTTCTACTGGCCACAACTCTTCAGAGATGCTCATGACTATTGCAAGACTTGCTCCCAGTGCCAACACTTAGGCCGGATATCCCGGAGGAACGAGATGCCGCTCCAACCAATCTTCGTTGTGTAAATTTTCGATGTTTGGGGGATAGATTTCATGGGGCCGTTTCCCAGCTCTTTTGGGAACTTGTACATCCTTCTCGCTGTTGATTACGTCTCTAAGTGGGTCGAGGCTGTGCCCAGCCGGACTAATGACAACAAGGTTGTCATTAGGTTTCTTAAAGAGAACATTTTTTCCCGTTTTGGGCACCTCCGAGCGATCTTTAGCGACAATGGAAGTCATTTCTGCAATAAGACTTTTGAGGCCTTGATGCGGAAATATTCCATTAATCATAAGCTCTCTACGCCCTACCACCCCCAAACCTGCGGGCAGGCCGAAGTTTCAAATGTGCAAATCAAGCAGATACTGGAGAAGACGATTTCCAAGAACCGTAAGGATTGGTCGCTGAAACTCACTGATGCCCTTTGGGCCTTTCGAACCGCTTATAAGACCGACCTTGGCATGTCTCCCTATCGGCTTGTGTACGGAAAGGCTTGCCACCTACCTGTCGAAATAGAGCATCGCGCATTTTGGGCGATAAAGGAGTTGAATCTGTCTCTCGAAGATGCGGGCAGCCATCGGAAGCTGCAGTTGAACGAACTGAGCGAGCTTAGGGATGAGGCTTACGATAACGCGGTTGTCATTAAGAACCGAACGAAGGTGTTTCATGATAAACACCTTTTGCGCAAAACTTTCGTACCTGGTCAGCAGGTACTGCTTTACGACACCCGACTACACTTCCATCCAGGAAAGCTCAGATCTCGCTGGAAAGGGCCGTATTTTGTGCAGAATGTGTATCCGCATGGCGCTGTGGATTTGGAGAATCCAAAGGAAGGTTCATTTTTCAAAGTGAACGGACACCGACTTAAACCGTACCTTAGCGCCGAACCAACAGAGGAGCTCCTATTCTTACAGGAGCCGGTTTACCCTGCATAATCTTCCTCTGCTTACCACCAAACTTCGGTTATCCAGCCAAGAACAGTGGACACTGTTCCAAATAAGTTTGGGGGTATGTATATACCATTTTGTACATTTTTTTGGATATTCTTTTTCTTTTTCTTTTTCTTAAAACCAAAAAAAAAAATAATAATAATAAAAAATAAAAATAAAAGTTTTTTTTATCGCTAACCGACAATTTTGGCCCTTCAAATAATCTCGTCATGCAATGACAGTGAGGACACTGTCCAGTTTAAGTTTGGGGGTACACTCGGTACGCATTTCTTACCTTCGCATTCATATGTATATTTTGCATCTGCATATTAAAATCCATAAAATCCATAAAAATCAGAAAATTTTCTAAAATCATAAAAACTTTTTGTCAAGTTAGATAGTGGGAATACTCTGATTCAACATTTCGACGGTTTTTGTTTAATAAGATAAGAATAACTAAATCTTATATTTAGATTTTGAAAACCTGAAAGATAACTCTCCTTTGAAGTTAACTATAGCTGTTATACGTCTTTATATCATACTACACGTGTCGTGAGTTTTTGGGAATTAGATGACAAGTCTTTTATGTCGAAAAACTTTTAAACGGATCAATGATTTTCTGAGGATCAAATAGGTTTGTTCTGAAATAAGTAATACCAAGAATAGTTTATGAAGTAAAGCGAATATGAAAGAATGTTATTGATGCCTTAATTGGAACTAAGTCTGAAAAATAACCCATCTGAAACTCGATTGGAATGATTACACACCGAACCCACTAAACACGTCTTTTATCCAAAAAAATAATTGAACTGCCGGTTATATCTCCGTTCGTATTAAATCATCATGATTTTCACGCCCAACTGTCTTTTGTTTTTGGACCTAGGTAACTTGAGTAATTAAGTCCGCTGGGATGTTTCTACACCTAATGCCCTAAAACCAACTGGTTTGGGTGCATTGGCCCAAAGCTCGCTAAGAAGCCTAGAAAGTCCAGATTAAAACAAAGTCAAGCAAGTGTTCTCTCCGAGTTAAAATTCCTAACGGTTCTTTGTGTGAGAATAATCTTGATAAAAGACAGGCTTTTATAAAAAAAATTTTTAGCGGAGATATGAAGGTTTTACTCTATGATAA
This sequence comes from Agapanthus africanus, assembly GCA_030015575.1. NCBI lineage: Eukaryota > Viridiplantae > Streptophyta > Magnoliopsida > Asparagales > Amaryllidaceae > Agapanthus > Agapanthus africanus. The sequence continues at coordinate 366,693,704 of CM057338.1, forward strand.
AGACTATTGCACGTTCACAGAGGTGTGTATAAAATGAAGACAAGAAAAAGGTGGAGTGAAAAATAAGACCTAGTTTCCTGTTAGGGAAGATAGAAATTCTGAAGTTAAAACTTTACTGGAAAACGAAACTTGAAAAATGCTTAACTCTTTATAAAACTTATGTGATCCTTTCAAAAATTTTATCTAAGCTTTATTGTGTAACATGAGGACTTAAATCGATCCTTCTGGAAACTTAACGACACTATTTGCACTGCACGTAAAGACATATAAAATCTGTAGTTAAATAAGAAGCGAGGTGTGAAAAATAAAAGGTTCGATAGTCTAGACTTAGGATAATAGAATTGTTATTTTCTGAAACAAAACTTTAGGGTTTGAATCTTAGTTATTTCGCAAAACTAGTTTGACCGGATTTTGTGGGTAGTATCCGCTGAAAACCTTCAGGAGACAACACTCCTCCTACTAGGAACACCTAGAGGTTTAACGGCTTGTTGCACATGCTCAGTGCAATCGCATTCCCTGCGAAAGTGAGGTTAGGAAATTTTTTGTGAATAAATTGGCTTTGCTCGGGACGAGCAAATGATAAGTTTGGGGGTATTTGTTCATATCAGATTTTTGCATTTTCATACCACCCAATTTTTATCACATTGCATATCGGTAGGTATTCTTGAGCCGTGTTTGCTAGTCAATTGCAGGATACAGGTTCTCGGCTCTAAACGGTGAAATTCATGGAAAAAAACACGACAAAACCCGGGTTCCTGCCAACCACAGATAAAACACGGATCTCCGCTCTTTATCCGTCTGTTGCCACACACCAGTTTAAGAGACAAAATGGCAAATCAATATCGTTTTCATGCACAAGGCTCAATGGCAACACAAGATCCAAGAAATCTACACGGAGCTCGAGGAAATCATGACAAAAAGATCCACATCAAATCACCTTTTGCTCAACAGAAATTCTGGAAAAATCGTGAAGAAAATCTGAGAAAAATCATATGCCAGAATAAAGGACATGAAAGACCAGGGAAGCCCAAAAAAGCAGAGCACCCAACTCCTCTAAAGGACCGCGGAACCGTGGCCAATAGGGGGTCTAGGCCGTGGTTCCGCGGCCGTATAGTGGCGGCAGTCGTCCAAATTTTGTGGGCATGTTGGTAATTTCACTTTAATTTTGAATGTTGCCCTAGGTTTTCATTTTCCAGCCTATAAATAGCCCAGAACCTTGTGAAGGAAAGGGTGCATAATCTTGTATTTTTCTAGGTTTTAGAATACTTGTTCTTCTTCCTCTTCTCCATTGAAAAACTTGTAGTGAGCTTTTGTGAGTGAAGAATGATGAATAAAGAAGTTCATTTCATTATCATACTTGTCTTGCTCTTATGTTAAATGCTTGTAATTTTCATTTGTTAACTTAGTTGTTGTTATTTCTTGTTGTTTCTTTCTTGTCTTTTCCTTTATCCTTCAAAACAACCATGATGCTTACGCTTGATCCTTGCCGAGGTGAGGTCGCAAATAGCTAGTTGTTATCTTCTAATCTCCTTCTTTCTATCTTCCTCTTTTGTTTTCTTTTCTTTTCGTTATGATGTGTGAGTAGTTTCCATACTTGTTAGGGTAGGATAAGGGAAGTTTGAGAGAAGGAAATCTCTCTCACTCTTTCCTTGCCCAACATCTTAAATCAACTCCCATTAATTGAACCACAATCCGCTCCCTTCGGCACCCTATCCTACATGATAGCGGTGATTCCGCAGTGAGACCGGTTGTGGTTGAATTAACCGGAGGTTATGGCTAAGAGCCAAGAACGGACGGACAAGCACCAAAAGGAAGAACTTAAGCGTTGGAAAGTCTAGCTTATACTCGCAAGTTCCTTCCTAGTCGTGCTAATCCCCGTTGTTGCCGATTACCGTAACACCGATATTAAGAGTGGCAACGAATGAAGTGAGCGACTCCTAACTCAAACTAACCTAATCATAACCCTAACAAGCTCTCTTTACATATCATTTTAACACTTAGATAATCACAAACAAATCTGAAAAATTGGACTTAACTCGTTAAAGCACATAGAAAAAGATTCCCATCTCCCTGCGGACGACCCATACTCAACCGGCTAGCTACAAGCGAAACCGTCTTGATTGCGGTAATTAACTAAACTTGAACACGCAGAATCCCTACCAATCAAGCAGCGGTGGCGTCGCAAGGTACCTTTTTAATTGTTCAAAGGCGGTATGGCACTCTTCTGACCACTCGAACCTCGGGATTTTCCTTAGAGCTTTGAAGAATGGGAGGCACTTTTCCCCAGACCTCGACATGAAGCGGCTCAGAGCGACTACCCGCCCTATCAGTCGCATGATCTCGACATTGGTCTTGGGCACGTTCATGTTAAGGATAGCGTCGATTTTTTTCGGGTTAGCTTCGATCCCACGGTGGGTGACCATGAAACCGAGGAATTTTCCCCCGGTGACCCCGAATGCACACTTGGCAGGGTTCAGCTTCATCTTGAACTTGCGAAGTACCTCGAAGGCCTCGCCCAGGTCATTAGCGTGGTCGGTCGATGAAATTGATTTGACGAGCATACCATCGACGTAAACTTCCATGTTCCTGCCAATCTGTGGCTTGAACATGCGGTTGACCAACCGTTGGTACGTGGCCCCGACGTTCTTGTGGTCGAAGGGCATCACCTTGTAGCAGTATACCCCCTAGTCCGTCGTGAATGCGGTAAGATCTTCGTCTTCCGGATTCATACAGATCTGATTGTAGCCGGAGAAAGCATCCATGAAGCTCAATAGCTCGTGGCCTGCCGAGCTGTGGACGAGCTGATCTATCCGAGGTAGGGGATAGTTGTCCTTGGGGAATGCCTTGTTGAGGTCGGTGAAGTCGACGCACATGCGCCATTTCCCGCTCGACTTCTTGACCAGGACTACGTTCGCTAGACATTCCGGATAGGGCACATTCCGAATGAAGTTGGCGGCGAGGAGACGATCTACCTCGTCTTCGATAGCCTTCTGTTTGAACGGGGCGAAGCTTCGCTTTTTCTGTCTAATCGGTCGGGCCGTAGGATCTACCCGAGTTTGTGAGATATAACTTTGGGGTCGATCCTAGGCATGTCAGCAGGCGCTCAGACGAACACGTCGGAGTTGTTCATGAGGAAGTGAACCAGGTCGTCTCGCTGAGTTCCTGTCAGAAGCAATTCGATCTAGACGATCTTTTCGTCGTCCCCTTATACCAGGGGGACCTCTGTCAGAGGTTCGACCGGGGTTCCTCGGACCTCTTTTTGCTCGTCCTGAGTGTCCAGAGAACCCCTGATGTCGCCTCTACCCTCGACATCGTCGATCGGCTACTCAGACGAAGAGGTCACTGTGAAGCATACCTTTGCAATCCGTTGGTCCCCATAGACCCGACCTATCCCTCCCTGATCGAGAGGGAACTTCATCGCCAGGTGGTAGGTCGATATCTAGGCTCGGAGGGAGTTCAGTGTCGGGCGACCGAGGAGGATGTTGTAGGCTTATGGGATTCTTGCTACGATGAATTCCACAGGCACTGTTTGCGTGCGGCCGGCCTCCCTGACGTTAAACTGCAGAGTGACTACCTCTTCCGCGGGATGGAGTGGTTGGTGAATCCTGAAAGGACGTGGGAGGTCGGCCTTTGGTCTACTGGGGTTATCCCCATGCGCAGAAAGCAGTCGTAGAAAAGAATGTTCACCGAGCTATCTGAGTCGACCAGTATCCTGTGCACCTCGTATTGGTGGACCCGAGCCTTAATCACCAGAGGGTCGTTGTGGGGCAGGGATATGCCGTGGAAGTCCCCATCATAAAAAATGATTGGCTTGGTCTCCCTGGCCTTCTTCCTCGGGCGACTGTCAGCCTCCACGGTTGGCACGGTGCGCTGAGTCTCGTAGGAGCTCGACGGACCCCCCGCTGACATGACCATGATTTTTGATGAGCCGCGGTTCCTTTCGGTGAGGTTCCTTACGCCCTCCGGTGAGGTTGTTTTTGAGCTGCCGTGGTGAGTCTCGCGCGACCCCGTCGAGGGAGAGGGTGCCAGTCATGCTTACGAACAGGAGAGCTGACCGCAACCGCCTCAGGAGGGACAAGGGTGCAACGAGACTCGGGGCGAAGCTCTCTGGCGTAAGACCTCGGAGCCAAACGAAGCGGTGCCTACCGGGTTCTTGAATATGTCAGCCCGGGAGATCTGTGGCCGTGGGAGGTAGCGAGGCGGTGGCCAGCAGTGCCGACGCGTGCGGAGTCTTCTCTCCCCCTGTAGGGGTCCCAGTCCCGAGACGGGGGAGCGGCGACCTGGGGATCTTGCCCCGCCGTTTGGACGCGGATGAGCACCTCCACGACGGACGCGAGTCGGTCTATCCGGCCAGAAAGGGTGTTGATGGCATTCTGCGGAGGAGGTTCGTCCGCGCCTCCGTTGAGGGGGAGGCGGCGGCTAGTGCTTGGATCGTCGTGATGATCGCTTGCCATTAGATTGAGATCGGAAGATGAACTTTTGTTTTTGTGGAATCAAGGTGTTCCGATAGACAGCGCCAGCTGACGCAACCTGGATCACGCCAAGATGTTACCTTCCGTTGATCTGCTGACGGCGGCGAAGGGCGGCTGAGATTGGATCTGGAGGCAGGCTCCTGAAGCGTGTGGATCTCAATGGGTTTGAGGTTGTCGTTGCCGAGCTATCCGCAAGGAAGTCCCAGGATGGTTATACCACCGAGGACCCTCCGACGGTCAAGTTAGAGAGGAAATCCGAGCAGAGTAACGGCTTAGTGGGGGTAAAAATGGCTTACTTGAACTGTCTGAAGAAGGGGTTTATATAGTGGTGGATGCAGGCAGGGTAGGCGCGAGAATCACGTCGGCCGTTACGCTCCCGACGTCACGCCCGCGTGATGAGCGGGATCTCCTATTAATGGCGAGATAGGCGCGTTAATGGGAGATCGTGATGGCGTGGAATATGGGATGTGGCCGGCGGATATCTCGCGCATGGAGAGATTCACGGGATGGCGGTTGCGCCTGTGAGCGGTGCTGTTGATCGGTCGATGAGACCGAGGAAGATGACCTCGGCGGGAGAGCTCGCGGATGAGCGGGAGAGCCGAGGTATCTTTGGTTCTGCGGTAGCCCGGAGGCGAGCTGGGAGGCCGAGGATACCAATTGTGCAGGGGGTCGGAGGCGAGCCAGCGTTTGTTTGTGGAACGGGCACAGGAGTGGCCTGGTCGGCCACTGTAGGTCCTTTCTTATGAGCTTTGGGACATGTCATCTGCCACGTGTCATGATCTGGGAGATCACCGATATCGAGCATCATCACATATAGTATATGTACAGTTGCCTGCTATATCTAAATAGGTCATATACATCGCCTGCAATTGTATAGACATCATATCGCAGGCTAATGTACAGATATCGCATAATAACTAGATATGGTAGACAAGGAGATGTTAGACAACTGAAAACATGTTCAGGGGTTTTTTGACAAATGTTTTGGAGCCATAGGGTTTTTGTCACAGCAGGAAAACCTGCATGGGGTTTTTGACAATTTACCCTTATGAAATTGATTGGTGATAGAGGTTTGCTGTAGCAGCATTGTTTGCGGTGGAATTGGATAGTGACGAGAGTTTGGGTCACAAATTTTATGCATCAACCGGCCTGTAAAATTCTTGTATTGATTCTTATTGATGAATAAGTGATTACTATTGAAATCTTGTATAGGGATTCAGGAGACTGTTTTCGTGTACTTTCTCGTACTTCATATTATACCAGTAAAATATACCTTAATGTTATTTTACTTTTATATTGTCTTGCAATCTTGCTTGTTCATTTTATGCACATTTTACATCATGCTTCAGTTGGGTTTAAATCCCCAGCAATGATTAAAAAATGTTAGATTCATAATTTGTAGTTATGCTTTGAGTTCTGATGCAGACATTGCTTCATAAATGTGATTTCTCAAATTTTACATGCCCTTCCCCCCTCCCTAATAGGCCTTGTTTGGATACACATTTTCTACCGAACTGAAAGGCTAGATTCCATTTTTATTTTGGATTAGATCAATACGTTTGGAAATAGTTTTTTTGGATACGTTTTGAATAAGTAAAATCCATAAGAAAAAACCCAAAAAAAGATGCATTTAGCCGGACTAAAAAAATTAGATCATTCCTAATTTGTTTAATAGTTGGCTTGCTTGATCTCTTTTTCCTTGGAATTTAAATCTTTTATCATTTATTTCTATTTATTTCTCTCATATTTTCTAATCATGACAGCAAAATGATCTTTTTTAATTTCAACTCATAATATTTTTAAGGGTTATTTAGATATACCCCATCCAAAAATTTCATATCTTGATAAAACCCACCCAAAATTTAGTTCTAAATAACACACCCAAAAATTAAAATTAAAATTAAACTAAAAACAACACCATGTGAACTTATGTTGGTTTAAGTTAGGTAATTAAGTTGACTTGGGTTAAGTTAGGGTGAATAATTCCCTACTTACCCTGTTAACTACTTTCTTACCGTTTCTCAATCTCAAATCCAGCTTTATCTCCTCACTGTATCTCTCAATGCTCTACCAATATCGGCAAAAAAAATGAAACAGTAAAAACAAGACATAAAGGAGGCAGAGAGATTGTGAGAGAGAGAGGTCGGGAGGAGCCAGAGAAGAGTTGAGGGAAACAATGGAGAGAGAGGGAGGGAGGGTGAGAAGGGCACGTAAGCTAGATTGAGCAAAACAAGAGGGGAGAGAGATTTGAAGAGGATGCAACAATAGCAAGAAGAAGAGAAAAGCATGTGGATTAGAGGTAAAGATGAGACTAAGAGAAGTCGAAGTCAGGATATATCCTTTTAAGAGGTATTTTGGTATTTTAATTCCTTTAGCGGCTATATTCAACGGTGGGTTTTTGAGTGTGGTATTTAGAAATACCAAACTTTAAGTGCGCTTTATCAAAATATGAAGTTTTTGGATAGGGTATATCATAACAACCCTATTTTTAACACAATTAGGAGCGATAATAGCGTGCAAGACCCCTATAGTTTAACTTGGTACTTATACCACCTTAAGTAATGTATTAGCATAAACACCTCCATGCTTCTCCAATAGAATCCTAAAGAAATGCTAAAAAATACTCAAATTCATTTCTAAATAAGTCAAGTGATTGTCTAATTTTGCTTTAGAACTTGTTTTGTCCTGTTTAGGATTGATTTTGAGCATTTTGGACCTACAAGCAGAAGGGATGTTTGTGACAAAAGATTATTTGAGAGGGTATATGTGCCTCACATGGTAAACTATTAGGGAGTTTAGTGTTATTAACCCTTATAATTATAAAGTGAAAACCCTATCCCAAATTATCCAAACATACATTTTTGACGTGAATGTCATGATCCGAAAAGGCACATGATCGGCATAAGGATCACGTGAAGTCCCGTGGACCCCATCATAATCCAAGTAAGCCAAACCAGGAATCTAAAACATATATAAAAGAAATAGATAATATAATATACAAAAATGGAGTTGGAGTTTTAAGAAAACTTTTATAAAAAGGAGTAAAGCTTGTTTTGCAAAGATTTTTGAAAAATGGACATCGCATTTTTTTATAAATTTTGAATGAAAACTATGTACAATGATAATATATAAAAGAATCACCATACGGGAACTAGCTCGAGCCCACACGGCGGAGACCAAACCTCGTAATAATATACGATGCTAAAAGGCGAAAATCAATAAGCGGAAAGCAAATAACACTATATACATAAGATCAAGTCGACTCCACACGAGCTCAACAAACAGCAATAATACAACATCGAAGGTCTCGGTTCAATACCCTAGACTTGGTTTTGATGGAGTACTTCTAGATACAATAAAAGGTATAAGGAAAATACCGATACAAATTCTAACCCACCTAACTCAAAAGAGATAAGCAACCCCGCCCACAAGAAGATAAGTGTGCCAACGGAGTCACTACTAATCCAAGTGGTCGAACCTACAAGAAATTATGGTACAACAGGGATGAGTTGTTAACTCGTGAGTAGAATTCCCATAACAAGAGAGAAATCGGTTGGATAAGCGGTGAAACAACTAAATCATGATAAATGTGTACTTCAAGAAGGGTAAATGAGCATGCGTTGAAACTAGAGTTCGAGCGATGAATATCAACAATAATAATAACCCTCATGTGCACCCGTGTACTGCTATCCTTGCATGTGAAGTATACCAATACGTGTGGTTATCGTGGCATCATCAAAATAATCTATATCTCGCCTGATACGAGCATAATATAACCACAAACATAAGAAAGCATGTGAGTCACGAAAGCAACATGCATAATCGCGCAATGAAACGATAATAATCATCAATCGGCAATAACTTAACTTCGTATATATATACAATGGTGTCAAATCACGATCACCTTATCCGTAGTGCAATATCTATAGCACACGACCAAGTATAAATACAATCAAGACTATAATACATATATAATACATATCCATATGTAATCATATAAAAGTAGCCGAAAGATGTATATATGTAAATCCTTTCAAAATAGCCGTATGGTCTATATATCACAGCATAAGTAGTAGACATTAATTTATAAAGCAATGTAAGTATTTTGTTTAAAGTATACGTTACGCCTTTTGAAAATGATTTAAAAGGGTTTTTTTGGAAAGATTCTTGTATTGATCATAGATACTTGGAAAATAGTGAGACCATAACTCCTTTGAAAACTTTTTTAATATACATCGATATGAAAATAATATTCATATATTATCTCCTAGACCAGTCATGTTCGGCTACTATATAACATAATCCATATCATTCTGTGCAGGACATCTATCAACAACAACAACAACTGAGCCTTTTATCCCAAGCATATGGGGTAGGCTACATGAACCAACATGAGAATCACGCCGGGTCCGGCACATGAATCCTCTGTCTCCACTCACTTCTATCGAACAATATACTTTCATTGAGTCCTTTGGCAACCATATCGTTTCGTATCACCTCCATCCATGTTTTCTTCGGTCTCCCTTTTGCCCTTTTGCCATTACCCATATCGAGAGTATCTATTCGTCGAACCGGTGCTTCCATAGGTCTGCGTCGCACATGACCAAACCATCTAAGCCGGTTTTCCCGCATCTTCTCCTCCACGGGTGCTACACCAACTTTTGCACGAATATCCTCATTTCACACCTTGTCTTTTCTAGTGTTACCGCACATCCAACGAAGCATGCGTATCTCCGCTACGTGTATCTTCTGTGTATGATGCTTCTTAGGAGCCCAGCATTCTGTACCATATAATAAGGCAGGCCGAATAGCGCTCCGATAAAACTTCCCTTTCAATTTTAACGGAAAGTTACGATCACACAAAATCCCTGTTGCACTCCTCCATTTCAACCAACCAGCTTGGATCCTTTGATTAACATCACTATCGATCTCCCCATTCCTTTGGATGATGGAACCTAGATATCTAAACTGGTCGCTCGGTGATATCTCTTGCCCTTCCAATGTTATACCAATATGGTTTTGACTTCTCTGGCTACTAAATTTGCAGTGCATATATGCTGTCTTGAACCTGCTCAATCTGAATCCCCGAGATTCCAATGTTTGTCTCCATAATTCCAATTTGGCATTAACCCCTGCTTTCGTCTCATTTACTAGAACAATATCATCAGCGAATAGCATACACCAAGGGACCTCATCTTGGATAGTTCTAGTAAGCTCATCCATCACGATGGTAAACAGGAAAGGACTTAATGCAGATCCTTGATGTAAACCAATAGTAATCGGAAAATCACTTGTTAAGCCACTGCAAGTTCTGACATTTGCCACTACTCCGTCGTACATATCCTTGATTATGTCAATATACTTGACGGGGACCCCCTTTTTCATCATTGTCCCCCATAATACCTCTCTAGGTATCTTGTCGTACGCTTTTTCTAAATCAATAAATATCATATGCAAATCTCTTCTCCTCTCTCGAAAGCGCTCGACAAGTTGACGAAGCAAATGAATCGCCTCTGTCGTCGATCGTCCAGGCATGAACCCAAATTGGTTCTCTGTTATCTTAATATCCTTCCTTAGCCTGTGTTCAATCACTCTCTCCCAAAGTTTCATGGTGTGACACATTAGTTTTATTCCACGGTAGTTTGAGCAACTTTGAATGTCACCCTTATTCTTGTAGATAGGTACAAGGATACTTTTCCTCCATTCATTTGGCATCTTTTTTGTCTGCCAAATCTTATTAAACAGATCTGTCAGCCATTTAACGCCTACTTCTCCTAAGCATCTCCAAATCTCGATAGGAATCCCGTCAGGACCAACCGCTTTTCTTAAACCCATTCTGTTTAAAGCTTCTTTAACCTCAGTAAGTCTTATTTTACGCATGAAATCACGATTTATATCTTGAGATTGAATGACAAGTCCATCCAAATTCTTAGTAAAGCTCTCATTGAACAATTTGTCAAAATAATCTCTCCATCTTTCCTTGATATCCTCATCTCGAACTAAAACCTTCTGATTTTCATTTTTGACACACTTCACCGCACATAAGTCTCTAGTCTTCCTTTCCCGCATTCGAGCAATCCGGTATATATCATTTGCAGCCTCTTTAGTGTCTAATTTCTCGTACACCTCCTTGTAGACCTTAGATTTAGCTTCCCGAACAGCTTTCTTAACTTCCTTTTTAGCCATTTTGTACTTCTCAAATCTCTCCACATCTCTACTTTTCTTCAAATCTTTATAAGAATCTTTTTTAATTTTAATAGCAGCCTTTACATCTTCATTCCACCATGATATGTCCTTAGATGGTGGAGCACCACCTCTCGACTCACCAAGTAGATCTCTAGCTACTTTCTTAATACAACTAGCCATTTTGTTCCATGTTTTGTCTGGATCATCTTCCGACTGCCAATCCGCTTCTTGTACTACACGATCTATAAAAGCCTTTTGATTACCTTCTTTCAATCGCCACCATTTAATTTTAGGCTCTATCTTACGTCTAATCTTCCTAGGTTCTCTTCTAAATCGAAAATCTAGAACTAAAAGTCTATGTTGAGTAGTTACACTCTCACCTGGCACTACCTTACAGTCGATACAACAACCTCTATCTATTCTTCTCGTCAGAAAAAAGTCTATTTGACTAGCATTTGATCCGCTCCTAAAAGTGATAAGGTGGGACTCTCTTTTCCTAAACCAGGTGTTTGCTAAGATCAAGTCATAAGATAAAGCAAAATCTAGAATCGAGTCACCTACTTCATTCCTTTGTCCGAAACCAAAACCTCCATGGATAGTATCAAACCCACTACGACTAGTACCTACATGTCCATTAAGATCACCACCAATAAATAACTTCTCTCCACTAGGTATACTTTGCACCACCTCGTCTAAATCCTCCCAGAATAGACGCTTACTAGCGTCATCAAGACCTATCTGTGGTGCATAAGCACTAATAACATTAAAGATCTCTCCACCTAGAATAAGCTTAACCAGTAAAATTCTATCACCTTTTCTCCTAATCTCAACTACATCCTCAAGCAACCGTCTATCTATGATTATACCTACCCCATTACGATTTTTATCTCTACCCGTATACCAAAGCTTATAACCCCAAGGCTTTATGACTCTACTCTTTTCACCTACCCACTTAGTTTCTTGCAAACACATAATACCAACTCTCCTCCTAATCATCACCTCCACTAATTCTATTAGTCTACCCGTAAGGGAACCTATGTTCCAGGAAGCTAGACGGATCCTATGAAACCCTTGCTTATTTGTCACTACACCCGGGGTCCGATGTAGCGCGCCGTCTCTGGACGAAGACCCTTGCTTATTTGTCACTACACCCGGGGTCCGATGTAGCGCGCCGTCTGTAGACGACGACCCTTGCTTATTTGTCACTACACCCGGGGTCCGATGTAGCGCGCCGTCTCTGGACGACGACCCTTGCTTATTTGTCACTACACCGGGGGTCCGATGTAGCGCGCCGCATCTGGACGACGACCAAGCCCTTGCATATTTAACACTACACCCGGGATCCGATGTAGCGCGTCGCTGAGTAGGGGACGCCCCAACGATATTCTTATTATGGTTCATGTCATAGAATGTGACAAAGTTTTACGTTGGCTGTCACAAGCCTACCACAACCCTCACCCTTTCTCATCCGGACTTGGGACCGGCAACAGTGGGTTTGTGCAGGACATCTATATCGATCTTATATATATATATATATATATATATATATATATATATATATAACCACCGCAGACATCTTGTGTCTCCATACCTCAATCACTCATGAATTGATCACACATATAAATATATCCACCGCAGACATCTTGTGTCTCCTTACCTCAATATCTCATGGATTGATCATACTTTAATTCTCTTTCATATATACATTCTCTTTCATATTTATTCTCAATCTCTTAAGATTGATATCATATCATTCACCACCATAATATAAATCTCGTTTAAATCGTACCCTTTTAGTCTGTGTGAAATAAGTATAGCACAAACGGGTGCATAATATAGCACAAGCCAATATCATAATCACATCACGAACTGATAGTCATAGCGCAAACAGAATCATAAAGCGTAGCATAAACTGATAACATATAAAGTAAGCGTGGCGCAAACTGATAACATATAAAGTAAGCATAGCGTAAACTAATAAGATAAGTAAAGCGCGAACTATTAATATAAGCGTAGCATAATCGATAAAATAAACATAATACGAACGAATAACATGTAAAAAACGAGCGTAGCGTGAACAAACATAGTAGATAGATAAATGCTTCCGAACAATCCCATATATATAGTTTAAAGTAGAACAAAACGTTGTTTTGAAAATAAGGAGGCTGCGATATTTAAAATATATATATCCTTTTGAAATCTAAGCAGCACATCCTGTTGGGTTACGCCAGCGCCCCGATCATCAATCCGTGGCCAAATGCGGAATAAAAATTTAATAAACTGGCGCTAACGGAACCCGATTCCCCAGATCAACCATTAACCCTACACTAGTTATCTATATAGGATTTTAGAAAGGTTATACTGAATGATCTGTGTTCTTCGGCCTTCAACTGATGATGCTCGATATCGGTGATCTCCTATATCAGGACACGTGGCAGATGACGTGTCCCAGGGCTCATAAGAAAGGACCTACAGTGGCCGACCAGACCATTCCTGTGCCCGTCCTATAAGCAAACGCTGGCTCGCCTCCGAGCCCCCAGCACAATTGGCCTCCTCGGCCCTATAGCTCGTCTCCGAGCTATCACAGGCCTGAGCCTCTTCGGCCCTCTCAGCTCGCCTCCGGGCTCGAGTAGAACCAAGATACCTCGGCACTCTCACTCCTCCGCGAGCTCTCCTGCCGAGGTCATCTTCCTCGGTCTCATCGACCGACCAACAGCACCACTTGCAGGCGTAACTGCCATCCCGGGAATCTCGCCATGCGCGAGATCTCCACCGGCCACATCCCACGTTCCACGCCACCACGATCCCCCATTAACGAGGCTGTCTCGCCATTAATGGGAGGTCCCGCTCATCAAGCGGGCGTGATGTCGGGAGCGTAACGTCCGGCGTGATTCTCGCGCCCGCCTCGCCTGCTGCCACCGCTATATAAACCTCTTCTCCAGACGGTTCAAGTAAGCCATTTTTACTCAACTAAGCCGTTACTCTGCTTGGATCTTTAATCTAACTTGACCGTCGGAGGGTCCTCGGTGGTACAACCACCTCGGGACTTCCTTGCAGGTAGCTCGGCAACTACAACCTCAAACCCATTGAGATCCATATGCTTCAGGAGCGACAGCCTCCAGATCCAATCTCAGCCACCCATCGCCACCATCAGCAGATCAACGGGAGGCATCACCTGAAGGAGACCCAACGCCTCCATCAGATGGCGTCGTCTATGGGAAGGAATTGATTCCACAAAAACAAAGTTGACTTTCTGATCTCAATCCAATGGCGAGCGATCATCACGACGATCCAAGCACCAGCCGCTGCTTCTCCCTCAACGGAGGCGCAGACGAACCTCCTCCACCGAATGCCATCAATACCCTCGCCGGCCGGATAGACCGACTCGCGTGCATCGTGGAAGCACTCGTCCGCGTCCAAACAGCAGGGCAATATCACTAAGTCGCCGCTCCCCCACCTCGGGGCCAGGCCCCCTACAGGGGGAGAGAAGACTCCGTCCGCATCGACACTGCCGACCGCCTCCTCATCATTTCCGGCAACCGCGGTTTTCTTAGGCCGACACACTCGGAAACCCAGTGGGCACCGCTAAGTTTGGCTCCAAGGACTTACGCCAGAGAGTTTCGCCCCGAGTCTCATCGCACCCCTGTCCCTCCGGAGGCGGTAGCGGTCAGCTCGCCTGTTTACATGCACGACCGGCACCCCCTCTCTCGACGGGGTCGCGCACGCGAGACTCTTCACTGAAGCTCAAAAACAACCCTACTGGGGGCGTAAGGAACCTCACCAAAGGGAACCAAGGCTCGTCGGAAATCGTGGTTATGACGGCCGGGGGGACGTCGGGTATATACGAGACTCAGTGCTCCGCGCCAGCCGCGGAGGCCGACAGCCGACCGACGAAGAGGTCAAGGGAGACTGAGCCGATCACTTTTGACGATGGGGACTTTCACAGCATATCCTTGCCCCACAACGATCCCCTCGTGATTACGGCTCGAGTCCATCAATACGAGGTGCACAGGATCCTGGTCGACTCGGGAAGCTCGGCCGACATTCTCTTCCACGACTGCTTCCTGCACATGGGGCTCGCCTCGGCAGACCTGAGGCCGACCTCCCACGTCCTCTCAGGATTCACCAACCACTCCATCCCAGTGGAAGGGGTAATCACCCTACAGTTCAACATCGGGGAGGCCAACAGTACGCAGACACTGCCGGTGGAATTCATCGTAGCCAGAATCCTATTGGCCTACAACGTCATCCTCGGCCGCCCCACGCTGAACTCCCTCCGGGCCCAGATATCGACCTATCACTTGGCGATGAAGTTCCCTCTCGACCAGAGTAGGATAAGACGGGTCTATGGAGACCAGCGAATTGCAAAGGTTTGCTTCACCGCAACATCTTCATCGGAGAGACCGGTCGACGATGTCGAAGGTGAGGGTGACATCATGGGATCTCTAAACACTCGAGACGAGTAAACAGAGGTCCGAGGGACCCCGGTGGAGCCTCTGACAGAGGTCCCCCTCGTAGAAGGGGATGACGAAAAACTCGTTCAAATCGGGTCGCTTCTGACAGGAACTCAGCGAGATGACTTGGTCCACTTCCTCAGAAACAACTCCGATGTGTTTGCCTGGGCGCCTGCTGACATGTCTGGGATCGACCCCAAAATTATATCTCACAAGCTCGGGGTTGATCCTACGGCCCGACCCGTCAGACAGAAAAAGCGAAGATTCGCCCCGGTGAAACAGAAGGCTATCGAGGACGAGGTGGATCGGCTCCTCGCCGCCAACTTCATTCGGAACGTGCCCTATTCGGAGTGGCTAGCAAACGTAGTCCTGGTCAAGAAAGCAAGCGGGAAGTGGAGCATGTGCGTCGACTTCACCGACCTCAATAAGTCCTACCCCAAAGACAACTATCCCCTACCTCGGATAGATCAGCTCGTCAACAGCTCGGCAGGACACGAGCTATTAAGCTTCATGGATGCCTTCTCCGGCTACAATCAGATCCGTATGAATCCGGCAGATGAAGATCTTACCGCATTCACAACGGCCCGGGGGGTATACTGCTACAAGGTGATGCCCTTCGGCCTCAAGAACGCCGGGGCTACATACCAACGGTTGGTCACCGCATGTTCAAGCCACAGATCGGCAGGAACATGGAGGTTTACGTCGATGACATGCTCGTCAAATCAGTCTCGTCGACCGACCACACCAAGGACCTGTGCGAGGCCTTCGAGGTACTTCGCAAGTTCAAGATGAAGCTGAACCCCACCAAGTACGCATTCGGGGTCACCGGGGGAAATTTCCTCGGTTTCATGGTCACCCACTGTGGAATCAAGGCCAACCTGGAAAAAATCGACGCCATCCTCAACATGACCGCGCCCAAGACCAACGTTGAGATCATGCGACTAACCGGGCAGGTGGCCGCTCTGAGCCGTTTCATGTCGAGGTCTGGGGAAAAATGCCTCCCATTCTTCAAAGCCCTAAGGAAAATCTTGAGGTTCGAGTGGTCAGAGGAGTGTCAGACCGCCTTCGACCAGTTAAAGAGGCACCTTGCGATGCCGCCGCTGCTCACCCGACCAGTTGATGGAGATGAGACATCGCTGTATCTGGCGGTATCCGACCAAGCGGCAGGCTCAGTGCTCGTCCGGGAGGTCGACGGAGTGCAGAAGACGGTATAATACGTGAGCCACGTCTTCAAAGACGCAAAAACAAGGTATCCGGTCATAGAGAAGATCGTCCTGGCCCTCATAGTGGCCTCAAGAAAGCTACGACACTACTTCCAGGCGCACACTATCCTCGTCCTCACCGAGCGCCCGCTGGGGGCTATCCCCGCCTCACCCGAATCCTTGGGCCGCTTAGAGAAGTGGAGGTGGGAGATATCCCAGTTTGACATAAACTACCGCCCGAGGTAGGACATCAAAGCACAAGCCCTGGTCGACTTTATTGTCGAGTGCACCATCCCCAGTAAAGAACCGGAGCCTGCGCCGACCCTCGCGGATCAACACCTAATCATGGGGAGGCCCGACTCGATCCCTGAGTTGGTCATCTACGTCGACGGGTCCTCAACCGAGGAAGGCTGTGGCACCTGCCTTATCATTCGGGGCCCGAACGAAGCAGAAATGGAATACTCCCTAAAGCTCGGATTCAAGGTTTTGAACAACGCGGCAGAGTACGAGGCCCTGCTGGCCGGACTTCGCATGGCCTCCGGGCTGGGGCTGAGAACAATTCGAATCCGTAGTGACTCAGCCCTGGTCGTTAACCAAGTGACCGACAACTTCGAGGCTCGGGAACCCCTAATGGTAAAATATCCAGCCGAGGTAAGAAGACTTCGGAAGAATTTCGACGAAGAACAGATACCCAGGCAGCTCAATGCCCAAGCTGACACCCTGAGCAAGCTGGCCTCATCCTACTCGGCCAACAACAAGTGGTCTATCCTCTTCGAAACCTTGCCATGGCCCAGCATGAAAGACGGTGCGATAGTACTTCATGTGTATACAGCGCAGGAAGATGTCCAGGACTGGAGGAAGCCCCTCGTGGAATTCCTAAGGGACGGTACGCTCCCAAAATATCGGGGAGCAGCCCGCCGTCTCCGGGCTAAAGCCCGTCACTTCGTCTGGAGCAATGAGAACCTTTACAAGAAATCCTTCACTCAGCCCCTGCTCCGGTGCGTCGACCCCCACGAAGCCGACTACGTCCTCCGTGAAATCTATGAAGGGGTCGGCGGCGCACACCAAGGGGCCCGAACCTTAATCCAGAAGGCATTGCTCCAGGGGTACTACTGGCCAACTATTCACGAGGATGCCCAGAAGCTCGGCAGGAGATGCAAAAGCTGCCAACTCCACGGAAGCATACCTCGCCTCCCGGCTACCGAGCTGATTGCGCTGACCTACCCATGGCCGTTCGCCCAGTGGGGATTAGACATGATCGGCCAGTTCCCTACCGGCGCGTGCGGGCACAAATATGTTCTCGTCACGGTGGATTACTTCACAAAGTGGATCGAAGCCATCCCCATCAGAAAACTGGACGCTACCACAACCATCAAGTTCCTACAGAACAACCTGATACTCCGTTTCGGCATCCGGAGGTGTATCATCACCGACCACGGGACAAACTTCCAGAACGAGAAGGTGAAAAATTTCTGCAACAAATATCATATCCTCATGAAGTTCTCCGCGGTCACACACCCCCAATGCAACGAGCAGGACGAAGTCGCCAACCGGGATGTCCTCCGGGGTCTCCGGACCCGCTTGGAGGGTCGCCAAGGCAGTTGGGTAGAGGAATTGCCCCGGGTCTTATGGGCCCTGCACACGTCAAAGAAGACCCTCACCGAGGAAACCCCTTTCAGCCTCTGCTATGGAACCGAGGCGATGGTCCCTGTGGAGATCAGGCTACCCAGTCACCAGGTCGAACACTTCGACGACGAAGCGAATACCACGACACTGCGGACCAACCTGGACATCTTGCTGGAGAAACGGGACCGGGCTCAAATCAGGGTTGCCGCCTATAAGCAGCAAACTGCCCTGTACTACAACGCGCGGGTCAAGCGTCGTTCCTTCAAGACCGGAGACCTGGTTCTATGGCGAAACGAGTTCGTCGATCAAGGCAGGCTGCATAAGTTCTCCCTGAAATGGGACGGTCCTTTCCTCGTCTCCGAAGTACTTCCCGGTGGAGCCTACCACTTATAGGACACGGACGGCTGCAAGTTTCCACGGCTTTACAACGCTAAGAAGCTTAAGCTGTACCAATGAAGCGGATACCTACGAGTGTGTACCGCTCCTTTCTCAAAGGCAATGTGAATTTTTATAAAAAGTTTTTTATGCTTAAACAATAAGAGAGGAACGGTAGAGCATATGCCATGCAGCCATGTAACGAAATTGGCGCGGCATTCCAAAATGCTTCGCGTTCTCTATACGTTCATAGCACGTGTCACTCGCAGCCGTCCATCTTTCCAAAGCCCTCGCCAAGAGGCAGCCCAGCAGCTACCCTGCTCGGCTATCCCTGGCTGGTAGCTCGCCTACCCCACAACGCCAGGGATCAAAGCCCTCACCAAGAGGCAGCCCTGCAGCTCCCTGCTCGGCTATCCCTGGCTGGTAGCTTCCCTACCCCCACAACGCTAGGGATCTAAGCCCTCATGAAGAGGCAGCCCAGCAGCTACCCCGCTCGGCTATCCCTGGCTGTTAGCTCGCCTACCCCACAATGCCAGGGATCTAAGCCCTCTCAAAGTGGCAACCGAGTAGCTTCACTGCTTGGTTCATCCTTGGCAGGCCTCCCACGGCCCCTCCAGCGCCAAAGATCAAAGCCCTCATGAAGAGGCAGCCCGGCAGCTACCCTGCTCGGTTATCCCTGGCCGTTAGCTTCCCTAACTCACAACGCCGGGGATCAAAGCCCTTGCCAAGAGGCAGCCGAGCGGCTACCTTGCTCGGCTATCCTTGGCCGGTAGCTCCCCTACCTCACAATGCCAGGGATCAAAGCCCTCGCTAAGAGGCACCGGGCAGCAGCCCTGTTCGGCCATCCTTAAAGACAAAAAGCCCTAGCCAAGAGGCACCGGTAAGTAACCCTGCTCGACCATCCTTAGTAGGCCACTTGTGACCCCTCCCGCGCTAAGGATGAAAAGCCCTCGCAAGAGGTGACCAAACCCGCCCTCCTTCGGTTATCCCTGGCTGGTAGCTCCCTACCCCAACAAACCAGGGATCAAAGTCCTCACAGAGGCAACCGAATCCTCCCTTGTTCGGTTATCCCTGGCTGGTAGCTCCCTACCAAACTAGGGATCAAAGCCCTCGCCAAGAGGCACCGAGCAGTAACCCTGCTCGGCCCATCCTTAAGGATCAAAGCCCTCGCAAGAGGAAATCGGGCCCGCCTTGCTCGGTTATCCCTGGCTGGTAGCTCCCTACCCCAACAAACCAGGGATCTAAGCCCTCTCAAAGAGGTGACCGAGCGGCTTCACTGCTTGGTTCATCCTTGGCAGGCCTCCCACGGCCCCTCCAGCGCCAAGGATCAAAGCCCTCACGAAGAGGCAGCCTGGAAGCTACCCTGCTCGGTTATCCCTGGTCGGTAGCTCCCCTACCTCACAACGCCAGGGATCAAAGCCCTCGCCAAGAGGCAGCCGAGCGGCTACCCTACTCGGCTATCCCTGGCCGGTAGCTCCCCTGCCTCACAATGCCAGGGATCAAAGCCCTCGCCAAGAGGCACCGGGCAGCAACCCTGTTCAGCCATCCTTAAGGACAAAAAGCCCTCACCAAGAGGTACAGGGCAGTAACCCTTCTCGGCCATCCTTAATAGGCCACTTGAGGCCCTTCCCGCGCTAAGGATGAAAAGCCCTCGCAAGAGGCAATCGAACCCGCCCTCGTTCGGTTATCCCTGGCCGGTAGCTCCCTACCCCAACAAACCAGGGATCAAAGTCCTCACAGAGGCAACCGGACCCGCCCTTGTTCGGTTATCCCTGGCTGGTAGCTCCCTACCAAACAAGGGATCAAAGCCCTCGCCAAGAGGCACCGGGCAGTAACCCTGCTCGGCCCGTCCTTCAGGATCAAAGCCCTCGCAAGAGGCAACCGGGCCTATCATTGCTCGGTTATCCCTGGCTGGTAGCTCCCTACCCCAACAAACCAGGGATTAAAGCCCTCACTAAGAGGCACCGATCAGCTACCCTGCTTGGCTTCATCCTTAGTAGGCCACTCACGGCCCCTCCCGCGCTAAGGATCAAAGCCCTCGCCAAGAGGCACCGAGCAGCTACCCTGCTCGGCCATCCTTAGTAGGCCACTCACGGCCCCTCCCGCGCTAAGGATCAAAGCCCTCACCAAGAAGCCCCGACCAGCTACCCTGCTCAACCATCCTTAGTAGGCCACTCACGGCCTCTCCCGCGCTAAGGATCAAAGCCCTCTCCAAGAGGCACCAAGCAGCTACCCTGCTCGGACGCATCCTTAGTAGGCCACTGACGGCCCCTCCAGCAACTAAGGAACATGAACTCAACAAGAGACATCCAGTCTATCAACGTCTTAGCAATCTCCACATCGACTTTGGGGCCATGGAGATACCATCTTCCCGCCGGTCCTCGCACACTCGGCAAGTGATCAGATTCAAGTCGACGAGTAATCGCTAGACGATGAATGTGCCGAACATGAAAGCAGTACTGTGCGAATACAACTTGTAGGGTGTTTTTCGTCACCCCATTGAGATAGGAATACACACGCTCTTTTCAGGCGTATTACAGATTCCTCCTGCCTAGGGTAGGCTGGGGTTTATTGATTGTGGGGATCCGAATCTCCGGCAGCCGCGGACTAAGCTGCCGTTAATTACCCCTCATCTTTGGAGCGAGGGAACCTCCGATTGACGGGTTAAACTGGTCATGTGAACTCAATGTGCAGTGTTGTGTTCTGTTTTGGAGGGGCTTGGATATATCGGGAGCCACGCAGAGTTTTTACGGGGGTCCCGCTACCTGGATAGCGGGCTGGGGGTCAAAAGGGCTAGCAGCCCCCTTACGGGGTGCGGGGCAGCGCCCCGGGCCAAATTTGTTTTGAGGGGGACAGTGTTGTGGAGTGTGTGTGTATCTGTACATATATATACATGTATACATACATAAAAAAGGGAAAAAGCGCCCAAAGGAGGCGTAGGGTCAGCGCCTTAAGCGCTGTGCACTTGGGTGCTGTGCGCTTAGGAGCTAGTGCGCCACGTGTCGGCATGTGGGCGCTTTGCGCTTGAGCGCTGGGCGCTTGAGCGCAAGCGCACTACGTGTCGGCACGTGGGTGCTTTGCGCTTGAGAGCAGGGCGCTGGAGTGCAAGCGCGCCACGTGTCGGCATGTGGGCGCTTTGCGCTTGAGCGCTGGGCGCTTGAGCGCAAGCGTGCCACGTGTCGGTACGTGGGCGTTTTGCGCTTGAGCACAGGGCGTTGGAGCGCAAGCGCGCCATGTGTCGGCATGTGGGCGCTTTGCGCTTGCGCAGGGCGCTTGAGCGCAAGCGCATCACGTTTCGGCACGTGGGCGCTTTGCGCTGGAGCGCCAGCACGCCACGTGTCGGCACATGGGTGCTCTGCGCTCGAGCGCTAGCACGCCACGTGTCGACACGTGGGCGCTTGGCGCTTGAGCGCTTGGGCGCCGGCGAGAAAAAAATGGCTTTTAGTCCCAGAACCAGAAGCTATGCTTCAGAAAAGAAATATTTATTATATATATATATATATATATATATATATATATATATATATATATATATATATGGGGTTAGACTTCTAGGATGTTTTGAAGCTGATGAAGGGCTTCTCCCCTTGAGCCCTAGTTCCTTCCCAAAGTGTGGTTTCTGGAGATAGGTCTCCTTCTTCTTCCTTTGTTGGCCGGATCTTGAAAATCGAGAGATGTGGGATCTTAAAAATCTCTCCTTTCTGAGATCTGATGGCAGATCTGAGTTCCCCTTTGTGGGTTTTGTGGTGAAAAACTACATAGTTTTGGAAAAGAAAGAGTAAAACTCTTGATTTAATTCAAAAGAAATGAGAAGGTTTAGAACCTTGGAGAAGGAGCAGGAGGCACAAAGAACCCTAGTTTTTTGGGGAATGAAAAAGTGTTTTTTTATTCATCATCATATTGCCTTATATAGGCTTACATGTTTACATATAGCCCCTTGGGCTTTACAAAATGGCGTTTTGCCCATCTCATGGCTCATGTGCCATTTCTTTTTGCACATAAGCCATGGGCTTACAAAAATTTGGCTTTATGTCCATTTTGCATACATTCATGCATAAAAAATTACATCAAATTTATTCGTTACATGATTTTTATTTGGGTATGGCAGAAGGCCGGACGCTTCGTCTTCGGGCTCGACTCGGGCATTGGCCCACCTGCTTGGGCTTGGGTCCACCTGGCTTGGGGTTGACCTTGACTTTGACTTGGTCAACCGGGGTGCAAATTTTGACCCCAACAAAGTGCCCCCCATCAATAAATGCACACCACATATGTGAGTCGTGTGCTTGAGAATGATGGATCTTCTATCGTGTGGAGGCGACTTGCTTTGGTTCCCACTTTTTGGGATGCACTGCCCTTTTTACGACGTGGACGGTCGGGACTTGACGCGTCTTCGAGATGGAGTGTCCGTGGTAGACGTTTCCCTGGCCCGGAGCGATCTTGTTCCTGCTTTGTAGGAAGCCTGCACTGCCCTTTTTGCGACATGGACAGTCGATGCTCTGATCCGGAGCGATTTGTTTCCCGATTTGTGGGAAGCCTGCACTGCCCTTTTTGCGACATGGACGGTCGACGCTCTGATCTGGAGCGATTTCGTTGCTGATTTATGGGATGCCTGCACTGCCCTTTTTGCGACATGGACGGTCGACGCTCTGATCCGGAGCGATTTGGTAGACATGCCACCGGCACGGAGTGTTGCTGGTTAACGTTTCCCAGAGACGGAGTGTCTGCTTGAAATTTCCCCATTACGGAGTGTCGTTGTTGGACGTTTCCCTGATGCGGAGTGTCCGTGTTGGACGTTTCCCCGATGCAGAGTGTCGCTGGTTGACGTTTCACCGAGACGGAGTGTCTGCTTGACGTTTCCCTATTATGGAGTGTCTGTGTTGGACGTTTCCCCAATGTGGAGTGTCCGTGTTGGACGTTTCCTCGATGCAGAATTTCGCTGGTTGACGTTTTCCCGAGACGGAGTGTCTGCTTGACGTTTCCCCATTACGGAGTGTCTGTGTTGGACGTTTCCCCGATGCAGAGTGTCGTTGGTTGACGTGTCCCCGAGACGGAGTGTCTGCTTGACGTTTCCCCGATGCAGAGTGTCGCTAGTTGACGTTTCCCCGAGACGGAGTGTCTGCTTGACGTTTCCCCGTTACGGAGTGTCGGCTTGACGTTTCCCCATTACGGGGTGTCGTTGTTGGACGTTTCCCTGATGCGGAGTGTCTGTGTTGGACATTTCCCCGATGCAGAGTGTCGCTGGTTGACGTGTCCCCAAGACGAAGTCTCTGCTTGACGTTTCCCCGTTATGGAGTGTCGGCTGGCTGACGTGTCCCCAAGACGGAGTGTCTGTTGTCGATGTACCCCCGGCACAGAGTGTCTGCTTGACGTTTCCCCGAGGCGGAGTATCGGCTGGTTGACGTGTCCCCAAGACGGAGTGTCTATTGTCGATGTGCCCCCGGCACGGAGTGTTTGCTTGACGTTTCCCCGAGGCGGAGTATCGGCTGGTTGACGTGTCCCCGAGATGGAGTGTCTGTTGTCGATGTGCCCCCGGCACGGAGTGTCTGCTTGATGTTTCCCCGAGGTGGAGTATCGGCTGGTTGACGTATCCCCGAGACAGAGTGTCTGTTGTCAATGTGCCCCCGGCACGGAGTGTCTGCTTGATGTTTCCCCGAGGCGGAGTATCGGCTAGTTGACGTGTCCCCGAGACGGAGTGTCTGTTGTCGATGTGCTCCCGGCACGGAGTGTCTGCTTGACGTTTCCCCGAGGCGGAGTATCGGCTGGTTGACGTGTCCCCGAGACGGAGTGTCTGTTGTCGATGTGCCCCCGGCATGGAGTGTCTTCTTGACGTATCCCCGAGGCGGAGTATCGGCTGGTTGACGTATCCCCGAGACAGAGTGTCTGTTGTCGATGTGCTCCCGGCACGGAGTGTCTGCTTGACGTTTCCCTGAGGCGGAGTATCGGCTGGTTGACGTGTCCCCGAGACGGAGTGTCTGTTGTTTGACGCAGAGGTCGATGCTGGAATTGGTTGGCTTGATTTGTTTGATTTGAGTTGACATCAGCATCGCTACACTGGAATATGGTACCAGGAGCGAATCATCATCTGTCTTGAGAGGATTTGGGAATTGGTTTTTGTTTGGCATCTGCATTGCTGCACTGGAATAATGCCAGGAGCAACTCATCATTTGCCCCGGAAGGATTTAGGAATTGGTGGCTTAGGAGACAGATTTAGATCCCTATCACCTAAGGCTTTTCAGTTTTGTGAGCCGTAAGGGTCTCACAAAGCATTTTCTCCTTACGGGTCGTAAGGATCCCGCAGGTGTATTTTCTCCTTAGGAGTCGTGGGGACTCCTAAGTGTGTTGCTCCTTTGTGAGTTGTAAGGATCTCACGCGGGAATTTTCTCCTCACAAAGTCGAGAGGACTTTGCGAGTGAATTTCATCTCTTTTCTACGAGTTTGCGCCCTCTCGGGTTTTCACAAACTCGCCGGTATTTCATCTCTTTTCTACGAGTTTTTACTCACGGAGCCCTTTTGAGTTTTCACTCACGGAGCCCTTTTGAGTTTTCATCCATACCCATTTTGCTTGTGGACATACCATTTTTATTTTTTTTTGGGTGGGACTTTGAATGTGGTCTCACCGGTAGGACTTGGGAGAGATTGGGTTTGTTTTACGCCCGTGGATTGTATACGGTTTTGCAGGATGTATGATCCAAACCGTAGGGCCGGAAAAATTTCGGGATTTTGTTGGCTTCTGCATCGCTGCATTGGAATATGATACCAGGAGCGACTCATCATTCGCCGTTGGGGTATGGGATTTGGAATTTGGTTGGCGTCTGCATCGCTGCACTGGAATATGGTACCAGGAGCGACTCATCATTCGCCACTTGGGGATTGGGGAGCGATAGCTTAGGAGACAGGTTTAGATCCCTATCACCTAAGGCTTTTCAATTTTATAGGCCGTGAGGGTCCTATAAAAGCATTTTCTCCCTGCGAGTCGTAAGGATCCCGCAGGTGTATTTTCTCCTTAGGAGTCGTGAGGACTCCCAAGTGTGTTTTTCCTTCGTGAGTCGTAAGGATCCCACGAAGGTTTTTTTCTCCTCATGTATCGTGAGGACACATGAGTGGGTCTTCCCAATAGACCATAATTCCAAGGGCGGAGACCAGCCGCGTAACTGGTGATTACGGTGGGGCATGGGTATGATGAGAATTATTTGAGCCCGTAGATTGTATACGGTAGTCAATTTGGGGACTAACCGTAGGGCCGAGGGAATTTTGAAAAATTGGATTTTGGTTGGCGTCTGCATTGCTGCACTGGAATAATGCCAGGAGCAACTCATCATTTACCTTTGTTTTTTTTTTACCGCGATTGCTCTATCATTTCAGCTTTTCTTATCGCGAAAATCGTGATTGCCCTATCATTTCGGCTTTTATTCGCGGTTGCCCAATCATTTCGGCTTTATTTTCATCTTTATTTTACTCGCTGATTTTTATTGCGAGTTTCCCCATCATTTCGGCTTTTCTTTATTTTTCTTTTATTTACACATTTTTTGTTTATTTACATTTTTTTTACATTCCCAGTTTAACGACTTAGAGGTCGATTGTTCCCAGTTTAACGACGTGGTGGTCCTTTATTCCCAGTTTAATGACATGGTGGTCTGTCGTTCCCAGTTTAACGACTTGGTGGTCAGTTGTGTGCTTATCCCAGCTCCTCGAACTTTGATCTTTGCAGGGCTGTGTTGATTACCGTAGCTCTGTGGCTTGTCGGTACATCTATCGACTATGAGGCTTTCCCGAGTTTGTATTGGTCCTCCACCCAATCTTTGAAAACATAGCAGTCTTCAATGGTATGACTCACCATTCTATGATATGGGCGGTATATGAGATGGCCAGTCATGTTCATCTCCTGTGGCCTCTTTGGAGTAGGCAGTTGAAGACCGTTGTTCAAGGCGTCCATGAATATTTCGCGGACTTTATCCCTCCTGAAGGAGTATGCTTTCTTCTTTCTCTCTATTGGAGTGGGTGCCCTTACTGATGACGGACCCCGAGGACGACTAGTCTTTAGCTCTCCTACTGTCCACTTACCACGTTCAGTGTACGCATCGGAGGGACTGGAGGCTGATCGCGTCCGTTTTTCACAAAGGTGTTCCGCTCTTAGGTTGAAGGGAGCATCGGTCGGCTGCTTCCGGATATCAAGCCCCAGCTCACGAACCAAAATTTGATTTTGCTGTAATTGCAATTGGGCGACTTGGGTCATGAGATCCGCCACGACACTTGCCAGCTCGTTGACTTTAGAATGGACCTTGGCCATCTTCTCATCCCTGTCCTGAAGTTGCCTTTGAAGCCATTGGAATAATGCTTGTTCTACAGTTCCGGGTATGACAATGGGGTCATCCCTACCGCCTGAACTTGATTCAGCATGAACCACGGGTTCCTTTGGTTCAATTTCCTGAGCGAGATCTTCATCATTTGGATCGGGCCGATGTTGGATGGCAACAACCGCGTCATTGTCACGGTTATAAGGCGTAGGAGGACTTGCTCCTCTGAGCTCCATCATGTAGACTGTATGGGTTGTGTACCCGTCTATTGCTTCTTCATTGGCAATGTTGCTCGCTTGGCTCTTAGCTTGTTACTTTGGTCCACTCTTTTTAGAGAAAGGTAGATGTTTGAGAGAATCAGGTCCCTGAAGGACTTCGGTCCCCGTTTGTATGAAATTGGCGGTCGCAGCTTGATTTTTTGTTAACACGCCAGAGGACAATGATATTTCTCCCGCCTTATATTGTTTCTCAACCCAATCCTTGAAGATGCAACAGTCTTCAATAGGTGTCCCAGCACTCGGTGGTACGGGCAAAAGTTGGGATGATCAGTCTTGTTCGCTTCACTCAGCCTTTTTAGTTCTGGTAGCTGCAAGCCATTCTTCAGAGCATCTTTAAAAATTTTGTGGACCTTGTCCCTTCGGAAA
Organism: Agapanthus africanus; assembly: GCA_030015575.1. Lineage (NCBI taxonomy): Eukaryota > Viridiplantae > Streptophyta > Magnoliopsida > Asparagales > Amaryllidaceae > Agapanthus > Agapanthus africanus. Next base: position 366,720,957 of record CM057338.1, read on the forward strand.
GAGTAGACCTTATTTCTTATTTCTTCCAGAGTTAGCTCTCGAGATTTGTTAGTCTTTGCTCCGTCCGCTCTCTGCTTATCCAGAGAATCGGTGCTGTTGGAGCTTTCGTCTTTCCGGTTGTCGTCCTTTCGGTTTCTCCAGGACTTATTGTTATCTTAGGAATCCAAGAAGGACTCCTGCTTTGAGCGCTCCAGCATCTGAACTTTCCTGGTCAGCTCTTGGAATGTTTTGAGATCCGCGGTGCATAGAAACGGGGCAATCCAATTATTGAGATTTCCGACAAGGAGACAGACAGATTGGTCCTGCTCTATCGGCGGTTCACATTTGACGGAGAGTTTGCCCCATCGGGTTATAAAATCCGTGCTGCTTTCGTTGTTCTTTGGCTTGGTCCTTACGAGGTCGGCGATGGTAATCTTATCGCTAACGCTCATGAACCTCTGCCGAAACAGAGACTCCATTTGGACGAAAGTTGTGACGGAGCCATCCGGTATGCTCGCGTACCAGTCGAAAGCAACATCAGTCAAGCTATTAACGAACTGGCGAGGAGAAGCGCATCATTGCCCCCAGTATTCCCGCATAAGGCTTTAAAGTGGGCGATGTGCTGATTCGCATTTCCCGTCCGATCGAATCTTCCGAATTTAGGGATGAATTTCTACCAGATCATACTGAGCAGGATATGGTCTCCCACTACTGCTGATATCTTTTTTCGCTTCGGCTTCGGCCACCAATGTTTTGACTTTGCTGGCAAACAAATCCATGATTTGATCCTGAGTTAGCGGGCTACTGTCATCGGTAGCCAAGACATTTCCCGAGATAGGACGCGACTGGTCTTCATGCGGTCTGCCCACTTTTGGGTTTGAGGGAACGGGTGTCAGCAGTTTCGGGACACCGTTTCCCGGTTCATGAGAGCCCTATGCCTGATTGGGCGGCTGAGAGGCAAGTTGGGCCGTGAGCTGTAAGACGACGTTTGTCAAGTCGTCAATTTTTGAATAGATCTTGGCCATCTCCTTGTCTTTGCTTCTGAGCTGTATTCGGAGCTCTTGGAGAAGTTGCTGCTCTGCGTTCTTGGGACGGAAGATTGGCTCATCTTCGCTTTGCGAGCCCGACTCCTCATGAACCGGAGGGTCTTTCTGTCGATCATCCTCATCAAGAGGGTTTTCATCACCCAGCAGAGGCGGCTGTTCTTGGGAAGCGGTAACCACATTCAAGCCAGATTGGATTTGAGATGTGGTGGCCCCGTCCTTGCTCTTGCTGCGCGTGCCCACCATGTAGACAGTGCGGACCACATATCCAGCCATTTCCTCATCTTTGGCGGGGTAACCCTGTTCCCCAAACCTCATGAGGTTCAGCCTAACAGGACCCCGAGCCCTTTTGTTGGCTCTGTACCTGAGCCTTTTCTGTCTTATCTTCTCGATTTTGAAGGCTTGGCGGGCATCCGTTATCCGGGAGGCCATTGTGAGTCGATTAGTGGGGAGCTTAGAGAAGATACTCGATCGAGCAGTTGTTAGGGGCACCGCCAGAGCTTGCTCGAGACGCATTGTAGCTTTGTTGGTGTTGATGGCCGTGCCCCCAGCTGGGGCCAAGGAAAGTCGTTCAGACACCGACTTGCGTTTGGGTTGGGGCACCCTCGAGATCACCACATTTGGTCTCCTGCCTTTCGAGACCGGTCTGTCTGTTGCTGGAGCTTGAGGAGCTGGAATGGCGTTAGCTGACATGAACAAAATAGAGCCGAATTGTAGCAGCGGCTCCTCCCATTGTCGCCCGAGACTGGCCGGAAGGACCGTCCTGGAGTCTATCTTCATCGTGTAGGAGACGGGAGATGAGTTCATCTTTGGAGACATTGTTGAAAAGCGATTTCTTGAAAACCTGCATGAAAGAGCATTATTTTAGTATAAATATAGATATATACATTGATTGAGTTCGCATGAACGTTTATCCCGAAATATGGGAGGAGAGATTGGTCCCACAGGGCGTGCCAAAATCTGTAGGGTGTTTTTCGTCACCCCATTGAGATGGGAATACGTGCGCGCTTGTCAGGCGCATTACAGATTCCCCCTGCCTAGGGTAGGCTGGGGTTTATTGATTGTGGGGATCCGAATCTCCGGCAGCCGCGGACTAAGTTGCCGTTAATTACCCCTCGTCTTTGGAGCGAGGGAACCTCCGATTGACAGGTTAAACTGGTCATGCGAACTCAATGTGCAGTGTTGTATTCTGTTTTGGAGGGGCTTGGATATATCGGGAGCCACGCAGAGTTTTTACGGGGGTCCCGCTACCCAGATAGCGGGCTGGAGGTCAAGGGGGCTAGCAGCCTCCTTGTGGGGTGCGGAGCAGCGCCCCGGCCCAAAATTTTTTTTGAGGGGGACAGTGTTGTGGAGTGTGTGTATCTGTACATATATATACATGTATACATACATTAAAAAAAGGGAAAAAGTGCCCAAAAGACGCGTGGGGTCAGCGCCTTGAGCGCTGTGCGCTTAGGCGCTAGCACGCCACGTGTCGGCATGTGGGCGCTTTGCGCTTGATCGCTGGGTGCTTGAGCGCAAGCGCACCACGTGTCGGTACATGGGCGCTTTGCGCTTGAGCGCAGGGCGCTGGAGCGCAGGGCGCTGTAGCGCAGGGCGCTGTAGCGCAAGTGCGCCACGTGTCGGCATGTGGGCGCTTTGCGCTTGAGCGCAAGCGCGCCACGTGTCGGCACGTGGGCGTTTTATGCTTGAGCGCAGGACGCTGGAGCGCAAGCGCGCCACATGTCGGCATATGGGCGCTTTGCGCTTGCGCGGGGCGCTTGAGCGCAAGCGCGCCACGTGGGCGCTTTGCGCTTGAGCACGGGGCGCTGGAGCGCAAGCGCGCCACGTGTCGGCACGTGGGCGCTCTGCGCTCGAGCGCCACGTGTCGGCACGTGGACGCTTGGCGCTTGAGCGCTTGGACGCCGGTGAGAAAAAAGGGCTTTTACTTACAGAACTAGAAGCTATGCTTCAGAAAAGAAATATTTATTATATATATATATATATATATATATATATATATATATATATATATATATGGGGTTAGACTCCTAGGATGTTTTGAAGCTGATGAAGGGCTTCTCCCCTTGAGCCCTAGTTCCTCCCCAAAGTGGGGTTTCTGGAGATAGGTCTCCTTCTTCTTCCTTTGTTGGCCGGATCTTGAAGATCGAGAGATGTGAGATCTTAAAAATCTCTCTTTTCTGAGATCTGATGGCAGATCTGAGTTCCCCTTTGTGGGTTTTGTGGTGGAAAACTACTTAGTTTTGGAAAAGAAAGAGTAAAACTCTTGATTTAATTCAAAAGAAATGAGAAGGTTTAGAACCTTGGAGAAGGAGCAGGAGGCACAAAGAACCCTAGTTTTTGGGGGAATGAAAAAGTGTTTTTTTTATTCATCATCATGTTGCCTTATATAGGCTTACATGTTTATATATAACCCCTTGGGCTTTACAAAATGGCGTTTTGCCCATCTCATGGCTCATGTACCATTTCTTTTTGCACATAAGCCATGGGCTTACAAAAATTTGGCTTTATGCCCATTTTGCATACATTCATACACAAAAAATTACATCAAATTTATTCGTTACATGATTTTTATTTTGGTATGGCGGAAGGCCGGACGCTTCATGTTCGGGCTCGACCCGGGCATTAGCCCACCTGCTTGGGCTTGGGCCCACCTGGCTTGGGGTTGACCTTGACTTTGACTTGGTCAACCGGGGTGCAAATTTTGACCCCAACACAACTGTCTACCAACAAAAGGAAGTACAAGCAGAAACACTACTGCGAAAACAAAAAGTGTTTATTCACAAAGCCAAAAGTCTTTACAAGGGTATTGTAGGCTCCCCGGCCTTATCAAATTGCCTGGAGGCTTACAAAAGAGAGAGGAGGAAAAACCAAAATGGTCGGGCAGCAAGCCACGCCTAGACCTCAATTCCCTCATCGCTATCGGCCGGAGGCGTGACCACCGAGAGTGGGACCCGAGCACGGAGTTCACCGTCGGCGAACTCTGGAAGCTGCTCCTTGACGGCATCAAGAGCTTTGTTCCATGCAATGGCGGAGGCCTTGCCGAGGTCGATGTAAAACTAGTCCGACTCCTTGTAATCCGTCACCGCTTTCCTAGCTCGGATCTCGGCAACCTCCGTCGCCTAAAGCGCCATCTCGGCATCCCGCCTGCTGGCATCTCTCTCCCTCTTCATGGCGGCAAAACGGTCGGCTAGTTCCACCAACTTCTCCTTGACGGCTTGGTTGGACTCGCTTAGGCGGCGATAGGACTCCCAGCACTTTGAAATGGTGAGATCCGCGACTTCTGACCGGGTTCTGAGGATGATCGACCTCTCCTTCTCCAGACGCAGCTCGAGTCGCAGACCCTCAACCTCCGAAGAAGACTCTTCTGCTGCTGACCTCACAGCCCGAATAGCCCCCTCGGCTTCCATATGAGTAACAAGGGCGCAGTGCTGAAGGACCTGGCGAAAAATGGTAGAGAAACTTAAGGACACCCGAACTAAGAAAAGGTCGCTCGAGGTAACACATGAGGGAGTACATACCTGAACCGCCTCCTATGCGATAGCCACCATTTGGGCCCTCAAGGTCCCCCACGGCATCTGGCCCCCGGCCGACTCCTCCATGCCAGCAAGAAGGCTAGCAGCAACGGAAAGTCCCGACGGGACCACGAACTGGACGTCCCCCTCCTATGTGGGATTCCCTTCCGGGACCTCCGTCAGCGGCGTACGAGAGACCGTACTCTTCTGCTTAAGAGGAACCCCGTCTTCGCCCGCTCCTGCATCCCTCGTCTGAGATTCGGGAACTCATGTACGCCTTTGGCCGCCGCCGGAACAATCGTCAGGAGCTCATGACGGGGCAGGTGGCCACGCCATCGGAGGCACATCTGGCGCAGGGCTCGAGTCAGCCGGAGGCATGGCCGCGCCACCGGCCCCCCTCCAGGACTGAGCGCCGAAGGCACCAAGAGTCTGGGATCGAACCATCTGTCCTGCTAAAAAGGGGAAGAGGCTCGATTCAGAAGGAGAAGAATCAGAAGGAAGAAGAAACAAGACATCTAACCTGATGGGAAGAAGTCATAGAGAAGAGAAAAACGCAAGATCCGACCTAAAAGGAGAGCGCCGAGTAAACAAGACTCAAAACGAGAAAAATGTGAAGGGAGAGATCCCGAATCAGGCCTCCTCCCTATTTATGCTACCGGCGTCCTCATCTAACGGCGACGGTCGACTCCCGCCAAAACGATTCAGTGCTCTCGACGGCCACGATCGCCCCACCTGTCGCACGCATATTGGCGGCGTCCCATCGGACGCCAGAAGCCTGCGGTACGCCACATCAGCCAACCGGCACCCGACACGTGGTCTGTCGTTTCAGCAAAAGTGCACACGATCCAGCGCACCCTCTTTAAAGCAAAGGATCTCGCCCTGATTTGCTGGCCTAATCCAGAAAAGACAACCAATTGCCCAAAGACACTCCCGACGATATCTTCGGACAGGAGCTCACCTTGGGTGATCCGGCAAACCACTTTCGACCCGACCCGTCAGCTGGTCGGGACGAGAGTGGGGGGCTAATGATGATACTCGATACCAGTGATCTCCCAGATCAGGACACGTGGCAGATGACGTGTCCCAGGGCTCACAAGAAAGGACCTACAGTAGCCGACCAGACCACTCCTGTGCTCGTCCTACAAGCAAACGCTGGCTCGCCTCCGAGCCCCCAGTACAATTGGCTTCCTCGGCCCCACAGCTCATCTCCGAGCTATCACAGGCCCGAGCCTCCTCGGCCCTCTCAGCTCGCCTTCGGGCTCGAGCAGAACCAAGATACCTCGGCTCTCCCGCTCCTCTACGAGCTCTCCCGCCGAGGTCATCTTCCTCGGTCTCATCGACCGACCAACAGCACCGCTTGCAGGCGTAACCGCCATCCTGTGAATCACGCCATGCACGAGATCTCCGCCGGCCACATCCCACGTTCCACGCCACCACGATCCCCTATTAACGAGGCTGTCTCTCCATTACTGGGAGGTCCCGCTCATCACGCGGTCGTGACGTCGGGAGCGTAACGGCCGGCGTGATTCTCGCCCCTGCCTCGCCTGCTGCCACCGCTATATAACCCCTTCTCCAGATGGTTCAAGTAAGCCATTTTTACGCAACTAAGCCGTTACTCTGCTCGGATCTCTAGTCTAACTTGACCGTCGGAGGGTCCTCGGTGGTACAACCACCCTGGGACTTCCTTGCAGGTAGCTCGGCAACCACAACCTCAAACCCATTGAGATCCACACGCTTCAGGAGCGACAGCCTCTAGATCCAATCTCAGCCACCCATCGCCGCCATCAGCAGATCAACAGGAGGCAACATCTGAAAGAGACCCAACGCCTCCATCATCAACCTTCATCCCAAGTCCTCGTGGCTTTCTTGATCAAGTTTGATCTCCGGTCTCCCCCCATTGAAGACGATCCACCCGAGAGTATATAGTATGAGCTCCAACCTCAAATCCGAGGCAACTCGAGTACCTAGTTCTCTACGCTAGATAGTCGAGATGAAGTAGAGAGTGAGTAGGATTAGATTGTATCAATATGCCCTAGGTTTCTCAACACATGAGACATATAGGGTGGAGGTAGAAGAAGATGCCATGAGAAGAATGTGTGAAGCAAAGCCAAAAAGCAAGTGAGGAAATGGCTAGAGTGTTATGTGAGATATTTGTTTTGTGAGCTTATATCAACTTAAGAAAACCCTCACCAAAAAAAATATCTGCCACACTACAAAAAATATCTTACACAAAACAAAACCAAGCATGGCACATGATGTTTCATGAGTCACTACATGACTCATCTCCATGAGTCACCAAGTGCACATGCTAGATTGATGCCAAGACCATGACTCACACATTCCACTCACATAAACATTTACCCTAAATGTTTAATAGAAAAAATGGCAACTTCTAAAAGTAAACTTGTAATAAATTACAAGAATACCCCTCATCCTTATATACATACCCGCATCCGTATTCCGAAAGAATATGAATACAACGAGACGAAAATAATCCAACAATATAATACTAGGATCCAGCTTAAACCAAAGCCCACTAGTATTATCCGTCCGAGTCATGATCCGTGCACAAGTACACGTATATGATCGAACCCTGCCGTAAAACCATACAGCCTTGTTCCCCTCCGAAAGACGGCGCAACGGAACGTCTTGCCTGAGATTCGGGACAGATGCTAATTGGTGCTATTCGTCTACATCTCCGAAGATGCCAAGTTGATTTATGGCACCGTGTATCGAAGGTTTAAACGGATGCGTCCGATGTAGCAGACTTCGTCAGATTCCCCCCTCGCTTGAGGGGTTTTTGATTGTGGGGACGCTCTTCCCTGCAGGTGCAAGCCCCTGCAGTTAATTACGCTACCGCATTACGGTAACAACTTTCTCTTTCTCCGTGTGGTCACTTCGTGTCTTGTGTGTTTGTTTTGTGTTTGGTTGCCCGTGGATTGTATACGGAGACTGAGTTATGTCGTCGCCCGTAGGGTGTGGACTAGTCCAAATCCGTATTGTCTTAGACTTGGGTTTGGGGGTTTGGGTTTAAGGATACGTTAGTCTCGTTTGAGACTAAGATCGACTTAAACGGCTGTTAAGGATACATTAGTCTAGTTTTTAGACTAAGATCAACTTAACGGGATCGTTTAGATCCGACAAGAGAGCAATAAAGGGGGACCCTGTTGTCTAGTTTAGTGACATTGCGGTCGATAGGTAGTTTAAGGACATTGCGGTCCAATATTAGTTTTAAGACATTGCGGTCAAGGTTAAGGACCTCATAGTCCGTGGATTTAAGGACTCCACAGTCCGGTGTTTAGTTTTAAGACATCTCGGTCGAGGTTAAGGACGTCATAGTCCGTTGTTAGTTTTAAGACATTCCGGTCAAGGTTAAGGACATCATAGTCCATGAGTTTAAGGACCCTACAGTCCAGCGTTAGTTTTAAGACATCACGGTCAAGGTTAAGGACATCATAGTCCATGAGTTTAAGGACCTCACAGTCCGTATCAATGTGTGGTCATCGGTACCCGTCACCTCTTTGAAGACGTTGAGGAATTACAACGCCAAGTATCAAAGGAGTGAAGAGATGTACCCTTGAACCAAGGTAGATTAAATAGTCTTTGGCCCAATTTGGGACCAAGACCAATTAATTATATTATGAGCCCATTAGCCCAGTTAAGTTTGAATTAAGGACTTATGGCCAGCTTGGGCTAAGTCCAATCATGTTTAGAATATTGGCTTTCTGTTAGTCCATTGAAGGAGAGGCTTTGCCTCTAGAAACTTAGCCAATTGGGCTAAAGTTAGTGGTAAACACTAAAGACCAACAGTGTTGGACACTGAGAATGAGATTGACAAGTTAGTGTTTAACACTAAAAGATAGTTGGTGTTAAACACCAGCAACATGGCTTTCAAATTAGTGTTAAACACTAAAGCAAATCAGTGTTAAACACTGGCAACAGAGATCTCAAATTAGTGTCAAACACTAAGATAATCGGTGTTAAACATTGGTGACAGAGATTTTAATTTAGTGTTGAACACTAAGAAAATTAATGTTAAACTCTATTAACAGAGATTTAATTTAGTGTTAAACACTAAGAAATTCAGTGTTAAATACTGCAAATAAAGTTCTTCAATTAGTGTTGAACACTAAGGCAAATCAGTGTTAAACACTGGATTCGGAGGTTCCAATTTAGTGTTAAACACTAAGGCAAGAGGGGTCACGTGGTAGCACGTGAGGGCGCCTTCCCCTTTGGAGCTTTTCAGGGGTCACGTGGTAGCACGTGACCCTGCTTCTTTGCATGTTTGTTTAAGAATTAAATTCTTCATAGGGTTAAACCCTAATAATTAAATTCCTTCTTTTTTAAAGAATTATATTCTTAGATGGAGTTAAACCCCGGCTTCTCTTCTGTAGGAATTAAATTCCTGATGTATGTGAAGAACTGAATTCTATCATAGGGTTAAACCCTAATTTCTTCTTTCTTAAGGGAATTAAATTCCTGTTATTTTGAAAAAATTAAGTTCTTAACTAGGGTTAAACCCTGGTTCTGTTCATTTTGAAGGAATTAAATTCCTATAATATAGGGTTAGACCCTAATTTTATTTCAAAGGAATTAAATTCCTATAATTCTGTGAGAATTAAATTCTCAAACTTCCATTCCCTCTCTATGCTTTGGATCTGCATGGCAGGATCTCAACCCAATGAGAATTAAATTCTCAATTCATGGGGAGATGTGCACTTCGCAGATCCTCTACTAAAGAGAGAACTAAGTTCTTCTTTTTAATATAAGAGTTAAACTCTTTTGAGAATTAAATTCTCTTTTTAAAAGCCTCTCCTTTCTTACCTAAGGTTTTCTTCTGCAGAAGATCAAATTCTTCCAAAGTCTCAAGGCTCTATTTCTCTCTCTCTCTATGTCTCTGTATCTATCTGTCTATCCCTCTGTATATCTCTTGGCTCCTATTTATAGGAGAAGGAGAAGAATCAATTAGTTTTTAGTGAATCTTTCATTGAGAGATTTGATTTGCATTCATCATTCATCTGGACCTTTGGATTATTAGGTGAATTTTATTCACCATTGGATTTTAAATCCAAAAATATTCCTTTGTTATTTCGGTTAGATTTTAAGGGGAAATCATTCCAAGTTCAAGATTTTTCCATAAATAGGTGGTATTTAATCACCTTAGATTTTTAATCCCATCGGTTCCAAATAATCATTCTCCTTTGGAAAGATTTGATTCCTTTTCAGAATTTAATTCTGTTAAATAGAGAGGCTTTGAAAGCCGGTCACGTGTGGCCACGTGACCCATGGTCATGTGTAAGCACGTGACCCCTGGAACTAGCTTTTCTTCTCCTTTTTGCGCTCTGTTTTCTGGCCGCTGCTCAACCGTCACGTGCCAACACGTGACCCCTGGTCACGTGTGAGCACGTGACCTTTTCTGAAGCCTTTTACTCGATTTGATCAGGGAACTGATGTGCCTTTGCCACTGCTTTTAAATGTCACTTGCCAACACGTGACTGCTGGTCACGTGCTAGCACGTGATGCCTCCTCCGTAAGCTTTCCTGATTTTAAATCAGGAAACAAATGCCCCTACAGCGTTGTTCTCACGTGTCTGCACGTGAGTGCAACGCTGTCACTTTAGTGACCGTTGGATCCATCTAGGGAATCGGGGAGATGAAGCGTTTTCCATCCCATCCTATAAATGCCCATGTTCTTTTCAGAAGAGCCTCCACTTTGCTCATCTTCTTCCTTGAGAATTTAATTCTTGTTTCCAGAGCTTAGTTCTCTGCTTCGAACTTTTCAGAGTTTAACTCTGTTCAAGTGACCCTTTTTCCTCAGGTAATGGTGATCGAAGCACCTTCATTTTGACAAAACTCTCTGGATTTTAAATCCATATCAAGGGTTTCACACCTTTTTTTTAACAAAGAACCCATTTTTCTTCAAGTTTTTTAACCAAAATATGAAACCACTTAACCTTCAACGGTAGATCTCTTAGGGTTTAGATGATCTTTAGGGAAATGATGATGACGGTTGTTCCTTCCATGAAATTTAAATCCATCCTCAAGGAGCTCTGGCTCTAGAAAAACAAACTTCTGGGAATTTAATTCCCTTTTTTAAGAAGGAATTTAATTCCTATGAGGAACTAAGTTCTTCCCATGGAGGCTTCTTAGGGTTTTCTTGCCCTGGGTTGTCCTTCTGTAATCAATGAAGAAGAAGCTTGCAATGATGTCTTTTGTGGGAATTTAATTCCCTTGATCCTGTTTGATTTGCTGCAGAGTCCAATGTGGGTTTCTTTTAGGGGAGTGTGTAGGGTTACTTGAAACCCACTGCTTATTTAATGAGAATGTTCCCTTTGTCTCATTATGATTACTATATCTCATCATTAGCCGGCCGTCATCTTGATTTCGTGGGACCCACGTGTTTTGTAACTAATGGTCTTACCAAACAAGTACTCTTTCACTTTCTTCAACTGTATTCATATATTTATGCTCATATATATATATATACATACATATATATACTCCTGGCTTCACTTTTGACAGTTTTCCTTTACTTTGTTTCAGGTGCGATGGCTTCTGTTCCGTGCTTTCCCTTCACTCGCTCGGAGGCCGCTTTTCCTCAATCACCATCTGACGAGGAAGCGATGGCGATGATCCGGGCTCATGACCCGAACTGCACCAACTTACTTCTATGGGGAACTTGGTACAGCCATATTATCCGGGGTCGCCGGAGTTTCCTCTGTGAAGTGCCGACAGAGCCCACTTTCCCATTTTTGCCGATGGATCCTCCGAGGACGGTTTTCGCTGTGGAGATGCCAAATTGGACTCCGATGGGACGGCTTGAGCCTTCGACGAACGGTATCCCAAACCATCCAATCCCCGCTATAGATATCCTGGGATGACGCATTTGCCAGGGTGAGGCCCACCCATAGGGAAAAATTTATAAGATAGGGCTCACTCCTCGGCACCCTACGGGTTATCTCCTCTGGGTTCGCTATATCCTTGCTACCCATCGTGCGCTGCTGCAGAAGGTCGGACTTTACCAAGCGATATATGCGTCACTCTTCCATTATCAATCCCCGCATGTCTGGTGGGTTAAGGCGTTCTTGAATCAATGGAATCTTCCCACCAACACTTTTCTTCTGGGGGATAGAGAAGTCTCGATCTCTTTGGGAGAGTTCTATGAGATCTCAGGACTTCCAATTCGAGGGACGCTTTATGAGGAGTTGCTGCCCTCTGATGAATATGTCTTTGAACCTGAGCCTGCTCCGGTTGACGGCTTGTCTGCTGAGAACGCCGTCCGCCACAAGCGTCCCGGCTTAATCAAGGTGCTGGGTATCTTTGATCATTTGTTCACCGAATCTGAAAAGCAGGATGTTACTTTCAAGAGCTTCATTGCTTGTTTCCTTCGCGAGGGCGTCTTGTCGAAGACAGCTCCGAAGTTCGCCAACATCAAAGACCCCTTTGGGTTTGGCCCGAAGAAGCTGCCGACCACTGAATCGGATCTACCACAGTACTACATCCCCATTATGTCGCCGGTGTCTTTTGAATCCATTGCAGCTCCCGGCATGGATGAGGAGACGTTCTTCGTGGGATTTATTAGTGTCTGGCTCAGTTGGTTTGTCATTCCCATGCATCGTCGTTTTATGAGGGCTTCGGTTATCTACCCGGCTCATTGTATCGCTGAGGGGACGCGGTTGGCCGTCGGTATCCCGGCGTTGGCGCATCTTTATCACGGGTTGGGCACCGCAGCTAATACTTCTACTCCTGGCGTGGATGTAGTAAGCTTTTCGCTTCATTACTTCACGTCCTGGATCGAAATGTACGTGTTGGGGGCTTTTGCTATGCATCAGAAGCCCGCATTTTACGACGCCTACCCCTTCCCACAACTTATGCGATTGGTGGATGCTTCTGCCGCTGATCCAACTCAATCTGGGGCCATTCGGGCGTTGATTGCTCCATACGCTACTACTGGCGGGTTGGTATTTAATGATCGGGTGTTATCTTCTTCCGCGGGTTCAGCCCAGCCGCTTTGGGATCGGTTGATAGACAACGCGCCCTCTTTGAAGCCCCAGGAAGCCGCACGCTTATACGCAATCAGACCGGGTTACCTGGTGTTCCGTCAGGACAGTGCGGCTCTCTTCATGCGGTACAATCCGCATCGCTTTGCCCGGCAGTTTGGCTATGATCAGGGCGTCCCGTTTGAAGCTTTCATAGTCGCGCCGGTTCCTTCGCTCGAGGCCGTCCGAGATGCCGCCCACCACTTTGTGAGGCTGAACACCGGTTCTCAGTTCACGATCCCCGATGGTGATTACATTCCCCGATGCGTGGGGTCATTCACGGGCTGGTATCTCCATCGGGTGAACCCAATTATTACTGAGGAGAGAAGGGTACTTCTTGGCCACGGTGCCCCTATTCAGGTTCCGGCCACGAGAGCCACGCTGCGACCGCGTGCCCCGGTCCGCTTTCCCCTGAGGGATACCGGCGCTGCGCTTATTCCTGGAGAGTCGGGAGTAGATCTTACTCCAATAGCTGGTATGCCCCTGGGTACTCGGTCACGGGGTAGACGGGCTCCGGTAATAGCTCCACCACCCGAGGCAGCTTCGTCCTCCTTGGCATCGACAATGGCAGTATCATCCTCGGTTGTGGCACCAAGCGGGGGTAATAAAGATGAGGGTATTGAAGGCGATGTGGGCCGCCGCCGCACCAAGGCTCCACGGGGAAAGAAACGGTCGTCTTCGGCAACCGGCTCTGGGTCTAAGCGGCGGAGGAAAGTGGCCACCAATTTGCTCGATTCTTTGGCGGAGTCTGAGCCTATTCTTGAGGATGAACCATTGGCCTTGCAGGAGTCAGACGCCGGATTACTTTTCCTGAGTTCGGCCGCCGAGGAAGTCGCACAGTTGGCCAAGGCCATACGGCGTTCCAAAGACGCGTCTCAGAATGCCAGGGTTCCGAAGAAGCCTTATCCTGCTGTAATCTTTTACGAAGCCCCCTTGTGGATTCGGCGGCGGTTTATCGGCCCTTTGGAGGAATGGGGGGAAAGGGCCCCGAAGCAGGCCGCTTCAGAGGATGCAGCGGACGCACTTTCTTTATGGACCGGCGGCCATGAGTCCACCCTCAAACCCTGGCGAGCACGCCTCCTTAAGAAGGAGCAGTGGCTTGAAGAAGCCATATTGAAGGCTTCGTTACGCATTGGTATGCCTTTATACTTCTTTGTAGCATTTTAAATTGTTTACGCCTGTATGTATGTATCCTTATTCTTGTGTGAATTATGCAGAATCTTCGACAATGGGGGAGGTCCCTACAGGCTTATTGAAGCTAAAGCCTGTCGACATTCCCGATGAAGCATTGCTCGATGTGGAGGGGGTTACTGAGGCTGCTCTTCTTACCATAGAGCCTCCAGTGGCGGTTCCTGATCACGGAGCGCTTGCTCCATTGGTAGAGGCTCCTTTGGGGGTTGCCGCCCCAATGACTCTTCCTGCGGATGGCCCAGAGGCCAGAGGAAAGGTGGTCGGGGCTACCCTCCCTTTGCTGGAGCCGGAGATCGTGGCGGAGGCCGTTAAAGCCGCCATCCCCCCGACTCAGAACGGGAGGAGTGTTGAAGGTAACCTTCTACATTTTAAATTAGCAATCTTTCTGTTGTCTGAGCTCTTTTATTTTCTCAGAATTGCGCGGGCTGGCGGCCTCTATCGCTGATCTGTCGCCTCGGCAATCGTTTCAGCGTTTATTGGAGATGGCAGCTCCGCAGGCGATCTCCCCACAGCGCATTGTCCTTTCCTCTGGGAAAGGTTAGCGTTGTTCGCTACATATTATAGCATTGTTGCCATTTTGCGAAATGACGTTGATGTCTTTTACAGTTTTGGAAGCTGACGACGAGGTCGAGGTCGTTGAAGGGCCAGAGGAATCTTCGGCTCCTACTTGCATGACCGTAGGTAAGTGACATTTCATTACAGTCCCATTTGTTCTTTTTTCTTAAGAGTTTTATTGACGTCTTTCAAATCTGAACAGCCCTGCCAGCCTCCCCCGTTGGAATCGCGCATCGTTATGCCGCCCGGCACCTATGCTCTATGGGCTTCAGAACGCTTGGCTAAATTAAGCCTTTTTTCCTTATCATATTTGATTGAGGAGCTCCGTGCCGGCAGCGCGACCACAGCTGAAGCGTTTGCCGCCGAAGCTAACGGTTCTCTTCCTTTTCTTGCCACCTACCACAGCGAAGAAGTGGTGCGAGTCTGGGTGGAGTTCTGTCGGCAGGTGGAGGCTTGCTTGCACGCCCTTGAATGCTCCCACCTTTCCTCGGAGGCCGTGGCTGCAAAGGCGGAGTTACGGGAGCTGATAGCACGGTGCGCGGAAAACATGACGTCGTGCGAGAAGAGGCTCGACCGTAAATTCTCAGAGAGGGAGCTGGCCTCTAAGGCATTGAGCGAGCTTCAGGCTAATCTTACCGCCAAGGCCAACAAAGCATATGATCTCTGGCGGGTGCTTCAAGAGTCTATCAAAGAGGTAGTGACTCTTGATAAAGCTGCTACGTTCACCCGCGAGAGGGTCGAGGCTCACAAGGCCACCGAGAAAGAGCTTGAAAGCCGGCTTGCTTCGTATCAGGCCCAGCAGGCTCAGGCGGAGGCTCGTCTCCTGGCGATCCTGAATCATGAAGCTATGGCCTAGCAAAAGCAGGATGGGCTAGTAAAACTGCTAAATCACCCGCCGGCTTGAAAAACTTGTATCTTCTATTTCCTTTTTGTACATACTCCTGAATGAGAGTATTTTCTTTTTGCTCTTTTGTGAATTGTACTTTGTACCCATTTTGGTTTATGAATAAAAGACATATTTCTTTATCAATGATGTGTCTCTTTTATTGAATGTGCTCTGCGGACAATTTATCTTGGTCTCTTTACAGGGCAACGATGGCTTAGGATTCAGGGTTAAGATCTGCCTCCTGAGACTTTTGATCTTTATGAGCCGTAAGGGTCTCATAAAGAGTTTTTCTCCCTACAGGTCGAGAGGATCCCGTAGGTGTAAGTTCTTTTTAAGAATCGTGAGGATTCTTAAGCGGGTTTTCCCTTGGGAGTCGTAAGGATCTCACAAGGGAGTTTTCTTCCTTGCAGGTCATGAGACACAAGTGCTGAGTGAGGTCGCCCTTATCCATATTTCACGGGGTCAAGGGTCGCTTTAGGATGTTCTCCAGGGTATCGTAGTTTAAAGACATCGCGGTCAAGGTTAAGGACCTCATAGTCCGTGGATTTAGGGACTCCACAGTCCGATGTTAGTTTTAAGACATCACGGTCAAGGTTAAGGACCTCATAGTCCGTGGATTTAAGGACTCCACAGTCCGATGTTAGTTTTAAGACATCACGGTCAAGGTTAAGGACCTCATAGTCCGTGGATTTAGGGACTCCACAGTCCGATGTTAGTTTTAAGACATCACGGTCGAGGTTAAGGACCTCATAGTCCGTGGATTTAAGGACTCCACAGTCCGATGTTAGTTTTAAGACATCACGGTCGAGATTAAGGACCTCATAGTCCATGTATTTAAGAACTCCATAGTACGATGTTAGTTTTAAGACATCACGGTCAAGGTTAAGGACCTCATAGTCCGTGGATTTAAGGACTCCACAGTCCGATGTTAGTTTTAAGACATCACGGTCAAGGTTAAGGACCTCATAGTCCGTGGATTTAAGGACTCCACAGTCCGATGTGTGGTTGCAGGGACCCGTCACCTCTTTAAAGACGTTGAGGAATGACAACGCCAGGTATCAAAGGAGTGAAGAGATGTACCCTTAAGCCAAGGTAGAATTAGTACAGAATCAGGATGGTTGATCGTTAGTTTTAAGACATTACAGTCGAGGTTAAGGACATCATAGTCCATGGATTTTAAGGACTCCACAGTCCGATGTTTGCTCTGGATGCTTCACACGGTTTCGCTGCCGTGCTTGGCGAGGACCAGGCTTCGCTCTGGGCGTTTTCCGCGGGGTCAAAGAGTGACGTTATCCGCGTTCCACGTGACCAGGAATTTTGCACTAGATGCTTCACACGGGTTCACTGCCGTGTTCGGCGAGGACTAGGCTCCGCTCTGGATTCTTCACACGGGTTCACTGCCGTGCTCTGTGAGGACCAGGATCCGCCGTGGACGTTTTCCACAGGGTCAAAGAGTGACGTTATCCGCGTTCCACGTAACCAGGAATTTTGCTCTGGATGCTTCCCACGGGTTCACTGCCGTGTTCTGCGAGGACCAGGCTCCGCTCTGGACGTTTTCCACGGGGTCAAAGAGTGACGTTATCCGCGTTCCACGAGACCAGGAATTTTGCTCTGGATGCTTCCCACGGGTTCACTGCCGTGTTTTGCGAGGACCAGGCTCCGCTCTAGACGTTTTCCACGGGGCCAAAGAGTGACGTTATCCGCATTCCACGTGACCAGGAATTTTGCACTAGATGCTTCACACGGGTTCACTGCCGTGCTCGGCGAGGACTAGGCTCCGCTCTGGATGCTTCACACGGGTTCACTGCCGTGCTCTGCGAGGACCAGGATCCGCTCTGGATATTTTCCACGGGGTCAAAGAGTGACATTATCCGCGTTCCACGTAACCAGAAATTTGCTCTGGATGCATCCCACGGGTTCACTGCCGTGTTCTGCGAGGACCAGGCTCTGCTCTGTACGTTTTCCACGGGGTCAGAGAGTGACGTTATCCGTGTTCCACGTAATCAGGAATTTTTTGATTGTATCCGCATTTCACGGGGTGGGGATTTGACTCTTGGTGATCTGTATATCGCCGAGCCATGGAACTGGGAGCTTCCGCTATTCCGCTTCGCTTGAAGTTGTGTATGTTGTTACGAGACGCGTGTTGAGATGATCTCTAGGTCACTTGCGGCCCGTCGAGATTCGGCTTCTTTCTTTGATGAAACCTGGGGGAAAGAATGATCACTTCTTTGTTTACGCCCTTGGATCGTATACAGGGAGTGATTTAACATCACCTATAGGGCATAAATTAAATTTTCTTATTTTATTTCTCATTCCGCGATGCTCTATCATTTCAGCTTTTATATCGTGAAGGTCGCGATTGCCCTATCATTTCGGCTATTTTTCGCGGTGCCCAATCATTTCAGCTATTTTGCGTGCATATATTTTTACTTGCTGTTTTTTATTGCAAGTTACCCCATCATTTCGGCTATTTCATATGCACGTGCGGCCTACTGGCTTTTCGCCATAAACCTGAAATTAGACACCGATTTCGGCATCAGCACCGCTACAACTGGGATATGACCAGGAGCGAATCATCATCTGCCTCTGTCGATGTTGAACAAAGGTGGCTTAGCAAACAGGGTTAGGGTCCTGTCGACTAAGGCTTTGACTTCATGAGCCGTAAGGGTCTTACAAAGGTATTTCTCCCTACAAGTCGTGAGGATCTTGTAGGTGTATTTTCTCCCTAGGAATCGTGAGGATTCCTAAGTTTATGTTCCTCTGTAAGTCGTAAGGATCCTACAAGAGGGCTTTCTCCTTATAAGTCGAGAGGATTTATAAGGGTTGTTCTCCATATGGACATATCCCTAGTCACGGGTGGGACTTTGCTGGGGAAATGTTTATTCGTGCCCGTGGATTGTATACAAGGGTCAGTATGAGCCGCTTGTAGGGCATTGTCGAAGGTTATGGGGATTTTGCTTAAGCACAGGTTTAGGTCTCTGTAACTTAAGACTTTCAAGTCTTATGAGCCGTGAGGGTCCCATAAGAGAGTTCTCTTTGCTAGTCGTGAGGATCTCGCAAGCGTATTTTCTCCTTAGGAATCGTGGGGATCCCTAAGTGTATTGCCCCCTTGTGAGTCGTAAGGATCTCACGCGGGTGGTTTCTCCTTACAAGGTCGTGAGGACCCTGCAAGTGTCCTTTAACGAGATTGCGCCCTTTCGGGTTTTTATAAACACTCGCCGGTAGTCCTACTGTTTTTACTCACGGAGCCCTTTCGGGTTTTCATCCGTGCCCATTTTGCTTATGGACATACCGTTTTTATTTATTTATTTATTTATTCTTTTTTTTTACGAGGTCGCGCCCTTTCGGGTTTTCACGAACACTCCCTGCTGTTTTTACTCACGGAGCCCTTTCGGGTTTTCATCCGTGCCCATTTTGCTTATGGGCATACCGTTATTATTTTTTTCTCTCTTTTTTTTTACGAGGTCGCGCCCTTTCGGGTTTTTACGAACACTCGCCGGTAGCCCTGCTGTTTTTACTCACGGAGCCCTTTCGGGTTTTCATCCGTGCCCATTTTGCTTATGGGCATACCGTTATTATTTTTTTTTCTCTTTTTTTTATGAGGTCGCGCCCTTTCGGGTTTTCACGAACACTTGCCGGTAGCCCCGCTGTTTTTACTCACGGAGCCCTTTCGGGTTTTCATTCGTGCCCTTTTTGCTTATGGACATACCGTTTTTATTGTTTTTTTATTATTTTTTTATCTCGTCAGCTTAAGGATGCTGCGGTAGTAGCTTTCAGGATGTTTCGGTCCGTCGTTAGCTTAAGGACGTTTCGGTCCGTCGTTAGGTTAAGGACGTTTCGGTCCGTCGTTAGTTTAAGGACGTTTCGGTCCGTTGTGGAGAGGGTCGGCTACTACTTATAGAGCTTGAGCTTAGGAGGATAGCGAGCGGACATAGTCGTCGTCATCTATCATTGACCTAGGCTGTGGCTCATTAAGCGTAGTATTTCTTTAGGAAGCGACCGTTTATTGGCCTGAAAGGCCTTTCACCGTGCATGTCCATGAGTAGATAGGCTCCACCCTGGTAGACCTTGTCTATGATGTACGGGCCTTCGTAGTCCGGCTCGAATTTTTCCCGCTTGGCGCGATTGGGGATCATAGGCCTTTTGACCACTAGTACAAGTTCGCCTTGGCGGAATGTCCTCGGCCTGGTCAATCTTTCATACGAGCGCGTCATTTTCGCTTTGTAAGCCTCCAGGTTTTGTTGTGCTATGAGCCGTGTTTCATCAAGGGCATCAAGCTCTTCTAGCCGAAGGTGAGCATTTTCTTCGTTCGTCAACTCGTAGTGGACTGCCACTCGTAGAGAGTGTAACTCTATCTCGAGAGGGAGTACTGCTTCTGTACCGAATACCAACGCATACGGCGTTGTGTTTGTGGCCGTCTTGAACGTAGTTCGATACGCCCAAAGAGCTTCTTGCAGTCTCTCATGCCAGTCCTTCTTGTTTCGGGACACCGTCTTTTTTATGATCTTTGTCAAGGTCTTGTTGAAGGCCTCAGCTAGACCGTTAGCTCGTAGGTTATAAACCGAAGAATACCTCCAGTCTATATTGTGTTGTTGCGCGAAGCGACTGATCTTGTGACTTCTGTAGGCTGGACCGTTATCGGAGATGATCCGTTTCGGCGTTCCAAACCGATATATGACGTGCGTCTTGAAGAAATGGAGGATATTTTCCGTTTTTACTTCCCTCAACGGTACTGCTTCTGCCCATTTAGAGAAGTAATCAGTCGTCGCCAGGATGAAACGATGTCCTCTAGACGATGCTGGTTCGATAGGGCCGACTACGTCAGTTCCCCACATCTCGAACGGCCAGCTAACCACCATTGGATGTAATGGATTTGGATGTTGGTGGATGAAGTCCCCATGGATTTGGCATGAGTGGCATTGCTTCGCATATTCGAGGCAATCCTGAATCATCGTGGGCCAGTAGTAGCCCATCCGTTTGATCTTCAACTTCATCTTCGGGCCCGCTTGGTGAGAACCACAGATTCCGTCATGAACTTCCTGAACGACTCTTTCTGCTTCGTCAGGTCCTAAGCATCTCAGCCACAGATAATCAAACGACCTCTTATACAGAGTGTCATTGAAGAAGGAGAAAGATAGAGCTCGTTTCATGAGCTTATGTCTTGAGGACGCATCTTCGGGCATCCGACGGTATTTGAAGTAGTCTATAAAGACTTCTTTCCGATCCTCAGCCTCTTCCCGGTATTTTATTTGCAGGGTCGCTTGTTCAGTCACTCCTTTTTCTTCGGATGATTCCGGAGATACTTCTGCTGGGGCAAGCACCCGGCGGCTTTGTACCACGATCCTTACATCATCGAGATTCTCGTCAGCCAGTTCTTTAGCAAGCTTGGCCAGTGCATCCGCCTTGCTATTTTCCGCACGCGGTATGCTTTCCAGCACATAGGAGGGAATTTGAGTCAGCAGTTGTTGCACCTTTTCACCGTACTTTACTAACTCCGGTTTTCAGTTTTGGTAGTCGCCGTTTACTTGACTGACGACCAGTTGGGAGTCTCCATATATGAGGAGGTTTTCAATTCCCATGTCGATGGCGATCTCGAGGCCTGCTATCAAAGCCTCATATTCAGCTTTGTTATTCGTCCTCGGTTCTGTTAAGGAGAAAGCAAAGCGCATTATCCCTCCTTGTGGAGTCACGAAGATAAGGCTTACTCCCGACTTGATTATAGGGGTACTTTGTTTGCGCTTCTTTATGGAGGACGCTCCATCGAAATAAAGCTCCCATCGGGTATCACCACCATCGATCGCGTCAAACGCATGTTCGTCTGGAAAATCACAATTCAGAGGAGAACCGGCAGGTACTGGATGCTCAGCAAGGAAGTCGGCGATGGCTTGGTCTTTCACTGCCTTAAGAGGCTGATAGGTTATCGAAAATTCCATCAAGAGCAGGGCCTATTTAGCGAGTCTCCCTGTCAATATGGCCTTTGACATTAGATATTTGAGGGGGTCTACCTTTGATATAAGACGGACTTCATGTGCCAATGCATAGTGCCGGAGTTTTGTTATCGCAAAGATTAACGCCAGGCAATGTTTTTCGATAGGGGAGTAATTGCTTTCTGCCCCCAGAAGAACTCGGCTTAAATAGTAGAGCGCTCTCTCCTTCCCTTGGTCGTTTTCTTGCGCCCATAATGCGCCTAAGGAACCCTCAAGGGCTGTTGTATAAAGAATAAGGGGCTTTCCCTTGATTGGAGCAGCTAACACCGGCGAGTTCAGCAGGTACTGCTTGATCTCATCTAGCGCGCTCTGGCATTTTTGGTCCCAGATGAACGGGGTTCCCTTCTTCATCAGGTGGCTGTAAGGACGGCACTTGCCTGACAGGTTAGCGATAAACCGCCGGATGTACGCGAGCTTCCCTTGGAGAGACCGCAATTGTTTGAGAGTCCTTGGCGGTGGCATTTCCATGATCGCCTTGATCTTAGATGGATCTATTTCGATACCTCGGTGTCGGATGATGAATCCCAGGAATTTACCCGAGGAGACTCCGAACGCGCATTTGAGGGGATTCATCTTCAAATTATATTGCCGAAGGCGTTGAAATACGGTCTTCAGATGCTCTAAATGCTCTTCGTATGACATGCTCTTCACTACGAGGTCGTCGATATAGCACTCGACGATTTCATGTATGAGATCATCGAAGATCTTTGTCATGGCCCTCTGATAGGTGGCGCTGGCATTCTTTAAACCGAAGGGCATCACCTTGTAACAAAATATCCCCAAAGGGGTCCGGAAAGCGGTGTGCTTCTGGTCTTCGGGATGCATCTTTATCTGATTGTACCCTGATGAACCGTCCATAAAGGAGAAAATCTCATGAGTGGACGTATTGTCTATCATCAGTTCGGTGACCGGCACTGGGAAATCGTCCTTCGGGCAGGCTTTATTGAGATCTCGGAAGTCCACACATATGCGTACTGTCCCATTTTCTTCATCACCGGGACTATGTTGGTGACCCAGTCAGGATACTGTACCTCCTGGATAAACCCAGAATCGATCAGCTTCTTGACTTCGGCGTTAATGCCCATCTTAAGCTCGAGCCGCATCCTTCTCGGCGCCTGTTTTAATGGCTTGATATTCGGGGATATTGCTAATATATGCACAGCAATCTCTGGATCTAATCCTGGCATCTCGGAATAGTTCCATGCGAAGCAATCTCTGTGCTGTAGAAGCACGTCCTTTAACACAGCCACCCTTTCTTCAGATAGCAGCTCGCTAACGAATGTAGGTCGCGGATCATCTGCCGACCCCAACTCAATCTTCTTGAGGTTATCTGCAGTAGTATGTATGCCATCTTCCAGTTCTTTCGGTGCTGGTGGAAATTCTGAGATTACCTCGTTGTCATTGTTTTCGAAGCACCAAGGGAGGTCATCCATATTCTCGGGCTCTCCTTTTAATATTGTTATCATATGACAGGTACGAGCTCGCTTCCAAGAACGGTCTGGATCTGATTTTGCTCTTGTGGCTTTGGGTTCGTGCTTTTGTGGCGGTGCTACCGTCCAGCTGCTGGATAGAGCAAGCATGCCCCGTTGGTATTGGTCTTCGACCCAATTTTTAAAGGTGAAGCAGTCTTCGATAGGGTGTCCTATGGCTCGGTGATAAGAGCAATAGCCCGGATGAGAAACCTCGTTAGTCTGTTCAGGATGTTTAGATTCCGGAAGTGTAATCATTCGATGTTTCATAGCGAGATCGAGTATCTTCTTCGTCTTGTCTTGAGGGAAGGAGTACGCTCGACTCATCTTCTTCATGAGAGACAAATCCAGATCGCGCAATATTCGATCACATGACTCTTTAATCCTGTGTTGTTGCTGTCGACTCCTTTTTCCGTTTTTTGACTTACTTCTGCCTCTATGTCGGGCCTTTTGCGCAATAGGTCGACAGGGAGGAACATCTTCGTCTTTTACAGCCTGTTGAAAAAGACGTTGCGTCCTGGCTTTCTCGTAGATGGCCATTTCGCGATTATGGTCATCCCGAGCCTTTTGACCCACTTTCCTGATAAGCTTGTCCATTCGTTCTTCAAACGACGGATTCGGCACTTCGATCGCGGGATCCAGTTTTGATGAGCGGTTGGCATTGTTTGACAGGGCGTCCTCTTCTTCATTGAAGTTATATATGGCATAGCTACCGTGGACTCGCTCCCGTTT
Source organism: Agapanthus africanus (assembly GCA_030015575.1). Classification (NCBI taxonomy): domain Eukaryota; kingdom Viridiplantae; phylum Streptophyta; class Magnoliopsida; order Asparagales; family Amaryllidaceae; genus Agapanthus; species Agapanthus africanus. The sequence continues at coordinate 366,744,352 of CM057338.1, forward strand.
CCTGAATCTCACATATCCAAGCCCAAGCGTTTCCATTCTTCCGTTGGGCAATTTGCGCTGAGTCCCAGGGACATCCCAAATCCTGTTGTAGAATCGAGCTTGTCGGACAGTCTGTTTTAAGTGTTAGTTGTATGTATGCCCTAGAGGCCAGTATTGTACAGATGATGTATAGGTACATACTAGTGGGGACATGGTAGTCTATAGGTACATCCTTCAAGGTCCCTAGTCGTGGGTGTATCGAGATGGGGCATCGATATACCAGTGTAGACTAGCGTATACGCCTCTCGACCCATGAGATGGGCGATGGATGATCCCATATCCATTGGTGTTTGACATCAGAGATGGTATACGGGTGCTCAGTGGAGACTGGATACACTGGACAGATTCGCCGAGAACTCCCAGCTGGTATTATACCTCACGTCAGATGGCAGTTCTCAGGTGACACTTGTACAGGTTAGTCTGTAGACCCGAGATCGTCATAGAGTCTTGTGTGATTCCCACTGTGCTTTGATCTCCACCTTACCACGTCCATGAGGGCGTGCAAAACGGTGGTCTTTGGGTACAGTCCAGAGTCACATGGAGGCAATGAGCGATAGGAGGGGTTTCGTTTCTCCCGGTATTAGGGGTTGATGTTGCGCTGTGCTCGATTGGCCGTAATAGGGAAGTCCCTGGCCAGGGCTGATCAGAGATTTGCTGGTAAGTGTTACCAGTAGTTTCTCGACCCGTTATGAGCCTCACATCGGCACGACTTATCGGTTATTGGGGTCTGACGTTTACCACCCCTAGACTTGATATGCGACATATCAGACGAACAGACCGGACTGTACGGTAAGTGTTACTGGTTGGATTCACAGGAGTGTGAGCGGGCTAGCTCGTCGATCTTCTGATCGCTCAATACCCGGATGGCCGTTACGTTTAGCAGACCGCTTGCGGCTTGTGGGTGCTTGATATGATCATCATCTGCTACCGGCGTATTGACGAGTCTTTAGAGTCCTACACAGAGGTTTCCTGGCTCAAGCGAAACGAAATAGGAGCGCATATGAGATATGTGCAGGACCGAGAATAATGCGTGTATGTGATACCGTATTCCATTCTCGCGATGAATATATCGATTGGTTATATTCGATATAACCTAGTTATCGAATCATTGATTCGATAAATCGATACATTGTATACTAGTCGGTTATGTGCGACATCACCGGATCATTGAATCAAGTGTTGATTTAATGATTTAATGTATAATTATATATTTGATATATTATTTTGCATTAACTAGTATTGGTTCACTTCAAAATGGATTTTCTCACTTGATGTGCAAGTTGTATATGTGATATACTTTTGTGCATATCTTTGTATCATGTTTGATGATGCTTGCTCCTTTGGTTAAGCGTAAAGAATTAAACCTAGGTTAAGAAAGTGATTAGGGTTTTAATTATCCATTCTTTTATTTATTGATTTTGGAAAAATGATGGGATAAGAATACAAAATGGTTGCTTTCATTCTTGAACCTTTGTGAAGCTTCATGAAGCTTTGACCAAAGTGACCAATTTGTCTTCATGCTTAACCCTAACCACTCTTCTAACCTTGGTCAATTCTCTACACCTAACCATGGTTCCTATTATGATAAGTATTCATTTCCTTTTCATTTTTGATAAACTTATCATAATATTTCCTTCTTCTTGATCTTCTTCTTCAAGAAAGAAAGCTTGATGCCATCAATGGCAACTTGAGTTCTAAAGTGAGAAATCCAATTCTAAAGTGAACCCACCTCCTATTTCTTCACCCTCTACCTCTTGCCAAGTTGTTTTGGGTGTTTTCTTCACAAGTTTCACCACTTGGTGAAGTTGGAGCTTGAACTTGTGATGCCTCGACGTAGATCATCTTCGGCACGAAGCCGACGAACTATTCCGCTTATTTCTTCAATGAAGCCGATGCGAGAGTCCGAGATCCGACTAGGACAGCGAGAGGACGTCTACGTGGAGCTAAGGAAGTGGATAACCGGGTCTACAAAGGTTGTAGCTTCTTATCTTTAGTTAAGTTGTTAACTAGATTCGTATTTCGCCTAAACATCTAGTCAACGATCCGTATTAGGGTTTCGCGGCACTCATAAAATTTTAAATTGGCATGGTTGATGCCTTGTGAGACCTCTATAGTGTGCCTAGGAACCCTACAGTGGTATCAGAGCCTAGCTAGAGCCTTAGGCGAAGTCTAGACGACGTTTGAAACCTGAGTACACATCGAAACCCTAACACAATATGCTCTCTGGACTTTTTTCAAAAACTGGGTTTTTTCCAGATTAAAAATTCTTAAAAAATTCAGCAGGAAGATCTAAGAGTTATGGTGCAAAACGAGATCCTAATTCAACTAAACCGCCGCGGTTCCGCGGCATGAGCTGGCTCATGCGGCGGTTCCGCGGCCGTACGGTCGACTCTCACTGTAAGATTTGCACAGTAATTCCTCTTTATCAGTGCTGAGTTTTATGGGAATTTTTAATATTTATTCAAGAGTTGAATTTTCTGGGGTGTTTTAGAGCTTCGATGTTTCGATCGGATTATCAAATTTCGTCTTTGTGTCTTTCCGGATGACTTTAGAATATGTTAAAAAGTTCGACCGGATATAAATACCCAACTTTTCCCCTGCCGGAAAATATCCAAGTGTTGGATTTTTGTGTGGTTTAAGGATGTTCTGAGTAGTGCAAGTAACGCGATGGTCCCTTTAGAAGACAACAAACCTTAACTCGATTATGTGACCGTCTTGAACTGCCCTTTGAACCTTCGGGTTTGGGGCAGTACGGCGTGCCACATGTGAGGCGTTGGCTTGACCCTTCTACGGCTGGACCGTTGGTACTGAGGCATGAAGTGAATATCTTTGAACTTATTTCATGTGTTGATCGGTTTCGGGAAAACTTGGGTGTTCGAATGTTCGATCGGAAAGTTTGATATTTTCTATTTATCCGGAATGTGATACAATAATTGGAATTCACAAGTAGTTATGAGATAACTGAATGAATGTTATAAATCTAGCGGTTTAGTTTCATTTGATATTGAAAAGAGTTTTCGATAATGAGACTAAAATGCGGGGTTTATAACTGTTAGGCATGTGATGTCTAAGTATTTCATTTGATTAGGCATGTGATGTCTAAAGAGGTTGCGGATTCCAACTGTTGTAGTTTTACACTTTCTTTTCTGTGACCGTAAGTGCAATATGCGATATCGCCGGTTTCGTTGCTATATGTCAACGACAATTGGGATGCGCATATTTACTTACGTTGATGACATGTGATGTTATGTGTTGCTGGATATGTTATATTGGATTGTCGTGATTGAATAGCCGGGTTTTTTTTACGTGAGATGAGTGTTTTTCATTTTCATTCATGTAAAAACTTGTATGTAATATTCTTTTTATTTGGGGCACTTCCAGGTTGCGGAAGTTGTCATCTTTTGTATATTATTTACATTTCCGCATTAGGATAGACCCAAGGAGGGGAGCACAAGTAACCGGGTTCTGGGGTCCAGTGGGAGACCAACTCGAGGAGTCGAGTCCAGGTCTCCTAACCCTAGAATTGGTAGGGTTGCTTGCCGCTCTCGTAGGGGTCTAGGGGTGTGGGATTGGCTATTCATCACGACCGTGGAATCCGTGTTTTATACTGGCTCGTATTGAAAACACGGACGTCCTAGTATATCCAATGTTTCATATGTTTCTGTTGCTGCGATATCTGTGATGCGATCATGTGATGTTCTGTGATGGATACAGTATATAGTATATATGATATATTATATAGACGTTACTTATGTTTTACACCCGTACTAGCTCTGCACCGCTCTGCCGTTAGTTACCTAACCTAACGGTGCACGAGGGGACATCGAGGCGAATGCGGATGGCATAAGTGTACGTCGTATTTATCTGTGATGTTTAGGTACTTAAATGATGGGACTTCATTAATGTGATTAATGAAAGAAAAGAAACCTAAGATGTTGTAGAACGAATTTTAAACAAAACAGGTAGCTACAGTTCTTGCTTTGCATAGCGGTATATATGATATACCCTGCACCTTATTCGATGAGGAAAGGACCGAGATCCCTTCACCGGGAGTGACTCCTTTAGCAATAACTGGCAGATGCTACAAACTCGGTTTGTTTTTTGATTGCTTTTAAGAGTTTTTGCTTTGCATAGCGATATATATGATATATCCCGCACCTCATTCGACGAGGAAAAGACCGACGATCCCTTCACCGGGAGTGACTCCTTTAGCAAAACTAGAAAAGCCTCAAAATCACTCCATTTCAAAACTTCATTTGATTCTACAACGATATCAAGTTCATTACGCTCATGGTTTTCAGAAAAACCTGCGTAGCCCTCCGTCATTTCAGATAAGTACTACTTAGTATTCATGCTGCGGTAGTTTGGCCTCCGTCAAGGCGTAGTGTATGGTAGCAAACTAGTGCTTATCTGCCAGCATATGATGCGATTGGATTAGGGTATTCGTACGGCGTAGTTTGGCCTCCGTCAAGGGTCGTACGGGTGGGTTTAATTCGATCAAGAAATGACGGGTTGAACTTGACTAGCGCCCTGTGGGTAGTTTGGCCTCCGTCAAGGTCACAGGACGCTAGGGGTAAAAGTATTATCGGGAATTTCATGTGTTGAAATTTGCAATGAGATTGCATACCTTCTATGAGATAGTTGGATCCCGATACCCACTGCGAGTAAGAGTTACTCCTGGGAGAGTTTTACACATTTTAGCCGATCAAGTAGGTGTCTAGAAAGGTGTCAACGGGGTTACGCCTCTGGGAAAACGAGGTTTACATTAATTAGGTTCGTGCGAAAGCACGGGGGACCTCCCTCAAAGTACCGACACTGGCCTGGCTGAAAGATTGGCGAACTTGTAGTGTGTAATTAATCCCGGCTAGTCTTTCCTTTTAGGGTTTGAAGGAAGATTTGATAAAAACAGTGGGAGCCATCCTGATTAGATAAGATAATAACCAATCTGATCTTGCACGAGCATACGCTAAAGTGTTTTCTTCTCTCTCTCTCCAGGTAGCGACCATGTCATGCCCTAATAAAGATAATAATATGGATATATTGACCGAACCCGCATGTTATACTGTGCAGGGGAACGTTGAACCCGTTCTATCTTATAAGTGTTATAAGAATGAACAGGAAACAGGAGAATATCTGGATTCTCGCACCGCCCAAACGGAGAACATGCATGTTGATGCATCATCTTCGGGTGTGTTTGTCATTGAAAACTATTTCTCAGTTCACCCTACGTCCTGGGTATTAGATACCGGATCAGGATCCCACATATGTAAGATGTTACATGGGCTGCGGAAAGGTAGAGAACTGGGAAAAGGTGATCATTCCGTTCAAGTTGGGAATGGGGCAAATGTTGCAGCCAAAGCAGTTGGCGAATATCACCTTGTATTACCAAGTGGTGATACACTGATTCTAAATGAATGCTATTATATACCGAACATGATGTGCAACAATATATCAGTTTCTTTATTAAGTAAAGAAGAATATAATTTTGTATTACAGGGTAATGTTATGAACATATTCCTAGATCAAAAGTTGATTGCATCAGGCTCGTTATATAATGGCATATTCATTCTCAATCAAAATACAGTCCTCAATTTACAAAACACACACAAGAGGAAGAGTTCTGAACTGAACGAATCTTTCTTGTGGCATTGTAGACTGGGTCACATCAATGCGACACGACTAGCTAAGTTGCATAAGGATAGATATTTAAATTCGTTTGAATTTTCATCTTATGACACTTGCCAGTCATGTCTCAAAGGCAAGATGACCAAAACTCCGTTTACGGGACACGGAGAAAGAGTTACCGAACTCTTGGGACTAATACATAGTGATGTATGCGGTCCCATGTCTACACATGCCAGGGATGGTTCTTCGTACTTCATTACATTCACTGACGATCTCTCTAGATTCGGATATGTGTTCCTGATGAAACACAAATCAGAAGCTTTTGAGAAATTTAGAGAATATAAACAAGAAGTAGAGAACCAAACGGGCAAAAGTATTAAGATCCTTCGATCTGATCGAGGAGGAGAATACTTAAGTAACGAATTCAGAGATTATCTAAAAGAGAATGGGATTCTCTTTCAGCTTACTCCTCCTTATACACCACAGCACAATGGTGTATCGGAGCGGAGAAATCGCACCCTATTAGATATGGTGCGCTCTATGATGAGTACAGCTGGGTTACCTATTTCCTTCTGGGGATATGCACTGGAGACTGCTGCATACCTACTGAATAGAGTTCCAACCAAATCAGTGCCTACCACTCCATATGAGATATGGAATGGCAAGAGACCATGTCTTAATTTTATTCAGATATGGGGTTGTCCGGCCTATGTTAAAACACAAAATCCGGACAAGCTCGAGGCAAGGTCTGTTCTATGTAAGTTTGTTGGATATCCCAAACATTCGCGAGGGTATATCTTCTACCACTCTGAGGAACAAAAAGTGTTTGTTTCTCGACATGCCACTTTCTTAGAAAAAAGTTTTCTTATGAAACAGATAAGTGGCATTGAGGTAGAACTGGAAGAGGTTCCAGCGACACAAACTATAACAGAAGACTTGGTAGAACCAGAGGATTCAGTAGAACTCGACGAACCCCGGCCTCTCCGTCGATCTAGTAGGGTTTCTCGTCCACCAGAGAGATACTATGGTTTTCTCATTGACGGTGGAAGCGAGGATTGCATCATGGAGGATGATGACCCAACTAGCTTCGAACAGGCCATCACGAGTAGGGACTTAGTGAAATGGCTGGATGCTATGCGGTCCGAGATGGAATCCATGTACACCAACAAAGTATGGACTTTGGATGTTGCTCCTGAAGGGGTAAAACCCATTGGGAGCAAATGGATCTTCAAGAAAAAACTTGGTGTAGATGGGAAAGTGGAGACTTTCAAAGCTAGACTTGTTGCAAAAGGCTTTCGTCAAAGACCAGGTGTGGACTATGACGAAACCTTTTCTCCAGTGGCTATGCTTAAATCCATCCGGATCATGCTTGCCATCGCTGCATATCATGAATACGAAATCTGGCAAATGGATGTTAAGACCGCCTTTCTAAATGGTGATTTAGAAGAGTGCGTGTACATGACTCAGCCAGAGGGCTTCGTAGATAGTGGGAGCAGCGGGAAGGTGTGCAAGCTGCTTAAATCCATTTATGGATTAAATCAAGCATCGCGGAGTTGGAACATCTGCTTTGACGTCGTTATCAAAGAGTTTGATTTCGTCAAAAACCCAGATGAACCTTGTATCTACAAGAAGGTGGCAGAGAGTAAGGTTGTCTTCCTCATATTGTACGTGGACGACATACTCTTGATAGGAAATGATATTCCTATGCTGCAATCGGTTAAGCTCTTCTTATCACAAAGATTCTCAATGAAAGATCTTGGTGATGCCTCCTGCGTATTGGGAATTAGGATCTATAGAGATAGATCCAAACGGATATTGGGATTGTCCCAATCCAGGTACATTGACACCATACTAAAGTGGTTTAGTATGGAAGAATCCAAGCGTGGGAACTTGCCCACGATCTCTGGAGTCACTCTCTCCAAACAGATGTCTCCCAAGACTGATTTGGAGAGAGCTCGCATGCAAGGGATACCCTATACTTCGGCTGTAGGCTCTATCATGTACGCGATGCTATGTACCAGACCCGATGTAGCATACTCACTAAGTGTAGTGAGCAGGTATCAAGCTGATCCTGGAGAGAGTCACTGGACAGCTGTGAAGAGCATTCTCAAGTACTTACGAAAGACTAAAGAGATGCTCTTGGTGTATGGTAACGGAGAACTCCAAGTGGAGTCCTTTACCGATTCGAGCTTCCAGAGTGATAAGGACGACTCTAAGTCGCAGTCGGGATTTGTCTTTACCCTTTACGGAGGGGCGGTTAGCTGGAAGAGTTCCAAGCAGGAAACCGTGGCAGACTCGACGATGGAGGCTGAATACATCGCTGCCAACGATGCTGCTAAAGAGACTGTCTGGATCAAGAAGTTCATTACTGAACTTAGAGTGGTTCCATCCATTGAGCATCCAATACCTTTGTATTGCGATAACAATGGAGCGGTGGCTTTGGCCAAGGAACCCAGGTCCCATCAGCGATCCAGGCATATTCTGAGGCGGTATCACCTGATCCGGGAGATAGTTAATCGCCGGGAGATCGAGGTCAGGAGGGTTGACACGAAGAACAACACGGCGGATCCACTCACGAAGGCCATTCCCCAGATACAGTTTGAGAGACTCTTCGGGATGCTCGGTATGCGATACTACAGCAGCGGGCCCTAGTGCAAGTGGGAGATTGTTAGTTGTATGTATGCCCTAGAGGCCAGTATTGTACAGATGATGTATTTTATATTGGATACTTGGACATATATAGAGATGACTTTCTTGCTCGATATGATAGTATGCTATCTGGTTGCTCTTTATCTTAACATGTACACTTGTCTCTTTAAACTGTCTTATAGTTACATGTTGGTAAAGCCCTTAGGATGAGTACTTGACTACCTGGACTATGATGCGGATCATACTAGTGGGGACATGGTAGTCTATAGGTACATCCTTCAAGGTCCCTAGTCGTGGGTGTATCGAGATGGGGCATCGATATACCAGTGTAGACTAGCGTATACGCCTCTCGACCTATGAGATGGGCGATGGATGATCCCATATCCATTGGTGTTTGACATCAGAGATGGTATACGGGTGCTCAGTGGAGACTGGGTACACTGGACAGACTCGCCGAGAACTCCCAGCTGGTATTATACCTCACATCAGATGGCAGTTCTCAGGTGACACTTGTACAGGTTAGTCTGTAGACCCGAGATCGTCATAGAGTCTTGTGTGATTCCCACTGTGCTTTGATCTCCACCTTACCACGTCCATGAGGGCGTGCAAAACGGTGGTCTTTGGGTACAGTCCCGAGTCACATGGAGGCAATGAGCGATAGGAGGGGTTTCGTCTCTCCCGGTATTGGGGGTTGATGTTGCGCTGTGCTCGATTGGCCGTAACAGGGAAGTTCCTGGCCAGGGCTGATCAGAGATTTGCTGGTAAGTGTTACCAGTAGTTTCTCGACCCGTTATGAGCCTCACATCGGCACGACTTATCGGTTATTGGGGTCTGACGTTTACCACCCCTAGACTTGATATGCGACATATCAGACGAACAGACCGGATTGTACGGTAAGTGTTACTGGTTGGATTCACAGGAGTGTGAGCGGGCTAGCTCGTCGATCTTCTGATCGCTCAATACCCGGATGGCCGTTACGTTTAGCAGACCGCTTGCGGCTTGTGGGTGCTTGATATGATCATCATCTGCTACCGGCGTATTGACGAGTCTTTAGAGTCCTACACAGAGGTTTCCTGGCTCAAGCGAAACGAAATAGGAGCGCATATGAGATATGTGCAGGACCGAGAATAATGCGTGTATGTGATACCGTATTCCATTCTCGCGATGAATATATCGATTGGTTATATTCGATATAACCTAGTTATCGAATCATTGATTCGATAAATCGATACATTGTATACTAGTCGGTTATGTGCGACATCACCGGATCATTGAATCAAGTGTTGATTTAATGATTTAATGTATAATTATATATTTGATATATTATTTTGCATTAACTAGTATTGGTTCACTTCAAAATGGATTTTCTCACTTGATGTGCAAGTTGTATATGTGATATACTTTTGTGCACATCTTTGTATCATGTTTGATGATGCTTGCTCCTTTGGTTAAGCGTAAAGAATTAAACCTAGGTTAAGAAAGTGATTAGGGTTTTAATTATCCATTCTTTTATTTATTGATTTTGGAAAAAGGATGGGATAAGAATATAAAATGGTTGCTTTCATTTTTGAACCTTTGTGAAGCTTCATGAAACTTTGACCAAAGTGATTAATTTGTCTTCATGCTTAACCCTAACCACTCTTCTAACCTTGGTCAATTCTCTACACCTAACCATGGTTCCTATTATGATAAGTATTCATTTCTTTTTCATTTTTGATAAACTTATCATAATATTTCCTTCTTCTTGATCTTCTTCTTCAAGAAAGAAAGTTTGATGCCATCAATGGCAACTTGAGTTCTAAAGTGAGAAATCCAATTCTAAAGTGAACCCACCTCCTATTTCTTCACCCTCTACCTCTTGCCAAGTTGTTTTGGGTGTTTTCTTCACAAGTTTCACCACTTGGTGAAGTTGGAGCTTGAACTTGTGAAGTGGATAACCGGGTCTACAAAGGTTGTAGCTTCTTATCTTTAGTTAAGTTGTTAACTAGATTCGTATTTCGCTTAAACATCTAGTCAACGATCCGTATTAGGGTTTCGCGGCACTCATAAAATTTTAAATTGGCATGGTTGATGCCTTGTGAGACCTCTATAGTGTGCCTAGGAACCCTACATTAAGGGCACCCCTTGGCGCTTCAATAGCTTTTTTAGTCCATTCATGAAATATCTGGACAAACGGATGGGTTGGAGCCTGTCGAGTGTAGAATCCGCACCATGCCAGATCTCTTTCTCCACCCTTGTTTCCGAGGATTGATAGAATAGGATCACCTTTTCGCCTTTTCACCTGGGAGGGATGTTAAACGTCTGCAGGTCCTGTACATTGTAAGCTTCAAGTGCGTCGAGATCCTTGTAGTGTTCCCGCGGCACCATGGTGACTTGCAAACTCTGATCATCGCCAGGGGATGCTTGTATTGACGGCCGACTGGAGAACACGGCATTAACTTCATCTTCCGAGTCACTTCCAAAGATCAACATGGGGGCGGACGGTCCCGGGTTGTTGCGTCGAGACGGACCAGCATAAACCATCTCTTCTTCTTCTTCGGTATCGCTTCCAAAAATAGGGATGGTGGCGGAGGCTTTGTTCTCCGGCTTGCGACACCTTTCTGTATCCTCAAAATCTGGCAAAAAGTACTTTGCATCTTCGTACTTGCGGACTTCGTTCACGGAGAATGGGTTCAGCTCACCTGTTACGGTATACTCGAAACCATCCTTAAAGTACTTCATACACTGATGCTGTATAGAAGGGATGATGTTGTACTCGTGTAACCAAGGACGGCCGAGCAAGGCGTTGTAGCAGGTCTTGGCGTCAATGACGTGAAACTTGATGTCCGTGACGAGTAGCCCGAAGCGTAATGTTAATATCACAGATCCGAGAGTCCGTGATGACTGGAAGTCGAAACCGGAGATGGTAATTTTGTCACGAGCGAGATGCTGCACGCTCATGCAGATTTCCTTCAACACCCGAACATTAAGGAGATTGACGGAGGATCCATTATCAACCAGTATTTTTCCTATCTTGATATCGTGGCAATATCCGGAGACGTATAGGGGACGGTTGTGGTCGGACGTCCCGAGGAGAAGGTCTTCGTCACCGAAAGTGATGTCGGCCGTGTGCACTTCTTCCAGTTCATCCTTCATCCTTTCTGCGGCGAGGAAGGCTTGGAATTGCTCGGGTTCTTGTAACGCCTTAATTAATGAATCTCTCACTTCCTTTGATAATAGGAGGGCATCGAGAATGCTGAGCTGCGAAGGTAGCTTCCTTAGGTGTGCTAGGATGTTGTAGTCCACCTTACCCTTCCTGGGAGGATCCTTGGCAGTCAACTCTTTCATGACTTGGTCATCTAAGGTGATATCCTCAGTGACCTTCTCCTTTCCCTTATCTTTTCTATTCGCGGGTCCCAGATTCTTTTCTGGGAGCGTGCGATTGCGCAGCTGAATGTTTTCGCAGGCCTTGGGTTCTTCCTCTTTCCCTAAAACGGATTCTTTAAAGAGAGGGCTTAGAGTCATTTCCTCATCAGAGTCGCTCCCAAAGGTGAGAACTTGTGACCCTCCGGCGTTGACCACGTAACAGTTGCCGGTAGTTCTTTTGTGCCTATCGGTAGTACTTCTTTGCTCCCGACGAGTCTTGCGTTTCATGCACTTAAAATGTTGCCGGTGAGCAACATAACCTTGCCACCCCATCTTAAAAGCGTCGCACTCCTCAGTAGGGTGCGAAATCTTCCGATGATATGCGCAATAATTAGGGTGCCTCTCCACCCCATCGAACGGGTTTTCTTCCGAGGGTGGCAGCTTCATTCCCATCGACATGGCTTTGGCAAACCTTTTCCTTGTCTTCAATATGTTTTTATCCACATCGGGTGTCTTTTGATCTGGCGGGAGTGCTTTGACTCTTTCGTTTAGTCGCTTGCGTTTGGCTCCTTCCGATGCAGCCATCTCACGCTCCTGGTCGGCTTTACTTTTCAAACGAATCTCGTCTAGAAAGGCGTTGATCATTTCATCTGTTGGCCATACAAATTCTGGCTCAGGGTGTGCCCCCAGTTTTCCAGTGCCAGGAATTTTCTCATCGTCCGTAGACGAGTGGGAAATCACATGACAACTCGCCACATATCCCTCGGATTCATCCGACGAGCTTTCTTCATCATCTTTCTCCTGGAAGACGTGGTTGAGGAACTCTTGCAGTGTGACGGGAGTCCGCGCCTTTTGATTGTACTCCTCCAGCGCGTCAATCTGTTTCTGCAAATCCGTGCGCTTGTCTCCAGGCTTCACGGGCTTCTTGGATTTCTTCTTCTTTTTCTTCGAAGATTTTGACGGTTGGGTGTGAGTACTTAGGCCATCACCACCGCTCTATGTAGTTGGACGCGGCTTCAGCATCCCTTCGATGATTTGAGGTTCAAGCGGGTTCTTCCATTCGACTGCTGGGCACGCATGAAGATCACTCAGCATCCTTTTGGTTTTAGCTGATAGCACGACCTCCCATGGAGCTTCTTCAATAAAGGAACAAGTTGCCCCCAGTGCGTCCGTCTTCTTAGAAGTATGCGGCTGTGGCGGGTTCACCTTCCACTTTTCGGATAGCGCAAACTTTCCCTGGAAGTATTGATCCTCAATCCATCCTTTGAAGACGAAACAATCCTCAATCGGATGGCTTACCGTTTGATGATAAGGGCAATAATTGGGGTTATTCACCTCAGTGGGTTGTGGCGATCGCCTTGGGTTTGGCAAGTTGATAAGCCTGTTGCGTACGGCCAGCTCGAATAACCGTTTTGTCTTATCCCGTGGGAACGATTAGGGACGCTTCATCTTCTCATTATAATACCGCCGTCTTTCTTCCAATTGATCCGCCAGCTTTGAGGCACCGGGTTGCTGCTGAGCATTCGCGACGAAGGTTGCCTTCCCTTTACACTTGTTATTCCGGGGTTCTGGCTTCGGGGGAGACGGTCTGTGACCCATCTGGTCCATCTGGGCCAACTTGTCGATTAAAGCCTGAAACGTGGTTGGCTTAAAGAACATCATGAACTGGGAGATAGTTGCATGAGGGTCTAGGGTTCCCACGAACATGCCCACCGCGGGCGCTTCCTCAATGCGTTGCTCGCATTTCGACCACAAATTTCGCCAGCGTATAGCATACTGGACTCACGTTTCGCCTGGTTTCACCCTGGCATTAATCAATGCCGTTATCGGAGTGCGTTCGCTGGCGCTTGCGAATCGCTGAGTGAATAGCAACTCCATTTCAGCGAACGTCTTGATAGAATCGTTCGGGAGTTCTGAATACCATTCGAACACTGTTTCTGATAAGCTGCCCACGAACTGGCGAAGCAACAGTTTATCATCACCGCCGGTGTTACCGCAAAGGGCCCTGAACTGGGCAACATGCTGGTGGGGATTGCCAGTCCCCTTATACACATGGAATTTCGGTATTGTCTAACCCGGCGGGTATTTGATTTGGTCGTACCAGCTTGGATACGGTCGCCCCGTTTTTATGACTTGACCAGCTGCCTCAGTCGCATGATGAACCTGGATCTGCCGGGCTATATAGTCGTCCAAGTCAGCCTTGGAGATTGTCTCCTCCTTGGCCGTTGAAAGAGCCATTGGTGGATTCGATGTTTCTCCTTTATCATCTTCGAGGACGATCGGGGGATCTTCAGCAGGAGAATCTTGTTGAATCATCATCCCAGCCATGTCTTGAAATAAGTGGGCTATCTGCTTTATATTGGCCGCTTGTTCCGTAGCCTCTTTATCTTTCTTTTCCAATATCAGCGTCAGTTTCCTATTCTTGTTGCTGATCCAAGGATGCCACGGGGCTTTCTTTCGGCCCAGTAAGCGCGGCCATTGCGATCATCATTTCCTGGAGCTTTTGCTGGTGCTCCTGAGCTTTGGTCACCGACCGTGTAAGCAGTCTATGATCTGTAGACGCACGGCTGTCTTCCTTCCCCGACGCCATGTATACAGTGTGGACCATCCTGCCCCTAGCCTTAGGGCATCTGGGTTTAGCTCTCGTTGCAGGCCCGGGGATCTTCTCCGGCCTCCTCTTTTTATGAGCAGTGGAAGTTGAGGGGGCCGTTGAGGTGGGCTCCCAGATAGCTTTTCGTGGCTTATCCTGGTGACTGACTTCCTGTTGGATTTTCAGCTTCTTGTGCTGGCGGGAGAAATTTGGATCGATCACCGAGTCTCGGGTCTGCCGCCAGACTTTATAGATTTTGGAAGACGGCCGTTGAGGAGATTGGGGCTGTTCTGGATTTATTCCCGCGGCCTTTTTCAGCGGAGGGGGAGACCTCTTTAGCGCCACGGTAGGAGAATTCCTACGCACCTTATTCAGCATCTCAAAGCTGTTCTTAGTTGGAACAGCAGCATTAACTTCTATCGTCGGGGCTGGAGGGGTTAGCCCAGAAGGGGAGTTGCCTCCGGCCTTCCTCACTCGGCACCAGTAGCGGCGTCGAGCGTGTCGTGCTGATGGAATCGGCTAGGTGATGGCGATAGCCTCGTCTTGCCCCCTGTGTAGGTGAGGGGTCGCTGCTGGTGTCAGCCTGTTAAAGACTGATGTCCTTTGGGTAGCAGAAGCGGGAGCTGGAACAGTCAATCTTGTAAAGACCGACTTTTTGGCAGGAGAAGCCGCCTTGACGACTTCAGGAGCAGGACTGGTTATTTTCTTAGGAGCAGCCTTCTCTGGGATTATAGGCCCCATTGCGGGTCCACAGGAGTTCTGGCCCAGTCTGGAGAAGACCGAGGCGCTGGTGTTGGGCGACCCGTTGAGAGGGGCCGCGGTAGTTGTAAGCCGATCAATGACCGACTTCTTGGGAGCTTCCGGTGTCAGCACAGGAGTGGTGAAGCTCGTTGGCGGGAGCATGGTCCCGAAGAACAACCCTGTGGTGGCTCGAGTGACCTGTTCCACGGGCATTGTGAACAACAAAGCAGCTTGGGGTCCGTAGGCTATACCTCCTGGCGAGGCAGAGCGCCGGTTGCAGTTGTAGTTGGAGCATTTCGCACAAGTGGAAGACATTGATTCTTTGCTTTTTGCAATAAGAAAAACGCCAAATCTTAGTACCTTGAAACCCAAGGGTAACCATTAGCGAGCAGTATTTGGTTCGCGAACACGACACACGAAGTGTGGAGTGGAAAGAGGAAAAGGTCCCACCAGGCGTGCCAGAATCTGTTCCCCTCCGAAAGACGGTGCGACGGAACGTCTTGCCTGAGATTCGGGGCAGATGCTAATTGGTGCTATCCGTCTACCTCTCCGAAGATGCCAAGTTGATTTATGGCACCGTGTATCGAAAGTTTAAACGGATGTGTCCGATGTAGCAGACTTCGTCAGATTCCCCCTCGCTTGAGGGGTTTTTGATTGTGGGGACGCTCTTCCCTGCATGCGCAAGCCCCTGCAGTTAATTACGCTACCGCATTGCGGTAACAACTTTCTCCTTCTCCATGTGGTCACTTCGTGTCGTGTGTGTTTGTTTTGTGTTTGGTTGCCCGTGGAT
The DNA here is from genome assembly GCA_030015575.1 of Agapanthus africanus. Lineage (NCBI taxonomy): Eukaryota > Viridiplantae > Streptophyta > Magnoliopsida > Asparagales > Amaryllidaceae > Agapanthus > Agapanthus africanus. The sequence continues at coordinate 366,760,131 of CM057338.1, forward strand.
TGTATACGGAGACTGAGTTATGTCGTCGCCCGTAGGGCGTGGACTAGTCCAAATCCGTATTGTCTTAGACTTGGGTTTGGGGGTTTGGGTTTAAGGATACGTTAGTCTCGTTTGAGACTAAGATCGAATTAAACGGTTGTTAAGGATACATTAGTCTAGTTTTTAGACTAAGATCAACTTAACGGGATCGTTTAGATTCGACAAGAGAGCAATAAAGGGGGGCCCTGTTGTTTAGTTTAGTGACATTGCGGTTGTTTCGCCCAATCAGAGCAAAGCTCTGTTTGAATTCAAAATTCAAATTTTGAAGCAACGCTTCAAGTCTCGGGCGCAACGCGCCGCGTGTCTGGCGCTAATACGTCAGCGTAACGCCCAAGAAGGCGCACCCAATCAGAGCAAAGCTCTGTTTAAAGGAAGCAACGCTTCAGCTGCGCTGCGCTCTGCGCTGCACGACACGTGTCAGCGCAGATGCGCTAACGCAGTTGCGCTGCGCTCTGCGCTGCGCGACACGTGTCAGCGCAGATGCGCTAGCGCACTTGCGCTGCGCTCTGCGCTGCACGACACGTGTCACGCGCTGGGGCATCTGCGCCAAACTAAATTAAGATTTTAAGAAATCTTTTCTGTTCTTGTTAAAACAAGAAGATTTTCTTCTGCAAAGCAGAAGCCCTTGGATCAAAGATCCAACGGTGGGGAAAATTCCCCAAATCACTCAGAGAATGATCTCTTTAATAAATTTAACTAATTTGTGAGCACTATAAAAAGGACCCTAAGCCTCAATTCAAAGGCATCAACATTTTTCTTGAGAACTTAAGAACTTTAAACAGAGAGAACTCTGAGAAGATTTCAAGAAAAAGGTAAAGAACCTTCATGGATTAGAAGAAATTCCTTCTAATAGATCATTGGTCTAAAAACAAGATCAATGATCTTTACATAATAAACAGTGCTTTGCACTTCTTGTGAACCCCTGGTTCTTTAAAAAACAATAAAAAAAAAATAATAATAGTGCTTTGCACTTTTTATGAACCTCTGGTTCTTCAAATAAAGAAAAATTTATTTCTCTTTGATCTATTTCAGATCAAGAAATTAAATAGTGCTTTGCACTTTTATGAACCTCTGGTTCTTCAAATAAAGAAAAAATTATTTTTCTTTGATCTAATTCAGATCAAGAAATTAAACAGTGCTTTGCACTTCCCTTCTTAAATCTAAAAGATTCTTAGTGCTTTGCACTTCCAAACTGCGCCGTTGCGCTCTTAAGAGAGCGCCACGTGTCGGCTATAAAACCACTTGCACTAAGCGCCCTTAAGATAGAGCTTTGCTCTCTGGAATTGGCGCAACTCGCTGAGAGCACGCCACGTGTCGCCAGCGCAACAGCGCAGCGCGCTGCACTGTTGCGCTTGCGCTCCCCAGAGCATGACACGTGTCATCACCATATGAGCTTGCGCTCAGTGATTGGCGCAAAGCGCCTGACAAATGCAATGCATTTCACTTCCTGAAGGGCCAAGCCCAATTAAAAGGCTTAACAAGCTTAATAAATAAAATGCTGTGCATTATTTGGAAGGGCAGAGCCCAATTGAAAGGTCCAATGGACCAAAATAAATGATCTGCATCATAATAAAAAGGGCAGATCCCAATCAAAATGGGCATAAATGGCCTGAAGTAATGCAATGCATTATTTAAGTATGGGCAAAGCCCTAGCACAGGTCTAATAAAAAAAAATAAATGATGGTGTTGAACATTTTCAACTGGACTTAGCCCAATTTTGGCCGTAAGTCCTTAAATTAAATTGACTGAGCAAAATGGCTCTCCTAAATCAATTTACGTCCGGTTCGAGGGTACATCTCCGAACTCCTTTGACATCTATCGTTGTAATTCCTCAACGACGTCAAAGAGGTGACGGGTCCCAACGACCACACACCCATATGGACTGCGGGGTCCTTAAACTCGTGGACCGAAACGTCCTTAAACTAATATTGGACCGAAACGTTCTTAAACTAATGATGGACCGAGACGTCCCTAAACTAATATTGGACCGAGACGTCCCTAAACTAATGATGGACCACTACGTCCTTAAACTGGCGATGGACCGAAACGTCCTTAAACTAATGATGGACCACTACGTCCTTAAACTGGCGACGGACCGAAACGTCCCTAAACTAATAATAGACCACCACGTCCTTAAACTAGCGCAATAGAGCCCGAATGTTCTTTGCCGGATCTAAACGGTCCCGTCTAAGTTGATCTTAGCCCCAAATACGGTTAATGTGTCCTTAGATATTTAAATAAACAATAATATTCCAAATCAACTTTGGTTCAAGGGTACATTTCTGAACTTCTCTGACGCCTGTCGTTGTAATCCCTCAACGACGTCAGAAAGGTGACGAGTCCCAACGGCCAGATAATTAAATCAATCACTACGTCAAGTCGATCTTAGTCCAAAACAGGACTAACGTATCCTTGACGAACGTTTAAGTTGATCTTAGCCGCAACGCGACTAATGTATCCTTAAACCAAAAAACACCAAATCCAAATCTAAGTAAATACGGAATTGGACTAATCCACGTCCTACGCGAGACGGCATTACTCAGTCTCCGTATACAATCCACGGGCAACCACAAACAAAACAAACACACACGACACGAAGTGAAATTCTGGAGAAGGAGAAAGTTGTTACCGCGATGCGGTAGCGTAATTAACTGCAGGGGCTTGCGCCTGCAGGGAAGAGCGTCCCCACAATCAAAAACCCCTCAAGCGAGGGGGAATCTGACGAAGTCTGCTACATCGGCCGCATCCGTCTAAACCTCCGATACACGGTGCCATAAATCAACTTGGCATCTTCGGAGAGGTGGACGGATAAAACCAAATAGCATCTGTCCCGAATCTCAGCGTCAGGACATCGCAGTCTTGTGCGCCGTCTTTCTCGGCGATGGGAATTTGATTATAGCCAGAGTAGCCATCAAGAAAACAATAGTACTCATGTCCGGCCAATCGTTCAAGCATCTGGTCAATGAAAGGTAGCGGAAAGTGGTCTTTCCGCGTTGCGGCGTTGAGTTTTCTGTAATCAATGCAAACTCGCCACCCAGTTTGGGTGCGAGTAGGGATTAACTCATTCGCCTCGTTGGTTATGACCGTGATGCCCGACTTCTTGGGGACAACATGAATGGGGCTAACCCACTGGCTATCAGAGATAGGGTAAATGATACCACTATCTAGACATTTGACGATCTCCTTCTTCACAGCCTCTTTCATGACTGGATTAAGACGTCTTTGTGGATCCCGGGCTGGTTTGGCATCATCCATCAGATGAATGTGATGCTCAACGATCAGGGGACTAATCCCCTTGATGTCCGCCATGGACCAGCCAAAAGCTTGCCTGTTGCCGTGCAAGACCGCGAGAAGGGCTTTCTCTTGCTCGGGAGCTAGAGAAGCCGAAATGATGACAGGGAGGGTCTCGTTCTCACCTAAGTAAGCATACTTAAGGTGAGACGGCAACGGCTTGAGTTCGAGCGTTGGAGGTGAAATGATGGAAGGCAAGACTGGTGCAAGGGTCTCGAACTCAAAGGACTCCAGCAAAGGTTCAAAACGAGTGTAGGCAACCGAGTCGGATGGTTCAGGTAACTCATCCGAAAAGTCGAAAGATTCAAACTCGGGTTGTGCGCGGCTAAGATCGTTCAAGAATGTGAAACACTCGTATTCGTTGTCGGGCGCAGAAGCAGCAGCAGGTTCGAAGAGAAACGCACTAGTGGCGTCAAGATTATCGTGTTCAAACAGAAACTCCTCGAATTCACACTCTTCTGGTGTGATCTCCTGGATCGAGCAAACATCCAGTATATGAGCATTAGGTTCGGCGGGCTGATTCCCCAACCTAAAAATGTTGAGTTCAATCGTCATATTTCCAAAAGAGAGGTTCATTGAACCATTGCGACAATTGATCACAGCATTTGAGGTTGCGAGAAATGGGCGACCGAGTATCACCGGAATTTGATTCCGGGGGTTAGCTACAGGCTGTGTATCTAAGACAATGAAGTCGACGGGGAATATGAATTCCCCGACTTTTATTAACACATCCTCTAGCTCACCCCTAGGATGGGTGATCGATCGGTCGGCCATCTGGAGAGTGCAGTGGGTGGGTTTCAGCTCTCCGACGCCTAATTGCTCGTATACTGAATACGGAAGCAAGTTAACACTGGCACCAAGATCTAATAGTGCGCGGTTGATGTTCTTATCCCCAATAGTAATTGAAATCGTAGGACAGCCAGGGTCCTTCCGTTTTTGTGGTAAAGATTGGGTAAGGGCATCACTCACAGCACTAGCCAAGAAAACTTTCTTGGGTACCTGAGACTTCCTCTTTTTCGTGCACAAGTCCTTTAAGATTTTCGTGTAAGATGGGACTTGTTGGACAGCATCTAAAAGAGGAATGTTAATGTTAACTTGCTTGAATAACTCCAAAATCTTCTCCATTTGTGGATTTTGTTTGTTAGACCTCAACCGGTTTGGAAATGGAACATTTTGAAAATTGGTTGAGTCTAATGCTGGAGGAGGAGATTTTGGAGTTGGAACGGATCCCAGAATAGGTGTTTTCGTGGAGTGAGAAGTGGGTCCGTTCAGAGCAGAAGAAGAGGAAGGAGAGCCTGTTGAAGAATGGAGAATAGGCTCAGAAGACGAAGAAGAAGAAGAAGAAGCAGCGGAAGAAGAAGAAGAAGAAGCGGCCGGGGTGTCATCGTTGATCCGTCTGCCAATGTTGTTTTGCAGCACCCTCCCCGATCTCAGTGTGGTCACGGCACTCACATTATGGTTTTGTTGTTCAAGAGCAACATGTGCATTATGTGGGTGGCCGGGATTTGGAAGTGGCTGGGACGGGAGCTTCCCCTTCTCTCGCTCGCTCAAGGCCGTGTTTAGCTGTGTAATCTGGGCCTCAATGGTCTTGATGCTCTGCCCGTGTGCGGCGGTGTGTTGCACTAAAGATTGGATCGAAGACTGGATGTTGGCGGTGGATTGAGTCGATTGTTTAACAAACGCCTCCAGACTTCGCTCGAGCGAGGAAACCTTATCGTTGTTGGACGGAACAAAGTTGTTGTTTGGTGGAAAAGAGTTGTTGGGTGCAAAGTTGTTCGTCTGGTTTTGGTAAGGTTGGGGTTGGAAGGGCTGCTGATACTGATGCTGAGTTTGTTGTAGCGCTTGTTGTTGCGGTGGAGGGGCCCTTTGGAAATTGTTTCCCTGGAATTGATTCTGATTCTGATTCCAGGCGAAATTGGGGTGGTTCCTCCAACCGGGATTGTAGGTGGAAGAGTATGGATCATTCCTCGGTCTTTGTTGGAAGGCAGCATTAACCTGATCCTGTCCTTGCGATGGTGGATTGTAAGGACACTCTTCGGTCAAGTGGGAAGGATCGGAACAACAAGCGCAGATGGTACGAAGGGGGAGAACAGGTGTGGGGGCAGGAGCAGAAAATTTGCTCTCTATCGCTTCAAGCTTTCGTGTTATTGCAGCTATTTCAGCTTTCATCGCAATAGAGACATCGAGTTGGTGGATTCCTACCCTAGACTGACCGGTAGAAGTGGAGGTAGAAGAAGAAGAAGTCGGTCTAGTGCTCTCCCACTGTAGCGTTTGCTCCGCAAGATCGTCAAAGAACTGCCACGCTTCCGCGTCAGATTTGGATAGGAAGTGGCCCTGACAGATGGTTTCCAGCAACTGTTTCGTTGCTGGGTTCAGTCCCTCGTATAAGGTTTGGCAGAGTTGCCATTTCTCTATACCGTGGTGAGGACACTAAACAAGAAGGTCTTTGTATCGGTCAAAGCACTTCCAGAAGGGTTCAGAAGGAAGCTGGGAGAATTGGTTGATCTCATTTCGAATTCTTGCGGTCTTATGATTTGGGTAGAATTTTTTCAGAAACGCTTTAACAAACTCGTCCCAGCTGGTGATTGAGTGGGAAGCGGTGCTATACAGCCATTTTTCAGCGAGATCGCATAGAGTGAACGGAATGACCCGTAGACGTATAGCATCGTCCGACAGCTGGGTGGTTTTCATCATGGCACAGACGTTTTGAAATTTGTTTATGAAGATATAGGCGTCTTCAGATTCAAGCCCATGAAAACGTGGAAGCATGTTGATGAAATGGGGCTTAATTTCAAAGTTGTCCCCATTGGCCGGAGGAAGAGAAAGGCAGGTGGGAAGTGCAGAACGGGTGGGGTAGAAACGATCCTGGAGCGCGATTCGCTGCGGCGCTACAACAGGCGGAGGTGGTGGGAGATTGGTCTCCGTAGGAGGTGGAGCCAATCCAGCGGTGGTCAAAGAGATGTTCGGATTAAATCCCGACATCGCGGAAGAAGAGGTTGGTGAAGGTGAAGGTGAAGATGTATGAACAGAATTCCGGTCAACGTCGGAGTTGGCCGGCAAAGGAAGGGGTGAAAGAGGAGTGGACGGAGTATCGACTTCGGAGTCGATCGCGCAGTCGGTCGCGACTAACGTAACGCGGACTAGACGGGCGCTAGTGTCCCGAGTCCAAGCGGACATACACTAAACGAGTTTAGTATAGTCAAAGCGGAGAAGGTGAGGGTAAGAAAACGTCAATGAAGAAAGGCGATGGGCGTTGGGTGAAAATGGATTTGGCGACAAAAGGGCAAGTTTTTATAAAAGTTTTTGATTTTTTCTTTTTTTTTTATTTTTTATTTTTAGTAAGAGATTTACAGAAGTATGTACGGAAATACGGCTTAAGCAATCACAAACAAGATATGCACAATCACACCTAGATCTAGGGTAACCTAGGTCTACTAGACCTGCTCCTGAACTTGATTGTCGAAGTTAAACAATGTCGAGAAACGGGCTTAACAATACACTGATCACGAGGCCAGGTAAGTGCAGAGATAAGGGGAGGTTGTCCAACGCTTTCGCGAAGTTCCTTAATTAAATAACCCTTTCTCTTTCGGCGGTTGCGCCTTTAACACTTTCCTAGACACCCCGTAAACAATATACGGTTAAGCGAGGTTCTAAACAAGGTTTATCTTCTCCTAATGAGCGCGAAGTCCTTAGGGCTGAAGTCTAGTATTTTTTAATTACAATGGACAATGCATATGCTTTAGTGATTTCCGGGGTCCTGGGAAGGGTGATGAAATCCCCACCCAATCTGGATTGGTTTCAAGCCCCTTAAGTCCGTATTAAAGAATGCAAAACAGTAACAAATCAACAGCAAACAATTTTTATTTTGCGGCGCAAAGAATCCTGCACAAGAACAGTTTATTGGAGGGGGGAGAAGAATTTGCGCAAAGAAGCCTGCAGAAAACACAATTCAGTGGAGCTTAGAGGAGTGGGAGAAGCAAGAGAGTCTCACCAAAAATTTTTGGCAACCCGAAGGCACCAACTAGCCGCGTTTCCGCGGCCAAACACCAGATATGGCCGCGGTTCAGCGGCTAGACAGAGAGATTGGGATCACAATTTTTTTTCTGGTTGCTGGTCTTGGAGTCCTCTGCTTTTCTGGATGTACTGAATCTTGAGTTGCTCACTGTATTTGCTCCAGATTTGTACAGTAGACTGTATGCTTCGTTTTGTCCGTCGCGGTGTAGCCGCGAAAATGTGGGTCTATCTTCCCACGTCTTTGGCACTGTACTTGAACTCCGTATTTTCAACGTCCTTGGCGTCGATCGTGAACTTCGTATTTCCTGCACACTTGCACAAAAACTAATCAAAAATAACAAGATGGTTTTGTTTACAATGTATATATTTTTTTTTGTTTTTCGGTTAGAGTTATACTTACAAATTAACCCGAAATTTCACAAAGAAACAAACTACCGTCTCCCCGGCAACGGCGCCATTTGATTGTTAGGTTACGAGCGTGTTCAAGTTTAAGTTTAAATACCGCAATCAAGACGGTTTCGCACGTAGCTAGCCGGTTGAGTACGGGTCGTCCGCAGGGAGATGGGAATCTTTTTCTATGTGTTTTTCGACGAGTTAAGTCCGGTTGTTCAGATTTTGTTTGTAACTATCTAAGTGCAAGTTGATATTTAAAGAGAGCTTGTTAGGGTTAGGATTAGGTTAGTTTGAGTTAGGAGTCTCCACATCTTTCGTTGCCCCACTTAATATCGGTGTTACGGTAATCGGCAACAACGGGGATTAGCACGACTAGGAAGGAACTTGCGAGTATAAGCTAGGCTTTCCAACGCATAGTCCTTCCTTTTGGTGCTTGTCCGTCCGTTCTTGGCTCTTATCTATAACCTCCGGTTAATTCAACCACAACCGGTCTCACTACGGAATCACCGCTATCATGTAGGATAGGGTGCCGTAAGGAGCGGATTGTGGTTCAATTAACAGGAGTCGATTTAAGTTGTTGGGCAAGGAAAGAGTGAGAGAGATTTCCTTCTCTCAAACTTCCCTTATCCTACCCTAACAAGTATAAAACTACTCACACTTCATAATACGGAAAAATAAAACAAACAAAAGAGGAAGATAGAAAGAAGGAGACTAGAAGAATACGACTAACTATTTGCGACCTCACCTTGGCAAGGATCAAGCGTAAGTATCATGGTCGTATGAATGATAAAGAAAAAGAGAGAAGAAAGAAACAATCAAGCAAATAACAACAACTACTTAACAATTAAAATTACAACAAATTACAACAAGTAAAGAAAGAGACAAGCATGATAATAAAAATGGTCTTCTTTATTCATCACTCTTCACTCAAAAGCTCACTACAAGTTTAATGGAGAAGAGGTGAGAAGAGGAAGAAGAACAACACTAAAACTAGGCAAAATGAAGATACAAAATTGGACCCCCTCTTCACAGAATTCTGGGGTATTTATAGGGTGAGAAATGAGAATCTAGGGCAACAATACGGGGCCATATGAAAAGACCAGAGTGCCCCCAAAATTTCTGCGCAATTGGCGCCAAGATGGCCGCGGAAGCGCGGCCAAGACCCCCCTTTGGCCGCGCTTCCGCGGCCGTTTTGATGACTTGGGTCTAGGTCTTTTTGGTGGGACCCTGATCTGATGGGAGCTTCAATCTGGTATATGTATTTTCTCATAATTGCTTCCCGAATTTTCCAGAATTTCTGTTGAAGGAAAGGTGGACTTTTTGTCAAGATTTTGTCATGATTTGCCTCGAGCTCCGCGTAGATCTCTTGGATTTTGTGCTACCATTGAGCCTTGTGCATGAGAATGACATTGATTTGATCTTTTGTCTTCCTATTGATATCTGGCAACATATGGATGAAGAGCAGAGACCGTGTTTTTATCTGTGGTTGGCAGGAACCCGGATTTTTTCGTGTTTTCCATGAATTTCACCGTTTTAGAAACGAGAACCTGTATCCTGCATTTGACTAGCAAACACGGCTCAAGAGTATCTACGGATATGCAAATGTGATAAAAATTGGGCGGTATGAAAATGCAAAAATCTGATATGAACAGGCGCAGAACTCAAGATTCAATGGCCTTCAACTGCACCAACTGCTCGAAATGCCACTGCAACGGACCCTCCACTTCACCAGGAGGTGTGACATGTGGGCCCCAAGCGGCTTCCTTCCTTACTCTGCCGGTAGACCAGGTGACCCAGGCCACCACCGGCCTGTTTTTCGGGACCATGGTCCCACCTACAAGCTTCTCTATGCCGATATCCGCACCAGAAGCGAACAAGAAGTCGGTGTTCGACCGGCTCACTGCTACCACGACCCCTGTCAACGGATCGCCCGCTACTAAGCCGACAGCCTCCGTTTCTACCAGGCTAGGTCAGAACTATAAAGTGGTCGTCCCAAAGAGGGCAACGGCCGCTGCTTTGGAAGTCGTTAAAGCGGCTTCTCCCATCAAAGAGGGCAACGGCCGCTGCTGTGTGACTGCATTCGAGTCACTGAAATGGTCGCCCCGTTTTCGGCGATGGGAATTTGATTATAGCCAGAGTAGCCATCAAGAAAACAATAGTACTCATGTCCGGCCAATCGTTCAAGCATCTGGTCAATGAAAGGTAGCGGAAAGTGGTCTTTCCGCGTTGCGGCGTTGAGTTTTCTGTAATCAATGCAAACTCGCCACCCAGTTTGGGTGCGAGTAGGGATTAACTCATTCGCCTCGTTGGTTATGACCGTGATGCCCGACTTCTAGGGGACAACATGAATGGGGCTAACCCACTGGCTATCAGAGATAGGGTAAATGATACCACTATCTAGACATTTGACGATCTCCTTCTTCACAGCCTCTTTCATGACTGGATTAAGACGTCTTTGTGGATCCCGGGCTGGTTTGGCATCATCCATCAGATGAATATGATGCTCAACGATCAGGGGACTAATCCCCTTGATGTCCGCCATGGACCAGCCAAAAGCTTGCCTGTTGCCGTGCAAGACCGCGAGAAGGGCTTTCTCTTGCTCGGGAGCTAGAGAAGCCGAAATGATGACAGGGAGGGTCTCGTTCTCACCTAAGTAAGCATACTTAAGGTGAGATGGCAACGGCTTGAGTTCGAGCGTTGGAGGTGAAATGATGGAAGGCAAGACTGGTGCAAGGGTCTCGAACTCAAAGGACTCCAGCAAAGGTTCAAAACGAGTGTAGGCAACCGAGTCGGATGGTTCAGGTAACTCATCCGAAAAGTCGAAAGATTCAAACTCGGGTTGTGCGCGGCTAAGATCGTTCAAGAATGTGAAACACTCGTATTCGTTGTCGGGCGCAGAAGCAGCAGCAGGTTCGAAGAGAAACGCACTAGTGGCGTCAAGATTATCGTGTTCAAACAGAAACTCCTCGAATTCACACTCTTCTGGTGTGATCTCCTGGATCGAGCAAACATCCAGTATATGAGCATTAGGTTCGGCGGGCTGATTCCCCAACCTAAAAATGTTGAGTTCAATCGTCATATTTCCAAAAGAGAAGTTCATTGAACCATTGCGACAATTGATCACAGCATTTGAGGTTGCGAGAAATGGGCGACCGAGTATCACCGGAATTTGATTCCGGGGGTTAGCTACAGGCTGTGTATCTAAGACAATGAAGTCGACGGGGAATATGAATTCCCCGACTTTTATTAACACATCCTCTAGCTCACCCCTAGGATGGGTGATCGATCGGTCGGCCATCTGGAGAGTGCAGTGGGTGGGTTTCAGCTCTCCGACGCCTAATTGCTCGTATACTGAATACGGAAGCAAGTTAACACTGGCACCAAGATCTAATAGTGCACGGTTGATGTTCTTATCCCCAATAGTAATTGAAATCGTAGGACAGCCAGGGTCCTTCCGTTTTTGTGGTAAAGATTGGGTAAGGGCATCACTCACAGCACTAGCCAAGAAAACTTTCTTGGGTACCTGAGACTTCCTCTTTTTCGTGCACAAGTCCTTTAAGATTTTCGCGTAAGATGGGACTTGTTGGACAGCATCTAAAAGAGGAATGTTAATGTTAACTTGCTTGAATAACTCCAAAATCTTCTCCATTTGTGGATTTTGTTTGTTAGACCTCAACCGGTTTGGAAATGGAACATTTTGAAAATTGGTTGAGTCTAATGCTGGAGGAGGAGATTTTGGAGTTGGAACGGATCCCAGAATAGGTATTTTCGTGGAGTGAGAAGTGGGTCCGTTCAGAGCAGAAGAAGAGGAAGGAGAGCCTGTTGAAGAATGGAGAATAGGCTCAGAAGACGAAGAAGAAGAAGAAGAAGCAGCGGAAGAAGAAGAAGAAGAAGCGGCCGGGGTGTCATCGTTGATCCGTCTGCCAATGTTGTTTTGCAGCACCCTCCCCGATCTCAGTGTGGTCACGGCACTCACATTATGGTTTTGTTGTTCAAGAGCAACATGTGCATTATGTGGGTGGCCGGGATTTGGAAGTGGCTGGGACGGGAGCTTTCCCTTCTCTCGCTCGCTCAAGGCCGCGTTTAGCTGTGCAATCTGGGCCTCAATGGTCTTGATGCTCTGCCCGTGTGCGGCGGTGTGTTGCACTAAAGATTGGATCGAAGACTGGATGTTGGCGGTGGATTGAGTCGATTGTTTAACAAACGCCTCCAGACTTCGCTCGAGCGAGGAAACCTTATCGTTGTTGGACGGAACAAAGTTGTTGTTTGGTGGAAAAGAGTTGTTGGGTGCAAAGTTGTTCGTCTGGTTTTGGTAAGGTTGGGGTTGGAAGGGCTGCTGATACTGATGCTGAGTTTGTTGTGGCGCTTGTTGTTGAGGTGGAGGGGCCCTTTGGAAATTGTTTCCCTGGAATTGATTCTGATTCTGATTCCAGGCGAAATTGGGGTGGTTCCTCCAACCGGGATTGTAGGTGGAAGAGTATGGATCATTCCTCGGTCTTTGCTGGAAGGCAGCATTAACCTGATCCTGTCCTTGCGAGGGTGGATTGTAAGGACACTCTTCGGTCAAGTGGGAAGGATCGGAACAACAAGCGCAGATGGTACGAAGGGGGAGAACAGGTGTGGGGGCAGGAGCAGAAAATTTGCTCTCTATCGCTTCAAGCTTTCGTGTTATTGCAGCCATTTCAGCTTTCATCGCAATAGAGACATCGAGTTGGTGGATTCCTACCCTAGACTGACCGGTAGAAGTGGAGGTAGAAGAAGAAGAAGTCGGTCTAGTGCTCTCCCACTGTAGCGTTTGCTCCGCAAGATCGTCAAAGAACTGCCACGCTTCCTCGTCAGATTTGGATAGGAAGTGGCCCTGACAGATGGTTTCCAGCAACTGTTTCGTTGCTGGGTTCAGTCCCTCGTATAAGGTTTGGCAGAGTTGCCATTTCTCTATACCGTGGTGAGGACACTAAACAAGAAGGTCTTTGTATCGGTCAAAGCACTTCCAGAAGGGTTCAGAAGGAAGCTGGGAGAATTGGTTGATCTCATTTCGAATTCTTGCGGTCTTATGATTTGGGTAGAATTTTTTCAGAAACGCTTTAACAAACTCGTCCCAGCTGGTGATTGAGTGGGAAGCGGTGCTATACAGCCATTTTTCAGCGAGATCGCATAGAGTGAACGGAATGACCCGTAGACGTATAGCATCGTCCGACAGCTGGGTGGTTTTCATCATGGCACAGACGTTTTGAAATTTGTTTATGAAGATATAGGCATCTTCAGATTCAAGCCCATGAAAACGTGGAAGCATGTTGATGAAATGGGGCTTAATTTCAAAGTTGTCCCCATTGGCCGGAGGAAGAGAAAGGCAGGTGGGAAGTGCAGAACGGGTGGGGTAGAAACGATCCTGGAGCGCGATTCACTGCGGCGCTACAACAGGCGGAGGTGGTGGGAGATTGGTCTCCGTAGGAGGTGGAGCCAATCCAGCGGTGGTCAAAGAGATGTTCGGATTAAATCCCGACATCGCGGAAGAAGAGGTTGGTGAAGGTGAAGGTGAAGATGTTTGAACAGAATTCCGGTCAATGTCGGAGTTGGCCGGCAAAGGAAGGGGTGAAAGAGGAGTGGACGGAGTATCGACTTCGGAGTCGATCGCGTAGTCGGTCGCGACTAACGTAACGCGGACTAGACGGGCGCTAGTGTCCCGAGTCCAAGCGGACATACACTAAACGAGTTTAGTATAGTCAAAGCGGAGAAGGTGAGGGTAAGAAAACGTCAATGAAGAAAGGCGATGGGCGTTGGGTGAAAATGGATTTGGCGACAAAATGGCAAGTTTTTATAAAAGTTTTTGATTTTTTCTTTTTTCTTTCTTTTTTTTTTTTTTTTAGAAAGAGATTTCAAGAAGTATGTACGGAAATACGGCTTAAGCAATCACAAACAAGATATGCACAATCACACCTAGATCTAGGGTAACCTAGATCTACTAGACCTGCTCCTGAACTTGATTGTCGAAGTTAAACAATGTCGAGAAACGGGCTTAATAATACACTGATCACGAGGCCTGGTAAGTGCAGAGATAAGGGGAGGTTGTCCAACGCTTTCGCGAAGTTCCTTAATTAAATAACCCTTTCTCTTTCGGCGGTTGCGCCTTTAACACTTTCCTAGACACCCCATAAACAATATACGGTTAAGCGAGGTTCTAAACAAGGTTTATCTTCTCCTAATGAGCGCGAAGTCCTTAGGGCTGAAGTCTAGTATTTTTTAATTACAATGGACAATGCATATGCTTTAGTGATTTCCGGGGTCCTGGGAAGGGTGATGAAATCCCCACCCAATCTGGATTGGTTTCAAGCCCCTTAAGTCCGTATTAAAGAATGCAAAACAGTAACAAATCAACAGCAAACAATTTTTATTTTGCGGCGCAAAGAATCCTGCACAAGAACAGTTTATTGGAGGGGGGAGAAGAATTTGCGCAAAGAAGCCTGCAGAAAACACAATTCAGTGGAGCTTAGAGGAGTGGGAGAAGCAAGAGAGACTCACCAAAAATTTTTGGCAACCCGAAGGCACCAACTAGCCGCGTTTCCGCGGCCAAACACCAGATATGGCCGCGGTTCAGCGGCTAGACAGAGAGATTGGGATCACAATTTTTTTTCTGGTTGTTGGTCTTGGAGTCCTCTGCTTTTCTGGATGTACTGAATCTTGAGTTGCTCACTGTATTTGCTCCAGATTTGTACAGTAGACTGTATGCTTCGTTTTGTCCGTCGCGGTGTAGCCGCGAAAATGTGGGTCTATCTTCCCACGTCTTTGGCACTGTACTTGAACTCCGTATTTTCAACGTCCTTGGCGTCGATCGTGAACTTCGTATTTCCTGCACACTTGCACAAAAACTAATCAAAAATAACAAGATGGTTTTGTTTACAATGTATATATTTTTTTTTGTTTTTCGGTTAGAGTTATACTTACAAATTAACCCGAAATTTCATAAAGAAACAAACTACCGTCTCCCCGTCAACGGCGCCATTTGATTGTTAGGTTACGAGCGTGTTCAAGTTTAAGTTTAAATACCGCAATCAAGACGGTTTCGTACGTAGCTAGCCGGTTGAGTACGGGTCGTCCGCAGGGAGATGGGAATCTTTTTCTATGTGTTTTTGGACGAGTTAAGTCCGGTTGTTCAGATTTTGTTTGTAACTATCTAAGTGCAAGTTGATATTTAAAGAGAGCTTGTTAGGGTTAGGATTAGGTTAGTTTGAGTTAGGAGTCTCCACATCTTTCGTTGCCCCACTTAATATCGGTGTTACGGTAATCGGCAACAACGGGGATTAGCACGACTAGGAAGGAACTTGCGAGTATAAGCTAGGCTTTCCAACGCATAGTCCTTCCTTTTGGTGCTTGTCCGTCCGTTCTTGGCTCTTATCCATAACCTCCGGTTAATTCAACCACAACCGGTCTCACTACGGAATCACCGCTATCATGTAGGATATGGTGCCGTAAGGAGCGGATTGTGGTTCAATTAACGGGAGTCGATTTAAGTTGTTGGGCAAGGAAAGAGTGAGAGAGATTTCCTTCTCTCAAACTTCCCTTATCCTACCCTAACAAGTATAAAACTACTCACACTTCATAATACGGAAAAATAAAACAAACAAAAGAGAAAGATAGAAAGAAGGAGACTAGAAGAATACGACTAACTATTTGCGACCTCACCTTGGCGAGGATCAAGCGTAAGTATCATGGTCGTATGAATGATAAAGAAAAAGAGAGAAGAAAGAAACAATCAAGCAAATAACAACAACTACTTAACAATTAAAATTACAACAAATTACAACAAGTAAAGAAAGAGACAAGCATGATAATAAAAATGGTCTTCTTTATTCATCACTCTTCACTCAAAAGCTCACTACAAGTTTAATGGAGAAGAGGTGAGAAGAGGAAGAAGAACAACACTAAAACTAGGCAAAATGAAGATACAAAATTGGACCCCCTCTTCACAGAATTCTGGGGTATTTATAGGGTGAGAAATGAGAATCTAGGGCAACAATACGGGGCCATATGAAAAGACCAGAGTGCCCCCAAAATTTCTGCGCAATTGGCGCCAAGATGGCCGCGGAAGCGCGGCCAAGACCCCCCTTTGGCCGCGCTTCCGCGGCCGTTTTGATGACTTGGGTCTGGGTCTTTTTGGTGGGACCCTGATCTGATGGGAGCTTCAATCTGGTATATGTATTTTCTCATAATTGCTTCCCGAATTTTCCAGAATTTCTGTTGAAGGAAAGGTGGACT
Organism: Agapanthus africanus; assembly: GCA_030015575.1. Taxonomy (NCBI): domain Eukaryota; kingdom Viridiplantae; phylum Streptophyta; class Magnoliopsida; order Asparagales; family Amaryllidaceae; genus Agapanthus; species Agapanthus africanus. Next base: position 366,776,121 of record CM057338.1, read on the forward strand.
TTTTGTCAAGATTTTGTCATGATTTGCCTCGAGCTCCGCGTAGATCTCTTGGATTTTGTGCTACCATTGAGTCTTGTGCATGAGAATGACATTGATTTGATCTTTTGTCTTCCTATTGATATCTGGCAACATACGGATGAAGAGCAGAGACCGTGTTTTTATCTGTGGTTGGCAGGAACCCGGATTTTTTTCGTATTTTCCATGAATTTCACCGTTTTAGAAACGAGAACCTGTATCCTGCATTTGACTAGCAAACACGGCTCAAGAGTATCTACGGATATGCAAATGTGATAAAAATTGGGCGGTATGAAAATGCAAAAATCTGATATGAACAAATACCCCCAAACTTATCATTTGCTCGTCCCGAGCAAAGCCCATTTATTCACAAAAAATTTCCTAACCTCACTTTCGCAGGGAACGCGATTGCACTGAGCATGTGCAACAAGCCGTTAAACCTCTAGGTGTCCCTAGTAGGAGGAGTGTTGTCTCCTGAGGGTTTTCAGCGGATACTACCCACAAAATCCGGTCAAGTTGGTTTGTAAAAATGACTAAGTTTCAAACCCTAAAGTTTTGTTTTTAGAAAATAACAATTCTATAATCCTAAGTCTAGACTATCGAACTTTTATTTTTCACACCTCGCTTCTTATTTAACTACAGATTTTATATGTCTTTACGTGCAGTGCGGATAGTGTCGTTAAGTTCCAGAAGGATCGATTAGAGTCATCATGTCGCACAATAAAGCCCAGATAATAATTTTAAAAGGATCACATAAGTTTTATAACGAGTTAAGCATTTTTCAAGTTTCGTTTTCCAGTAAGGTTTCAACTTCAGAATTTCTATCTTCCTTAACAGGAAACTAAGTCGTATTTTTCACTCCACCTTTTCTTGTTTTCATTTCATACACACCACTGTGAACGTGCAATAGTCTTTATCATAGAATAAAACCTTCACATCTCCGTTAAATTTTTTTTTTTTTAAAAGCCTGTGTTTTATCAAGATTATTCTCACACAAAGAACCGTTAGGAATTTTAGCTCGGAGAGAGCACTTGCTAGACTTTGTTTTAAAACTGGACTTTCTAGGCTTCTTAACGAGCTTTGGGCCAATGCTCCCAAACCAGTTGGTTTTTAGGGCATTAGGTGTAGAAACACCCCAGCGGACTTAATTACTCAAGTTACCTAGGTCCAAAAACAAAAGACAGTTTGGCGTGAAAATCAGATGATTTAATACGAACGGAGATATAACCGGCAGTTCAAATATTTTTTGGATAAAAGATGTGTCTAGTGGGTTTGGTGTGTAATCATTCCAATCAAGTTTTAGATGGGTTATTTTTCAGACTTAGCTCCTATTACGGTATCAATAACATTCCTTCATATTCGCTTTACTTCATAAACTATTCTTGACATTACTTATTTCAGAACAAACCTATTTGATCCTCAGAATATCATTTATCTGTTTAAAAGTTCAAACATGAAAGACTTGTCATCTAATTCCCAAAATCTTACGACACGTGTAGTGTGATGTAAAGACGTATATCAGCTATAGTTAACTTCAAAGGAGAGTTATCTTTCAGGTTTTCAAAATCCAAACAGAAGATCTAGTTATTCCTATTTTTTCAAACAAAAACCGTCGAATGTTGAATCAGAGTTCTTTCATAAGCTAACTTGACAAAAAAGTTTTTATATTTTTAGAAAATTTTCAAATTTTTATGGATTTTATGGATTTAATATGCAGATGCAAAATATACATATGAATGCGAAGGTAAGAAATGCGTACCGAGCGTACCCCCAAACTTAAACTGGACAGTGTCCTCACTGTCGTAGCATGAAGAGAGCAGTTGGAAGGTTCAAAATTGTCGGTTAGTGATACACAAATTTTTATTTGTTTTTTTTTGTTTTTAAAGAAAAGAAAAAGAATATACACAAATATAAACAAAATGGTTTGTACATACCCCCAAACTTATTTGGAACAGTGTCCACTGTTCTTGGTTGGATAACCGAAGTTTGGAGGTAAGCAGAGGAAGATCATTCAGGGTAAACCGGCTCCTGTAAAAACAGGAGTTCCTCTGTTGGTTCGGCGCTAAGGTACGGTTTGCATCGGTGTCCATTGACCTTGAAGAGTGAACCGTCCTTTGGATTTTCCAAATCCACAGCGCCGTGCGGATACACAGTCCGCACAAAATACGGCCCTTTCCAGCGAGATCTGAGCTTTCCAGGATGGAAGTGAAGTCGGGTGTCGTAAAGAAGTACCTGCTGACCAGGTACGAAGGTTTTGCGCAAAAAGTGTTTATCATGAAACACCTTCGTTCGATTCTTAACGATAACCGCGTTGTCGTAAGCCTCATCCCTAAGCTCGCTCGGTTCGTTCAACTGCAGCTTCCGATGGCTGCCCGCATCCTCCAGAGACAGATTCAGCTCCTTTATCGCCCAAAACGCGCGATGCTCGATTTCGACCGGAAGGTGGCAGGCTTTTCCGTACACAAGCCGATAGGGAGACATGCCAAAGTCGGTCTTATAAGCGGTTCTAAATGCCCAAAGGGCATCAGTGAGTTTCAAAGACCAATCCTTACGGTTCTTGGAAACCGTTTTCTCCAGTATCTGCTTGATTTGCCGATTTGAAACTTCGGCCTGCCCGCAGGTTTGGGGGTGATAGGGCGTAGAAAGCTTATGATTAATGGAGTATTTCCGCATCAAGGCCTCGAAAGTCCTATTGCAGAAATGACTTCCATTGTCGCTAATGATCGCTCGGGGGTGCCCAAACCGTGAGAAAATGTTTTCTTTAAGGAACCTAACGACAACCTTGTTGTCGTTAGTTCGGCTGGGCACAGCCTCGACCCATTTAGAGACGTAATCAACAGCTAGAAGGATGTACAAGTTCCCAAAAGAGCTGGGAAACGGCCCCATGAAGTCTATCCCCCAAACATCGAAAATCTCCACAACCAAGATCGGTTGGAGCGGCATCTCATTCCTCCGGGATATCCGGCCCATGTGTTGGCACCGGGAGCAAGTCTTGCAATAGTCATGAGCGTCTTTGAAAAGTTGTGGCCAGTAGAAACCACATTGCAAGATCTTCTCAGCTGTCTTTCTGGGCCCAAAATGCCCGCCACATGCTTGGTCGTGGCAAAATGACAGCACACTCTTGAATTCCTCATCTGGGACACACCGACGAATAATCTGGTCGGGACAGTACTTGAACAAGTAGGGTTCGTCCCAGTAAAAGTGTTTTACTTGGGATAAGAAGCGAAGTCTGTCCTGACTCGACCACTCAGTCGGTAGCAATCCCGTGGCCAAATAATTCACAATATCTGCGAACCAGGGTTCGCATGATACTGTCAAGAGTTGTTCATCCGGAAACACGTCGTTAATCGGAATTGGAAGCGAGGGCGAAGAAGGAAGTCGTGAGAGATGGTCAGCGACTACGTTTTCACATCCTCTTTTGTCCTTAATGACAAGGTCAAACTCTTGAAGCAAGAGGATCCAACGTATTAACCGAGATTTGGCATCTTTCTTCGCAAAAAGATGGCGCAGAGCTGAATGGTCCGTGTAGACAATGACTGGAGAGCCGATGAGGTAGGGCCTGAACTTTTCTAAAGCAAATACAACAGCTAAGAATTCCTTCTCAGTTGTTGTATAGTTAAGTTGGGCGTCGTTCAGAGTCCGGCTCGCGTAATAGATTACGTGCGGCATCTTGTTGATGTGCTGTCCAAGGACAGCACCGATGGCAAAGTCGGATGCATCGCACATAATCTCGAATGGGTGCGTCCAGTCAGGAGAAGAAAGAACGGGAGCAGAAGTGAGTGAGCGTTTCAGTGACTCGAATGCAGTCACACAGCTCGAGTTGAAGTCGAAAGGCGTGTCCTTGGCCAGCAAAAGCGTCAAGGGCCTAGCAATCTTGCTAAAGTCCTTGATAAACCGTCTATAGAAACCGGCATGGCCAAGGAAGGCTCGGATATCTCTGACGCAACGGGGAGGAGGCAGATTGGAAATGACCTCAATCTTTGCTTTGTCGACCTCTATGCCATTTTGCGAGATGATATGTCCTAAGACAATACCTTCGCGCACCATGAAGTGGCATTTCTCCCAGTTTAAAGTGAGATTCTTGTCCTTACATCGGGTAAGGACAGCGTCAAGATGCAGCAAACACTCGTCAAAGGAGTCGCCGAAGATGGAGAAGTCATCCATGAAAATCTCCAGAAATTTTTCCACCATGTCCGAGAAAATTCCCATCATACACCGCTGGAAGGTAGCGGGCGCATTGCATAACCCAAAGGGCATGCGTCGATATGCAAACGTGCCGAAAGGACAAGTGAAAGTGGTCTTGTCCTGGTCTTTTTCGGCGATGGGAATTTGATTATAGCCAGAGTAGCCATCAAGAAAACAATAGTACTCATGTCCGGCCAATCGTTCAAGCATCTGGTCAATGAAAGGTAGCGGAAAGTGGTCTTTCCGCGTTGCGGCGTTGAGTTTTCTGTAATCAATGCAAACTCGCCACCCAGTTTGGGTGCGAGTAGGGATTAACTCATTCGCCTCGTTGGTTATGACCGTGATGCCCGACTTCTTGGGGACAACATGAATGGGGCTAACCCACTGGCTATCAGAGATAGGGTAAATGATACCACTATCTAGACATTTGACGATCTCCTTCTTCACAGCCTCTTTCATGACTGGATTAAGACGTCTTTGTGGATCCCGGGCTGGTTTGGCATCATCCATCAGATGAATGTGATGCTCAACGATCAGGGGACTAATCCCCTTGATGTCCGCCATGGACCAGCCAAAAGCTTGCCTGTTGCCGTGCAAGACCGCGAGAAGGGCTTTCTCTTGCTCGGGAGCTAGAGAAGCCGAAATGATGACAGGGAGGGTCTCGTTCTCACCTAAGTAAGCATACTTAAGGTGAGACGGCAACGGCTTGAGTTCGAGCGTTGGAGGTGAAATGATGGAAGGCAAGACTGGTGCAAGGGTCTCGAACTCAAAGGACTCCAGCAAAGGTTCAAAACGAGTGTAGGCAACCGAGTCGGATGGTTCAGGTAACTCATCCGAAAAGTCGAAAGATTCAAACTCGGGTTGTGCGCGGCTAAGATCGTTCAAGAATGTGAAACACTCGTATTCGTTGTCGGGCGCAGAAGCAGCAGCAGGTTCGAAGAGAAACGCACTAGTGGCGTTAAGATTATCGTGTTCAAACAGAAACTCCTCGAATTCACACTCTTCTGGTGTGATCTCCTGGATCGAGCAAACATCCAGTATATGAGCATTAGGTTCGGCGGGCTGATTCCCCAACCTAAAAATGTTGAGTTCAATCGTCATATTTCCAAAAGAGAGGTTCATTGAACCATTGCGACAATTGATCACAGCATTTGAGGTTGCGAGAAATGGGCGACCGAGTATCACCGGAATTTGATTCCGGGGGTTAGCTACAGGCTGTGTATCTAAGACAATGAAGTCGACGGGGAATATGAATTCCCCGACTTTTATTAACACATCCTCTAGCTCACCCCTAGGATGGGTGATCGATCGGTCGGCCATCTGGAGAGTGCAGTGGGTGGGTTTCAGCTCTCCGACGCCTAATTGCTCGTATACTGAATACGGAAGCAAGTTAACACTGGCACCAAGATCTAATAGTGCGCGGTTGATGTTCTTATCCCCAATAGTAATTGAAATCGTAGGACAGCCAGGGTCCTTCCGTTTTTGTGGTAAAGATTGGGTAAGGGCATCACTCACAGCACTAGCCAAGAAAACTTTCTTGGGTACCTGAGACTTCCTCTTTTTCGTGCACAAGTCCTTTAAGATTTTCGCGTAAGATGGGACTTGTTGGACAGCATCTAAAAGAGGAATGTTAATGTTAACTTGCTTGAATAACTCCAAAATCTTCTCCATTTGTGGATTTTGTTTGTTAGACCTCAACCGGTTTGGAAATGGAACATTTTGAAAATTGGTTGAGTCTAATGCTGGAGGAGGAGATTTTGGAGTTGGAACGGATCCCAGAATAGGTGTTTTCGTGGAGTGAGAAGTGGGTCCGTTCAGAGCAGAAGAAGAGGAAGGAGAGCCTGTTGAAGAATGGAGAATAGGCTCAGAAGACGAAGAAGAAGAAGAAGAAGCAGCGGAAGAAGAAGAAGAAGAAGCGGCCGGGGTGTCATCGTTGATCCGTCTGCCAATGTTGTTTTGCAGCACCCTCCCCGATCTCAGTGTGGTCAAGGCACTCACATTATGGTTTTGTTGTTCAAGAGCAACATGTGCATTATGTGGGTGGCCGGGATTTGGAAGTGGCTGGGACGGGAGCTTCCCCTTCTCTCGCTCGCTCAAGGCCGCGTTTAGCTGTGCAATCTGGGCCTCAATGGTCTTGATGCTCTGCCCGTGTGCGGCGGTGTGTTGCACTAAAGATTGGATCGAAGACTGGATGTTGGCGGTGGATTGAGTCGATTGTTTAACAAACGCCTCCAGACTTCGCTCGAGCGAGGAAACCTTATCGTTGTTGGACGGAACAAAGTTGTTGTTTGGTGGAAAAGAGTTGTTGGGTGCAAAGTTGTTCGTCTGGTTTTGGTAAGGTTGGGGTTGGAAGGGCTGCTGATACTGATGCTGAGTTTGTTGTGGCGCTTGTTGTTGCGGTGGAGGGGCCCTTTGGAAATTGTTTCCCTGGAATTGATTCTGATTCTGATTCCAGGCGAAATTGGGGTGGTTCCTCCAACCGGGATTGTAGGTGGAAGAGTATGGATCATTCCTCGGTCTTTGCTGGAAGGCAGCATTAACCTGATCCTGTCCTTGCGAGGGTGGATTGTAAGGACACTCTTCGGTCAAGTGGGAAGGATCGGAACAACAAGCGCAGATGGTACGAAGGGGGAGAACAGGTGTGGGGGCAGGAGCAGAAAATTTGCTCTCTATCGCTTCAAGCTTTCGTGTTATTGCAGCCATTTCAGCTTTCATCGCAATAGAGACATCGAGTTGGTGGATTCCTACCCTAGACTGACCGGTAGAAGTGGAGGTAGAAGAAGAAGAAGTCGGTCTAGTGCTCTCCCACTGTAGCGTTTGCTCCGCAAGATCGTCAAAGAACTGCCACGCTTCCTCGTCAGATTTGGATAGGAAGTGGCCCTGACAGATGGTTTCCAGCAACTGTTTCGTTGCTGGGTTCAGTCCTTCGTATAAGGTTTGGCAGAGTTGCCATTTCTCTATACCGTGGTGAGGACACTGAACAAGAAGGTCTTTGTATCGGTCAAAGCACTTCCAGAAGGGTTCAGAAGGAAGCTGGGAGAATTGGTTGATCTCATTTCGAATTCTTGCGGTCTTATGATTTGGGTAGAATTTTTTCAGAAACGCTTTAACAAACTTGTCCCAGCTGGTGATTGAGTGGGAAGCGGTGCTATACAGCCATTTTTCAGCGAGATCGCATAGAGTGAACGGAATGACCCGTAGACGTATAGCATCGTCCGACAGCTGGGTGGTTTTCATCATGGCACAGACGTTTTGAAATTTGTTTATGAAGATATAGGCATCTTCAGATTCAAGCCCATGAAAACGTGGAAGCATGTTGATGAAATGGGGCTTAATTTCAAAGTTGTCCCCATTGGCCGGAGGAAGAGAAAGGCAGGTGGGAAGTGCAGAACGGGTGGGGTAGAAACGATCCTGGAGCGCGATTCGCTGCGGCGCTACAACAGGCGGAGGTGGTGGGAGATTGGTCTCCGTAGGAGGTGGAGCCAATCCAGCGGTGGTCAAAGAGATGTTCGGATTAAATCCCGACATCGCGGAAGAAGAGGTTGGTGAAGGTGAAGGTGAAGATGTATGAACAGAATTCCGGTCAACGTCGGAGTTGGCCGGCAAAGGAAGGGGTGAAAGAGGAGTGGACGGAGTATCGACTTCGGAGTCGATCGCGTAGTCGGTCGCGACTAACGTAACGCGGACTAGACGGGCGCTAGTGTCCCGAGTCCAAGCGGACATACACTAAACGAGTTTAGTATAGTCAAAGCGGAGAAGGTGAGGGTAAGAAAACGTCAATGAAGAAAGGCGATGGGCGTTGGGTGAAAATGGATTTGGCGACAAAAGGGCAAGTTTTTATAAAAGTTTTTGATTTTTTCTTTTTTCTTTTTTTTTTTCTTTTTTTTTTTTTTAGAAAGAGATTTACAGAAGTATGTACGGAAATACGGCTTAAGCAATCACAAACAAGATATGCACAATCACACCTAGATCTAGGGTAACCTAGGTCTACTAGACCTGCTCCTGAACTTGATTGTCGAAGTTAAACAATGTCGAGAAACGGGCTTAACAATACACTGATCACGAGGCCAGGTAAGTGCAGAGATAAGGGGAGGTTGTCCAACGCTTTCGCGAAGTTCCTTAATTAAATAACCCTTTCTCTTTCGGCGGTTGCGCCTTTAACACTTTCCTAGACACCCCGTAAACAATATACGGTTAAGCGAGGTTCTAAACAAGGTTTATCTTCTCCTAATGAGCGCGAAGTCCTTAGGGCTGAAGTCTAGTATTTTTTAATTACAATGGACAATGCATATGCTTTAGTGATTTCCGGGGTCCTGGGAAGGGTGATGAAATCCCCACCCAATCTGGATTGGTTTCAAGCCCCTTAAGTCCGTATTAAAGAATGCAAAACAGTAACAAATCAACAGCAAACAATTTTTATTTTGCGGCGCAAAGAATCCTGCACAAGAACAGTTTATTGGAGGGGGGAGAAGAATTTGCGCAAAGAAGCCTGCAGAAAACACAATTCAGTGGAGCTTAGAGGAGTGGGAGAAGCAAGAGAGTCTCACCAAAAATTTTTGGCAACCCGAAGGCACCAACTAGCCGCGTTTCCGCGGCCAAACACCAGATATGGCCGCGGTTCAGCGGCTAGACAGAGAGATTGGGATCACAATTTTTTTTCTGGTTGCTGGTCTTGGAGTCCTCTGCTTTTCTGGATGTACTGAATCTTGAGTTGCTCACTGTATTTGCTCCAGATTTGTACAGTAGACTGTATGCTTCGTTTTGTCCGTCGCGGTGTAGCCGCGAAAATGTGGGTCTATCTTCCCACGTCTTTGGCACTGTACTTGAACTCCGTATTTTCAACGTCCTTGGCGTCGATCGTGAACTTCGTATTTCCTGCACACTTGCACAAAAACTAATCAAAAATAACAAGATGGTTTTGTTTACAATGTATATATTTTTTTTTGTTTTTCGGTTAGAGTTATACTTACAAATTAACCCGAAATTTCACAAAGAAACAAACTACCGTCTCCCCGGCAACGGCGCCATTTGATTGTTAGGTTACGAGCGTGTTCAAGTTTAAGTTTAAATACCGCAATCAAGACGATTTCGCACGTAGCTAGCCGGTTGAGTACGGGTCGTCCGCAGGGAGATGGGAATCTTTTTCTATGTGTTTTTCGACGAGTTAAGTCCGGTTGTTCAGATTTTGTTTGTAACTATCTAAGTGCAAGTTGATATTTAAAGAGAGCTTGTTAGGGTTAGGATTAGGTTAGTTTGAGTTAGGAGTCTCCACATCTTTCGTTGCCCCACTTAATATCGGTGTTACGGTAATCGGCAACAACGGGGATTAGCACGACTAGGAAGGAACTTGCGAGTATAAGCTAGGCTTTCCAACGCATAGTCCTTCCTTTTGGTGCTTGTCCGTCCGTTCTTGGCTCTTATCCATAACCTCCGGTTAATTCAACCACAACCGGTCTCACTACGGAATCACCGCTATCATGTAGGATAGGGTGCCGTAAGGAGCGGATTGTGGTTCAATTAACGGGAGTCGATTTAAGTTGTTGGGCAAGAAAAGAGTGAGAGAGATTTCCTTCTCTCAAACTTCCCTTATCCTACCCTAACAAGTATAAAACTACTCACACTTCATAATACGGAAAAATAAAACAAACAAAAGAGGAAGATAGAAAGAAGGAGACTAGAAGAATACGACTAACTATTTGCGACCTCACCTTGGCGAGGATCAAGCGTAAGTATCATGGTCGTATGAATGATAAAGAAAAAGAGAGAAGAAAGAAACAATCAAGCAAATAACAACAACTACTTAACAATTAAAATTACAACAAATTACAACAAGTAAAGAAAGAGACAAGCATGATAATAAAAATGGTCTTCTTTATTCATCACTCTTCACTCAAAAGCTCACTACAAGTTTAATGGAGAAGAGGTGAGAAGAGGAAGAAGAACAACACTAAAACTAGGCAAAATGAAGATACAAAATTGGACCCCCTCTTCACAGAATTCTGGGGTATTTATAGTGTGAGAAATGAGAATCTAGAGCAACAATACGGGGCCATATGAAAAGACCAGAGTGCCCCCAAAATTTCTGCGCAATTGGCGCCAAGATGGCCGCGGAAGCGCGGCCAAGACCCCCCTTTGGCCGCGCTTCCGCGGCCGTTTTGATGACTTGGGTCTGGGTCTTTTTGGTGGGACCCTGATCTGATGGGAGCTTCAATCTGGTATATGTATTTTCTCATAATTGCTTCCCGAATTTTCCAGAATTTCTGTTGAAGGAAAGGTGGACTTTTTGTCAAGATTTTGTCATGATTTGCCTCGAGCTCCGCGTAGATCTCTTGGATTTTGTGCTACCATTGAGCCTTGTGCATGAGAATGACATTGATTTGATCTTTTGTCTTCCTATTGATATCTGGCAACATACGGATGAAGAGCAGAGACCGTGTTTTTATCTGTGGTTGGCAGGAACCCGGATTTTTTCGTGTTTTCCATGAATTTCACCGTTTTAGAAACGAGAACCTGTATCCTGCATTTGACTAGCAAACACGGCTCAAGAGTATCTACGGATATGCAAATGTGATAAAAATTGGGCGGTATGAAAATGCAAAAATCTGATATGAACAGGCGCAGAACTCAAGATTCAATGGCCTTCAACTGCACCAACTGCTCGAAATGCCACTGCAACGGACCCTCCACTTCACCAGGAGGTGTGACATGTGGGCCCCAAGCGGCTTCCTTCCTTACTCTGCCGGTAGACCAGGTGACCCAGGCCACCACCGGCCTGTTTTTCGGGACCATGGTCCCACCTACAAGCTTCTCTATGCCGATATCCGCACCAGAAGCGAACAAGAAGTCGGTGTTCGACCGGCTCACTGCTACCACGACCCCTGTCAACGGATCGCCCGCTACTAAGCCGACAGCCTCCGTTTTTACCAGGCTAGGTCAGAACTATAAAGTGGTCGTCCCAAAGAGGGCAACGGCCGCTGCTTTGGAAGTCGTTAAAGCGGCTTCTCCCATCAGAGAGTCGGTCTTCTCAAGATTGACGGTTCCCACCCCTCCCCCAGCTGGTCAAAAGGCATCAGTCTTCGATAGGCTGACATCGGCAGTTACCCCACACTCAAACAGGGGGCAACAAGAAACCATCTCGATTTCCGAGCCAGTCCCAGCGGCTCGTCGTGCGCGACGTCGCCATTGGCGACAAGTGAGAAAAGCAGGGGGCAACTCTCCCTCAGGGCTAACCCCACCTGCTCCAGTGGTGGAGGTCAACGCTGCTGTTCCAACTGGGAACAGCTTTGAATTGCTGAGGAAGGTGAGAAAGAACTCTCCAATTGCTACATTGAAAAGATCTCCTCCGCCTATGAAAAAAGTCCCGGAGACAAAGCAGGAACAGGCCCCTCAACGGCTGTCGTGAAAAATTTATAAAGTTTGGCGGAGGGTTCAAGATTCCGTGATTGACCCAGACCACTTTCATCGCCAGAAAAAGGCAAAGGTGGAAAAGGACAAAAACCGCACCATTAAACGGCAGGGGGCAACAAATGCTAGGATGCCCACTTCAACGGCTCCTTCAACCTCAATGGCCCACAAAAGAAAAAAGCCAGAGAAAGCTCCCGTGACACTGACAAAGTTTAAAAGCGGTGAACCTAAACACCCCAAGTCAGGGGGCATAACAGTTCATACGGTTTATATGGCTTCTGGAAAGGAGGAAAGCCGCACTTCTACGGGTCACCGACCGCTTACCCGATCAGTGACCAAGGCTCAGGAGCAGCAACAAAAGCTCCAGGAGATGATGACTACAATGGCTGCACTCACGGAGCCAAAAGAGAACCCTGGAACGTCCTTAGATGAACGCCAAGAGGAAGAGACCGACGCCGAGTTCCTCCGCCGAGTACTGGAAAAGAGAGACAAAGAGGCTGCTGAACAAGCAGCCAATATACAGCGTATGGGCCTCCTCTTCCAGGACATGATAGGGATGATGATACAACAAGATCCCCCGACTGAAGAACCCCCGATCGTCCTTGGAGATGATAGGGGAGAGACATCAAACCCTCAGCCCGTTCTATCAACAGCTAAAGAGGATACAATCTCTAAGACTGATCTGGACGAATACATAGCCCAGCAAATAAAGGTTCATCACGCGGCAGAAGCAGCCGGACACGTCGTGAAAACGGGGCGACCGTATCCAGGCTGGTATGACCAAATCAAGTACCCGCCGGGTTACACAATTCCCAAGTTTCATGTCTACAAAGGGACCGGCAATCCCCATCAACATGTTGCCCAGTTCAGGGCGCTTTGCGGTAACACTGGCGGAGACGACAAGCTTTTGCTTCGCCAGTTCGTTGGAAGCCTATCAGATACGGCATTCGAATGGTATTCTGAGCTTCCCAACGACTCTATTAAAACCTTTGCGGAGATGGAGCTGCTCTTCACCCAACGTTTTGCAAGTGCCAGTGAGCGTACCCCGATGACGGCGCTGATTAACGCCAGGGTAAAACCCGGCGAGACATGGGTTCAGTACGCTATACGGTGGCGTAATCTATGGTCGAAGTGTGAACAGCGCATAGAAGAAGCCCCTGCGGTGGGAATGTTTGTTGGAACCCTCGATCCACAAGCAAGCATTTCACAGTTTATGATGTCCTTCAAGCCGACTTCCTTCCAGGCTTTGATCGACAAATTAGCGCAGATGGACCAGATGGGCCATAAACCCCCTCTCCCGAAACCGGACTCCCGAAACGATAAAGGAAAGGGAAAAGCGATCGTTGTCGCTGATGCCCAACAACAACCGAGCGACTTGAAGCCGGTTGCTCGTCCAAACAATACACGCCCATACGTACCCCTTGAGGACAGGATGGGACGCCCTTACTCTTTCCCCCGTGATAAAACGAGGAGGCTATTCGAGCTGGCGCTGCGCAACAGACTCATAAATCTTCCAGATCCAAAACGTCCGTTGCAACCGAACGACGCCAACGAGCCCAATTACTGCCCTTATCATCGAGTGCTAGGCCATCCGATTGAGGATTGCTACGTTTTCAAGAATTGGCTTGAGAACCAGTACCGTCAGGGCAAATTTGCGCTATCTGACAAATGGAAGGTGAATCCTCCGCAGCCCCACACCTCTAAGGGGACGAATACGCCGGGGGCAACATGCTCCGTTATTGAAGAAACTCCCTGGGAGGTTGTATTATCAGCCAAAACGAGGAGAATGCTAAATGATCTTCAGACCTGTCCAGCGGTCAAGTGGAAGAACCCCTTGGAACCGCAGGTTATTGAGGGGATGTTGAAGCCACGACCGACTCCGAAGACCGATGGTGGTAGTTCAAGCGCTCATAGTCAGCCGTCAAAATCTTCGAAAAAGAAGAAGAAGAAATCTAAGAAGCCCGTGAAGCCTGGCGACAAGCGCACGGACTTACAAAAGCAAATCGACTCACTGGATGAGTACAACCAAAAGGCGCGGACTCCCATTACGCTCCAAGATTTCCTTGATCACGTCTTCCAAAAAGAAGATGAGGGAGAAAGTTCATCGGATGAATCCGAGGAATATGTGGCGAGCTGTCATATGATCTCCCATTCGACCACGAACGATGAAGGGACTTCTGGCACTGAAACGCTGGGGGCAAATGCCGAATCAAGAGCCCCAGGGTTATCAGTTGAAATGATTAGCGCGTTTCTTAATGAAGCTCGGTTGAAAAGCAAAGCTGATCGAGAACGCGAGACGGCTATATTCGAAAAGGCCAAGCGCCAGCGACTTGAGGAAGGAGCTGAAATGATCCCGCTGGAGCAAAATGCCTCCACCGCTGACAAAAGCCAATTCAAGATAAAAAAGAAGTTTGCTAAGGCCATATCGATGGGCATGAATCTACCACCCTCTGAAGAAAAAGTTACTGGCGTGGTGGAAATGCACCCCTCTTATTGCTTATATCATCAGAAGGTCTCGCATTCCACCCAAGATTGAAAAGCTTTCGATAAGTGGTGGCAAGGATACGTCGCTAATCGACAACGCTTTAAACGGGAAAAGCGTAAAATTCGTCGGGAGCAAAGAAACACGACCAAAGAGCTTGAAAGAACTGCCAACAATTGTCACATGATTAACACCGCCGGGTCACAAGTGCCTACATTTGGGAGCGATTCCGATGAGGAGCTAGAGCTTGGCCCCCTCTTCAAAGAATCCATTTCGGGAAAAGAAGAAGAACCGAAGGCTTGCGAAAATATACAGCTACGCAATCAGACGCTACCTGAAAAGAATCTCGGACCCTTAAACAAGAAAAACAAAGGGAAAGAGAAGGTCTCTGAAGACATTGCTTTGGATGACCAAGTCGCGGAAGAGTTAACCGCCAAGAACCCGCCAAAGAGGAGTAAAGTGGATTACAATGTCTTGGCGCATCTGAGAAAGCTACCCTCACAACTCAGCATTCTCGATGCCCTATTACTATCAAAAGAGGCGAGGGATTCTTTGATTAAGGCCCTACAAGATCCGGACCAGTTCCAAGCCTTCCTAGCCGAACAAAAGATGAAGGATCAATTGGAAGAGGTGCACACGGCCGACGTTGCTTTTAGTGATGAAGACCTTCTCCTTGGGACGTGCGAACACAATCGTCCCCTTTATGTCTCAGGATACTGCCATGACATAAAGATAGGCAAAATCCTGGTCGATAACGGATCGTCTGTCAATTTACTCAATGTGCGAGTGTTAAAGGAGATTTGCATGAGTGTCCAACACCTCGCCCGGGACAAGATCACTATCTCCGGTTTCGACTCTCAATCCTCAAAGACTCTTGGATCTGTGATATTGACGCTACGCTTCGGGTTGCTCGTCACAGACATCAAATTCCATGTTATAGACGCCATGACGTGCTACAACGCTCTGCTCGGCCGACCATGGCTACACGAGTACAATATCATCCCTTCTACACAGCATCAGTGCATGAAGTATTCTAGGGATGGCCTTGAGTACACTGTGGCGGGAGAGTTGAATCCGTTTTCCGTAAATGAAGTTCGCAAGTATGAAGATGCCAAGTACTTCTTACCGAGTTTCGAAGACACGGAAAGGTGTCACAAACCGGAGAACAAAACTAACGCCACCATCCCTGTCTTCGGCAGTGACACCGAGGAGGAGGAGGATATAATTTATTCAGGTCCATCCCAGTCCACCAGGCCAGGACCATCTGTTCCTTCATTAATCTTCGGCAGTGATTCAGAGGATGAAGTTCACGCTGTATTCCCTGCTCGGCTGTCAATACAAGCTTTTGCTGATGAAGAGCGAAGTCTGCAGATAACCATGGTGCCGATTGAACATTACAAAGAACTCGATGCACTCAACGCCAACAGCGTAGAAGAATTGCACACATTCTATATTCCTCCCGGACGAAAAGGCGAGAAGGCAATCCTATTCTACCGTTCTGAAGAAAACAAGGTAGAAAAAGAAATTTGGCATGGCGCGGATCCCACGCTCGACAGGCTTCAGCCCATCCGTCTTCCCAGATATTATACCAAAGGTTTGAGGAAACTGCTGAAACGCCAGGGAATACCTTTCGAACAAACCGTTAGAAATGCCAAATTCTATGACAAAGTATGGAACGTTCCTGGGACTCAATGCAAACTGCCTAACGGGAGAATAGAAACAAAAGGGCTTGGGTACATCCGGTCAAAGAAACGGGAGCTAGTAAACAGCTGTTATGTCATGTATGACTTCGATGAAGAGGCGGACGCTCAATGGGAGGACACTAATCCTGAGCCAGCAAAAGTTCCTGATGCAAAACCGCCCAGTCCATCATTTGAAGACCAGATGGACAAACTTATAAGGAATGCGAGTCAAAAAGCCCGAGATGATCACAATCGTGAAATGGCAATCTATGAGAAAGCCAAGACACAGCGCCTCCTTCAACAGGCGGTGAAGGATGAAAATGCCGCTCCTTGTCAACCTGCTACAAAAGAAGTTCAACGCGAAAGCAAAAACAAGTCGAAAGGCAAGAAAGGCGCTCGACAACCACAAAGCAGAGCTAAGAAGCCACGCATCCGAGAGTCGAGCGTTATTGACTTAGCCCTCATGAAGAAAATGGGTCGAGCATACTCATTTCCTTGGAACAAAACAAGGAAAATACTTGATCTTGCTCTAAAACATCAAATGCTTACACTGCCAGAGTCTAAACACCCTGAGCAAGCGGGCGAAGTCTCCAACCCAAATTATTGCTCTTACCATCGAGTAGTAGGGCATCCGCTTGAAGATTGTTTCACCTTCAAGAATTGGGTCGAAGATCAATATCAGCTTGGTAAATTCGCTCTGTCCAACAACTGGAGGGTAGCACCACCACAAAAGTACGAGCCTAAGGCCACGAAAGAAGAACCAGTTCCACATTGGGATTGGCAGAAAATTCGCACTTGCCACGTGATAACAATATTAAAAGAAGAGTCCGAGGACATGAACAGCCTTCCTCGGTGCTTTGAAAACAGCAGCGATGAGGTAATCTCAGAATTTCCCCCAGCTCCAAAAGAACTAGAAGATGGAATACATACTACTGCAGATAACCTCAGAAAAATCGAGTTGGGGACGGTAAATGATCCGCGACCGACATTCGTCAGCGAGCTGCTGTCTGAAGAGAGGGTGGCTGCGTTAAAAGACGTCCTTGTGCAGCATAAAGATTGCTTCGCATGGAACTATTCCGAGATGCCAGGACTAGATCCAGAAGTCGCTGTACATAGACTAGCAATATCCCCAAACGTCAAACCAGTCAAACAGGCGCCGAGAAGAATGCGGCTCGAGCTTGAAATGAGCATCAACGCCGAAGTCAAAAAGCTGATAGACTCCGGCTTTATCCATGAAGTTCAATACCCTGAATGGATCGCTAACATCGTCCCGGTGATGAAGAAAAATGGGACAGTGCGCATATGCGTAGACTTCCGGGATCTTAATAAAGCTTGCCCGAAGGATGATTTCCCAGTGCCAGTCACTGAACTTATGATAGACAACACATCCACTCATGAAGTTTTCTCCTTCATGGACGGCTCATCGGGGTATAACCAGATAAAAATGCATCCTGAAGATCAGAAGCATACGGCCTTCAGGACCCCTCTAGGTATATTCTGTTATAAAGTGATGCCCTTCGGTTTAAAGAACGCCGGTGCTACTTATCAGAGGGCCATGACAAAGATCTTCGACGACCTTATTCATGAAATCGTCGAATGCTATATCGACGATCTCGTGGTTAAAAGCAAATCATATGAAGAACACCTCGAGCATTTGAAGACCGTGTTTCAACGCCTTCGACAATACAACTTGAAGATGAACCCGCTCAAATGTGCGTTCGGGGTTTCCTCGGGCAAATTCCTGGGATTCGTTGTTCGACACCGAGGTATTGAAATAGATCCGTCAAAGATTAAAGCGATCATGGAAATGCCTCCGCCAAGAACTTTTAAACAGTTGCGATCTCTCCAAGGAAAGCTTGCATACATTCGACGGTTTATCGCTAATCTTTCAGGAAAGTGCCGTCCTTACAGTCACCTAATGAAGAAGGGAACCCCATTCGTTTGGGATCACAAATGCCAAGCTGCATTGGATGAGATCAAGCAGTATCTGCAAAACCCTCCGGTGTTGGCTGCTCCAGTTAAGGGAAAGCCTCTCATTCTTTACACGACCGCCCTTGAAGGTTCTTTAGGTGCATTATGGGCACAGAAGAATGACCAGGGGAAAGAAAGAGCACTCTACTACTTAAGTCGGGTTCTGCTGGGGGCAGAAAGCAATTACTCCCCCATTGAAAAACACTGCCTGGCATTGATCTTCGCAATAACAAAGCTTAGACATTACGCATTAGCGCACGAAGTCCATCTCATTTCAAAAGTGGACCCTCTCAAATATTTAATGTCAAAGGCCATCTTGACAGGACGACTCGCTAAATGGGCTCTACTCTTAATGGAGTTCTCGATAACATATCGACCCCTCAAGGCAGTGAAGGGTCAGGCCATAGCCGACTTCCTTGCTGAGCACCCAATACCAGCTGACTCTCCTTTAAACTGCGATCTTCCAGACGAACTTGCGTTTGATGCGATCGATGGTGATAATACCCGATAGGAGCTTTATTTTGACGGAGCATCTTCCGTGAAGAAACGCAATCAAAGTACCCCTATAATCAAATCGGGGGTAGGACTCATCTTTATAACTCCACAAGGAGGGATAATACGCTACGCGTTCTCCCTGACGGAACCGAGGACAAACAACGAAGCCGAATATGAAGCTCTGATAGCGGGCCTCGAGATCGCCAATGACATGGGAATTGAAAACCTCCTCATATACGGAGATTCGCAACTGGTCGTTAGTCAAGTAAACGGCGATTACCAAACATGCAAACCGGAGTTAGTAAAATACGGTGAAAAAGTGCAACAACTGCTAACCCAAATTCCCTCCTATACTTTGGAGAGCATACCACGCGCGGATAACAGCAAAGCGGACGCGTTGGCCAAACTTGCTAAAGAAATGGCTGACGAGAACCTCGATGACGTTAGAATCATGGTACAAAGTCGTCAGGTGCTCGCCCCCCGCAGAAATACCTTCGGAATCACCCGAAGAGAAGGGAGTGACTGAACAAGCGACCTTGCAAATAAAAGAACATGAGAAGGTTGAGGATTGGAGGGAAGTCTTTATAGACTACTTCAAGTCCCACCAAATGCCTGAAGATGTGTCCGCAAGATATCAACTCATAAAACGAGCTCTGTCCTTCGCCTTCGTCAATGATACTCTCTACAAGAGGTCATTCGATTCTCTGTGGCTGAGATGTTTAGGACCGGACGAATCGAAAAGAGTCGTTCAGGAAATTCATGACGGAATCTGCGGTTCACACCAAGCAGGCCCTAAGATGAAGTTAAAGATAAAACGGATGGCCTACTACTGGCCCACGATGATGCGGGATTGCCTGGAATGCGCAAGACAATGTCATTCATGCCAAATTCATGGGGACTTCATCCATCAGCATCCCAATCCACTGCATCCAACGGTGGCTAGTTGGCCATTAGAAATGTGGGGAACCGACATAGTCGGCCCCATCGAACCAGCATCGTCAAAGGGACATCGTTTCATCTTGGCGACGACTGATTACTTCTCCAAATGGGCAGAGGCGGTACCGTTGAGGGAAGTGAAGACGGAGAACATCCTCCATTTCTTCAAAACGCATGTCATATACCGGTTCGGAACCCCAAGAAGGATCATCTCTGATAATGGGCCAGCCTACCGAAGTCATAAAATTAGCCGCTTCGCACAGCAGCACAATATAGACTGGAGATATTCCTCAGTTTATAATCCGCGAGCTAACGGTCTAGCTGAGGCCTTCAACAAGACCTTGACGAAGATCATGAAGAAAACAGTGTCCCGAAATAAGAAAGACTGGCATGAGAGACTGCAAGAAGCTCTTTGGGCGTATCGAACTACGTTCAAGACAGCCACAAACACAACGCCATACGCGTTGGTGTTCGGTACAGAAGCAGTACTCCCCCTCGAGATAGAGCTACCCTCTCTACGAGTGGCAGTCCACTACGAGCTGACAGACGAAGAAAATGCTCACCTTCGGTTTGAAGAGCTTGACGCCCTTGATGAAATCCGGCTTCTAGCACAACAAAATCTGGAAGCTTATAAAGCAAAGATGACGCGCTCATACGAAAGATTGACCCGACCGAGGACATTTCGTCAAGACGAACTCGTGCTAGTGGTCAAAAGGCCTATGATCCCCAATCGCGCCAAGCGGGGAAAGTTTGAGCCAAACTATGAGGGCCCATACATCATTGATAAGGTCTACCAGGGTGGGGCCTATCTACTCGTGGACATGCACGGTGAAAGGCCTTTTAGGCCAATAAACGGTCGTTTCCTAAAGAAATACTACGCTTAATGAGCTACGGCCTAGGTCAACGGTAGATGACGACAACTATGTCCGCTCGCTATCTTCTTAAGCCCAAACTCTATATGCAGTAAATGGCCTTCCTTAATGATGGACCGAAATGTCTTTAAACTAATAGCAGACCGAAACGTCTTTAAACTACTACCGCAGCATCCTTAGGCTGACAAAAAAAAAAAACGGTATGTCCATAAGCAAAAAAAAGGGCACGGATGAAAACCCGAAAGGGCTCCGTGAGTAAAAACAGCAGGGCTACCGGCGAGTGTTCGTGAAAACCTGGAAGGGCGCGACCTCGTAAAATAAAATAAAATAAAAAAAGAAGAAGAAAGATTTCCATGTATTATCAAACATGATACAATCAAGTGCACAAAAGTATGTGGAGTATGGGATTCGAACGCTGGCGGCTTGGTTCAGCAATGCAAGGTATTACCAATGAGTATGCTGCTAACACCATATGATATATGGAGTGGGATTTGGTAAAACCATATATACTTGTTATAAATATCGTAATTATTATTAATATGGGGAGTTGAAAAGTCAGGATCTCAATAACAAAGGGTGAAAGGATCTCAATAACAAAGGGTGTAAAAAAAAAAACAAAAAAAAACGGTATGTCCATAAGCAAAAAGGGCACGGATGAAAACCTGAAAGGGCTCCGTGAGTAAAAACAGCAGGGCTACCGGCGAGTGTTCGTGAAAACCCGAAAGGGCGCAACCTCGTTAAAAGAAACTTATAGGGTCTTCTCGACCTTATAAGGAGAAACCACCTGCGTGAGATCCTTACGACTCACAAAGGAGCAACACACTTAGGGATCCCCACGATTCCTAAGGAGAAAACACACTTGCGAGATCCTCACGACTCGTAAGGAGAACTCTCTTATGGGACCCTCACGGCTCATAGGATTTGAAAGTCTTAAGTCACAGAGACCTAAACCTGTGCTTAAGCAAACCCCCACAAACTTTCAATATTGCCCTACAAGTGGCTCAGTATTGACCCTTGTATACAATCCACGGGCGCGAATAAACATTTCCCTAGCCAAATTTCATCCGTAATTGGGAATACGTTCGCATGGTGAACAACCCTTATAAATCCCCTCGATTTATGAGGAGAAAACCCTCCTGTAGGATCCTTACGACTTATAGAGGAACAAAACACTTAGGAACCCTCACGATTCCTAAGGAGAAAATACACCTACAAGATCCTCACGACTTGTAGGGAGAAATAACTTCGTGAGACCCTTACGGCTCATGAAGTCAAAAGCCTTAGTCGACAGGACCCTAACCCTGGTCGCTAAGCCTCCTTTGTTCGACAACGACAGAGGCAAATGATGATTCGCTCCTGGCAATATCCCAGTTGTAGCGGTGCTGATGCCGAAATCGGTGTTCAATTTCAGGTTTACGGCGAAAAGCCAGTAAGCCGCACATGCATACGAAATAGCCGAAATGATAGGGCAACTTGCAATAAAAAAAAGCAGCAAGTAAAAATGTATACATGCAAAATAGCCGAAATGATTGGGCAACTCGTAATAAAAAGCAACGAGTAAAAAAATAAAAAATATATATAGCCGAAATGATTGGGCACCGCGAAAAATAGCCGAAATGATTGGGCAATCGCGACCTTCGCGATATAAAAGCTGAAATGATAGAGCATCGCGGAAATAAAATAAAATAAAAGAAGAAATGATAAAACTTTGGCCCTACAGTTAAGATCGCATCGATCCCTGTATACAATCCAAGGGCGTAAACGAAGAATGAACCATACTTTCCCAGCGGATTCCGTCGGACGACGAACCCCAAACCTCACCGGTTCATTTCAACCGAAGAATCCAGTGACTTCAACAAAAAATTCCTCAACTCACGGATACAAACACTCCTTGACGAGAACCTTCTGATCCGCGTCGACCCGCAGAGCCACCAGTGCCTCCGTAGGAACCCTCGACTCGTTTCAAACCCCAAGGAAACAAATAATCCTTGGCGCTTGGAAAACAAATAATCCCAGCAAACTCCTCAACTCACGGATACAAACACTCCTTGACGAGAGCCTTCTGATCCGCGTCGACCCGCAGAGCCACCAGTGCCTCCGTAGGAACCCTCGACTCGTTTCAAACCCCAAGGAAACAAATAATCCTTGGCACTTGGGAAACAAATAATCCCAGCAAACTCCTCGACTCACGGATACAAACACTCCTTGACGAGAGCTTCCTGATCCGCGTCGACCCGCAGAGCTACCAGAGCCTCCGTAGGAATCCTCGACTCGTTTCAAACCCCAAGGAAACAAATAATCCTTGGCTCTTGGGAAACAAATAATCCCAGCAAACTCCTCGACTCACGGATACAAACACTCCTTGACGAGAGCTTCCTGATCCGCGTCGACCCGCAGAGCTACCAGAGCCTCCGTAGGAATCCTCGACTCGTTTCAAACCCCAAGGAAACAAATAATCCTTGGCGCTTGGGAAACAAATAATCCCAGCAAACTCCTCGACTCACGGATACAAACACTCCGTGATGAGAGCTTCTTAACCCATGTCAACTGTTCCGCTACAACTGCAGACAGATCCCCGATTCGTCTCAATTTGTAAGAAGAAGTCTCAGACAGCAAGGAAGTCTTGCTTTCTGAG
The DNA here is from genome assembly GCA_030015575.1 of Agapanthus africanus. Lineage (NCBI taxonomy): Eukaryota > Viridiplantae > Streptophyta > Magnoliopsida > Asparagales > Amaryllidaceae > Agapanthus > Agapanthus africanus. Next base: position 366,798,798 of record CM057338.1, read on the forward strand.
CAATGGGGCCCTGCAAGTCAATCCAAACTGGTCTCTTGCATACTATTCACGGGTCTCACTCTCCGAAGTCGAATTTCGACGAGGAGGGAAACAACCACTTACGAATCCTCTCGACTCGTAAGAGGGAAAATTCTCTTATAAGATCCTTACGACCTATAAGAGAAAACCACGCTTAGGAATCCTCACGATTCCTAAGGAGAAAATCCACCTGCGAGATCCTCTTGATCCGTAGGGAGAAAAGTCTCTATGAGACCCTCACGGCTTATAGAGTGGAAAAGCCTTAGGCAGCAGATCTGAACCTGCGGCATAAGCCATTGTTATTTCTTAAGAAGGCCGGGATACTCATCCCAATCGTCCGTCAACCATGTTCGCTAAGGTGATATGCTGATAATAAAAGAAGGAAAAGACCAAGAAATGACACATTTAAAAAAAAAAAGGTGTATCTTTTATTCATAAACTTGATCGAATACAGGATACATTATGTCAAAGGATAAAAAAAATATATATGCATATACATTCTTTTATCTATAAGTACGAACGATACAAAAATGGATAGCTACTGAGGAGGAAGTGTCTTTAGTAAGTTCACAAGCCGCTCTCGCACTTCCTTCAGCGCTTCCTCTCGAGTGACAGCTGCGGCCACCTCCGCCTCCACCTGAGCCCGCTGCTGCAAGAAGGATGAAAGTTGCTCTTCTGCCGCCTTCTGGGCTGCTTCCTGGCTGGCTGCAGCTCGCTCGACAACGTCAAGTTTTTGCCTCAATGATAACCCTTCGGAGAGGCATTGCAGGAGGCCCTCAAAGATAACCTTCAGCCGTGCGGCATTGGCCTCCACCCGAGCACGCAGTTGAGCAGACTTGCTCGAAGTCTCACCACGCTCCTTACGTCTTGAAATGACTTCTTGTTCGAGATGGCGGAAGTAAGGAGCGCTCCGCTCAATCCACGCTGTCCGCTGATTACTGGCAGCCACGGTCTCGGGAGCGGGACGCAGCGACTCCAACTGATATAGGCGACCCTCGATCTCCTTACAATGGTTAACCCAGGATGCAATGATGCCCTCATCATAAAAGTTCACGAGTATTGCTAGCATCGGGTTAACCACCATAGCGAAGTCTGCGGCAGATGTAGGAGTTTCAACGTCGAGTTCCTCGACATAGTCACTCAACATGCGCAGACTATTCGCGGCGCCTTTTGAAGACAGACTCCTCAGATAAGGACCTGCCGGCATTGTGATACGAGGTTCGAAGGACGCCGAAGCCAGAACGACAGCTGAAAGGAACATGATGCGATCAGATAACAGTACAGAAAATAAAGAGAGGAAAGTTACCAATATGATGGTCATTGTACCAGTTGAGACAGGTGGCAAGGTCGGAAGAGCTGGTGGCGCAGTTGATCTTTTATCCCCTCCTTCAATCTGTAGCACTGCAGTTGAGATGAGGAAAATAGGTTAGAGACAATTCCATCAATAAGAAAAAAGAGGGGAAGGGTGACAACGGAAATCATACTCACCAACACCACCAGAGGAAGAAGCAAGCTCGGATGGGAAGGAAAAGTGTGGGAGCAACATCTGATATACATGATTAAAAAGCACTCCTGAAAACATAACAATGTGACTTTAGTACACGAATTATATGTCTGGAAAACGAGATTAATAAATCGTAAACATATACCTTCTAACATCTTCGAGGGTATGAGAGAAGTTTGAGAGGTAACCACCGCCAAAGCAGTCGTTGAAGGCGCTCCCTCGAGCAGTGGGGCATCGGCGCTAGCCGCACCTGCATTACGAAAAGGTGAAGTTGTCAGAAAAGGTTGTAAAATAAAGAAAAGCAGCCACTTAGGGTTTACCTGAGGAGCTCCCGGCTGAAACGGAGGCGGCTCCCTCCTCTACCGACATGAGACCACCACCCGTGGCCTCGTCACCCGACTCGATGGGGACCGTCGTCGTGCTAGCAAGACCTGGGAACGGCGGAGGGCCATAGACGGGAAGGGCTATGATTGGAGTATTGCCAGATTCCAGAGAGGGAGCGGTTAGCTCGTCCTCGGGAATCATGGCCACCTCACCCACTACTCTCTCAGGTTCAGTAGCTGTGGTTGTATCGTCTATCGTCACCAAGCGATCGCTGACCTCGAGCGCCTCAGCCGCCACTACCCTGGACTCAGTTATAATGATCATATCATCTGCCACCGCTTCAGGTTCGGCATCAATGACCTTCTCGGCGGTAGGCCCCTCGACCTCCACTTCAGGCCCCATGACCTCAACGATATTACCCACTGTCGGCTCGAGTTCGGCAGGCATCACCTCCTCCGTTCCCCTAGGATCAACGGCTTCCGCCTCTCCCTCGATCGGACTTGGCCCTACAAAGATAAGAGATATAAGGACCAATGACATTAAAATCCTTATAACAGAAACTCTGGGAGAAATATTACCTGAAGCGGATTTACCGTTTGCGCTCCGAACTGCTCGCGCCACCTCTCTGCGGGCAGTGGATAGGGCGACAGGGGGCTCTTCGGAGGGAGTATCAGCTCGAGGGGCGGTGCTGGGGCCTGCTCCCATAGCCAAGGCAGCCCTGCGCGCCTTCGCCTCACGCCTCAACCGCTTCCTTTCCTCCCGAGCGGACATAAGGGACCTCTGTGACGCCTCCTTCAAGGCATCATCATCTTCATTCAGGGATGCCTCCAGAGCCTTTAAGGCATCTCTCATCGGCTCTCCAAGACGAACCTCCTGCGGCGGCCCAGAAGAAGCAGGAACGTTGGCAGCTGGTAGAACATCTGCGTCGCTAGGAGGGAACGGCATTGAGGTTCCTGTAATTAAAAAGAAAAAGGTTAGATCGACCATAACACGAGGAAAATGGAAACTTGATGGATTAAAACTTACTAAGGCCCATAGATGCTCTAAGGCTTTCCTCCTCTTGGAAAGTCTTCAAAGAAGCGGCAATGGCTTCTTCATCAGTGATACCTGTTGAAAGAAAGGAGAGAAAGGCGTTAATCAAGGGCGATAAGGAGGATATGTTGCAATAAAGAAAAGGCGACTAGTAGTTACCTGATTGCGCAAGCTTAGCCAGCCACGCGTCACGCTTCACCAACCATGCCGAAGCTCTGAGAGCAGCCTCCAAGTCTGTATCGTCCGGCGGTGGCATCACCAACCCTGCGTTAGTCCCATATTCGAGCAGACCTTCAGCATGAGGGGCATGGGGTTCCTGGCCGAACACGACATCCGCAGCGAAGAGCGACTTCTTCTTTTTCTTTTGCCCTCCAGCCCTAGGCTCACGGGGAAGCGACTTACGCTTGGCAGCCGCTTTGGGACGACGAGTCCCGATGTCCGCACCCACGCCAGACTCCGGCGAGGGTACAACCACTGTTTCCGCCTGAGCGCGGGGTGCAGGAGGTGCATCCGCGATATCAGGAAGCGGCAATTCACGTGGAGGACTTAGCGCACGTAATGGTCTGCCCCCGGCATCTTTTAAAGGAGCGACTACTGGAGTCCTAGGAACCAAAGGAGCGGTGCGATCGGTACCTGGAGGCGCACCCTTACGATCGACCAACAGTCGCCTTTCCTCCTTTATAACTGCTCCTGTTGCATGATTGTACCAGTCTTTGTACACATTGAGGAGTCTTGGAGCGTAAGACGGCGCATTGATAAAAAAATGAGAGCTCGTATTCACGTGCATGAAATGGTGCAATGCGTTCTCCATCCCCTCTTCAGTGGCAGCGGGTTCCACCAAGAAGGCTTCCAAGGGGACCCCTTGATCGTAGCCCAGTTGTTGAGCAAAACGATGTGGGTTATACCTCATAAAAATTGCCACACCATTCTGCCTAAAAACTAAAAAACCCGGTCTAATGGAATATAAGTGGAGGGTCTCCCGAGCCGTTAAAACTGAAGCTCCATCCTTAAAGATATCTTGTAATGGCCGCGTCACAGTGGTAGACACATTTCCAACGGTCAATACCTTATCAACAAAGGACATCCCGGCTTCGACGGTATGAGGGCGAAGGAGCAAGCCCCTAGCGTTCCGTGGTGAGGGGTTTACAATTGATGCACCGATCAGCTGTATAATGCGAGGAAAACCGCACTTGTCAAAGAACGAGGGCCTTTTATGCATCCCGAAGACACCCGCTGTGTGTAACTCGAGCCACGATGCGAAGTAATGCATCGGGAAAACCACATGCAACACCCCGGGCTCGCTAGCATCCGCTGCTCGACTGAGGCCGTGGTATAAGTGTGCCAAGCCGGCGATCCCAACAGCTACCTTCACCCCGATGACCATCTGGTGTGCTGGATAAAAGACAGAGGGCCGCATCCGATGAGAGTGCATTGGGATAGCGAACCAACTCAACCATAACCCGAGAAACCCTAAGAAAAAGGCCTCCTCATCCATCCCAGGGGCCGCTACTTCTGCAAGAGACATGGTTGGAAAGTTAGGAAGAAAAAAATCCTTTTGGCCTATTTCATTCGCCGGCAGGTTATCCAAACCTAAACCAAAAGGGTCCTCAAGGGTGGCAAACTTGGCAGTGGCCGCAGAGAGGGCGTTCGGGTGAAGAAATCGAGCGATGAAATCCTCAAAATTAACTCCTCGACTCCCATGTTCGACGAAGAGAGACTCATATATGTTCAACACTTTAATCAAGCTTGGGAACTGGTGTTGAACAGCAGTATCCGGCGTGACCCCCTTCACCATCGGCTTAGCACCGAAGACGTACACGTCTGTTGGGAGCAGCTCCTCATAATGTTCCCCCATCACCGGTAAACCGGATACCTCCGCAAATTCCTCCAGGGAGATTGACACTTCCCGATCCATGGCAAGGAAAGTGTGGGTGGGAATATTCCATTGCTCCAAGAAAGCTTTAAACCACCAGGTGGGAAGCGTGGGATACTGGAAGAGAGAGACATAGACCGCGGTGTACAGTCCCAATCTTATCAACTGTGACTTCTTCGTCGACAGGATATACCGGGCCCACGGCAGATAGCCAATCGGGTGGCGGGGAATCAGACCAAGGTTATATGATTGCCCCTAAGGTCGCGCTTCACCTTGACAGATACGACGTCCTAGGATGTCCAAAACCATAGGACGCTGAACCGGTATCGCATCTATAGCGCGATGTAGAAAGCCTTTCGATGTCCAGTCCGCCAACTCCACGGCATACTGCACCGAGGGTGGGGTAGCATAATGAATCGCCGTGATGTGCTCGGACGGCACCGCGCATGTGAAGCTGCGTCGACCCATAATGATCTGATTGTACCACGACCCCCAAAGGTGGAGACTCTTGTACTCCGGGTCGTATGCCTTGATCATGGCCAGGACCTCACGGTCCAAAGGCGTCTCTGGAAATCCCTCCTCCGAGCGGACAAACGGGAATGAAGTGTCTTCAGACATGATCACTGCAAAAAGAGCAATGTAGCCGTCAGTGTTGTAACCCCAACGTTTGGCATTGAAAGAAGAAAATGCATTAATTAAATTAAAATCAAAATTAATTAATTACACCGCACCACAGTGCAGTGAGTAGGAGACCAAAGAGGGACCCATGAAATCTGAATGACAATACGTCAATTAAGAAGACAAACTCATCATTGGATGAGATTGTCAGTTGGTCCTTGGGGGGAACATTCCCATAATAAAAAAGGGGGGGAAAGAATCCCTAGAGACAAGGAGAAAATCTCCTCTTTCAGAGCAAAGCTCTGTCACAGAATGACACTTGTCAAATTCTGATCTCAAAAGAATTAAAATTCCTTAAGAAAGAGCTTAGCTCTATAATATTCCATCAAAAAGAAAGTTTTTGAAAAGAAATTTAAAATTAAAATTTCTGGAATCCTGAAAAAAGATCCATGAAAGCTTATGGAAAAATTCTTCATTTTTTTCAGATCTAAAAGATCTACATTTGATTCAAGAGCAAAGCTCTGTTCATGGGTTAGAACCCATGAACAAGATCTCTGTAGATCTATGGATTTGTGAGGGCAAAGCTCTGTTGATGAAACCCCAAAGGGAATTTCTTCAGATCAAAAGATCTATGAGAGCAAAGCTCTGTTGGTTAAAATTGACTTAAATTAATTTAACTTAATTTTAAATTAAATATTACCTAAAGTTTTCTAAAAACTTTGGGAAATGAGAGCAAAGCTCTAGAGTTCTGAAAGCAAGAGCAAAGCTCTGAAATTCTTAAGCAAGAGCAGAGCTCTGAAAATCTAAACCTAGAAAATGGTGGAGATTTATTTAAGGGCCAGAGGCCCTATTTATAAGGCGCTTGCGCCTTTTGAGATTCCCCCTTGATCCAACGGTCAGGGGGGGTTGCCACCGTTGCACTCACGTGTGCGCCACGTGAGCGCAACGGTGGGGGGGCATTTGTTTCGCCCAATCAGAGCAAAGCTCTGTTTGAATTCAAAATTCAAATTTTGAAGCAACGCTTCAAGTCTCGGGCGCAACGCGCCGCGTGTCTGGCGCTAATACGTCAGCGCAACGCCCAAGAAGGCGCACCCAATCAGAGCAAAGCTCTGTTTAAAGGAAGCAACGCTTCAGCTGCGCTGCGCTCTGCGCTGCGCGACACGTGTCAGCGCAGATGCGCTAGCGTACTTGAGCTGCGCGACACGTGTCAGCGCAGATGCGCTAGCGCACTTGTGCTGCGCTCTGCGCTGTGCGACACGTGTCACGCGCTGGGGCATCTGCGCCAAACTATATTAAGATTTTAAGAAATCTTTTCTGTTCTTGTTAAAACAAGAAGATTTTCTTCTGCAAAGCAGAAGCTCTTGGATCAAAGATCCAACGGTGGGGAAAATTCCCCAAATCACTCAGAGAATGATCTCTTTAACAAATTTAACTAATTTGTGAGCACTATAAAAAGGACCCTAAGCCTCAATTCAAAGGCATCAACATTTTTCTTGAGAACTTAAGAACTTTAAACAGAGAGAACTCTGAGAAGATTTCAAGAAAAAGGTAAAGAACCTTCATGGATTAGAAGAAATTCCTTCTAATAGATCATTGGTCTAAAAACAAGATCAATGATCTTTACATAATAAACAGTGCTTTGCACTTCTTGTGAACCCCTGGTTCTTTAAAAAACAATAAAAAATAATAATAATAGTGCTTTGCACTTTTTATGAACCTCTGGTTCTTCAAATAAAGAAAAATTTATTTCTCTTTGATCTATTTCAGATCAAGAAATTAAATAGTGCTTTGCACTTTTATGAACCTCTGGTTCTTCAAATAAAGAAAAATTTATTTTTCTTTGATCAAATTCAGATCAAGAAATTAAACAGTGCTTTGCACTTCCCTTCTTGAATCTAAAAGATTCTTAGTGCTTTGCACTTCCAAACTGCGCCGTTGCGCTCTTAAGAGAGCGCCACGTGTCGGCTATAAAACCACTTGCATTAAGCGCCCTTAAGATAGAGCTTTGCTCTCTGGAATTGGCGCAACTCGCTGAGAGCACGCCACGTGTCGCCAGCGCAACAGCGCAGCGCGCTGCACTGTTGCGCTTGCGCTCCCCAGAGCATGACACGTGTCATCACCATATGAGCTTGCGCTCAGTGATTGGCGCAAAGCGCCTGACAAATGCAATGCATTTCACTTCCTGAAGGGCCAAGCCCAATTAAAAGGCTTAACAAGCCTAATAAATAAAATGCTGTGCATTATTTGGAAGGGCAGAGCCCAATTGAAAGGTCCAATGGACCAAAATAAATGATCTGCATCATAATAAAAAGGGCAGATCCCAATCAAAATGGGCATAAATGGCCTGAAGTAATGCAATGCATTATTTAAGTATGGGCAAAGCCCTAGCACAGGTCTAATAAAAAAAAATAAATGATGGTGTTGAATATTTTCAACTGGACTTAGCCCAATTTTGGCCGTAAGTCCTTAAATTAAATTGACTGAGCAAAATGGCTCTCCTAAATCAATTTACGTCCGGTTCGAGGGTACATCTCCGAACTCCTTTGACATCTATCGTTGTAATTCCTCAACGACGTCAAAGAGGTGACGGGTCCCAACGACCACACATCCATATGGACTGCGGGGTCCTTAAACTCGTGGCCCGAAACGTCCTTAAACTAATATTAGACCGAAACGTCCTTAAACTAATGATGGACCGAGACGTCCCTAAACTAATATTGGACCGAGACGTCCCTAAACTAATGATGGACCACTACGTCCTTAAACTGGCGATGGACCGAAACATCCTTAAACTAATGATGGACCACTACGTCCTTAAACTGGCGACGGACCGAAACGTCCCTAAACTAATAATGGACCACCACGTCCTTAAACTAGCGCAATAGAGCCCGAATGTTCTTTGCCGGATCTAAACGGTCCCATCTAAGTTGATCTTAGCCCCAAATACGGTTAATGTGTCCTTAGATATTTAAATAAACAATAAAATTCCAAATCAACTTTGGTTCAAGGGTACATTTCTGAACTCCTCTGACGCCTGTCGTTGTAATCCCTCAACGACGTCAGAAAGGTGACGAGTCCCAACGGCCAGATAATTAAATCAATCACTACGTCAAGTCGATCTTAGTCCAAAACAGGACTAACGTATCCTTGACGAACGTTTAAGTTGATCTTAGCCGCAACGCGACTAATGTATCCTTAAACCAAAAAACACCAAACCCAAATCTAAGTAAATACGGATTTGGACTAATCCACGTCCTACGGGCGACGGCATTACTCAGTCTCCGTATACAATCCACGGGCAACCACAAACAAAACAAACACACACGACACGAAGTGAAATTCTGGAGAAGGAGAAAGTTGTTACCGCGATGCGGTAGCGTAATTAACTGCAGGGGCTTGCGCCTGCAGGGAAGAGCGTCCCTACAATCAAAAACCCCTCAAGCGAGGGGGAATCTGACGAAGTCTGCTACATCGGCCGCATCCGTCTAAACCTCCGATACACGGTGCTATAAATCAACTTGGCATCTTCGGAGAGGTGGACGGATAAAACTAAATAGCATCTGCCCGGAATCTCAGCGTCAGGACATCACAGTCTTGTGCGCCGTCTTTCGGAGGGGAACAGCGGTCGATAGGTAGTATAAGGACATTGCGGTCCAATGTTAGTTTTAAGACATTGCGGTCAAGGTTAAGGACCTTATAGTCCGTGGATTTAAGGACTCCACAGTCCGGTGTTTAGTTTTAAGATATCTCAGTCGAGGTTAAGGACGTCATAGTCTGTTGTTAGTTTTAAGACATTCCGGTCAAGGTTAAGGACATCATAGTCCATGAGTTTAAGGACCCCACAGTCCAGCGTTAGTTTTAAGACAACACGGTCAAGGTTAAGGACATCATAGTCCATGAGTTTAAGGACCTCACAGTCCGTATCAATATGTGGTCATCGGGACCCGTCACCTCTTTGAAGACGTTTAGGAATTACAACGCCAAGTATCAAAGGAGTGAAGAGATGTACCCTTGAACCAAGGTAGATTAAATAGTCTTTGACCCAATTTGGGACCAAGACCAATTAATTATATTATGAGCCCATTAGCCCGGTTAAGTTTGAATTGAGGACTTATGGCCAGCTTGGGCTAAGTCCAATCATGTTTGGAATATTGGCTTTCTGTTAGTCCATTGAAGGAGAGGCTTTGCCTCTAGAAACTTAGCCAATTGGGCTAAAGTTAGTGTTAACACCAAATACAAACAGTGTTGGACACTGAAAATGAGATTGACAAGTTAGTGTTTAACACTAGAAGATAGTTGGTGTTAAACACCAGTAACAGGGCTTTCAAATTAGTGTTAAACACTAAAGAAAATCAGTGTTAAACACTGGCAACAGAGATCTCAAATTAGTGTCAAACACTAAGATAATCAGTGTTAAACATTGGTAACAGAGATTTTAATTTAGTGTTGAACACTAAGAAAATTAATGTTAAACTCTGTTAACAGAGATTTAATTTAGTGTTAAACACTAAGAAATGCAGTGTTAAATACTGCAAATAAATTTCTTCAATTAGTGTTGAACACTAAGGCAAATCAGTGTTAAACACTAGATTCGGAGGTTCCAATTTAGTGTTAAACAATAAGGCAAGAGGGGTCACGTGGTAGCACGTGAGGGCGCCCTCCCCTTTGGAGCTTTTCAGGGGTCACGTGGTAGCACGTGACCCTGCTTCTTTGCATGTTTGTTTAAGAATTAAATTCTTCATAGGGTTAAACCCTAATAATTAAATTCCTTCTTTTTTAAAGAATTATATTCTTAGATGTAGTTAAACCCCGGCTTCTCTTCTGTAGGAATTAAATTCCTGATGTATGTGAAGAACTGAATTCTATCATAGGGTTAAACCCTAATTTCTTCTTTCTTAAAGGAATTAAATTCCTGTTATTTTGACAGAATTAAGTTCTTAACTAGGGTTAAACCCTGGTTCTGTTCATTTTGAAGGAATTAAATTCCTATAACATAGGGTTAAACCCTAATTTTATTTCAAAGGAATTAAATTCCTATAATTCTGTAAGAATTAAATTCTCAAACTTCCATTCCCTCTCTATGCTTTGGATCTGCATGGCAGGATCTCAACCCAATGAGAATTAAATTCTCAATTCATGGGGAGATGTGCACTTTGCAGATCCTCTACTAAAGAGAGAACTAAGTTCTTCTTTTTAATATAAGAGGTAAACTCTTTTAAGAATTAAATTCTCTTTTTAAAAGCCTCTCCTTTCTTACCTAAGGTTTTCTTCTGCAGAAGATCAAATTCTTCCAAAGTCTCAAGGCTCTATTTCTCTCTCTCTCTCTATGTCTCTGTATTTATCTGTCTATCCCTCTGTATATCTCTTGGCTCCTATTTATAAGAGAAGGAGAAGAATCAATTAGTTTTTAGTGAATCTTTCATTGAGAGATTTGATTTGCATTCATCATTCATCTGGACCTTTGGATTATTAGGTGAATTTTATTCACCATTGGATTTTAAATCCAAAGATATTCCTTTGTTATTTCGGTTATATTTTAAGGGGAAATCTTTCCAAGTTCAAGATTTTTCCATAAATAGATGATATTTAATCACCTTTAGATTTTTAATCCCATCGGTTCCAAATAATCATTCTCCTTTGGAAAGATTTGAATCCTTTTCAGAATTTAATTCTGTTAAATAGAGAGGCTTTGAAAGCCGGTCACGTGTGGCCACGTGACCCATGGTCACGTGTAAGCACGTGACCCCTGTAACTAGCTTTTCTTCTCCTTTTTGCGCTCTGTTTTCTGGCCGCTGCTCAACCGTCACGTGCCAACACGTGACCCCTGGTCACGTGTAAGCACGTGACCTTTTCTGAATCCTTTTCCTTGATTTGATCAGGGAACTGATGTGCCTTTGCCGCTGCTTTTAAATGTCATGTGCCAACACGTGACTGCTGGTCACGTGCTAGCACGTGATGCCTCCTCCGTAAGCTTTCCTGATTTTAAATCAGGAAACAAGCCTCTACATCGTTTCTCCCGAAGCAGGGAAAAACTGTGTTGGACTCTAAAAACTCGTCAATACACTGGCAGCGGGTTTAACCACAAGCACGTCAGCGGCACTAGCTGTACGTAACGGCTACCCAGGTATTGAGCGAAAGAGAGACCGGCAAGCAAACTCATCCTGAAACCCTTACTGAGCCTGACAGTGACAATATCCGTACAGTTCGGTCCGTCCGTCTATGAGGATCACATATCGAGTCTACGAGGTGGATAAAGTCAGACCCCTAATAACTTGACATTCAGTGTCAGTATGAAACCCATCACTGCCTGAGAAACTACCGATCCTAGATCAGTAATTCCCGACGACCTTGGCCAAGGATTTCTGGTGATGGCCACCCGTGCACAACGCGATATCATTCCCCAATACCGGGAGAGACGAATCCTTTAACGACCCGCTCACTGCCTCTATGTGGCTCGGGACTGTACCCAACTAAAACCTGTTTGCACGACTCCTTTTAGCCATGGTAGGGTAGTAATCAAAGCAAAGTGGGAACCCACATGAGATAAATGACGATCTCAGGTCGATAGACTAACCTGTACATATATCACCAGGGAACTGCTATCTGACAATAGGTATAATACCAACTATCATGTTCCTGGCGAGTCCGTCCGGTATACATCTTAGGTGAACAAACTGACACCAATGGCTTGTGAGACCGGCCACCACCCCTCGTCGGGGTCTCGATCAGTATACACCAGTCTACTTTGGAGTATCGATGCCCGGTCTCGAAATACCCACGACTAGGGACATTTAAGGATGTGCTTATAGACCCACAGCTCCTACGTATATGATCACCATCATACTGCTGGTACTCAAGCAAGAATCCTATGGGCTCTATCAATATGTAATAGTGATCAGTAAAGCCATCTAAAGTAAGTATATGATGATAAAGACAAATCAGATAGCATATTATCATCTTCGAGTAAGACAGTTCTACCCGTATCGGTTCTCCCTCAATCATTACAATCGCGTAGCTGCGATCCAATAATTGACTTGAGGGCACTATAGCCAACACATCCTTGGCATTATCGCTTTTAAAATATGAACGAATCTTTATATGAAAATGGGTAAAACCTTTATATTTTTGTAATCTCTCAATAAGGATAAATAGAAAGAGTCTGCGAGTCAATATAATAAAAGGCCATATTCGGCTAACCATCAACATCTCATCCAGTACGGAATCTCTCATCATATGATAACAACCAATATTCTATTTAATCAAATCATAATGTTTGTACGGATATCTAGTCTACGTACTCGAACACATAGTTTAAATAGTACAAACATATAGTCTACGTATGCAACTACATGTGGAATATTATTAGTACGGATATCTAGTCATGTACACAAACATATCGTGAATCATTCTCTAGTAGGTATAACATGGCAAGTCCTACTCGTATCGTTATTCATACTAATATATATAACCATGGCAAGTCTTACTCGTATTGTAATATTAACGTAAAGAAAAATAAGTTCTACACATATCGTACTATAGCGTAAAATATGGCAAGTTCTACATGGCATAGCAGTACTAATGATGTGTAGTGTAGCATATGAGTCTGTGATTGTGCAACATGGAAATCTTTAGTAGTTGTGCTAGCGTTCTATCAAGTGTGTTTACGATAAGCTTACTAAAACGAAACTAACGAATTCTACTAATTAACGGGCACGTCTCAATACACGCAACATGGATCATAAGCATATTAGTCGCATGCATAATAAATGTAATTATGTTTCACGGGGTGCTATATACCATCCACCCGATTCCCTACTGGTAGATACAAATCTACTCACCGACTGCGACACTAACTAGTCGAATCTCATGACTATTGCATCCGTCCTCATCGCCTCGGGATCATCCACACTCGATCCTAGATCCAAAGATAATTAAAATAAGTAAGGAATCCCATCAATATCGATATAAAACCCAAAAAACGAAAGACGACGAAAAACACCAAATAAACCAGCCAATCAGAGCATCAAACGTCTGAAGATCAAATTCTCAGACGTCTGATGAAGACGTCTCAAAGAGACAGACTAAAGGCAGACGTTTGAGGAACAAAGCTCGGACATCTGGCCAAAACACAAAGAAAGTCCAGAGAATTGGAAGACGTATGATGCATCAAGTACAGACATCTGAAAAACAAAACGAATCATAAAAATAGGATTAGTAGACATCTGAAGCTCAAGCCACAGACGTCTGAAGAATAAAAATTGTGGCTTCGAAATTCTGAAATTTGCAAACACTTTTAAAATCAAAACTTTTGATTTAAAATACCCTCAACTATTCAAAATGAGTTGTAATCACCAAGAAGACTTCATTATCTCATTACCGTTACACGAAATCATCAAAAACCCCATTTTTGCTAGTTGAAACTGTAAGTAGACCTTGCACTCTCTACTAGGATTCTAGTACAAGCAAAAATGTGGTTTTAAAATTTCTAGAGAGCTCAAGTCTACAAGCAAGAAACTTTAAGCCAAAGAACTAAACTAGAACCAAAGTTAGAGTCTATACAACCTTTGTAGTATTGATTGACCATTCTTCGTGTGTATTTGGAAATGTTTCACAACCAAAGAAATTTATACCGCAATCAATTGACGGTGTCTATTGTAGGTTCGTCGGTGAATGCGGATCGTTCACTGAGAAAGTGTGATTTGTTCGTTATCGTTTTAGTTGAGTTGAAAATTAAAAGATAAAAGAAATTGATTTAATAATTGTGAGATTTAGTTTCAAGAATCGTAAAGAACTAGATCTAAAATTAAGAATTAATAAAGATCAAGAAAATATCCAAATCGTTTGAATTATCAAGATTTGTAAAGTAGCTTGTAGGAATCGATCAAATTGATAGTGATGATGAATACTAATGATTACAAATTCTTATCTATCGAGGATTTGTTGCCAGATCGATAACGATCAACGAGAATTAGGGATCTATTAAAGAAACTAGGGTTTCTCTATCTTCATCCCTTGTCCTTTCATTGATTATCATTCAAATTCTAGCCTCTAGCAAATTAAATCACCGATCGTTGATCTCTAATTTGGAGCAAAGAAAGTGATCTTGCTCAAATTAGGTTTTCGATGATTCAATTTCCTAAAGTTTACAAAACTCATAAGTCTTAAGAATTGTTCAAGAATTTAATCATCATCATCTACCTATTCTCTCGATTCCTCCACAAGCAGAGATTTCACTCAAACATCATGAAAAAGGAAAGAATCAAGAATCGGTAACTTTTCATAATGCAAGAATGTAAAGAAAATAAGATTTACAGTATTCACCTTTATTAATCGACGATTAGGTATAATTCACTCAATTCGAGGTTACAAGATTTGAGGAGGTAACTAGATCCGCCGAAATTAGCTTCGCATCGATCTTCTTGAGTCGCGGATCGTCGTGGATCACTTGCTCGGATGAAGGTCGGCGTTGCTTCAAAGAATCGTTGATGGCTTGCTTGAGACGCTTCTCGATGGATCTTGATTTGGCTTTGGAATTGGATTTGGGCTAGGGTTTTGAGTTGCAAGTTCTGTCACTCAACTTGTGAAATTTGGCTCAATATTCAACAACTAACGAACAACCTTTTCAATGAAGCCCTAGGTGCCTTTTTATTGTTTTCCCTTTAGCTTCTCCTAGAAGCTTGGTTGTCTTCTACTAGAAGCTAGGTTGTTATGAAGCTTGCATGAGAAGCTTGGTAGGTATCAAACTTGCACAAGAAGCTTGGCTGTTAAAAGGGAAGCTTCTGGAGATTTCTAGGGACTTTGAAGCATCTTGAAGAAGTTTGGCTCCTAAAAGAGAAGCCTCGGGAAAAATCCAACCGTCGACGAGTCAACTCGGCCGCGGATCCACGGCGGATCGGCCTGAATCAGCCGCGGATCCGCGGCCGTTTGATGGACTCAATGCATGAAAATCTCAGGGTATTCTGGTGTTGGCTTTATGGCATTTTCCTGATACCTGGAATATTTTTATACTTTCTAGTTTACTGTCAGATCTTAAGTCTTGGACTTGATGCGTTTTATCAACACTTTTTTTATTCCGGCTCTTTTACCTGGAGAATTTCCTGCACACAATCTCGAGACAAGTGTTGATATACAAAGATCATGCGTGTAGTAATAAACATACAATTTCCCTCATAATACCGGTTATAATGTATAACACATGTTATTTGATATTTTGCAGAAGAATTGCTAATATGTGCTATATTTATACCAAATACCTTTAGATGATTACAAAGAGTAGGGAAATTGATGTGTTAAAAATGCAATATTTTCAACTGATCAAATTCCCCCAAACTTAATTTTGGCCGTCTCGAGAAAATATGTTTTATTTTTATTTAAGAGAAGGAGAAAATATAAGAAAAAGAAAAAAACTAACTAGCACACTTTCGTAGGCAACACGATTGCACTGAGCACGTGCAACAAGCCTTTAAACCTCTAGGTATCCCTAGTAGGAGGAGTGGTGTCTCCTGAGGGTTTTCAGCGGATTGCACCCACAAAATCCCATAATAAAAGGAAGACCGTGAAAATTACATATAAAGATGGGAATTGTAAAAGAAAAACTTTGAAAATTAGAGTTTCCAACTATACTAGCTTTTTTGTTGTCATGAGCCATATCTTAATAGTCATGAAAAAATGTTAGAAATCACATCATCCCTTAATAAAACATCGCCTTTATTCTTTATCCCTACCTTTCTTCCAAATATTGATCATATACCCCTACGTGTGTGTAAAAGACATCCCTACACTCGGAGAATTCAATTCAAGCTATCATACTCTTGTCCATCTACCTTAGTACTTTTTAATTTGATAAATATTTAGATGGAATTGCTCACACATTTTTCATGCGACCGTTAATACTTCTTGAGGTACTAACCGACCGATTACTCATGTGCTTGCTGATTATGTGTATTGGTATTTTCCTCGTCTTGCACCACCTAAGGCTTAGCAGTGACTCCCAAACCAGTTGGTCTAAGGCACTAGGTGATGAAGCACCCTCGCTATATTTTTTTATGCTGCCTTGGTGATTACAAAACCAGTGTTCATTTTTCTTCACCATTTTATCTTTTCTTCATTTATTATTTTCTTCATACTTTGGCTTTTAGACAAGAGCATTTCAAGGTATCCTCTACTATCCCGAGTTTCAAGACGTGTGTAAGTGCATATAGTAGGGTATCAACATTCAAATGTTTGGCTTCTAGAATAGGAACTACTTTTCAGACTTATTTTTATCCTCATATTAGTGACTTTCTTCATCTTATTAACCCTTGGGACAACGGCTCATAGCTACTTATTACTAGTTTGTTTAAGAAAACTTCTAACTTTCTTGGTTTTCTTAAATTTTTCCAATCTTTTAGATGTAATTTTTCACTATCTGATCTTTTATTATCTTATTTATGTACATATATATTTTTTATTATTTATATTTTTTAATATGTTTTGTGTTTATGCAAAGTGTGATGCAAAGTGATGTGTAAATAAGTACAAACCTCCCCCAAACTTGTTTTCAACAGTGTCCTCACTGTTGTCTTTTGCTAGATCACAAAAACCTGTAAGCTTGGGAGGAAATTTATTAACGGGGGCAATAAATATGATCGTGAAAATCCTCCCCAAACTTATTTTTGGCTCACAATTTTAAGTAAAAATTTTATTTTCAAGAGCCAGATTATACCCCCCCTCCCCAAACTTGAGTTGAACCATGTTAAGCTTTGAGAATCATAAGAGGGGGTCAAAATTACTGGTCAATGCAAAGCCTTACAAAGACCGAAAGTCAACACCAGCCATTCGAAAATTTTATCAGTGTAGTGCATCGGTTGGTGGAAGAACATGCAATAAGGAGCCAGGAAGAAGCGGAGAAAAGGTAAGTGGTGGGATAGAATGTGTTTGCGTCTCGTTTTGGAGAGATGACACAGTGATTGTGAAGGATTACTCTCATTCTTTTTATAGTCCAGAAGAAGGGGTGGAGGTTCAATTTTTTTTATTTTGGAGATGATTCATCTCAACACCCGTGTTTGCTAAAAATGCGAGTTCATCAGCGAAAATTTCCTCAAAAGTCTCATCGATACCTCGAAGAATAATGTCATCAAAAAGCGTGGGGTGATCTTCAGACTCCAAAAACAGTTTATAATAGTGTTAGATGTTGACCCGGACAACTCGATGGAAGAGTCTGTATATGTATGATACATAGTTGGGTCAAACAACAACATATGAAAAGAGTCTAGATCAGTATCATGAGGCTGATCAAATCCGCTGCCGTCGACATCCATTAATTTGATAGAACATGCTTGAGCAAATGGTTCAGACGGTACACTTCCCAACTTGTAAATGTTCAGCTCAATTGACATCTTCCCGAAGGATAGGGTCATAGAGCCGTCACGACAGTTGATTATAGCATTGGAAGTGGCCAAAAAGGGTCGACCAAGGATCACCGGAATTTGATTTCGTAGGTTCACTACAGGTTGTGTATTGAGAATAATAAAGTCCACAGGGAATACAAATTCCTCGATTTTTATTAACACATCCTCCAGCTCACCCCTAGGTTTGGTGATTGATCGGTCGGCCATCTGGAGAGTGCAGTGAGCAGGTTTCAACTCTCCAATCCCTAACTGCTCATAAACTGAGAAAGGAAGCAGGTTAACACTTGCGCCAAGATCAAGTAGAGCACGGTTAATGTGTTTACCTCCAATAGAAATAGAAATTGTAGGACAACCAGGGTCCTTATGATTTCTAGGTAATTGTTGGGGGAAAAGCTGTGTCTACAGTACTTGACATGAACACCTTTTTTGGCACTTGAGTCTTCCTCTTCCTAGTGCACAAGTACTTGAGAATTTTCGCATAAGCTGGGACTTGTTGTATAGCATCTAGGAGAGGGATATTGATGTTAACTTACTTAAAGATTTCAGTGATCTTTTCCATTTTGCGGACTTGGTATGTTTCCCCTTAACCGACTCGGATAAGGAGCTTTAGCAATAATAGCGGGGTCCAACATTGGAGAAGATCGTATGGGTAGGAAAGATCCAAGAATAGGAGTGGGGATCGTCTTTGGTGGACTAGAAGAAGTGTGTTGAGGGGTTGAGCCTTGGGGAAAACGGAGAATAGGTTCGGAAGAAAGCGGTGGGGTAGATGAACTGGGGTCAGAAGTAGAAGTAGAAGTGGAAGGAAAAGTCTCAGCCGGGGTATCATTGATTGATTCATCATTATTATTATCAATCTCTTCACCGACATGGTTGTCAAGCACTCTTCCAGATCTCAACATGGTGATAGCGTTCACATGATGTGAATAGCTAGGATTTGGTAGGGGTTGAGCTGGAAGTTTCCCTTCCTCTCTAGCACTCAATTCGGCATTTATATGGGCAATTTTTGCTTCCATCGATTTAACACTCTCACTTTGGGAGTTTGAGTTTTTCTGGATTTTATCGACGGAAGACTTCATCTCAGCCGAAACTTGCATGAAATTTTTCAAAAGCAAATTCATGGTTTGTTCGAGTGAAGAGGAGTTATCAGTACCAGTCAAGTACAAAGAATTGTTGTGCGGTGCAGAAGTGTTGACCGGATTTTGAAAGTTTTGTGATTAGTAGGGGTGCTGACTTATTTGCAGTGGTTGCTGTTGTGGTGGAGGACCCCTTGGGAAATTGTTTTGATTTGGAACCGTGTTTTGAGTTTGTGATTGGTTCCAAGCAAAGTTAGGGTGATTCCTCCAACCCTGATTATAAGTGGAAGAATACGGATCGTTTCTAGGTCTTTGTTGGAAAGCAGTATTGGTATGCTCTTGACATTGAAACGGAGAATTTAAAGGACATTCTTCCGTAAGATGAGATGGATCAGAACAGCATCCACATACAGTTTTGGAGAGTGACATCTGATTTAGGGCGGCTACTAAAAATTTATGTTCTATAGCTTTGAGTTTCTTTTGCATTGCTACCATTTCAGCTCTAACTCCTATGGAAACATCAGATTGGTGGTTACCACCCCTAGAAGATGGTTAACTTGCACTCTCTCACTGTAAATATTTTTCAGCGAAATCTTCTTCAAATCTCCAGGCTTCACCATCATCTTTATTCATGAAGTTGCCTTGACACATGGATTCAAGGGTCTGTTTTGTTGTAGGATTAATAACCTCATATATGATTCTGCACAGATCCCATCTAGGGATTCCATGATGAGGACATTGAACTAACAGATCCTTGAAGCGTTCAAAACACTTCGAGAATGGTTCATTTGGAAGCTGGGTAAATTGATTTATTTCGCTACGGACTCGAGCTGTCTTATGATTAGGGTAGAATTTCTTTAGGAAAGCTGTTACAAATTCTCCCCAGTTTGAAATAGAATGTGCGGCTGTCATAAAGCCACTTCTCGGCTATATCGCATAAAGTGAACGGGAGAAGAGATAAACGCATAGCATCCACAGAAAGCTGTGAAGTACCCATCATAGCGCATACATTTTCAAATTTGGTAATAAAGACATATGCGTCTTCAGACTCGAGACCATGATATTTTGGTAAAAGATTGATGTATTGTGGTTTGATTTCAAAATTGTCCCCATTGGCTGGTGGAATGGTAAGACAGGTCGAAAGAGGGCCTCGCATAGGGTAACATCTCTCTTGGAGAGAGATGCGGGGCGGATTCTGCGCACCTGCGGACGGTGGCAGAGTAGTGTTAAAGAAGTTCGATGGAGAACCGTCCATCAAAGTGGGTGTGGTAGTGGGTGAAGAAAAAGTAGACGTAGAATTACCGACTTTAGAGTCGATAGGAGGAACACGGACAAGACGGGCACTAGAATTCTGTGTCCAGCCAAGCATGCACTAAATGGCAGCGTTGTGATAATTAGAGAAAAGTTTGGATTGGTGTTTGTTTTGAAAAAGACGGATTTTTGAAAAATTCACACAAACAATGCACAAGAAACCCTAAATCTAGTGGTCACTTAAGTCAAGTCTCTAGACCGCTCCTAGACTTCCAGAAGACAAGTCGCAAGATAGATCCTCTACTGCGTCTTTGTCCCTTCTGTGGCCAGGTAAGTGGGAGGTTCTCCATTACGTAAGTAGTGGGCCTAATTAAATAACCACTTGCCTTAGACACACTTGTCTTAGACACCACAAAAGAAACGCGGATAAGCAATAGATTACCCACGACCTCTTTCTGTCCTAAGTGAGCGCGACAGTCCTTAGAGTCATATCTAGATATTTTTTAGTTAATGAGGGTGATGCGGATGCAAGTTTTATGATTTTTGGGGCTTAGGAAGGGTAATGAACTCCCCACCTAATCTGAATTTGGTCTTTGCCCCTTAATTTCCGTGTTAAAATATGCAAACAACCAAGATCAAACACGCAACAATTTTTCTTTTTGCGGCGTTGCGAATTTTTGCAAAGAATCCTGCAGAAATTGGTTAATGGACAGAGCAGGGAGGAGATAAGAAAGACAAAGATTCACCTAAAAATTTTGGTGCAGTGAAGCCCTAAGATCGCCACGGAATCGCCGCATGAAGGCTACTTTGGCCGCGGATCAGCCGCAAGACTGAGAGATCCCTGCACAAAAATTTCAGGAACTGTTCCAATTGCCTCTATGAACTTTTTGAGATGTCCTGAAAATTTTTCCTCTCGCTCCAGAGATTCCAGATTTCCTTGCAACAAATCACAACAAATCGTTAAGTATTTGATGCGAATTTTGATCTAAAAAATTCTGATGAAATAATAATTTTTTCAACTCAATTTACAAAAACGAACAAATTAGCACACGTTCCACGGCAACGACGCCATTTGATTGATCATTCTTCGTATGTATTTGGAAATGTTTCACAACCAAAGAATTTATACCGCAATCAATTGACGGTGTCTATTGTAGGTTCGTCGGTGAATGCGGATCGTCCACTGAGAAAGTGTGATTTGTTTGTTATCGTTTTAGTTGAGTTGAAAATTAAAAGATAAAAGAAATTGATTTAATAATTATGATATTTAGTTTTATGAATCGTCAAGAACTAGATCTAAAATCAAGAATTAATAAAGATCAAGAAAATATCCAAATCGTTTGAATTATCAAGATTTGTAAAGTAGCTTGTAGGAATCGATCAAATTGATAGTGATGATGAATACTAATGATTACGAATTCTTATCTATCGAGGATTTGTTTCTAGATCGATGACGATCAACGAGAATTAGGGATCTATTGAAGAAACTAGGATTTCTCCATCATCATCCCTTGTCTTTTCATTGATTATCATTCAAATTCTAGCCTCTAGCAAATTAATTTGGAGCAAAGAAAGTGATATTTCTCAAATTAGGTTTTCGATGATTCAATTTCCTAAAGTTTACAAAACTCATAAGACTTAAGAATTGTTCAAGAATTTAATCATCATCATCTACCTATTCTCTCGATTCCTCCACAAGAAGAGATTTCACTCAAACATCATGAAAAAGGAAAGAATTAAGAATCTGTAAATTTTCATAATGCAAGAATATAAAGAAAAACAAGATTTACAATATTCACCTTTATTAATCGAAGATTAGATACAATTCACTCAATTCGAGGTTACAAGATTTGAGGAGGTAACTAGATCTGCAGAAATTAGCTTCACATCGATCTTCTTGAGTCGCGGATCATCGTGGATCTCTTGCTCGGATGAAGGTCGGCGTTGCTTCAAAGGATCGTTGATGGCTTGCTTGAGACGCTTCTCGATGGATCATGATTTGGCTTTGGAATTAACAATCAACAACAACTAACGAACAACCTTTTCAATGAATCCCTAGGTGCCTTTTTATAGTTTTTCCTTTAGCTTCCCCAAGAAGCTTGGTTGTCTTCTACTAGAAGCTAGGTTGTTATGAAGCTTGCATGAGAAGCTTGGTAGGTATCAAATTTGCACAAGAAGCTTGGCTGTTAAAAGGGAAGCTTCTGTAGATTTTTAGGGACTTTGAAGTGCCTTGAAGAAGTTTGGCCGTTAAAAGAGAAGCCTCGGGAAAAAATCGAACCGCCGATGAGTCAACTCGGCAACGGATCCGCGGCGGATCGGCTTGACTCGGCCGCGGATCCGCGGCCGTTTGATGGACTCAATGCATGAAAATCTCAGGGTATTCTGGTGTTGGCTTTATGGCACTTTCCTGATATCTGAAATATTTTTATACTTTCTAGTTTACTGCCAGATCTCAAGTCTTGGATTTGATGCGTTTTATCAGCACTTTTGTGATTCCGGCTTTTTTACCTGGAGAATTTCCTGCACATAATCTCGAGACAAGTGTTGATATACAAAGATCATGCGTGTAATAATAAACACACAATTTCCCTCATAATGCCGGTTATATTGTATAAAACATGTTATTTGATATTTTGCAGATGAATTGCTAATATGCGCTATATTTATACCAAATACCTTTAGATGATTACAAAGAGTAGGGAAATTGATGTGTTAAAAATGCAATATTTTCGACTGGTCAAGTATCTTCATTTGCTTCAATTTGTGTTGGATTCTAGCTAGACTCCTAGGATGAGGGAACAAACTTAATGAATACCTCTCTTATCATAGATGGATCCACTTGAGAAAACCTTTCTCAAGCTCCAACTTCACCTCAAGCTCCAAGCCATTTATGAAGTAACTAACCATCCAAACTTTCTTGTTTTGGAGAGTTAGTGATGTAGTGGTATCCCTCATTATTTTTCTCGCATTTAATTTCCATTTCTCTTTTATTTTGGGAAGAAGAAGAGAGCTTGAAGCTTGGAGAGGAGAGTGTGTGTAGAATATCATTAACCATTTCATGTAAATGATTGATAATATTATCATCTCTCAAATAGATCCCAACCATAGGATTTCCATCACCCATCCAAGTGCCCACCCTCTTTTTTCCCCTCCACATGTCACCTAAATGAAAGTGGGTAGGCATGTGCTATACCCCTGACATAACAAAACCAAAAGAGAACCAATAAGGAAAAAAACATAAAGAAAAGAAAATAATAAATACTTATTGTTCCCGCCAAAAATTTTGGCAAAGAGCTATTTGTTCCCTTATAAAAAAAAAAGGGAGAGATAAGGATCCTCATAGTTTGGCATCACGTGTTAAACACATGAGCGCTCATATGCAAAGCATATAAGCACTGAAAATAAGTAACTAAGGGTCAAATTGGCCTCACGTCTTAAACACATGAGCGCTCATATGCAAAGCATATGAGCGCTGAATAAAATAAACCTAAAGGCCAAACTGGCATCACATGTTAAACACATGAGCGCTCATATGCAAAGCATATGAGCACTGAAAATAAATAGGCTAAAACCCAAACTAGGGGTCGCATGGTAAACACATGAGTTCTCTTGCCGCACTCTTTGGCAGCGCTCACATGCAAAGCATGTGAGCGCCCCAATTTAAAATGATCCCATCTGATAAAATTAAATTCTATGTGATAGAATTAAATTCTATTTGGAAAATATTTTTCCCAATCTTTCTAATATGGAAAGATGTTTCTCTAACAGAGAATCTTGGATTTAAAATCCAATGGTGATAAAATATCACAAAATAAACTATCTGACAGAATTAAATTTTATGTGGAAAATATTTTCCTGATCTTTCTCAAACTAGAAAGATCTTCTCTGTTAAACAGAGGACCCTGGGATTAAAAATCCAACGGTGATTATAAAATCACCCATCGATAATTTGATAAAATAAAATTCTATCTTAGGAAAATATATTCCTAATCTTGTTAAACTGACAAGATATTCATATTATAGAATAAAATTCTGATCTTGTTAGACCAACAAGATATTCATGTTATAAAATAAAATTCTAATAAGATATTCATATTATAAAATAAAATTCTATGTTAGGATAATATCTTTCCAATCTTGTTAAAATAACAAGATATTAATATGATAGAATAAAATTCTAATCTTGTTAAAATAATAAGATATTAATAAAATAAAATAAAATTATAATCTTGTTAAACTAACAAGATATTTATATGATAGAATAAAATTCTATTTTAGGAAAATATTTCCCCATCTTGTAAAACAAACAAGAAATCTTCTCTGGTAAACAGAGAGTCATTGGATTAAAAATCCAACGGTGAATAAAATTTACCGATTGATCTAAAACATCATTTTGATTGATTATAAAATCAATCATGATCTCTTAATGAGAGATTTTCTCAACAAATTGATTTCTTTCTTTCTCCTATAAATAGGAGCAAAGAGATGACAAAAGGAGGAGGAGGAAAAAAGGAGACCCCCAAAAGCTTCTGTAAAATTACAGAAAGATCTCAAAACAACAGAGAATTTTATTCTCTTAAAGAAGAAGATTTCCCTCCTAAAAAAACCCTAGGTAAAGAAAAAAGAAGAGATAAAATATCTCATTTACCTAATATACCATATCTAAGGGTTTAACTGTTGGAGTTTCTTAGCACATTAACTAGGGTTTCAAGGTGTATCAAGTATACAATTTAAAAGTATAGTGTGCTAATGAACTCAAATTTAGAATCGAACTAGAGGATTATTGTTTTAAAACAAGTAAACAAGCATAAACCTAAGTGATTATGGAATAGAACCTTTGTAGACCGGTTCATCACTTTAAATGCTCGTGTAGAAGTCCCTTCGCTCTAAGTAGTGGTGTTCCGGACTCTTCGTAGGCTCCACTAGTCGAAATAAATGAGCTTGCTTAATGATCGTCGAAGCCAAAAATGATATACTTTAAGGAGACTCAACTCAAGCTACCTCTTCACTAATGTATAAATTAGTGAAGCAAACAACCTACACTATATGGCTAATATGGTATAGATTGATGAAGTAGGAATTTAGCTCACTTTAGAATATTTTCCTCTCATTCTTTTTCACCTCAAGAAAACTCAAGTCAAGAAAAAAGGATGAAGAAGATGAAGCATCTAATGAACCATGGGTTAGAAAATATCTAATATAAACTCATGTAGAGACTTAACTAAGGTTAGGATAAGCTTAGGTTAAATAATATCTAGTGTAAAACAAAAACAAGTGGAGTTTAGTCAAGGTTTCTACAAGCATCTCCAAGCTTCATAACCATGCTAATTTCCACCTATTTTTAGTTTTATCTAAATAATTAAAACCATACATTATCTTAACTAAGGTGTGAGTCTCATACACCCAAGTTCCATGTATCATCAAGCATGATACAATTATTAAAATACATTAAATATATATATATATATAATGTAAATGAAAAAAATAAAATTCTTAAGTGAGAATTTATATTAGTTAATATATATTAATATATATATATATATATTAAATTATTAAATCAACATTTGATTTAATAATCCGGCTATATCACATATACCCGACTAATATCAAATCATCGAATCAATACTTGATCCGATAATCCGGTTATATCACATATAACATATATCGCGAAATCAGAATACAGTATCATATACATGTATCTATCTCGGTCCCACACATATGACATATGTGCCCTACTTCGTTTCCCTTGATCCAGGAAACCTCTGTGTAGGACTCTAAAGACTCGTCAATACGTCGGCAGTAGGTGGTGATCATATCAGTTACCCACAAACAGCAAGCGGTCTGCTAAACGTAACGGCCACCCGGGTATTGAGCGATTAGAAGATCAACAAGCAAGCCTGCTCATACTCCTGTGAATCCAATCAGTAACATTACCGTACAGTCCGGTCTCTTTGTCTGATATGTCACATATCGAGTCTAGAGGTGGTAAACGTCAGACACCAATAATTTGATAACTCATGCTGATTTGAGGTCCATAACAGTTCGAGAAACTACTGATAACATTTACCAGTAAATCTCAACAACCCTGGTCAGAGATTTCGTGTTATGGCTAATTGAGCACAGCACAACATCAACCCCCAATACCGGGTGAGACGAAACCCCTCCTATCGCTCATTGCCTCCATGTGATTCGGGACTGTACCCAAAGGCCACCGGTTTGCACGTTCTCTTGAATGTGGTATGATGGAAATCAAAGCACGGTGGGAATCACACAAGACTCTATGAAGATCTCGGGTCTACAGACTAACATGTACCAGTGTCACCAAAGAACTGCTATCTGAAATTAGATATAATACCATCTAGGAGTTCTCGGCGAGTCCTGTTCGGTGTACCCATTATCTAATGAGCACCTATGCACATTCTCTTATGTCAAACACCAATGGTTGTGAGATCAACCATCGCCCCATACAGGATCAAGAATCGTACACACTAGTCTACACTGGAATATCGATGCCCCATCTCGATACTCTCTCGACTAGGAACAATTAAAGGATGTACTTGTGGACTACTCTGGCCCCACTAGTATGATCTACATCATAGTCCTGGTGGTCAAGTCCACATCCTAAGGGCTTTATCAACATGTAACAGAGAGATAGTATAAAGATACATAAGCGTACATGTTATGACAAAGTGCAACCAGATAGCATACTATCATGTCGAGTAAGAAAGTCCTCTCTATATATGTCCAAGCATCCACTATAATATACAATCATGTACAACAATGGTCTCCAGGACATACATATAGCTAACAATCTCCCACTTGCACTAAGGCTAACTGTTGTAGTATCTCATACCCAACATCCCGAAGAATCTCTCAAACTGTATCTTGGGTATGGCCTTCGTGAGTGGATCCGCTGTGTTATTCTTCGTGTCAACTCTCATGATCTCGATCTCCCGGGGATCAACTATCTTCCGGATCAGGTGATACCGTCGAAGAATGTATCTGGACTTCTGATGGGACCCGGGTTCCCTGGCCAAAGCCACTGCTCCATTGTTATCACAATACAGAGGTATTGGATACTCGATGGATGGAACCACACCAAGTTCAGTTATGAACTTCTTTATCCAGACAGCCTCCTTGGCGGTATCGTTGGCAGCGATGTATTCAGCCTCTATCGTCGAGTCTACCACGGTATCTTGCTTGGAACTCTTCCAACATACCGCCCCTCCATTGAGGGTGAAGACAAAGCCCGAGACTGACTTACTGTCGTCCCTATCACTTTGGAAGCTCGAATCGGTAAAGGACTCCACTTACAGTTCACCGTTACCATACGCCAAGAACATTTATTTAGTCCTTCTCAAGTACTTAAGAATGTTCTTCACAGCTGTCCAGTGATTCTCCCCAGGATCCGATTGATACCTACTCAATACACCTAGTGAATAAGCTATATCTGGTCTGGTACATAGCATCGCATACATGATAGAGCCTACTGCCGAAACATAGGGTATCCCTTGCATGCGAGCCCTCTCCAAATCAGTGTTAGGAGACATCTCTTTAGAGAGAGTGATTCCAGAAATTGTGGGTCAATCACCACGCTTGGAATCTTCCATACCAAACCTCTTTAGTATGGTGTCAATGTACCTGGATTGGGACAATCCCAATATCCGTTTAGATCTATCTTTAAAGATCTTAATCCCTAGAATGCAAGAGGCATCACCCAGATCTTCCATGGAGAATCTGTGTGATAAGAAGAGCTTGACCGAGTGCAGCATAGGCACATCATTTTCTATCAAGAGTATGTCATCCACGTACAATACGAGGAAGACAATCTTACTCTCTGCAACCTTCTTGTATATATAAGGTTCATCTACGTTTTTGATGAAATCAAACTCTTTGACTGCAACATCAAAACATATGTTCCAACTCCGCGATGGCTGCTTTAATCCATAAATTGATTTAAGCAGCTTGGCACACCTTTCCGCTGCTCTCACTATCTACGAAGCCTTCTGGCTGAGTCATGTACACACTCTCTTCTAAATCACCATTTAGAAAAGCGATTTTGACATCCATCTGCCAGATTTCATAGTCAAGGTATGCAGTGATGGCAAGTAGGATCCGGATGGACTTAAGCATAGCCATTGGAGAAAAGGTTTCGTCATAATCCACACCTGGTCGTTGACGAAAACCTTTTTCTACAAGTCTAGCTTTGAAAGTCTCAACTTTTCCATCTACACCAAATTTCTTCTTGAAGATCTATTTGCTCCCGATGTGTTTTACTTCTTCAGGAGAATCTTCCAAAGTCCATACTTTGTTGTGTACATGGATTCCATCTCAGATCGCATAGCATTCAGCCATTTCACAGAGTCACTACTCGTGATGGCCTGCTCAAAGCTAGTAGGGTCATCATCTTCCATGATGCAATCCTCGCTCCCACCGTCTGCGAGAAAACCGTAGTATCTCTCAGGTAGATGAGAAACCCTACCAGATCGGCGGAGAGGCTGAGGTTCGTTAGGAACTATCGAATCCTCTAGTTCTACTAAATCATCAGTCGCGGTTTATGTAGCTGGAACTTCTTCCAGTTCTACCTTATCGCTACTAATTTCTTTTTCAAGAAATTCCTTTTCTAAAAAGGTGGCATTCTGAGAAACAAACACATTTTTCTCTTCGGTGTGGTAGAAGATATACCCTCGCGAATGTCTAGGATATCCAACAAACTTGCACAAAACTGACCTTGCCTCGAGTTTATCCGGATTTTGCTTTTTAACATAGGCCGGACAACACCACATCTTAAAAAAATTAAGATATGGTCTCTTCCCCTCCCATATCTTATATAGAGTGGTAGGCACTTATTTAGTCGGAACCCTATTCAACAGGTATGCAGCTGTCTCAAGCGCATAACTCCAAAAGGAGATAGGTAACTCAGCAGTACTCATCATGGAGCGTACCATATCTAATAGGGTGCGATTTCTCTGCTCCGATACACCATTGTGTTGTGGTGTATACGGAGGAGAAAGCTGAGAGAGAATCCCATTTTCTTTTAAATAGTCCAGGAACTCCATGCTTAAGTATTCTCCTCCCTGATCAGATCAAGGATTTTAATACTTTTTCCCGTTTGGTTCTCCACTTCGCATTTATATTCCTTGAATTTCTCAAAAGCTTCAGACTTGTGTTTCAACAGGAACACATGTCCGAATCTTGA
This sequence comes from Agapanthus africanus, assembly GCA_030015575.1. NCBI lineage: Eukaryota > Viridiplantae > Streptophyta > Magnoliopsida > Asparagales > Amaryllidaceae > Agapanthus > Agapanthus africanus. The sequence continues at coordinate 366,828,079 of CM057338.1, forward strand.
GAGATCGTCTGTGAATGTAATGAAGTATGAGAAGCCATTCTTGGCATGTGTAGACATAGACCGCATACATCACTATGTATCAGTCCCAAGAGTTCAGTAGCTCTTTCTCCGTGTCCAGTAAATGGAGTTTTGGTCATTTTTCCTTTGAGACGTGACTGGCAAGTTTCATAAGATGAAATTTCAAACAGATTTAAATATCCATCCTTATGTAACTTAGCTAGCCGTGTCGCATTGATATGACCTAGTTTACAATGCCACAAGAAGGATTCGTTCATTTCTGAACTTTTCCTCTTGCGTGTGTTCTGTACATTAAGAACTATATTCTGATTCAGAACGTATAATCCGTTACATAACGCACCAAACCCAATCAACACTTGATTTAGGAAAATGTTCATAACATTTTTCTCTACTACAAAGTTATATCCTTTTTTATCTAATACAGAGATTGATATTAAATTGCACATCATAGATGGTACATAGTAACAGTCGTTCAAGATCAGTATATTACCGTTTGGCAATACAATGTGATATTCGTCAACTGCTTTGGCTGCAACAGTTGCACCATTCCCAACTTTTATTAAATGTTCATATTTTCCCAGTTCTCTACCTCTTCTAAGCCCTTGTAATACATTACATAGGTGGGATTCTGATCCGGTATCTAATACCCAGAACATAGAGTGTACTGAGAAACAGTTCTCGGTAACGAACACACCCGAAGAAGACGCATCAATATGCTCATTCCTCGTTTGGGTGGCTTGGGAATCCTGGTATTCCCCTATTTCCTGCTCAGTCTTATAACAGTTATAAGGAAGAGCTGAACTAACATCCCCCAGCTCAGTATAATAAGCAAGTTCGGTCAATACATCCATATTATTATCTTGATTAAGGCATGTCAAGGTCGCTACCTGGAGAGAGAGAGAGAGAGAGAGAGAAGAAAAACACTTTAGCGTATGCTCTTGCAAGATTAGATTTGGTTATTATCTTATCTAATCAGGATGGCTCCCACTGCTTTGTATCAAATCTTCCTTCAAAACCTAAAAGGTAAGACTAGCCGGGATTAATTACAACGTACAAGTTCGCTAACCGGTCAGCCAGGCCAGTGTCGGTACTTTGAGGGAGGTTTCCCATGCTTTCGCACGGACCTAATTAAAATAAAACTCGTTTTCCCAGAGGCATAACTCTATTGACACCTTTCTAGACACCTAATGGGTTAGCTAATTGTATAGTGCAAAACTCTCCCAGGAGTAACTCTTACTCGCAGCGGGTATCGGGATCCAACTATATCATAGAAGGTATGCAATCTCATTGCAAATTTCAATACTTGAAATTCCCGATAATATTTCGCCCTAACGTCCTATGACCTTGACGGAGGCCAACAAACCATAGGACACTAGTCAAGTTCAACCCGTACATTTCTTGATTGAATTAAACCCACCCGCACGACCCTTGACGGAGGCCAACAAAATCGCACGACTACCTAATCCAATCGCATCACATGATAACAAATAAGTGCTAATCAGCTACCGCACACTACGCCTTGACGGAGGCCAACAAACGCAGCACGAATACTAAATAGTACCTATCTAAAATGATGGAGGGTTACGACAGGTTTTTAAGAAAACTTTTTGCGTAATGAACTTGATATCGTTGCAGAATTTAGTGATTTTGAAAAGGAGTTTTTTTGAGGATTTTACTAGTTTCGCTAAAGAAGTCACTCCCGGTGAAGGGATCTCGGCTCTTTTCTTATCGAATAAGATGCTGGATATTCTACAAGAAATACCACTATGCAAAGCAAAAACTAAAAAAGCAATCAAAAAACAAAACCGTGTTGGTTGTAGCATCTGCTAGCTTCTGCTAAAGAGGTCACTTCCGGTGAATAGATCTCGACTCTTTCCTTATCGAATAAGGTGCTGGATATTCTACAAGGAATACCACTATGCAAAGCGAAAACTAGAGCTACCTTTTTTTAAAAATTTGATTCCATAACATCTTTAGGTTTCTTTGCTTTTCATTAATCTCATTAATAAAGTCCCATCATGTATGCTTCCTAAGCATCACAGATAAAGAAACGAAAATAAAACGTACGCTTATGCCATCCGCATTCGCCACCGGGTCCCGTTATGCACCATTAGGTTACTTAACTAACGGCATGGCGGGGCAGGACTAGCACGGATGCAAAACATAAGCAACGTCTATTATATATCATATATATAATAATAAAACATTCATCTCAGGCAGTAATATGATCTCATCATAGAATATTGCAGCAGAAGTCAACATATGAAATATTGGATATACTAGGATTTCCGCGTTTTAAATTAAGCCAGTAAAAAACATGGATTTCACAATCGTCATGAATAGCCAAACATCCCTAGACCCCTACGAGAGCGGCAAGTAACCCTGTCTTTTCTAGGGTTAGGAGACCCGGTCTCGACTCCTCGAGATGGTCTCCCACTGGAGCCTAGAAGCCGGTCAATTGTGCTCCCCACCTTGGGTCTATTCTAATGCGGAAAAGTAAATAATATACATCAATGGTGACATCATCCTCAACCCGGAAGTGCCCCAATAAAAGAATATTATATACAATGAATTTTACATGAATAAAAAGAAAAACTGTCATCTAACATAAAATCCCCGGCCATTCTTTCACGACGATCCAATATTTCATATCACAACAACACATAATAACACATGTCATCAACATAAGTAAATATGCGTATCCCAATTGTCGTTGTCGTATAGCAACGAAACCGGCGATACACCACATATTACACTTACGGTCGCAGAATATAAATGTGAACTACAATAATTAGAATTCGCAATCACCCTTAGACATCATAAACCCGAAATATCACATACTTCGGATTTCATGCCTAACACAGTAAATTCCTTAGACATCATAAACCCGGAACATCAGATATTCCGAATTTCATGCCTAACTTTATAAACCCCGCATTTTAGTCTCGTATTGAAAACACTTTTCAATAATTAGTCGGGTAATTCAACAAGATTCCCGACAACATGATCGAATTCGCGTCGGAAACATTAGTAGACGACCGCACCCCCGATGCCGTCGACGAAGTGCACTTAGGCGGAACACTATGGCCGCGAGCACCCGAGCGGATTCTTTTGGTAACAGGGTTCTCCTACAGTCAGTTGGTCAGGGCTATGGGGCGTGGCTATCTAGTAATATTACCCGGCAAGTATTCGCGTACACTACGCGATTGCGACGAAGTTTTGATCCAAATCGAAACTTCGTGGCAACCGATGTTTTGAGACTAAATTGCTGGATTTATAAGATATAATCCAGTTTTCATAAAACTTATAATTGTGGATTCCAAATATTGTATCACAAATCACATATAGCTAGGCGACGTTAAACATTTGGATCGAATCAAAGAATTCCCAAAATTCCCAGAAAACTCAACACTTAAGCACAGTTAAAAAATACCCAGAACATGCCACAACACCTATGGACCAACCGTTGAAGTGCCAACTCAAGCCTCACACTTGGCGCTGTGGAACCGCCGCAAATACCACTATTTGGCCACTGTTCCGTGGTCAAGTAATCGAGTTAGGGTTTCGTTCTTCAAGAGGATCCATAGAATTACCTGCATGATTTTTTGAATATTTTTAATCTCAAAAATTCCAACGTTTGGAAAATTTTCCAAAGAGCATCGGAAATTAGGGTTTTCGGTGTTCGTTCGGACTTCTAACTTTGCCTAGACGACGCCTAATGCTCTAGCTTGGCTCTGATACCATGTTAGAGTTTCTTAGCACATTGACTAGGGTTTCAAGGTGTATCAAGTATATAATTTAAAAATACAGTGTGCTAATGAACTCAAACTTAGAATCGAACTAGAGAATTAGGGTTTTACAACAAATAAGCAAGTATAAACCTAAATGATTATGGAATACAATCTTTGTAGACCGGTCCATCACATCAAATGCTCCGTGTAGAAGTCCCTTCGCTCCAAGTAGTGGTGTTCCAGACTCTCCGTAGGCTCCACTAGTCGAAATGAACGAGCTTGCTTAATGATCGTCAAAGCCGAAGATGATCTATTTTGAGGAGACTCAACTCAAGCTACCTCTTCAGTAATGTATGAATAAGTGAAGAAAACAACCTACATTATATGGCTAATATGGTATAGATTGATGAAGTAGGAATTTAGCTCACTTTAGAATATTTTTCCTCTCATTCTTTTTCATCTCAAGAAAACTCAAGTCAAGAAAAAAGGATGAAGAAGATGAAGCATCTAATGAACCATGGGTGAGAAAATATTTAATATAAACTCATGTAGAGACTTAACTAAGGTTAGGATAAGGTTAGGTTAAATAATATCTAGAGTAAAACAAAAATATATGGAGTTTAGTCAAGATTTCTACAAGCTTCTCCAAGCTTCATAACCATGCTAATTTCCACCTATTTTTAGTTTTATCTAAATAATTAAAATTATACATTATCTTAACTAAGGTGTGAGTCTCATACAGCCAAGTTCCATGTATCATCAAGCATGATAAAATTATTAAATACATTAAATATATATATATATATATATATATATATATGTGTGTGTGTGTGTGTGTGTGCGCGCGCGCGCGCGCGCGTGTATAAAATGTAAATGAAGAAAAGAAAATTCTTAAGTGAGCATTTCTATTAGTTAATATATATTAATATATCAAATATATATATATATATATAATTATTAAATCACCATTTGATTTAATAATCCGGCTATATCACATATACCCGACTAATATCAAATCATCGAATCAATACTTGATCCGATAATCCGGTTATATCACATATAACCTATATCGCGAAATCAGAATACGGTATCATATACACGTATCTATCTCGGTCATGCACATATCACATATGTGCCTTACTTCGTTCCGCTTGAGCCAGGAAACCTCTGTGTAGGACTCTAAAGACTCGTCAATACGCCGGCAGTAGGTGGTGATCATATCAGTCACTCATAAGCCGCAAGCGGTCTGCTAAACGTAATGGCCACCCGGATATTGAGCGATCAGAAGATCAACAAGCAAGCCTGCTCATACTCCTGTGAATCCAATCAGTAACACTATCGTACAGTCTTGTCTCTTCATCTGATATGTCGCATATCGAGTCTAGGGGTGGTAAACGTCAAACCCCCAATAACTTGATAAGTCATGCCGATTTGAGGTCCACAACGATTCGAGAAACTACTGATAACACTTACCAGTAAATCTCAACAATCCTGACCAGGGATTTCGTGTTATGGCCAATCGAGCACAGCGCAACATCAATCCCCAATACCAGGAGAGACGAAACCCCTCCTATCGCTCATTTCCTCCATATGATTCGGGACTGTACCCAAAAGCCACCGGTTTGCACGTTCACTTAAACGTGGTATGATAGAAATCAAAGCACAATGGGAATCACACAAGACTCTATGATGATCTCAGGTCTACAGACTAACCTGTACTAGTGTCACCAAAGAACTGCTATCTGACGTTAGGTATAATACCATCTAGGAGTTCTCGACGAGTCCTGTTCGGTGTACCCATTCTCTAATGAGCACCTATGCACATTCTCTGATGTCAAACACCAATGGCTGTGGGGTCAACCATCGCCCCATACAGGGTCAAGAATCGTACACACTAGTCTATACTGGAATATCGATGCACCGTCTCGATACTCTCTCGACTAGGAACAATTAAAGGATGTACTTGTGGACTACCCTGGCCCCATTAGTATGATCTACATCATAGTCGTGGTAGTCAAGTCTACATCCTAAGGGCTTTATCAACATGTAACAGAGAGACAGTATAAAGTTACATAAGCGTACATATTAAGACAAAGTGCAACCAGATGGCATACTATCATGTCGAGCAAGAATGCTCTCTCTATATATGTCCAAGCATCCACTATAATATACAATCATGTATAACAATGGCCTCTAGGGCATACATATAACTAACATTAACCTTTTTCAAAGAACTTAGTTCTTTCTCTGGATTTGAGATCCACAAGACAAGTCTCCCACAAGTTAAGAATTTAATTCTCATTGGGAAGATCTTATTCTTAAGAATTAAAGATTCAAGAAAGAACAAAATTGAAATGAAAGAAGATGGGGTTCATAATACTCCAGGAACTTAGTTCCTCCAAATCAGGAACTTAACCTGATCCAAGATTCTCAAAATAGTGATCTTGGTGATCCTTAATGGTCAAAACACCATTAAAAGAGATTTAACCTCTCTGAAAACATGAACATGGAAAACATGAAGTTCATAATACTTCAGGAATTTAGTTCCTTCAAATCAAGAACTTAGTTTTTAAAGAATATAATCCAGATCCTCAAAATAATAATTTTGGTGATTGTTAATAGTCAAAATACTATTAACAAAGATTTAAGTTCTCTAAAAACATCAACAGAGATTAAATCTCTAAAAGAACCCAGCGCCTCACGTGAGCGCTCAAGGCCAAGTATATAGCGCCTCATGTGAAACGCATGTGAGCGCCTGAAAAAGTTAGTGCTTAGCACTATTGTCGCGCTTCACGTGAAACGCACGTGAGCGCCAAAAAACAGAAAAGTTAGTGCTTAGCACTAGTGCAGCGCCACAAAAGACTACTGCTTAGCACTATTATAGCGCCTCAAGTGATATACACGTGAGCGTTATAGACAACTGAGTGCTTAACACTGTTGGGTATTAAAGAAATCCAAACCAAGCCCAAATTGGCTAAGTCCCTCTGGAGTCAATTGCAACTGAGCCCAAATGCTCTGTTGTTGGATCTCAATTAAAATTTGATGATCCTTAAATGTTGCTAAGTTGATCTTAGTCTCAAATAAGACTAACGTATCCTTACTTAAAAATAAATTGAGCCCAAACGCTCATATGTTTAAGTTGATCTTAATCTCAAATTAGATTAACGGTCCTTAAACCAAACAAAATATTTTTGAACTAAAAGAACATATAACCTAAGTTCAAAACCCAAAACCCGATCTTAGCCCAAATTGGCTAAGCATATATTTATGATATCGAAATTGATCTTAGTCTCAAAAATGACTAGTGTTCTCCCATCGATGATATCCAAAATGATATTCATCCTATATCTCCTAAAGTAATCTTAGTCTCAAATACGACTAATAATTCTTAGGTCCACCACAATCATTTTCCCTCAAATACAGGATTTGGTTCAAGGGTACATCTCTTCACACCTCTGATATATGTCGTAATTCCTCAACATCTTCAGAGAGGTGGCGGGTCCCGACGACCAACAACTTCTTTCGTTGATGCACTTCCAAACTGACGTGCACGCCTAAAATTGGATCGTGCCCCAAATTGGGCACATTCCATATCTCCATTGTTCACTCTGTCACGTATAAAATACACGTGCGCATAGGATGAATAATGGACCGGAATGTCCTTAAACTAATATTCGCCCCCAAATACGGCGATAATGGACTGAAATGTCCCTAAACTAACATTCACCCCCAAATACGGCGATAATGGACCGAAATGTCCTTAAACTAGTATTCACCTCCAAAATGGCGATAAAGGACCGAAATGTCCTTAAACTAACACCTCGCCTCAAACATGGCGATAATGGAACGCGATGTCTTTAAGCTAAAATAATCGAGCCCAAATGCTCATATGTTTAAGCTAATCTTAATTTCAAACCAAATTAACGATTCTTAAATCAACCCAAACCCAAATCTAAAAACATACGGATTTGGACTAATCCACGCCCTACGGGCGAAGACATAAATTAGTCTCCGTATACAATCTACGGGCAACCAAAATAAAACAAACATACACATGACACGAAATGAACCTCCGGAGTAGGAGAAATTAGTTATCGCGATACGGTAACGTAATTAATTGCAAGGGATTGAGCCTGCAGGGAAGAGCGTCCCCACAATCAAAAAACCCTCGCAAACGAGGGGGAATCTAATAAAGTCCGCTATAATGGCCACATCCGTCCAAACCTCCGATATACGGTGCCATAAATCAACTTGATATGTTCGAAAGGTGGACGGATAAATCCAAATAGTATCTGCCCCCAGATTCAGGCAAGACGATCCATCGCAGTTCGTCTCTGTTTTCGGTGGTGAACAGATTCTGGCACGCCCAGTGGGACCTTTTTCTCTTTCCACTCCACACTTCGTGTGTCGTGTTTCGCGAACAAAATCGCGATTCTCTATGGTTGCCCTTGGATTCGAGATACTAAGATTTGGTGTCTTGTTCCTGTGCAGAAGAAAAATCAATGGCTTTCAACTGCACAACTTGCAACAGCAACTCCCGCTCTGCCCCAACTGGAAAAGTGACTTATAGGCCCAACGCGTCCTCTATTTTTTCAATGCTGATGGGGCAAGTAATAGAAGCCACTACTGGATTGTTCTTCAGGACCATGCTCCCACCAATGATTGTCGGCGCCTCAACGCCGCAACCTGATGTTCCCAAGAAGTCGGTCTTCTATCGACTGACGACCGCAATGGATCCTCTCAACGAGCCGTCCAAAAAGGTGGTCTCAGTCTTTAATATGTTAGTGTATATGCCCTAGAGGCCATTACTGTATCATACTAGTTTGTATATTACTTAATGGAAGCTTGGGATATTCACCTTGTATATACAATCTTGCTCAAAATAGTAGTATGCTACTTGGTTTGTTTCTACTTCAATGTGTACTTGTGTTTATTTTAGTATATCACCTATACACATTAGTGGAGCCCTTAGGATCTTTGCTTGATTACCAGCGTTGTGATGGCAGTCACACTAGTGGGGGCTGGGTAATCTATAAGCACATCCTTATGCAGGTCCCTAGTCGCAGGACTATCGAGACAGGGCATCGATACTCCGGAGTAGACTAGCGCATGCGCTTCTCATCCCAGAGTGGGAGATGGTCTTTCCCACAGCCATTAGTACGTCGTACTGGAGATAGTATGCGGGTGCTCGTTGGGTTACGAGTACACTGGACATGACTCGTCGGGAACTGACCGGTTGGTATTATACCTATCGTCAGTTATCAGTTCCCCGGTGACATGAGTACAGCTTAGTCCGCTGACTTGACACTGTCACTTCGCCTCGAGTGTGTTCCCACTGTACTTTGATTACTACCCTACCACGGCTCAAAGGAGTCGTGCAAACAGGTGGTAGTTGGGTGCAGTCCCGAAGCGCTTGGAGGCAGTGACGGTTAGACAGGATTCGTCTCTCCCGGTATTGGGGGTTGACATCGCGCTGTGTCTAGGAGAGCCATTACACGAGTAGTCACTGGCCAGGGCAATCGAGATATACTGGTAGGCTTCCAGTGTTATCTCAGGGTGTTTTGGGCTTCACTCCGACACGACTTGTACCGCTATTAGGGGACTGACGTTTACCGCCCCCCTAAGCCCGCCATGCGATGTATCAGACGAATAGACCGGACTGTACGGAGACTGTCACATTCAGGCTCAGTAGGAGTTCAGATGGGTTTCACCTCGTCAGTCTTCTTGTCGGCATCTACCTGGGGACCGTTACGCACAGCTAGTGCCGCTTGCGGTCTGTGGTTAAACCCACTGCCAGCGTAGTGTCGAGTCTTTAGAGTCCCACACAGAAAGCTATTCGCCTTTAGGCAAAAGAGTAGAGGTCGCATGGTTTTACGACAGGTCGCATGGTTTTGCGACAGGGTTCAGTCAAATCCGTGCACTTATGCACGTACAGTGTCCAGACAGTTAACACTAGCGGGCTTTGGTTTAAGCCAGATCCTAGTGTACGTTTTGGGATTGGTTTTATCCAGTGTGTATTCGTGTTCCTCGGAACGCGGATGCGGGTGTGTATGCACAGTTGACGGAGAGACATAGGCGGAGGATTCTCATTAGGGTTGTTGACCGTTGACCGTTGACTATTGACTTTTTGCTCAACCCTAATGAGAATATGATATGATTAACAATTATATTAATTAAGTATTATGGTGACATGGTTGTTGAGGGGTTGACTTTGTTGACTTGTTGACTTTGTTGACCGGTTGACTAGGTTTGACTAGTTGACCATCATAATAACAATAGCTATCATTTCATGGCAAAGTCTTTTGCTTGCTTGTTCTCTTGTGCAAAATGAGTGCATGAAATGATATGGCTATTGTTGCTTAAACCATCACATAATACTTGATTGCTATGATGTGTTATGATGGTTATGGATTATGAGAGCCAAGAGAGAAAGTCTTCTCTCATTCTATCATTCTCATTCTCTCTCTTGTTCTTGAGCTCTCATCTCCTTCCTCTTGCTCTCCCTCTCTTAGTCTATGGTTCACTTGTCTCATGTGTTGAGAACCAAGAACCATAGAGAAAATCCCAACACACTCTTCTCCACTCACTCTAGTTCACAAGGTTTAGCAAACCAAGTGAACTAGTTTCTTCAAAGACCGAAGAAGAAGCCAAAGGTAGAAGCTTTCGAGGTGGATCCATCTTCGGCGCAAGGAGACGACGGGGTGAAGCCGATCCGGACAACCATCGAGGCTTGAAGATGAAGGAGTTCAAGAAAGTAAGGTATAACCCCCTAACCGAGTAGTTAACAACTCCTAGTTAGGTTGTTAGTTAGATGTTTAACAAAGATCCGGTTTTGAGTCCATGTTACCACCTCTAGAAAATTGTTTTTCACCAAATTCCGCATGCCCGAAAGTACCGGGAGAGGTAGCATGGACTTACATAATAGGCCAAGCTAAAACTCAAGTGGACCAGCAAAGAAGCCCGTGATTCCCGAAGGGGCTACCCCAAAAAGGATAGACCTCCTAATACCTGCTGCAAATGAAGCCATCAAAAGTGCTTTACCAGTCAGGCGATCGGTCTTCGAGAGGCTGACCGTCTCCAATCAAATCTTACCAAGGAAGTTGGTCTTTAACAGGCTGGCAACTGTTGAAGCTCCTCAACAAAACCAGGGACAAGCTGCAACCGCTTCCGAAAACGAGATGGTCCCTTTAGCAAGGCACGCTCGACGTCGCCACTGGCGCCGAGTAAGAAAAGCTGGGGGAAACTCCCCTTCTGGACTTACCCCACCAGCTCCAATGGTGGAAGTCGATGCTGCCGTTCCAACCGAAAACAACTTTGAACCGCTGAAGAGGGTGCGCAAAAACTCTTCCACAGCGGTACTGAAGAAATCACCTCTTCCTGTTAAGGTCCCTGTGTAGGAAAAGTAGGAGCGGCCCCATCATCGGCTCTCTTCCCAAATTCACAAAGTCTGGAAAAAAGTCCAGGACTCTGTGATTGACGAAAACTACTCCCGCCGACCGAAGAAATTGAAGGCTCGGCAAAATAAAGATCATCCTTCCGTCATACAGTGAGGGGCTTCTTCTATAGAGGTGCCTGTCATAACGGCTCCTTCAACTTCAACCTCCCACAAAAGGGTGAGGCCGGAGAACATCCTACCGCCTGTGGAAAATTCCAAAGGCGCTGGACCCAAACGCCCTAAGTCTGTGGGCATGATCGTGCATACGGTCTACATGGCTTCTGGGAAAGATGAAAGCCATGCTTCCGTAAGTCATCGACCGCAAACTCGGTCGTTGACAAAATCTTAGGAGCAACAACAAAAGCTCCAAGAAATGCTAACCAAGATGGCAGCACTTGCCGGACAAAAAGAAAGCCCGGACACAACTGCCAAACAGCGCTAAGATCAGGAGACCGATACAGAGTTCCTGTGAAGGGTGCTTGAAAGAAAAGATAAGGAGGCCGCAGAACAAGCTACTAACATAAAGAGAATGGCGCTTTTGTTCCACGACATGGTTGAAATGATGATCCAGTCAGAGCCTCCAACCGAGGATCCGTCGATAATTATCGAGGATGACAGAGGGCAAACTTCAAACCCTCTTCTGGCTTTATCGACAGCTAAGGAGGAAACGATCTCCAAGGCTACTCTTGATGACTATATAGCTCAACAAATACGAGCTCATCAAGCTAGTGAAGTGGCTGGCTAAATCATCAGAACTGGACGACCGTATCCAGGATGGTATGACCAAATTAAATACCCGCTGGGATATACGATCCCTAAGTTCCATGTATATAAAAGGACAGGAAACTCACACCAACACGTCGCGCAGTTTAAAGCTTTGTGCGGCAACACTGGAGGCGATGAAAAACTGTTGCTTCGCCAGTTCGTTGGCAGCCTGTCATAAACGGCCTTTGAATGATACTCGGAGCTCCCAAATGACTCCGTGAGGACATTCACAGAGATGGAGCTGTTGTTCACACAGTGGTTCTCCAGCGTAAGCGAGCGAACCCCGATCACTGCATTAATCAATGCAAGGGTAAAGACGGGAGAAACCTGGGTCCAATACGCGATCCAGTGGCGGAACCTGTGGTCAAAGTGAGAACAACGCATCAAACAATCCCCCACAGTGGGCATGTTCATCGGGACCCTAGATCCGCAAACGACTATATCCCAGTTCATGACGTTCTTCAAGCCCACAACTTTCCAGGCTCTGATAGACAAACTGGCCTAAATAGACCAGATGAGCCACGGGCCTTCCTCCTCAGATAAGGACCCTAGAAATGCCAAGAGTAAATGGAAAGCGGCCTTCGTTGTCAACACACAACAGCAACCGAGTGGTCCAAAGCCAGCCGCTCGCCAAAACAACTCGCGGTCGTGCCTATCCCTAGAAGAAAGGCTAGGATGCGCTTACTCGTTTCCCCGCGATAAAATGAGAAGACTCTTTGAGTTGGCAGTGCGCAACAAACTTATCCAACTGCCAGACACACGGCGTCCACCGCAACCTCGCAACATCAAAAACCCCAACTACTGCTCCTATCATAGAATGGTGAGCCACCCAATTGAGGATTGCTGCGTCTTCAAGAACTGGGTCGAGGACCAGTACTAACAAGGAAAATTCACACTGTCTGAGAACTGGAAGGTGAACCCGCCACAGAAGCACTCCCAAAAAGGTGATTGCAACGGGGGTATCATGCTCGCTTGTAGAAGAAGCTTCATGGGAAGTCGTTCTTTCAGCTAAAACCAAAAGAATGCTGAAAGATCTACATGCATGTACGGCAATCAGGTGGAAAAGCCCACTTGAACCCGAAATCATCGAAGGGATGCTGAAACCGCGTCCCATACCGAAAGTTGTTGACAAAGGGAAAAATCCCCAAGTCAAGCCTTCAAAGTCTTCAAAGAAAAAGAAGAAGACCAAGAAGCTTGTGCAGCCTGCCGAGTATGATGACAAGCGTACAAATCTAAAAAAGTACATCGACACGTTGGAGGAGTACAACCAGAAGGCGCAGACACCGGTCACCCTCGAAGAGTTCATCAAGCATATTCTTGAGAACAAATACAGTGACAACGATAAGGAAAATGACTCATCAGAAGAAACTGAAGTCTACGTAGCGAGTTGCCACATGGCCTCCCATTCGTTGTTAAATGGAGAAAAAACTACCTCACCGTCAGAAAACAACACAAAAGAACTATGGGCAGATGCGGCGCTAAAATCCCCGGAACTGCCAGAAGAAGACCCGATCGATAGGCTGTTAAACGAAGCCTTTCAAAAAAGCAAAGCTGATTGAGAACGCGAAACAGCCATATACGAAAAGGCTAAGCGTCAGCATCAGAATGAAGAAGTTGTGGCGATATGAGTCGTAAAGTACTCCAATCAAGCCGGAGCACACCTGCTACAAATAAGAGCAGGATCAAGGCAGAGAAGCGGTGTGCCAAAGCCCTGTTAAGGGGAATGAAGCTGCCACCTCTCGTGGGAAGCTCTCCCGAGGCCATACGCCTCGACGGAGAGGAATCTCATCCAAAATACTGCTTATATCATCGGAGGGTCACTGACCCCACCGAAGAATGAAGTGCCTTCAAGAAATGGTGGCAAGGATACATTGCCTATCAAAAACACTTCAAGAGGATGAAGCGCGAAGCTCGTCGACAATAAAAAGGTGCGACAAGTACGTATGAAAAAATGACTGGCAACTGTCATATGGTTTATACCAGTCCGGAAAGGAAAAAACCCCAAGTTCTTACCTTCGGGAGCGATTCTGAAGACGAAATGACCCTCGGCCCTCTCTTCAAGGACTCCACCTTCGAAAAAGAAGAGGAGGAGAAGAACTTTGAGAACATTCAGCTACGTAGCCGCACGCTGTCTGAAAATAACCTCGGACCTACAAACAAGGGTTCGAGCAAAAAAGACAAAGGGAAAGAAAAAATCCCTGAGGAAATCACCCTTGATGAGGGAGATGTCAAAGAGCTCGCAGTGAGGGAACCGCCTAGGAAAAATAAGGTGGATTACAATGTCCTAGCATATCTGAGAAAAATACCCACACAATTAAGCATATTGGATGCTCTCCTCCTATCCAAAGAGACACGAGATTCTCTGATCAGGGCATTACAAGAGCCCAATCAGTTCCAAGCTTTCCTCGCAGAAGAGAAGATGAAGGACGAGCTGGCAGAGGTTCACACAGCTGACATTACATTCAACGATGAAGATCTTCTCCTTGGTACGTGCGAGCATAACCACCCGTTATACGTTACTGGGTACTGCCACGACATCAAGATAGGCAAAATCCTTGTCGACAACGGATGCTCCATCAATATTCTCAACGTGAAAGTGCTGAAGGAGATTTGCATGAACGTTCAACACTTGGCCCGAGACAAAATTACCATCTCCGGGTTCGACTCACAGTCGTTAGGAACGGTTGGTTCTGTAATACTGACGTTACGCTTCGGGCTGCTCATCAATGACATCAATTTTCATGTCAACGTCAAGACTTGCTATAACGTTTTGCTCGGCAGGCCCTGGCTGCATGAGTACAATGTCATTCCTTCTACACAACATCATTATATGAATTATTTCACAGGGGAGCTGAATCCGTGATCCATAAACGAGGTTCGGAAATATGAAGACGCAAAGTACTTCCTAGCAGACTTCGAAGATACGGAAAGATTTCACAAGCCGGAGGATAAACGGAAGTCTGTCGCCACTATCCCAATCTTTGGGAGCGATTCCGAGGAAGATGAATAAATAGTCTACTCTGGGCAACCCCAAAAAGAAAACAACAGGCCCGGACCATCGACCCCTATTCTGGTCTTTGGCAGCGACTCTGAGGACGAGGCCAACGCAATGTTCTCCATCCGTCCATCAGTACAAACCCTTGATGAAGTAGATCAGAGCCTGTAAATCACAATGGTTCCTCCTCGGCATTACAAGGAACTTGATGCGTTCGATACATTCAGCGTACAGGAACTACAGACTTTCTACGTGCCTCCCAGGAGAAAAGGTGAAAAGTCGATCCTCTTCTACCAATCTACGGAGACCAGAGTAGAGAAAGAAGTCTGGCACGGTGCCGATTTTACACTTGATAGGTTTCAACCAATCCGTCTGCCAAGATACTACGCAGATGGATTAAAAAGACCATTAAGATGCCAAGGTGTACCTTTCAATCAAACTTTTCGACAAGCCCACTTCTACAAAAAGATTTGGGATATCCCTGGGACCCAGCGAAAGATGCCCAATGGGAAGATGGAAACAACCGGGCTCGGATACGTTCGGTCCGAGAAACGGGAACGATTCTACAGCTGCCGCGTCATAAACAGCTCTGGTGAAGAAGAGAACGCTCTTCCAAATAGCTGTGACGTTGAAACAGAACGAGATCCCGCTCTAAGAACGTTAAGCCCATCGTTCGAAGAACAAGTTGACAAACTAATAAAAGAATCCTGTCAAAAGATTCAGGATAACCACAGTTGCGAAATGGCTATTTATGAAAAGGCCAGGACGCAACGCCTCAACCAGAAGTCCGCGGAAAAAGAAGATTACAATGCCCTTCATACTCAGCCAGCTGTACGTTCTCGCCTCGAAGAAAAATCCCGAAATAGAGGAAAAAACAAGGCGAAGAAAGAAAACAACGCTCGAAAACAGCAAAACGGATCCAAGAAGGCATACAATCGAGGAAAAACCAGCTGGAACCCGTCCTTTATGAAGAAGATGGGCCGGGAATACTCTTTCCATCAAGACAAGACAAGGAAAGTATTCAACTTTGTCATGAAGCATCAAATGATGATGCTTCCGGAGTCTCGGCACCCCGAACAAATAAACGAGGTCCATCATCTGGATTATTGCTCCTATCACCGAGCAATAGGTCATCCCCTTGAAGAATGCTTCACCTTCAAAGACTGGGTCGAAGACCAGTATAAACAAGGCAGGTTCACTTTGTTCGACAGCTGGAGGGTAACCCCGCCGTAAAAGCATGAGCCAAAGAGGACCTATACCGTAAGGATAGGACCAGCTCAATATCAAGAATGGAAGCAAACCCATACCTGCCATGTGGTAACACTCTCAAAGGAGGAAGGACACGAGACTATAGATGACCCCTTCAAGTACTTCATAAATAAAGACGAGGATGAGGTGATCTCAGAGTTTCCACCAGCACCAAAAGAGCTGGAAGACGGGATACACACTACGGCGGACAGCCTAAGGAAAATTAACTTAGGGACGGAAAACGATCCGAGGCCAACGTTCTTCAGTGAGCTACTATCTGAAAAACAGATAGCCACGTTAAAGGAAATGCTCATGCAGTATAAATACTTCTTCGCATGGAACTATTCTGAAATGCCGGGTCTTGATCCAAAGGTAGCGGTACATAAACCGGCCATGTCGCCGGACATAAAGCCAGTGAAACATGAACCAAGAAGAATAGGGCTCGAACATGAAATGAGTATAAATGCTGAGGTCAAGAAACTAATCGACTCCGGCTTCATCCAAGAAGTTCAATATCTCGACTAGATCTCTAACATCGTTCCGGTGATGAAGAAAAATAGGACGGTGCGCATCTGCGTAGACTTTCGGGATCTTAACAAAGCTTGCCCGAAGGATGACTTCCTGGTACCTGTTACCGAGCTGATGATCGATACCACGTCTACCCATGAGGTCTTCTCCTTTATGGATGGATCTTCGGGATACAATCAAATAAAAATGCATCCTGAAGATCAAAAGCATACCGCCTTCCAGACTCCGCTGGGCATATTCTGCTACAAGGTGATGCCTTTCGGTTTAAAGAACGCGGGCGCTACCAACCAGAGGACCATGACGATGATTTTTGATGACCTCATCCATGAGATTGTCGAATTCTACATCGACGACCTGGTGGTGAAGAGCAAGTCTTACGAGGAACATTAGAAACATTTAGATGTAGTGTTCTAAAGTTTTCAGAAGTATAATCCGAAGATGAATTCTCTAAAATGCGCGTTTGGAGTCTCCTTAGGCAAATTCCTAGAATTCATTATACGGCACCGGGGTATCGAAATCGATCCTTCAAAGATCAAGGCAATTACGGAAATGCCCACGCCAAGAACCCTCAAACAATTGCGATCCCTTCAAGGAAAGCTCGCATATATCCGGCGGTTCATAGCCAACATCTTCGGAAAATGTCGTCCCTATAGTCATCTAATGAATAAGGGGACCACGTTCGTCTGGGATCAAAAGTGCCAAAATGCACTAGACTAAATCAAGCAATACCTGCAAAATCCGCCAGTATTGACCGCTCTGGTTAAGGGAAAACCTCTTATCCTATATACAACGACCTTTGAGGGTTCTCTAAGCGCGCTATGGGCACTAAAGAACGATCAGGGAAAGGAAAGAGCTTTGTATTATTTGAGCCGAATTCTCCTGGGGGAAGAAAACAATTACTCCCTCATCGAAAAGTATTGCCCGGCACTGATTGTAACAACCCCGAACTTTCTGTACATGATTTTTTTTCAAAATACAGAAAGGAGCACCTAAGCCTTAGCACAAGTTATAAATTTGAATTGCTTTTGAACAGCAAGAAAGCACTTGTAGCTCATTGGTAAAGCCTTGCACTGCTGTGACATAGCTCCTGTATTCGAATCTCCCCAGCCACATATTATTTTTATTGATCTTTCCTTTAAACTTTTAAAAGATCAAAAGTTTGCACGTGCACTGCACGAAAAATGAAAAGTCATACTAAAAACAAACATGTGGAAAATGATATATGCACTGAACCTGACACGTGGCAGCAATCCAACCCCACACCCACACAAAATGGCCGGCGATATCTTCACAAGGGGCCGGTGCCGTCGGTCCCACTCGTCCCAAATGCTTCATTTTTTACCTAGCACCTCTTGGACTCCCCCACTAACCCTAGTTTGTTTGATTTTCCTGCACATTTCCAGAGAATTAAAATGAGCCTTAAAACCAAATTTTAATGCATTTTTATTTCTCATTTCAATGACCCTAAAACCTAATTTCTCCTATAAATACAACCCTACACTTTGGCCCTCCTCATTCAGAAATCCATTACCAAAACTCTTTAAAATTTCTAAGTCCAAGAAGTTGTACAAGTGGAGTTAGCTCAAGGTCAAAGTTCCGGCAACGTCGGGACAAATCCGGAGAAGAAACGACTCCACGACACCTTTGAAAGTTCCATCTGCCTCTCCCCTTTCCTTTCAATCAGTAAGTCCCTTCACGTCTCACCGCTTTCTAGTCTAAAACAATAATCTATTAAAACTCGTCGGAAGCGGAGTTAATCCAACTTCCGATTCTAATTTTCATTAAAAATGGAATTTTTCTGATAGGATTGTCTAGCACCCTATGTAGAGATTTGAAGCATCACATGTGTCAAAGTTTGGATTTTGATGGTGCTAAACAAGCATGCAAAGGAATCGATCCTAGAAAATTAGGGTTATGAAACTTAAAGCGAACAAAACTAGGGTTTCGAGACTACAACCTTTGTAGCTCCCTTTCGATGGACTCCTTGGTGTCTTGGGTGTTGGAAGAAGGTCCTCTTGAAGTCCTCTTACGTCCATGACGATCCACCCGGAGTTCGCCGTCCAAGCTCGCAACTTCGAGAATCGAAGAAAACACTCTAAACAAGTTGGCTAAACTTGTGTAGAATGATGTTGTGGTTTAGAATCTCACTTCAAAACCTTTCTTTATGTGTATATTACTCACTAGAAGAAACTAGAGAGCAAATATGAAGGAGGAAGAAGATGGTGGCAATATTTTAACAAGAGATGAAGAAAATGATAACCTTGAAATGAAATTAAATATATCCTTTTATATTTTATTCCTTCTCACATCCAACCATGGTTAAGTGATGGAGAGATTATTTAACTTGAGTTTTAAATCATAAAGAGAAGGATAACTCAAGGTTAGAGGTAGGTGAGCTTGGTTAGGTTAAAAGAAGAATGTAGAAGCTACAAAGAATTATCCTTTTCTTTTCAATTTTGTTTTAAACACAAAATCAAATAATAATCCATCATTTAATCCATGGTGTGAGTCTTATATTGCCATCTTATTCCATATATAAACAACCATGATAGATGGGTGTATGTATGTATGTATGCACATCCATATGTGCATGAAACTAGTAGGAAAGAAAGAAAGAAAAACATACATGCATGCACACATCCATCATCCAAGAAAAGGTTTTAAGTGAGAAAACTAATGGTTAAATGATAAATCAACACTTGATTTATCAATCCGGCCATATCACATATGACCCCACCAAAAGCA
Source organism: Agapanthus africanus (assembly GCA_030015575.1). Lineage (NCBI taxonomy): Eukaryota > Viridiplantae > Streptophyta > Magnoliopsida > Asparagales > Amaryllidaceae > Agapanthus > Agapanthus africanus. The sequence continues at coordinate 366,847,544 of CM057338.1, forward strand.
AGCCGCCCGATCAATGTACGGTATCATATACGCGCATTTTAATCGGGTCCATGCGCATATCGCATACGCGCACCACAACGTTTCGCCTGGACTAGGTAACTCCTGTGTGGGACTCTAAGACTCGTCAATACGCCGGCAGAGGGTGATGATCATATCAAGTACCCCCAAACCGCAAGCGGTCAGCTAAACGTAACGGCCACCCTGGTATTGAGCGATCAGAAGAAAACAAGCGAACCTGCTACAACTCCCGTCGAGCCAACCGGCAACACTACCGTACAGTCCGGCCTCTTCATCAGATATGCTGCATATCGAGCCTAGGGATGGTCACGTCGACCCCAATAACTCAATAAGTCTAGCCGGTGAATGGTCTATAACAGATCGAGAAACTACTGATAACACTTATCAGCAATTCTCAGCAGCCCTGGCCAGGGACTTGCTGATATAACCAGTCGGGCACAGCACAACATCAACTCCCAATATCGGGAGAGACGAAACCCCTCCTATCGCTCATCGCCTTCGTGTGTCTCGGGACTGTACCCAACGGCCACCTGTTTGCACGACTCGGTAGAGCCGTGGTAGGGTGGCAATCAAAGTACAGTGGGAGAACACACAAGACTCTATGACGATCTCGGGTCTACAGACTAACCTGTACCAGTGTCACCTGAGAACTGCTATCCGACGATAGATATAATTCCATATAGGAGTTCTCGGTGAGTTCGTCCAGTGTACCCAGTCACCACTGAGCACCCGTATATGATCTTGATGTCAAATATCGATGAATGTGGGAACATGCATCGCCCATCGTATGGGTCTAGTATCATATACGCTAGTCTACTCTGGTATATCAATGCCCCGTCTCGATATACCTATGACTAGGGACATTCCAGGATATGCTTACAGACTACAGATGTCCCACTAGTATGATCTCCATCATAATCAAAGTAGTCAAGCCGATATCCTCAGGGCTTTATCAGCATGTATGAATGAATAAAAGCATGATCAAATCAACATGTCAGATAAAGAAGAACCAGATAGCATACTATCATGTCGAGCAAGAATGCATATTGAATATATATATATACATGTATAGATACATCCACCATCACATAATGGCCTCTAGGGCATACATATATCCAACAATCTACCACTTGCACTAAGGCCAGTTATTGGCGTATCTCATACCCAACATCTCAAAAAGTCGCTCATGCTGTGGCTGAGGGAGGGCCTTGGTGAGTGGATCCGCGGCATTATTCTTTGTGTCTACTCTCTTAATCTCGATCTCGCGGCGATCTACAATCTCCCGGATCAAATGAAAGCGCCTCAGGATGTGTCTGGACCGCTGATGGGACATGGGCTCCTTGGCTAACGCCATAGCCCCATTATTATCATAATACAAGGGTATCGGATCAATAATGGTTGGAACTACTCCTAGCTCCGAGACGAACTTCTTCATCCAGACGGCTTCCTTGGCGGCATCATTTGCAGCAATGTACTCAGCCTCCATCGTAGAGTCTGCAACGGTATCCTGTTTGGAACTCTTCCAACTTACCGCCCCTCCATTGAGGGTAAATACAAACCCTGAGATAGATTTTTTGTCATCCTTATCGCTCTGGAAGCTCGAATCGGTAAAGGCCTCCATTTGGAGATCTGTATTACCATACACCAAGAACAATTCTTTAGTCCTTCGTAAGTACTTAAGAATGTTCTTCACAGCTGTCCAGTGGTTCTCCCCTAGGTTGGATTGATACCTGCTTACAACACTAAGTGCATAAGCTACATCTGGGCGTGTACATAACATCGCATACATTATAGATCCTACTGCCGAAGCATAAGGTATAATGCTCATGCGAGCTCTCTCTTCATCGGTCTTTGGATAAGAATCCTTGGAGAGAGTGACTCCATGGCAAGCGGGTAAGGCACCCCGCTTGGAGTCTTCCATACTAAACTTTTTTAGGATGGTGTTGATGTACCTGGTTTGGGACAATCCCAATAACTTTTTGGATCTATCCCTATAGATCCTTATGCCCAGGATGTATGTGGCATCACCCAGGTCCTTCATGGAGAACCTTAGTGATAAGAATGATTTGACCGACTGTAGCATAGGAATATCATTTCCTATCAGAAGAATGTCATCCATGTATAATACGAGGAATGTGACAGCTCTTCCTACAGCCTTCTTATAAACACAAGGTTCATCTGGATTTTTGATGAAATCAAACTCTTTGATAACATCATCGAAACAGATGTTCCAACTCCGAGATGCCTGGTTTAACCCATATATGGATTTAAGCAGTCTGCATGCTTTCTCGCTGCTCCCACTGTCAATGAAGCCCTCTGGCTGATCCATATAAACGCATTCTTCTAAATCTCCATTTAGAAATGTTGTTTTAACGTCCATCTGCCAGATTTCATAGTCGTAGTGAGCAGCAATAGCAAGTAGGATCCGAATGGATTTAAGCATGGCTACGGGCGAAAAAGTTTCGTCATAGTCCAAACCTGGTCTTTGACGAAAACCTTTCGCCACAAGTCTTGCCTTATAGGTCTCTACCTGCCCATCTACACCAATCTTTCTTTTAAAGATCCATTTGCACCCTACAGGTTTTACCCCAGGGGATACAACGTCCAAAGTCCATACTTTGTTGGTGTACATAGACTCCATTTCGGATCTCATGGCATCCAGCCACTTCACAGAGTCACCACTCGTGATAGCTTGCTGAAAACTGGTAGGATAATCATCATCCATGATGCAATCTTCTCCGTCACCATCAATGAGGAAACCGTAGTACCTCTCCGGTAGGCGAGAAGTCCTACCAGACCTTCGGAATGGCCGAGGTTCCTCAGTTTCTATTGCAACAGCCGGTTCAACCAAATCGTCATTAGCAGTTTGTGTTTCTAGAACCTCTTCTAGATCCACTACCTTGCCATCATCTTTATCTGTGAAAAACTCTTTTTCTAAGAATGTGGCATACTGAGAAACAAACACTTTTTGTTCCTCTTTGTGGTAGAATAGATATCCATAAGAATTCTTTGGATATCCTACAAAGTTACACATGACTGACCGTGTCTCGAGTTTGTCCGGATTCTGCTTTTTAACATAGGCCGGGCAACCCTAAATCTTAATTCTCTTAAGAGATGGTCTCTTCCCATGCCATATCTCATATGGCGTGGTAGACACGGCTTTGGTCGGAACCCTGTTCAGCAGAAACGCTGCAGTCTCCAATGCATGCCCCCAAAACGAGACCGGTAACTTAGCGTCACTCATCATGGACCGGACCATATCTAATATGGTCATATTCCGTCGTTCTGACACACCGTTGTGCTGTGGTGTGTAAGGAGGAGTGAGCTGAGAGAGAATCCCATTCTCTTTTAGGAAGTTTGCAAATTCTGTACTGAGATACTCACCACCTCGATCTGATCGAAGCATTTTGATACTCAAGCCGGTTTGTTTTTCTACTTCTTGTTTATATTCAATGAATTTCTCGAAAGCTTCGGACTTGTGTTTTAATAAAAATACATGACCGAATCTTGAGAAATCATCAGTGAATGTAATGAAGTATGAAAAACCGCCTCTAGCCTGTGTAGACATTGGCCCGCATACATCACTATGTATGAGGCCTAGGAGCTGAGTAGCTCTTTCTCCGTGTCCGGTAAACGGAGTTTTGGTCATTTTACCCTTGATACAAGACTGGCAAGTCGCATAAGATTTATATTCAAAAGAGTTTAAATATCCATCTTTGTGTAACTTGTTTAGTCTTGTTTCGTTAATATGACCAAGTCTACAATGCCAAAGAAAAGCTTCATTTAATTCTGAAAGTTTTCTTTTATTAGTGTGTTGTATACTGAAAACTGTGTGTTGATTTAGGACATATATTCCGTTATTAAGCGTACCATACCCAACCAACATTTGATTTAGGTGAATGTTCATAACATTGTTCTGCAGTACAAAATTATATCATTCATTGTCCAACAAAGAAACGGATATTATATTACATAGCATACTTGGTACAAAATAACATGGATTCAAAATCAAAATACATCCAGATGGCAACCCCAAGTGATACTCTCCCACTGCGACTGTATGTTCATTGGAACCATTTCCAACGCGGAGAGTATGGTCACCTGTCTTCAAAACCTTGCTATTTCTCAGCCCCTGCATAGAATTGCAAATGTGAGAACCTGAACCGGTATCTAATACCCAGGAAGCAGAGTTTATTGAAAAACAGTTTTCTGTCACAAACGCACCTGAAGCAGAAACATCAACATGCTTCTTCTTGAGACTTAAGTACTTCGTGCAGTTGCGCTTCCAATGTCCTGTCTTGTAGCAATGAAAACATTCGCCTTTCCCCGAGTCTCCAGCCTTGGACTTTTCCTTTTCCTTTTCCTTCACCTTTTTAACTCCACCCTTAGGATTAGTGGGCTTCTTCTTTTTCTTTCCCTTGGCCTTAGCTTTCGGGCGAGAAGAGGAAGACTGTCCAATAGTCATAACGGGAGTTTTTGCTGACTTCATAGTGCTCTCTGCACTCCTTAACATGTTAAGGAGTTGATCAGTCGAAAATAATATATTTTTAACACGGCAATTTCCCCATCTTTTGCACTCATTTAGAAGTGTTCGGTATTCATATTTCACATATTAGCAAATTAGTCGTAAAATATCAGATTGCATGTGTTAGACTTTTAAACCGACACTTTAAGGAAAATTGACCGCATTTCATGGCATCGCATCATCTCTGTATTTGCGCAACACTTGTCTTGAGTCTGTGCAGGAAAATACGGAAGAAAAACCAAAGAGCTGATCAAAATTACGCCAACTCAAAAGATATAGATCTGGTAGCATTTCAGAAGGAGATATTAAATTCAACATATACAATAAAGGCCCATATATCAGCCCAAGCCTGTACCAGAAAGCCCAAGCTCTAACTCCTCCAAAGCGCCGCGGATCCGCGGCGGGAGCATGCTTGCGCCGCGGATCCGCTGCTCTTTTGCCACGTCATCAGCCAATTTTCAGTGTACAATTTGTATCTATTGGCCCACATTCCTTTCTGATACTTCAAATTCCAGAAAGACTTCGAAGCTACTGCCAGATCAGCAAAGATCATTAAGCAAGGCTAATCCTAATTAAGCTCCTAACTAACCTCTTCTAGAAGCTCCCTCCTAACTAATCACATCTAGAAGCTTCTCCTCTAACTAACTTTTGGAGGGAAATTCAAATTTCCTCAACAAACTTTTGGAGGGAAACTAAAAATTCAAATCCTAGATCTAGGGTTTAGATGGCTATAAATAGGAACCTAGATCTAAGGGTCCAGGGGGTTCATTAATCATTAGTTAGTCTTCTCTCATCATTCTAATTCTTCATCTTCTTCCACAAGTCTAGTGACAAGGCTTGTGCGAAACCCTAACCCTAATTCCACTCCAAATTCAAGATCTTGAGTACCAATCAAGCGAGAAGCCTTCAACCTTTTAGGAGCCGAGCCGATCTTCAATCGGGCAAGTGATCCAAGCCGATCCACGACCCACGGAGACGAGCGAAGCCAAATCGACGATCGAGTTCTTCCTCTTGTAGTTCTTAAGCGAATGTAACTAAATTGTTGATATAAATAAAAGGTGAAATTCTTGAATCTTGCTTTCTTTTAATTCTTGGATCATGATTAGATCTCAATTTGTAATTGTTGCTCTTGTTGTGATGTTTGAGTAAAACTCCGCTCGTGAAGGAGTCGAGACGATTGTAGAATGATGATGTAACAAATCTTAATACGATTTTTAAGTCTTACGAGTTTTGTAAACCCTAGCAAGTTCAAGAATCGATGACCTAGTTTCGTAGCGATGCTTTCTTGATTGTGATCGCTCGAAATTAGGGATCTACGATCGTTTCTTGAAATTACTAGAGGCTAGAATGTGAATGATATCGATGAAAGAACAAGGGATGAGATGAAACCCTAGTTTCACTAGAAATCCCTAATTCTTGTCGATCATCATCGATCTAGTATCAATTCATCGAAGGATAAGAATACGTAATTGTAAGATTACATCACATCTATAGATCCGATCGATTCCTACGAGCCTCATTTCGATTCTTGAGATTTGGTTTGGAAAAATCAACAAACTATCAATTCTTGATTCTATCTTTTTCTTGTTATTAGATCTAGATTTTTCTAATTCTTGAACTTCAATTCTTTAAATCATGAATTGTTTTGTTTTCTTTTCATTAAAGTTTCGACTCATCTAATTCAAAAGACAAACGATTACACTGTCCCTGTGGACGATCCGCACTCACTTACAATCTACATCCGACACCGTAGTTGATTGCGGTAAAATATTTTTTTGGTTGTGATTTCTTTACAATTTTCATACTACACATCCTAAAAATCATTCAATCAAATAGCGCCGTTGCCGGGGATAGTGCGCTAATTGTTCGTATTTTGAAATTTGAGTTGAAAATTTTATTCCATTATAATTTTTAGATCTAAACTCGTACAAACCCTAATACGTGTGTTGTGATTTGATTGCGAGGAAATCTGGAATCATTGGAGCTTGGATAAAAATTTTCTGAAAATTCCAGAGAGCTCAGGAGACAATTAGGAATAGTACCAAAAATTTCAGTGCAGTGATCACCTCAAGGGACCGCGATTCCGCGGCATTAGCGCTCATTTGCGGCGGTTCCGCCGCGTTCTGACGTCATGCCTGCACCAAAATTTCTCAGGTATCTTCTAACTTTCTTATCTTCTCCCTCATCTGCTCCAATTAACACTTTTCTGCAGGTTTCTTTGCAAATTAATCGCTGCGCCGCAAAAGCAAAATAAAAATTTGTGCGTGTTTTGATTCTTGGATGTTTGCATAATTAATACGGATATTAAGGGGCACGACCAAATCCAAATTAGGTGGGGAGTTCATTACCCTTCCGAGGCCCCGAAAATCGCACAAACTTGCATCCACATTTACCCTCATTAATTAAAGGAAATCTAGAGATGACTCTAAGGACCGTCGCGCTCAATTAGGACAAGAGAAGGCCGTGGGTAATTCATTGCTTATCCGCGTTTTCTTGTGGTGTCTAAGGCGAGTGTGTCTAAGGCTAGTGGTTTTTAATTAGGCCCACTACTTATGTAGTGGAGTACCTTCCCACTTACCTGGCACTTATCCGGCCACAGGGGGACAAAGAGGCAGTGGAGGATTCTATCCCGCGACTTGTCTTTTGGCAGTTAGGAGCGGTCTAGAGTTTGACCTAGGTGACCACTAGATTTTAGGGTTTTGTGTGTTGCATTTGTTGTGTTGCATCATTTTTTTCAAAAATCCGTATCATTTTTCAAAGCAAACACCGCATACATCATTCCCCTAATTATAAATTCACGCTGCCACTTGTACTAACCCTTTTTAGTGCAAGATAGGCTGGACAACGGGTTTCTAGTGCCTGTTTAGTCCGCGACCTTCCGATCGACCCTGAAGTCGGTATTTCTACATTTACCTTTTCTTTTACCCACCACCACACCCACATCGATGGATCCACCTCCATCGAACTTCTTTTCCACTACTCTGCCGCCGTCCGTTGGTGCGCAGAATCCACCTCGCATCTCGCTCCAAGAGAGATGCTATCCTACACGAGGCCCACTTTCCACCTGTCTTTCCATTCCACCAGCCAACGGGGAAAATTTTCAAATAAAACCCCAATACATCAACCTTCTACCAAAATTTCACGGTCTCGAGTCTGAGGACGCATACGTGTTTATCACGAAATTTGAAAATGTATGCGCAATGATGGGTACTTCACAGCTTTCTGTGGATGCTTTCCGTCTACGTCTTCTCCCATTCACTTTGTGCGATATAGCCGAGAAGTGGCTATATAACACTACCGCACATTCCATTTCAAATTGGGACGAATTCGTCAAAGCATTCCTTAAGAAATTCTACCCACATCAAAAGACAGCTCGAGTCCGTAGCGAAATCTATCAATTCACCCAGCTTCCAAATGAAACATTTTCAAAGTGTCTTGAACGTTTTAAGGATCTGTTAGTCCAATGTCCACATCACGGCATCCCGAGATGGGAACTGTGCCGAATCATTTATGAGGGCATTACTCCTTACACGAGACAGACCCTTGAATCCATGTGTCAAGGCAATTTTATGACCAGAGATGATAGGGAAGCCTGGGAATTCCTAGAAGATTTCGCTGAAAAATCTTTACAGTGGGAGGGTGTGAGTCAATCATCTAGGAATGGCAATGATATTTCCATAGGAATTAGAGCTGAAATTTCAGCTTTACACAAGAAATTTGACGCTATGGAAAACAAATTTTTAGCTCCCGCCCTAAATCAAATGTCACTCTCCAAAACTGTATGTGGATGCTGTTCTGATCCGTCTCACTTGACGGAAGAATGTCCGTTTCAAGGTCATGAGCATACCAATGCCGCATTTCAAAGACCAAGAAATGATCCATCTTCCTCCACATATGATCAGGGTTGGAGGACTCACCCAAATTTTGCTTGGAACCAATCACAATTTCAAAACACGGTTCCAACCCAAAACAATTTCCAAGGGGCCCCTCCACCACAACAGCACCCACAACTTCAATTGAGTCAGCACCCCTTTCAAGCACAAAATTTCCAAAATCCGGCGAACACTTTTGCACCACATGAAAATTTTTTGCAATTGACCGGTACAGATAATACCTCTGCACTAGCACAAACCTTGGATACTTTCATGAAACAATCCATCCAAGGGACGGCAAGTTTGCAATCTTCCGTCGAGAATGTGATGAAGATCATTATCTCTCAAAATGAGAACATCAAATCGATGGAAGAACAAATTGCACAACTAAAAGCCGAAATGAGTGCAAGAGAGAAAGGGAAACTTCCAGCTCAACCTTTACCTAATCCTAGCTATTCATATCATGTGGATGAGATCACGTTGACATCTGGAAGAGTGCTTGACCATCACCTTGGGGAAGAGTTTGATGATACAGAAAAATCAATCAATAACACCCCGGCTGAGACCTTTCCTCACACACACCCTTCTAATTCTGACCCCAGTTCTTCTACCCCACCACCTTCTTCCGAGCCTATTCTTCGTTTCCCAAAAGGCTCGCCACTTCAGCCCACCTCTTTTACCCCTCCACGGACGATCCCCACTTCTATTTTGGGATCGGTTCTACACCCACTTCCTTCTCCTATGATGGACCCAGCGCTTATTGCTAAAGCACCTTATCCTAATCGGTTAAGGGCTAATACACCGAGTCCACATATGGAGAAGATTATGAACATTTTTAAGCAAGTAAACACCAACATCCCTCTCCTAGATGCCATCCAACAAGTTCCGTCCTATGCGAAAACTCTTAAGAACTTATGCACTAGGAAGAGGAAGAATCAAGTGCCCAAGAAGATTTTTATGGAAAAAACAATAGACACGGCTTTCCCCCAACAATTACCGAGGAAACGTAAGGATCCTGGATATCCTACTATTTCCGTTTCTATTGGGGAAAAACACATCAACCGTGCTCTACTAGTCCTTGGCGCTAGTGTTAACTTGCTTCCATATTCTGTTTATGAGCAACAAGGTATTGGAGAGTTGAAGCCAACCAATTGCACTCTCCAGATGGCTGATCGATCAATCACCAAACCTAGGGGTGAACTGGAGGATGTGTTAATAAAAATTGGGGAATTTGTATTCCCTGTGGATTTTATTGTACTTGATACACAGCCTGTAGCGAACCCACGGAATCAAATTCCGGTGATTTTAGGTCGCCCCTTTTTGGCCACTTCCAACGCAATAATCAACTGTCGTAATGGTTCTATGACCCTATCTTTCGGGAATAGGTCAATAGAGCTAAACATTTACAAGTTGGGAAGTGTACCCTCCGAACCTACTGCTCAGGTATGTTCTGTCGACTTAATGGATGTCGACAGCAGCGAATTTGATGATCCTCTTTATACTGATCTTGACTCTTTTCATACGTTGTTGTTTGACCCAACTATGTATCATACACATACGGACTCTTCCACCGAGATGTCCGGGTCAACAATTAACACTGATTATGAACTATTCTTACAGTCTGAAGATCACCCCGTACTTTGTGATGACATTATTTCTCGGGGTATTAATGGAACTTTTGAGGAAATCTTCGCTGATGAACTCGCATTTTTGAATGACACGGGTGTTGAGATGAATCATCTCCCAATCAATGAAATTGAACCTCCACCCCTTCTTTTGAACTGTAAAAAGAATGCGAGTAATCCATCACATACACTGCATCGTCTCTCCAACATGAGACGCACACACATTCTATTCCACCACTTAACCTTTCCCCACTTCTTCTTCTTCCACCAACTAGAGCACTGCATTGATAAATTTTTTGAATGGTTGGTGTTAACCTTCGGTCTTTGCAAAGCTTGGCATCGACCAATGATTTTTGACCCCCACTTGTGATTTTCAAAGCTTAACATTGCATAACTCAAGTTTGGGGGGGTATGTTTTTCTGGCTCCTAAAAAGAATTTTTACAAAATGATAAGCCAAAAATAACTTTGGGGGAGGGTCTTCACTTAAATATTTTGCCCCCACTAATAAATTCCTCCCAAGCTTACAGGTTTTTCGAGATTTAGCAGATGGCAACAGTGAGGACACTGTTGAAAACAAGTTTGGGGGAGGTTTGTGCTTATTTTCGCATCATTTGCATATCATTTGCATAAGCACAAAACATTTTTCAAAAAACCTATAAAAATTAAAAAAAAAATTCAAAATTATAAAAATAATTTTTGTACATAAATAGGATAATAAAAGATTAGATAGTGAAAAATTACATCCATGAGATTAGAAAAATTTAAGAAAACTAAGAAAATTAGAAGTTTTCTTATACGAACTAGTAATAAGTAGTTATGAGCCGTTGTCCCAAGGGTTAGTAAGATGAAAGACGTCACTAATCTGAGGATAAAAATAAGTCTGAAAAATATTTTCTATTCTGGAAGCCAAACATTTTGAACGTTGATACCCTGCTATTCGCACTTACACACGTCTTAAAGCCTGGGATAGTAGAGGATACCTTGAAATGCTCTTGTCTTAAACCCAAAAGTATGAAGGAAATAAAAAAATATGAATAAGAAAATATAAAGTGGTGAGAAAAATGGACACTGGTTTTGTTATCACCGAGGGCACTAAAAAATATATAGCGAGGGTGCTTCTTCACCTAGTGCCCTAAGACCAACTGGTCTGGGAGTCACTGCTATGCCTGAAGTGGTGCAAGACGAGGAAAATACACCAAGTAAGCAAGCACAGGAGTAATCGGTCGGTTAGTACCTCAAGAAGTATTAACGGTCGCATGAAAGTGTGTGAGCAATCTCATCTAAATATTCATTAATTAAAAAGTACTGAGGCTGATGGGCAAGAGTATGATAGCTTGAATTGAATTCTCCGGGTGTAGGGATGTCTTTACACACACGCAGGGTTATATGATCGATGTTTGGAAAACAGATAGGAATGAAGAATAAGACGATGTTTTATTGAGGGAGGACGTGATTTCTGACATCTTTTCATGACCATTAAGATAGGGCTCATGATAACCGAAAAGCTAGCTTAGTTGGAAACCCTAATTTTCAAAGCTTTTCTTTTACAATTATTTTCTTTAAATGTAATATTCATGATCTTCCTTTTATTATTGGATTTTGTGGGTGCAATCCGCTGAAAACCCTCAGGAGACAACACTCCTCCTACTAGGGACACCTAGAGGTTTAAAGGCTTGTTGCACGTGCTCAGTGCAATCGTGTTGCCTACGAAAGTGTGCTAGTTAGTTTTTCTCTTTCTTTATTTTCTCCTTCTCTTTTTAATAAAACATTCGCTCGAGACGATCGAAATTCAAAAGGTCATAACGGGAGTTTTTGCTGACTTCATAGTGCTCTCTGCACTCCTTAACATGTTAAGGAGTTCAGGGAGTTCCTTCTCCATGCCGTGCATGTTGAAGTTCACTATGAATTGAGCAAAGGTGGAGGGGAGGGACTGCAGAATAATATCTATATACTGTTCATTGTCCATTGTCCATCCTAGGTCCTCAAGCTCTTCTATAAGAGCTATCATCTTCAGAACATGGTCTCCTACCGGTGTGCCAGGGGCCATTCGCATCTGAAACAATTTCTTTGATGCTTCGTATCGTAATACGCGGGATTGCTCTCCATACAACTCCTTTGTATGGAGAAATATGGTTTGAATGTCCATATTCTCGTGCTGCTTTTGATGTGTATTGTCCATCGATGCAAGCGCGAGGCATTTGGCCGTGGCACAGTCAGTGTCCCATGTCTTGCGGACTTCAACGTCCGCAACTGAGGATTTTGGACCTGGGACGGGCGGGGCTGAAGTCGTGAGGACATATGATACTTTATCATAAGTCAAGTCGATTTTCAGATTCCTCAGCCAGTCTTTATAATTGGTCCCATTCAGTTTGTTTTTATCTAGTAGAAGCTTGAGTCCAGTCATGGGTATCTGCCATTAAGAGAGAGAAAATAATACACTCAGCGAAAGCTCTTGCACAGATCAGATTGGTTATTATCTTGTCTAATCGATGTCTCCCACTGCTTTAATCAAGTTTTTCTTTCAAACCTTAAAAAGAAAACTAGCCAGGATTAATTACAGTCTACAACTTCGCTAACCGTTCAGCCAGGCTAGTGTCGGTACTTGAGGGAGGTTCCCCGTGCTTTCGCACAGACCTAATTAAAGTAAATCTCGTTTTCCCAGAGACGTAGCCCCGTTAACACCTTTCTAGACACCTAATGAGTTAGCTAATTGTAAACTGCAAAACTCTCCTAGGAGCAACTATTGCCCACAGTGGGATCAGGATCCAACCATCACATGGAAGGTATACAATCTCATTGCAAATTTCAACACTTGAAATTCCCGATGTAATTTTTACCCCTAGTACTTATGACCTTAACTATGGTCAATAAATCATAAGTACCAGTCAAGTTCTACCCGTCATTTCTTGATCAATTAGACCCACCCATATGACCCTTAACTATGGTCAACAAAATCGCATGAATGTCCTAATTAATCTGCATCATATGCAGTGTAGGAAGACATCACTTAGCTACCGTACACTACGCCTTAACTAAAGTCAACAAACGTAGCACGAATACTAAGCACTCTACTTCCTAAAATGACGGAGGGTTGCGGATGATTTTTAAGAAAATCTTTAACGCTTTGAACTTGATATCGTTGTAGAATCAAACAGTTTTCAAAAGGAGTGGCTTAAGCTCCGCAGTTTTGAAATATAGCTTTTTCATAAATAGCCGAGTGGTTTTCAAATCCGATTCTACAACATCTTTTCAGGTTTATTTTCTTTACATTAATCACATTAATGTACGTAATCCCATCATTTAAGTCCTTAAGCCAATCACAGAAAAGAAACGAAAATAACACGTACGCTTATGCCATCCGCATTCGCCGCAATATTCCGTTATACACCGTTAGGTTACTTAACTAACGGCATACCGGGACGGGACTAGCGCGGGTGTAAAACATAAGCAACGTCTACTATATATCATATATATAATATGTCATTCGTCTCAGATATCATAGAACACAGGCAGCAGAAACATAGATATAACGTGGGATATACTAGGATGTCCGTATTTAGTATTTATCCAGAATAGAAAATACGGATTCCACAGTCGCGATGAATAGCCAAGCCCACACCCCAGACCCCTACGAGAGCGGCAAGCGACCCTACCAATCCTGGAGTTTAGGAGACCCGGTCTCGACTCCTCGAGATGGCCTCCCACTGAACCCCAGAACCCGGTCACTTGTGCTCCCCACCTTGGGTCTATCCTAATGTGGAAAAGTAAATAATATACAACACTGGTGACACAACCTCAACCCGGAAGTGCCCCAAATAAAAGAATATTACATTACATTTGAATTTACATGAATGAAAATATAAAACTCTCATCTCACATAAAACCCCCCGGCTATTCAATCGCGACAATCCTGCACATCATATCTCAGCAACACATAATATCACATATCATCAACGTAAGTAAGTATGCATACCCCAATTGTCGTTGACGTATAGCAACGAAACCGGCGATATCGAACATACTCCACTTACGGTCACAGAAAAGAAAGTGTAAAACTGCAATATTTGGAATTCACATTCTCTTTAGACATCATAAATGCGAAATATCACATATTTCGTATTTCATGCCTAAACTATATGAATTCCACATATTGTATCATATTCCAGATAAACAGACAGTATTAAAGTTTTCGAACGAACGATCAAGCACCCAAGATTCACTAAAGCTCAACACTTGAGCAGGGTTCAAAAATCCGGAGTGTGACACAGTAGTAGCGGTCCAGCTGTAGAAGGGTCAAGCCAACGCCTCACATGTGGCATGCCGTACTGCCCCAAACCCTAAGGTTCAAAGGGCGGTTCAAGACGGTCACATAATCGAGTTAAGGTTTGTTGTCTTCTAGAGGGTCCACCACAAAAAAAAAACTTGCACGTATCTCCAAAGTATTTAAACCCCGTTAATAGTAAGCAAATGATACTCGTTCAAACACTTCAATACTTTCTAATTTACCCGGATAAACTATGAAATGAAAATTCCGATCGAATCTACGCGTTCAAAACCATCTCCAGAAAATACAGTACTATATACAGATTAAACATACCTAAAACACTGTACAAGAAGATATAGGAATTACAGTGGAAAAATTATCCATTGATGCCTCTGTACGGCCGCGGAACCGCGGCCCAAGTCAGGAAATGCGGCGGTTCCGCGGCGGTTTATACTCTTCAGGTCATCGAATTTCACTGTTATTCTTATAATTCCTGCTATAATTTTTAAGTATTTTTAATTCTGAAAAACATCAGATTTTAAAATTTGTCCAGAGAGGGTCCTAAAATATCGTATTTTTGTCCGATCGGAGTTTTTACATCGTAAAAGTATCGCCTAATGTTCTAGGTCGGCTCTGATACCATTGATAGGTTTGTCTAGCACCCTATGTAAAGATTTGAAGCATCACATGTGTCAAAGTTTGGATTTTGATGGTGCTAAACAAGCATGCAAAGGAATCGATCCTAGAAAATTAGGGTTATGAAACTTAAAGCGAACAAAACTAGGGTTTCGAGACTACAACCTTTGTAGCTCCCTTTCGATGGACTCCTTGGTGTCTTGGGTGTTGGAAGAAGGTCCTCTTGAAGTTCTCTTACGTCCACGACGATCCACCCGGAGTTCGCCGTCCAAGCTCGCAACTTCGAGAATCGAAGAGAACACTCTAAACAAGTTGGCTAAACTTGTGTAGAATGATGTTGTGGTTTAGAATCTCACTTCAAAAACCTTTCTTTATGTGTATATTACTCACTAGAAGAAACTAGAGAGCAAATATGAAGGAGGAAGAAGATGGTGGCAATATTTTAACCAGAGATGAAGAAAATGATAACCTTGAAAAGAAATGAAATATATCCTTTTATATTTTATTCCTTCTCACATCCAACCATGGTTAAGTGATGGAGAGATTATTTAACTTGAATTTTAAATCATAAAGAGAAGGATAACTCAAGGTTAGAGGTAGGTGAGCTTGATTAGGTTAAAAGAAGAATGTAGAAGCTAGAAAGAATTATCCTTTTCTTTTCAATTTTGTTTTAAACACAAAATCAAATAATAATCCATCATTTAATCCATGGTGTGAGTCTTATATTGCCATCTTATTCCATATATAAACAACCATGATAGATGGGTGTATGTATGTATGTATGTATGCACATCCATATGTGCATGAAACTAGTAGGAAAGAAAGAAAGAAAAACACACATGCATGCACACATCCATCATCCAAGAAAAGGTTTTAAGTGAGAAAACTAATGGTTAAATGATAAATCAACACTTGATTTATCAATCCGGCCATATCACATATGACCCCACCAAAAGCAAGTCGCCCGATCAATGTACGATATCATATACGCGCATTTTAATCGGGTCCATGCGCATATCGCATACGCGCACCACAACGTTTCGCCTGGACTAGGTAACTCCTGTGTGGGACTCTAAGACTCGTCAATACGCCGGCAGAGGGTGATGATCATATCAAGTACCCCCAAACCGCAAGCGGTCAGCTAAACATAACGGCCACCCGGGTATTGAGCGATCAGAAGAAAACAAGCGAACCTGCTACAACTCCCGTCGAGCCAACCGGCAACACTACCGTACAGTCCGGCCTCTTCGTCAGATATGATGCATATCGAGCCTAGGGATGGTCACGTCGACCCCAATAACTCAATAAGTCGTGCCGGTGAATGGTCTATAACAGATCGAGAAACTACTGGTAACACTTATCAGCAATTCTCAGCAGCCCTGGCCAGGGACTTGCTGATATAACCAGTCGGGCACAGCACAGCATCAACTCCCAATATCGGGAGAGACGAAACCCCTCCTATCGCTCATCGCCTTCGTGTGTCTCGGGACTGTACCCAACGGCCACCTGTTTGCACGACTCGGTAGAGCCGTGGTAGGGTGGCAATCAAAGTACAGTGGGAGAACACACAAGACTCTATGACAATCTCGGGTCTACAGACTAACCTGTACCAGTGTCACCTAAGAACTGCTATCCGACGATAGATATAATTCCATATAGGAGTTCTCGGTGAGTCCGTCCAGTGTACCCAGTCACCACTGAGCACCCGTATATGATCTTGATGTCAAACATCGATGAATGTGGGAACATGCATCGCCCATCGTATGGGTCTAGTATTATATACGCTAGTCTACTCTGGTATATCAATGCCCCGTCTCGATATACCTACGACTAGGGACATTCCAGGATATGCTTACAGACTACAGATGTCCCACTAGTATGATCTCCATCATAATCAAAGTAGTCAAGCCGATATCCTCGGGGCTTTATCAACATGTATGAATGAATAAAAGCATGATCAAATCAACATGTCAGATAAAGAAGAACCAGATAGCATACTATCATGTCGAGCAAGAATGCATACTGAATATATATATACATGTATAGATACATCCACCATCACATAATGGCCTCTAGGGCATACATATATCCAACATTTTCTTAATAACAAATTGCCATTTTTTATATATTGTTTATTAACCATTAAATAACATTTGGAACAAATTTCAATTCAAAATATAATATTAAACAACTTTTATTTAACTTTTACGATAAAATACCATCTTGTTTAAATACGACATTAGTTTATAGTTTGGCTCATATTACCTTTAGAAAACTCACGAGGTAATGACCTATCTCATCACAACACTCATCTTGACATAGCACGATGGCTTTTGTAACAATTTTTGTGGGACAAAACATAATTTACATTAAAATTCCTTAAACTATCAAAACCCGTATTCATTAAATTGTTTTAATTAATTCCTTGCAAATAAGCCTCTACAACCCATTTTGGGGATCTCGATCGGGCTGGTGCGGGTTATTGCACGTTCTCGGGACTAGTAGAGCGAGATGCAGACCTCCTCACGGAGCATTCAATCTCGATGGAATTCTTATTACAATTTTTAAGAAAACGTGATTTCTATTTAATAAATAAATTCTATTTTTATAATTATATATATATATATATTATCAAAATATCTATTTTAAATATAATATATATTTTATGTTTTCTAATCAAAAGAAAAGAATCACAAAAGATAATGAAAATACCATCGCATTCAATACAACTCAAATTACGAGAAAATACCATATACTATTCAAGTTAGGTTTATATCCACTAGAATATTTCATTTTATAAAAATTATATATATGGAAACCCTAAAGACGATAAATAAATACTTTAGATTTATTTTAAAAATATATCAAAACAATTTTTCATAAAACCCCCTCAAATTATATTAATTTACAATAAGAACCCTATTAAATATAGCTTTTAGCGCGACCAGTTCTCTTGAGCCTCACGGAGCCGGAGAATATGGGTGGTTGCCTATCTAAGGTAGACAACCTAAAAACGGTATTTTCAATACGGTAATTGTCTTGGAAAAAGACATAAATTCTGCCGTCCATGTGCAGCAGTTACCGATAACTCCAAAACTAATTCAGGACTTAAACTCGTATTAAGTGTCTGACTCAGTCTGAGTCTCAGTCAAAACTGGAAACAATCTATACTCAAATAAAATTCAAAGGTAACTTAATACAACATGAATCCATTTATACCAGAATTCAATCTATATCAACATGACTCGACTAAACCAAACCATGGATACACTCTGATTACATGTTTATCCATTTATATCCATTCCGTTTACATGATATCATGGTTTCGGAAAGTCGTACATCCATTAAACAAAACAATACAATCAATATAAAAGATATTACAGGTTTTTAAAGGGGTAGACTGGCATAAAATGTGTTAAAAGTGGCACGAGATGGTCATAAAAAACGTAACTATACATCCATTGCCGTTGTTCCGTAGTTTTATCGACGGAGCCTTGTGATTGACACGCTTTTGGCGTGTCGTTTTTAAGTTCTAAAGTTAACCGCAATCAAGACGGTGTCGTATGTAGCTAGCCGCGATGAGTACGGGTCATCCGCAGGGAGACGGTATGTTTTTAATCTTGTTGTCATGAGTTAATGCACGGGTCGGAATGGTTTATTTCTAACCTATGTGTTGTATATGCAAAGTATAAGTTTGTTAAGAATAGATAGGTTAGTGTAAGTTAGTGAAGTCGGTACTCAATCTTTTGAACCGATATTGACCAATGAAGTTAGAGCAATCGACAACAACGTGGATTAGGGTGCTTAAGCATGGTATTTGTGAAATCCAGCTTATTGACCCTTGTCCGTCCGTTCTTGTCTCTTGACTTTCGCCTCCGGCCAAACCGAACGCAAACGGTCACGGTTAGGGATCACCGATATTTTGGTAGGGTAGGGTGCCTAACAGAGCGCTTCGTAAGGTTTGGGCGAAGTTCAATTGGAAAATATCAGGCAAAGGAAATGAGAAAAGAAAACCTTAATTTACACTACCATTCTTTTTCCTAACAACACCATTATTTACAAACCATCAAAACAACAAAAAGAAAGAGCAAATGAAATGATAAAAAAAAAAAAGAATAAAACAACATTGCAAATTAGTAAATGGCAAGAAATAAATTGCAAGTAAGTAAATGGCAAGGAATAAATACTGAGAACCCAAAAATGAAAGCTTTATTAAGTCCAAGTGATAATACAAATCTTGAGTTCAATAACCAAAACTTAAACTTGCAAGCTCAATGAAGAGATTGCAAGATCAAGAGAAGGAAAAGAGCTTAAGGTGAACAAGCTATATACAAGAACTAAAACAAAAAGGAAAAAGAAAAAGAGTTGTGTATCCAAGTGTGTTCTCCCTTTCCCTTGCTCACTGATCTGACTTTTATAGGCACAAAATAAAATTAAACAAGTGATAAAAATAAAATGATGTGACAACAAGGGATGGACAGAAGAAAATTAGGAAGCATTGGGCAAGAAAAAACCTGTGGGGCCGGGCTTTAGAAGGATGTTGTCGGTTTTCTTGGGGAGTTTGGGGCTCGTGTTGGTTCTGTGATGATGTGTTCTCTTGATTATTCCATTGGTGTTGTTGGATTTGTTTATATGAATCTGGTCTGCATTCAGGGATTTGGAGGGAAACATGTAGCTTTATATCATATCACAACTTTTTGCATTTAACATTCTTGTCCCCCACATGTGTCCACTTATGCCATGGGCAACCCCACCATGGTCCATGTGCCAAAGAGTTTATGTTCACACTTGTATTGTGTTGGACCAAAAATGTGTACACTTTATTTGGTGCAAAAGAACTCTTTGGATATCGATCGGTTTGCAGTTCCGGTTGTAATGTCGGCTCACAAACGTTATATCCATGATTTTGAGTGTGTTTCCAGTGTTTTGTCATGAATATCTGTAATCTGTATTTATTGAGCAGACACGGGGTAATAATACTGATACTATACAAAATTGATAACGAGTGAGAGGTATTGAAATACAGTTTTCTGTGATCAACAAATACCCCCAAAACTTATCTTTTGCTCGTCCCGAGCAAAACAAAAATCCTAACCTCACTTTCGCAGTGAACGCGATTGCACTGAGCTCGTGAAACAAGATGTTAAACCTCTAGGTGTCCATAGTAGGAGGAGTGTTGTCTCCTGAGGGTTTTCAGCGGATACTACCCATAAAATCCCATCAAGCTAGTTTCACAAGTTAACGTCGATTCTACTCCTGCAGTTTAGTATTTAAGCTAGAAATTCTATTATTTTAAGTTAGAAATATTCAACCCTTATGTTTCATGCCTCCTATTTATTCAAGCTTAGATCCTATACGCTTTTACAGTTTAGAAAGATCTTGGTATTGAGTTTTCCTTCTAAAGTGCGGTCCCCAATCAGGGATTTTTATCATCTTTACGGAAAACATAAGTCTTATTCTTTATTCCTATCTTTCCTCCAAACATCGATTGTATATCCCTACGTGTGTATAAAATTTCACCTTTACACTTAAGAATTCAATTCCAGCTATAGTACTTTTGCCTTAATACCTAATACTACTTCTTTTCATTAATGATGGACGGTTTTGCTCACACACCTTTCATACGACTATTAATGCTTCTTGAGGCACTAACAGCCGATTACTGAATGTGTGAGCTTAAAATGTAAATAGCAGTTTCCAGGTCTTGACTTTATTTATTTTTTTCTCTTTTTTCTTTTTTTTTCTTTTTTTCTTTTTCAAGACCGGATATATTTTTCAATGATGCTCTTTAGGTGATTAGCTTTAAATACCGTTTTTTTCTTTCATACTAGGTTTTTAGGCAAGAGTATTTCTAGGTATCCTTTACTATCCCAAGTTTCAAGGTGCGTGTATATGCAGTTTGGAGGGTATATACTTTCTAAATTTGGACTTAAGAATAAAAACTATTTTTCAGACTTATTCTTCAGTAAAACATTCAATACTTTCCCTTCATCCCGACTTAACTCAAGAACTGAACTCAAAATTACCCACTTTTATATTAAAAAAACTGCAAGGACGTATAATTACCAAGGTTAAACAGAAGGAGGGTTATTTTAAGGGTTTTCAATTTCTAAGCCTAGGATTTAGTTATTTCTAACGTATCAACTAAACTTTCGGAATAAAAATCTAAGTTACCCTATTAGCTAACTTGACAACAAAGTTTTTATATTTTTCGTAAAATTTTTCGATTTTTATGGGTTTTTTAATAAGTATGCAAATGCAAAATATACACATGAATGCGAAGGTAGAAAGCTTACCGAGCACACCCCCAAACTTAAACGTGACAGTGCCCTCACTGTTAGGCTACACCAAGAGAGTCAAAATTGTCGGCGCTCCCCCTTTTTTTATTTATGAACAGAAAAAACAAAATATATACATAAAAAGCCCCCCAAACTTAAGTGAAACAGGGTTTCCACTGTTAAGCGTTGAAGTTCAAGGTTAAGGGAGGGAACAGTTTCAAACTACACAAGGCCTTACACAGGCCAAAAGTTAACACCAACAATTTAAAAATTCTATCGCTATAACGTGCAGGTTGGTGAAAGAATGCGGAGAGGAAAGAAATGGAGAATACGTGAGACCGTATGGGGATGGAAGCGAGATACATTCTCGGTGGAGGAGAATAATGGCAGAGGGGAGAAAGAAATGGAATACGAACTTGAGAGTGGAAATGGAGTGAATAAATTAGTACAATTTGTAATGACCGATGTATAAAAAGAGATTGTACTAATTTATTAACCCGTTGAGAAATGGGGTCAAACTTCTCAAAATTCATGAGAAAACATGAGTAGACCGAACTTGGAGAACTAGACATAAGAAATGAGGTAATACGGTGTCTTGCAAAGTGGGAACGATGGAAAGGATGGAGGGAAGTGATTGAGGAATGGTATCGGTTAAAGATTCAGGAGGGTGTACACAGTCAATAAAAGGGACAGGATGAATTAGAAAATCTGACTCATCTAGTAAAACTGTTTCATTCTTAAAATTTATCTCATCCATGCATTCATCATCATCCTCAAAATTTAGCTCATCCATGCATTCATCATCAACAATTTCCAGACGCATATGGAGTTTGGGAAAACAATTAATGGTTTGGGATGATGCTCACACGGAAGTGTAAGGACATAATGAATTGGTGAGAAAAACTCATCCAAAACTGCAGGTTCATCATCCAAAATATTCCCAGCGTCAATATCCTCAATCAAGAGAAAATCAATTTTTTCAGACATCTTATCAAAAGCATGGATTTCAATCAATTGTGGTTCTAGGATAGAGGTGTAGAGGTCAAAGGGATTGGGTGTGGTTTTACTTGACAGGGTCCCTTCACAATCCGGTAAATCAAACACTACAAAGTCGCACAACACATTAAACATTCTATCTTCAATTGGTGAATCATTTGGGACACTCGATAGACTTTCAAAACCAGAGTTGTGGAATTCAATTTGCGATGGGTAGGTTTGATTTTGAAGGGTGTACTGCTCACTTTCACGACTCAAATCCTCAAATTGTCCTATTGCCTCATCATACATTGGAAAATTTGAAGCAAGTTGGGAACTAGCTGCTGGTTCATAAGGTTGTGTGAGGGCAGCCATGGACACATTCAGATCCATCATCTGTTGGAATGACGCTACCCGAAATTCATCCAATGATTGTTCTAGACTAGACATGGGTTGCGGAGGGGTTTCAGTTAAAAATTCAAAGTTTTTTAGATACGTCAAACTCCCAAATGGCTGTTCAGAAGCAATGTCTAAGGAAGGTACAAAAGTCGGGTAGGATTGGTTGGAATCGAATGGTTGGACAGGAATAAGATCAACGTTATGATAAGAAGGTGATTGGAATTGTTGATCAAAAGAATTGAAAGTGGTGAAAGGAGTGAAAGATCGGCTACGAGATTGCGCAATATGTTCAGCAATGGACAATGGTTTCGGAGTTGCAACATGACTCTCAAAAGGGGTATCAACGTAAGAAGATGGGGGAGGTTGAAACAGTTGATATAAAGTGGATTGCGGAGTCCAGTTGTTTGTCCTAGATGCGTCTATCCGATTTTTCAAAGAGATTTTGGGTATGGAGGGATTGTTCAAAGTTCGACCAAAGCAAGAACCGTAAGAAGTAATGTCTGGTTGTGGGTACCATAGTTCGGCAAGAGTTGGTCTATGTGGGGTACCCATGATATGAAGAGAAGAAAAAGAAGAAAAGGAGATGAAAAAGAATGTGTTTTTTATTTGTTTTATGTTAGTTAGCAACAAAAGTATGAAATATACACACAAAAGAATAATCACGACACAATACCACATATCTAATCGGTCTAGGGTTCACCTAGGTCAACTAGACCTACTCAAGAACTTGATTGTTGAAGTAAAACTGTGTCGAGAAATGGGCTCAAGATATACTGATCACGAGGTCAGGTAAGTGCAGAGATAAGGGGAGTGTTGGGGTAAAAATTTACACCCCGGTTGACCGAGTCAAAATCAAAGTCAACCCCAAGCCAAGTGGGCCCAAGCCCAGTTCAAGTGGGCCAATGCCCGGGTCGAGCCCGAACATGAAGCCGCCGGCCTCCCCCATGGCAAAATAAAAATTTTGTAATAAATAATTTTGGTGTATTTTTTTATGAATAAATGTTAGAAAAATAGGTATAAAGACAAGTTTTTGTAAAGCCCATGGCTCATGTGCAAAAGAATTAAGCACATAAGGCATGGGGTGGCACAAGTGCCATTTGGCAAAGCCCAATGGGCTATATGTAAAGTGTGTAGCCTATAAAGGAAAACATGATGAAAATATCTATGACAACCTTTTCCATTCTAAATAATTCTATAGTTTGTGCCTCCTTTTCCTTTCTCAAGATTCTAAAACCTTCCCCCTTATTAAATTAAATCAAGAGTTTAACTCTTCCCTTTTCCAAAAGAAATAGTTTTTCACCACAAAACCCTTGAAGGGGAGCTCGGAACTTCAATCAGATCTCAAAAGGGGAGACTTTTAAATCTCACCCTCTTTTCTCCAAAATCCAGCCGATCAAGAGGAGGAAGAAGGAGACCCATCACCAAAAATCCAACTTTGGACAGATCCAAGGCTCAAAAGAAGCTCCAGGGCTAAAGAGAGAAGAGAGGGGTCCCCTTTGATCACCTCTAAAGATCTTTTGGGAGTTCAACCCCAATACCCAAATCCTCAAAGGAGTTTAACTCCTATTCCAGATCATTTAGGAGTTTAACTCCAAATATAAATCTTTTGGAGTTTAACTCCACTCAAAATCCCTTGGGAGTTCAACTCCTAACCCAGGGGCTAAGCCACTTTTACACTGGTGTTTTCAGCGGTCGCGTGCCGCGCACGTGACCCGCTGGCATCCAGCGGTCGCGTGCTGCGTACGTGACCCGTGGGTGCCAAGCGCCCACACGCCGGGCACGTGACGCGCAGGCGCCAAGCGTCCACACGCCAAGCACGTGACCCGTGGGCGCCCAATGCCCACGTTCCATGCACGCGTATTTAAGACACTCCTCACCCCTCATTTTTCATACACTCTACACTCAAAACACATCCCCTGTTAGGAAATTTTTTCTAACGGGGCGCTGTCCTGCACTCCACAAGGGGGCTGCTAGCCCCCTTGACCCCTACCCCGCTATCCGGATAGCAGGACCCGCGTAAACTCTGCGAGGCCCCCGATATATCCAAAACCCTTTCAAAACACAACACACGAACACGACACATTGAGTTCACATGATCAGATTGACCCGTCAATCAGTGGTTCCCTCACTCCAAAGGCGAGGGGTAATTAATGGCAACTTAGACCATGGCCGCCGGAGATTCGGATACCTGCAATCAATAAACCCACGCCTATCCTAGGCAGGGGGAATCTGTAGTAAGCCTGACATGCGCGTGCGTATTCCCATCTCAATGGGGTGGCGAAAAACATCCTACAGGGAGGTTTCCCAATGCTTTTGCAAAGGTCTTTAATTAGATAACCATTTCACTTTTGGCGGTTTCGCTGTGAATACTTTCCTAGACACCCCGTAAACGATATACCGTTAAGCGGTGTTCTAAACACAGTTAACTTCTCCTAATGAGCGCGAAGTCCTTAAAGGTTTAAAGTCTAGTTTCTTTTAAAAAAATTGTGGGTAAAAGTTATGCTCAATTTGATGATTTGTGGGCCACGGAAAAGGTGGTGAAATTCTTTACCGTATGTTGTGGGGTTCGCTTGCCCTTAAGTCCGTATTAATGGATGCAATGCGCAAATCAATGAAAAAGTTATTCAAAATATCAAATAAAAGTTTTTATGTTTAGGCACGACACTGCAACAAATACGGGTTAGTCAATTTTATCGTTTGACAGCGAATCCTGCAAAGATAGTATATTGGATGCGTCAGATTTGAGAAGAAGGTGAAAGGAAATACGTACCGATAAGCTTTCGGGTTAAGAAACCCTCGTTGAATTGAATCCGGCTAGCTTGAAAAATTAGCTTGCATGGGTCAAACTATCTGGATTTTTGGCACTGTACTTCGCAATCACCTTAATTTTGAATGTACAATTTGCTCCACACGATCGCGGTTCGCAAATCCGTCAAAATCTGCAAATGTTGGAAAAATGGATTATTAGTATGAAAAAGCGATATGAATGCGCAAACTCCGGCATATATATAATTAAAAAAATCAAATAATAAAATTGGGATGATAATAGAACACTGGAGAACAGAACAAAATTTAGGAGCAAATGGAGAACAAAAATCCAGCGGCGCTGGTTTTTATAGGGATCTCGTCGGTCTCGTTTGGGAAGTTGGGCTCCAATTTTCTTCGTGATCTCAGTGTTCTATTAGTGTCTCAATATTATTGTTTATCTTTTTTAATTAGTCCCAAAATGGTAGCAGGTCAAATATCCAGAGAGCAAAAGTTAGATATGTTAATTTTTGTTTTGGTTTTGAAAATTTATGATTTTTTTAGTTTGTTTTTTAGAATGGTATTAGATTTATAAACAGGATATAGAGAGAATAACCCGAAATAATAAGAATAAAAACGTTACCATCTCCCCGGCAACGGTGCCATTTGATTGACACGCTTTTGGCGTGTCGTTTTTAAGTTCTAAAGTTAACCGCAATAAAGACGGCGTCGTATGTAGGTAGCCGCGATGAGTACGGGTCATCCGCAAGGAGACGGTGCATTTTTAAGCTTGTTGTCACGAGTTAATGCGCGGGTCGGAACGGTTCGTTTCTAACCTATGTGTTGTATATGCAAAGTATAAGTTTGTTAGGAATAGATAGGTTAGTGTAAGTTAGTGAAGTTCGTACTCAATCCTTTGAACCGAGCTTGACCAATGAAGCTAGAGCAATTAGCAACAACGTGGATTAGGGTGCTTAAGCACGGTATTTGTGAAATCTGGTTTATTGACCCTTGTCCGTTGATTGTTAGCGATTCTGCGTGTTCAAGTTTTAGTTTAAATACCGCAATCAAGACGGTTTCGCTTGTAGCTAGCCGGTTGAGTACGAGTCGTCCGCAGGGAGATGGGAGTCTTTTTCAATGTGTTTTAACGAGTTAAGTCCGAGAGTTCAGATTTGTTTGTGATTATCTAAGTGATAAGTTGATATTTAAAGAGAGCTTGTTCGGGTTAGGATTAGGTTAGTTTGAGTTAGGAGTCTCCACATCTTTCGTTGCCCCTCTTAATATCGGTGTTACGGTAATCGGCAACAACGGGGATTAGCACGACTAGGAAGGAACTTGCGAGTATAAGCTAGGCTTTCCAACGCATAAGTTCTTCCTTTTGGTGCTTGTCCGTCCGTTCTTGGCTCTTAGCCATAACCTCCGGTTAATTCAACCACAACCGGTCTCACTACGGAATCACCGCTATCATGTAGGATAGGGTGCCGTAGGGAGCAGATTGTGGTTCAATTAACGGGAGTCGAATTAAGCTGTTGGGCAAGGAAAGAGTGAGAGAGATTTCCTTCTCTCAAACTTCCCTTATCCTACCCTAACAAGTATGAACTACTCACACATCATGATACGGAAAAATAAAACAAAACATAAGAGGAAGATAGAAAGAAAGAGATTAGAAGATAACGACTAGCTATTTGCGACCTCACCTTGGCGAGGATCGAGCGTAAGCATCATGGTCGTATTAAGGATAAAGAAAAAGAGAGAAGAAAGAAACAACAAGAAATAACAACAACTAGTTAACAAATTAAAATTACAACAATTATAGAAAAAGCAAGACAAGCATGATAATAAAATGATCTTCTTTATTCACCATTCTTCACTCACCAAGCTCATTACAAGTTTTAATGGAGAAGAGATGAGAAGAGAAAGAAGAAACACAACTAAACCTTACAAAAGAGAATACAAGATTATGGACCCTTTCCTTCACAAAGTTCTGGGCTATTTATAGGTTGAAAAATGAAAACCTAGGGCAACCACCAGAACAAAAATGAAAAGACCAACATGCCCCTAAAATTTCATCTTCTGAGGAGGCCGTACGGCCGTGGATCCGCGGCCTAGACCCCCTATTGGCCGCGGATCCACGGCCCTATAGTAGAGTTGGGGTCTCGTTTTTCTTGTGGTCCCCTGGTTTGCTTCTCTCTGTAGTTTGGCATATGTGTTTTCTGAAAATACTTCCACATTTCTTCCAGAATTTCTGTTGATGGAAAGGTGATTTGATGTGGACTTTTTTTGTCATGATTGTCTCGAGCTCCGCGTAGATTTCTTGGATCTTGTGCTGCCATTGAGCCTTGTGCATGAAAACAACATTAATTTGCCATTTTGTCTTCCTAAACTGGTATCTGGCAACATACGGATGAAGAGCGGAGACCGTGTTTTCTCAGTGGTTGGTAGGAACCCGGATTTTGTCGTGTTTTCCATGAATTTCACCGTTTTTAGAACCGAGAACCTGTATCCTGCAATTGACTAGTAAACATGGCTCAAGAGTATCTACCGATATGCAATGTGATAAAAATTAGGCGGTATGAAAATGCAAAAATCTGATATGAACAAATACCCCCAAACTTATCATTTGCTCGTCCCGAGCAAAGCCAACTTATTCACAAAAAATTTCCTAACCTCACTTTCGCAGGGAACGCGATTGCACTGAGCATGTGCAACAAGCCGTTAAACCTCTAGGTGTCCCTAGTAGGAGGAGTGTTGTCTCCTGAGGGTTTTCAGCAGATACTACCCATAAAATCCGGTCAAGTTGGTTTTGTAAAATAACTAAGATTCAAACCCTAAAGTTTTGTTTCAGAAAATAACAATTCTATAATCTTAAGCCTAGACTATCGAACCTTTATTTTTCACACCTCGCTTCTTATTTAACTACAGATTTTATATGTCTTTACGTGCAGTGCAAATGGTGTCGTTAAGTTCCCAAAAGGTCGAATAAAGTCATCATGTCGCACAATAAAGCCCAGATAACAATTTTAAAAGGATCACATAAGTTTTATAAAGAGTTAAGCATTTTTCAAGTTTCGTTTTCCAGTAAGGTTTCAACTTCAAAATTTCTATCCTCCTTAACAGGAAACTAAGTCGTATTTTTCACTCCACCTTTTTCTTGTTTTCATTTCATACACACCTCTGTGAACGTGTAATAGTCTTTATCATAGAATAAAACCTTCATATCTCCGTTAAAATTTTTTATAAAAGCCTGTCTTTTATCAAGATTATTCTCACACAAAGAACCGTTAGGAATTTTAACTCGGAGAGAACACTTGCTTGACTTTGTTTTAATCTGGACTTTCTAGGCTTCTTAGCGAGCTTTGGGCCAATGCACCCAAACCAGTTGATTTTAGGGCATTAGGTGTAGAAACACCCCAGCGGACTTAATTACTCAAGTTACCTAGGTCCAAAAACAAAAGACAGTTTGGCATGAAAATCAGATGATTTAATACGAACGGAGATATAACCGGCAGTTCAATTATTTTTTTGGATAAAAGACGTGTTTAGTGGGTTCGGTGTGTAATCATTCCAATCAAGTTTCAGATGGGTTATTTTTCAGACTTAGTTCTAATTACGGCATCAATAATATTCCTTCATATTCGCTTTACTTCATAAACTTTTCTTGACATTACTTATTTCAGAACAAACCTATTTGATCCTCAGAAAATCATTTATCTGTTTAAAAGTTTTTAAACATAAAAGACTTGTCATCTAATTCCCAAAACTCACGACACGTGTAGTGTGATGTAAAGACGTATATCAGCTATAGTTAACTTCAAAGGAGAGTTATCTTTCAGGTTTTCAAAATCTAAACATAAGATTTAGTTATTCCTATCTTTTCAAACAAAAACCGTCGAAATGTTGAATCAGAGTTTTTCCACTAGCTAACTTGACAGAAAAGTTTTTATATTTTTAGAAAATTTTCAGATTTTTATGGATTTTATGGATTTTAATATGCAGATGCAAAATATACATATGAATGCGAAGGTAAGAAATGCGTACCGAACGTACCCCCAAACTTAAACTGGACAGTGTCCTCACTGTCGTTGCATGAAGAGATCATTTGAAGGGTCAAAATTGTCGGTTAGCGATACACAAATTTTTTTTTTTTTTTAAAGAAAAAGAAAAAGAATATACACAAATATATACAAAATGGTTTGTACATACCCCCAAACTTATTTGGAACAGTGTCCACTGTTCTTGGCTGGATAATCGAAGTTTGGAGGTAGGCAGAGGAAGATTAGGCAGGGTAAACCGGCTCCTGTAAGAACAGGAGCTCCTCTGTTGGTTCGGCGCTAAGGTACGGTTTGCATCGGTGTCCGTTCACTTTGAAAAGTGAACCGTCCTTTGGATTTTCCAAATCCACAGCGCCCTGCGGATACACATTCCGCACAAAATACGGTCCTTTCCAGCGAGATCTGAGCTTTCCAGGATGGAAGTGAAGTCGGGTGTCGTAAAGCAGTACCTGCTGACCAGGTACGAAGTTTTTGCGCAAAAGGTGTTTATCGTGAAACACCTTCGTTCGGTTCTTAACGACAACCGCGTTATCGTAAGCCTCATCCCTAAGCTCGCTCAGTTCGTTCAACTGCAGCTTCCGATGGCTGCCCGCATCCTCGAGAGACAGATTCAGCTCTTTTATCGCCCAAAATGCGCGATGCTCTATTTCGACAGGTAGGTGGCAGGCTTTTCCGTACACAAGCCGATAGGGAGACATGCCAAGGTCGGTCTTATAAGCGGTTCGAAATGCCCAAAGGGCATCAGTGAGTTTCAGCGACCAATCCTTACGGTTCTTTGAAACCGTCTTCTCCAGTATCTGCTTGATTTGCCGATTTGAAACTTCGGCCTGCCCACAGGTTTGGGGGTGGTAGGGCGTAGAAAGCTTATGATTGATGGAATATTTCCGCATCAAGGCCTCGAAAGTCTTGTTGCAGAAATGACTTCCATTGTCGCTAATGATCGCTCGGGGGTGCCCAAAACGAGAGAAAATGTTTTCTTTAAGGAACCTAACGACAACCTTGTTGTCGTTAGTCCAGCTGGGCACAGCCTCGACCCATTTAGAGAAATAATCAACAGCTAGAAGGATGTACAAGTTCCCAAAAGAGCTGGGAAACGGCCCCATGAAATCTATCCCCCAAACATCAAAAATCTCTACAACCAAGATCAGTTGAAGCGGCATCTCGTTCCTCCGAGATATCCGGCCCATGTGTTGGCACCGGGAGCAAGTCTTGCAATAGTCATGAGCATCTTTGAAGAGTTGTGGCCAGTAGAAACCACATTGCAAGATCTTCTCAGCTGTCTTTCTGGGCCCAAAATGCCCGCCACACGCTTGATCGTGGCAAAATGACAGCACACTCTTGAATTCCTCGTCAGGGATACACCGACGAATAATTTGGTCGGGACAGTACTTGAACAAATAGGGTTCGTCCCAGTAAAAGTGTTTTACTTGGGATAAGAAGCGAAGTCTGTCCTGACTTGACCATTCGGTCGGTAGTAATCCCGTGGCCAAATAGTTCACAATATCTGCGAACCAGGGTTCGCAAGATACTGTCAAGAGCTGTTCATCCGGGAAAACGTCGTTGATCGGAATTGGAAGCGAAGGCGAAGAAGGAAGTCGTGAGAGATGGTCGGCAACCACGTTTTCACAGCCTCGTTTGTCCTTAATGACAAGGTCAAACTCTTGAAGCAAGAGGATCCAACGGATTAACCGAGATTTTGCATCTTTCTTCGCGAAAAGATGGCGCAGAACAGAATGGTCTGTGTAGACAATGACTGGAGAGCCGATGAGGTAAGGCCTGAACTTTTCTAAAGCAAATACAACAGCTAAGAATTCCTTCTCAGTTGTTGTATAGTTGAGTTGGGCGTCGTTCAGGGTTCGGCTCGCATAATAGATTACGTGTGGCATCTTGTTGATGTGTTGTCCAAGGACAACACCAATGGCAAAGTCGGATGCATCGCACATAATCTCGAATGGGTGCGTCCAGTCAGGTGAAGAAAGAACAGGAGCAGAAGTGAGTGAGCGTTTCAATGACTCGAATGCAGTCACACAGCTCGAGTTGAAGTCGAATGGCGTGTCCTTGGCCAGCAAAAGAGTCAAGGGCCTAGCAATCTTGCTAAAGTCCTTGATGAACCGTCTATAGAAACCGGCATGGCCAAGGAAGGCTCGGATATCTCTGACGCATCGGGGAGGAGGCAGATTGGAAATGACCTCAATCTTTGCTTTGTCAACCTCTATGCCATTTTGCGAGATGATATGTCCTAAGACAATACCTTCGCGCACCATGAAATGGCATTTCTCCCAGTTCAAAGTGAGATTCTTGTCCTTACATCGGGTAAGGACAGCGTCAAGATGCAGCAAACACTCGTTGAAGGAATCGCCGAAGATGGAGAAGTCATCCATGAAAATCTCCAGAAATTTTTCCACCATGTCTGAGAAGATACCCATCATACACCGCTGGAAGGTAGCGGGCGCATTGCATAACCCAAAGGGCATGCGACGATATGCAAACGTGCCGAAAGGACAAGTGAATGTGGTCTTGTCCTGCTCTTTTTCGGCGATGGGAACTTGATTATAGCCGGAGTAGCCATCAAGAAAGCAGTAGTACTCGTGTCCGGCCAATCGTTCAAGCATCTGGTCAATGAAAGGTAGCGGAAAGTGGTCTTTCCGCGTTGCGGCGTTGAGTTTTCTGTAATCAATGCAAACTCGCCACCCAGTTTAGGTGCGAGTAGGGATTAACTCGTTCGCCTCGTTGGTTATGACCGTGATGCCCGACTTCTTGGGGACAATATGAATGGGGCTAACCCACTGGCTATTAGAGATAGGGTAAATGATACCACTATCTAGACATTTTACGATCTCCTTCTTCACAGCCTCCTTCATGACTGGATTGAGACGTCTTTGTGGATCCCGGGCCGGTTTGGCATCATCCATCAGATGAATGTGATGCTCAACGATCAGGGGACTAATCCCCTTGATGTCCGCCATGGACCAGCCAAAAGCTTGCCTATTGCTGTGCAAGACCGCGAGAAGGGCTTTCTCTTGCTCTGGAGCTAGAGAAGCCGAGATGATGACAGGGAGGGTCTCGTTCTCACCTAAGTAAGCGTACTTAAGGTGAGATGGCAAAGGCTTGAGTTCGAGCGTTGGAGGTGAAACGATGGAAGGCAAGATTGGTGCAAAGGTCTCGAACTCAAAGGACTCCAGCAAAGGTTCAAAACGAGTGTAGGCAACCGAGTTGGATGGTTCAGGTAACTCATCCGGAAAGTCGAAGGATTCAAACTCGGGTTGTGCGCAGCTAAGATCGTTTGAAAACGTGAAACACTCGTAGTCGTTGTCGGGCGCAGAAACAGCAGCAGGTTTGAAGAGAAACGCACTAGTGGCGTCAAGATTATCGTGATCAAACAGAAACTCCTCGAATTCACACTCTTCTGGGGTGATCTCCTGGATCGAGCAGACGTCCAGTATATGAGCATTAGGTTCGGCGGGCTGATTCCCCAACCTAAAAATGTTGAGTTCAATCGTCATATTTCCGAAAGAGGGGTTCATCGAACCATTGTGACAATTGATCACAGCATTTGAGGTTGCGAGAAATGGGCGACCGAGTATCACCGGAATTTGATTCCGGGGGTTAGCTATAGGCTGTGTATCTAAGACAATGAAGTCAACGGGGAATATGAAGTCCCCGACTTTTATTAACACATCCTCTAGCTCACCCCTAGGGTGGGTGATCGATCGGTCGGCCATTTGGAGAGTGCAGTGTGTGGGTTTCAGCTCTCCGACGCCTAATTGCTCGTATACTGAATACGGAAGCAGGTTAACACTGGCACCAAGATCTAATAGTGCGCGGTTGATGTTCTTATCCCCAATAGTAATTGAAATCGTAGGGCAGCCAGGGTCCTTCCGTTTTTGTGGTAAAGATTGGGTAAGGGCATCACTCACAGCACTAGCCAAGAAAACTTTCTTGGGTACCTGAGACTTCCTCTTTTTCGTGCACAAGTCCTTTAAGATTTTCGCGTAGGACGGGACTTGTTGGACAGCATCTAAAAGAGGAATGTTAATGTTAACCTGCTTAAATAACTCCAGAATCTTCTCCATTTGAGAATTTTGTTTATTAGACCTCAACCGGTTTGGAAATGGAACATTTTGAAAATTGGTTGAGTCTAATGCTGGAGGAGGAGATTGTGGAGTTGGAACGGATCCCAGAATAGGTGTCTTCGTGGAGTGAGAAGTGGGTCCGTTCAGAGCAGAAGAAGAGGGAGAGGAGCCTTGTGAAGAACGGAGAATAGGCTCAGAAGACGAAGAAGAAGAAGAAGAAGAAGAAGAAGAAGCGGCCGGGGTGTCATCGTTGATCCGTTTGCCAATGTTGTTTTGCAGCATCCTTCCCGATCTCAGTGTGGTCACGACACTCACATTATGGTTCTGTTGTTCAAGAGCAACATATGCATTATGTGGGTGACCGGGATTTGGAAGTGGCTGGGACGGGAGCTTCCCCTTCTCTCGCTCGCTTAAGGCCGCGTTCAGCTGTGCAATCTGGGCCTCGATGGTCTTGATGCTTTGCCCGTGTGCGGCAGTGTGTTGCACTAAGGATTGAATGGAAGACTGGATGTTGGCGGTGGATTGAGTCGATTGTTTAACGAACGCCTCCAGACTTCGCTCGAGCGAGGAAACCTTATTGTTGTTTGACGGAACAAAGTTGTTTGGTGGAAAAGAATTGTTGGGTGCAAAGTTGTTCGTCTGATTTTGGAAAGGTTGGGGTTGGAAGGGCTGCTGATACTGAGTTTGTTGTTGCGCTTGTTGTTGCGGTGGAGGGGCCCTTTGGAAATTGTTGCCTTGGAATTGATTCTGATTCTGATTCCAGGCGAAATTGGGGTGGTTCCTCCAACCGGGATTGTAGGTGGAAGAGTATGGATCATTCCTCGGTCTTTGCTGGAATGCAGCATTAACCTGATCCTGTCCTTGCGAGGGTGGATTGTAAGGACACTCTTCGGTCAAGTGAGAAGGATCGGAACAACAAGCGCAGATGGTACGAAGGGGGAGAACAGGGGCAGGAGCAGGAGCAGAAAATTTGCTCTCTATCGCTTCAAGCTTTCTTGTTATTGCAGCCATTTCAGCTTTCATCGCAATAGAGATATCAAGTTGGTGGATTCCTACCCTAGACTGACCGGTAGAAGTGGAGGTAGAAGAAGAAGAAGTCAGTCTGGTGCTCTCCCATTGTAGCGTTTGCTCCGCAAGGTCGTCAAAGAACTGCCACGCTTCCTCGTCAGATTTCGATAGGAAGTGGCCCTGACAGATGGTTTCCAACAACTGCTTCATTGCTGGGTTCAGGCCCTCGTATAAGGTTTGGCAAAGTTGTCATTTCTCTATACCGTGGTGAGGACACTGAACAAGAAGGTCTTTGTATCGGTCAAAGCACTTCCAGAAGGATTCAGAAGGAAGCTAGGAGAATTGGTTGATTTCATTTCGAATCCTTGCGGTTTTATGATTCGGATAGAATTTTTTCAGAAACGCTTTAACAAACTCGTCCCAGCTGGTTATGGAATGGGACGCGGTGCTATACAGCCATTTTTCAGCAAGATCGCATAAAGTGAACGGAATGACCCGTAGACGTATAGCATCGTCCGACAGCTGGGTGGTTTTCATCATGGCACAGACGTTTTGAAATTTATTGATGAAGATATAGGCATCTTCAGATTCAAGCCCATGAAAACGCGGAAGCATGTTGATGAAGTGGGGCTTAATTTCAAAGTTGTCCCCATTGGCCGGAGGAAGAGAAAGGCAGGTGGGAAGTGCAGAACGGGTGGGATAGAAACGATCCTGGAGCGCGATTCGCTGCGGCGCTACAACAGGCGGTGGTGGTGGGATATTGGTCTCCGTAGGAGGTGGAGCCAATCCAGGGGTGGTCAAAGAGATGTTCGGATTAAATCCCGACATCGCGGAAGAAGAGGTTGGTGAAGGTGAAGGTGAAGATGTATGAACAGAATTCCGGTCAACGTCGGAGTTGGCCGACAAAGGAAGGGGTGAAAGAGGAGTGGATGGAGTATCGACTTCGGAGTCGATCGCGTAGTCGGTAGAGACTAACGTAACGCGGACTAGACGGGCGCTAGTGTCCCGAGTCCAAGCGGACATACACTAAACGAGTTTAGTATAGTCAAAGCGGAGAAGGTGAGGGAAAGAAAACGTCAATGGAGAAAGGCGATGGGTGGTGGGTGAAAAATGGATTTTGGCGACAAAGGGCAAGTTTTTATAAAAGTTTTTGATTTTTTTTCTTTTTTTTTTTTTTAGAAAGAGATTTACAGAAATATGTACGGAAATACGGCTTAAGCAATCACAAACAAGATATGCACAATCACACCTAGATCTAGGGTAACCTAGGTCTACTAGACCTGCTCCTGAACTTGATTGTCGAAGTTAAACAGTGTCGAGAAACGGGCTTAAAAATACATTGATCACGAGGCCAGGTAAATGCAGAGATAAGGGGAGGTTGTCCAACGCTTTCGCGAAGTTCCTTAATTAAATAACCCTTTCTCTTTCGGCGGTTGCGCCTTTAACACTTTCCTAGACACCCCGTAAACAATATACCGTTAAGCGAGGTTCTAAACACGGTTTATCTTCTCCTAATGAGCGCGAAGTCCTTAAGGCTGAAGTCTAGTATTTTTTAATTTACAATGGACAATGCATATGCTTTTGTGATTTTTGGGGTCCTGGGAAGGGTGATGAAATCCCCACCCAATCTGGATTGGTTTCAAGCCCCTTAAGTCCGTATTAAAGAAATGCAAAGCAGTAACAAATCAACTGCAA
This sequence comes from Agapanthus africanus, assembly GCA_030015575.1. Classification (NCBI taxonomy): domain Eukaryota; kingdom Viridiplantae; phylum Streptophyta; class Magnoliopsida; order Asparagales; family Amaryllidaceae; genus Agapanthus; species Agapanthus africanus. Next base: position 366,883,710 of record CM057338.1, read on the forward strand.
ACAATTTTATTTTTATTGCGGCGCAAAGAATCCTGCACAAGAACAGTTTATTGGAAGGGGAGAAGAGTTTGCGCAAAGAAATCTGCAGAAAACACAATTTATTGGAGTCCAGAGGAGTGGAGAAGGAGAGAGAGACTTACAGAGAGATTTTGGGGCTCTGAAGCCACCAAGTGGCCGCGGATCCGCGGCCAAACACGTGCTAAGGCCGCGGTTCCGCGGCTATGTGGAGAGATTGGGCTGCCAAATTTTTTGGGTGTGCTGCTGTGGTTGTCCCCTGCTTGTCTGGATTTGCTGAATCTTGATTTGCTCACTGTATCTACTCCAGATTTTTACAGTACACCTTTTTGCTTCGTTTCAATCCGTCGCGGTGTAGCCGCGAGATGTGGGTCATCTTCCCACGTCTTTGGCACTGTACTTGAACTCCGTATTTTCAACGTCTTGGCCACTGAACTCGACTTTGTATTTTCCTGCACACTTGCACAAAAACTAATCAAGAATAACAAGATGGTTTCTTTTACAAAGTATTTTTTTTTGTTTTGTTTTTCGGTTATATTTACAAGTTAACCCGAAATTACACAAGGAAATAAACTACCGTCTCCCCGGCAACGGCGCCATTTGATTGTTAGCGATTCTGCGTGTTCAAGTTTTAGTTTAAATACCGCAATCAAGACGGTTTCGCTTGTAGCTAGCCGGTTGAGTACGGGTCGTCCGCAGGGAGATGGGAGTCTTTTTCAATGTGTTTTAACGAGTTAAGTCCGAGAGTTCAGATTTGTTTGTGATTATCTAAGTGATAAGTTGATATTTAAAGAGAGCTTGTTAGGGTTAGGATTAGGTTAGTTTGAGTTAGGAGTCTCCACATCTTTCGTTGCCCCTCTTAATATCGGTGTTACGGTAATCGGCAACAACGGGGATTAGCACGACTAGGAAGGAACTTGCGAGTATAAGCTAGGCTTTCCAACGCATAAGTTCTTCCTTTTGGTGCTTGTCCGTCCGTTCTTGGCTCTTAGCCATAACCTCCGGTTAATTCAACCACAACCGGTCTCACTACGGAATCACCGCTATCATGTAGGATAGGGTGCCGTAAGGAGCGGATTGTGGTTCAATTAACGGGAGTCAAATTAAGCTGTTGGGCAAGGAAAGAGTGAGAGAGATTTCCTTCTCTCATACTTCCCTTATCCTACCCTAACAAGTATGAACTACTCACACATCATGATACGGAAAAATAAAACAAAACAAAAGAGGAAGATAGAAAGAAAGAGATTAGAAGATAACGACTAGCTATTTGCGACCTCACCTTGGCGAGGATCGAGCGTAAACATCATGGTCGTATTAAGGATAAAGGAAAAGAGAGAAGAAAGAAACAACAAGAAATAACAACAACTAGTTAACAAATTAAAATTACAACAATTATAGAAAAAGCAAGACAAGCATGATAATAAAATGATTTTCTTTATTCACCATTCTTCACTCACCAAGCTCATTACAAGTTTTAATGGAGAAGAGATGAGAAGAGAAAGAAGAAACACAACTAAACCTTACAAAAGAGAATACAAGATTATGGACCCTTTCCTTCACAAAGTTCTGGGCTATTTATAGGCTGAAAAATGAAAACCTAGGGCAACCACCAGAACAAAAATGAAAAGACCAACATGCCCCTAAAATTTCATCTTCTGAGGAGGCCGTACGGCCGCGGATCCGCGGCCTAGACCCCCTATTGGCCGCGGATCCGCGGCCCTATAGTAGAGTTGGGGTCTCGTTTTTCTTGTGGTCCCCTGGTTTGCTTCTCTCTGTAGTTTGGCATATGTGTTTTCTGAAAATACTTCCACATTTCTTCCAGAATTTCTGTTGATGGAAAGGTGATTTGATGTGGACTTTTTTTGTCATGATTGTCTCGAGCTCCGCGTAGATTTCTTAGATCTTGTGCTGCATTTGAGCCTTGTGCATGAAAACGACATTGATTTGCCATATTGTCTTCCTAAACTGGTATCTGGCAACATACGGATGAAGAGCGGAGACCGTGTTTTCTCAGTGGTTGGTAGGAACCCGGATTTTGTCGTGTTTTCCATGAATTTCACCGTTTTTAGAACCGAGAACCTGTATCCTGCAATTGACTAGTAAACACGGCTCAAGAGTATCTACCGATATGCAATGTGATAAAAATTGGGCGGTATGAAAATGCAAAAATCTGATATGAACATCCGTCTGTTCTTGTCTCTTGACTTTCGCCTCCGGCCAAACCGAACGCAACCGGTCACGGTTAGGGATCACCGATACCTTGGTAGGGTAGGGTGCCTAATGGAGCGCTTGCGTAAGCTTTGGACGGAGTTCAATTGGAAAATATCGGGCAAATGAAATGAGAAAAGAAAACCTTAACTTACACTACCATTCTTTTTCTTAACAACACCATTATTTACAAACCATCAAAACAACAAAAAGAAAGAGCAAATGAAATGATAAAAGAAAAGAATAAAACAATATTGCAAATAAGTAAATGACAAGAAATAAATTGCAAGTAAGTAAATGGCACGAAATAAATACTAAGAACCTAAAAATGAAAGCTTTATTAAGTCCAAGTGATGATACAAACCTTGAGTTCGATAACCAAAACTTAAATTTGCAAGCTCAATGAAGAGGTTGTAAGATCAAAAGAAAACAAAGAGCTAAAGGTGAACAAGCTATGTACAAGAACTAAAACAAAAAAGAAAAAGAAAAAGAGTTGTGTATCTAAGTGTGTCCTCCTTTCCCCTGCTCACAGATCTGGCTTTTATAGGCACAAAATAAGATTAAACAAGTAATAAAAATAAGATGATATGACAGCAAGGGATGGACAGAAGAAAATTGGGGAGCATTGGCCAAGCAAAAACCGATGGGCCCGAGCTTTAGAGCGATGTCGCCGGTTTTCTTGAGGAGTTTGGGGCTCGTGTTGGTTCTGTGATGATGTGTTCTCTCGACAATTCCACTGATGATGTTGGAATTGTTTATATGAATCTGGTCTGCATTCAAGGATTTAGAAGGAAACATGTAGCTTTATATCACATCACAAATTTTTGCATTTAACATTTTTGTCCCCCACAAGTGCCCACTTATGCCATGGGAAGCCCTACCATGGTCCATGTGCCAAAGAGTTTATGTGCACACTTGTATTGTGTTGGACCAAAAATGTATACACTTTATTTGTTGCAAAAGAACTCTTTGGATATCAATCGGTTTGCAGTTCCGGTTGCAGTGTCGGCTCACAAATGTTATATCAGTGATTTTGAGTCTATTTCCAGCGTTTTGTCATGAATACCTGTAATCTGTATTTATTGAGCAGACACGGGTTAATAGTACCGATACTATACAAAATTGATAATGAGTGAGCGGTATTGAAATGCATTTTTCTGTGATAAACACCTTGTACTATGGTGTAAGTTGGTCTCCTCTCGTATACACTGGCATATTCTGTACCAGGCTATAATCAACTGCGTTAACATAATAAACTCACAATACACAAGTTATATTCTCATATCTGTCTATTCTATTCCTACTTTTCTTTGGGACTTACCGGGCGATTGTTCGCTGACGACATTCTTATTTCTCTTCTTTCTTTAGAATGTTATCGGGAGGATCCGACTCTGAGGAGTTCGAGACCAGCCAGGAGCACTTGGAGCAGACCACTGAGCAGCACGACTATTAGGCTTTACTTGTACTTACTTTTCTTTCAGTTCATGCCATTGTTTATGCATTGCTTTCCATTCTTGTATTTGCATTTTCAATTGTATTGTAAAAAAAATTTAATAAATAAAAGTTGTTGTTCAATTATATCTCTTGTCATTTTTCTTGTGTATTTTATTATATTGCTTAGTTACGCTTAGCGTGTTTACTTCTGAGTAAATACGTAGCGGGCCAGTCGGCCTCCTTAACCATACACTGGGAAGCGGGGGGTGACAGGTTTTGTTGTCGGGCCATGCAGGTCAGTGCTGCATGGAATCCTACCATGCAGGTCAGTTCTGCATAGACATGCAGGTCAATTCTGCATGAAGTCTTAAGCAATATAACACAAGAATCAGCAACTAAAAAACATTATTTACATTGCATATTCCGTGAATTTTACAATTTAATATTCTTTGAATCTATCCTAACCCTATTTTTTATTTCAAGGTTATGGATTCTCCAAACAATACCAACACAAACATTAACAACACAACACCACCTCTTCCACTTACACCTACCGTTGCAGCTCCGATCAATGAGCAAATGGTATTGCTTGAGGCAATCCGAAGCCTCCTGAAGGACAACAGCAGTAGACTGCTATCTTATTGAATCGCCCAGAAGCGGAAGCATCCGGAGTGAAGCAATTCTGGGTATCGCACCCGAAGCAATTTTCTGGGAAAGAGAGCCCTTTGGAAGCTGAAAAATGGACTCAAAGCATTGAGGACGATCTGGCAGCAGTACAAGTGCCAGACATTGCTTGGGTACGGGTTGCAAAGCTGCAACTCACCGACAACGCCCGATTATGGTGTAAAGCGGAAGAAAGCCGTCTTGCCCAACCTATCGAATGGAAAAATTTTCGCGACATGTTCGACGCGAAATATTTCCCCGAGACTTCCCAATTTGACATGGAGCAGCAATTCATCCACCTGCAACAAGGCTCGATGTGGACCAAATCTATGGATGAGTATGATACTGATTTTACCATGCTCAGTAGGTAAGATATGTCTCAATATTCGATTTTCAAATATCACATACTACACAACTAACACAAGCCCGTAACAGGTTCGTGGCACACCTTATTCTGACTGTTGAGATCGGGTCCAGAAGATTTCAGCAAGGGTTAGACCCAAAGATCCAAGCTGCCTTATCTACAGGGGATTTCCTAACCCACGACCTAGCTCTGAAAGCTGCCCGTCGATATGAGGCAGTAGTGAAAAAGAAGGGCATACCTCAATCTGCCGGTGTGAAGCGCCTTGCCACCCAGATGGCAGGAGGAACCTCTTCAATACCAACTTCTGAACCCAGGAGACCGGAAGTAATAAATAACCGGCCAAGTCCAGATTTTTGCTTCTACTTTAAGAAGGATGGACACTTGTGGAAGGACTGTAGGTGCGCAAAAGGCCTATCCTTAGTTTGTGGCGCATCCACTCATGGAATTGGAAAATGTCCTTATAGATGACACCCAGTTCCAACTTACAACACTTATCCGCAGCGGCCAGCTATCCAGGCTCCTGCACTTCGTCTTGCTTTTCCAGCTCCACCTCCACATGGACCTCCTGCACAGCCTAATCGTCAATGCTATCAGGCTATGAGGAACATGTCTCGAGGGCAGAGAAACATGCCCTAAGGACAGAAGAATGTGCCTCCAGCTAAGAGGAATGTACCCCTACGTCAGGCTTTCACTTTAGCGCCGTAAAAGCCGAGACTGTAGACCAAGGTAACCCTGCTAATTCCCTTACATTTTTTTCAATCTTTCCAAAACTTTTGCATTCTTTCGTTCTTCTAAATATTTGTTGCACCATCAATAGTTCTATCACCATCATCATCATCAAACTTTTCTTGAATTTGTTACACTTTCCATCTATAAATTTCGAGAACGAAATTTTTATAACGAGGGTAGAATGTAACAACCCTGAACTTTCTGTACATAATTTTTTTTCCAAAATACAGAAAGGAGCACCTAAGCCTGAGCACAAGTTATAAATTTGAATTGCTTTTGAACAGCAAGAAAGCACTTGTAGCTCATTGGTAAAGCCTTGCACTGCTGTGACATAGCCCCTGTGTTCGAATCTCCCCATCCACATATTATTTTTATTGATTTATCCTTTAAACTTTTAGAAGCCCAAAAGTTTGCACGTGCACTGCACGTAAAATGAAAAGTCACACTAAAAACAAACATGTGGAAAATATTATATGCACTGAACTAGACACGTGGCTGCAATCCAACCCCACACCCACACAAAATGGCCGGCGAGATCTTCATAAGGGGCAGGCACCGCCCGTCCCACCCGTCCCAAGTGCTTCAATTTTTTTACCTAGCACCTCTTAGACCCCCCACTGACCCTAGTCTGTTTGATTTCCCTGCATATTTCTAGAGAATTAAAATGATCCATAAAACCATATTTTAATGCATTTTTAATTCTCATTTCAATACCCTAAACCTAAATTTCTTCTATAAATACAACCCTACACTTTGGACCTCCTCATTCAGAAATCCATTACCAAAACTCTCTAAAATTTCTAAGTTCAAGAAGTTTTACAAGTGGAGTTAGCTCAAGGTCAAAGTTTCGGCGACGTTTCGGGACAAAGCCGGCGACGAAACGACTCCACGACGCCTTCGAAAGTTCCCTTTACCTCTCCCCTTTCCTTTCAATCCGTAAATCCCTTCACTTCTCACATCTTTCTAGTCTAAAACAATAAGCTATTAAAACTCTTCGGAAGCAAAGTTAATCCGACTTCCGATTCTAATTTTCATTAAAAATACAATTTTTCTTAATAACAAATTGCCATCTTTTTATATATTGTTTATTAACAATTAAATAACATTTGGAACAAGTTTCAATTTAAAATATAATGTTAAACTATATTTATTTAACTCTGACAGTAAAATACCATCTAATTTAAATACGCATTACTTTATAGTTTGGCTCATATTACCTTTAGAAAACTCAAGAGGTAATAACCTACCTCATCAAAATGCTCATTTTGATATAGCACGATGGCTTTTGTAACAATTTTTGTGGGACAAAACAAAATTTACATTAAAATATCTTAAACTATCAAAACCCATATTCTTTAAATTGTTTTAATTAATTACTTGCAAATAAGCCTCTACAACATATTTTGGGGACCCCGATTGGGATGGTGCGGGTTATCGCACGTTCTCGGGACTAGTAGAGCGAGATGCAGACCTCCTCACGGAGCATTCGATCTCGATGGAATTCTTATTACAATTTTTAAGAAAACGTGATTTCTATTTAATAAATAAATTCTATTTATATATATATATTATCAAAATATCTATTTTAAATATAATATATATTCCATGTTTTCAAATCAAAAGAAAAGAATCAAAAAAGATCATGAAAATACTATCACATTCAATACAAGTCAAATTACAAAAAAATACCATATACTATTCAAGTTAGGTTTATATCCACTAGAATATTTCATTTTATAAAAATTATATCTCTGAAAACCTAAAGACAATAAATAAATACTTGAGATTTATTTTGAAAATATATCAAAACTATTTTTCATAAAACCCTCTTAAGTTAAATTAATTTACAATAAGGACCCTAGTAAATATAGGTTTAAGCGGGACCGGTTCTCTTGAGCCTTAGGGAGCCGGAGAATATGGGTGCTTACCTATCTAATGTAGAAAATCTAAAAAACGGTGTTATCAATACGGTAATTGTCTTGGAAAAAGACACAAATCATGCCGTCCATGTGCAGCAGTTACCGATAACCCCAAAACTAATTCAGGACTTCAATTTGTTTTAAAGTGTCTGATTCAATCCGAGTCTTAGTCAAAACTGGAAACAATCTATACTCAAATAAAATTCAAAGGTAACTTCAATACAACATGAATCCATTTATACCAGAATTCAATCTATATCAAAATGACTCGACTAAACTGAACCATGGATATACTCTGATTACATGTCTATCCATTTATATCCATTCCATTTACATGATATCATGGTTTCAGAAAGTCATACATCCATTAAACAAAACAATACAATCAATATAAAAGACATTACGGGGTTTTAAAGGGGTATACTAACACAGAATGTGTTAAAAGTGGCACGAGATGGTCATTAAAAGACGTAACTATACATCCATTGCCGTTGTTCCGTGGTTTTATCGATGAAGCCTTGTACTACGGGTTACCATAGTCCACGGTGTAAGTTGACTCCTCTCGTATACACTGGCATATTCTGTACCAATCTATAATCAACTGTGTTAACATTACAAACTCACAATACACAAGTTATATTCTCATATCTGTCTATTCTATTCCTACTTTTCTTTGGGACTTACCGAGCGATTGTTCGCTGATGACATTCCTATTTCTCTTCTTTCTTTGGAATGTTGTCAGGAGGACCTGACTCTGAGGAGTTCGAGACCAGCCAGGAGCACTTGGAGCAGACCACTGAGCAGCACGACCATTAGGCTTTACTTGTACTTACTTTTCTTTCAGTTCATGCCATTGTTTAGGCATTGCTTTCCATTCTTGTATTTACATTTTTAGTTGTAATGTAAATAAATGTTTAATAAATAAAAGTTGTTGTTCAATTATATCTCTTGTCATTTTTGTTGTGTACTTTATTATATTGCTTAGTTACGCTTAGCGTGTTTACTTCTGAGTAAATACATAGTGGGCCAGTCGCGCCTCCTTACCCGTATACTGGAAAGCGGGGCGTGATAGGTTTTATTGGCGGCCCATGCAGGACAGTGCTGCATGGAACCCTACCATGCAGGTCAGTTCTGCATGGACATGCAAGTCAATTCTGCATGAAATCCTATGTAATAAAACACAAGAATCAACAACTAAAAAACATTCTTTACATTTCAGATTCCTTGAATCTTACAATTTCATATTCTTTGAATCTATCATAACCATATTTTTTCTTTCAAGGTTATGAATTCTCCAAATAATATCAACACAAACTTCAACAACACACCACCACCTCTTCCACTTACACCTACCGTTGCAGCTCCAATCAACGAGCAAACGGTATTGCTTGAGTCAATCCGAAGCCTCCTGGAAGGACAACAGCAACAGACTGCTATCTTATTGAATCGCCCAGAAGTGGAAGCACCCGGAGTGAAGCAATTTCGGGAATTGCACCCGAAGAAATTTTCTGGAAAAGGGTGTCCTTTGGAAGCTGAAGAATGGGCTCAGAGTATTGAGGATGATCTGGCTGCAGTACAAGTTCCAGACATCGCTTGGGTATGGGTTGTAAATCTGCAACTCACCGACAGCGCCCAAGTATGGTGGAAGGTGGAACAAAGTCGTCTTGCCCAGCCTGTCGAATGGAAAATTTTCGCGACATGTTCGGCGCGAAATATTTCCCTGAGACTGCCCAATTTGACATGAAGCAGCAATTCATCCACCTGCAACAAGGCTCGATATGGACCAAATCTGTGGATGAGTATGGTGCTGATTTTACCATGCTTAGTAGGTAAGATATGTCTCAATATTCGATTTTCAAATATCATATACTACACAGCTAACATAAGACCGTAACAGGTTCACAGCATACCTCATTCTGACTGTTGAGATTAGGTCCAGAAGATTTCAGCAAATGTTAGACCCGGAGATCCAAACTGCCTTAGCTACAAAGGATTTCCAAACCCATGATCTTGCTCTGAAAGTTGCCCGTCGATATGAGGTAGTAGTAAAGAAGAAGGGAAGACCTCAGTCTGCCGGTGTGAAGCGCCCTGCCACCCAGATGGCAAGAGGAGCATCTTCAATACCAACTTTTGTACCTAGGAAACCGGAAGTAACAAATAACCGGATAAGTCCAGATTTTTGCTTCTATTGCAAGAGGGATGAACACGTGTGGAAGGAATGTAGACACGCAAAAGGCCTGTGCTTAGTTTGTGGCGCATCCACTCACGGAATTGGAAACTGTCCTTATAGACGCAACCCATTTCCAACTCACAACACTTATCCGCAGCAGCCAGCTATCCAGGCTCCTACACTTCGTCTTGCTCTTCCAGCTCCACTTCCACATGGATCTACTGCACAGCCTAATCGCTAATTCAATCAGGCAATGAGGAACATGCCTCGAGGGCAGAGAAACATGCCCCAAGGACAGAGGAATGTGCCTCTGGCTAGGAGGAATGTACCCCGGCGTCAGGCTTTCACTTTAGCGGTCGTAAAAGCCGAGACTGTAGACCAAGGTAACCCTGGTAATTCTCTTACATTTTTTTCAATCTTTCCAAAACTTTTGCATTCTTTCGTTCTTCCAAATATTTTTTGCACCATCAATAGTTCTATCACCATCATTATCATCAAACTTTTCTTGAATCTGTTACACTTTCCTTCTATAAATTTCGAGAACAAAATTTTTATAAGGAAAGTAGAATGTAACAACCCTGAAGTTTCTGTATAGAATTTTTTTTCAAATTACAGAAAAAAGCACCTAAGCCTGTGCACAAATTATAAATTTGAATTGCTTTTGAACAGCAAGAAAGCACTTGTAGCTCATTGGTAAAGCCTTAAACTGCTGTGATATGGCCCCTGTGTTCGAATCTCCCTAGCCATATATTATTTTTATTGATTTTTCCTTTAAACTTGTAGAAGCTCAAAAGTTTGCACGTGCACTGCACGTAAAATGAAAAGTCACAATAAAAACGAACATGTTGAAAATGTTATATGCACTGAACCTGACACATGGCAGCAATCCAACCCCACACCAACACAAAATGGTCAGCGAGATCTTCACAAGGGGTCGGCGCCACCGGTCCCACCCATCCCAAATGCTTCAATTTTTTTACCTAGCACCTCTTAGACTCCCCCACTAACCCAAGTCCGTTTGATTTCCCTGCACATTTCAAGAGAATTATAATGAGCCTTAAAACCAAATTTTAATCATTTTTAATTCTCATTTCACTATCCTAAACCCTAATTTCTCCTATAAATACAACCCTACACTTTGGCCCTTCTAATTCAGAAATCCATTACCAAAACTCTCTAAAATTTCTAAGTCCAAGAAGTTGTGCAAGTGGAGTTAACTCAAGGTCAAAGTTCCGGCGACATTTCGGGATAAATCCGGCGACGAAACGAATCCACGATGCCTTTGAAAGTTCCCTGTACCTCTCCCCTTTTCTTTCAATCAGTAAGTCCCTTCACTTCTCACCTCTTTCTAGACTAAAACAATAATCTATTAAAACTCGTCGTAAGCGGAGTTAATCCGACTTCCGATTATAATTTTCATTAAAAACGCAAGTTTTCTTAATATCAAATTGCCATCTTTTTATATACTTTTTTATTAACCATTAAATAACATCTGGAACAAGTTTCAATTCAAAATATAATGTTAAACAATTTTTATTTAACTTTTACGGTAAAATACCATCTTGTTTAAATACGGCATTACTTTATAGTTTGGCTCATATTACCTTTAGAAACCTCACGAGATAATGACCTATCTCATCACAACACTCATCTTGACATAGCACGATGGCTTTTGTAACAATTTTTTAGGACAAAATACAATTTACATTAAAATACCTTAAACTATCAAAATCCGTATTCTTTAAATTATTTTAATTAATTCCTTACAAATAAAGCTCTACAACCCATTTTGGGGACCCCGATCGGGATGGTGCGGGTTATCGCACTTTCTCGCGTCTAGTAAAGCGAGATGCAGACCTCCTCACGGAGCATCCGATCTCGATGGAATTCTTATTACAATTTTTAAGAAAACGTGATATCTATTTAATAAATAAATTCTATTATATATATATTATCAAAATATCTATTTTAAATATAATATACATTCCATGTTTTCTAATCGAAAGAAAAGAATCACAAAAGATCATGAAAATACCATCACATTCAATACAAGTCAAATTACAAGAAAATACCATATACTATTCAAGTTAGGTTTATATCCACTAGAATATTCATTTTATAAATATTATATCTATGAAAACCCTAAAGACGATAAATAAATACGTGAGGGTTATTTTGAAAATATATCAAAACTATTTTTCATAAAACCCACTCAAGTTATATTAATTTACAATAAGGACCTTAGTAAACATAGGTTTAAGCGTGACCCGTTCTCTTGAGCCTCAGAGAGCTGGAGAATATGGGTGTTTGCCTATCTAAGGTAGACAACTTAAAAAATGGTGTTATTAGTACGGTAATTGTCTTGGAAAAAGACACAAATTTTGCCGTCTATATGCAGCAGTTACCGATAACTCCAAAACTAATTCAGGACTTCAATTCGTTTTAAATTGTCTGACTCAGTCTGAGTCTTAGTCAAAACTGGAAACAATATATACTCAAATAAAATTCAAAGGTAACTTCAATATAAAATGAATCCATTTATACCAGAATTCAATCTATATCAACATGACTCGACTAAACCGAACCATGGATATACTCTGATTACATGTCAATCCATTTATATCCAATCCGTTTACATGATATCATGGTTTTGGCAAGTCGTACATCCATTAAAAAAAACAATACAATCAATAGAAAAGACATTACGGGGTTTTAAAGGGGTAGACTAGCATAGAATGTGTTAAAAGTGGCACGAGATGGTCATTAAAAGACGTAAATATACATCCATTGCCGTTGTTCCGTGGTTTTATCGACAGAGCCTTGTACTACGGTTTACCATAGTCCACGGTGTAAGTTGGACTCCTCTCGTATACACTGGCATATTCTGTACCAAGCTACAATCAACTGCGTTAACATAAAAAACTCACAATACACCAATTATATTCTCATATCTATCTATTCATCTATCTATTCTATTCCTATTTTTCTTTAGGACTTACTGAGCGATTGTTCGCTGACGACATTCCTATTTCTCTTCTTTCTTTGGAATGTTGTCAGGAGGACCCAACTCTGAGGAGTTCGAAACCAGCCAGGAGAACTTGGAGCAAACCACTGAGCAGCACGACCATTAGGCTTTACTTGTACTTACTTTTCTTCCAATTCATGCCATTGTTTAGGCATTGCTTTCCATTCTTATATTTACATTTTCAGTTGTATTGTAAAGAAATGTTTAATAAATAAAAGTTGTTGTTCAATTATATTTCTTGTCATTTTCTTGTTTACTTTATTATATTTCTTAGTTACGCTTATCGTGTTTACTTCTGAGTAAATACGTTATGGGCCTTGTCACGTCTTCTTACCCGTACACTGGGAAGCGGGGCGTGACACTGATCTTCGCAATAACGAAGCTCAGACATTACGCCTTGACACATGAGGTCCTTCTCATATCAAAAGTGGATCTTCTCAAATATCTGATGTCAAGGGCCATATTAATAGGAAGGCTTGCCAAATGGGCCCTCCTCCTGATAGAGTTCTCGATAGCGTATCGACCTCTCAAAGCAGTGAAAGGCAAGGCCAATGCCGACTTTCTTGCGGAGCATCCGATACTAGCCGACTCCCCCTTAAATTGTGAGTTGCCAGATGAACATGCGTTAAACTCCATCGAAGGAGAGAAGGAAGAAAATGATTCCCGATGGGAACTTTACTTTGATGGAGCATCGTCCATAAAGAGGAGAAAGCAAACCACCCCCATAATCAAAGCCGGGGTGGGCCTTATCTTCGTGACTCCACAAGGAGGGATAATGCGTTACGCCCTTTCCTTAACAGAGCCGAGGACTAATAACAAAGCTAAATATGAAGCCTTGATAGCAGGTCTCGAGATCGCTGTCCACATGGGAATCAAAGACCTCCTCATATATGGAGTCTTCCTGCTGATTGTTAGGCAAGTAAATGGAAACTATCAGACATGCAAACCGGAGCTAATAAAATATGGCGAAAGAGTGCAACAACTGTTGATACAAATCCCCTCCTACATCCTGGAGAGCATACCGCGTGCAGAAAATAGCAAGGCGGATACATTGGCCAAGCTGGCTAAGGAATTAGCCTACGAAGACCTCGACGACATAAAGATCACGTGCAAAGCTGCAGGGTTCTCGCGCAAGCAGAAATATCTTCAGAAGACTTAACAGAGCCATCTAAGGAAAAAGAAATGGCCAAACAAACAGCCCTCCAAATAGAGGACGAAGAAAAGGTCATGGATTGGTGGGAAGTCTGCGTAGACTACATCAAATCCCAACGAACACCCAAAAATGCGTCATCTAGACATCAGCTCATGAAACGAGCTCTGTCTTTTCCCTTCGTCAATGATACTCTATACAAAAGATCGTTTGACTGCCTGTGGTTAAAATGCCTGGGACCAGAAGAAGCGAACAGAGTCGTCTATGAAACCCATGACGGACTCTGCGGTTCTCATCAAACTGGGCCAAAAATGAAGCTGAAGATCAAAAGAATGGGTTACTATTGGCCCACAATGATTCATGACTATCTCGAATATGTGAAGCGATGTCACTCGTGCCAAATTCACGGGGACTTCATCCACCAGCATCCAAATCCGCTATACCCAAAAGTAGCCGGCTGGCCGTTCGAAATGTGGGGAACCGATATAATTGGCCCCATTGAACCAGCATCATCCAAAGGATATCGGTTCATACTGGCAGCGACCGACTACTTTTCTGAGTGGGCAGAAGCAGTACCACTAAGGGAGGTGACGACGGAGAATATCCTCCATTTCTTCAAAACCCATGTCATTTACCGGTTCGGCACCCCGCGACGGATAATCTCGGATAATGGACCAGCCTACAGGAGCCATAAAATCAGCTGCTTCGCAGAACAACATAAAATAGATTGAAGATACTCTTCAGTCTATAATTCTCGTGCCAACGGTCAAGCTGAAGCTTTCAACAAGACCCTGACAAAGATTATAAAGAAAATGGTGTCCATAAAAAAAAGACTGGCATGAAAGGTTGCACGAAGCTCTCTGGGCGTACCGAACGACGTTCAAAACGGCCATGAATACGACACCATATACGTTAGTATTCAACACGGAAGTTGTGCATCCCCTGGAAATAGAACTCCCTTCTCTTCGAGTAGCGGTTCGATGCGAGCTGACGTATGAAGAAAATGCTCATCTATGGCTTGAGGAGCTCGACGCCCTCGATGAAACTCACCTTATAGCACTGCAAAACCTGGATGCTTATAAGGAAATGATGACACGGTCATACGAAAAACTGACCAGGCCAAGAACATTCCGCCAAGGAGAACTCGTACTAATCGTCAAAAGACCTATGATCCCCAATTGTCCAAAACGGGGGAAATTCGCGCCAAACTATGAAGGCCCGTACATCATAGACAAAATCTACCAAGGTGGAGCCTACCTGCTCATGGATATGCATGGCGAAAGACCCTTTCGGCTAATAAACGGCTGATTCCTCAAAAAATACTACGCCTAACGGGTTACGACCTGGGTCAATGATAGATGACGACGCTTGTGTCTGCTCGCTATCTTCCTATGTTAGAACCCAAAAAGTAGTATCCAAAAGATCCGTCATCTCGAAAACAGTGATAATGGACCGAGACGTCCCTAAACTAATACTCTTTTCCGAATGAAGGACCGAGAAACCTCTCCTCAAACACGGCGACAACGGACCGAGAAGTCCTTAAACTAAAATTTCGCCTCAAACACGGCGACAAAGGACCGAAATGACTTTAAACTAAAACTTCGCCTCAAACACGGCGACAAAGGACCGAGAAGTCCTTAAACTAAAATTTCGCCTCAAACACGGCGACAAAGGACCGAGATGTTTTAAAACTAAAACCTCACCTCAAACACGGCAACAACGGACCGAAAAGTTCTTAAACTAAAATTTCGTCTCAAATACGGCGACATCAGACCGAGAAGTCCTTACACTAATATCCGCCTCAAACATAGCGATATAGGACCGAGATGTCTTTAAACTAAAATCTCGCCTCAAACATGGCGAAAACGGACCGAGAAGTCCTTAAACTAAATTTTCGCCTCAAACACGGCGACAAAGGACCGAGATGTCTTTAAACTAAAACCTCGCTTCAAACACGGCGACAACGGACCGAGAAGTCCTTAAACTAAAATTTCGCCTCAATCACGGCAACAACGGACCGAGAAGTCCTTAAACTAATATTTGCCTCAAACATGGCGATAACGGACCGAGATATTCTTAAACTAAATATCCTCCTCAAAAATGGCGATATCAGACCGAGATGTCCTTAAACTAAAAATTCACATCAAACATGGCGATAACTAACCGAGATGTCCCAAAACTAGAACCTCGGCTCAAATATGGCGACAGCTGACCGAAATGTCTTTAAACTAGAAATTCGCCTCAAACAGGCGACAGAGGACCGAGATGTTCTTAAACTAGAAATTCACCTCAAACATGGCGACAAAGGACCGAGATGTCCTTAAACTAAAAATTCGTCTCAAACATGGCGACAACGAACCGAGATGTCCCTAAACTAGAATCTCGCTTCAAATATGGAATTATAGGACCGAGAAGTCCTTAAGCTAATTATCTGCCTCAAATATGGAAGTACGGACCGAGAAGTCCCTAAACTAACAACGGACCGAAATGTTCTTAAATTAAAAATTCGCCTCAAATATGGCGACATCGGACCGAGATGTCCTTAAACTAAAACTTTGTCTAAAAAAAACGGCGATACCGGACCGAGAAGTTCTTAAACTAATTGTTCGCCTCAAAGAAGACGACAGCGGACCGAGAAGTCCTTACACTAATTATTTGCCTCAAACATGACGGCAATGGTCTGAGAAGTCCTTAAAACTAAAAATTTGCCTCAAAAAATGGCGATAATGGACCGGAATGTCCCTAAACTAGCGCGTCACCTCAAATACGGCGATATGCTCTCTTGAGATCTGTATTGCAATCAAAACCCCAACGGCGAAGACTGCAACTCAAGTCCCACTGGCTACACAACTACTCTGGCGGTGAATTCACCCCCAAGTCTCACTGGCAAACAGATGGGTCATAAAAAACGGTATGTCCACAAGCAAAATGGACACGGATGAAAACCCGAAAGGGCGCCGTGAGTAAAAACAGCAGGATTACCGGCGAGCCTGTGAAAATCCGGAAGAGCGCAATCTCATAAAAAAGAGGTATCTCCATAAGCAAAATGGGCACGGATGAAAATCCGAAAGGGCACCGTGAGTAAAAACATCAGGATTACCGGCGAGCTTATGAAAACCCGGAAGGGCGCAATCTCGTAAATTTTTTTACACTTACGAGATCCTCTTGACTCGTAAGGAGAACTCCCCCTATGAGACCCTCACGGCTCATAGGATTCAAAAGCCTTAAGATACAGGAATCCAAACCTGTTCTTAAGCCGTCATATCCCCCAAGTTTCCCTACAGGCGGTCGAATATTGACCCTTGTATACAATCCACAGGCACAAATAAATATAGCTCTTACCTAGTTCCACCAATGGCGCGAAATATCCCTATATGGTGAACAACATTTGTAAGTCCCTTCGACTTATAAGAAAAAAACACTCTTGTAAGATCCTTACAACTTACAAGAGAAAATACCACTTAGGAGTCCTCACGACTTCTAAGGAGAACTTACACCTATGAGATCCTCTCGACTCATAGGGAAAAATACCTTTATGAGACCCTTACGGCTCATAAAGTAAAAAAGCCTTAGTCGACAGGATCCTAACCCTGTTTGCTAAGCCACCGTTGTTCAAATCAACAAAGGCAAATGATGAGTCGCACTTGGCAATATTCCAACTGCAGTGATGCTGATGCCTAGAAAGGTATCAAACTTCAAGTCCTCTCAAGGCAAATGATGAATCGCTCCTGGCAATATTCCAGTCGCAGCGATGCTGATGCCTAAAAAGGTATCAAACTTCAAGTCCTCTCAAGGCAAATGATGATTCGCTCGTGGAAATATCCCAGTTGTAGCGATACTGATACCTAAACAGGTGTCAAACTCCAATTCCTTTCACGGCAAATGATGATTCGCTCCTGGCAATATTCCAGTCGTAGCGATGCTGATGCCAAGATAGGTATCAGATTCCAAACTCGCAATAATAACAGCAGCAATTAGCAAAAAAATGCATATGAAATAACCGAAATGATGGGGCAACTCGCAATGAAAATCAGCGAGCAAAAAATACGCATATAAAAACAGCCGAGATGTTTGGGCGACTCACAATAAAAAGTAGTGAGTAAAGATATAAAAAAAATAGCCGAAATGATTGGGCACCGCGGATAAAAAGCCGAAATGATTAGGCAATCGCGACTTTCGCGATATGAAAAACTGAAAAGATAAAGTATCGCGGCAATAAAAAATAAAATAAAATAAAATTTGCTATGCCCTGCAAGGAGGTCTAAACTGACTCTTGTATACTATCCACAGGCCACATTCGCCAATGAAATGAAGAAGCTACTTACGAGACCTTATGACTCGTATAAAAAAAAACCAAGTGAGATCCTTACGACTCACGGAGATGATGAACACTTAGAAATTCTCACGATTCCTAAGGAGAAAATACACACCTATGAGATCCTCAAAACTCATAGGGAAAAAAAACCTTTTTGAGACCGTTATGGCTTATGATGATAAAAAAGAAGCCCTGGGCTACAAAGATCCTAAACTTATCTCGAAAACCATCAACTGTATGGCCATGCATAACTCTGTACTATTTCACCCACATACATACTTACGTGGGAAAAGTAGTGAGGGGCATTTGTTCCCGCCAAAATTTTTGGAAAAGAGCTATTTGTTCCTTTATAAAAAAGGGAGAGAAAAGAAAAAAGAAAAGAATCCTCATAGTTTGGCATCACATGTTAAACACGTGAGCGCTTATATACTTTACATATAAGCACTGAAAAAAAGTAACTAAGGGTCAAATTGGCCTCACGTGTTAAACACGTGAGCGTTCATATGCAAAACATATGAGCGCTGAATAAAATAAACATAAAGGCCAAACTGGACTCACGTGTTAAACACGTGAGCTCTCATATGCAAAGCATATAAGCACTAAAAATAAACAGGCTAAAACCCACACTGGGGATCACGTGTTAAATACGTGAGTTCTCTTACCGCACTCTTTGGCAGCGCTCACATGCAAAGCATGTGGGCGCCCAAATTTAAAATGATCCCATCTGATAGAATTAAATTCTATGTGATGGAATTAAATTCTATTTGGAAAATATTTTCCCTGATCTTTCTAATATGGAATGATCTTTCTCTAACGGAGAATCTTGGATTTAAAATCCAATGGTGATAAAATATCACCAATTAAACCATCTGATAGAATTAAATTCTATGTGGGAAATATTTTCCTGATCTTTCTCAAACAAGAAAGATCTTTTCTGTTAAACAGAGGACCCTTGGATTAAAAATCCAATGGTGATTATAAAATCACCTATCGATCATTTGATAGAATAAAATTCTATCTTAGGAAAATATATTCATAATCTTGTTAAACTAACAAGATATTCATATGATAGAATAAAATTCTGATCTTGTTAAACTAGCAAGATATTCATATTATAAAATAAAATTCTAACAAGATATTCATATTATAAAATAAAATTCTATGTTAGGAAAATATCTTCCTAATCTTGTTAAAATAACAAGATATTAATATGATAGAATAAAATTCTAATCTTATTAAAATAACAAGATATTAATAAAATAAAATAAAATTCCAATCTTGTTAAACTAACAAGATATTTATTTGATAGAATAAAATTCTATCTTAGGAAAATATTTTCCAATCTTGTAAACAAACAAGAAATCTTCTCTGTTAAACAGAGAGTATTTGGATTAAAAATCCAACGGTGAATAAAATTCACCGATTGATCTAAAAGATTATTTTCTCAACAAATTGATTCCTTTGTTTCTTCTATAAATAGGAGTAAAGAGATGACAAAAGGAGGAGGAGGAAAAAAGGAGACCCCCCATAAGTTTCTGTAAAAATACAGAAGGATTTCAAAACAACAGAGAATTTAATTCTCTCAAAGAAGAAGATTTCCCTCCTAAAAAACCCTAGGTAAAGAAAAAAAAGAGATAAAAATATCTCTTTTACCTAACATTCCATATCTAAGAGTTTAACCCTTCTCAAAGAATTTAGTTCTTTCTCTGAATCTGAGATCCACAAGACAAGCCTCCCACAACTTGAGAATTTAATTCTCATCGGGAAGATCTTGTTCTTGAGAATCAAAGTTTCAGAGAAGAACAAACTTGAAAAGAAAGAAAATGGAGTTCATATTACTCCAGGAACTTAGTTCCTACAAATCAAGAACTTAGATTTTTAGAAAAACCGATCCAAGATTCTCAAAATAGTTATCTTGGTGATCTTTAATGGTCAAAACACCATTAAAAAAGGTTTAACCTCTCTGAAAACATGAATATGGAAAACATGAAGTTCATAATACTTCAGGAACTTAGTTCCTTCAAATCAAGAACTTAGTTCTTAAAAAACATGATCCCAGATCCTCAAAATAATGATCTTGGTGATCGTTAATGGTCAAAATACCATAAACAGAGATTTAAGTTCTCTAAAAATATCAACAGAGATTAAATCTCTAAAAGAACTCAGCGCCTCACGTGAAAAGCACGTGAGCGCTCAAGGCCAAGTATATAGCGTCTCACGTGAAAAGCATGTGAGTGCCTGAAAAAGTTAGTGCTTAGCACTATTGGAGTGTCTCACGTGAAACGCTCGTGAGCGCCAGAAAACAAAAAAGTTAGTGCTTAGCACTAGTGCAGCGCCACAAAAGACTGGTGCTTAGCTCTATTATAGCGCCTCATGTGATATACACATGAGCGTTATAGGCAACTGAGTGCTTAGCACTGCTGGGTGTTAAAGAAACCCAAACCAAGCCTAAATTGGCTAAGTCTTTCTGGAGTCAATTGCAACTGAGCCCAAATGCTCTGTTGTTGGATCTCAACTAAATTTGATGATCCTTACATGTTGCTAAGTTGATCTTAGTCTCAAATAAAACTAACGTATCCTTAGTTAAAAATAAATTAAGTCCAAACGCTCATATGTTTAAGTTGATCTTAATCTCAAATTAGATTAATGGTCCTTAAACCAAATAAAACATTTTTGAACTAAAGGAACATATAACCTAAGTTCAAAACCCAAAACCCGGTCTTAGCCCAAATTGGCTAAGCATATATTTATGATATCCAAATTGATATCCAAACTGATCTTAGTCTCAAAAATGACTAGTGGTCTCCCATCGATGATATCCAAAATGATATTCATCCTATATCTCCTAAAGTAATTTTAGTCTCAAATACGACTAATGATTCTTAGGTCCACCACAACCATTTTCCCTTAAATACGGGATTTGGTTCATGGGTACATCTCTTCACACATATGATATATATCGTTGTAATTCCTCAACGCCTTCAAAGAGGTGGCGGGTCCCGACAACTAACAACTTCTTTTGTTGATGCACTTCCGAACTGACGTGCATGCCTCAAATCGGATCGTGCCCCAAATTAGGCACATTCCATATCTCCATTGTTCACTCTGTCATGTAACAAATACACGTGCGCACAGGATGAATAATAGACCGAAATGTCCTTAAACTAATATTCGCCCTCAAATATGGTGATAATGGACCGAAATGTCCCTAAACTAACATTTGCCCCCAAATACGGCGATAATGGGCCGAAATGTCCTTAAACTAATATTCGCCTCTAAAATGACGATAAAGGACAGAAACGTCCATAAACTAACACCTCGCCTCAAACATGGTGATAATGGACCGCGATATCCTTAAACTAAAATAATCGAGCCCAAATGCTCATATGTTTAAGCTGATTTTAATCTCAAACCAGATTAACGATCCTTAAATCAACCCAAACCCAAATCTAAAAACATACGGATTTGGACTAATCCACGCCCTATGGGTGACAACATAAATTAGTCTCCGTATATGATCAGTCGAAAATACTGCATTTTTAACACGGCAATTTCCCTATCATTTGCACTCATCTAGAAGTGTTCGGTATTCATATTGCACATATTAGCAAAACACCTGTAAAATACCAGATTACCTGTGTTATATACTAAAACTGGCATTTCGAGGGAATTTGTGTGTTTATTATGGCATCGCATCATTCTTGTGTAGCGCAACACTTGTTTCGAAGTCTGTGCAGGAAATTCCAGGAGAAAGGCCAAAATTGTCAAAGTGCTGATAAAAGATACGCCAACTCAAAAATTTGAGATCTGGCAGTGATTCAGAAGGCCAAATGAGATTTAACATATTTTATAAAGGCCCATAAGTCAGCAGAAGAATTACCAAGAATTTTCATGCAGTGGGGCCCACAAAGGACCGCGGATCCGTGGCTAAATGGCCACCTCATCAGATGATTTTTACTGCAGATTCCTTCTCTCAGGGCCCACATTCATTTCATATACTTCAAGTTCCAGATAACTCTCGAAGATTCTGCCATATCAGCAGAGATCATTAAGCAAGCTAATCTTGATTAAGCTCCCAACAAACTAGTTCTAGAAGCTCCCTCCTAACTAACTACTTCTAGAAGCCTCTTCCTATAACAAACTTTTGGAGGGAAATTCAAATTTGGAATTCTAGATCTAGGGTTTTGAAAGTCTATAAAAAGGAGCCTAGATCTAGGATTAAGGCTAATCTCTAATCTCCCCCAAATTCTCCTACAAGTTGAGTGACACATCTTGTAGCCCTAATCCAAAATCCAAGCCAAATTCAAGATCCCGAATACCATTCAAACAAGAAACCTTCAACCTTTTAGGAGCGGAGCCGATCATCAACCGAGCAAGTGATCCAAGCCAATCCGCGACTCAAGGAGACGAGCGAAGCCAAGTCGACGATCGAGTTCTTCCTCTTGTAGTTCTTGAGTGAATTGTAAACGGAATTGTTGATATAAATAAAGGTGAAATTCTTTAATCTTGCTTTCTTTAAATTCTTGCTTCATGGTTCGATCTCAATTTGTGATTGTAGTTCTTGTTATGATGTTTGAGTAAAACTCCGCTCGTGAAGGAGTCGATACGATCAATAGAATGATGATGTAACAAATCTTAAAACGATTCTTAATTCCTACGAGTTTGTAAACTCTTGTAAATTGAAGAATTGATGACCTAGTTTCGGTACGATGCTTTCTTGATTGTGATCGCTCGAAATTAGGGATCCACGATCGATTCTTGAATTTACTAGAGGCTAGAATGTGAATGATATCGACGAAGGAACAAGGGATAGATGTTGAAACCCTAGTTTCATAAGAAATCCCTAATTCTCGTTGATCATCATTGATCTAGCATCAATTCATCGATGGATAAGAATACGTAATCGCTAGATTTCATCACATCTATAGATCCGATCGATTCCTACGACCCTCACTTCGATTCTTGATATTTGGTTTGGAAATCATCAATTGACACTTCTTGATTTTAATGTTTTCTTGTTATTAGATCTAGATTTTTTCTAATTCTTGAAATTCAATTTACAAATCATGAATTGTTTCTTTTCTTTTCTTTAAAATTTCAACTCATCTAAATCGAAACACGAACGATTACACTTTCCCTGTGGACGATCCGCACTTACTAACGCGCTACATTCGACACCGTTATTGATTGCGGTCAAAATATTTTTGGTTGTGATTTCTATACAATTTTCCAACTACAATCTGAAATCGTTTCAATCAAATGGCGCTGTTGCTAGTGATCATTTGATTTACACACACAATCTAAAAATATCTACAATCAAATGGCACCGTTGCTGGGGATAGTGCGCTAATTGTACGTATTTTGAAATTTGAGTTGAAAAGTTTATTCCATCCATAATTTTAGATCTAAATTCGCACAAACCCTAAACGTGTTGTTGTGTTTTGTTGTGAGGAAATCTGGAATCATTGGAGCTGGAGAAAAAAATTTCGGAGTATTCCAGAGAGCTAAGGGACTGAAGGAGGGCTCTCTGTAAAATTTTTGTGCAGTGAACATCACTATCAACCGCGATTCCGCGGTATTAGGGAGCATCTGCGGCGGATCCGCCGCGTGCTAACGTCATCCCTGCACCAAAACTTCTCTGTAAACTCCTAACTTTCTTATCTCTCTCCACATCTGCTCCAATTAACAATTTGTGCAGGTTTCTTTGCAAATAAATCGCAGCGCCGCAAAAGCAAAATAAATTATGCGTGTTTTTGATTTTTGGTTGTTTGCATATTAATAAGGAAATTTAAGGGGCAAAGACCAAATCCAGATTAGGTGGGGAGTTCATTACCCTTCCTAAGCCCCAAAAATCACAAAGTTGCATCCGCATTACCCTCATTAACTAAAAAATATCTAGAGATGACTCTAAGGACCGTCGCGCTCACTTAGGACAGAAGAAGGCCGTGGGTAATTCATTGCTTATCCGCGTTTCTTTTGTGGTGTCTAAGGCAAGTGTGTCGACGGCTAGTGGTTACTTAATTAGGCCCACTACTTACATAGTGGAGAACCTCCCACTTACCTGACACTTACCTGGCCACAGGAGAGACAAAGAGGCAGTGGAGGATTTATCCTGCGACTTGTCTTTTGGCAGTTAGGAGCGGTCTAGAGTTTTGACCTAGGTGACCACTAGATTTTAGGGGTGCTTGTTGCATTTGTTGTGATCGCATCATATTTTCAAAAATCTGTATATTTTTCAAAACAAATACCGCATTCATCATTTCCCCTAATTATAAGTCACGCTGCCACTTGTACTAACCCTTTTTAGTGCAAGATAGGCTGGACATGGGATTCTAGTGCCGGTTTAGTCCGCGTTCCCCTGATCGACCCAAAAGTCGGTATTTCTACATTTACCTTTTCTTCACCCACCACCACACCCATTTCGATGGACAATTCTCCATTGAATTTCTTTACCACTACTCTGCCGCCGTCCGTTGGTGCGTAGAATCCACCCCGCATCTCTCTCCAAGAGCGGTGCTATCCTATTCGAGGTCCTCTTTCGACCTGTCTCTCCATTCCACCAGCCAACGAGGAAAATTTTGAAATTAAACCCCAATACATCAACCTTCTACCAAAATTTCACGGTCTCGAGTCTGAAGACGCATATTCCTTTATCACCAAATTTGAAAATGTATGCGCAATGATGGGTACCTCACAACTTTCTGTGGATGCTATGTGTCTACGTCTTCTCCCATTTACCTTGTGTGATATAGCCGAGAAGTGGCTGTATAACACCATTGCACATTCCATTTCAAATTGGGAAGAATTCGTCAAAGCATTCCTTAAGAAATTCTACCCACATCATAAGACAGCTCGAGTCCGTAGCGAAATAAATCAATTCACCCAGCTTCCAAATGAACCATTTTCACAATGTCTTGAACGCTTTAAGGATCTGTTACTCCAATGTCCACATCACGGAATCCCTAGATGGGAACTATGCCGAATCATATATGAGGGCATTAATCCTAACACAAGACAGACCCTTGAATCCATGTGTCAAGGCAACTTCATGACCAAAGATGATGGGGAAGCCTGGAAATTCCTAGAAGATTTCGCTGAAAAGTCTTTACAGTGGGAGGGTGTGAGTCAATCGTCTAGGGATGGCAATGATATTTCCATAGGAGTTAGAGCTGACATTTCAGCTATACACAAGAAACTCGAGACTATGGAAAACAAATTTTTAGCCGTCGCCCTAAATCAAATGTCACTCTCCAAAACTGTATGTGGATGTTGTTCTGATCCTTCTCATATGACGGAAGAATGTCCATGAAATTCTCCGTTTCAAGGTCATGAGCATACCAATGCCGCATTTCAAAGACCTAGAAACGATCCATTTTCTTCCACATATAATCAGGGTTAGAGGAATCACCCTAACATTGCTTGGAACCAATCACAATCTCAAAATATGGTTCCAACCCAAAACAATTTCCAAAGGGTCCCTCCACCACAACAGCAACCACCACTTCAATTGAGTCAGCACCCCTTCCAAGCACAAAACTTCCAAAATCCGGTCAACACACCCGCACTGTCTAGTCCTTTACAGTTGACCGGTACCGATGAATCCTCTTCATTCATAAACTTGCTTCTAACAAATCTCATGCAAGTATCGGCTGAAATAAAGACTTCTGTCGATGATATAAAGAAAAACTCAGCGTCCCAAGCTGAGAGTATTAAATCGATGGAAGCAGAAATTGCACGATTAAAAGCCGAAATGAGTGCAAGAGAGAAAGGAAAACTTCCAGCTCAACCTTTACCCAATCCTGGCTATTCACATCATGTGGATGCAATCACCACGTTGAGATCTGGAAGAGTGCTTGACAATCACGTTGG
The DNA here is from genome assembly GCA_030015575.1 of Agapanthus africanus. Classification (NCBI taxonomy): domain Eukaryota; kingdom Viridiplantae; phylum Streptophyta; class Magnoliopsida; order Asparagales; family Amaryllidaceae; genus Agapanthus; species Agapanthus africanus. The sequence continues at coordinate 366,909,571 of CM057338.1, forward strand.
GGAAGAGTTCGATGATACTGATAAATCTATCAATAACACCCCGGCTGAGACCTTTCCTTCCACTTCTACTTCTAATTCTGACCCCAGTTCTTCTACCCCACCACCTTCTAGCGAGTCTATTCTCCATTTCCCACAAGGCTCGCCACCTCAGCCCATCTCTTCTAGTTCTCCATGGACGATCCCCACTTCTATTCTGGGATCGGGTCCACACGCACTTCGTTCTCCTATGATGGACCCAGCGCTTATTGCTAATGTTAGTTGTATGTATGCCCTAGAGGCCAGTATTGTATAGATGATGTATATTATATTGGATGCTTGGACATATATAGAGATGACTTTCTTGCTCGATATGATAGTATGCTATCTGGTTGCTCTTTATCTTAACATGTACACTTGTCTCTTTAAACTGTCTTATAGTTACATGTTGGTAAAGCCCTTAGGATGTGTACTTGACTACCTGGACTATGATGCAGATCATACTAGTAGGGGCATGGTAGTCTATAGATACATCCTTCAAGGTCCCTAGTCGTGGGTGTATCGAGACGGGGCATCGATATACCAGTGTAGACTAGCGTATACGCTTGTCGACCCATGAGATGGGCGATGGATGATCCCATATCCATTGGTGTTTGTAATCAGAGATGGTACACGGGTGCTCAGTGGAGACTGGGTACACTGGACGGACTCGCCGAGAACTCCCAGATGGTATTATACCTCATGTCAGATGGCAGTTCTCAGGTGACACTTGTGCAGGTTAGTCTGTAGACCCGAGATCGTCATAGAGTCTTGTGTGATTCCCACTGTGCTTTGATCTCCACCTTACCACGTCCATGAGGGCGTGCAAAACGGTGTTCTTTGGGTACAGTCCCGAGTCACATGGAGGCAATGAGCGATAGGAGGGGTTTCGTCTCTCCCGGTATTGGGGGTTGATGTTGCGCTGTGCTCGATTGGCCGTAACAGGGATGTCCCTGGCCAGGGCTGATCAGAGATTTGCTGGTAAGTGTTACCAGTAGTTTCTCGACCCGTTATGAGCCTCACATCGGCACGACTTATCGGTTACTGGGGTCCGACGTTTACCACCCCTAGACTTGATATGCGACATATCAGACGAACAGACCGGACTATACGGTAAGTGTTACTGGTTGGATTCACATGAGTGTGAGCGGACTTGCTCATCGATCTTCTGATCGCTCAATACCCAGATGGCCGTTACGTTTAGCAGACCACTTGCGGCTTGTGGGTGCTTGATATGATCATCATCTGCTACCGGCGTATTGACGATTCTTTAGAGTCCTAAACAGAGGTTTCCTGGCTCAAGCGAAACGAAATAGGAGCGCATATGAGATATGTGCGGGACCGAGAATAATGCGTGTATGTGATACCGCATTTCATTCTCGCGATTAATGTTTCGATTGGTTGTATGCGGTATAACCTAGTTATCGAATCGAAGATTGATTCGATAAGTCGACACATTGGATACTAGTCGGTTATGTGCGACATGACCGGGTCATTGAATCAAGTGTTGATTTAATGATTTAATGTATAATTATATATTTGATATATTACTTTGCATTAACTAGTATTGGTTCACTTTAAATGGATTTTCTCACTTGTAGTTCACAACTTGTATATGTGATATACTTTTGTGCACTACATTGTGTCATGTTTGATGATGCATGTTAATTGGCTTTGTGTTAAGACTTAAACCATGGTTATGATAATGGTTAGGGTTTTGATTTATTCACTTATTTATTTATCCATTCTTTCTTGACAAATAAATAAAGGAAAACAAAATGGTTTCTTTTTATCATGAAGCTTGTTGAAGCTTCATGAAGCTTTGACTAAAGTGACCATTTTGTCTTCATCCTTAACCCTAACCATTCCCACTAACTATGGTCTATTCTCTACACCTAACCAAGGTTAGAAGATGATAAGTATTCATTTTATTTATTCTTTTTAAAATACTTATCATATTCTTTCTTCTTCTTGATCATCTTCATCAAGAAAGAAAGCTTGATTCCATCAATGGCATCTTGAGCAAAAGAGTGAGAAATCCAATTCTAAAGTGAACCCACCTCCTATTTCTTCACCCTCTACCTCTTGCCAAGTTTTATAGGGTGTTTTCTTCACAAGTTTCATAACTTGGTGAAGTTGGAGCTTGAACTTGTGTTGCCTCGACGTAGATTATCTTCGGCACGAAGCCGACGACCTTGCCCGCCCATTTCTCCGATGAAGCCGATGCTTGAGTCCGGGATTCGAGACGGACAGCGAGAGGACGTCTACGTGGAGCTAAGGAAGTGGAGAACCGGATCTACAAAAGTTGTAGCCTCTTTCTTATAGTTAAGATGTTAACTAGTTTACTGTTTCGCCTAAAATTCTAGTTAACGATCCGTATTAGAGTTTCTCGGCACTCATAAAATTTGAAATTGGCATGGTTGATGCCTTGTGAGACTTCATTAGTGTGCCTAGGAACCCTACAGCTAAAGCACCTTATCCTAATCGGTTAAGGGCTAACAAATCGAGTCCACATATGGAGAAGATTATGGACATGTTTAAGCAAGTTAACATCAACATCCCTCTCCTAGATGCCATCCAACAAGTTCCGTCCTATGCGAAAACTCTTAAGAACTTGTGCACTAGGAAGAGGAAAACTCAAGTGCCCAAGAAGATATTCATGGCAAAGACAGTAGACACAGCTTTCCCCCAACAAGTATCGAGGAAACGTAAGGACCCTGGCTGTCCTACTATTTCCATTTCTATTGGGGAAAAACACATCAACCGCGCTCTACTTGACCTTGGCGCTAGTGTTAACTTCTTCCATACTCAGTTTATGAGCAACTAGGTATCGGAGTGTTAAAGCCCTCGAGCATAACTCTTCAGATGGCTGACCGATCAATCACCAAACCTAGGGGTGAACTGGAGGATGTGTTAATAAAAATCGGGGAATTTGTATTCCCTGTGGACTTTATTGTAATTGATACACAGCCTATAGCGAACCCACGAAATCAAATTCCGGTGATTTTAGATCGCCCCTTTTTGGCCACTTCCAATGCTATCATCAACTGTCGTAATGGCTCTATGACCCTATCTTTCGGGAATAGGTCAATAGAGCTGAACATTTACAAATTGGGAAGTGTACCCTCCGAACCTACTTCTCATGTCTGTTCTGTCGACTTAATGGATGTCGACAGCAGCGAATTTGATGATCCTCTTGATACTGATCTTGACTCTTTTCATACGTTGTTGTTTGACCCAACTATGTATCATACACATACGGACTCTTCCACCGAGATGTCCGGGTCAACAACTAACACCGATTATAAAATTCTTTTAGAGTCTGAAGATCATCCCGCACTTTGTGATGACATTATTCATCGGGGTATCGATGGAACTTTTGAGGAGATCTTCGCTGATGAACTCGCATTTTTGAAAAGCACGGGTGTTGAGATGAATCATGTCCCAATCAATGAAATTGAACCTCCACCCCTTCTTCTGACTTGCCAAAAGAATGCGAGCAATCCATCACATTCACTACATCGTCTCTCCAAAATGAGACGCACACACATTCTATTCCACCACTTGCCCTTTCCCCACATCTTCTTCCACCAACCAAAGCACTGCATTGATAAAATTTTTGAATGGTTGGTGTTAACTTTCGGTCTTTGCAAAGCTTGGCATCGACCAATGATTTTTGACCCCCTCATGTGATTTTCAAAAAATTAACATTGCATAACTCAAGTTTAAGGGGGGTATAATCGGGCTCTTCAAAAGAAAATTTTTACAAAATTTTCAGCCAAGAATAAGTTTAGGGGAGGATCTTCACTTATATATTTTTCCCCCACTAATAAATTCCTTCCAAGCTTACAGGTTTTTCGAGATTTAGCAGATGGCAACAATGAGGACATTGTTGAAAACAAGTTTGGGGAAGGTTTGTGCTTATTTTCGCATCATTTGTATCATACTTTGCATAAGCACAAAACATTTTCAAAACCTATAAAAATTTAAAAATTCTCAAAAGATAAAAAATATTTTTGTACAAAAATAAGATAATAAAAGATTAGATAATGAAAAATTACATCCATGAGATTAGAAAAATTTAAGAAAACCAAGAAAATTAGAAGTTTTCTTATACGAACTAGTAATAAGTAATTATGAGCCGTTGTCCCAAGGGTTAGTAAGATGAAGGAAGTAACTAATCTGAGGATAAAAATAAGTCTGAAAAATAATTTCTATTCTGGAAGCCAAACATTTTGAACGTTGATACCCTACTATTCGCACTTACACACGTCTTGAAACTCGGGATAGTAGAGGATACCTTGAAATGCTCTTGTCTAAAAGCCGATGTATGAAGGAAATAAAAAAAATGAAGAAAATATAAAATGGTGAGAAAAAATGAACACTGGTTTTGTTATCGCCAAGGCAGCAATAAAAAAATATAGCGAGGGTGCCTCTTCACCCAGTGCCCTAAGGTCAACTGGTCTGGGAGTCACTGCTAAGCCTTAGGTGGTGCAAGACGAGGAAAATACACCAAATAAGCAAGCACATGAGTAATCGGTCGGTTAGTACCTCAAGAAGTATTAACGGTCGCATGAAAGTGTGTGAGCAAATTCATCTAAATATTCATTAATTAAAAAAATACTGAGGTGGATGGACAAGAGTATGATAGCTTGAATTGAATTCTCCGGGTGTAGGAATGTCCTTTACACACACGTAGGGTTATATGATCGATGTTTGGAAGAAATATATGAATGAAGAATAAAGACGATGTTTTATTGAGTGATGATGTGATTTCTGACATCTTTTCATGACTATTAAGATAGGGCTCATGACAACCGAAAAGCTAGCTTAGTTGGAAACCCTAACTTTCAAGGCTTTTCTTTTACAATTCTTTTCTTTAAATGTAATATTCATGATCTTCCTTTTATTATTGGATTTTGTGGGTGCAATCCGCTGAAAACTCTTAGGAGACAACACTCCTCCTACTAGGGACACCTAGAGGTTTAAAGGCTTGTTGCACGTGCTCAGTGCAATCGTGTTGCCTACGAAAGTGTGCTAGTTAATTTTTCTCTTTCTTTATTTTCTCCTTCTCTTTTAATAAAACAGTTCCCTCGAGACGACCGAAAATAAGTTTGGGGGAATTTGATCAGTCGAAAATACTGCATTTTTAACACGGCAATTTCCCTATCATTTGCACTCATCTAGAAGTGTTCGGTATTCATAATGCACATATTAGCAAAACACCTGTAAAATACCAGATTACCTGTGTTATATACTAAAACCGGCATTTCGAGGGAAATTGTGTGTTTATTATGGTATCGCATCATTCTTGTGTAACGCAACACTTGTTTCGAAGTCTATGCAGGAAATTCCAGGAGAAAGGCCAAAATTGTCAAAGTGCTGATAAAAGATACGCCAACTCAAAGATTTGAGATCTGGCAGTGATTCAGAAGGCCAAATGAGATTTAACATATTTTATAAAGGCCCATAAGTCAGCATAAGAATTACTAAGAATTTTCATGCAGTGGGGCCCTCAAAGGACCGCGGATCAGCGGCCCAAACCCACTTGGCGCCACGGATCCACGGCTATATGGCCACCTCATCAGATGATTTTTACTGCAGATTGCTTCTCTCAGGGCCCACATTCATTTCATATACTTCAAGTTCCAGATAACTCTCGAAGATTCTGCCAGATCAGCAAAGATCATTAAGCAAGCTAATCTTGATTAAGCTCCCAACAAACTAGTTCTAGAAGCTCCTTCCTAACTAACTACTTCTAGAAGCCTCTCCCTATAACAAACTTTTGGAGGGAAATTCAAATTTGGATTTCTAGATCTGGGGTTTTGAAAGTCTATAAAAAGGAGCCTAGATCTAGGGTTAAGGCTAATCTCTAATCTCCCCCAAATCCTCCTACAAGTTGAGTGACACATCTTGTAGCTCTAATCCAAAATCCAAGCCAAATTCAAGATCCCGAGTACCATTCAAGCAAGAATCCTTCAACCTTTTAGGAGCGGAGGCGATCTTCAACCGAGCAAGTGATCCAAGCCGATCCGCGACTCAAGGAGACGAGCGAAGCCAAATCGACGATCGAGTTCTTCCTCTTGTAGTTCTTGAGTGAATTGTAAACGGAATTGTTGATATAAATAAAAGGTGAAATTCTTTAATCTTGCTTTCTTTAAATTCTTGCATCATGATTCGATCTCAATTTGTGATTGTGGTTCTTGTTGTGATGTTTGAGTAAAACTCCGCTCGTAAAGGAGTCGAGACGATCAATAGAATGATGATGTAACAAATTTTAAAACGATTCTTAAGTCCTACGAGTTTGTAAACTCTTGTAAATTGAAGAATCGACGACCTAGTTTCGGTGCGATGCTTTCTTGATTGTGATCGCTCGAAATTAGGGATTCACGATCGATTCTTGAATTTACTAGAGGCTAGAATGTGTATGATATCGACGAAGGAACAAGGGATAGATGTTGAAACCCTAGTTTCATAAGAAATCCCTAATTCTCGTTGATCATCATCGATCTAGTATCAATTCATCGATGGATAAGAATACGTAATCGCTAGATTTCATCACATCTATAGATCCGATCGATTCCTACGAGCCTCACTTCAATTCTTGATATTTGGTTTGGAAATCATCAATTGACACTTCTTGATTTTAATGTTTTCTTGTTATTATATCTAGATTTTTTCTAATTCTTGAAATTCAATTTACAAACCATGAATTGTTTCTTTTCTTTTCTTTAAAGTTTCAACTCATCTAAATCGAAACACGAACGATTACACTTTCCATGTGGACGATCCACACTTACTAACGCGCTACATTCGACACCGTTATTGATTGCGGTCAAAATATTTTTGGTTGTGATTTCTATACAATTTTCCAACTACAATCCGAAATCGTTTCAATCAAATGGCACCGTTGCCGGTGATCATTTGATTTACACACACAATCGGAAAATATCTACAATCAGTATACAATCCACGGGCAACCAAAATAAAACAAACATACACACGACACGAATTGAACCTCCGGAGAAAGAGAAAGTGGTTATCGCGATGCGGTAACATAATTAACTGTAGGGGCTTGCGCCTGTAGGGAAGAGCGTCCCCACAATCAAAAACCCCTCGCAAACGAGGGGGAATCTGATAAAGTCCGCTACAATAGTCGCATCCGTCCAAACCTCTGATATACGGTGCCTTAAATCAACTTGGTATCTTCGGAGAGGTGGACGGATAAATACAAACAGCATCTACCCCCAGATTCTGCCAAGACGATGCATCCCAGTTCATCTCTGTTTCCGGCGGTGAACAGATTCTGAAGTTTTTGAAGCCGGTTCCTTTGCTGAAAACTTTCGGTTGAGCCTTTTCTCACATGACTGGAGATTGGCTGTACATCGGTCAATCCATCTATGCAGGCTGGCCTTTACTGACGAAATGTCGGAGGGAAGGCATATGCATTCAACCCCATGTAGGGAAGCCTGAACTTGATGACAGTACTCGACCCAAGTACGCACCAACGCCTCGTCATGATAGGTGGCAAGAACAGACAAAAATGCATTGGCTTCAACAGCGAATTCTTCGGCTGTAATGGAGGTACCAGCATGAAGATCTTCAATAAGAGTCGCTAGCGAATGAATGCTTTATTTTACCATCCTCTGAGACACGCGTCGGACGTAAGGGCCTGATGGCATGGAAATCCGGGATTCCAATAGGGCCAGGATTGGCAAAGCTGTAAGCATACATGTATAATTAGTTGCTTTTCTAAACATAGAACAAGTTAAATAACGCCAATGCTAAAGCGTCACTTACCCAAAAAGGAGTTTTGCAGAGTTTAACTCTGAAAGATCTGTGGTCAGAGAGCTAAGCTCTGAGAGGAGAATTAAATTCTCAAGAAAAGGTTAAGGAAGAAAATGAAGAAACAGTGAATCATCTAATGAGCCAAACACCTCATTTATAAGACGTGATGGGGAGCGGTTCATCTTCCCGTTCCTCTAGGCAATCTAACGGTTGTAAGAGTGGACAGCGTTGCACTCACGTGCAAACCACGTGAGAGCAACGCTGAGGGCATTTGTTCCCTTATAAAAAAGGGGAAATGAGGAAATCCTCCACTATTTAAGTCTCACGTGTTAAACACGTGAGCGCCTATATGCAAAAGCATATAGGTGATGCAATTAAAAACAAATGGGCTTAAAGAGCCAAACGTGTTAAACACGTGAGCGCCTATATGCAAAGCATATAGGCGCTGCAATCAAATAATTAGCAGGCCAAACAGGCCTCACATGTTAAACATGTGAGAGTTTATATGCGCTGAAAATAAAGCATACTGAAACCCATGCTAGGGGACACGTGTTAAACACGTGAGTTCTTCTGCTGCACTCTTTGGCAAGATAGAATTAAATTCTATTTGGAAAATATTTTTCTTGATCTTTCTCAAACTAGAAAGATCTTAGATCAAAGATCCAACGGTGATTATAAAATCACCCACCGATCATCCGATAGAATAAAAATTCTATCTTAGGAAAAGATATTTCCTAATCTTGTTAAATAAACAAGAGAACTTCGCTGCTAAACAGAGAGCCTTTGAATTAAAAATGCAATGGTGAATAAAATTCACCAAGTGATCCAGGAGATCATTTTGGATTGATCATGATCTCTCAATCAGAGATTTTCCTAAGAGGTTGATCTTTTCTCTTATCCTATAAATAGAAGGGAAAAACAAAGGAAAAAGAAGAAGAAGAGAACTCCACACAAGCTTCTGCAAAAAAAATATACAGTGAGCTCTTGAAAAAGAAAGAGAATTTAATTCTTAAAAGAAGAAGAAGACTCGCCTCATTGAAACCCTAGGTAAAAAAACACAGAGATCATAGTGTCTCTTCTTTACCTATCTAAGGGTTTAACCCTTCATATGAGAACTTAGTTTTTCCTCTGGTTGAGATTTACAGAAGTAAATCTCCCCACAGGTTGAGAATTTAATTCTCATCGGGGAGATTTTGTCCTGCAGATTCAAAACTTAGGGAAAAAGAACTAAGTTAAAAAGAAATAACAGGTTCATATGGGAATTTAATTCCTCTAAAAATTAGGGTTTAACCCTATATAAAGAACCTAGTTCTTCAAAAAAAATGATGATGATCCAAGATCCTCAAAACCGAAATCTTGATGATCATCAATGACTAAAAATGTTATTAACAGAGGTCAATATCTCTAAGAAAATACAAGAACATCTTGTTGACTTGTCAGTGCTTAGCACTATTTTGAAGCCTCACGCGTTTCCCACGTGAGTGCTTTAAACGAACAAAAAGAACGGCCAAAACTGCCTCACGTGATTCTCACGTGGGCACCTAAAAAGCAAAAAAAAGCTTCTTAGTCAATTAGGCTGTCACCCCAAAAGAAAGCAGTCACGTGAAATGCACGTGAGCTCTATGCAAGTGCTTAGCACTTCTGTAAAAAGAGGGAAATGAGCAAACAAAGCTCAAAGCACAGTACTCACGTGCTTCTCACGTGAGTATTATGCAGAGTTCGGCACTCCATGATTAGTCCAAAATGACTAACAAACGTTCACATCTGGGGGCTTTACACGTGAGCGCCAAGGAACTCTAGTGCTTAGCACTAATCCAGCACCTCACGTGTTTCATACGTGAGCGTTGTATGTCCCAATGCTCAGCACTGTTGGGTAATTATGGAAATTCAATCTCAGCCCAAAATTGGATAAGTTTTCTGTGGTTAAACCTCTTTGATTTTAAAATCAATCGAGCTCATATGGCTCATGGTTTCCCAAACTAATCTTAGTCTCAAAAATGACTAATGATCTCTCATTGATGATATCCAAAATGATATCCATCCCAGTTCTCCTAAGGTAATCTTAGTCTCAAATATGACTAACGATTCTTAGGTTCACCATCCTTTCCCTCAAATATGGGATTTAGTTTAAAGGTACATCTCTCCACACCTCTGATATATATCGTTGTAATTCCTCAACGTCTTCAGAGAAGTGGTGGGTCCCGACAACCAAAAACAACTCCTCGTCCTAACTTGACATAAAACTTCATCAAGACTGGGAATGATACATCCCACATTGATGCACTTCCAAATTGACGTGCCCGCCTCAAATTGGATCGTGCCCCAAATTGGGCACATTCCATATCTCCATTGCTCACTTCGTCAAGTAACAAATACGCGTGCAAGCAAAATGAATAATGGACCGAAATGTCCTTAAACTAATATTCACCCCCAAATACGGCGATAAGGGACCGAAATGTCCTTAAACTAATATTCGCTCTCAAATACGGCGACAAAGGACCGAAACGTCCTTTAACTAAAATTTCACCTCATACATGGGACTGCGATGTCCTTAAACAAAAATAATCGAGCTCGAACGTTCATACCTATTAAGTCGATCTTAATCTCAAACCAGATTAACGATCCTTAAATCAACCCAAACCCAAATCTAAAAATATACGGATTTGGACTAATCCACGCCCTACGGGTGACGACAGAAACTAGTCTCCGTATACAATCCACGGGCAACCTAAACAAACAAAAATACACACGACACAAAGTGAACTTGCGAAGCAGGAGAAAGTGGTTATCGCGATGCGGTAACGTAATTAACTGCAGGGACTTGCGCCTGCAAGGAAGAGCATCCACACAACCAAGAAACCCCTCACAAATGAGGGGGAATCTTATAAAGTCTGCTACAACAGCCGCATCCGTCCAAACCTCCGATATACGGTGCCATAAATCAACTTAGCGTCTTCGGAGAGGTGGACGGATAAATCCAAATAGTATCTGCCCCCAGAATTCAGGCCAGATGTCCTAATGTCTTGGTCCGTCTTCCGGCGGTGAACACTTATCATAATCTTTTCTTTATTCTTAATACATAAAGTGAGATAAATATAAAAGTGACATAATAGTAGTAAATACACATATCCAATACATGTATCAATATATTAAATCAATCACTTGATTTAATATCTGTCTTTCCAAAAGACCGGCTAATATTATCAGACGTCCGATTACCGTTAGTGTATCCAATACACAGGTTTTAATCGAACTCCGGTATGCATCCAATACCCACATTTACATCATACTGCTAGAGCCAGAAAAACCTATGTAGGACTTTAAAAACTAAACAATACGCTGCCAGTGAGTTAATGGATCCAATCCATAACCATAAGCACGCCAATGATATTAGTTGTACGTAACGGCTACCCAAGTATCTGTTGAAAGGAAGATTGCCAAGTAAGCCTGTCCGAACCCCTACTGAGCCTATAAGTGACATTCACGGTACAGTCCGGTTTTTTCGTCAAAGAGTGTTGCATACTGGGTCTAGCGGATTGTAAACGTCAGATCCGTAATAACCCGATAAGTCGTGCCGATGTCAAGCTCATCACCTATTGAGAAACTACTAATCTCCTATAAGCGAATCTCATCCGCTATGGCCATAGACTTATGGTGATAGCCAACCGAACACAGCACAACCTCGACTCCTTATATCGGGAGAGACGAATACCCTCAATCCACTCACTGCCTCCATGTGGCCCGGGACTGTACCCTGTTGGGTTACGGCAGCACCCCGACCATCAATTCGTGGCCAAATGGGGAACAAAAAATTATAAAACTGGTGCTACCACAACCCCGGAATACGGATCGACCTTACACCCTAAACCTAGCAAGCTATCAAAAAGAGTTTATAGAATGTTATACCGAATGATCCGTGTCCTTCGGTCTTTAACAAGCTTCCCAAGCTCCTAGTGGCCACCATGATCAAGTTTGATCGCCGATCTCCCTCTATCGAAGATGATCCACCCGAGAGTCTATGAATCGAGCTTCTACTCAAAACCGAAGTAACTAGGGTATCTAGTTTGCTAGACTTGATAGCCTAGGAGATTTAGAGTCTAATGAAGGATTAATTTGTCTCTAAACACCATAGGGTTCTCAACACATGAGAGGGTTAAGGTAGAGGAAGAAGAAGAAGCCATTAGAGAGAAGAGTGTGAAGCTTGAAGCAACTCAAGAAAATAAGTGGCTGCCTTATGTTGGGGTCAAAAATTACTCCCTGGTTGACCAAGTCAAAATCAAAGTCAACCCCAAGCCAGGTGGACCCAAGCGTAGGCCAAGTGGGCCCGTGCCCAAGTCGAGCCCCGCGGCCAGCCTCCCCCATGCCTAAATGAAATTATGTAATAAATAATTTTGATATAATTTACATACATAAATGTAAGGAAAATGGGCATAAAGCCAAATTTTTGTAAAGCCCATGGCTTATGTGCAAAAAGAAATAGCACATAAGGCATGGGATGGGCAAAATGGCATTTTGCAAAGCCCAAGGGGCTATATGTATATGTGTAAGCCTATATAAGGCATCATGACAATGAAATAAAAAATGATAACTTTTTCCGATCTAAAAAACTAGGGTTTGTGCCTCCTTCTCCTTTCTCAAGGTTCTAAAACCTTCCCCCTCTTTTAAATTAAATAAAGAGTTTAACTCTTCTCTTTTCCAAAAAGAAATAGTTTTTTACCACAAAATCCTTGAAGGGGAGCTCAGATCTTCAATCAGATCTCAAAAAGGGGAGACTTTTATGTCTCGCCCCCTTTTCTTTAAGATCCAGCCAATCAAGAGGAGGAAGAAGGAGACCCATCTCCAAAAATCCAACTTTGGACAGATCCAAGGCTCAAAAGAAGCTTCAGAGCTAAAGAGAGAAGAGAGGGGTCCCCTTTGATCATCTCTGAAGATCTTTGGGAAGTTCAACTCTAAGACCCAAATTCTCAAAGGAGTTTAACATCTATTCCAGATCATTTAGGAGTTTAACTCCAAATCTAAATCTTTTGGAATTTAACTCCACTCAAAATCCCTGTTAGGAGTTCAACTCCAAAGCCACCCCTTGGGAGTTTAACTCCTAACCCAGGGGCTAAGCCCCTTTTCTGTTGGTGTTCCCAGTGGTCGCGTGCCACGCACATAACCCACGGGCGCCCAGCAGTCGCATGCCGTGCATATGACCCATGGACACCCAGCGGTCGCGTGCTGGGCACGTGACCCGCAAGCGCCCAGCGATCGCGTGCATGGCACGTGACCCACGGGGGATAAAGCGCCCACGTGCGCCTCACGCGACTCGAGGGTGCTCAGTGCCCAGCGGTTGCGTGCAGCGCACGTGACCCGTGAGCGCCCCACGGTCGCGTACAAGGCACGTGGCCCACGGGCTCTAAGTGCCCATGTGCACCTCATGCGACCCGCGGGTGCTCAGCGCCCAGTGGTCGCATGCAGCGCACGTGACCTGCTGGCGCTCAGCGGTCGCGTGTTGCATACGTGACCCGCTGGTGCCCAGCACCCATGTGCCAGGCACGTGACCCGCGGGCACCAGTGCCCACATGCCAGGTACGTGACCCATGGACGCCCAGCACCCACGTGCCATGCACGCGTCTTTAAGACGCTCCCCCTATTTTTATATGCACTCCACACTAAATATAATCCCCCCGTTAGAAAAAATTTGCGAGACCACCGTAAAAATTCTGCGAGGCCCCCAATATATCCAAAACCCCTTCAAAACACAACACTGCACATTGAGTTCGCATGACCTGTTTGACCCGTCAATCGGAGGTTCCCACGCTCTAAAGGTGAGGGGTAATTAACGGCAGCTTAGTCCGTGGCTGTCGGATATTCAGATCCCTACAATCAATAAACCCTAGCCTAACCTAAGCAGGGGGAATCTGTAATGCGCCCGACAAGCGCGCGTGTATTCCCATCTCAATGGGGTGACGTAAAACACCCTACAGGTTCTGGCACGCCCGGTGGGACCAATCTCTCCTCCCATATTTCGGGTTAAACGTTCATACAAACTCAATTAATATACATATCGATTGCCTGTACTGAAATCATGCTTCTTTGTGCAGGTTAACAGTTTCTAATTGCAATCTTCGGACGCGGCGAAAATGTCACCGAGGACAAGCTTAGCTCTCAACACCGCTCCCATCTCCTACACGATGAAGATGGACGCCAGGACGGTCCTTCCGGCCAGTCTTGGGTGACAGTTGGAAGAGCCACCGCTACAGTTTGGCTCTATTCTGTTCATGCCAGCTAGCACCATCCCGGTTCCTCAAGCTCCGGTAACCGACAAACCGGCCTTGAAAGGCAAGAAGCCAAATGTGGTGGTCTCGAGGGCGCCCCAACCTAAACACAAGTCGGTGTCAGAACGGCTCTCCAGGGCCCCAGCTGGGGGCAAAGCCGTCAGAACAAAAGAAGTTGCCAGACGTTGCGGGCAAGCCCAGGCGATACCTTCAACTGTCACGCGAGCGGATGTCTTCTCAAGGCTCCCCATCACTCGGCCTATGGCGGCTTCCCAAAGAGCAGAAGCCTGCCAAGCGCTCAAGGCAGAGAAGCTGAGGCAGAAGCGGCTTAGATACAGAGCCAACAAAAGGGCTAGAGCTCCGGCCATGTTGAAATTTATGAATTTCCAAAGCCCAGACTGCTCCGCGAAACCAGCTGCCAATGATGAAAGGATGGCTAAATGTGTTATCCACACCGTCTATATGGTGAGTACGCATCCGAGCGACAACCTTCGCAGCAAAAGCAAGGATGGGGCCACCTCATCTCAAATCTAATATGGTATGAATATGGCTGCCACATTCTAAGACCAGCCTCCTCTGGAAGGTAATGAAGACGCTTCCAGTGAAGCTGATAAGCAGAGAGAGCCCTCAGTTCATGAGGAGTCGGGCTCAAAAAGAGAAGATGAGCCAACTATCCATCCTAAGACCGCAGAGCAGCAACTTCTCTAGGAGCTCCGGAAGCAGCTCTGAAACAAAGATAAAGAGATGGCCAAGCTATACTCAATAATTGACGACTTGACAAAGGTCATCTTACATCTCACGACCCAACTTGTCTCTCAGCCGCCCAATCAAGCGCAGGGCTCTGCTCATGAACCGGGATACGGTGTCCCGAGGCAGCTGACGCCTATTCCCCCAAATCCAAAGGTGGACGAAATGCACGAAAGCCAGTCGCATCCTATCTCGGCAAATGTCTTGGCTACCGATGACAACATCCCGCTAACTCAAGATCAAATCATGGATTTGGTTGCTAACAAAGTCAAAACCTTGGTAGCCGAAGCCGAAGCGCAAAAAGATATCAGCAGTAGTAGGAGACCATATCCCGCTCAGTATGATCTGGTAGAGTTTCCTAGCGGCTATGTCGTCCCTAAATTCGGAATATTCGATGGGATGGGAAATGCGAATCAGTACATCGCCCACTTTAAAGCCTCATGCGGGAATACTGGGGGCAATGATGCACTTCTCTTCTGCTAGTTCGTTAATAGCTTGACCGATGTTGCTTTCGACTGGTACGCGAGAATACCGGATGGCTCCGTCATAATTTTTGTCCAAATGGAGTCTTTGTTTCAGCAGAGGTTCATGAGCGTCAGCGATAAGATCACCATTGCCGATCTCGTAAGGACCAAGCCAAAGAACAATGAAAGCAGCACGAATTTTATAACCCGATGGCACAATCTCTTCGTCAAATGTGAACCGCCGATAGAGCAGGACCAATCTGGCAGTCTCCTCGTCGGAAATCTCAACAATTGGATGGCCCCGTTTCTATGCAACGCGGGTCTCAAAACATTCCAAGAGCTGACCAGGAAAGTTCAAATGTTGGAATGCTCAAAGCAGGAGTCCTCCTCTGACTCCCAAAATAACAATAGGTCCTGGAGAAACCGGAAAGAAAAAACCATAAACGCGAAAATTCTGACGATACTAAATCTTTTAACATTTCGGCCCACCGAAATAAGCAAAGGATGAGCGGGCCTAATGCCAACCAGCCTCGGAAGCCAATGTTCGGAAAGGGAGAAGAATCTCCACTGAAAGAGAAGCTGGATAAGGTCTATTCCTTCGGAAGGGATATAGTCCATAAAATATTCAAGGATGCCCTAAGAAATGGTCTACAATTGCCGAAATCAAAAAGACCGCAGGAAGAGAATATGATCGACAACCCCAAATATTGCCCCTATCACATAGTGATAAGTCATGCTATTGAGGACTGTTTCGTCTTCAAAGATTGGATCGAAAAACAATATAAGGAAGAAGAGATAGAACTGTCTAAAGGCGTGTTGGCAAACAGTCAAGCTGCGACCGCCAACTTCATACAAAACAGATGACCACCACGTCGTTAGACTGGGAACAGTCGACCTCTAAGTCGTTAAACTGGGGATGTAAAAATGTGTAAATAAAAAAATAAAGAAAAAAAGAAAAAAATAATTAAAAAAGCCGAAATGATAGGGCAACTCGCAATAAAAATCAGCGAGTAAAATAAAAATGAAAATAAACAGCCGAAATGATGGGGAAACCGCGGATAAAAAGCCGAAATGATAGAGCAATCGTGACCTTCGCGATAAGAAAATCTGAAATGATAGAGCAATCGCGGTGTAAAAAAACGGTGAATGATGAGTTACTCCTGGTACCATATTCCAGTGCAGCGATGCAGACGCCAACCAAATTCCAAGTTCCCAAATAGCGAATGATGAGTCGCTCCTTATACCATATTCCAGTGCAGCGATGAAGACGCCAACCAAATCTCAAATCCCCGAATATCCCAATGGCGAATGATGAGTCACTCCTGGTACTATATTCCAGTGCAACGATGTAGACGCCGTCTAAAACTCAAATCCCCAACGGCGAATGATGAGTCGCTCCTGGTACCATATTCCAGTGCAGCGATGCAGACGCCAACCAAAATCCAATTTTCCAAAATTCTACCAGCCCTACGGTTAGTCCCCAAATTGACTACCGTATACAATCCATAGGCTTAAATAATTCTCATCACACTCATGCCCCACCGCAATCACCAGTCCAGCAGCCGGTCTCCGCCCTTGGAATTATGCTCCATCTAGAAAGACCCACTCAAGCGTCCTCACGATGAATGAGGAGAACAAAACTTGCGAGATCCTTACGACTCGTAAGAAAACGCCTTCGTGGGATCATTACGACTCATAAAGGAAAAACACACTTGGAGGGTCCTCATGACTCCTATGGAGAAAATACACCTACGGGATCCTTACAACTTGTAGGGAGAAAATGCTTTTATGGGACCCTTACGACCCATAAAATTGAAAGGCCTTGGGTGATAGTGATCTAAACCTGTCTCCTAAGCCATCGCTCCCTAATAGGCAAAGGCAGATGATGAGTTGCTCCTGGCATTATTCCGGTGCAGCAATGCAGATGCCGACCCAAAAACAAATTCCCAAATCCTCCAAAGGCAAATGATGAGTTCTCCTGGCATTATTCCAGTGCAGCAATGCAGATGCCGACCCAAAAACCAATTCCTAAATCCTCCTTCCTAAATCCTCCCAGGGCAAATGATGAGTTGCTCCTGGCATTATTCCAGTGCAGCAATGCAGATGCCAAACCAAAACCAAAATCCCCTAACCCTCTCATGACAAATGATGATTCGCTTCTGGAACCATATTCCAGTATAGCGATGCTGATGTCAACCCAAATCACCTCAAATCCAGCGTCGACCGTCTAAGTCACAAAAAGGGCAGCAACGACCTTCCTTGTCGGAATTATGCTTCAGCTCGGAATCAACCAGTGACCTCCCCGTCAGAATTATGCTCCATCACGTAATCAAGTCAACCAGCAAGCACTGTGTCTGAATCATGCTACGTCTCAGAGTGTACCTCGTGTCGAAATCATGCTTCGCCTCGGTGTATCTGCCTTCCCTGTCGGAATTATGCTTCGGATCGGAATCAGCCAATGACCTCCCCGTTGGAATTATGCTCCGTCTCGGAATCAAATCAAATCAGCAATCTCTGTGTCGGAATCATTCTTCGTCTCAGAGTGTACCCTATGTTGAAATCATGCTTCGTCTCGATGTATCTGCCTTCCCTGTCGGAATTATGCTTCGACTCGGAATCAACCAGCGACACTTCGTGTCGTCGACCGTCCATGTCGTAAAAAGGGCAGTGCCGGCTTCCCACAAAGCGGGAATGAAATCACTCCGTGCCGGGGAAACGTCTACTACGGACACTCCGTCTCGGAGACGCGTCAAGCGTCGACCGTCCATGTCGTAAAAAAGGCAGTGCCAGCTTCCTACAAAGAGGGAACCAAATCACTCTGTGCCGGGGAAACGTCAACCACGGACACTCCGTCTTGGAGACGCGTCAGGCATCGACCATTCCTGTCATAAAAAGGGCAGTGCCAGCTTCCCACAAAGAGGGAACCAAATCATTCCGTGATGGGGAAACGTCTACCATGGACACTCCGTATCGGAGACGCATCAGGCGTCGATCGTCCATGTCGTAAAAAGGGCAGTGCCAGCTTCCCACAAAGAGGGAACCAAATCACTTCATGCTGGGGAAACGTCTACTATGGACACTGTTCAGTTGATAAAACTGCACACTTGTATTACATTTTTCCTACCATTTTCATATTAAAAAAGGACTATATTATAATATGTTATACATATGAGGGTTTATGTGTAAAAACATTATTTTCCATGTGTTAATATATTTTAATTATCATTTGGTAGGAAAATGTATGCAAATAATATTATTGATCTAATCCTAGTAGAACAAAGTCTACTAAAATCTTATTTGAGTTGTTGTGCAGAATATTTCCAAGTTGTTATGAAGGATTTAACAAACAAATCAATTTGTTGAAGAAATCTTGCCAAATTAAGAAGCAAACTTGGAGACCAAGTCTGGAAGCAACAGAGAAAAGATTTTCAGATTCTGAAGATGCCTAGGATTGCCACATGTCACCAGATGAAAGCCCAAGAAAAAGAATCAAATGATCCCTACCCTTGAGCGCGGATCCGCGGCCAAACCCACCCTGGGGCCGCGGATCCGCCGCAATTTGAGGAGGTTAGAGTGCAAGATTTTGGAGCATTATTCTTTGCTGAATTTTACCAAGTTTTCAACAATAAGATTCTGGGTTTTCACTATAAAAAGGCACCGAGAGCCTCTTGGAAAAGGTATCAAGCCGAAGAGATCACGAAGCTCCCGACGCTCACGCATCCAGGCTGATCATCGACTGTTCGACTACCTCCTTAGGAAAGATCGAGAAGCAACTAGTTTGTAATCATTTTCTACGGATTAAAGTGTAGTTTGTTCAAGTCGATTAGTAAAGGTAGTTATTTTATTTAATTGTTTCTTTTACATTATGTTTTCCCTCTTTGTCTTTTCATCTTCTTCTCCCAACATGCGCGAGTAATTCTCCGCTTGTTAGGGTTCGTAGGATTAGGGTAGGCTAATGAACGATGAAAATAATTAAACCCTTTTTAAGTCCTATAAAGTTTAGGAACTTTATTAAAATAATCATTAACATCCTAATCGGGCGCACTAGCAATTCCTTGCTAGTTCCGACCGCGATTAGAGATTAGATTAATGATTGTTTTGGTAAAGGCTAGAAATGAACGGAGTTTCGTGTCGAGATAAGGGTTAAGAGTGGGATTCCTTTTCCCTCCAGAAACCCTAATCTACACGCATCACCGTCGTTCTAGTTCTAAATCTATTAATGGATAAAAAGGGTAACTTTTAATTAATCGTCCATAACTACTAAATCCTAACGAACCCTACAAGCCCTCTTATTATATTAATTACATCCTTAAAATAATCTAGATCTATATTTTACATTCTTGTTTAACGTAGATCTAGAAACCATTCTATAAAATTCTTAATCCCTCCTCTCTTTCTCAACACATCTAAAGTAAAAATAAATGGTTCAACGTTTCCCAGAGGACGACCCGTACTCATCTCGGTCTAGCTACACGAGACACCGTTATTGATTGCGGTTAAACTACAAACACACTTTTTCGAATCAATCAAATGGCGCCGTTGCCGGGGATACGTGCGTAATTTTTTTATTTTTACTATTTGTGTTGAATTCTTAGACGATTTATATCATTATTAACACAAAACTGCAATTTGCATATTTAACGACTTGTGCGTGAATTTTGCAAGGAGATCTGGAGTTACAGAATTGAGGAAAACAGAAGACAGAGCCATTCATTGAGATCCAGAGGAGCACAGAGGGACACAGAAAAATTTTCAGCAAGCGATCCATCCATCTTGCGGTGGAACCGCGGCACAAAGGTGCTTCCTGCGGCGGAAACGCGGCGGCTTAGAGGGATTAGGGCTACAGAATTCTCTGGTAAGATTCTCAACTCCTCTCTCTCCTCAAATCCAATAAAATCTATTTTCTGCAGGATTCTTTGCAAAATCGCGCCGCTAAAAAATCTTTTTGCAAAAAGTTTTGTGATTGGTTTTATTTTGCATATTTAATACGGATTTTAAGGGGCAAAGACCAAATCAAGATTAGGTGGGGATTTCATCACCCTTCCTAAGCCCCACAAATCACAAACCGAGCATATAGAACAACCCTTCATTAATTTAAAAAAAATCTAGACCAGACTCTAAGGACTGTCGAGCTCAATAGGAAAAAGACTAGTATAGGCATCGGCCGTTTATCCTAACTGACATTGCGGTGTCTAGGCTAGTGGTTTTTAATTAGGCCCACTGTAGTGGTGGTTCCTTCCCACTTACCTGGCCGTACTTGTCCGTGAAGAGGCGGTTTGAGGTCCTATTTCTAGCCTTAGTTAGGAGCTGTCTAGCAGACCTAGGTGACCTTAGTTCTAGGGTTGCTTGTGCATCTTAGGGTGATTTGTCTTGAGTCCCACATTTTTCAAAACAAGCCAATTTTAAAATCACACACACGCTGCCACTTGCACTAAACCCGCTTAGTGCATGCTCGGCTGGACACGGGATCCTAGTGCCCGTCTTGTCCGCGTTCCTGCTATCGACGCCGAAGTCGGTACTTCTTCATCTTCTTTTCCCCCACCACACACCACATCAACCGTGATGGACGGCACTCCATCTAATTATAACACCACGCTGCCACCGCCCGAAGGTGCGCAGAATCCACCGCGCATCTCTCTCCAAGAGAGATGTTATCCTATTCGTGGTCCTCTTCCTACTTGTCTATCTCTTCCACCACCTAACGGGGATAATTTCGAAATCAAACCCCACTACATCAATCTGCTGCCCAAATTTCACGGGCTTGAGTCGGAAGACGCGTACGTTTTCATCACCAAATTCGAAAACGTATGCGCAATGATGGGTACTTCACAATTGACTTTAGATGCTATGCGATTACGTCTTCTCCCATTCACATTGTGCGACTTGGCAGAAAAATGGCTTTATAATACTGCCGCACACTCTATCGCTAATTGGGATGAATTCGTCGTAGCATTTCTTAAGAAGTTTTACCCAAATCATAAGACTGCACATATTAGGAGCGAGATCAACCAGTTCACCCAGCTTCCCAATGAACCATTTTGGAAGTGCTTTGAACGTTTCAAAGATCTGCTTGTCCAATGCCCCCATCACGGAATACAAAGATGGGATTTATGTCGGATTATATATGAGGGCATTAATCCAGCGACAAAGCAGATGCTTGAAACAATGTGTCAATGCAATTTCATGTCTAAAGATGACGGTGAAGCATGGAAATATCTAGAAGATCTCGCTGAACACACGTTGCAGTGGGAAAGCGTAAGACCACCTTCAACTAAGGGAGGTATTCACCAGCTCGATGTTTCTATCGCAGTAAAAGCCGAAATGGCAGCGATACAGAAGAAACTCGATGCTATTGAGAACAAATTTTCATCATTCTCCCTAAATCAGGTCACGCTTCCCAAGACTGTCTGTGGTTACTGTTCGGATCCTTCACACTTAAAGGAAGAATGCCCTATGAACGCATCGTTTCAAGCTAATGCTGCTTTTCAGCAGCGACCTAGAAATGATCCTTATTCTTCCACATATAATCAAGGATGGAGGAATCATCCTAACTTTGCTTGGAATCAAAACCAACAAAGTAATTATCAAAGACCTCCTCCACAGCAACCACAACCACAGAATCAGCACCCCTTTCAGTCACAGAATTTCCAAAATCCGGCCAACATTTCTACACCACAAATGGCCGGTACTGACAACTCGCTTGCACAAACTTTGGATATGTTCATGAAACAATCCATGCAAAATTCGGCTGAGATAAGGTCTTCTATTGATACCCTAACGAAAAACTCCTCCTCCCATGGTGAGAGTATTAAATCAATAGAAAATCAAATCGCACAGTTAAACGCCGCAATGAGTGCGAGAGAGAAAGGGAAACTCCCATCTCAACCCCTACCGAATCCTGGCCATTCACAAAGTCATAATGTGAATGCCGTCACTACGTTGAGATCGGGGAGAGTGCTGAATAACCAGATGGGTGAGCAAATTGATGATAGTGACACATTTGATACCCCTTCTTCTTCTTCTTCTTCCTCTAATTCGTCTAGTCTTCCACCTTCATCCGAGCCTATTCTCCGTTTTCCCCAAGGCTCGAACATTTCGCCAAATCTATCTAAGTCGATTCCCACTCCAATTTCGGGATCGAATCCATCCCCACAGTCTTCTCCACAAACGTTGGACCCAAAACTTATTGATCAAGCACCTTATCCAAACAGGTTAAGGGGCAACAGACCAAGTCCACAAATGGAGAAGATCGTGGAAATTTTTAAGCAAGTTAACATAAACATTCCTCTCCTAGATGCTATTCAGCAAGTTCCGTCATATGCGAAAATCCTAAAGGACTTGTGCACTAGGAAGAGAAAAGTTCAAGTACCTAAAAAAGTTTTCCTTGCGAGTAATGTGAGCACAGCTTTTACACAACAACTTCCCAAGAAACGAAAGGACCCCGGAAGTCCTACAATTTCAATCTCTATTGGGGGTAAAAATATCAATCGTGCTCTACTCGATCTTGGTGCTAGTGTTAACTTGCTTCCGTATTCTGTGTATGAGCAATTAGGGATCGGAGAGTTGAAACCTGCGCATTGCACTCTTCAGATGGCCGATCGATCTATCACCCAACCTAAGGGTGAGCTAGAGGATGTGTTAATCAAAGTCGGGGAATTCATATTCCCTGTAGACTTTATCGTTATAGATACACAACCTGTAGCAAACCCACGCAATCAAATTCCGGTGATACTCGGTCGACCCTTTTTGGCCACTTCCAACGCAGTAATTAATTGTAGAAACGGCTCTATGACCCTATCCTTTGGAAAGAAGTCAATTGAGCTTAACATTTACAAGTTGGGAAGTGAACCCTCCGAACCCTATGCTCATGTGTGTTCTGTCGAATTAATGGATGTCGACAGCAGCGAATTTGATCAACCTCATGATACAGACTCTTTTCATATGTTGTTGTTTGACCCAACCATTTACTCTTCCATCGAATTGTCCGGGTCAACATCTAATGAGGAACTTTATATTGAGTCTGACGATCACCCCATTTTTTCTGATGACATTATTTTTCGGGGTATCGATGAAAGTTTTGAGGAAATTTTCGCTGATGAACTCGCATTTTTACAAGACACGGGTGTTGAGATGAATCAACTCCAAGATGAAGAAATTGGACCTCCACCCCCTCTTTTGG
The DNA here is from genome assembly GCA_030015575.1 of Agapanthus africanus. NCBI lineage: Eukaryota > Viridiplantae > Streptophyta > Magnoliopsida > Asparagales > Amaryllidaceae > Agapanthus > Agapanthus africanus. Next base: position 366,933,024 of record CM057338.1, read on the forward strand.
ACAATCATGACAATGCGAGTAATCCATCATTACTATCACTGTGTCGTCTCTCCAAATTGAGACGCAATCCTTTACACCTCTTGTCACCTCTCCACTTCTTCACGTCAATAGGTGACATGTTCTTCCACCAACCTTGGTGCTTCATCGATAAAATTTTTGAATGGTTGGTGTTGACCTTCGGTCTTTGCAAAGCTTGGCATTGACCAATAACCTTGACCCCCTCGTGTGATTTTAAAAGATTAAAATTGTTTAAAGTTTGGGGGGGTGGTATATTTTGGCTCTTGAAAAGAAAATAATTTTTACAAATTTGTGAGCCTAAAATAAGTTTGGGGGAGGATTTTCACTTTCATATATTCTTGCCCCCATTAATAATTTCCTCCCAAGTCTACAGGTTTTTGAGCTTAACGGATGACATCAGTGAGGACACTGCTGTAAACAGGTTTGGGGGAGGTTTGTGCTTATTTACACATCAATTTGCATCATATTTGCATAAGCACAATATTTTCAAAAAAAAAAAATTTTCAAAAATTTTCTTTTATAACAAAATTGTAGAAAGTGAAACATTACATCCAAAAGATAGGAATAGTTTAAGAAAACCAAGAAAATTAGAAGTTTTCTTATACGAACTGGTAATAAGTAGTTATGAGCTGTTGTCCCAAGGGTTAGTAAGATGAAGGAAGTCACTAATCTGAGGATAAAAATAAGTCTGAAAAATAGTTTCTATTCTGGAAGCCAAACATTTGAATGTTGATACCCTACAATATGCACCTACACACGTCTTGAAACTCGGGATAGTAGAGGATACCTTGAAATGCTCTTGTCTAAAAGCCAAAGTATGAAGGAAATAAAAAAAAATGATGAAGAAAATATAAAAATGGTGAAAAGAAAAATGAACACTGGTTTTGTTATCGCCAAGGCAGCAATAAAAAAATATAGCGAGGGTGCCTCTTCACCTAGTGCCCTAAGGCCAACTGGTCTGGGAGTCACTGCTAAGCCTTAGGTGGTGCAAGACGAGGAAATATTATCACCTAATCAGCAAGCACATGAGTAATCGGTCGGTTAGTACCTCAAGAAGTATTAACGGTCGCATGAAAATGTGTGAGCAAATCTAAGTATTCATCAAATTAAAAAGTACTAAGGTAGATGGACAAGAGTATGATAGCTTGAATTGAATTCTCCGAGTGTAGAGATGTTATTTTCACACACGTGGGGTTATATGATCAATGTTTGGAACAAAGGTAGGAATGAAGAATAAAGACGATGTTTTATTGAGGGATAATGTGATTTCTAACATCTTTTCATGACTATTAAGATAGGGCTCATGACAACTGAAAAGCTGGCATAGTTGGAAACTCTTCTTTTCAAAGTATTTCTTTTATGGTTCTTATCTTTATATGTAAATTTCACCATCTCTCTTTTGTTATAGGATTTTGTGGGTGTAATCCGCTGAAAACCCTCAGGAGACAACACTCCTCCTACTAGGGACACCTAGAGGTTTAACGGCTTATTGCACGTGCTCAGTGCAATCGTGTCTGCCTACGAAAGTGTGCTTAGTTTTCTCCTTTCTTTTTCTCCTCTTAAATAAACTAGTTTGCTCGGGACGATCAAAGATAAGTTTGGGGGTATTTGTTCAGTTGATAAAACTGCACACTTGTATTACATTTTTCCTACCATTTTCATATTAAAAAAGGACTATATTATAATATGTTATACATATGAGGGTTTATGTGTAAAAACATTATTTTCCATGTGTTAATATATTTTAATTATCATTTGGTAGGAAAATGTATGCAAATAATATTATTGATCTAATCCTAGTAGAACAAAGTCTACTAAAATCTTATTTGAGTTGTTGTGCAGAATATTTCCAAGTTGTTATGAAGGATTTAACAAACAAATCAATTTGTTGAAGAAATCTTGCCAAATTAAGAAGCAAACTTGGAGACCAAGTCTGGAAGCAACAGAGAAAAGATTTTCAGATTCTGAAGATGCCTAGGATTGCCACATGTCACCAGATGAAAGCCCAAGAAAAAGAATCAAATGATCCCTACCCTTGAGCGCGGATCCGCGGCCAAACCCACCCTGGGGCCGCGGATCCGCCGCAATTTGAGGAGGTTAGAGTGCAAGATTTTGGGGCATTATTCTTTGCTGAATTTTACCAAGTTTTCAACAATAAGATTCTGGGTTTTCACTATAAAAAGGCACCGAGAGCCTCTTGGAAAAGGTATCAAGCCGAAGAGATCACGAAGCTCCCGACGCTCACGCATCCAGGCTGATCATCGACTGTTCGACTACCTCCTTAGGAAAGATCGAGAAGCAACTAGTTTGTAATCATTTTCTACGGATTAAAGTGTAGTTTGTTCAAGTCGATTAGTAAAGGTAGTTATTTTATTTAATTGTTTCTTTTACATTATGTTTTCCCTCTTTGTCTTTTCATCTTCTTCTCCCAACATGCGCGAGTAATTCTCCGCTTGTTAGGGTTCGTAGGATTAGGGTAGGCTAATGAACGATGAAAATAATTAAACCCTTTTTAAGTCCTATAAAGTTTAGGAACTTTATTAAAATAATCATTAACATCCTAATCGGGCGCACTAGCAATTCCTTGCTAGTTCCGACCGCGATTAGAGATTAGATTAATGATTGTTTTGGTAAAGGCTAGAAATGAACGGAGTTTCGTGTCGAGATAAGGGTTAAGAGTGGGATTCCTTTTCCCTCCAGAAACCCTAATCTACACGCATCACCGTCGTTCTAGTTCTAAATCTATTAATGGATAAAAAGGGTAACTTTTAATTAATCGTCCATAACTACTAAATCCTAACGAACCCTACAAGCCCTCTTATTATATTAATTACATCCTTAAAATAATCTAGATCTATATTTTACATTCTTGTTTAACGTAGATCTAGAAACCATTCTATAAAATTCTTAATCCCTCCTCTCTTTCTCAACACATCTAAAGTAAAAATAAATGGTTCAACGTTTCCCAGAGGACGACCCGTATTCATCTCGGTCTAGCTACACGCGACACCGTTATTGATTGCGGTTAAACTACAAATACACTTTTTCGAATCAATCAGACACTCCGTCTCGGAGACGCGTCAAGCGTCGACCGTCCGTGTCGTAAAAAGGGCAGTGCCAGCTTCCCACAAAGAGGGAACCAAATCACTCCATGCCGGGGAAATGTCTACCATGGACAATCCGTCTCGAAGACGTGTCAGGCGTCGACCGTCCATCTCATAAAAAGGGCAGTGTCAGCTTCCCACAAAGAGGGAACCAAATCACTCCGTGCGGGGAAAACGTCTACTACAGACACTCCTTCTCGGAGACGCATCAAGAGTCGACCATCCATGTTGTAAAAAGGGCAGTGCCAGCTTCCTACAAAGAGAGAACCAAATCACTACGTGCCGGGGAAATGTCTACTACGGACACTCCGTCTCGGAGACGCGTCAAGCGTCGACCGTCCATGTCGTAAAAAGGGTAGTGTCAGCTTCCCACAAAGCGGGAACCAAGACACTCCATGCCAGGAAAATATCAAACAGACACTCCGTGTCAGGGATACGTCATACACCGAGACTCCATCTCAGACACGTCAAGCATCGACCGTCCATGTGGTAAAAAGGGCAGTACCAGCTTCCCAAAAAACGGGGACCAAATCAAGTCGCCTCCACGTAAAAGAAGATCCATCAATTTCATGTACACGACCCACATGTGCGGTGTGCATTTATTGATGGGGGTATTTTGTTGGGGTCAAAAATTACACCTCGGTTGACCAAGTCAAAGTCAACCCTAAGCCAGGTGGGCCAAAGCCTAGGCCAAGTGGGCCCGTGCCCAAGTCAAGCCCTGCGGCCAGTCTCCCCCATGCCAAAATGAAATTATGTAATAAATAATTTTGATGTAATTTTCATACATAAATGTAAGGAAAATGGGCATAAAGCCAAATTTTTGTAAAGCCCGAGCCTTATGTGCAAAAAGAAATAGCACATGATGCATGGGATGAGCAAAATGCCATTTTGTAAAGCCCAAGGGGCTATATGTATATGTGTAAGCCTATATAAGGCATCATGACAATGAAATAAAAAATGATAACTTTTCCATTCTAAAAAAACTAGGGTTTGTGCCTCCTCCTTTCTCAAGGTTCTAAAACCTTCCCCCCTTTTAAATTAAATCAAGAGTTTAACTCTTCCCTTTTCCAAAAAGAAATGGTTTTTCACCACAAAACCCTTGAAGGGGAGCTCGGATCTTCAATCAGATCTCGAAAATGGGAGACTTCTAAGTCTCACCCCCTTTTCTCCAAGATCCAGCCGATCAAGAGGAGGAATAAGGAGACCCATCTCCAAAAATCCAACTTTGGACAGATCCAAGGCTCAAAAGAAGCTTCAGGGCTAAAGAGAGAAGAGAGGGGTCCTCTTTGATCACCTCTGAAGATTTTTGGGGTGTTCAACTCCAAGACCCAAATTCTTAAAGGAGTTTAACTCCTATTCCAGATAATTTAGGAGTTTAACTCCAAATCTAAATATTTTGGAGTTTAACTCCACTCAAAATCACTGTTAGGAGTTCAACTCCAAAGCCCTCCCTTAGGAGTTTAACTCCTAACCCAGGGGCTAATCCCATTTTTTGCTGGTGTTCCCAGCGGTCGCATGCCGCGCACGTGACCCTTGGGCGCCCAGTGGTCGCGTGCCGCGCACGTGATCTACAGGCGCCCAGCGGTCACGTGCAGGGCATGTGACCCGCGGGCATCGAGTGGTCGCGTGCATGGCACGTGACCCACGGGCGATAAAGCGCCCACTTGCGCCTCACGCGACTCAAGGGCGCTCAGTGCCCAGCGGTCTCGTACAGCGCACGTAACCCGCGGACGCCCCACGGTCTCATACAAGGCACGTGGCCCGTGAGCATCCCGCGGTGGCATGCAAGGCACATAGCCCGCGGGCACTAAGCGCCCACGTGCACCTCACGCGACCTGCAGGCGCCGCATGTGACCCGCTGGCACCGAGCGGTCACGTGCAGTGCATGAGACCCGCTGGCGCCCAGCGGTTGCGTGTTGCACACGTGACCTGCTGGGGCTCAACACCCACACTCTAGGTACGTGACCCGCGGGCACCCGTGCCCACACGCCAGGCACGTGACCCTTGGACGCCCAGTGCCCATGTGCCATGCACGCGTCTTTAAGACGCTCCCCCCATTTTTATATGCACCCCACACTAAATATAATTCCCCCGTTAGAAAAAATTTCTAACAAGGCGCTGCCCCGCATCCCGCAGGGGGGCTGCTAGCCCCTTTGACCCCCAGCCTGCTATCCAGGTAGCGGGATCCCCGTAAAAACTTTGTGGGGCCTCCGATATATCAACACTGCACATTGAATTCTCATGACCTGTTTGACCTGTCAATCGGAGGTTCTCTCGTTCTAAAGGCGAGGGGTAATTAACGACAGCTTAGTCCGCGGCTGCCGGATATTCGGATCCCCACAATCAATAAACCCCAGCTTACCCTAGGCAGGGGGAATCTGTAATACGCCCGTCAAGAGCGCGCGTATTCCCATCTCAATGGGGTGACGAAAAACACCCTACACCTTTGTTGTGAGAGAGTGAGTGGAAAAATAAATCAACTCAAGAAATATCTCACACAACAACAAAAAATATCAAGTGTGTAGAAAAATATCTCACAACTCTCACAACAAATATCAAGCATGAGTCATGCCTTGAACCATGCTTCAACGAATGCACATCACACTCATCCCTCCACCTCATTAACCTTTAAACTAAAAGATTAAAACAAAATGAGATGTTTTCTTCTAAAAACAATCCTGTAATAAATTACAAGAATGCCCCTCATCCGTATATACATAGCCGCATCCGTATTCCGAAAAATACAAATACAATGAGACGAAAATAATCCAACAATATAATACTAGGATCCGGCTTAAACCAAAGCCCACCAGTATTATCCGTCCAAATCATGATACGTGCACAAGTGCACACATATGATCAAACCCTGCCATAAAACTGTACGGCCTCTACATCGTTTCGCCCGATGCAGGGAAATCCTCTGTGTGGGACTCTAAAGACTCGTCAATATGCTGGCGGTGGGTTTAACCATAAGCACGTCAGTGGCACTAGCTGTACGTAACGGCTACCCAGGTATTGAGCGAAAGGAAGGACGACGAGCAAACTCATCCTGACCTCTACTGAGCCTGTCTGGTGACAATATCCTTACAGTACGGTCTGTTCGTCTAAGAGTATCACATATCGAGTCTAAGGGGTGGATAAAGTCAGACCCCTAATAACGCGATATTTAGTGTCGGTATGAAGCCCATCACAAACTGAGAAACTACTGATCCTAGAACAGTAATTCTCGACTACCTTGATCAAGGGTTTCTGGTGATGGCTACCCGTGCACAACGTGACATCAACCCCTAATACCGGGAGAGATGAATCCCCGACGATCCGCTCACTGCCTCCATATGGCTCGGGACTGTACCCAACTAAAACCTGTTTGCACGACTCCTTTGAATCGTGGTAGGGTAGTAATCAAAGCACAGTAGGAACTCACACGAGGTAAATGACGATCTCAGGTCGATAGACTAATCTGTACACATGTCACCTGGGAACTGCTACCTGACAATATGTATAATACCAACTAGCAGGTTCCCGGCGAGTCCGTCCAGTGTACTCGTAACCAAATGAGCACCTGTACACTATCTTAGATGAACAAACTAACACCAATGGCTTGTGAGACTGGGCATCGCCCCTCGTCGGGGTCTCGATCAGTACACACTAGTCTACTCTGGAGTATCGATTTCTAGTCTCAATACTCCCACGACTAGGGACATTTAAGGATGTGCTTATAGACCACCCAGTTCCCACGTATATGATCGCCATCATAATGCTGGTAGTCAAGCAGGAATCTTATGGGCTCTATCAATATGTAATAGTGAACTGTAATGCCACCTAAAACAAGTACATGATGATAAAGATATACCAGATAGCATACTATCATCTTGAGTAAGACTGTTCTACTGGTATAGGTCTTCCCTCAATTATCGCAATCGCGTGCCTGCGATTCAATAATTGACTTGAGGGTACTATAGCCAACAATCTCCCACTGCACTTAAGGCTAATTATTGCGGTGTCGCATACTCACAGCCCGTGTGATACCAAACACCTAAATCCTCTACTAATCAGTTTCATAAAGCTTGTTTGTGAAACTATTGTGTTCGAGAAATAGCCTCAGTGAGTGGATCCTCTCCAGTGTTTCTTTCTATATCTCTCTATATCTCAACTTTGCGAAGAACCACTATCTCCCAAAATGAGCAATACTGTCTTAGAATTTGTCTGGATATGTGATGGGACCTAGTTCACAAGTGAACTCCAAATCCAACAAACTTCTTAGACTATATCATCCACTGAATTTAATCGGTATCCTGCACCATGCATTCCCCAGTATCCGCTTGGACCACCTGTCCAACATACTGCCCCTCAAAAAAAGGAAAACTATAACTCAGATGGTCTCTTGGTCATCCAGGTCACCTTGGAAGCCTGAACTGATAACCGCTTCCCAAAAGAGGCTGTCGTTACCAATTACCAAAGAACATTCACTTATGTTCAAAACTGTTTCCTACCGTTTCTCCAGGATTGGATTAATATATATACTTATTGCAACTAGTGCAAAAACAATATCAGGTGTGGTACTTGACATCACATGATTGACTCAATTGTCTAAGCAAGTGATATGCCAGTCATGCAAATCCCTCTCCCCTTTAGTCTGTAAGACATCCTTTAAAGTGGGTGACTCCATCACCTGCAGGTACACCACCATGCCAGGAGTAAACTATTCTAAAACACTCTTAGAATAATTTCAAAGTACCCAGATTAGGACACTTCCCAAATATAGATCTAAAACCTAAAACCATAGACCTGGTTACAAGAATACTGATATTTTATCCATAACCTATGTGGAGAAACACTTTATGACAACCACAGTATATAACCGATTGTAGTATAGGAATTTCACTTCCTATTAAGTGCATGTCATACAAAAACCAGGACATCACACCCTACTAGCTTCTTACCAGATCCATCTCTTATTCTGATGAAGTCAAACTCTATGACTATTACATCAAAATAGATGATCTAACTCCGCTATACCTGCTTTAGTCTATAAATTGACATAAGCTACTTGCCCACTATGCTTCCGCTGCTCCCACTGACTACAACAACCCTCTGGCAGAGTCATATAGACGTGCACTTCTAATGCTAGTTTAGAACGACGCTATACTCATTCTCATGCCGGATCTCATAGTCTAGAACAACAGTAATGGCAAGTTTAGGTAAACAAGAACCTCCCTGTCACCGTCATTGAGGAAACCGAAGTACCTCTCGGGTGCTTGAGGTTACCCACCAAATCTGCGGAGTGGGTAATGGAATGTCGAATCCAATTGAATGTTTAGGTCCTACTAAATTTTCAGTAACCGTTTGTGGCTCCGGAATCACTTCCAGTTCTACCATACTCCCACTAATGTTTTCTGAATAGAATCCATTTTACTAAAACTGGTGGCAAGTCAAGAACAATATAACTATTGATCTTCCAGATGGTAGAAAGTTAACTCTCGTCAAAGCCTGGGATAACTCACAAACTGCCATTACTGAAACGTGCCTTGAGTTTATCCGGATTCTGGTTTTAAGCATAAACCAGACAATTCCATATACCTTAACATAGTTAAGATATGAACCATTCTATATCCACTATAGAAACAAGGGCACCAATTTAATTGGAACCAGATTCAAAATCATGCAGCTGTCTCCAGTGCATATCAATCAAATGGAAGGAGGCCAATCAGCATTACTCATCTAGGTGTGCATCCACATATGAGAAACCTGAAAGAGAAACAAGTTCTCAAAACCATTACTATCAACGGAATACCTGGCACAAGTATCTACATCTTCGATCACCTTGAAGAATCCTGATACTTTGCAACACATGGTTCTCTACTTTATTCTTATACCTATAATTTCTCAAAACTTGGACCATATATTTCTATGAAATACTTGTCTAAAACTAGAGAAGTCACAAGTAAACAGAATATAGTATGAGTACCAACCCCTTTGTCCTAATGGACACTGGACAACATATAATACTTTGTATAAGTCCCCTGACATTACTAACTCAAACCCTATGCGTCGTATGTTGAAAACTGAACTATGGTTAAGAAGAATTACACCTATGTTGAATGCTCCTTACCTAATCACCAACTGATATAGGTAAATGCCACAGACATAATTTCAAAAAGTTATATCTCACTTTATAAAATAAATGTACAGATATATCAGTTTAAAAATGGTGCATAACATCGGATATTCAAAACCAAATATTTGTAGTTATGCAAAACCCAGGTGATTTCCTCACATATCACCGATTACAACGAATTCCAATATAATGAGGATATAATCATCTAATTCCCAATATCTTACTCCCACTCATCATCTGTAACGCCATACAGATATGAGAATCAAATCTGGCAAATACATACCTTGGAGTTAGAAACTAATTAGGAAATCAATTTTCAATTAACAACGCATAGTGAAAATGAAACATGAAAATGTTTCGGAGGGGTGTCTGGGTATTCCTAGTAATGCCTCTTCCACTATCCTGATTCATGACTGTAACCGTATATTTCTTTGCCATCTCTCCAATCCCTTTATATGTCTTTACTCATTACCTTCTGTACACCGCACTTAAGCTAAATGGTTTTTTTCCTTCCATGCCTTTCGGTACCAGCCTATGGTTTGAAAGAAGACCATCCAATAAGCGTAATAGGTGTACTCTCATAATCCTAGGAGCCCTCGCAATCTGAGAGCAGGAAAAGATAAAAGACAACCCGACTAATCATATTCGATTTCTCCTGAACCGGAAACCATCCTCGAACCGGAACAAGTTCTTTCGAGTTCGTATGTAACTATACAATGGCGTATCCAATAAATGTGGATCTTCGTAGTGATACGGAGTGTCCTGGAGAAATGCAAAGGTGAAATAGGAGTGGCTATGAAATACGCGGTTTCGTCGTGAATGATAGCAGTCACAATATCCTTTTGCTCTCTTTCTAATCCTTTTATGTGTCATTACTTATTACCTTCTGTACACCAAACTTAGGCTAATTGGTTTTCTTTATTCTCTACCTTTCGGCACCTGCCTATGGTTTGGAAGAAGACTATCAAATAAGCGTAATAGGTGTACACTCCTAAATACCAGGAGCCCTCGCAACCTGGGAGAAGGTAAAGAGAAAAGACAACTGAATAGTCCTATTCTATTTCTCCAGAACCAGAAACCATTCTCGACCTGAAACAAGTTTCATCAAGTTCGTATCTAATTATACGATGGTCATATCCAATAAATATAGATCTTCGTAGTGATACGGAATGTTCTGAAAGCAAAGGACAAAAGTAGGAGCGGCAAAGATATATGCGACCCTGACAATCTAAAAGCCAATGTGTTTTAAGAAGCTTCGGTTAACTTGGTTAATGAGTTTTAGTTTAGGTCGGGTCAAGATAGCTACTAGAGAGAGAGAGAAAAGAAACACTCAGCTTGCACTCTAACCTATATCAGAATGGTTATTTATTTATCTAATCAGGATGTCTCCTAATGTTTCCTCGAATTCTCCTCCAAACCCAAAAGGAAGAATTAGTCGGGATCATCTAAAATCACCCGAGGAGTAACACCTACTCATCAGTGAGAATCGGGATCCAACTATCATCGCATGATAATTTGATGGAATCTACTCAAGTCACCACACTCCAGAAGGTATGCGCATGCCTGGAAAATTTCCTGTATGTTTGACACTCCCGATGTGATTTTTACCCCTAGGACCCAAGTGACCTTGATGAATAATCAACAAATCAAAAGTTCATAGTCAAGTTTAACCCGTCATTATCTTGATTGCGTTAAAACCATCTGCACGACCCTTGAAGAATAATCAATAAAGTCGTATGACTGTCCTAACCAATCCACATGTCCATGCAACAGAAAAGCATTACAGAGCTACCGCACACTACGTCTCAGCGAATAGCAACGAAAAACATAGCACGATACTAAACAATACTAATCTAAAATGACGGAGGGCTACGGCTGGTTTTTGGCGAAAAACCTTTAACGTAATGAACTTGATATCGTTGAAGGAACCTAAGTGGTTTTACAAATATATAGTGGCGAAAGCTTTTGCCAAAGAGGTCACTCCCTGTGAAGGGATCTCGGCTTTTTTCTCGTCGAATGAGGTGTAGGATATTCCAAACTGAATACCACGATGCAAAGCAAAGGATTTGACTATAGTAAAGTTATTACATTGACGCAAAACTTCTACCCAAGGGGTCACTCCCAATGAAGGGATCTTGGCCCTTGCCTCCTCAAATTAGGTGCTGGATATTCATAACCGAACACCACTGTGTGAAACAAAAGCAAACGTCTGTAATGTCTGTTTTAAAATACTTGGTTCCAACAACATAATATAGGTTTGTTTTATCCTTGCATTGATCAAAATCAATGCAGTCCCATCAATGAATCATATCACACCAGATAAAAGAACGAAAATATGATGTACGTATATGCCACCCGCATTCGCCACTGGATCCCGTCATCACCCGTTAGGTTACTTAACTAACGACAGGGCGGGGACTAGACTAGCGTGGATGCAAAACATATACGACATCTACTGATATATATAAATATATATAACAATCGTCTCAGGCATGATATAAGGCAACAACACAAAAGCAGCACAGAATCTCAGCCAAGCAACACGGGGTGGTGGATAATCCTGGAGCCCCGAGTTTCACTTGAGCCGCAAATGAGACCCGACGTTCCCTGTCGTGTGGATAGCCTGTGCAATGAAAACCTAGACCCCTACGAGTGCGGCAAGTTACCCGCCAATCCTAGAAGCGAGGCAACCCCAATCAACAACGTGAATGGGCCACCCAGCACTTCACAGAATCCGGAAACTTGAGCACCCCATCTTGGGTCAACCTGTATCCCCTATGAGTGCGGCGAATAGCCCACCAATTCTAGAGTGAGGTCCCCTCCATCTCAAAGCCATGGGATGCGGACCCGTTGCCCTCTAGAACCCATCTATTTGTGCACTCCACCGCGGGGTAATCCTAGTGCAGAGAAGAAAATAAGTACAAGGGTGACATCGACCTCAACCGGTCATGCCCCAAACAAATAACATACAAACTGGCAGTGACGGCAGTCCACAAGTCGGATGCTCATCCCGCAATATCAAATGTACAAATGAAACTAAACTGTATTACCATTGTACCACTGGTTATCCACCACGACGATCCAACCACAACCACAGCATAACACAGAACATCAACGTGAATGTCATGTTTGCAAACCCGTCTAAAAGACATATAGCAATTAGACGAGTTGTGCCTCTCTAATGGCATTCACGGTCGCGGATAGAAATGCATGTACTGTAAACATTTAAACAATGTTAAAATATCGACTTCGAAAACACCCCGAAATGCCTCCAAACCAAAGATAACACTTCATCCAAAACTGGGCAAAACAAACAATACCTGAGACCTTATTTTCCAGAGACCAGAACACCTACAAAATCCCAAGTTCCAATACCAAAACAAAACCAGCCAGGCCAGTTTTTCTCCATGTCTTACCAGACAAGTTTGTGCATTTGGGGCTCAGGTTTCGAAGGTGTTCTAGTTGTCACATAGGTAGTCTTCTGCAATTGTTTAAATACTTTTGAAGACTAGTTTAAATTCAATAGAAACTGGAAAATGAAGGGTATCGTTTTGGAGTAGTTTCAGTTTCGATACTTTAACATTGTCTAAACAAGCTAGTAAAGGGTTAAAGGGTTGGCTCTGAGACCATGTTGGGTTACGGCAGCACCCGGCCATCAATCCGTGGCCAAAAGCGGAACAAAAAATTATAAAACTGGTGCTAGCACAACCCCAGAATACGGATCGACCTTAAACCCTAAACCCTAAACCTAGCAAGCTATCAAAAAGAGTTTATAGAATGTTATACCGAATGATCCGTGTCCTTCGGTCTTTAACAAGCTTCCCAAGCTCTTAGTGGCCACCATGATCAAGTTTGGTCGCCGGTCTCCCTCTATCGAAAATGATCCATCCGAGAGCCTATGAATCGAGCTTCTACTTCAAAACCGAAGTAACTAGGGTATTTAGTTTGCTAGACTTGATAGCCTAGAAGATATAGAGTCTAATGAGGGATTAATTTTTCTTTAAACACTCTAGGGTTCTCAACACATGAGAGGGTTAGGGTGGAGGAAGAAGAAGAAGCCATTTGAGAGAAGAGTGTGAAGCTTGAAGCAACTCAAGAAAATAAGTGGCTTCCTTTGTTGTGAGAGAGTGAGTGGAAAAATAAATCAACTCAAGAAATATCTTACACAACAACAAAAAATATCAAGTGTGTAGAAAAATATCTCACAACTCTAACAACAAATATCAAGCATGAGTCATGCCTTGAACCATGCTTCAATGAATGCACATCACACTCATCCCTCCACCTCATTAACCTTTAAACTAAAAGGTTAAAACAAAATGAGATGTTTTCTTCTAAAAACAATCTTGTAATAAATTACAAGAATGCCCCTCATCCGTATATGCATACCCGCATCCGTATTCCAAAAAATACAAATACAATGAGACGAAAATAATCCAACAATATAATATTAGGATCCGGCTTAAACCAAAGCCCACCAGTATTATCCGTCCGAATCATGATACGTGCACAAGTGCACGTATATGATCGAACCCTGCCGTAAAACCATACGGCCTCTACATCGTTTCGTCCGAAGCAGGGAAATCCTCTGTGTGGGACTCTAAAGACTCGCCAATGTGCTGGCAGTGGGTTTAACCACAAGCACGTCAGCGGCAATAACTATACGTAACGGCTATCCAGGTATTGAGCGAAAGGAAGGCCGACGAGCAAACTCATCCTGACCCCTACTGAGCCTGTCTGGTGACAATATCCGTACAGTACGGTCTGTTCGTCTAAGAGTATCGCATATCGAGTCTAGGTGGGTGGATAAAGTCAGACCCCTAATAACACGACATTTAGTGTTGGTATGAAGCCCATCACAAACTGAGAAACTACTGATCCTAGATCAGTAATTCTCGACTATCTTGATCAAGGGTTTCTGGTGATGACCACCCGTGCATAATGCGACATCAACCCCCAATACCGGGAGAGACGAATCCCCGACGATCCGCTCACTGCCTCCATGTGGCTCGGGATTGTACCCAACTAAAACCTGTTTGCACGACTCCTTCGAGCTGTGGTAGGGTAGTAATCAAAGCACAGTGGGAACTCACACGAGAAAAATGACGATCTCAGGTCGACAGACTAATCTGTACACATGTCACCTGGGAACTGCTATCTGACAATAAGTATAATACCAACTAGCAAGTTCCTGGCGAGTCCATCCAGTGTACTCATAACCCAATGAGCACCTGTATACCATCTTAGGTGAACAAACTAACACCAATGGCTTATGAGACCGACCATCGCCCATCGTCGGGGTCTCGATCAGTACACACTAGTCTACTCTGGAGTATCAATGCCCAGTCTCGATACTCCTACGACTAGGGGCATTTAAAGATATGCTTAGAGACCATCCAGCTCCCATATATATGATCGCCATCATAATGCTAGTATTCAAGCAGGAATTTGGGCTCTATCAACATGTAATAGTGAACTGTAATGACACTTAAAGCATGTACATGATGATAAAGATAAACCAGATAGCATACTATTATCTTGAGTAAGATTGTTCTACCGGTATAGGTCCTCCCTCAATCATCGCAATCGCGTGCCTGTGATTCAATAATTGACTTGAGGGCACTATAGCCAACATACGCAACTAAAACCTGTTTGCACGACTCAGTAGAGCCATGGTAGGGTAGTAATCAAAGTACAGTGGGAACTCATACAAGACAATTGATGATCTGAGGTCAAAAGACTACCCTGTATTCATGTCACTAGAGAACTACTATCTTACGAAAGGTATAATACCATCTAGAATTTCTCGGCGAGTCCGTCCAGTGTAACTCAAGACCCAATGAGCACCTGTATACAATCTTTGGTGGCTGACGCCAATGGCTGTGAGACCGGCCATCCCCCTTGTCGGGGTCAAGAAACGTATACACTAGTCTACTCTGGAATATTGATGCCCAGTCTCGATATTCTCACGACTAGGGACTTTTAAGGTTATGCTTATGGACTACCCAGTTCCCACAAGTATGATCGACATTATAATACTGGTAGTCAAGCAAAGATCCTATGGGCTTTATCATTATTTATTAGTGACACGTAATAACAAGAAAAACTTATACACATGAATGATAAAGTCAAAGCAGATAGCATACTATCATCTCGAGCAAGACTGTTCTACTCGTATAGGTCCTCCCTCAATTATTATAATCGCCTGCCAGCAATTACAACAATTGCCTTGAGGGCACTATATCTAATAAAAACCCTAAAAATATGATTTTATGCATAAGATATATTTTTTATGCCAATAAAACTCAAGACTTGGAATTAAAAGTTTACCTTGGAAGATTTTGCGCCAAAGGGGAGATCCAAGGTTTGTATGGAGCTAATTGAAGAGTTTAAGGAGGCTTTTACTTGAAGTCTTGTAGTTTGGTGAAGCTTGAGAGAAGCTTTGGCTTGAGTGGAGGAAAGCTAAAGCTAAATTTCCTTTTTATGTTGGGTTTTCAAGAGAAAATGAGAATGTTTGAGAAAGTGAGGAGAGAATTGAGGAGGAAAATGGGGAAAGAATGAGGAGGAGAAGAGGGAAGTGGGGAGTATAGGCATGGGAAGCCCATGCCTCTTCCATACCTCTCTCTCTCCCTCTCCCTCTCCCCAAATTACTACAACCATGCTAAAAAATATTAATTCCAAATGTTAAAATGTAACGACTCTGAGTTTACTGTACTGAATTTTCCATTTTAATGTACAGAAAAGAGTTTTCAGCCTGAGTTTGAGTTATAAGTCAATTTTGTTAAAGAACAGCAAGAAGAAACTTGTAGCTCACTGGTAAAGCCCTTGCACTGCTATGACGTAACCTCTGTGTTCGATTCCCATCAGACACATTATTTTTTGGAATTTTTCTTTTAACCTTTTGGAAGCCCAAAAGATTGCACGTGCAATACACAGAAAAATGAAAAGACAAAAAAATCAAACATGTGGAAAATGGAGTAAATACCGATTCAATCTCGTGGCACGAATCACAAAACCAGACGTCACTAATCGACCGGCCAAATGAAGGGAAAACCGATGGGGACGGTTGGATTAAGTCCATAGAGCCCCGGGCTTTGCACACTAACCCTTTCACCTACCCTTAACTCCCCTGCACTATTTGATTTCCCTGCAATTAAACAGAGACCTTTTATTTCACAATTTATCACAATTTTAATGCATTTTAATTCAGCATTTTCATTCTCAAACCCTAATTCTCCACTATAAATACCACCCCACATTTTGGCTCAGCATCATTCTGAAATTTCTAGCCAAAACACTCAAAAAATTTCTAAGTAAAAGTAGAGTAAAGAGGAGTTAGCAAGTGGTGAACTTCCGGCAAAGAATCGAAGCAACATCCGAAGCTCTCGCGATACCACGACAACACTCTCCTCTTCTTCTACTTTTTCTTAGAATAATCAAATAGTAAATCCCTCCCAAACTGCCTTTCTCTTTTTTGAAATTCTTTTTAATCAAAATCGGTAAAAGTGGAGTTATACCGATATCATCTTTTGTAAAAGCCATAACTCTACTTCCTTTTATATTTTGGTCATACAAACTTTACATCTTCACTTGTAATTTGATACAAATATTTAGAATCAAGATTTAACCTAGAATCTCATGTAAAACAATCATATTTGAAATTTTTCATTAAAATACCATGAACTTTAATATTATCTCTTTTAGTTTTGTTAAAACTATACCTTTAGGAAAAATTTC
The DNA here is from genome assembly GCA_030015575.1 of Agapanthus africanus. Classification (NCBI taxonomy): domain Eukaryota; kingdom Viridiplantae; phylum Streptophyta; class Magnoliopsida; order Asparagales; family Amaryllidaceae; genus Agapanthus; species Agapanthus africanus. The sequence continues at coordinate 366,950,001 of CM057338.1, forward strand.
ACAGGGTAATGACCTACCCCTAACATACACTCTTGTTTCATAGCACGATACCTTTTTCTATAATTTTTTTTGTACAAAGAAAATATTACATTAAAATACCCCTTACTTTAAAAACCGGTTTTCTTTTAAAACGGTATTTCGATTTCTTTGCAGCTATGCCTCTACAACCCTCTTTAGGGGACCAGCTAATGGATGGTGTGGACTATCGCACATCTTTGGGCTAGTAGAGCGAGATGCAGACTTCCTTACGGAGCATTCGGTCTCGAAAGTTTTTAAATACGGTTTTTAAGAAAAAAGATTTTTTTTAAATAAATAAAGAGATTTAATTTTTAATAATTATATAAAAATTACAAATCCTTATTTTCAAAATATAATAAACTTATTTTTTTCTTCTAATAATGAAAGATTAACAAGTTTCAATAAAATACCATCAAGTTACCAAAAGAGAACCCTTTTCAATAAAATACCATGAACTTCCAAAATTAATTGTTTATTACTAAAATATCTCGAATTCTTAAAACTCATATTCATGAAAACCCTAATAATATAAATAACCCCTCAAGGTTTATTTTTAAACTATATTAAAATATTTTTCATAAAAACCCCTCGAGATATATATAAAACAAAATTAAGGACTTTAGTAAATATAGGTTTAAGCGGGATCAATTCTCTTGAGCCCCAGAGAGCCGGAGAAAGTGAGTGCTTGCCTATTTAAGGTAAAAAACTTAACAGAGTTATCAGTGGTAATTGTCTTGAAAAAAGACACAAATCCTGCCGTCCATGTGCAGCAGTTACCGATGACTCCCGAACCTAATTCAAGATCTAAATCAGTTTACAAGTGTCTGACTCAGTCTGAGTCTAAGTCAAACCTGAATCTAATTCAAATCTGAATCCAATATCAAACAAGAACCTGAATACTTGATCATGAACATGAATACTCGAACCCAAACATCAATATCAAACATGTATACTTGATTTGACTTGACCGAACCATGGTTATAACTTGACTTGACTACTTGCATACTTGATTACATCCTGAACATGAATACTTGAACAACTTGACTACTTGCATACTTGATTACATCCTGATAATTATAAACTATACAATACATTACGCGGGGATAAAGGGGTAGATTGGTACGGAACGTATATCGTGACACGAGAGGTCACTTAAGAGACACCTACATGAATTCTCGTGTCGTTGTCCTGTGGGTTATGACAGGGCCTTATACTACATATTACTATAGTTTACGGGGTAAGATGGACTCCTCTCGTAAACATGAATACCTTCTGTATCAAGCTACGAACAACCACATTATAATAATTATCATATACCGGTAATCAATCATACACACCTTACCTCTTCTTTTCATATTACTTGCTATATTCTCTTCTTCTTTTGGGACTTACCGAGCGCTAGTTCGCTGAAGACGTTCCTTCTATTTCTTTCTTTGGAATGTTCGTCAGGATAACCGGACTCTCAGGAGATCGAGCCTAGCCAGGAGGGGTTGGATCAGCTCACCGATCGGCCGGACTACTAGTTCTTCTTGTACCTATTTTTATTTTGTATGCTACTGTTTAGGCACTGCTTTATTTATTATATCTTTCCTTTTCAAAACAGTTGTATATAAAGATGAATGTAAATAAAGGATGTTGTTTATTTTAATTCTCTTGTCATTCTTGTGCATTTTATATATATTGCTTAATTACGCTTATCGTATTTATTTCTTAGTAAATACGTTGTGGCCTGCCACATCACCGTTTCCATCTACTGGGAAGCAGGGCGTGACAGATTTTGTTGGTGGCCCATGCAGGTTAGTTCTGTATGAAGTCTTAAGAAATATATCATAAGAATTATAAGAATCGGCAACTAGACATTCCTTACATTTCTAATTTCTTGAATCTATCCTAACCATTCTTTTCCTATCAAGGTCATGGATTCTCCCAATAATATCAGCGCGAACGTCAATGGAAACACCCCACCGCCTACTCTACCACCACTACATACCATTGCAGCTCCCATCAATGAGCAAACGGTACTGTTTGAGTTGATCAAGAGCCTCTTGGAGGGTCAGCAGCAGCAGACTGCTATCCTCATGCACCGTCCAAAAGTCGAGGCACCCGGAGTCAAGCAATTCCGGGCACTACACCCGAAACATTTCTCTGGGAAAAGGAGCCCACTAGAGGTAGAAGAATGGGCTCAGTCGATCGAAGATGATCTGGCAGCAGCACAAGTGCCGGATATTATCTAGGTGAGAGTTGCGAAGGTGCAACTAACAAACAACGCCAGAGTCTGGTAGAAGGCTGAAGAAAGCCGTTTCGCCCAACCGATCGAGTGGAAGACATTTCACAATCTGTTCGATGCGAAGTACTTTTCTGAGACTGCCCGTTTTGATATGGAGCAGCAGTCCATTCATCTATAACAAGGCTCGATGTGGGTCAACACTGTAGATGAATACGATGCTGAGTTTACCATGCTTAGCAGGTAAGATATTATCTCAAATTCAAATTCCTTATCTCACTCATTACACTACTAACACAAGGTCGTAACAGGTTTGCTTCACACCTGATTCCTACTGCTGAGATCCGGACACGACGATTTCAGCAAGGGTTGGACCCGGAAATTCAAGCTGCACTTGCTAAAGAGGATTTCCCAACCCATGAACTTGCTCTGAAGGCTGCCCGACGCTATGAGGCAGTTGTGAAGAAGAATAGAAGACCACAGACTGCCGGTGTGAAACATCCTGCCACTCAGATGACAGGAGGAGCCTTTTCTAAGCCAACATTTGCATTTAGGTGACCGGGGGAACATTTAGTAGGCCCAGTCCAGACTTTTGTTTTTACTACAAAAGGACGGGACACCTGGAGAAGGAATGCAGGCATGCAAATGGCCTGTGTTTAGTTTGCGGCGCATCTTCTCACTCTATTGGAGCATTTCCATATCGTTTCAACACAACTCCAGCACCCCGACCAGCAATCACGATTCCGCAGCGGCCAGCCATTCAGGCTCCGGCACCTCGACTAGCCCTACCTGCACCACCTCCACATGGACCTCCTGCACAGCCTCAACGTCAGTTCCATCAGGCACAGAGGAACATGCCTCAAGGGCAGAGAAATATGCCCCAAGGATAGAGGAATGTTCCTCCAGTAAGGAGGAATGTACCACGACGTCAAGCTTTCACAATGACGGTCGAGGAGGCCGAAGCCACAGGCCAAGTCATCATTGGTAATTCCTAATCCTTTCAAACCTTTTCAATCTTTGTATATCTCTATAACTTTTTCTATATATAAATCTAACCTCACACAACTTAGGTACTTTACAAGTAGCCTCCCTTTCTGCGTTAGCACTCTTCGACGCTGGAGCATCATATTGCTTTATGTCGCAACGGTTCATCCGAACTCATGCGATTCCAGTTAAACCACTTGTATCCAGCTAGAATGTCAGTTCAGGGAACGGTGTTCTGAAAGCAACTTTAGGATACGATCCGTGTCTAGTGGTTGTCTGCAGCAGAGAACTTTATGCAGACTTCAAGGTGCTGGACATACCGAACTTCGATGTAGTCTTGAGAATGGACTGGCTGGGAACTTTCTTCGCTATTATCGACTGTCACCAAAGGAGGGTAGTGTTCAAAATAACAGATCATCCAGTGTTCTATTTCAAGAGTGGAGAACGTACCTTAGAACCTAGCGTATACAAAGTAAAACCAAAGAAGGCAGTAGTTGCAACATTACAAATGGAAGAATCAAAACCAGAAGTAGTTCAAGAGTTTGAGGATGTATTCCTTGAGGATACATCAGGTTTGCCTCCCGATCGAGCTCTTGAATTCTGCATTGATTTACTACCTAGTGTGCAACCTGTAATCAAAGCTCCGTACCGGCTAAGTCCAGAAGGATTGAAGGAGATCTGTATTCAGTTAGACGAACTCCTGAAGAAAGGTTGGATTCGTCCCAGTACTTCAAGTTGGGGATCTCCAGTGTTACTGGTGAAGAAGAAAGAAGGTTCATACAGGATGTGTGTAGATTATCAAGTTTTGAACGAAATGACGATTAAGAATAAGTATCCACTACCGCGCATCGATGATCTTTTCGATCAGCTAAGTGGATCTTGTGTATTTTCGAAGCTAGATATTCGTTCGGGTTATCATCAGATGAAGTTCAAAGAGTCTGGCATTCTGAAGACGGTGTTTAGGACTCGCTATGGTTATTATGAATATCTAGTAATGCCATTTGGAGTGACCAATGCACCTGCTATATTCATGACCCTGATGAACCAAGTTTTCCGAGAGTATTTAGACAAGTTCGTTGTCATCTTTATCGACGACATCCTGGTGTATTCAAAGAATCGGAAAGAACACGCCGAGCATTTAAGGATTGTCATGGAGACATTGCAACAACATCAACTCTATGCTAAGTTCAACAAGTGTAGATCAAGTCGGATTTCTCGGACATATTGTTTCGGGCGAAGGAATCTCAGTAGATCCAGCTAAGGTGGCAGCTGTCAACGAGTGGCCGACACCAAAAACGGTGAAAGATATACGAAGTTTATTAGGATTATCAGGATACTACCAACGATTCATTGAAGGCTTTTCGAAGATTGCAACAGCCCTGACCAAGCTCACACGTAAAAATGAAGCATTTGTGTGGTCAGAAGCATGTGAAAACACTTTTGTAGAACTCAAGTCAAGATTAACTTCTGCTCCTATTCTTGTAATACCGGATCAATATGGAGGATTTTTTGTGTATTGCGATGCGTCCAGTAAAAGATTAGGATGTGTTCTACACCAACAGGGAAAGGTTGTGGCTTTTGGATCAAGGCAGCTGAAGGTTCATGAGCGCAACTATCCAACATATAATCTGGAGTTGGTAGCCGTTATCTTTGCACTTAAGATTTTGCACTACTATCTTCTGGGAAAACGAGTGGATATATACACTGACCACAAGAGTCTGAAGTATGTATTTACTCAGAAAGAACTAAACATGCGGCAGAGAAGATGGCTAGAACTCATGGCGGACTTCGACATCAACCTACAATATCATTCTGGGAAAGTGAACGTAGTTCCTGATACACTTAGCCACCAGCCATTAGCAATGAATCTCACCGCTCAGTGGAAGATATAGCAGGAGTTGCATGGATTGGAAATTAAAGTAGTTATGCCAGGTAACACTTCGTATTTGATGAACTTACAAGTTCAGTCCACTATTGTCAATCATATCAAGGCAGCTCAAGCAAATGATGCTATGCTACAAAAGATCCGAGAACAAGTAGAAAGTGGACTTCGAACCGACTTCATCATCTACGAAGATGGATCCTTGAGATATGAAAGTCGATTATGTGTACCAAACGGCCTAGTTCGAGAAGAGTTGATGAAAGAAGATCACAGCTCTCTTTATTCTGTACATCCCGGTGGTATAAAAATGTACAAAGATCTATGTAAACACTACTGGTGGTATGGAATGAAGTGTGAAATAGCAAGGAACGTAGCCAAGTGTTTGGTGTGTCAACAAGTGAAGGCTTAACATCACAAAACTGCCGGTCTACTTCAGCCGTTACCAATCTCAGAATGGAAATGGCAGCACATTACCATGGACTTCATGACTGCCCTCCCTTATAGCATGAAGGGTAACGACGCAGTATGGTTTATTATGGATCGACTCACCAAGTCGGCTCACTTTATTCCATTTCGAGTTGGCCAATCTACTGAGACGCTAGCAAATAATTACATGAAAGTAAGCATAAATCTAAAGTAAGATTTAAACCTTCAAGATGTACTATTTTTTATACCCATGAACTCATGCAGGAGATCGTGAGATTACATGGAGTGCCTGTTCGCATCGTCTCCGATCGTGACACAAGATTCCGATCGCAATTTTGGCAGAGTTTGTAAGCTAGCCTGGGAACGAGTCTGAATTTTAGCACGGTTTATCATCCACAAATGGACAGACAGTCCGAGTAAACAATTCAGATTCTAGAAAATATGCTAAGAGCTTGTATGTTAGACTTTGGAGGTTCGTAGGAAGATCACCTACATCTTGTGGAGTTTTCATACAACAACAGCTATCAGGCAAGTATTGGAATGGCACCATTCGCAGCACTCTACGGACGGAAGTGTCGTTCACCACTATATTGGGACGATGTCGAAGATCGTGAACTCCTTGAACCAGAGATGATCGTAGCAACTGTGGATGTAGTTCGCATGGTCAGGGAAAGAATGCGCATAGCCCAAGACCGACAGAAGTATTGGGCAGATACGAAGCACCGACATCTGGAGTTCTAACCTGGAGACCATGTTTTCTTAAAGATTTCTCCAAATAGAGGAGTGATCCACTTTGGCAAGAGGAGTAAGCTAAGTCTAAGATACATAGGACCGTTCGACATACTTGAACGACTTGGAGAAGTGGCATACCGTTTAGCACTTCCACCATCATTGGAAGAAGTGCACAACATGTTCCACATATCCCAGCTATGACGATATGTGCGCGACCGCAGCCACATTCTTGATCACTCCGAGCTTACAGTACAGACGGACCTAATTTGTGAGCAACAACCTGTTAAGATCCTGGACCGAAAGGTAAAGACACTGTGGAACAAGGAAGTAAACTTGGTCCGAGTGATGTGGAGAAAAGATTCGCCAGGAGAATTAATGTGGAAACGAGAAGAAGACATGCATGCAAGATACCCTTACTTATTTGAAAATTAGTCCATATGTAATTGTAAATTTCGATGACGAAATTTTTATAAGGAGGGTAGAATATAACGACTCTGAGTTTACTGTACTGAATTTTCCATTTTAATGTACAGAAAAGAGTTTTCATCCTGAGTTTGAGTTATAAGTCAATTTTGTTAAAGAAGAGCAAGAAGCAACTTGTAGCTCACTGGTAAAACCCTTGCACTGCTGTGACGTAGCCCCTGTGTTCGATTCCCATCAGACACATTATTTTTTTCTGAATTTTTCTTTTAACTTTTTGGAAGCCCAAAAAAGATTGCACGTGCACTACACAGAAAAATGAAAAGACAGAAAAATCAAACATGTGGAAAATGGAGTAAAAACCGATTCAATCTCGTGGTACGAATCACAAAGCTAGACGTCACCAATCGACCGGCCAAATGAAAGGAAAAACCGGCGAGGACAGTTGGATTAAGCCCATAGATCCCTGGGCTTTGCACACTAACCCTTTCACCTACCCCTAACTCCTCTGCACTATTTGATTTCCTTGCAATCAAACAGAGACCTTTCATTTCATAATTTATCACAATTTTAGTACATTTTAATTCCCAAAACCTAATTCTCCATTATAAATACCACCCCACACTTTGGCTCAGCATTATTCTGAAATTTCTAACCAAAACTCTCAAAAAATTTCTAAATACAAGTGGAGTAAAGAGGAGTTAGCAACCGGTCAAATTCCGACGAAGAATCGAAGTAACATCCGGAGCTCCCGCGACACCACGACAACACTCTCCTCTTCTTCTATCTTCTCTTAGCATAAGCAAATAGTAATTCCCTCCCAAACTCCCTTTCTTTTCTTTGAAATTCTTTTTAATCAAAATCGGTAAAAATGGAGTTATACCGATATCATCTTCTATAAAAGCCATAACTCCAATTCCTTATATATTTTGGTCAAACAAACTTTACCTTTTCACTTGTAATTTGATACCAATATTTAGAATCAAGATTTAACCTAGAATCTCATGTAAAACAACCATATTTGAATTTTTTTTCATTAAAATACCATGAATTTTAGTATTATCTCTTTTAGTTTTGTTAAAACAATACCATTAGGAAAAACTTTATGGGGTAACGACCTACCCCTCACGTACACTCTTGTTTCATAGCACGATACCTTTTTGTATGATTTTTTTGTACGAAGAAAATATTACATTAAAATACCACTTACTTTAAAAACCGGTTTTATTTTAAATCAGTATTTCGATTCCTTTGCGATTATGCCTCTACAACCCTCTTTAGGGGACCCGCTAATGGATGGTGCGGATTATCGTACATCCTTGAGCCAGTAGAGCGAGATGCAGACTTTATCACAGAGCATTCGGTCTCGAAAGATTTTAAATACGGTTTTTAAGAAAACCGATTTTTTTAAATAAATAAAGAGATTTAATTTTTAATAATTATATAAAAATTTCAAATCCTTATTTTCAAAATATAATAAACTTATTTTTTTCTTCTAATAATGAAAGATTAACAAATTTCAATAAAATACCATCAAATTACCAAAAGACAACTCATTTCAATAAAATACCATGAACTTCCAAAATTAATTGTTTATCACTAAAATACCTCAAATCCTTAAAACTCATGTTCATGAAAACCCTAATAATATAAATAACCCCTCAAGGTTTATTTTTTAAACTATATTAAATATTTTTCATAAAAACCCCTCGAGATATATATAAAACAAAATTAAGGACTTTAGTAAACATTGATTTAAGCGGGATCAATTCTCTTGATCCCCAGAGAGCCGGAGAAAGTGAGTGCTTGCCTATTTAAGATAGAAAACTTAACGGAGTTGTCAATGGTAATTGTCTTGAAAAAAGACTCAAATCCCGCCGTCCATGTGCAGCAGTTACCAATAACTCCCGAACCTAATTCAAGATCTAAATTAGTTTACAAGTGTCCAACTCATTCTAATTCAAAACTGAATCCAATTCAAATCTGAATCCAATTCAAATCTGAATCCAATATCAAATAAGAACCTGAATACTTGATCATGAACATGAATACTCGAACCCAAACATCAATATCAAACATGTATACTTGATTTGACTTGACCGAACCATGATTATAATTTGACTTGACTACTTGCATACTTGATTACATTCTAAACATGAATACTTAAACAACTTGTATTCATGGTTTCGGCAAGTCAGATAATTATAAACTATACAATACATTACTCGGGGATAAAGGGGTAGATTGGTACGGAACGTATATCGTGGCACGAGAGGTCACTTAAAAGACACCTACATGAATTCTCGTGCCGTTGTCCCATGGGTTATGACGGGGCCTTGTACTATATGTCACCATAGTCTATGGGGTAAGATGGACTCCTCTCGTATACATGAATATCTTCTGTATCAAGCTACAAGCAACCACGTTATAATAATCATCATATACCGGTAATCAATCATACACACATTACCTCTTCTTTTCACATTACTTGCTATATTCTCTTCTTCTTTTGGGACTTACCGAGCGCTAGTTCGCTGACGACATTCCTTCTATTTCTTTCTTTGGAATGTTCGTCAGGAGGACCGGACTCTGAGGAGATCGAGCCTAACCAGGAGGACTTGGATCAGCTCACCGTTCAGCCGGACTACTAGCTCTTCTTATACTTATTTTTATTTTGTATGCCACTGTTTAGGCACTGCTTTATTCATTGTATCTTTTTTTCAAACGACTGTATGCAAAGATGAATGTAAATAAAGGCTGTTGTTTATTTTAATTCTCTTGTCATTCGTGTGCATTTTATATATATTGCTTAATTATGCTTAACGTATTTATTTCTTAGTAAATACATTGCGGTATGCCACGTCACCGTTTCCTTCTACTGAGAAGCGGGGTGTGACATAAAATCCCTAAATTCCCATTTTAAAAAAAAAATCAGGCTTGCCATGTCATAATAACTATTAATTAGACTAAGAAAATATTGATTTTATTATTACCAATAATGTAGATACATTTATATATATTAAATTATGATAAACCAATTCCATACTTATTATAATCTTAATAAAACTCATAATATCATTATTTAAATTCAAAAATAATCTTTTAAATGTATGAAATGTTACTGTAAAATTCTCTAGCATTTTTAAACTGAATGAACATAGGTGCATTCTGGGATATTTTTTTATCCCAAACTAAATCCGACGTGTTTCAATTTGTAACACCCAAACATGCCCTTAATCTATATGAACAAAGATTAGGTGCTTGCTTACCATCGTTTCTTTTATCATGAGAGGACAAGAGCATCTCGGAGTCGATTGTATCAACAATGAAACAAACATAGCATTGGATGTTTATTTGTTTATTTTCGAAGAAATTAATAGTTAACTATATGATAACTAATGAAGAAACAATATGACATCGGCTGTTTGTTTTTTGAACATAGAGATAAGTATTTGTAAATTATCTTTTTCTTTAAGTGTTTAAATTATGGAGAAACTTCAGAAAAATGTCTGGACGTGCACACAAATCATATTAGATTTTACAAAAAGGACATTTTTTTAATTAAGCGGTGTCTTATGGCAGTTTCATAATTATGGCAGTTTCTTAATTAAGGAGTGTCTTATGGAAGTTTCTTAATTATGGCAGTTTCTTAATTAAGAAATTAGTTTGTTTATAAATAGGGACCTCTTATATGTTTTATGTACATCTAAATAGAAGAGAGATCATTGTATGAGAGGGTGACGGCTTAGATCTAGAGAGATTTGAGAGAAATATCCAAGGTTTTACTCGTGGTATATTTGATTTAAGATTATAATAGACATTGCAGATTCCGCTCTGCCGAGAACTAGCCATTGAAGGAACTGGAGCACTCTAGATAGCAATTTTAAATAATGAAAACATAGGGTTTTAAAAAAATCAAGAGAGCAATGCTCCAACCATGAGGATCTAGTCTAAAGATAACAACTTGTAACAAATAAGAAAGGAGAAAACTAGCTAATGGGTAGAAGCTACAACTTTTGTAGCATCTTCAAGTGCTCCTAAATTGTGTTGGACTCTATTGCAGCCTCCTAAAAACACCATAGAACATGCTTGCAAGCCCACCTTCTCTATCAAAGATGATCCACCTTGAAAGCTCAAGTGCAATGGCTTCAAACTCAAACTAGATTTAATCTAAGTAGTAAGATTGCTAATATAACTAGCTAGGAGTTGTAGTTTCTTCTTCCCTATAATTTTCTCTACTTTTATTTTCTTTTTCTAATTTTTTTCTCAAGTGTAAAGAGAGGAGAAAGAAGGAGATGGGAGCTCTCATGAAAAGAAAAGGGAGTGTGAATGAAGAAAATCCTTAACCATTTCTAAAAAAATGGTTACTAATATATTTCCTCCAAAACAATCCAAGACCTTGAATTAAACCAACCATCCAAGTGTCCACAACCTTCTCTTGATTACACATGTCACCATACTACTATATGGTGAGGATGGGTTATGCCCAAGGAAGAACATAAGCCAAAGAAAACAAAAGAAAAAAGAATAAACAAAAACAATATATATATATATTTATATGTAATAAAATATACTAAATACATATACTTATAATTATTATCAAAGGTATTTAAAATATATAAAAGAGAGATTAATTAATAGTGATATAATACTAGTAAATACATATACAATATATATGTATAAAATATTAAATCGGCACTCGATTTAATATTCGTCTTTTTAAAAGTACCGGCTAGTATTACAACCGTCCGATTACCGTCGGTGTATAAAATACACTAGTTTTAACTGAACCCAAGCATGTACCAATGTACCGCAACTACAATATTTCGCCAAAATCGAAAACCCTCTGTGTAGGACTCTGAAGACTCGATAATACTCTGGCAGTAGATTTAACCACAAGCATGTCGGCGGTACTAGCTGTACGTAACGGCTACCTAGGTATTGTCGAAAAGGAGATCGACAAACTCGCTCGTCCGAAACCCTACTGAGCCTATCAAAGACATGTACCATACAGTCCGGTCTGTTCGTCTGAAAGTATCGCATATCCGGTTTAGGGGGTGGATAACGTCAGACCCCTAATAACCTGATAAGTCACGCCGGTGTAACGACCGCGTTTTCTAATACCTAATAAAATATCTCTTATCTAATTTTCCAGTATCAAGTAATTATTTACGTGTTTCGTTGATAGAAAAATATTTTATTTTAATGATTTTATTTTTCAAAGTAATGTTAGTAAAGCATTTAAATATAATTAAAGGAATTTTCTAAAAACTATTTATATTTTTTCTGGGCTTAAAATGTTTTAAGGAAATTTTATAATACCTTAAAATAAATTACATATTTTTATTATCAATTAAAATAATTATTTCATAATTAAAATATTTTCAAGGATAAAATAGATTTTTAAATAATCATATCCAAATAATTATATTATGGTTTCCAATTTAACCCTCTTTCACTTAAAGAGAATATTTTTATATTAATTTTTCTTAGCCTATTAACTAAGGTTTAATAAGAAAACCTAATAGGGTAATATTTTACATGAAACACCACGTGGTTACTAGACAATCGTCCCTGAAAAGGACACAAATCATGACGTTCATGTGCAGCGGTTGTCAACGCGAAGTTGTTTTTTGTAGAATACCACCTTTAATAAAATACTCTAATTTTATAGGATAATGTTTTACGTAAATATCTCGTGGTTGATAGGCAATCGTCCCTAAAAAGGACACAAATTCTGCTGCCCATGTGCAGCGGTTGCCAACACCGACGTATTTCTAAAATGTTACCTCCAAATAAAAAAATCATAAACTTTATAAAATTATTATTTACAATAAAATACTTTAATACATCCTAAAAGGATATAATTTCATTTAAATACCCTGATTTTTACTAAAAGGCTATTTTCAACAAAAACCATAACCTTTATAAATGATATTTTCCAAAGAGAATGCCTAAAACTTTATTAAAAGATAATTTCAAGTAAATACCACAGTCTTTCATTTAAAAGATATCTTCATTAAAATACCATGGGTTTTCCCAAAATTATAATTACTCTAAAATATCATGGTTCTTATAAACAATAACTACTATTAAATGACATGATCTTTATTAACTAAGCGTGCTATAAATTATTATGATACACCTTACAGATAACAAGATAAAATGGGTGGTTGTGGAAGGCCATATTAAATGAAATCAACTATTTAAATACAAGCTTACGACATACCTGACACATGATACGGTTAGGGTAAGAATGCGCAAACCTAGGTATGGAATGCTTTATAAATGAAGATTCCTGCAGGCAGGATGAACAGTCCAATAAGTGGACGAATACTAACCCGGTCTCCGGGCGAATACTAACCCGGTCTCCGGGCGAATACTAACCCGATATTCGGGTGAATACTAACCCTACTTTGAGGGTGAATAATCCAATATGTGGATGATATACAATATGATAATTCCATACCTAGATGATATACGCACTAACTCTAATTCGTCAAAACCTTTACACTGAATAACGGGGATGGGTAGTTTGATTAGGCAAGAATATGCGGAACTCGGATTCCCCTACTACTCGATCATGATCCCGAAAAGTGAAACGGTACATTTCACTTCCCCAGTTATTGTTCTTTGGCAACAACAGAATAATCGCGGGTATCTGGACCCTTATTTAACAAACTAATGCGAACTTTTACCTATCATATACCTCATACAACATACCCATATTCACGTATATCTCGTTCAACATGTATTATTTACATACACCTCATACCCTTATATCTATATACATCATATCTGTACACACACATCATACCTATATACACCTGCTTGTTTTCATACCATAACTTTCTTATGAGACAATCCTACTCGAGTGTAACTCGCTGACGGACTTTCCTTTTCTCTTTTCTCTGTCTCTGGAATGTCCATTAGATGAGGATGAGTATTATAATGAGAATCAAAGTGTGGAGTCTACTAATGAAGATTATGCGTACTTGACGATGGAAGATTAGCTAGTTTTATTTTTATTTATTACCCACCTGTTTAGGGCTTTTGCTTCTTCTTTGATCTAATTAAACTATTTAGTTTATTTTACTTATTCTTTGGGATGAATAAAGTTCGGTTAATGGAAATAAATGACTTCCACTTTTATTATTTTGTTTTGGTACATATCCTGCATATTATAGATATTCATACGCTTAATGTAACTGTATTGAATAGACCACCTTCAATACAGTTAGGTTGTGGACCATGCCACGTTACCCTTCACTTTCTTTTGGGAAGCGGGGCGTGACAAGTTTTAGTGGTGGCCCATGCAGGTTCTTAATGTACTAAAATGAAACCGTTAACTGACTTATTATATTTGTGAATCTCATCCATTTATATTAATTTCATAATTTTTCCATGTTCCTTGTTCTTTCCTTGACATTCTGTATCCTGACCATACCCTTTCTTTTTAGGTCATGGCAAATCTTTCGGATGAGGACAACATGTCAGACATCACTTTTGAAGCTACATTTGGGTATTCAGACGACGAAGTCGTAGACTCGCAGGTGGTTATTTCCGACAGCGACGCGGAAGATGAAGAAGTCGATGCTGCAACTCCGGAGTCTATGATGGCCAATAATTCCGAAGATGAAGAAGAAGATCCTACGGAAGATGAGCATATAGAGAGGGGCCAGAAAAAGAGGCTCCTACAGCGGAAGAGAATCCTATGGAATATGATCCTGATGGGGAGGCTCCTACAAAAGAAGAAGACCATATAGAAGGGTAATCCGAAAACGAGGCTCCTGCCGAGGATGAGTCGAAGGACGAAGTTTCGAGTGAGGAGGAACTCGAGACCGAAAAAACTCAGGCAGTTGTCCCCGCAAGATACTGTGGGAATAACCATTACTCTCTTAGTGCGAGAGCCTATCGCAACATGTTGAACTCCTATAATCGAGATTAATAAGACTAATTTTTTTCCTTTTGGTCGAATAAAACGATATATAGCAGTAGGGACATATCCTTCCTTTCAGTTGTACTCTCCTTATTGAATTTGGATAATAAAATCTTAGTTTCGAGCAAAATATCTCTTATGTCTCTTACTCTTCTTTTATTAGTTTTCCTCTTGCATTAATTGTTGTTTTTTCATGCAAGTAACTATCGTGACCTGATCCCCTTATCATTCAGATCATAATGGTCGGACGACACCCTAACCGCAACAGAATAGGAAATAGGATCAATGAAGCCGCGGCTCAGCAAGCAGCTATGTTACAAGTGATGCAAGGATTAATAGAACAACAGCAGCAGCAAAAGGCTGCCCTACATCAGAAGCTGCGAGAAAGTAGGCAGCAACAAGAGGAGATTTTAAGGAAGGCACTAGCCCCATTCCTCAAGGTGCGACAGGAGTGAAACAATTCAGATCACTTCACTCTAAGACCTTTTCAGGGAAGGAAAACCCCTTAGAAGCTGAAGAATGGCTCAAAGGAACCGTCAATGATCTCGGTGCCGCTTAAATTCCTAAGGAGGCGTGGGTAAATATCGCTAAACTGCAACTTACGGATAATGCCAGGATATGGTGGGAGGCAGAGGAAAGTAGATTGAAGGAGCCCATCGACTGGGAAACATTCAAACAACGTTTTGATACCCAGTACTTTCCAGCTGTGGCACATCTAGAGATGGAAAGGGAATTTGTACAACTACAACAAGGGAGCTTGTGGGATAAGCCTGTAGACGAGTACGCTTCAGAGTTTTCAAGGTTAAGTCAGTTCACACATCATCTGGTAGCAATCCCATAACTATATTCTAAGAGGTTCCGACAAGGTTTGGACCTGAAGACGCAGTCCTCCATGTCTGCTGCTACCCTTCGACTTATGATGCAATCTTAGATGCAGCGTGAATCTTTGAAGATCTACAGAAATGCATAAGGAAGAATGACTATTCGTCAGGTGTTAAGCGACCGGCAAGCCAATTTTTTGGAGAATCGTCTTCCAAATTCAACAGAGGGCAGCAATTCAAGAGGCCAGTAGGGCCAACTGTCTCAAGAAAACTACCTATTATATGCAACCATTATGGTAGAACCGGACACTACACGAGAGACTGTCATATTTTGAACAAACTCTGCATAGTCTGTGGGTCTCCGGATCATGCTATTGGGGACTGTCATCAGAGAATGAGACAATTAGGCCCCATTAATAAGCCGGCTAACTATGGGGCACCACAACAGGGAAACCAGCCACTTTCCTCCACTAAACCAACCAGTTAAGGGGTGTCACCAAAGGGACCACCCTTGCCATCACAGGAACGTGTTTTTCAGCAAGCGCGGCGGAATGGACCCAAACGCCAGACCTTCACCATGACAGCCGAGAAGGCTGATGCTACAGGGTAAGATAGCAGAGGTACTCTTTTCTTTTTCAACCTTCCTTTTCGATACCATACTTATTTATCCTTCGATGCAAATCTTAGTTAGAATCACCATATTTTTTCTAGTTTCCGTAGTTTCGACCAGTTGTCTTTATGTTTGTATCTCTCAAGTTTTCCATCAATTCACTTATACCTTTTTCATTAGTTTAGAAATACCTATAACCCTCCTTCAACTTCCAAACTTTTCTATATATCCGGAAGTGACCACTGATTTTACATATTCCGATTCTTTATATCTAGACCATCCCTAGACTTTTCCTCGCATCAAGTGATGCACCAACTTTCGGGAGCGACACATGCAGCAAAGAGGATTCCTGATAGCATTACTGATTTACGTGCCAAGTAGTGGCTACTCATTTGAAAATTTCAAATTTGAAATTATTCTAAGGAGGGTAGATCGTAACTATTGCACTCATTCTTGTCATTCCTAGAAGACCCGGAAGTTTTAACATCGACTACAATATTTCAGGGAAGGGACTTGGTGGTGTGATGTGTCAGCACGACAATATAGTTGCATATGCGTCAAGACAACTAAAGACTTATGAATGCAACTATCCTATCCAGATCTAGAACTAGCAATTGTGATGTTCATTTTGAAGATATGAGACATTACTATAAGGAGAACGTGTGGACACGGATGGTTGAAACACATGAAGCAGATGAGAGGGGTCAAGTTTTATATGGGAGAAGTGGCGATCTATTGGGAAGATCCTGAAGATGGAGAACTTGTAAAATTGATATGATTATAGAAACAATGGAGATAGTGAAGATGCAGAAAGCGCAGAACGCTCAGCCCACAACTCATCGGCCGTTTAACATCCTGAAAAGAGACGGTGTGATTGCATATAGCCTTGCTTTGCTACCTTCTTTGGAGAGCGTGCATAATGCTTTTATATATCATAGTTAAGAGAATATGTCGGTGACCCCAGTCACATTTTTATCATTCCGAAATCACAGTAAGGGCTGACGTAACCTACGAGCAACAACTGGTCGGGATACTAGAAAGATGAGACCATGAGGGACAAGATGATCTAGCTGGTTAGAGTTATGTGGAGGAAGAACTCCCAGGCAAACATACGTGGAAACGAGGAAACAGGATGAGAGAGCGAGACCCAAATTTTTGACCACGATAGTCCCTTCTTGGTGATTTTCCTTGACCACTACCTTCTGAAATTTCGAGGACGAAATTATTTTAAGGAGAGTAGATTGTAACGACCGCATTTTCTAATATCTAATAAAATATCTCTTATCTAATTATCCAGTATCAAGTAATTATTTACGTGTTTCGTTGATAGAAAAATATTTTATTTTAATGAATTTATTTTTCAAAGTAATGTTAGTAAAGCATTTAAATATAATTAAAAGAATTTTCTAAAAGCTATTTATATTTTTTCTGGGCTTAAAATGTTTTAATGAAATTTTATAGCACCTTAAAATAAATTAGATATTTTTATTATCAATTAAAATAATTATTTCGTAATTAAAATATTTTCAAAGATAAAATAGATTTTTAAATAATTACAATAACTAACAGATATCCTAGTTATGTGAATACTATTTAGTTTTAGCCAAAATCATTTTTAAACTGAAGATAACAATAAAATATATTTTCAGGAATTTTTCTCATATTTTTCAATATTTTTAACAATTTTTTAAAAAATAAATTCGATTTTTTAAAAAACGGTTATAGATTAAATATTTAAAAGAAAAAAATAAATATATATAAAAAGGGTGATAAATCTGGACCGTTGGATTTTAAATCCAATGGCCCAGGACAACAGGCGGCTGCCCATGAGGGTAGGGACCACGCACTTGTGCCGCAAGCGCGTGAGCCCAATTCTCGCGGCCACGTGGCCAGCGGTAGCGGCTCGTGGGCCGTTGGATTTAGATCCAACGGTCACGATTCGAGGCGGCGGCGGCAAATCATCAGGCGATGATTGGGAATCATCGGGGGCACGGATTTTAGGGGATTTGACCAGATTTTTTGGATTTTATTGTTAGGAGAAAGACCCTATAAATAGAGACCTTCGAACTCTATTTTCTCACACCACAGAACTCCGAAAATTCTGAAAAAAATACCCAGACTTTCGTATCAATGAAGCCAACGCTGTGGTTCCACCCAATCATCGAAGAAAAATTCAAGCACGGAGTTATTAAGATTTTAGTACAAGTCTATGCTTTCGACCCATCGACATTCAACTCAAAACAAAGGTAGGATCCGTCTTTCACCACTTGTCTGTCACCTTCTTTCCTTTAGTGGTCTTAGTTTCAAGTTCTAATCTCCAACCTTATTTTAAAATTATATTAAAAATAATTCTGTATGCCTTTTGTGATACCTCAAAATTATAGATTTAACACATGCTTGAAATGGAATGATTAAATTATCCTTATATGTGTAAATATTGCACCATCGTCCTACATTGAAAATGATATGCTTGATGTTATGACCTATGGGGTATCAATCCACCCTTTATGTACACACATTTACCTATGATACCAATAAAATCTAGAAATAGGTTACTTCCACAAAATACCCTCATTTTATTAAAATTTTGTATCTGATTAAAATGCCCATATAATATAAGACAATTTGGATAAAATACTTTAGTCACACTAAAACGATACATTTTTCACTTGCACTCTTATCCACTAATTACTTTACTTTTATTAAAATCTCTTTGCCTTTTGAAAAAAGGTAATACTAATCCAAATAATTATATTTTGGTTTCCAACTTAACCCCCTTTCACTTAGAGAGAATATTTTTATATTAATTTTTCTTAGCCTATTAACTAAGCTTTAATAAGATACCTTAATAGGGTAATATTTTATATGAAATACCTCGTGGTCACTAGACAATCGTCCCTAAAAAGTACACAAATTCTGTCGTCCATGTGCAACGGTTGTCAACGCGGAGTTGTTTTTTTATAGATTATCACCTTTAATAAAATACCCTAATTTTATAGGATAATATTTTACGTAAATCTTTCGTGGTTGATAGGCAATCATTCATGAAAATGACACAAATCATGTCATTCATGTGCAGCGGTTGCCAACACGGACGTATTTCTAAAATGTTGCCTCCAAATGAAAAAAAACCATAAACTTTATAAAATTATTATTTACAATAAAATACTTTAATCCATCCTAAAATGATATAATTTCATTTAAATACCCTGATTTTTACTAAAAGGCTATTTTCAACAAAAACCATAATCTTTATAAATGATATTTTCCAAAGAAAATACCTAAAACTTTACTAAAAGATAATTTCAAGTAAATACCACAGTCTTTCATTTAAAAGATATCTTCATTAAAATACCATGGGTTTTCCCAAAATTATAATTACTCTAAAATATCATGGTTTCTTATAAACGATAACTACCATTAAATACCATGATCTTTATTAACTAAGCATGCTATAAATTATTATGATGCACCTTACAAACTTTAAAAGATAACAAGATAAAATGGGTGGTTGTGAAAGATCATATTAAATGAGATCAACTATTTGAATACAAGCTTACAACATACCTGAAATATGATACAGTTAGGGTAAGAATGCGCGAACCTAGGTATGGAATGCTTTATAAATGAAGATCCCTAAAGGCAGGATAAACAATCTAATACGTGGACGAATACTAACCCGATATTCAGGCGAATACTAACTCGGTCTTCGGGCGAATACTAACCCGATATTCGAGCGAATACTAACCCTATTTTGAGGGTGAATAATCCAATATGTGGATGACATACAATATGGAAATTCCATGCCTATATGATATACGCACTAAATCTAATTCGTCAAAACCTTTACACTGAATAACGGGGATGGGTAGTTTGATTAGGTACGGGGATGCGGAACTCGGATTTCCCTACTACTCGATCATAATCCCGGAAAGTGAAACGGTACATTTCACTTCCCCAGTTGTTGTTCCGTGGCCACAACAGAATAATCGCGAGTATCCGGACCCTTATTTAACAAACCAATGTAAACTTTTACCTAACATATATCTCATACAACGTACCCATATTCACGTATACCTCATTCAACATGCCTTATTTGCATACACCTCATACCCTTATACCTATATACATCATATCTGTACACACACATCATACCTATATACACATGCTCGTTTTCGTACCATTACTTCCTTATGAGGCATTTCTACTCGAGTGTAACTCGCTGATGGACTTTTCTTTTCTCTTTTCTCTATCTCTGAAATGTCCGTTAGATGAGGATGAGAATTATGATGAGAATCAAGTTGTGGAGCCTACTAATGAAGATTATGTGGACTTGACTATGGAAGATTAGCTAGTTTTATTTTTATTTGTTGCCCACCTGTTTAGGGTTTTTGCTTCTTCTTCGATGTAATTAAACTACTTAGTTTATTTTACTCATTCTTTTGGGATGTAATAAAGTTTGGTTAATGGAAATAAATGTCTTCTGCTTTTATTATTTTTTTTGTACATATCCTGCATGTTATAGATATTCATACGCTTAACGTTACTGCATTGAATAGACCATTTTCAATACAGTTAGGTTGCGGACCATACCACATCACTCTTCACCTTCTTTTGGGAAGCGGGGCGTGACAGCCGGTGTCAAGCCTAATCACTATTCGAGAAACTACTGATCGCAATCAGTAAATCCCATCTTCCTAGGCCTAGGTCTTATGGTGACGGCCAACCTTACACTGCGCGACATCAACTCTCAATATCGGGAGAGACGGATTCCCTCAATCGCTCACTGCCTCCAAATGCTTCGGGACTGCACCCAAAAGCTACATGTTTGCACGACTCTTTAAAGTCGTGGTAAGGTAGCAATCAAAGTACAATAGGAACACACTCGAGACAAATGATGATTTCGGGTCGACAAACTACGTTGTACTAATATCACCTAAGAACTGCTATCTGACAATAGGTATAATCCATCTAGCATTTTCTCGGCGAGTCTGTCCAGTGATTATTGAAGTGAACTACTCAGTCCACAACAAAAAGGCATAACTCATAACACAATGAGTACATGTATACAATCTTTAGTGACTGACTAACACCAATGGCTGTGAGACCGGCCATCGCCCCTCGTCGGGGTCAAGAAACGTATACACTAGTCTACCCTGAAATATCGATACCCAGTCTCGATATTCTCACAACTATGGACATTTAAGGATGTACTTATAGACTATCAAGTTCTCACAAGTGTGATTGCCATCATAACCCTGGCAGTCAAATATGAATCCTATAGGTTCTATCAATATGTAATAGTGATATGCTATACCGCACAAGACATATACATAATGATAAAGTCAAACCAGATAGCATATTCTCATCTTGAGTAAGACCATTCTAACTGTATAGATCCTCCCTCAATCATTATAATCTTCTACTTGCGATTATAATAATTACCTTGAGGGCACTATATCCAACAACCATACGGTGGGTGAACCCCGTTAACAAATCCCTTGCTTATTTGGTTTGTGATTTTTTTACTTATTCTCTCATCGTTATTAATTTGTCTTTTCATTATTAATTGCGTGGTTGTTTATTGTGTGATTGGTTTATCACGAGGATTGTTCCGTGCATTGGCTTCTCCATTCCCAACAACTAGTATTAGAGCGTAGTTTAAGAGAACCTAAGGTTCTTCAATTCTATGATCTAGGTCAACGGTAGGTAACGACACCTACATCCTCTTCCGCACTTTCTTAGATCGTCTTTTTGAAAGCATTGGTTCATATCAAGAGAGAAGTTGAGTTTGCTGCGACTTAGTCAAAAGATGATGAAGGATAAAAAGATCGAAAAATTCAATGGTAATAACTATGGTTGGTGGCGCATGCAGATGGAGGACTACATGTACCAAAGGGACTTGTATCTTCCGTTACTAGGAGAAAACCCCGAAAATATGACCGATGAGGCATGCAATCTTTTGGGTAGGAAAGCCCTGGCGACGATCATATTGTCGTTGACTTTGAAGTTGGCCTTTAATATCTCAAGGGAGAAAACAACCATGACTCTATGACGATATTAGCGAAGTTGTATGAAAAGCCTTCAACATCAAACAAGATATTTTTGATGAAAAAGATTTTCTACATGAAGAAGTGTAACATTTTATAATTTTAAAAGATTATTTTAGAATTTAAATAATGGTATTATGAGTTTTATTAAGATTATAATAATTATGGAATTGGGCTATCATATTTTAACATATAAATGTATCTATACAATTTATAATAGTAAAACCAACATTTGAACTTTTCCAAGTTAATATTATTTTGGACATGGCAAGGATATTTAACCATAGCATTTTCTCTAAATTAAGGATTGATATCTTTGAATTTAGCATGGCTAAATAAGTATAGGATAATAATATAGTAGGAGAGAGAGAGGGTGAGGCATAGGCTCACCCATGCCTAGTATCCTATGCCTTCCCATTCCCTCCTCATTTTCCTCCTCATTTCTCTGCAAACTTTCTCTTTCCCGTTATCACAATTTCCCTCATCTCACCCTCACTCCCATTCATTCTCCTTCTCACAAACGCTCTCACCCCATGCTCACTATCAACCCAACTCCAAACAAAATCGTACATTTTTTCAACTTCTCAAACACCAAACTCAAGCTAGATCAAGTAGAAGACTTCAAGTATTTAAGTAGCTTCCTATAAGTCTTGGTCTCCTCTTAAGTCTATCTTCTTTAAGAGATAATATCACTTTCAAGTGTTAGAGTTTGGTTTACCAAGAAAACTATAGTTTTTATTTAAAGATCACGTTTTTCATGGGTTAAATCTTGCAAAAAGATAGACTTTTGGATGATTAGATGTAGTTGTTATTGGCTATAGTGCCCTCAATGCAATTATTGTAATTGCAGGCTAGAGATTATGATGATTGAGGGAGGACCTATACGGGTAAAACCGTCTTACTCGAGATTATAGTATGCTATCTGGTTTATATTTATTATCATATACATGTATTATGTGGTATTATGGATCACTATTATATGTTGATAGAGCTCATATGATTCATGTTTGACTACCAGACTTATTGTGGCGATCACACTTGTGAGAACTGGATAGTCTATAAGCATATCCTTAAATATCCCTAGTCGTGAGAATATCGAGACTAAGCATCGATATTCCAGAGTATACTAGTGTATACGTTTCTTGTCCCCGACGAGGGGCGATGGCTGATCTTACAGCCATTGGTGTTAGTTAGTCACCAAAAATTGTATACAGGTGCTAATTGGGTTATGAGTTACACTGGACGGACTCGTCGGGAACATGCTAAATGGTATTATACATATTGTTAGGTAGCCGTTTTCTGGTGACATGAGTACAGCTTAGTCTGTTGACCTGAGATCGTCATTTGTCACATGTGAGTTCTCACTGTGCTTTCATTACCACCCTACCACAGGTCTACTGAGTCGTGCAAACAGGTTTTAGTTGGGTACAGTCCTGAACCACATGGTGGCAGTGAGCGGATCGTCGGAGATTCGTCATTCCCGGTATTGAGGGTAGATGTTGCGCAGTACACGGGTAGCCATCACCAGAATTCCTTGGCCAAGGTGAATGAGATTTACTGATTTGGATCAGTAGTTTCTCATTGGGTGATGGGATTCACACCAACACGATTTATCGCGTTATTAAGGATCTGACTTTATCCACCTCCTAGACCCGATATGCGATACTTTTAGATGAACAGACCGGGCTGTACATAGATTGTCATTTTCAGGCTCAGTAGGGATACAGACGAGTTTGCTTGTCGACCATCCTTTCGTTCAATATCTGGGTAGCCGTTACGTACAACTAGTGTCGCTGATGTGCTTGTAGTTAAACCCACTGCCATTGTATTGTTGGGTCTTTAGAGTCTCACATAGAGTGTTTCTCAGCTCAGGCGAAACGATGTAGTATACGTACTTAGATTCGATTAAAACACGTGTTTTTGTATAAGTACTTTTAATCGGACATTTTGTTAATGCTAGCCAGTTTGAAAGGTAGCCAGATTGTCACATTTAGATGAAATGTGAGCTAGTGTTATATATACGGGTATTTGTGTCTTAATATAAATACGGGTATTTATATCTTAATACAAATACGGGCATTCGTATTTGTTCCCGCCAAAATTTTCGGCCAAGAGCTACTTGTCCCCTTGCGAAAAATGGGGAGAATCCTCAAAAAAGCAAGCATCACGTGCTCACACGTGACTGGGCCTCACGTGCAGACACGTGACCTTTTATGATCAGAGTTTATCCGCACCTGAAAGCCTAACTGATGGGGTCACGTGCCAACACGTGATGGGTTCCCAAGCTCTCTGAAATAATAGAATTAAATTCTAATTAAATGCTTGATCAGTAGGGTCACGTGCCAACACGTGATGGATTCCTGATCCCTCTGAACTAATAGAATTAAATCCTAATTAAAAGGAATCAAAAGCCTTAATTGGAAAAATATTTCCCTAGATCGTTCCAAACAAAAAAAGATTGTGCTCTATAAAGTGGAGCACCGTTGAATTAAAAATCCAATGGTGATTAAAAATCACCAATTTATAGAAAGATTCTATACAAGGAAATATTTTCCTAAAATCTGCCGGGAACAACAAATAAAATATTTTTTGGATTAAAAATCCATTGGTGAATAAAATTCACTAAGTAATCTAAAAGATCATGTTGGTTACAAAATCAATTAAAATCTTTCAATGAAAGATTGACTAAATAAACTGATTCTTTTCTTTCTCCTATAAATAGGAGCCAAGAAAAAAAAAACAAGAACAACAGAGAAAGAGTAAGAAGAGAATTTAATTCTCTAGAGAGAAAAAAAAGGTCTCTTGAGAAAAAAAAGAAATCCTATGTGAGAGATCATCCTATAAGCTCCCACAAAAGAAAAAGAGAATTTAATTCTCAAACTAAGAGTTGAACGCTTCTGAATAAGAACTTAGTTCTTTCTTTAGTTGAAGATCTACAGAAGCAGATCTTCCCATAAGTTGAGAATTTAATTATCATCAGGGGGATTCTGCCATGCAGATCTAAAGCCTAAGGGAGGACCTAAGTTCAGAGAATTTTATTCTCCCCACAAAAGCACATAGGAATTTAATTCCTCCAACAAAGATAGGGTTTAACCCTTAATATAAGAACTTAGTTCTTTTTCATGGTTGAAGATCTGCAGAAGCAGATCTTCCCATAGGTTGAGAATTTAATTCTCATCGGGGAGATTCTTCCATGCAGATCCAAAACTTAGAGGGAGAATTGGGTTTAAAGAATTTAATTCTTCCAAATACATAGGAATTTAATTCCTCTAAATAAAATTAGGGTTTAACCCTATAAAAGAATTTAATTCTTCCAAATACATAGGAATTTAATTCCTTTAAATAAAACTAGGGTTTAACTCTACAAAAGAATTTAATTCTTAAACAAGAGACTTAGCCTTTTCATGCACGTAAAATGATTAAGTACCCAACATGAACATGATCACGTGGTAACACGTAACCCTCCCCCACAATGATCAAAAGAGAGCGAACAAGACTAGGTCACGTGCTCCCACGTGACCCTTGAACAGACTTCTCAAAGTAGAGAAGGGCAGAACAGATTTTGGGTGCCTCACGTGTCCCCACGTGACCCCTGATAAACACCTCTTTAAAAGGAGAAGATGGAAAGAACTGAAGGATTAAAATTCAATGCATGGGCGCTCTCACGTGTCTCCACGTAACCCCTAGCAAATCCTATTAATATCCAATACATGGGTATCCGTCACGTGCCCACACGTGATGGCCGTGAAGACTAAAGTGTTTAACATTTACTTGCATATTTTGAGAATAAAATAAGGAAAGTTTGGCCTAATATTCAAGCGCCTCACGTGACCCCACGTGAGCGTCTCTTTTTTAGTGTTTAACACTATTTTGTATGCTCCATTCTAAGTGTTTAACACTATTCTAAGCGCATCACGTGGGAGCACGTGATAGCCGAGTGTACTCTAGTGATTAACACTATATCCAAGCCAATCTGAGCCTAAACTAGCTAAGTTTTCCTGAGGTAAGATCTTCTGAAACTGAACTCCAACCATATTCCCAGAGCCATTTCAATCAACTTTGGTTCAAGGGTACATCTCTTCATGCCTCTGATACATGTCGTTGTAATTCTTCAACGCCTTCAGAGAGGTGGTGGGTCCCAATAACCAATAACTATCTGGTGAATTTCCAAACCCATGTTTGCATCTGAACTTGGACCGCAATGTCCCTAAACTAAACAACAGAGCCTAAATGATCTTTTGTTGGATCTAAATAATCCTGTTAAGTAGATCTTAGTCTAAAAATTAGACTAACGTATCCTTAACAAACATTTAAGTTGATCTTAATCTCAAACGAGACTAACGATCCTTAAATTAATTCAACTACAGAGCCTTCCAACCAATATTGGTTCAAGGATACATCTCTTCACTTCTCTGATATTTGTCATTGTAATCCTTCAACGTCTTCTGAGAGGTGATGGGTCCCGACAACTAAACATTCTATGGACTGTGGGGTCCTTAAACTAATGGACTATGATGTCCTTAACCTCGGACTGTTGGGTCCTTAAACCCATGCACTATGATGTCCTTAACCTCTGACTGTGGGGTCCTTAAACCCATGGACTATGATGTCCATAAACTTTACAGACTATGACGTCTTTAAACTATGGACTATGATGTCCTTAACCTTGGACCGTAATGTCCTTAAACTAATTATGGACTGCAAAACTAAACAATAGAGCCCAAATGCTCTTTTGTTGGATCTAAATGATCCTGTTAAGTTGATCTTAGTCTAAAATTAGACTAACGTATCCTTAACAAACGTTTAAGTTGGTCTTAGTCTCAAATGAGACTAACCTATACTTAAACCCAAACCCAAACCAAATCTAAGAAAATACGGATTTGGACTAATCCACGCCCTACAGGCGACAACATAAATTAGTCTCCGTATACAATCCATGGGCAACCAAAAACAAAACAAACACCCACGATACGAATTGATCATCTGGAGAAGGAGAAAGTGGTTACCGCGATGCGGTAGTGTAATTAACTGCAGGGGCTTGCGCCTGCAGAGAAGAGCGTCCTCACAATCAAAAACCCCTCAACGAGGGGGAATTTGACGAAGTCTGCTACATCGGCCGCATCCATCTAAACCTTCGATATACGGTGCCATAAATCAACTTGGCATCTTTGGAGAGGTGGATGGATAGCACCAAATAGCATCTGCCTTCGAAATTCAGGCAAGACGAACATACGCGGTTCTGTCTCTGTTTTCGGCGGAGAACAGATTCTGGCACGCCCGGTGGGACCTTTTCCTCTTTCCACTCCACACTTCGTGTGTCATGTTCGCGAACGAATCGCGGTTTAATATGGTTGCTCTTGGGTTCGAGGTACTAAGATTTGGTTTTGCTCCCGTGCAGAAAAAGGAACATCAATGGCCTTTAACTGCTCCAACTGCAACTGCAACTCCCGTTCCGCCTCATCTGGAGGAGTAACCTACAGGCCTTAAGCGACCTCCCTTTTCACAATGCCAGTGGAGCAGGTGATCCAAGCCACCACTGGGCTATTCTCGGGACCATGATCCCACCAACGAGCTTCAGCGTTCAGATGCCGTCACAGGAAGCTGCGAAGAAGTCGGTCTTTGATCGGCTTGCAACCACCACGGCCCTTCTCACCGGGTCGTCCAAATCCAGCGCCGCGGTCTTTGACAGACTAGGCCAAAGCTCAGGTGGGCCCGTGGAAAAGCCTGCAATACCAGAAGGCGTTATCCCAAAGCGAATAGCCATTCCTACTCCTGAAGTCACCAGGGCGGCTTCTCCGGCTAAGGGATCGGTCTTCACAAGACTGGCAGTTTCAGCTCCTACTCCGGGTGAAGTAACCAAGGTCGTTTCCCCTGCACGAAAATCGACCTTCTCAAGATTGGCCATTCCCTCTCAGCGAGCATCTATCTTTGACAGGCTGGCGCCAACAGCATACTCTCATCAGAACAGGGGGCATAGAAAAGCTGATCCAACAACAAAGGTGATCCCGGCCGCACGACATGCTCGACGTCGCCACTGGCGCCGAGTGAGGAAAGCTGGGGGAAATTCCCCTTCTGGACTGACTCCGCCAGCTCCAATGGTGGAAGTTGATGCTGCTCTTTCAACTGGGAACAGTTTTGAATTACTTAACAGGGTACGCAGGAATTTGCCAACTGCTGTGTTAAAAAGATCTCTTCCACCTATGGAGAATGCCCCAAAGGCGAAGCTGGAGCAGCCCCCTCAGCGGCTGTCCTCTAAAATTTATAAAGTTTGGCGATAGGTCCAGAACTCCGTGGTAGATCAAGATTACTCTCGCCGACAGAAAAAGATGAAGGTTTGGCAAGAAGAGGATCACCCTGTCAAACCACAGAAAGCGACAGCTACTTAGGTGCCCACTGCAACGGCCCCCTCAACCTCGACCGCTCACAAGAGGAGAAAACTGGAGAAAATTCCGGTGTCTGCGACGAATTGTAAGAACACTGAATCTAAACGCCCCAAGTCTAAGGCATGGTGGTGCACACCATCTATATGGCATCTGGAAGAGAGGATAGCCGTATCTCCACAGGCCATCGACCGCTTACGCGATCAGTGACTAAGGCTCAAGAACAACAACAACAAAAGCTCCAAGAGATGTTAACAGCTATGGCCGTACTCACTGGGCCAAAAGAAAGCCCGAAAGTATCGTCAGATCAGCGCCAGGAACAGGAAACCGATGCCGAGTTCCTTCGGAGAATGCTTGAGAAGAAGGACAAAGAGGCCGCAGAACAAGCGGCCAATATAAAACAAATGGCCCTTCTATTCCAGGATATGGTGGGCATGATGATCCAGCCGGACCCTCCAGCTGAAGATCCTCCGATTATCCTCGAAGATGACCAAGCGGAGACGTCAAACCCCCTTCCGGCTTGTTCAGCAGCCAAAGAGGAGACCATCTCAAAAGCTGCCCTGGATGATTATATAGCTCAGCAAATACGGGCTCATCAAGCAAATGAAGCAACTGGCCAAGTCGTCAGAACTGGGCGACCATATCCAGGAAGGTACGATCAGATCAAGTATCCGCCAGGATGCACGATTCCTAAGTTTCACGTATACAAGGGGACAGGCAATCCCCATCAACATGTCGCTCAGTTCAGGGCTCTTTGCGGCAATACCGGAGGTGACGACAAATTTTTACTTTGTCAGTTCGTCGGCAGCTTAGCGGAAACGTCCTTTGAGTGGTATTCAGAGCTGCCCAACGACTCCGTCAAAACTTTACAGAGATGGAATTGATGTTCACCCAACGTTTTGCGAGTGCTAGCGAACGTACCCCAATCACGGTGCTGATCAATGCCAGGGTGAAGCCGGGAGAAACTTGGGTCCGGTACGCAATACGGTGGCGGAATCTATGGTCGAAGTGCTAACAGTGCATCGAAGAGGCTCCTGCAGTAGGCATGTTCATGGGAACCCTCGATCCACAGGCGACCATATCCTAATTCATGATGTTCTTCAAGACGACCACCTTCCAGGCTTTAATTGACAAGCTGGCCCAAATGGATCAGATGGGTCACAGACCATCTCCTTCGAAGCTGGAATCTCGAAATGAAAAAGGGAAAGGGAAGGCAACCTTCGTCGCCAACGCTCAACAACAACCGAGTGGCCCGAGACCAGTTGTTCGCCAAATCAACAAGCGGTAATCCCTCGATGAGAAGTTAAGACGTCCTTACTCGTTTCCTCGGGATAAAACAAGGAAACTGTTTAAACTGGCAGTGCGCAATGGGCTCATTACTCTACCGGAGTCGAAACACCCACCGCAACCGAATGACGTCAACGATCCCAATTACTGCCCCTACCACCGCGTATTGGGCCATCCGATCGAAGACTGCTACGTCTTCAAAAACTGGGTTGAAGACCAATACCAACAGGGCAAGTTCGCGCTACCTGAAAACTGGAAGGTGAGTCCCCCTCAACAGCACACTCCTAAAAGGGTGGACACACCGGGGGCGTCATGCTCTTTTATAGAAGAAGCTCCATGGGAGGTCACTCTTTCAGCCAAGACGAAAAGAATGTTGAAGAATCTTCACACATGCCCGGCAATCAGGTGAGAAAGCCCGCTAGAGCTTGAGATCATTAAAGGAATGCTAAAACCGTGCCCAATGCCGAGAATTGGTAGCGGTGGTCGAAACGCTCAGGCCCAGCCATCAAAGTCTTCGAAGAAGAAGAAGACCCAAAAGCCCGTGAAGCCTGATGACAAGCGCACGGACTTACAAAAGCATATTGACGCGCTGGAGGAATATAACCAGAAGGTGCGAACCCCAGTCACACTTCAAGAGTTTCTCAATCACATCCTTGAATGTGAAGACAACGACAATGATGAGGGAGACGACTTGTCAGAGGAACCCGAAGATTATGTGGCGAGTTGCCACATGATCTCTCATTTGTCACTAAGTAACAAAGAAGCTCACTCGGCGTTAGGAGATAACATAGAGGAGCTGGGGGCAGGAGCAATAGCAAAATCCTTGGATTATGTGACAAGGTCTATCAAGGGTAAACCTACTTATTCATAGAGCATCCGGCGAAAATTCGCCTCAAAGTTACTATGGACCGAAATGTCCTAAAACTAACGACGGACCGAAATGTCCCTAAACTAACAACAGGCCGAAACGTCCTTAAACTAACAATGGACCGTAATGTCCTAAAACTTGCAGTGGACCGGAACGTCTCTAAACTAACGATGGACCACTATGTCCTAAAACTGGCTGTTGACCGCGACGTCTATAAACTACTACGGACTGCAGCATCCCAAGGCTGAAAAAAAGGGGTACGTCCATAAGCGAAATGGGCATGGATGAAAACCCGAAAGGGCTCCATGAGTAAAAACAGCAGGACTACCGGTGAGTTTTGCGAAAACCCGAAAGGGCGCAATCTCGTTAAAAGACACTTGCAAGGTCCTCTCGACCCTATAAGGAGAAACCACCTGCGTGAGATCCTTACGACTCACAAAGGAGAAACACACTTAGGGATCCCCACAATTCCTAAGAATAAATTTCACTTGCGAGATCCTCACGACTCGTAAGGAGAAACCTCTTATGAGACCCTCATGGCTCATAAGATTCAAAAGCCTTAAGTTACAAGGATCTGAACCTGTTCTTAAGAAGTCATACACCCCGATGCTGCCCTACAAGCGGTTCAATATTGACCCTTGTATACAATCCATGGGCACGAATAAACATTTCCCTGATAAAGTCCCACCAGCGACTAGGGATATGCTCACACGGTGAACAAACACTTGTAGGTCCTCTCGACTTGCAAGGAGAAAACACTCTTGTAAGATCCTTATGACTTATAAGAGAACACACACTTAGGAATCCTCACGATTCCTAAGGAGAAAATGCACCTACGAGATCCTCACGACTCGTAGGGAGAAACACCTTTATGAGACCCTTACGGCTCATGAAGTCAAAAGCCTTAGTCGACGGGATTCTAACCCTGTTTGCTAAGCCACCTTTGTTCGAATCGACAAAGGCAAATGATGATTCGCTCCTGGCAATGTCCTAGTGGTATCGATGCTGATGCCTAAATCGGTATCAAATTCCAAGATCTTTCATGGAAAATGATGATTCGCTCCTGGCAATATTCCAGTCGCAGTGATGATGATGCTAAGATTGGCACCAGATTCCAAGTTCCATACTTGTGGCGAAAAGTTAACGAGCCAAAAATGCATATGAAATAGCCGAAATGATGGGGTAACTTGCAACGAAATCAGAAAGTAAAAATGTATGCATACAAAATAGCCGAAATGGTTGGGCAACTCGCAATAAAAAGCAGCGAGTAAATAAAACAAATAGCCAAAATGATTGGGCACCGCGAAAAATAGCCGAAATGATTGGGCAATCGCGACTTGCGCGATACAAAAAGCTGAAATGATAGAGTATCGCGGAAAGAAATAAAAAGTGAAATGAAATGAAACTTTTATCCCTACAGATGAGATCACATCGATCCCTATATACAATCCAGGGGCACAAACAAAGAGGGGATCATATCATCCCACCAAGCTCTTTCAAACGAAGAGTCAAATTTCAACGACGATATCTACAGCCTAGAGATCGTCAACGACGTTCCTTCTCATTCCAGCAGGATTCAGATGCGACACAAAACAACGGAGCTATGACAAATTCCCTAGTTCCAAGCCTCGACGGTTCATCAGCAATCTAGAGACCACCTCGACATTCATCTCGACACAGCAGACGAGATGTCACCACAGCGTTCTTCCTCCAACAGGATTCGGACGCACCAAAACAATGAAGCGAAGGCAATATTCCTAGATTCAGGGTCTTGGTGACAACTCATATATAACCTGAAAGACTATTGGAGATCATCCCACACCAGCGCGGAGTGGTCACCACCTTGGCGTTCGTCTCGATACAGCAGACGAGATGTCACCACAGCGTTCTTCCTCCAGCAGGATTCAGACGCGACAATCAAACAACGGAGCCACGGCAAAGTCCCTAGTTCCAAACCTCGACGGTTCACCAAGAACCTAGAGACAACTATGACGTTCATCTCGATACAGCAGACGCAATGCCAGCAACGAAGCAAAGGCAATATTCCTAGCTTCAGGGTCTTGACGGCAACTCATATAAAACCTGAAAGACTATCGGAGATCATCCCACACCAACGCGGAATGATCACCACCGCGACGTTCGTCTCGATACAGCAGAAGCAATGCCAGCAAACGAAGCGAAGGCAATATTCCTAGCTTCAGGGTCTTGATGGCAACTCATATAAAACCTGAAAGACTATCGGAGATCATCCCACACCAGCGCGGAGTGGTCATGACTCATCGGGGCTCCCAAACTGAGCCTAACCTCAAGTAAAAAGCGACATGGAATATCCCTAACGCTTGTTCTTTTGACGGTAATACTACCTGGAAGATTGCTTGAAGACGTCTTGTCCAGCCCCTGATGAGATCAGAGACACGACAGTTGCAAGTCTACTCGAACAGCAAAATTGCCTATCGAGAAATACATCAGCCAACGCGACGGTAAGACGGACACAACCCTAGTACCACAGACCCTAATAGACTTCTGTCATATAGAACAGAGGTTAACTGTGACGTTAGGACATCCTTGCGAGAACTTCTCGATTCATCTCAACTCCGAGGATATCAGTATCCTTAGCAAAAATCTCGATTCAGGGAAATCAGCGTCCTTGACGAGAGCACCTCGATTTGCGTCGACCCGCAGAGAAATCAATGCCCTTGCAGGAATACCTCGATTCGTTTCGACACCTAGGGAAATCAGCGACCTTGGCAAATACCTCGATTCATGGAAATCAGCATCCTTGACGAGAGCATCTCGATTCGCGTCAACCCGCAAGGAAATCAGTGTCTTTGCAGGAATACCTCGATTCGTTTCGACTCCGAGGAAATCAGTGTCCTTGGCAAATACCTCAATTCAGGGAAATCAGCGTCCTTGAAGAGAATACCTCGATTCACGTCGACCCGCAGAGAAATCAGCGTCTTTGCAGGAATACCTCGATTCGTCTCAACCTCCGAGGAAATCAGAGTCCTTGGCAAAATACCTCGATTCACGTCGACCCGCAGAGAAATCAGCGTCTTTGCAGGAATACCTCGATTCGTCTCAACCTCGAGGGAAATCAGGGTCCTTGGCAAATACCTCGATTCAGGGAAATCAGCGTCTTTGACGAGAGCACCTCGATTCGCGTCGATCTGCAGAGAAATCAGTGTCTTTGCAGGAATACCTCGATTCGTTTCAACCCCCAGAGAAATCATTGTCTTTAGCAAATACCTCGATTCAGGGAAATCAGCGTCCTTGACGAGAGCATCTCGATTCGCGTCAACCCGCATGGAAATCAGTGTCTTTACAGGAATACCTTGATTCGTTTTGACTCCGAGGAAATCAGTGTCCTTGGAAAATACCTCGATTCAGGGAAATCAACGTCCTTGACGAGAATACCTCGATTCACGTCGACCCGCAAGGAAATCAGTGTCTTTGCAGGAATACCTCGATTCGTTTCGACTCCAAGGAAATCAGTGTCCTTGGCAAATACCTCGATTCAGGGAAATCAGCGTCCTTGACGAGAGCATCTCGATTCGCGTCAACCCGTAAGGAAATCAGTGTCTTTGCAGGAATACCTCGATTCGTTTCGACTCCGAGGAAATCAGTGTCCTTGGCAAATACCTCGATTCAGGGAAATCAGCGTCCATTACGAGAATACCTCGATTCACGTCGACCCGCGGAGAAATCAGCGTCTTTGCAGGAATACCTCGATTCGTCTCAACCTCCGAGGAAATCAGAGTCCTTGGAAAAATACATCGATTCGTGTCGACCCGCAGAGAAATCAGCGTCTTTGCAGGAATACCTCGATTCGTCTCAACCTCCAGGGAAATCAGCGTCCTTGGCAAATACCTCGATTCAGGGAAATCAGTGTCCTTGACGAGAACATCTCGATTCGCGCTGACCCGCAAAGAAATCAGTGTCTCTGTAGGAATATACGACGTCAGCAAAATGGAGCCATGGAAAAGCCCCTAGTTCCAGATTTCAACGGCGACATCTACAGCCTAGAGATCATCAACATCGTTCCTCCTCATTCCAGCAGGATACGGACGCGACATCAACCAACGGAGCCATGGCAAAGTCCTTAGTTCCAGATCTCGACGGTTCACAGATAACCTAGAGACTACCTCGACATTCGTCTCGTTACAACAGGCGCAAAGTCAGCAAAGCGGAGCCGTGGCAAAGTTTTCAGTTCCAGGACTCGGCGGTGCATAGACAACCGAGAGTCAACCCCTGGCCCCGTACGGCCAAAGTCAATCCTGACCCCGTATGGCTAAAGTCAACCCTCGACCTCCCCGTCAAAGCAACGCTTTGATTCAGGAGTAGGTCAATTCATCAATCACTTACGAGTCCTCTCGACTTGTAAGGAAGAAAATTCTCTTGTGAGATCCTTACGACTCTCAAGAGAAAAACACACTTAGGAATCCTCACGATTCCTAATGAGAAAATATACCTATGAGATCCGCTCGACTCGTAGGGAGAAAAATCTTTATGAGACCTTCACGGCTCATAAAGTTGAAAAGTCTTAGGTGCCAGATCCTAACCCTGTCTCATAAACCATCATTGCCCTGTAGGGAGGTCAAGATAGACTATCTACGGGCCATATTCTCCAAAGTCGAACATCGGCAAGGAAGGAAACAATCACTTACGAGTCCTCTCGACTTGTAAGGAAGAAAATTCTCTTGCGAGATCCTTACGACTCTCAGGAGAAAACACACTTAGGAATCCTCACGATTTCTAAGGAGAAAATACACCTACGAGATCCTCACGACTCGTAGGGAGAAAAAACCTTCTTGAGACCCTTACGGCTCATGAAGATGAAAAAGTCTTAGGCTATAAGGACCCTAAACTTGTCTCCTAAGCCCTCAATTCTATGGCCATGCATAACTCTGCACTACTTCACCCACATACATGCTTACGTGGGCAAAAATAGTGGGGGGCATTTATTCCCGCCAAAATTTTCGGCCAAGAGCTACTTATCGCCTAGCGAAAAAGATAGAGAATCCTCAAAAAAGCAGGCATCACGTGCTCACACGTGACCGGGCCTCACGTGCAGACACGTGACCTTTTATGATCAGAGTTTATCCGCACCTGAAAGCCTAATTGATGGGGTCACGTGCCAACACGTGATGGGTTCCCAATCTCTCTGAAATAATAGAATTAAATTCTAACTAACGTGATGGGTTCCTGATCCCTCTGAACTAATAGAATTAAATTCTAATTAAAAGGAATCAAAATCCTTAATTGGAAAAATATTTCCCAGATCTTTCCAAACAAAAAAAGATTGCGCTCTATAAAGTGGAGCACCGTTGGATTAAAAATCCAATGGTGATTAAAAATCACCAATTTATAGAAAGATTCTATACAAGGAAATATTTTCCTAAAATCTTCCAGGAACAACAAATAAAATATCTTTTGGATTAAAAATCTAATGGTGAATAAAATTCACTGAGTGATCTAAAAGATCATGTTGGTTACAAAATCAATTAAAATCTTTCAATGAAAGATTGACTAAACAAACCGATTCTTTTCTTTCTCCTATAAATAGGAGCCAAGAAAAAAAACAAGAACAACAAAGAGAAAAAAAAGAAGAGAATTTAATTCTCCGGAGAGAAAAGAAGGCCACTTGAGAAAAAAAGAAATCCTAGGTAAGAGATCATCCTATAAGCTCCCACAAAAGAAAAAGTGAATTTAATTCTCAAACTAAGAGTTTAACGCTTCTGAATAAGAACTTAGTTCTTCCTTTGGTTGAAGATCTGCAGAAGCAGATCTCCCCATAAGTTGAGAATTTAATTCTCATCGGGGGGATTCTGCCATGCAGATCTAAAGCCTAAGGGAGGACCTAAATTCAGAGAATTTTATTCTCCCCACAAAAGCACATAGGAATTTAATTCCTCCAACAAAGATAGGGTTTAACCCTTAATATAAGAACTCAGTTCTTCTTCCTGGTTGAAGATCTGCAGAAGCAGATCTTCCCATAGGTTGAGAATTTAATTCTCATCGGGAAGATTCTGCCATGCAGATCCAAAACTTAGAGGGAGAATTGGGTTTAAAGAATTTAATTCTTCCAAATACATAGGAATTTAATTCCTCTAAATAAAATTAGGGTTTAACCCTATAAAAGAATTTAATTCTTCCAAATACATAGGAATTTAACTCCTTTAAATAAAACTAGGGTTTAACCCTACAAAAGAATTTAATTCTTAAACAAGGAACTTAGACTTTTCATGCACGTAAAAGGATCAAGTACCCAACATGATCACATGGTAACACATAACTCTCTCCCTCAATGATCAAAAGAAAGCGAATAAGACTAGGTCACGTGCTCCCACGTGACCCTTGAACAGACTTCTCAAAATAGAGAAGGGCAGAACAGATTTTGGGTGCCTCACGTGTCCCCACGTGACCCCTGATAAACACCTCTTTAAAAAGAGAAAATGGAAAGAACTGAAGGATTAAAATTCAATGCATGGGCGCTCTCAAGTGTATCCACGTGACCCCTAGCAAATCCTTTTAATATCCAGTACATAGGTACCCATCACGTGCCCACACGTGATAGCCGTGAAGACTAAAGTGTTTAACACTTACTTGCATATTTTGAGAATAAAATAAGGGAAGTCTGGCCCAATATTCAAGCGCCTCACGTGACCCCACGTGAGCGTCTCTTTTCTAGTGTTTAACACTATTTTGTGCGCTCCATTCTTAGTGTTTAACACTATTCTAAGCGCATCACGTAGGAGCACGTGATAGCCGAGTATACTCTAGTGTTTAACACTATATCCAAACCAATCTGAGCCTAAACTAGCTAAGTTTTCCTGAAGTAAGATGTCCTGAAACTGAACTCCAACCATATTCCCCGAGCCATTTCAATCAACTTTGGTTCAAGGGTACATCTCTTCACACCTCTGATACATGTCGTTGTAATTCTTCAACGTCTTCAGAGAGGTGGTGGGTCCCAATGACCAATAACTATCTAGTGCATTTCCAAACCCATGTTTGCATCTGAACTTGAACCGCAATGTCCCTAAACTAAACAACATAGCCTAAATGCTCTTTTGTTGGATCTAAATGATCTTATTAAATAGATCTTAGTCTAAAAATTAGACTAACGTATCCTTAACAAACATTTAAGTTGATCTTAATCTCAAACGAGACTAACGATCCTTAAATTAATTCAACTACAGAGCCTTCCAACCAATATTGGTTCAAGGGTACATCTCTTCACTCCTCTGATATTTGTCATTGTAATCCTTCAACGTCTTCGGAGAGGTGACGGGTCCCGACAACCAAACATTCTATGGACTGTGGGGTCCTTAAACTCATGGACTATGATGTCCTTAACCTCGGACTGTAGGGTCCTTAAACCCATGGACTATGATGTCCTTAACCTCTGACTGTGGGGTCCTTAAACCCATGGACTATGATGTCCTTAAACTTTACAGACTATGACGTCTTTAAAGTATGGACTATGATGTCCTTAACCTTGGACCGTAATGTCCTTAAACTAATTATAGACCACAAAGTCCCTAAACTAAATAATAGAGCCCAAATGCTCTTTTGTTGGATCTAAATGATCCTGTTAAGTTGATCTTAGTCTAAAATTATAGACCACAAAGTCCCTAAACTAAATAATATAGCCCAAATGCTCTTTTGTTGGATCTAAATGATCCTGTTAAGTTGATCTTAGTCTAAAATTAGACTAACGTATCCTTAACAAACGTTTAAGTTGATCTTAGTCTCAAATGAGACTAACGTATCCTTAAACCCAAACCCAAATCTAAGAAAATACGGATTTGGACTAATCCACGCCCTACGGGCGACAACATAAAGTCTCCGTATACAATCCACGGGCAACCAAAACCAAAACAAACACCCACGATACGAAGTGACCAACTGGAGAAGGAGAAAGTGGTTACCGCGATGCGGTAGCGTAATTAACTGCAGGGGCTTGCGCCTGCAAGGAAGAGCGTCCCCACAATCAAAAAGCCCTCAACGAGGGGGAATCTGACGAAGTCTGCTATATCGGCCGCATCCGTCTAAACCTCCGATATACGGTGCCATAAATCAACTTGGCATCTGCGGAGAGGTGGACGGATAGCACCAAATAGCATTTGCCCTTGAAATTCAGGCAAGACGAACCTACGCGGTTCCATCTCTGTTTTCAGCGGAGAACGGTATTTTATACGAATACGGGTATATATATTTGGATACGAATACGGGTGTATGTATTTGTGTCAAATACTTGTATTAGTGTATTTACACACACACACACACATGTGTATGTGTATATGTAAGGTGGCTCTCTTCTCTTCTCATCTCTTCTTCATTATGTGAGAATGGTGTAGGCTTGTGACTCACCATGGTGAGTAACAAGTCCACCCATTCATCACATTAAGAGAAAAGAAGAAAAAGAAAAGAGAGTGATATGTTTTCATTTTCCATGCTTGGTTTTCTTTTCACCATCACCCCTGAGCTTCTTCTTCCTCCTCTCTTGAGTTTTTAGAATTGAAAAAGGAAAAACAAAAAGAGAGAACACTTAGAGATTAGCCACTACTACATCATAATGATCAATTCTTAGCAAGTTTTGATCACTAGTTACTTCATTATGATCATTAGTGTCAAGCTAGAGCCGAAGTTAGGGTTCACTTTGGTGGATCATCTTCGACAAGGAAGATTGACTCCTAAGCTCGTTTCTGGTGGACCTAAGAACTAAGGAAGTGGTATAGAAGACGAAGTCCATGACTACAAGAGTAGCTAACCACTAACCGAGTAGCTAAACTCCTTCTTTGTTTCTAACTTAGTGTTTGGAATCGACTCTAGGTCGTTGTAACAATTCTGTTTCAGTGTACAGAAAATTTGTTTAAAAGTTAATGTACAAATGGAGTATTTACAATCCTGTGTATACTATAAGTATTTAAATTGCTTTTGAACAGTAATAAAGCATGTGTAGCTCATTGGTAAAGCCTTGCACTGCTGTGACGGAGCCCCAGTGTTCGAATCCCCTCGGCCACATATTATTTTTGCTGATTTGTTTTTAAACTTTTTGGAAGCCCAAAAGTTTACACGTGCAATACACGTAAAAATAAAAAGTCGCTCAAATCAAACATGTGCACCGAGATATATGATACGACAAGGACACGTGGACAAGATCCAGACCGCAACCCAATTCAAAGGACCGGCGAGATTCCTCCTAGGGCCGCCCCCCTGTATGTACTGCCCCCATTACTTTGTCCTAGTCTCTTGGCCTTCCCCCTTAACTCTCATTATGTTTGTTTACTTACTTTGTCCTGGTCTCTTGGCCTTCCCCCTTAACTCTCATTATGTTTGTTTACTCTGCAATTATCCAGAGAATTAAAAATCACCATTAAACCAAATTTTAATGCATTTTTAATTCTCAATTCATCACCCTAAACCCTAATTTCCCCTATAAATACAACCCTACAGTTTGGCCCTCTTCATTCTGAAATTTAGTATTAAAACTCTCTAAAAATTTCAAGTCCAAGAAGTTGTACAAGTGGAGTTAGCCAAGGTCGAAGTTCCGGCAACGTTTCGGGGCAAAATCCGGCGATACCGCGACTCGGCGATACTTTCAAAAACTCTCTCTATCTTATCTCTATTCTACAAACTTGTAAGTCCCACTTTCCCCCTTCTCCTTCTATTAAAACGAATTCCATTTTCAAAACTAGTCGGAAGCGAAGTTTTTCCGACTTCCGTTTCTAATTTAACTAAAAACACCATTTATCTTAATAACAAATTTACAATCTTTTTGTATATTGTTTAGCAATCATAAACAAACACATTAGAACAAGTTTCATCTCAAAATAATATGTATTGCAATTTCTATTTCAGTTTTACAGTAAAATACCATCATGTTTACATACGACATTGCTTATTCATTTTGCTCATATTACCTTTAGAAAACTCATGAGGTAATGACCTACCTCATCACCACACTCATTCTCGACATAGCATGATGGATTTTGGAATATTAGTTTGTGGGATAAATACGAGTTTACATTTAAATACCATAAACATTCAAAAACCATTTTCTTTTAAAATGTATTATTTAATTCCTTGCAAATGAGCCTCTACAACCCATTTTAGGGCGCACATCCTCGAGTCTAGTAGAGCGAGATGCAGACCTCCTCATGGAGCATCAGATCTCGATGGAATTTTTTAATGCAATTTTTAAGAAAAATGTGATTTCAATTTAATAAATAAGTTCTATTTTTATAAATAAATAAATATATATATATATATTATCAAAATATCTACTTTAAATATACAATCTATATATTCCATGTTTTCTAAATCAAAGGAATCACAAATTTTATGAAACTACCATTACAAATCAATACAATTCCAATATTACACTATAATACCATATACTATTCAAGTTAGATTTATATCCACTAGAATATTTTATTTTATAAAATTTACAACTATGAAAACCCTAAAGACAATAATTAAATACTTGAGGTGTATTTTTGAAAATATATCAAAACTATTTTTCATAAAACCCCCTCAAGTTATATTAATTTACAATAAGGATCCTAGTAAACATAGGTTAAAACGGGACCAGTTCTCTTGAGCCTCAGGGAGCCGGAGAATATGGGTGCTTGCCTATCTAAGGTAGAAAACCTAAAAATGGTGTTATTAATACGGTAATTGTCTTGGAAAAAGACACAAATCATGCCCTCCATATGCAGCAATTACCGATAACACCAAAACTAATTCAGGACTTCAACTCTGTCTAAAAGGTCTGACTCAGTCTAAATCTCAGTCTAATATGAAATCAATCTATCCATGAATATGATTCAAGTATAACTCCATTTCAACATGAATCCATTTATACCAGAATTCAATTTATATCGACATGACTCGACTGAACCGAACCATGGATATACTCTGATTTCATGACTATCCATTTATATCCATTTTGTTACATGATATCATGGTTTCGGTAAGTCTAATACAACCAATCAATACAAACAATACAATATACATTACGAGGGTTTTAGACTGGTACAGAATGTGTTAGAAGTGGCACGAGACGGTCACTTTAATACACCTAACCTGAATATCCATTGTTATTATACCGTGGCTTA
Source organism: Agapanthus africanus (assembly GCA_030015575.1). NCBI lineage: Eukaryota > Viridiplantae > Streptophyta > Magnoliopsida > Asparagales > Amaryllidaceae > Agapanthus > Agapanthus africanus. The sequence goes on from CM057338.1 coordinate 366,991,765, forward strand.
ACGGTTCCTTGTTCTACGTATACCTTAGTCTCCGGAATAGTGGGACTCCTCTCATATACACTGGCATATTCTGTACTAAGCTTCAAACAACTGCGTTAACAAAACAAAAAATTACAATATACCAGTTATATTCTCATCTTTCTATTCTTACCTATCTTTGGGACTTACCGAGCGATTGTTCGCTAACGACATTCCTTCTCTTCTTTCTTTGGAATGTTGTCAGGTGGATTGGACTCTCTGGAGGTCGAGCCCAGTACTGAAGACTTGGAGCAGTTCTCCATTGACCCAGAGCTCTAAATACTTGTATATATTTTCTTTTCAGTTCATGTCATTGTTTAGGCATTGCTTTCTATTCATGTATTCAGTTGTACTTGTAAAGAAATGTTTAATAAATAAAAGTTGCTGTTCATTCACACTTCATGTCTTCTTGTGTATATTTACATTATATTGCTTAGTTACGCTTAGCGTGTTTACTTCTGAGTAAATACGTAGTGGGCCTCGTCGTGTCTTCTTACCCATACACTGGGAAGCGAGGCGTGACAGTCGTAGCAGTTCGTGCTCTTGTCTTGAAAATTTTCGTTTTGTATTCCACCTTGGCCGCAAGTTTGTGGCACGAGCACATGCGTCTACCAACAGTTGTAGTGTTTATGAAGTTTTCTTATGGATTACAACTTGATTTTTGATAGTTGAAGGTATTTTAAAGCAAACGATCTGGTTTTTAAAGTGTTTGCCAATTTCAGAATTTCGAACCAGTAAAATCCTTCTTCAGACGTCTGAAATTTGAATTTCAGACGTCTGCCTACAATATGTTTTTTTTTATTTTTGTTGGTCAGACGGCTGCCTCTTGCTCAGACGTCTAAGCTCAAGTCTCTACTTGGATTTTATTTGAACTTCAGACGTCTGGGTGTCCCTAGTTCAGACGTTTGCATATTTTTCTCTGGTTGGATTTTGTGTTCGGGCCAGACGTCTGAGAGTTTGAAATTCAAACGTCTGTTGCCCTTTTTGGCTAAATTGTTTGATAGTCTTCGTCGTATTTCGTTGGTTTTGGTTTATATTGATATTAATGGAGTTTCCTTGTATGTTTATGATATTATCGGTTATAGGGTCGATTGTGGAGACTCCCGAGGCGACGAGGAGAGGCGCGACAGTTGTGAGATTCGACTAACCCAAACCGAATTACTTGAGTATATTTGTATCTATGAGAGGGGAATCAGGTGGATGGCGTATAGCACCCCCGTGAAACATATTTTTTAGTTATCTTATTGATACGTTTACAAGTCATGTTATGCATATCTAGATCTGTTCGTTGATTAGTAGATTCATAGTTTAGTTTTAGCAGGCTTATCGTAAATACACTTTAGAACACTAGCACAACTACTAATGATTACCATATTGTACAATCACAGACTTGCATGCTACACTACACATCATTAGTACTGCTATACCACGTAGAACTTACAATGATTTACGTTGTAGTACGATACGAGTAAGACTTTCCATGCTTATATATTTTAGTATGACTAATGATATGTGCGCGTACGAGACTAGACGTCCGTACTGATTGTTGGGCGAGTACGCGGCTAGAGGTCCGTATCAGTTACCGTGCGTGTACGTGACTAAGATGTTCATACCGATCGTTGAGCGAGTGCGTTGACAGGATGTCTGCATCAGTCGCTGTGTGCGTACGTGACTAGATGGCTGTACTACTAATATTCCATTGCTGTGTGTGTACGTAGATTTGATGTCTGTACTATTTTAAGTATGTATTTGAGTACGTAGACTATATGTCCGTACCGAATATTATTGATATGATCAAATGAAATACTAGGTTTTCATTGTTCGAAGGGAGATTCCATACTGAATGAGATGATGATGTTGAGACGAATACAGTATTGTATTATATTGACTTGCGGAGTATTGTTATTTATCCCTATTGAGGGATTTCGAAAATATAAAGGTTTTACCCATTTTTGAAATAACGACTCTTTCATGTTTTAAAAGCCGTAATGTGAAGGATGTGCTGCTTAGATTTCAAAATAGTATATATATATATATATATATATATATATATATATATATATATATTAAACTATCGCAGCTTCCTTATTTTCAAAACAACATTTCGTTCTCTCTCTCTCTCTCTCTCTGTATATATATATATATATATATATATATATATATATATATATATGAGATTATTCGGAAGTATTTATCAATCTACTATATTTGTTCGCGCTATGCTTACTTTATACTTTATCAGTTTATGCTACGCTTTATAATTTCGTTTGCGCTATGATGATGATACTTTCTTGTGCTATATTTTTTTACCCGTCTATGCTATACTTATTTCACACAGACTAAAAGTGTACGAATTAAACAAGATTTATTATTATGGATATGATACGATGTCAATCCTGAGAGATTGAAAATATATATGAAAGATAATATATATATATACACACACATAAGTGGATATATATGAAAGAGATTTAAGTTATGATCAATCCATGAGTGATTGAGATAAGCTGACACGAGATATCTTCTGTGGATATATGTAATCAATCCATGAGTGATCGAGGCCAGTTGACACGAGATGTCTTCTGTATATATATATGATCAATCCATGAGCGATTGAGGCTAGTTGACACGAGATGTCTTCTGTGAATATATGGATATATTATGGATATGTGAGAGATCAATATAGATACCCTGTGATTATTATTTTCATATTGATGTATAATAAAAAGGTTTTTCAAAGGAGATATAGTCTCCCTATTTTCCACATGTCTATGATTAACATAAGAATCTTTCAAAAGAAAACCCTTCTTAAATCATTTCGAAAAGGTGTGGCGTATATTTTAAACTAAAATATTTATATTGCTTCACAAATAAACGTCCGCTACTTACGCAGTGATATACTCACTATACGGCTATTTGAAAGGATTTTACACACATAGATCTTTCGGCTACTTTTATATGATTATATATGGATGCGTGCTATATATATATTATAGCCTTGATTGTGTTATACCTGGTCGTGTGCTATAGATATCGCACCGCAACTATGGTTGTCGTGATTTGACACCGTTGTATATATATATATGTAGTGAGTTATTGACGAATGTTGATTGTTATCGTTTCATTGCGCGATTATGCATATTGCTTCCATAACTCACATGCTCTCGTATGCTTGTGATTTTGTTATGCCCGTATCGGGCGAGAAATAGATTATTTGATGATACCACGATAACCACACGTAATGGTATACTTCACATACTAAGATAGCGGTACACGGGCGTACATGAGGGTTATTATTATTAATGTTCACCATCGCTCGAACTCTAGTTTCGTCGAATGCTCATTTCCCCTCCTAGATGTACACTTTTATCATGCTTTGGTTGTTTCACCACTTATCCAGGCGATTTCTATCTTGTTATGCGAATTCTACTCATGAGTTAGCAACTCAACCTCGTTATGCCATAGTTTCTTGCAGGTTCGACCGTTTGGATCGGTAGCGGCTCCGTTAGCACACTTATCTTCTTGTGGGCGTGATTGCTTATCTTTTGTAATAGGTGGGTTAAAATTTGTATCGGCATTTGCCTTGTACCTTTTACTATATATAGAAGTACTCCATCAAAACCAAGTCTAGTGTATTAGACCGAGACCTTACATGCTGTATTATTGTTGTTGTAGTCGGACTCGGTGGAGTCAGCTTGATTTATTGTGTATATAATGTTCATTACTTTCGCTTGTTGTTCTTCGCTTTTTGGCGTCGTATATTATTCTATGGTTTAGTCTCCGCCATTAGGCGTCGAACTAGCTCCCGTGTGGAGATACTTTTATGTATATTTATATTCTATCATTGTATAGGGTTTTTGTTCGAAATTTACAAAGGAGATGCTTTCCGTTTTTCAAACATCTTTTCAAACAAGGTTTACTTCTTTTAATAAAACTTTTCTTTAAAATTTCACCTCCATTTTAGTATATTATATTAACTATTTTTCTTATATATATGGTTTAAATTCATGGTTTTGGCTTACTTGGGTTACGGTGGGGTCCACGGGACTTCACGTGATCCTTAGACCGGTCATGTGCCTTTTCGGGTCGTGACAAGATAGCTGAGAGCGGTTTGGAGACGGATGTTCATACCATAATTTTGCATTATTATATTCCCCATTCTTATTCATTTTACAAATAAACGGGTGCTTTTGACCCATGTCTGCTACATGGTTGCAGGTTATAGGTTCTCGGAACAAAAACAGTGAAAAAGATGAAAAAACGATACAAAAGTGAGACTACGACCAACAAATGGAAGAATCTTGATCAAGCCTACAGTTTGGATAATAAACAAAGATCAATGGACAATTTCACAAAGAACAAAGGCAGCACAAGGTTCAAGACTTCGACACGAAGCAAGCGGTAAAGTCCACAATATTGTTCACTGTGGAAATCTGGAAGAAACCAGAAGACCATCTGAGAAACCAAGTGAAGGAAATAGAAGAAACAAAGCAATAGAAGATTCCCTGAAGATTTAAGCTCAAGATTCCACTGTTTGGCCGCGGAACCGCGGCCAAACATGGGTTTTGGCCGCGGTTCCGCGGCCGTGCGTCGCCCGTGTCGGTGGAAAATTTCTATGGTCGCTGGCGGTGCGTTGACTAGTCTTTCTTAGGGGGTAAAATTGTAAATGCAGACGTGACTCGAATGTAACCCTAGGGTTTCTATGTTCTATAAATAGAAACCCTAAAACCTTTTTTTTAGGTTATGCCTCTTCTTGTGCCTCATTTCATCTATCTAAATTCAGATCTGTAAATTTCTGTAAAAAAGGAAGAGAACATTAAGTAAAAATTAGGAGTAAGTTTTCTTTTCATTGCCCTAGTTAAATTTTATTTCCATGCCCTAGGTAATTTCTTTCTTGCCCTAGCATAGATCTTTATTATCTGCCCTAGTTAATTAGTTTAGAACATGTTTTTTAATTTCCTAATGAGTGAGTAGTCTTCTCGCTTGTTAGAGTTAGATTTGGGGAAGGCTTGAGAGATGAAGATCTCTCACCCCTTTCTTGCCCATCACACGTTTTTATAGGACTCCATGCATACATGCACACACCGCTCCCTACGACACCCTATCCCACGAGGTAGCAGTGATACCGTAGTATAAACGACCGGTTGTGCATGTTTTCCATGGAGGTTAGGGTAAGAATTAAGGAAGGAAGGACAAGAACCTAGCGGAAGAAACACCGTTTCTTCCCGATGGCACTAATCCCCTTTATTAATTGTTACCATAACACCTCATAGATCTTAATTTGGGCATAGAAAGCAGTGAGAAATATTGACTTTCCAAACCTAACCTAAACCTAACCCTAGCAAGATGTTAATCCTAATTTAGATCAACTTAGTTTTTAGATTTAATCAATCCGACACCAATCGGAATTAACTCGTTAGAACAAATCGAGAATACACAAAATCCCTGTGGACCGACCCGTATTCACCGGTTAGCTACCAAGCGACGCCGTTCTTGATTGCGGACATAAATTATTCTTTGAGACAAACCAAATGGCGCCGTTGCCGGGGGGTGGCGTAGTTATTTTCTTTTTGTAATTTCGGGTTAATATAAAATTGAAAAATCATAAAAACTGAAGAAAAAAATATATAAAAATTTATCATCTTGTTATTTTGTGAAGGGTATTTTCGTGTGAATTTTGCAGGATCGACGAATGAATTCGGATCTGGAAAAATCCAGCAAGCAAAACAGAAAATGGTAGATCTGAACGACAGAGGAAAATCATAACAGAGGAGCAGAAGAAATCTCGGGAATCGAACCGCCGCCGCCGCGTTTCCGCCGCCGAAAGCGCCCTTTGGCCGCGCTTCCGCCGCAGGGAGGTGACGTCATCACCTAAAAAACTCACTGTAAGTTTTCTCTCTCCTCCTATGAACCCCCTGATATCTCCTCTGTAAATTTGCCTGCAGGATTCTTTGCGCTAAAAAAATCTCTCCCCCTTCCAATAATTGATCTTGTGCAGGATTCTTTGCGCCGCGCTATAAAAAAATTGTTTGCAAGTGATTGTGTTTATTGTTTTGCATATTTAAATTGACTTTAAGGGGCTTTTACACCAATCCAGATTGGGTGGGGATTTCATTACCCTTCCCAGGACCCCAAAAATCACATAAGGCATATTGCATTAACCATCAATCTAATTAAAAAAGATTAGACTCGGCTCTAAGAACTTCGCCCTCAATAGGACAAAAGAATAGTTATAGGCATCGACCGTTGATCCTAACCTGAGTTTGTGGTGCCTAGGCTAGACAGGTAGTGAAAGGTAATTTTAAAAGGCCCGTCTCACGGTGATTCGTGAGCGGATCCCTCCTTTCTCTACTTGTGCTTACCTGGCCACAATTGGCGGTGAAGAGGCGGTTTGAGGTCCTACTTCTTGCCCTTTGGAACAGTTAGGAGCTATCTAGCTAACCTAGGTGACCCTAGATCTAGGCCTGATTGTGCATTTGTGGTTGATTGAATGTGAGTCTAAGCCTTTTATTGAAAATCTTTTTTGCAAAAAGCTCCACATAAAAAAAAACACAAAAAAGGAAAATATTTTTTTACAAAAACTTGCAACTTGTCGCTAAGAAATCCGTGCACCCCACATTCTTTTTCTTCTCCTTTCTTACATCATGGGTACCCCACCTCCCAAAAATCTTGCCGAACTTTGGTACCCTCATCCAAACATTGCTTCATACGCGAATTATTTTGGTCGAATTACGGACGACCCCTCCATGCCTAAAATTTCTTTGAAAGATAGAATAGAAGCGTCTAGGAGAAACAGTTCGACTCCACAATCCACTTTGTATCAACCATTTCAACATTCACCACCTTCTTTCGTTGATACCCCTTTTTCGAGTCCTGTTGTAACTCCGAAACCATGTCTATAGCTGAACATATAGAACAATCTCGTAACCGATCTTTCACTCCATTCAACACTTCCAATTCTTGGGGTCAAAAATTCCATTCACCCTTTTATCCAAATGTTGATCCTACTCCTGTCCAACCATTCAATTCCTACCAGTCCTACCCGACTTTCACACCTTCCCTAGACATTGCTTCTACACAGCCATTTGGGAGTTTCAAGTATCCAAACAACTTTGAATCTTTTACTGAAACACCTTCACAACCCATGTCTAGTCTAGAACAGTCATTGGAGGCTTATATTGTAGCGACAAACAAACATATGAGGAATTTGGATGCGTCCATTGCCGCCCTTATGCAACCTAGTGACCCGGTAGCTAGTTTCCAACTAGCTCCAAAAATTCCAATGTATGAGGAGGCGGTTGGACAGAGTGAGAATTTGAGTGGAGAGAGTGAGCTGTGCACACTTCCAAATCAAACCTACCCATACCCAATTGAATCCCACAACTCCGGTTTTCAAACAAGTGTCCCAAATGATTCATCAGTTGAAGATAAAACGTGTAATGAGTTGTGCGACTTTGTAGTGCTTGATTTGCCAGATTGTGAAGGGACCCTTTTGAGTGAAACCGTCACCAATCCTTTTGACCTCTACACCTCCAATTTAGAACCTGAATTAATAAATATCCATGCTTATGATGAGGTGTCTAAAAAAATTGATTTTCACTTGATTGAGGATATTGACGTAGGGAATATTTTAGATGGTGAACCTGTAGATTTGACCGAAATTTTATCTCCAATTCATCATCCCGAGTCATTAAATGTTTCTTCCGAACTTCATATGCGTCTTGATTTTGAGGATAATTGCATGGATGAGATAACTTTTGAGGAGAATTATGAGGATAGTATTGAGGATGAACCATTTTTGTTTGATGGGTCGGATTTTCCAATTCATCCTCCTGAACCTTTAACTGTTATACTTCCTAAATCACCCTCCCTCCTTTCTATCGTTCCGACCACGCAAAAGATCACGCAGGAGGACTGTGAGCTTGAAAAATTTCTGTTCGATCACAGCAGTTTTGACGCCACTAGTGCGTTCCTCTTTGAATCTGACACAGTTCTCACAGCCGATAACGATTACGAGTGCTTCACTTTTTCGGACGATTTTGAAGACTCATCGCCCGAGTTTGAGTCCTTTGAATTTTCAGATGAGTTAGTTGAACCATCAGACTCGGTTGCTTACAGTCATTTCGAACCATTGATGGAATCTTTCGAGTTCGAGACAGTTTACTTAGGTGAAAATAAGACTATCCGTAAATCACTCGCCTTCGTCCTTTCCATCATTTCGACCGTGCAAGAATCCGTCACGCTTCCATTTTCAATGGATGGTTTACCAAGTTCAACGTACCCATGTTTTCTTGCGAATCTTGAAGGATTTGACCCCATTTCTCGACGGGTTGATAAATTAGCACAATCGCTTTTAGCACATCGGTCATCACAATTTGTGCTAATTTATTCACTCAATTTACACCCTCAAGTTCGTACTACACTTCTTTCTCTCTTCCGCCATTCTTCTCCTCCACCGAGACCGTATACTGCTTCTATCTCCACATGGTCTTGAGTGCTTCTCAATTCATTTCTCTACACTCCATTCTTCCACCAACCTTACTATTATAACGATAAAAATTTTGAATGGTTGGTACTAAACCTTTGGCCTGTGTAAGGTCTTGTATAGTTTGATTTTTTCTCCTCCCTAACTCTGAACTTTAACGCTTAAAACAGTGGAAACACTGTCTCACTTAAGTTTGGGGGGGACCTTTTTGTATATATATTTTGTTTTTCTTTTAACAAAAAAAAATTATAAATAAATAAACAGGGGAGTGCCGACATTTTGACCCTCTTGGTGTAGCATGACAGTGAGGACACTGTCAAGTTTAAGTTTGGGGGTATGCTCGGTAAGCCTTCTTCCTTCGCATTCATGTGTATATTTTTGCATTTGCATACTTATTTTAAAACCCATAAAAATTGAAAATTTTCAAAAATTATAAAAATTAAAACATTCAATTTTAGCCATAATTGACTTGAGTTTGACAAAAAGGTTAACTAGCTAGGAACAACTAGATCTTAGACTTAGGAAATTAAAAACCCTAAAAATAACCTTTCTTAAAATTTAACGGTAGAAAGTATATGTCTTTGTAGTTTATTTAGAAATAGGCAAATTTCAAGTTGACTTCTTGGGCTAAATTAAAACAAGGGAAGAGTATTGATATTTTTATTAAAGTATAAGTTTGAAAAATAATTCCTAAGCTTAAGTTTAAATTCTGAAAACATATACCCTACAAATTGCACAAACACGCACCTTGAAACTTGGAATAGTAGAGGAGACCTTGAAATGCTCTTGTCTAAAGTCCTTAGTACGAAGAAAAAATAATACAAGTGTGAATAAAGAGATAATAAAAAAAAATGAACACTGGTTGTTGTGATTACTTAAGGCTGCATTAATAGAAAAAAAAATATTTAGCAAGGGTGCTTCATCACCTAGTGCCTTAGACCAACTAGCTTGGGAGTCACTGCTAAAAGCCTTAGGGATTACAAGACTAGGAATTACGCTTTAATGTACGAACACATTTTGTAATCGGTCGTTGGTACCTCAAGAAGTATTAACGGTCGCATGAAGAATGTGTGAGCAATTTCATCTAAAAATTCACCAATTAAGAAGTGCTTTGGACGGTGGACAAGAGTATAATAGCTTGATGTGAATTTCCAAGTGTAGGGGTGATATATACACACACGTAGGGGTATGTGATTGGGGTTTGGATAAGAGATAGGAATGAAAAATAGGACTTATATCTTTAATAGAGATGATAAAAATTCCTAAGCTGAGATGGAACCCTAGAAGGAAAAGTTAAGAGATACCAAAAGCTAAGTAAATTTACAAGAATATATATAATCTTAAGTTAAATAATAAGGAAGCATGAAAAATACGAGTGGATAATTTATGAGTCAAAGATAATATAATTCCTTGTTGGAAAACCTAATTGGAGAATAAAAGTTAATAGGCCGAATTGATAGGATTTTGTGGGTAGTATCTGCTGAAAACCCTCAGGAGACAACACTCCTCCTACTAGGGACACTTAGAGGTTTAACGGCTTGTTGCACGAGCTCAGTGCAATCGCGTTTTCCTGCGAAAGTGAGGCTAGGTCTTTTTCAAGAATAAAACTAGGTTTGCTCGAGGACGAGCAAAAAATAAGTTTGAGGGTATTTGTTCATACCATAATTTTTCATTATTATATTCCCCATTCTTATTCATTTTACAAATAAACAGGTGCTTTTGACCCATATCTGCTACATAGTTGCAGGTTACAGGTTCTCGGAACAAAAACAGTGAAAAAGATGAAAAGATGATACAAAAGTGAGACTACGACCAACAAATGGAAGAATCTTGATCAAGCCTACAGTTTGGAGAATAAACAAAGATCAATGGACAATTTCACAAAGAACAAAAGCAGCACAAGGTTCAAGACTTCGACACGAAGCAAGCGGTAAAGTCCACGATATTGTTCACTGTGGAAATCTGGAAGAAACTAAAAGACCATCTGAGAAACCAAGTGAAGGAAATAAAAGAAACAAAGCAACAGAAGATTCCCTGAAGATTTAAGCTCAAGATTCCACTGTTTGGCCGTGGAACCGCGGCCAAACATGGGTTTTGGCCGCTGTTCCGATGCCGTGCGTCGCCCGTGTCGGTGGAAAATTTCTATGGTCGCTGGCGGCGCGTTGACTAGTCTTTCTTAGGGGTAAAATTGTAAATACAGACGTGACTCGAATGTAACCCTAGGGTTTCTATGTTCTATAAATAGAAACCCTAAAACCTTTTTTTTAGGTTATGCCTCTTCTTGTGCCTCATTTCATCTATCTAAATTCAGATCTGTAAATTTCTGTAAAGAAGGAAGAGAGCATCAAATAAAAATTAGGAGTAAGTTTTCTTTTCATTGCCCTAGTTAAATTTTATTTCCATGCCCTAGGTAATTTCTTTCTTGCCCTAGCATAGATCTTTATTATCTGCCCTAGTTAATTAGTTTAGAACATGTCTTTTAATTCCCTAATGAGTGAGTAGTCTCCTCGCTTGTTAGGGTTAGATTTGGGGAAGGCTTGAGAGATGAAGATCTCTCACCCCTTTCTTGCCCATCACACGTTTTTATAGGACTCCATGCATACATACACACACTGCTCCCTACGGCACCCTATCCCACGAGGTAGCGGTGATACCGTAGTATAAATGACCGGTTGTGCATGTTTTCCATGAAGATTAGGATAAGAATTAAGGAAGGAAGGACAAGAACCTAGAGGAAGAAACATTGTTTCTTCCCGATGGAACTAATCTCCTTTATTAATTGTTACCATAACACCTCATAGATCTTAATTTGGGCATAGAAAGTAGTGAGGAATATTGACTTTCCAAACCTAACCTAAACCTAACCCTAGCAAGATGTTAATCCTAGTTTAGATCAACATAGTTTTTAGATTTAATCAATCCGACACCAATCGGAATTAACTCGTTAGAACAAATCGAGAATATACAAAATCCCTGTGGACCGACCCCTATTCACCGGCTAGCTACCAAGCGACGCCGTTCTTGATTGCGGATATAAATTGTTCTTTGAGACAAGCCAACGGAGCATCTGAACGAGTTCAACAACGTGACGAGCCAGTTAGAATCCATCTCGATCGTGTTTAAAGACAAGATTTAGGCCCTGTTATTCCTCTGTTCGTTGCCGGAGAAAACCTCATAATGGCGGTTAGCAACTCTATCTCAGGGACTCTCATGTTTAATGATGCGGTGAGTTGCATATTAAACGATGAGATGCAAAGAAAGACCGTGAGTGAGTTTTCGGGAACTTCTGCACTTTCGGTAGAGAATTGCGGTAGAACGATGGAAAGGGGAAAGGGAAAGAAGGGCAAATCTAAGAGAAGAGAAAAATCAAAGGCGAAGATCCAAGACGACTGTTGGAATTGCGGAAAGAAAGATCACAGAAAAAGTGAATGTCGACTCTTGAAGAAGGACTCGGATGGAAAGGCGGATAAGAAGGAAGCTAATGTGGTGTCTACACAAGATCAGTGGGAACAAGATCTTTGTCTATTGGTGAGCGAAAATAAAAAGGCGGATATTTGGTTCCTAGATTCGAGGGAATCTTTCCATTGCACTTCGGGCCGGCATTATTTCAGTGAGTATGTTCAAGGTAATATTGGACAGTGACGGTAGAGAACGGTCAGCCGTGTAAGATCGTTGGTAAGGGGATGATCATACTACAACCGTCAGGAGGTAGTCAAATTAAATTGAAGAATGCTATGTATATTCCAGATTTGAAGAAAAGTTTTATTTCCGTGAGTTAGCTAGACAACGAAGGATATATGACGGTGCTTGGAAATTTGCAGTGTAAGATTTCTAAAGGATCGTTGGTGGTCGCTAGGGGCAAGTTGAGCGGTTCGTTATACTTATTCAGTGGGAGTAGCAGAGATTCGGTTGCGTTGGCGGCAAGTTCGAAGATAAATTTGGAGACTTCGTTGTGGCATAGAAAATTAGGGCACCTCAGTGAGAAGAATATGAAAATTCTTCATGGTAAGAGGCTTCTTTTGGGGCTGAAGAAGGTGGAGTTGGGTTTTTGCGGGAGTTGTATTTGTAGGAAATAAAGCGCACTCAGGTTTCAAATTGGAGGTGCAACAAAGAAGACCAAGAAGCTGGAGATGATGCATACAGACGTATGGGGTCCGGCCTAAGTGGGAATCGGTATTTCGTGGCGTTCATCGATGATGCAAGCCGGAAGACATAGGTATATGTGATGAAGAAAAAGTCCGATGTGTTTAGTAGCTTCAAACTCTAGATTGCGCAGGTTGAGAACCAAACAGAGGTTAAGGTAAAATGCCTTAAGTCCGATAATGGAGGGGAATACTGCACACAGGAGTTCCAGACGTTTTGCTCGCAAAAGGGTATTCGTTGGCTGAAGATGGTACCGGGAATGCCACAGCAGAATGACATCGCTGAAATGATAAACATGATAATCTTAGAGCGAGTGCGAAGCATGAACTTGGATGTGGATATGCCAAAGTTCCTATGGGCAGCAGCTGTCGATACTGCTATGTATCTGATCAAGAGAAGCCCGGCAAGTGCGCTTAATGAAGGCATTCACGAAGAAATTTGATCAGGTAAACCGATTAATTATGCGCACCTAAAAGTATTTGGTTGTATTGCATATTTTTTGGTTGATAAGGCAGAAATGAGTAAGCTTGACTCCAAGTTTAGAAAGTGTGCTTTTATCGGGTATGGTGAAGACGAGTTCGAATATCGGCTGTGGGATTACACAAGAAAGAAGGTAATACGAAACCAGAACGTTGTCTTTGATGAGTAGCACTTTTACAAAGAAGAGAAGTAAGCCAAAGATGGTGAGGTATCAGAGTTCATCGAGTTGGATGGAACTCAAGAGAGTATTCAGGTACCTACAGGTAGAGATCAGAACGTAAAGGAAACTGCAGTGCAGAATCAGGTTCAAGAACAGAATAGTGACCATGTTCAGCAAACAGATGTACCATTTCTGAGGAGATATATGCGATATAGGCGGATACCTGAAAGACTTGTGACCAATTTCATATTGTACATGGATTCGAGGGAGCCCGATCCTTTGAAAAAGCAACAAGTGACGGTGCTAGCAAGTAGTGGGAGCAAGTTATGAACGAGGAGTTGATTCTTTGAAGACGAACCGTACGTAGGATCTAGTGAAACTACGCAAGGGTCGAAAAGAGTTGCAAAATAGGTGGGTGTACAGAACTAAAGATGAGGCCAATAGTGTGAAATGATATAAGCCTCGCTTGGTAGTCAAGGGATACACGCAAAAGCAAGGAATTGACTATCAAGAGATATTTTCCCTTGTGGTGAAGATAACATCAATTCGGGTGATTCTTAGTGTCGTAGCGGTGGAGGATTTGCACTTATAGCAGCTGGATGTGAAGACTGCGTTCCTTCATAGAGATTTGGAGGAGGAGATTTATATGATGCAGTCACTGGGATACGAGATGAAGGGGAAAAAAGATATGGTGTGCAAACTGCGAAAGAGCTTATATGGTCTTAAGCAAGCTCATAGGCAGTGGTATCTCAAGTTCGATCGGTTTATATTGGAGACATGATTTTTGCACTGTGAATCAGAACACTGCGTGTACGTTCAAATTTTCAAGGGTGGAGACTACATTATTTTGTTACTGTACATTGATGACATGTTGGTAGAGGGTCCGAATTTCGAGAAAATTCAAAATTTGAAGAAGATGATGGCTGAGAAATTCTCTATGAACGATTTGGGAGCGGCCAAGCAAATCTTGGGCATGAATATCATGAGTGATAGGAAGCAACGGAAGTTGTGGTTATCGCAAAGGACTATATCGAGAAGGTTTTGAAGCGGTTCAATATGGACAACTCAAACCCGGTTTGTATGCCCTTAGCGAAGCATCTCAAACTCAATAAGGAGTTGTACCCGACAACTCAAGAGCAGAAAGATGAGATGACAAGCGTGTCTTATGCATCTATGGTGGAGAGTTTGATTTATGCGATGGTGAATACGAGACCAGATATTACACATGCAGTGGGAGTTGTTAGAAGGCATATGCAAAACCCGGGAAAAGAGTATTGGAATGCGGTGAAGTGGATGTTGAGATATCTAAGGGGTATATCAAGTCACTGTGTATGTTTCAGGGGTGATTCTCTAAAGGTGGAAGGTTACTATGCAGACTATTCGGGAGATCGATATAGTGGGAAGAGCACGATAGGGTACGTATTCACGCTCGGGGAAATAGCGGTGAGTTGGGTCTCTCAATTACAAAAGGTGGTGGCATTGTCAAATATGGAGGCTGAATATGTGGCAATCACGGAATCCAGAAAGGAGATGATATGGTTGCAACGGCTACTTGAAGAATTGGAAAAAAAACATGACTTCAATACTTTGTGACGCGACAGCCAAGTTGCAATACATTTAGTGAAAAATGTGGCATATCACTCTCAGACGAAGCACATCAATGTGCGGTACCACTTCATACGTATAGCGGTAGAAGAGGATGGGTTGACACTGCAAAACATCACTGGAGAAAATAATCCGGCGGATATGTTTACCAAGGTCGTAGACAGAGATAAGCTGGATCTCTTTTGCAGGTTGAAGAACCTCTCCTTGAAAATCTGATAAGGAGAAAGCTGAGCGAAGTCATATGAAGTCTACTAGCATTAGGAATCAAGGCTGAAATATCTCCAAGTAGGGGATTGTTGAAATTATAGAGAAACTTCAAGCAGATATCTGGACGTGCACATAAACCATATCAGATTTTACCAAAACCACAGTTTCTTAATTAAGGAGTGTCGTATGGAAGTTTCATAACTATGGCAGTTTCTTAATTAAGGAGTGTCTTATGGCAGTTTCTTAATTATGGCAGTTTCTTAATTAAGGAGTGTCTTATGAAAGTTTCTTAATTAAGGAATTGGTTTGTGTATAAATAGGGACCTCTTATATGTTTTATGTACAGCCAAATAGAATAGAGATCATTGTATGAGAGGGTAACGGTTTAGATCTAGAGAGATTTGAGAGAAATCTCCCACGGTTTGCTCGTGGTGTAGTTGATTCAAGATTATAGTAGACATTGCAAATTCTGCTCTGCCGGGGACTTAGAGTGTATGTTAGCACCACCACTGGTTTTACTAGCATCAAGCATGCCTATTTTTAAAAATTAGGGGTGCTAATCAACATTAACCAAGATCATAAACTAGATAATTAGGGTTTAACTATGATATCTTAAAAACTAGCTAAGAGAAAAATGGCTACAACCTTTGTAGACTGCGTCCTTCTCTTCTCATGCTCCGTGTAGTAGTCCACGCAACTCCACTAGGCTCCACTTGAAGGTTGAACAAACTTCCTTCGATGACCTTCATATCGAAGATGATCCACCCGAAGTCCGCTAATCCAAGCTACCTCTTCATTAAACCCTTTAGTGAAGGAAACGCACTACACCAAAGCGCTAATCTAGTGTAGAAAGGTGAAGTAGGGGTTATGTTTGCTCACCAGGGTTCTCACAAGCTCAAGATTTCACAACACATGTGAGGAATTGAGCTTAGAGAAGATGAGGAAGAGGATGGAGAGAGTTAGAGAGCAAGAGCTCATCATATGAGCTCAAGAAAAACTCAAGTGAGGAAAATAACTCAAGTTTAGAATGAAGTATTCAATGGCTCTTCAAAGCTCACACGTTATTGAAGCATACAATTTTTTAACCATTAAAAATTGTAGCCATGCTTCAATAGTGCAAGCAAATGAATATAAAAAAGAATAATCCATGCTTCATATAATATATATATATATATATATATATATATATCATATATATATATCATATATATATATATATATATATTAATATATATATATATATATTATGAAGAATAATTAGTGAGCTAATAATATTAGTCAATATACAATTATATCAAATATAAATATATATCATATTATTAAATCAACACTTGATTTAATAATCCGGTTATATCACATATAACCGACTAATATTATTTATCTGTATATCACATTATCAAATCAACACTTGATTCAATAATCCGGTTATATCACATATAACTTAACTGATATCAAATAATTGTCAGATTAGAATACGGTATCACATACTCGTATTTAATCAGGCCCCCGCACATATCAGCATATGTTTCATACTTCGTTTCTCTTGAACCAGGAAACTTCTATATGGGACTCTAAAGACTCGTCAATACACCAGCAGTAGGTGATGATCACATCAGTCACCCACAAGCCATCAGCGCTATAAGCTGGACGTAACGGCTACCCAGGTATTGAGCGATTAGAAGATCAACAAGCAAGCTTATCCAAACTCCCATGAAGCTTATAGGTAACACTTACCATACAGTCCGGTCTCTTCGTCTGATATGTCGCATATCGAGTCTGAGGTGGAATCATCAGACCCCAATAACCTGATAAGTCATGCCGATGTAAGGCCTATAACGGTACGAGAAACTACTGATAACACTTACCAGTAAATCTCATCAACAGCCCTGGCCAGGGACTTCCTGTTATAGCCAATCGATCAAAGTGCAACATCAACTCTCTATACCGGGAGAGACGAAACCCCTCCAATCGCTCATTGCCTCCATGTGACTCGGGACTGTACCCAAAATCCACCTGCTTGCACAACTCCTTTGAGCCGTGATAGGAAGGAAATCAAAGCACAGTAGGAACCACACAAGATTCTATAATGATCTCGGGTCTACAGACTAACCTGTACCAGTGTCACCAGAGAATTACTAACTGACGATAAGTATAGTACCATCTAGGAGTTCTCGGCAAGTCCTGTTCAGTATACCCATTCCTTAATGAGCACATGTGTACAATCTTTGATGTCAAACACCAATGGATATGGGATCAACCATCGCCCCATATAGGGTCAAGAAACGCACACACTTATAACATTTCAGAAAAATATAAAATATTATTTTTGGAATTTAAATAATAAAATAATATATTTTGCGAAAAGTAGTCGATTTGCGAATTGGGGTTTTCATAAAATGGTATAATTATATACCAATATTTGGAAAATAATTGGAGAGTAAAATGATTTATTTATTAAATAAATATTTATTGGATTTGGACATCTTTATAATTAATTATATGCAAGTTTAAATTAAAATTGATTAGTGCACCACTAATCACGATTAAGCCAAATCCGTATTTTTAATTAGTCATGGCTAGCGCACCATGACATGTTGCATTTTATTACATGTTGGTTTCTTTTGTATTTGTGTTGTTTGGTTTTATTAAATGAGTGAGAGAAGAAAAGAAAAGAAAATGAGAAAGGTGGCATGATTGTTGATGAGAGAGAGGGGGGACGACATGATGGCATGAGCCATGTCATGAGAGAGAGTGAGAATGAGATAGAGATAGGGATGGCTCCCATACACTCACCCTTTCATCTTCCTTCATCACTTCATTTTCTCCATCTCACCATTTCTTCACCTCCTTTCTCCACCCTCACTACGCCATGAAAACATCTCCAATTCTTCACCAAAACCTCACACTCTCTTCACTAAAAATGATCACAACCTCTCTACAAACCCTATAGATGCTTCAAGTGGAGATTTTGATCACTTTGGGCAACCCAAGAATTTTCCTGAGTTACCAAATGAGGTATATCCTACACTTCTAGTTTAGTTTTTGAGTTTCCAAACATCTTATAGTAGTTTAGAGTTAAATCGATTTAGATTAGTGATCTTTGAAATTCCTAGATGGGGTTTTGGGTATGAGTTGAGTTGTGATGGTGTGTTTGAGGGTTTACAAGACCTTAGTGATGCTTTTTCTGACCTGGACCAGAGACTAGAACCTAAATACGAACTTAGATTTGTTCTCGTGTCAGTTTTTGTGGTGTTTTGGAGATTACAGGAAATCTGGAGCAACTTGAGATATTAGTAAGAAAATCAAACAGCTATATTGACCTAGATTAACCACTAGAAGACCACCACCAGAATACGAGACACCAACTCCATAGGAAAACCGGCGACACCGGTTTTTAATGTAGATCTCGCCGGCCAAAACTTGGTGTCTGGTGTTGGGTTTTTTCCTGTAGCTCACTTACTTTATATCCTAGCTACTATATTGTTAGTCTTGTCCCTTTTTACCTGAGCAAAAATCTGGGAGTGATTTCCTCAGTTGCCATATTATGTTTTCCGATATTTGAAACTTGGTATTGATATTTGAATTTGAATTTGGTCGTTGGAAATTTGTACGTCAATGACGAGGCTTATTTGGTTGTTTTTGCATACGAAAGCTATATGTTTTAACCTATAAGCAATTCATGTAACATATCGATTTTCGGACTTGGTTTTCATAACATTACGAAGTATTTTGATTATAGGTACCTTCGTGTGGACTTCCGAGATGACGAAGCACATCGACTTCGACTAAACGAGGAGTTTAGCAGATGAGTAGATTTATATCTATGGGGGAAGTCGGGTGGATGGCGTATAGTACCCTCGCAACCATTGATATGGATAAGTGATATATAAACTATAGTTTGGAGAAAACCTATGTATAAACTCACGGATATGATCAAAGGATTTAGAGTGAAAGGATATGATATGAGGATGTGAAGCATGATATATATAATTGAAAGAGGACAAGTATGAGTTGATAGTGGTATGATATGAGATCGATATCGATACGACTTGAGATCGGTATAAATACGACAGGAGATTAAGATAAATGTGTTGTGAGATTAATAAGATATGATGTATATATAAGATGACATGATATAAGATTGATACAGATGTGACTTGAGATATATGTGTACATAAATATATTTATGAGAATAAAGAGTGATATGACGTACGAGACCTTAGATCCGTATCTTTGTTGATGAATAGGACGATAGAATCCCTGTTCTGTTTGATGACTGTTCATATCAGAATACTGCATTTTATACCGCCCATTCTTACGCTCGTGTATTTATAGGTAGGTGCTTTTTATCCGTGTTTATCACATATTTGCAGAATACAGGTTCTCGGTTCTAAAACGGTGAAATTCATGGAAAACACGACAATATCCGGGTTCCTGCTAACCACTGATAAAACACGGTCTCCGCTCTCTATCCGTGTGTTGCCAGATATCAGTTAAGAGACAAAATGTCAAATCAATGTCGTTTTCAGGCACAAGGCTCAATGGTAGCACAAGATCCAAGAGATCTACGCGGAGCTCGAGGCAATCATGACAAAAGCATCCACAAAAGTCCACCTTTCCTCAACAGAAATTCTGGAAGAAATGTAAAATTATTTTCAGAAAATATGTATACCAGAATAAAGGGGACAGAGAACCAGGAACCCACAAAAAAGCCCACTGCCCAATTCAACTATACGGCCGCGCATGCGCGGCCAATATGGGGTATTGGCCGCGCTTGCGCGGCAAGGTGGGGCCCACTCTCTGACGAATTTCAGGGGTACTTTTGGTACTTCAAATATGGTCTGCTGGTTGCCCTAGAACCCCATTTCTCTGCCTATAAATACAGCAGAACTTGCCAAAGCCAAGGGTCATTCTTTGCATTCTTTTTGTTCCTCTTTTGTAGTGTTTTGTATAGTTGTTCTTCTTCTTCTTCATTCCTCTTCCATGAATTGTAGTGAGAGCTTTTTGTGGATATGAATAAAGATGTGGGTTTTGTATCATTCTCTTGTGCTTCTTCTTCCCCTTTGAGATTTTTGCTTTCTCTTGCTCATTCAACCTCTTCATTGAGCTTGAATGGTTAAGGGTTAGTTATTGATCTCAAAGGTCGTATTTTCTCCCGGGACTAGTTCTTCACTTCACATGCGTTCTCTACCCTTCCCTTGATCTTGCAACCTCTTCATTGAGCTTGCAAGTTTAAGGGTTGGCTATTGAGCACATGCTTGGCTTGGGTTCTACTTCCGTGTTCTTTTCTTGTTCTTTTTATTACTCGCTTTTTATTACTTGTCTTTCTATTTCATGCAATTTTATTCATGCTCTTTATTACTTGTATCTTTTCTTTTCTTTGTTCTTTTCTTTTTGTTCTCTTTTGTTTATTTTGTGAATGTTGTAATTATTGTTGTTGTTAAGAATTAATACGGTTTTATAAGTTAACATTTCCTTCTCATCTCCTTTTCCCGTTATTTTCCTTTTGAACTCAGCCCAAACCATACGCAAGCGCTCCGTTAGGCACCGTACCCTGACAAGGTAACGGTGATTCCTAACCACGACCGGTTGCGTTCGGTTTGGCCGGAGGCGAAGGCAAGAGACAAGAACGGAAGGACAAGGGTAAATAAGCCGGATTCCTCGAATACCGCGCTTAAATCCCCTAATCCACGTTGTTGCCGATTGCTTAGCTTCAATTGGTCAAGACTCGGCTCAAAGGTTTTGAGTACGGATTTCTTAGCTTATAATTTCGTATTTTCTTAACAACTTTATACTTGCAGATAAACACATAGGTTAGAACAAACAAACATACAAGATTCTTTATTGACTCGTCTAAAGCAAGAAGGTAAGATAACACCATCTCCCTGTGGACCGACCCGTGCTCACCGGCTAGCTGCATAGCGACACCGTCCTGATCGCGGTAAACTTTAATTCTTTCATCCGACACGCCAAAAGCGTGCGATCAAATGGCGCCGTTGCCGGGGAGACGGTAGCGTATTTTCTTTCTTGTTATTCGGGTTAATATTCTTTTTGTACATATTTAACAAAAAAAAAAATATATTCTTTTTGTTTTTGGACAATATTTTTGTGGGCAAGTGTGCAGATTTTTGCAAGTTTGCAAACTGCAATAGTGGGGAAGCAAAGTGTGCATTCAAGGCAAAGGTGATTACGAAGTACAGTGCCAAAGATCCGGGTAGTTTGACCCGCGCAAGCGAACCTTTCAAGCTTACCGGATTTGATTCAACGGGGGTTTCCTAACCCAAAACTTAACGGTACGTTCTTTACTAACACCTTCTTCTCAAATCCGACGCTTCCAATATACTATTCTTTGCAGGATTCTTTGCAAGTTCGCTAGCAAACGCTAAAAAAATTGACTAACCCGTATTTGTTGCAGCGCCGCGCTTAAACTAAAAAACGATTGTTTGATTCTTTATAGAATTTTTGAATTGCGCATTGCATACATTAATACGGACTTAAGGGCAAGCGAACCCCACAACATACGGTAAAGGATTTCATCACCTTTTTCCGTGGCCCACAAATCACGAACTTGAGCATAACGTTTACCCGCACAAATTTAAAAGAAACTAGACTTTAAGCCTTAAGGACTTCGCGCTCACTAGGAGAAGTTAACTGTATTTAGAAGCTTGCTTAACGGTATAGTGTTTACGGGGTGTCTAGGAAAGTGTTAACGGCGAAACCGCCAAAAGAGAAAGGGTTATTTAATTAAGGAACTTCGCGAAAGCGTTGGAAAACCTCCCCTTATCTCTGCACTTACCTGGCCTCGTGATCAGTGTATCTTGAGCCTGTTTCTCGACACAGTTTTACTTCGACAATCAAGTTCTCGAGCAGGTCTTGTTGACCTAGGTGAACCCTAGAACGATTAGGTGTGTGGTATTTTTGTGTCGTGATTTTTGTCCATATTCTTTTTTGTGTATATTTCATTCTTTTGCTAACAACTAACTAAAATAACAAAAAAATAAAAAAAATCACATTCTTTTCCCCTCCTTTTTCTCTACCTTTCTTTCATTCTATCATGGGTACTCCACCTCGCAAAACTCTTGCCGAACTTTGGTACCCACAACCAGACATTACTTCATACGGTTCTTGTTTTGGCCGAACATCGAACGACCCCTCCATGCCAAAAATTTCTTTGAAAGATCGGATAGACGCGTCTAGGACAAACAATTTGACTCCGCAATCCACTTCATATCAACCATTTCAAACAGTCACCCCTTCTTACGTTGATACCCCTTCTTCGAGTCATGTTGCAATTCCACGACCTATGTCTATTGCAGAACGTATTGAACAATCTCGTAGCCGATCTTTCACTCCTTTCACCACTTCAAATTCTTGGAATCAACAATTCCATTCACCTTCTTATCACAATGTTGATCCCACTCCTGTCCAGCCATGCAATTCCTACCAATCCTACCCTACTTATGCACCTTCCCTAGACATTGCTTCAGAACCGCCTTTTGGGAGTTTTCAGTATCCATACAACTGTGAATCTTTCACTGAAACCCCTTCACAACCAATGTCTAGTCTAGAAAAGTCATTGGAAGACTTTAGGGTAGCGTCAAGCCAACAAATGATGGATTTGAATGCGTCCATGGCCGCCCTCATACAACCTAGTGATCCGGTAGCTAGTTTTCAACTAGCTCCAACTTTTTCAATATATGATGAGGCGGCAGGACAGGCTGTGAATTTGAGTGGAGAGAGTGAGATGTACCCCCTTCCAAATCAAACCTACCCGTCTCAAGTTGAATCCCACAACTCTTGTTTTGAAAGTCTATCGAGTATCCCACATGATTTATCAATTGAAGATAGAATGATGAATGAGTTGTGCGACTTCGTAGTGTTTGATTTGCCCGATTGTGAAGGGACTCATCCAAGTGAAACCGATCCTAAACCTTTTGACCTCTACACCTCCACTCTAGAACCCGGATCGATTGATATCCATGCTTTTGTTGAGGTGTCGGAGAATTTTGATTTTCACTTGATTGAGGATATCGACGCTGGGAATATTTTGGATGATGAAACCGTAGATTTGGCTGAGTTTATCTCTTCAAGTCATCATCCCGATTCTTTAAATGTTTTTCCCGAACCCCATATGCGTCTTGATTTTGATGAAATTTGCATGGATAAGCTGAATTTTGAGGAGAATATTGAGGATAGCACTGAGGATGATACAGTTTTAATTGATGAGTCGGATTTTCCAATTCATCCTAATCCTTCCACTGACTGTGTACACCCTCCTGAACCCTTAACCGATACCCTTCCTCAACCACTTCCCTCCATCCTTTCCATCGTTCCGACCTTGCAAGAACCCGTATCACTTACATTTCATATGTCTGGTTTACCAAGTTCGGCGTACCCATGGTTTCTCACGAACATTGAGGGATTTGACCCAATCTCTCGACGGGTAAATATATTAGCACAATCGCTTTCCACACATCGGTCATCACAAATTGTGCTAATCTATTCACTCCATTTGCACCCTCAAGTTCGTATTCCACTTCTTTTTCCCTTCCGCCATTCTTCTTCTTCTCATCTACCGAGACCACATTCCACTTCTCTCCACAGGCGGTCTCGCGTATTTTCCATCTCTTTTCTCTACGCCTTCTTCCACCAGCCACCGCTCTACAGAGATAAGATTTTTGAATGGTTGGTGCTAACTTTTGGCCTGTGTAAGGCCTTGTATAGATGGATACTGTTCTTTCCCCCCTAATCCTGAATTTCAACGCTTAACAGTGGAAACACTGTTTTACTTAAGTTTGGGGGGGGACATTTTTTGTATATATTTTTGGTTTTCCTTTTTTTTGTTTTGTATATAATTTGTTTTTAGAGGAAGCGCCGGCAAATTTTGACCCTCTTGGTATAGCCTGACAGTGAGGGCACTGTCAAGTTTAAGTTTGGGGGTGTGCTCGGTAAGCTTTCTTCCTTCGCATGTATATTTTGCATTTGCATACCTTATTCGAAAAACCCATAAAAATCTGAAAATTTTCTAAAAAACATAAAAACTTTTTGTCAAGTTAGCTTGTGGAAGAACTTTGATTCAACATTTCGACGGTTTTTGTTTGAAAAAATAGGAATAACTAGATCTTATGTTTGGATTTTGAAAACCTGAAAGATAACTCTCCTTTGAAGTTAACTATAGCTGATATACGTCTTTACATCACACTACACGTGTCGTGAGTTTTTGGGAATTAGATGACAAGTCTTTTATGTTTAAAAAACTTTTAAATAAGATAAATGATTTTCTGAGGATCAAATAGGTTTGTTCTGAAACAAGTAATATATCAAGAATAGTTTATGAAGTAAGTGAATATGAAGGAATGTTATTGATGCCTTAATTGGAACTAAGTCTGAAAAATAACCCATCTGAAACTTGAGTGGAATGATTACACACCGAACCCACTAAACACGTCTTTTATCCAAAAAATAATTGAACTACCGGTTATATCTCCGTTCGTATTGAATCATCTGATTTTCACGTCAAAATGTCTTTTGTTTTTGGACCTAGGTAACTTGAGTAATTAAGTCCGCTGGGGTGTTTCTACACCTAATGCCCTAAAACCAACTGGTTTGGGTGCATTGGCCCAAAGCTCGCTAAGAAGCCTAGAAAGTCCAATTTAAAACAAAGTCAAGCAAGTGTTCTCTCCGAGTTAAAATTCCTAACGGTTCTTTGTGTGAGAATAATCTTGATAAAAGACAGGCTTTTATAAAAATTTTAACGGAGATATGAGGGTTTTATTCTATGATAAAGACTATTGCACATTCACAGAGGTGTGTATGAAATGAAAACAAGAATAAGGTGGAGTGAAAAATACGACTTAGTTTCCTGTTAAGGAAGATAGAAATTCTGAAGTTGAAACCTTACTGGAAAACGAAACTTGAAAAATGCTTAACTCTCTATAAAACTTATTTGATCCTTTTAAAATCGTTATTTGGGCTTTATTGTGTGACATAATGACTTTATTCGACCTTTCGGGAATTTAACGACACTATTTTGCACTGCACGTAAAGACATATAAAATCTGTAGTTGAATAAGAAGTGAGGTGTGAAAAATAAAGGTTCGATAGTCTAGACTTAGGATCATAGAATTGTTATTTTCTAAAACAAAACTTTAGGGGCTTGAATCTTAGTATTTTACAAAACTAGCTTGACCGGATTTTGTGGGTAGTATCCGCTGAAAACCCTCAGGAGACAACACTCCTCCTACTAGGGACACCTAGAGGTTTAACGGCTTGTTGCACGCGCTCAGTGCAATCGCGTTCCCTGCGAAAGTGCGGTTATCATTTTTGTGAATAATTGGTTTTGCTCGGGACGAGCAAAAGTTAAGTTTGGGGGTATTTGTTCATATCAGAATACTGCATTTTATACCGCCCATTCTTACGCTCGTGTATTTATAGGTAGGTGCTTTTTATCCGTGTTTATCACATATTTGCAGAATACAGGTTCTCGGTTCTAAAACGGTGAAATTCATGGAAAACACGACAATATCCGGGTTCCTGCTAACCACTGATAAAACACGGTCTCCGCTCTCTATCCGTGTGTTGCCAGATATCAGTTAAGAGACAAAATGTCAAATCAATGTCGTTTTCAGGCACAAGGCTCAATGGTAGCACAAGATCCAAGAGATCTACGCGGAGCTCGAGACAATCATGACAAAAGCATCCACAAAAGTCCACCTTTCCTCAACAGAAATTCTGGAAGAAATGTAAAATTATTTTCAGAAAATATGTATACCAGAATAAAGAGGACAGAGAACCAGGAACCCACAAAAAAGCCCACTGCCCAATTCAACTATACGGCCGCGCATGCGCGGCCAATATGGGGTATTGGCCGCGCTTGCGCGGCAAGGTGGGGCCCACTCTCTGACGAATTTCAGGGGTACTTTTGGTACTTCAAATATGGTCTGCTGGTTGCCCTAGAACCCCATTTCTCTGCCTATAAATACAGCAGAACTTGCCAAAGCCAAGGGTCATTCTTTGCATTCTTTTTGTTCCTCTTTTGTAGTGTTTTGTATAGTTGTTCTTCTTCTTCTTCATTCCTCTTCCATGAATTGTAGTGAGAGCTTTTTGTGGATATGAATAAAGATGAGGGTTTTGTATCATTCTCTTGTGCTTCTTCTTCCCCTTTGAGATTTTTGCTTTCTCTTGCTCATTCAACCTCTTCATTGAGCTTGAATGGTTAAGGGTTAGTTATTGATCTCAAAGGTCGTATTTTCTCCCGGGACTAGTTCTTCACTTCACATGCGTTCTCTACCCTTCCCTTGATCTTGCAACCTCTTCATTGAGCTTGCAAGTTTAAGGGTTGGCTATTGAGCACATGCTTGGCTTGGGTTCTACTTCCGTGTTCTTTTCTTGTTCTTTTTATTACTCGCTTTTTATTACTTGTCTTTCTATTTCATGCAATTTTATTCATGCTCTTTATTACTTGTATCTTTTCTTTTCTTTGTTCTTTTCTTTTTGTTCTCTTTTGTTTATTTTGTGAATGTTGTAATTATTGTTGTTGTTAAGAATTAATACGGTTTTATAAGTTAACATTTCCTTCTCATCTCCTTTTCCCGTTATTTTCCTTTTGAACTCAGCCCAAACCATACGCAAGCGCTCCGTTAGGCACCGTACCCTGACAAGGTAACGGTGATTCCTAACCACGACCGGTTGCGTTCGGTTTGGCCGGAGGCGAAGGCAAGAGACAAGAACGGAAGGACAAGGGTAAATAAGCCGGATTCCTCGAATACCGCGCTTAAATCCCCTAATCCACGTTGTTGCCGATTGCTTAGCTTCAATTGGTCAAGACTCGGCTCAAAGGTTTTGAGTACGGATTTCTTAGCTTATAATTTCGTATTTTCTTAACAACTTTATACTTGCAGATAAACACATAGGTTAGAACAAACAAACATACAAGATTCTTTATTGACTCGTCTAAAGCAAGAAGGTAAGATAACACCATCTCCCTGTGGACCGACCCGTGCTCACCGGCTAGCTGCATAGCGACACCGTCCTGATCGCGGTAAACTTTAATTCTTTCATCCGACACGCCAAAAGTGTGCGATCAATGACCCCGTACGATGGATTACCGTACACGATATGTCATACCGGATGATTAATCTGTGCTCGTGAATTGAGGATGATGATTGAGGATATTGCCATATCGGATGCTATGAAGCGAGATCGCCGACGTAAAGATACCACCTGAACCATTCTTATTTCCGAAACCGACGAATCGTATGCACTTTTAAATGGAAAACCTCAAGGGAAGCTATGAATTTTCAAATGATGTCCTTTTCTCAAAAACACCATAGCCCCCACTTTCAAAACTATGATTCATATCTTTTAAACTGGCTGTATGGTTCATGTGTAAATGTATACTTTATCATAGTTCATGTTTGTGTGGGATTATCCCTCGTGACATACATACCCAGTATTTATTGTCATATGATATCGGCTGCTAGTACACCTGCACAATTACCGATGACGCGCATGTTACACTTACACCGATTTGCCGGCTCACACACATTCATCATCGGTAATTGCCATGCCACTTACACAGTAGAACTTCCATATCATGTTATTATTCTCAACCATAAAAGTACATCCATTGCTCAGCACTATCATACGACATGCTTCCATGATATACTTGACATGCTCATATTACTGTGCTATGTTGCATTCATCGTACTTTATGGTTACATGCATTGAGATGCTGTTTTTATGAGATCTCTAGATTTGGGAACTATGGTTATATTTCAAAGGAAATTGTGTACTGTTTTAAAAACGCGGTTTTCCATTGATATGATATTTCGTATCCACCATAAGTTTTCTCGGTTCTGAGCTTGTTTTCAAGACCAAATTTGAGGAGTGGTTGATCTGTCTGCGGGTACATGGTGGACCCGGTAAGGTATCCCGAGGCAAGAAATGGTTTTTATGGAGTAGAAGATGAGCCTGGCAGGAGGGAGCACTACCTACCGGTGATTGTATAGAAACTCGACGGATATCCGGAGGATACCGTTTTAGAGTTATGAGATGAGATAGATATGAGGGCCGATCTGAGTATGCGGCGCTTGAGATATGAGAATTTACATGTCGATGCTGGACACAGGTTTCATGATATTTCGAGTGTCAATATTGGACACTCAGGTTCCATGATATTGATGTGTCGTTGATGGACACATGTTGGTTGATTTCCTCATACATACAGGCATTTGATTCAGATGATTGTTTTTACATGTCATTGGCATCGATTATATTGTTGATACATATGCATACATGGACACCCTAGATATCATAGTATTACATTCATGATGCAGTATGACCTAGGAGTCGCTGGTTATTCGATTTCTACCTGCTGATATTTTCTACTCACAAGTTGGCAACTCACCCCCGTTGTGCCACAGTTTTCTTATAGGTTCGACCGCTTGGCCGGTATCGCTGGCATACAGTTTCATTCAAGGTGGTTGCTATGGTAGGTGGGACACTTTGGATCGTACCCACTCTTGTATTTATTATTCTATTGTATCTAGTTAAACTCCATCAATCAGAAACTAGAATGTGTATATTGGTAGACCTAGACAGACTTATGTATTGCGAGACTTAGAGCAATGGGTGTATGTACGCTTCTTTCGAGGTTTTTGTTGTCTTGCTTTATTTATTTATTCGTTCTGTGTTGATCTTCACCATTGGGCGTCGTATATATCTATATTGTTTGTTTGCGTGGTTGTGATTCCGCCGATAGGGGAAGAGATAGCTCCTGCTTGGGGATGCCTATATATATTGCTTGTGTTTTGGATCAAAATATATAAGGGAGATGCTGCCCAAATTTTTAAGGACTTAAAATGTTTTCAACTCTAGTATTTACCCTTTTGTTTTCTCAAATATCATTACCTTTGCATTTAAAGAAAAACTTGATTTCATTATATATTTATTTCAAAACTGCATCTCCACTATTTTTCACAAAAAGGTTTAGATTTCTGGGTTTCGGCTTACTTGAATTACATTACACTTTTAGACGTTGTGTGATTTAAGTACCGGTCACGAGTTAAATTCCGAGTCGTGACAACACTAGTCTACTCTGAAATATCGATGCCATGTCTCGATATTCACTCGACTAGGAACAATTGAAGGATGTGCTTGTGGACTACCCAGGCCTCAGTAGTATGATCTGCATCATAGTCCTAGTAGTCAAGCCTACATCCTAAGGGCTTTATCAACATGTATATGAGTGACAGTATAATAATACCATTGAACATGTTAATATAAAGGCAACCATATAGCATACTGTCATGTCGAGTAAGAAAGTCATCTATATATATGTCCAAGTATCCACTATATCATACAATAATGGCCTCTGGGGCATACATATCACTAACAATCTCCCACTTGCACTAAGGCCAGTTGTTGTAGTATCTCAAACTCAACATCCCAAAAAGTCTCTCGATTAGCATCTGGGGGAGGGCCTTGGTGAGTGGATCCGTTGTCTTATCCTCTGTGTCAACTCTCCTAACCTCGATCTTCCGGCGATCTACCATCTCCCTGATCAGGTGATACCGCCTAAGAATATGTTTGGATCACTGATGGGACCAGGGTTCCTTGGCCAAAGCCACAGCTCCATTGTTATCATAATACACAGGTATTGGATGCTCAATGGATGGAACCACACCAAGTTCATCTTATGGACTTCTTCATCCAGATGGCCTCTTTGGCAGCATCGTTGGCAGCGATGTATTCAGCCTCCATCGTCGATTTTGCTACGGTATCTAGCTTGGAACTCTTCCAACATACCGCCCCTCTATTGAGGGTGAAGAAAAAACCCGAGACCGACTTACTGTCGTCCTTATCACGCTGGAAGATCGAATCGGTAAAGGACTTGAGTTTACCGTTGTCATACAACAAGAACATCTCTTTAGTCGTTCTCAAGTAATTAAGAATGTTCTTTACAGTTGTCCAGTGTTTCTTCCCTGGATCTGATTGATACCTACTCACTACACCTAGTGAGTAAGCTACATCTGGTCTGGTACATAATATCGCATACATGATAGACCCAACTACCGAAGCATAGAGTATCCCTTGCATGCGAGACCTCTCCAAATCAGTCTTGGGAGACATCTTTTTAGAGAAAGTGATTCCTGAACAAGCGGGTAAATTACCACGCTTAGAATATTCCTTACTAAACCTCTTTAGTATGGTGTCTATGTACCTGGATTGGGACAATCCCAAAATCCGTCTAGATTTATCTCTATAGATCTTTATCCCCAAGATGTAGGAGGCATCACCTAATCTTTCATGGAGAACTTGTGTGGTAAGAAAAGCTTGACCGAGTGTAGCATAGGAACATCGTTTCCTATCAAGAGTATGTTATCCACGTACAATACGAGGAAGACAACCTTACTCTTTACTACCTTCTTATATATACATGGTTCATCTATATTTTTGATGAAGTCAATCTCTTTGATAGCTTCATCAAAATAGATGTTCCAGCTCCACGATACCTGCTTTAATCCGTAGATGGATCTAAGCAGCTTGCACACGCTTCCGCTGCTCCCACTGTCTATGAAACCCTCTGGCTGTGTTATATACACTCTCTCTTCTAAATCACTATTTAGAAAAACGGTCTTGACATCCAACTACCAGATTTCGTAGTCATGGTATGCAGCAATGACAAGTAGGATCTTGATGGACTTAAGCATAGCGACAGGAGAAAATGTTTTATCATAGTCGACACCAGGTCGTTGACGAAAACCCTTTGCTACAAGTCTAGCTTTGAAATTCTCAACTTTTCCATCTACACCAATTATATTCTTAAGATCCACTTGCTCCTGATGGGTTATATCCCTTCAGGAGCAACTTCCAAAGTCCATAATTTGTTGGTGTACATGGATTCCATCTCGGATCGCATAGCATCCAGTCATTTCATAGAGTCTCCACTTATGACAGCCTACTCGAAACTAGTTGGGTCATCATCTTCCATGATATAATCCCCGCTCCCACCATCTATGAGAAAACCGTAGTTTCTCTTAGGTGGGTGAGGAACCCTACTAGATCTGCGGAGTGGCTGAGATTCGTCGGGGACTATTGAATCCTCCGGTTCTACCAAATTGTCAGTTATAGTTTGTGTAGCTGGAACTTCTTCCAGTTCTATCTCATTGCCACTAATTTATTTCATAAGAAATTCCTTCTCTAAAAAGGTGGCATATTGAAAAACAAACACCTTTTGTTCCTCGGTATGGTGGAAGATATATCCATATGAATCCTTTGGATATCCTACAAAATTGCACAAAACAGACCTTGCCTTGAGCTTGTCCGCATTTTACTTTTTAACATAGGCCGGACAACCACATATCTGAACTCGTTTAAGAGATGGTCTCTTCCCATTCAATATCTCATATGGAGTGGTAGGCAACGGATTTGGTCGGAACTCTATTCAATAGGTATGCAGCTATCTCAAGTGCATAACCCCAAAAGAAAATAGGTAACTCAGCATTACTCATCATAGAGCGCACCATATCTAATAGGGTGCGATTCCTCCGTTCCGAAACTCCATTGTGCTGTGGTGTATACGGAGGAGTAAGTTGAGAGAGAATCCCATTCTCTTTTAAGTAGTCTCTGAATTCCGTGCTCAAATATTCTCCTTCCCGATCGGATCGAAGGATTTTAACACTTTTACCCGTCTGGTTCTCAACTTCGTACTTATATTCCTATTTCTCAAAAGATTTAGATTTGTGTTTCAACAGGAACGCATGTCCGAATCTTCAAAGATCATCGGTGAATGTAATAAAGTACGAGAAATCATTCCTGGCATGTGTAGACATAGGACCGCATACATCACTATGTATCTGTCTCAGGAGTTCAGTAGCTCTTTCTCCGTGTCCAGTAAACGGAGATTTGGTCATCTTGCCTTTGAGACATGAATGGAAAGTTTCATAAGATGTAAATTCGAACGGATTCAAATATGCATCCTTATGCAACTCAGCTAGTTTTGTCGCATTGATATGACCTAGTCTTCAATGCCACAAAAAGGGTTCGTTCATTTCTGAACTGTTTCTCTTGTGTGTGTTCTGTATACTTAGAACTATATTGTGATTTAGAACGTATTTATCGTTATATAACGTACCATACCCAATCAACACTTGATTTAGGAAAACATTCACAATATTTTTGGTACGAAATAACAGTCCCTCAGAATCATTGTGTTACCACTTGGTAATAAAGGTGATATTCACCAACTGCTTTGACTGCAACAATTGCACCATTCCCTTCTCTGAGGGACATATCACCCTTTCCCAGTTCTCTACCTCTCTTCTGCCCATGTAACAAATTACATATGTGGGATCCTGATCAGGTATCCAATACCTAGAACGTAGAGAAAACTGAGAAATAGTTCTCGGTTACGAACACACCCGAAAACGATGTATCAACATGCTTATTCTTCGTTTGGGTGGCGTGGGAATTCTGATATTCCTATATTCCTTGCTCAGACATATGACAATCATAAGATAAAGCAGAACCTAGCCCAGTATAATAAGTGGGTTCGGTCAATACATCCATATTATTATCTTGATTAAGGCGTGTCATTGGTCGCTACCAGGAGAGAGAGAAGGATAATCATTTTTGCGTGCGCTCTTTGCAAAATTAGATTAGTTATTATTTTATCTAATCAGGATGGATCCCACTGTTTTTATCAAATCTTCCTTCAAACCCTAAAAGGTAAGATTAGCCG
The DNA here is from genome assembly GCA_030015575.1 of Agapanthus africanus. Taxonomy (NCBI): domain Eukaryota; kingdom Viridiplantae; phylum Streptophyta; class Magnoliopsida; order Asparagales; family Amaryllidaceae; genus Agapanthus; species Agapanthus africanus. Next base: position 367,024,606 of record CM057338.1, read on the forward strand.
GGATTAATTACACCCTACAAGTTCGCCAATCGGTCAGCCAGGCAGGTATTGGTACTCCGAGAGAGTCTACCCATGCTTTCACATGGAACTAATTAAATAAGCTCGTTTTCGCAGGGGCATCCCCCCATTAACACCTTTTTTAGACACCTAATGGATCGGCTAATTGTAAAGTGGAAAACTCTCACAGGAGTAACACTTACTCGCAGTGGGTATCAGGATTCAACTATCATATAGAAGGTATACAATCTCATTGCAATTTTCAACACTTGAAATTTCCAATAATTGTTTTTACGCCTAACTTCCTATGACCTTGACGGAGATCAACAAACCATAGGCCGCTAGTCAAGTTCAACCCGTTCATTTCTTAATTGAATTAAACTCACCCGCACGACCCTTAACGGGGGTCAACAAGGTCGTACGACTACCCTAATTCAATCGCATCACATGCGGCAGATAAGCACTAATCAGCTACCGCATACTACGCCTTGACGGAAGTCAACAAACGCAGCACGAATACTAAATAGTACTTATCTGAAATGACGGAGGGTTACGACTGGTTTTTAAGAAAACCTTTAACGTAATGAAATTGATATCGTTATAGAATCTAGTGATTTGAAAAGGAGTGTTTTTTGTAGCTTTTACTAGTTTCGCTAAAGAGGTCACTCCCGGTGAAGGGATCTCAGCTCTTTCCTCATCGAATGAGGTGCTGGATATTCATCAAGGAATACCACTATACAAAGCAAGAACTAGAGAAGCTATAAAAACAAAACCGAGTAGGTTGTAGTATTTTCTAGTTTTGCTAAAGAGGTCACTCCTGGTGAAGGGATCTCGGCTCTTTCCTCATCGAATAAGGTGCTGAATATTCATAAAGGAATACCACTATGCAAAGCAAGAACTAGAGCTACCTTTTTTTAAAAACTTTTGATTCTACAATATTTTTAGGTTTCTTTTCTTTTCATTAATTTCATTAATGATGTCCCATCATTTAATGTTTCCTAAACATCACAAAAAATGAAACGAAAATAGAATGTACGCTTTTGCCATCTGCATTCGCCATCTGCATTCGCCATGTGGCCCCGTCATGCACCATTAGGTTACTTAACTAATGGCAGAGCGGGGGCTGGACTACCGCGGGTGCAAAACATAAGCAAACATTTATTATATATATCATATATATATATAGTATTCGTCTCACCCAGTTATATGATCACATCACAGAACCAAGCAGCAGAAGTCAACATATGAAATATTGGATATACTAGAAGCTCCGTGTTTTAAATTCATCCAGTAATGAAAAACATGGATTCCACAGTCGTGATGAATAGCCAAACCCACATCCCTAGACCCCTATGAGAGCGACAAGCAACCCTGCCAATTCTAGAGTTAGGAGACCCGGTCTCGACTCCTCGAGATGGTCTCCCACTGGACTCCAGAACCCGGTTACTTGTGCTCCCCGCCTTGGGTCTATCCTAATGCGGAAAAGTAAATAATATACATCAATAGTGACATCATCCTCAACCCGGAAGTGTCCCAATAAAGAATATTACATACAATTTTTATATGAATGAAAATTGAAAAACTCTCATCTCACATAAAACCCCCGGCTATTCAATCACGACGGTCCAATATAATATATTACAGCAACACATAACATCTTATGTCATTAACGTAAGTAAATATGCGTATCCCAAATTCCGTTGACATATAGCAACGAGATTTTGGATACCCTACATATTACACTTACGGTCCCAGAAAAAAATGAAAAACTACAATAATTAGAATCCGCATTTCCTTAGACATCATAAACCCGGAATATTTCATATTCCGGATTTCATGCCTAACTCTATAAACCCCGTATTTTAGTCTCATATCGAAAACTCTTTTCAATAATTTAGTCGGGTAATTCAACAAGATTCCCAACTACCCGATCGAATACTCGTCGAGAACTTTATTAGATGGCCGCACCTCCGATGCCGTCGACCAAGTGCACTTAGGCGGAACACCATGGCCGCGACCACCAAGTGGATGCTTTTGGCAACGGGGTTCTCCTAAAGTCACTTGGTCAGGGCTATGGGGTGTGGCTACTTAGTAAAGTTATCTGACGAGTATTCGTGTACGATACGCGATTGCGATGGAGTTTCGATCCGAATCGAAACTTCGTGGCAATCGATCAATAGAGACTAAGATGCTAGATTTACAAACAAACTAGTTTTCATAAAACTAATTTAATGTGGATTTCAACTACTGCATCACATATCAAACTTAAACCCGAAACGGCGTTAAAATTACGACTACGAAATACTCCGTATTATCCCCTTAACAAAATTAACATCACATGCAATTTTAAGCTAATCAAATATAACCTGAAACCCTAAAACCAAGCCTATAGAATACCAAACAAACTCGAGCCCATTCCAACCCAGGGGGACCGGCCAGGCCGGCCAAATGGGGCATGTGGCTAGTGAGATTTAAGATTTTGAGTCTCAATTTTGTTTGGTGTTCTTGTTACGTCATATGCAACATTCTATAACTGTTTAAAAAAATTTCAAAGGCCATTTAAAAATCAACAGAGAATAGGTTTTTGGGTTTCGGTTTTCTGAGTTATTTCGGTTTCGCAATTCTACTAATATCGTATAATCGTCTAGCTTTGGCTCTGATACCATAAGAGTATATGTGTCACGTCCCGCTTCCCAGAGTACGCTAGATTGGGTACGTGACATAGCCAACCATGCTACCTGTGGGTAGGAAGTATCCATCCACAGTCACATTACGGCTGTAGAGATATCAAGAACAAGATAAAAGTTTCTAAAACATGTCCATAATCCAGAATAACAGGAGTCAATAATAAATAAATGCGGAAGCAAATGATCCAATACAAATAACTGAAAAGTATGTCCCATAACGCGGGCTCACATCAGGAAATAAAACTAACTAATACTAACACCTCACAGCTCAGCCTGCTGGCTGAAGTACTCCTGCTCGGACCGCGACAGCGGTCCAGAATCTGGGCCATGCAAAACCCAGACGTCAGCGCGTCATGTCATCAAGTAATACAATATGAACAGTGTAACAGGCAAAGCAAAATAAACATGAATAAAACAAGAGTAGCAAATAATGTGAATCAAGCAGTGCAGGGTAGTGTGCAGTGGGTAACTAAACTGTTCTATCAGGTTTTCTATTCTAAAGTCTTTGAAATCAATTGATGAATCGTCGATGTAACTCAATAGTATCCCGTGCGTGCCCGGGACCACGGTCAAGATTCTCGGGGCTGAATCCGAGACGTGCCGCTAGGCAGTAACAAGTAGCAGGATGGGTGAGTGATGTCAGCATCATCACTCCGGGGCTGGCCTAGCCCGTAAGACTGATCAGAACAGGTATCGAACTGTTGAGTTACAAGTCGGTTTCACCTTTGATTTCCCCATACCCCCAAGTTATGTATGTCGAGTCAGGTATTCAGTAATCAAGAACTAATGCCAACACAGGATCAGGTAAAAGCAGGTTTATCTGGATAGACAACAGGAACGGTCCATGAGGACTACATGTTAGGTTTGTTGGCATTAAGCACGAGATCAGGTAACAGGTCGAGACATGGTACATCAGTTAAGTCAACAGTAAACGGTACCATGTCAAGTGTATCAATATACCATATGTAACAAAGTCAAGTCAAGATGTAACGATATCGTGGGTGTGCTCACAACAGACATATAAACAGCACTATGTTCAAATTAACGCGTTAAACCATAACCGGATTTATTATCTAGCTGTACACTTTTCAATTGTGTTAAATAGATAGTGTCAATATCACGTGAATACAGGACGGTGAACGTAACTGTTGTAATCAGGTTAATAATATATTGAGTGTTCCAAGAATGCCACGACAAGTATAATCGGTTTAAAGAATGCAATTGTAATTTAGCCGGTTATGCACATTTATTAAACTAAACTGGAAATAAAGCATCATAGCAGTGAATCAAATGCAATCTATCATGTACGGGTTTATTAGGAAATAATTTATTTGACATGCTACTAGGGTTAAACAGGAAGTAATGTATGTAGGTGATTTACTAAATAATACATCATTAAACTACACATGAATATTAAGGCAAGTTATAAAGTAGCAATAGCATGTAGCAAGTATCGAATACTTGCCTCGACGGGTCGCGAACCGGGAAAACGGAACTTAACGTCGGCGGGGAACACGCGACGGACGCACGGTTCACGGATTGAACCCAAACGACGAACCAAGTGACCTCACGGGTCAGAGCACTCCGCTGGATCGTCAGGACACGTCACCGGCACGGCCGGATTCCGGCGAACAGCGACAACAACACCGGAAAAGTTAATGCACGGCCAAGGGATAAACCGGAGGGAAAATGGAAGGAGGAAGGGGAGAGAAGGCTTACTGGTGTTGCAGAGGGCGTGACAGCGATGGGGTCGACGGTGGTGGAGCGCCGGCGAGGAGGTTGCAGGCGATGGGCTAGGGCTCGGGTATGGGAAATAGGAAGGAAAGTGGAGAAGGAGAGGAGGTGGTTGGGTCTGGAGTGCGCAAGTGATGAGGGGGTGCTGAAGGTGGCGCGGGTGACGACGACGAAGGTCGCCGGCGACGTCTCCGGCCGTACAGAGAAGGCACGGGGGTTGTCCGGGGTTGCTGCGGCGCCGTGCACACGGGGAGAAGGAGGGGATGTCGAGATTGGTACGAAGAGGCGGAGGCGAGGGCAACGGTGGCGCTGGCGCCGGCGTCGGAGCTGCGGTGGCGACGATGGAGGCGGCTAGGGCTAGGGTTTGCGATGGGTTTTCTCGCGTGGGTTACGTGAAGAAGGAAAAATGAAGGGGGGAATTTATATATTAGGGAGAGAGAGAAAAAGAGTTAGAGAGAGAAAGATATAGATAAAGCTAGAGAGAGAGGGGAAGAGATACGAGAGGGTTAGAGAGAGAGATATAGAGAAATTAGAGAGAGAGAGAGACGTTAGAGGAGGGGCCCACGGGGTTAAAACCCTCGTGATTGGCTGAGGGAACATCGGAGATTTAAAAAGGAAGATTAAAAAGATTTAATAAATTCTATAGTAACAGTAAGATTACGAATATATTATAGTTTTGATTATTTTATTAATTTGGGATTTTGGCGCTAAATGAAAAATTTCCAAATCGCACCCGGGTTGCGTCCAAAAATTTGAAATTTAAATAATAGGATTTTGAGCGGGTTCCAAATTTCAAAATGAAATGTTTTATGATGAAAAAGCATACCCCCAAGTCGGACACCTGTACACGCGCGTAGCCGTCCAAACTCGCCCGTTTCACTGAACGGGACGAGAACTCGATGCACGGACGCTACCACGCGGTTAGGGGCGTCGAGTAGGCCAAGATGGATATTTTTAATTTTATTTTAGGTGCTAAAATTTGTTATATGCAGAAATGACTCTGCCAGATAAAATTTTACAGTAAGACCCAAACAAGCAAGATAAATGAAATAAGTAATATCTAACACTCAACCGGTAACATAAAATAGTAGTATTGGGCTCGGGTGTTACATCATACCCAACTACAAAAAGAATTTCTTCCTCGAAATTCCAAGAATACAAGATAGAAAACTACAGGAAAAGGTGAGGAAACTTCTGCCGGATCTCATCTTCTCGCTCCCAAGTGGACTCTCCATGCGATCGATTACCCCAAGAAACGAGCACAAGGGGGATAACCTTATTCTTAAGAACCTTTTCCCTTCGATCCATGATTTCAACCGGTCGCTCCTCAAAAGTCAGGTCTTCCCGTACTGTTAACTCCGAATGATCCAAGACGTGTGTTTCATCTCGAACATACCTTCGTAGTTAAGATACGTGAAACACATCGTGCACACCCGCCAAGGACTGCGGTAACGCCAAACGGTACGCTACCTCTCCAACGCGCTCCAATATCTCGAAGGGTCCAACGAATCGAGGACTAAGCTTTCCTCGACTCCCAAAACGAATCACCCCTCTAGTCGGCGATATCTTCAAGAATACCAAATCACCCACGGCGAACTCTAGAGGTCTTCTTGACGTGTCAGCCCAACTTTTCTGTCTGTCTTGAGCTGCCTTCATATGCTTTCTGATAGTGTTAACCTTCTCGACCGTCTGCACCACCAAATCTGGTCCCAATAATCTTCGTTCACCAACATCATCCCAACAAACAGGTGAACGGCACTTACGACCATACAAAGCTTCAAACGGAGCCATCTGAATAGTTGCTTGAAAACTATTGTTGTAAGAAAACTCCACCAAGTGTAGATGATCCTCCCACGAACCCTTAAAGTCCAACATGCATGCTCTCAACATGTCTTCAAGAGTTTGGATCGTTCTCTCCGACTGACCATCAGTTTGAGGATGATAAGCTGTGCTAAACTTCAATCGAGTCCCCAAACTTTCCTGTAAACTCCTCCAGAAGTGTGATAAGAACCGAGTGTCCCGATCGGACACGATGCTCACTGGTACGCTATGTAATCTTACAATCTTCTGCATGTACCGTTCTGCCAAAGTCTCCGTTGATTGACCAACCCGGAAAGGGATAAAGTGAGCTGCCTTGGTCAACCGATCAACAACCACCCATACTGCATTGTTGCCCTTTGGACTCCGCGGTAAAGCCATCACGAAATCCATGGTTATATGTTCCCACTTCCACTGAGGAATCGGAAGTGGTTGCAATAAACCAGCAACCCTTTGGTGTTCAGCCTTGACTTGCTGACACACCAAGCACTTAGCCACGAAGCGAGCAATCTCCCGTTTCATGCCTTCCCACCAGAAATGCTGTCGAATATCTCGGTACATCTTTGTGCCTCCTAGATGTACAGAGTAAGCTGAACTATGTGCCTCCTTCATAAGCTCTTCACGAATATCTCCCTTTGGCACACACAAACGGCTACCATACCTCAACGAACCATCTTCATGAACCAATAAATTTGTTCGTAGTCCGGCTTCAATCTGCTCTCGAAACTTTTGCAGTCTAGGATCCTGCGATTGTGCTGCTTTAATTTTCTCAATTAAAGACGACTGTACTTGCAGTTGCATCAACTGTCCCGTAGAACGCGGTAGCACAACTTCCAAGTCAAATCTTCGAAAATCTGCAATGATCTCCCTCTGTGTAGTTAACACCTGAATTGCTGGTAACCGACTAAGCTCATCCGGCACGACGTTAACCCTCCCCGGATGGTACTTAAGATCAAGGTCGTAGTCGGCCATCAGCTCCAACCATCTACGTTGCCTCATATTCAACTCCTTCTGAGTGAACACATACTTCAAACTCTTGTGATCTGTAAAAACTTCGACTCTCTCGCCCAAAAGGTAGTGTCTCCAAATCTTCAAAGCGAATATCACAGCCGCAAGCTCCAAATCGTGAGTGGGATAATTCTTCTCATGGGTCTTTAATTGTCTCGATGCGTACGCTACAACTTTCCCATGCTGCATCAAAACACATCCCAATCCTTTTCCAGATGCGTCGCTGTGAATCATAAATCCTCCGGAATTGTCTGGCACGGTCAGAATTGGGGCGGTTATCAACTTCTGCTTCAACGTCTCAAAAGCTAACGCACACCTATCCGTCCATACAAAAGGTACCTCCTTGCGCATAAGCTTGGTCAACGGTTCTGCCAGACGAGCGAAGTTCTCCACAAATCTCCTGTAATATCCGGCTAATCCAAGAAAACTTCTTATCTCAGCTACATTCTTTGGAATCGGCCAATCTCGAACTGCTGCAATCTTTTCGGGATCGACGGCGATTCCATCGCCCGACACAACATGCCCCAGAAACTTCACTTCTTCCAGCCAAAATTCGCACTTACTCATCTTTGCATACAATTTCGCCTGTCTCAATGTCTGCAGTGCGATCTTCAAATGCTCAGCATGCTCCTCAAAACTCTTCGAGTAAACCAGAATATCGTCAATGAATACCACAATAAACTGGTCCAAGAACGGTGAAAAGATTCGGTTCATCAAATCCATGAATATTGTCGGCGCATTCGTTACTCCGAAGGGCATCACTAAGTACTCGTAATGCCCATACCGAGTTCGGAACGCCGTCTTGCAAATATCTTCAGCTTTCACTCGAACCTGATGATATCCGGATCGCAAATCCAGCTTCGAGAATACCCTCGCGCCACTAAGCTGCTCAAAAAGTTCTCCAAAGCGAGGGATCGGGTACTTGTTCTTAATAGTCACCCGGTTTAATTCTCGATAGTCGATGCACATCCTTCTCGTGCCATCCTTCTTCTTTACTAGAAGGACTGGAGCTCCCTAAGGCGAGTTGCTGCTTCGAATCCAACCCTTCTCAAGCAATTCAGCAACTTGTTTCTTGACTTCTTCTAACTCTACTGGTGCCATTGGATAATACGCTTTAGATACTGGCGCTGCACCAGGAATAAGGTCAATCGCGAACTCCACGTCTCGCTTCGGCGGTAAACCCGATATATCTTCAAACACATCCATAAAATCGCGAACAACCGCCGGCTCTTCATTACTATCAACATCCATTGCTGCAAGAATAACATTTGTCGGCCTAGCCCTAAACTCGACTGGCTCGACAGAACTGCTTCCTCCAGTGAAGGTAAACTCAGGATGTCCGGGAATCTGGAAAATTACTTTCCTTGCCCTACAGTCAATGTGAGCGTGGAAAGTGCCAAGAAAGTCCATTCCCAAGACGACCTCGTAGCTGCCCGTATCAATCACCAAGAAATCTGCAAAAAGCTCCCATCCGCACACCACAACTGTACAGTCTTTACATTCCCTACTGGATACAATTTTCCCATTCCAAGTGTGTATGTCCCAGAAACTAGACAGGGTCGTGCAGGCAATCGAGTGTGTAGTTATAAACTTGGATGACATAAAACAATGGGATGCACCAGAATCAAATAATGCCACTGCGGGAAAACCATGAACGAGTAGAATACCTGAAACCACTTCTCCTGATGCCTTAGCTTCCTCAGCTGTCAAGGTAAAAGCTCGAGCCTGATTAGGTCCTTGAGTCAGCTGTTTCTGCCCTTGGAATGGTTTCTGCGGAGGCTTCTGAATATCATCCCTCGTACGAAGCTTCGACGGACAGGCACCAACTGCGTGATCAGCCGCTCCACAAACCAAACAAAGTCCCAGCCTCCTTCGACAATCCTTCTGCACGTGCCTAGGTAAACGGCAGTAGTCACAAATCACGCTCTTTCTTCGATCAACGATCACAGGCTTCTTCATGGGTGCTACACCTCGACGGTCTACTGGAATACCTCTGCGACCATGAGCTCTGTTAGGTACAAATGCGGGCTTCCTTACCGCAACTGCTGTCTGCTGCAAGCTCCCTTTTATCCCAGATAAACTCTGCTGTTCCCGAGCTGCCGTAAGAACCTATGAGAAAGTGGTCAAACCCAGGGAGACAATCTGCCTCTGGATGTCCACATCTAAGCTGCGCATGAACCTCCGTGCCCTGTCTGCATCGTTGGCAACTAAAGGTCCAGCGAATCTGCTGAGTTTCGTCCATTCTGCTGCATGCACATCCACGGGTGCTCCATTCTGCCTCAGCCCAATAAACTTCTCTTCCATTTCCTCCCGTGCAGTTCGCGGGAAGAACTTCTCCAGGAAACTCTTAGAAAAATCCGCCCATTTGATCAGTTTGGGCAAGCGGGTCTCCTCCACAAGCCACCATTCTCGGGCGTAGTCCACTAACTGAATACGTACCACATCAACTCTTTTGTCATCTGGAATCTGTGCCGCAATCAACAAATTCTCCGTGTCAACTAGCCACTGCTTGGCTGGCAACGGCTCCTCCAAACCAGTAAATGTAGACGGACCCAAACGTCTGAAATCTACCACGGTCCCTACTCGGTCAACTGGTTTAGCTCCAACGTTGTTCACAGACTGCTGAACGATCTGCAAACCTTCCTGAAACGAGTTTGCTTGCTGCTGGATCAGTTCGGTCTGCCTCTTTTGATTTTCTAGCATCCCCCTTATCACTCCAAGCATGGCGGCTTCGTCCACACGCCTCTGGTACGTCTTCAAATTCTTACCTGCCATATTCCTGAAATCAAGAAAACACCCAACATTAGCATGATGATAGATTTGATATATAGATCAAGGCTAGAACTCCAAGATATTTAAATAGAGTACCGCATTGTAACTATGCCGCGGTATCATAGCCACAATTACTTAACTCCACCCAAGTCGCCTAAGTCCTAGAGATATCAAGAAATCAGGTTTTCGAGTCGACATGCGAAGTAAGTTTGCACGTCGTAAAAGATATAATCAGGAAGGATGTGATTCAAGAATGGTAAATGGCAAAGTGGCAGGACATGTTTCCTAAACACGGGTATTCTGATTCGTGTATTGGGTACAATACCCAACTAACCTATGGCTCTGATACCAAAAGAACCATGTCACGCCCCGCTTCCCAGAGTACGCTAGATTGGGTACGTGACATAGCCAACCATACTACCTGTGCGTAGGAAGTATCCATCCACAGTCACATTACGGTTGTAGAGATATCAAGAACAAGAAAAAAGTTTCTAAAACATGTCCATAATCCAGAATAACAGGAGTCAATAATAAATAAATGCGGAAGCAAATGATCCAATACAAATAACTGAAAAGTATGTCCCATAACGCTGGCTCACATCAGGAAATAAATGCAGGAAATAAAACTAACTAATACTAACACCTCACAGCTCAGCCTGCTGGCTGAAGTACTCCTGCTCGGACTGCGACAGCGGTACAGAATCTGGGCCATGCAAAACCCAGACGTCAGCGCGTCATGTCATCAAGTAATACAATATGAACAGTGTAACAGGCAAAGCAAAATAAATATGAATAAAACGAGAGTAGCAAATAATGTGAATCAAGCAGTGCAGGGTAGTGTGCAGTGGGTAACTAAACTGTTCTATCAGGTTTTCTATTCTAAAGTCTTTGAAATCAATTGATGAATCATCGATGTAACTCAATAGTATCCCGTGCGTGCCTGGGACCACGGTCAAGATTCTCGGGGCTGAATCCGAGACGTGCCGCTAGGCAGTAACAAGTAGCAGGATGGGTGAGTGATGTCAGCATCATCACTCCGGGGCTGTCCTAGCCCGTAAGACTGATCAGAACAGGTATCGAACTGTTGAGTTACAAGTCGGTTTCATCTTTGATTTCCACATACCCCCAAGTTATGTATGTCGAGTCAGGTATTCAGTAATCAAAAACTAATGCCAACACAGAATCAGGTAAAAGCAGGTTTGTCTGGATAGACAACAGGAACGGTCCATGAGAACTACATGTTAGGTTTGTTGGCATTAGGCACGAGATCAGGTAACAGGTCGGGTCATGGTACATCAGTTAAGTCAACAGTAAACGGTACCATGTCAAGTGTATCAATATACCATATATAACAAAGTCAAGTCAAGATGTAACGATATCGTGGGTATGCTCACAACAGACATATAAACAGCACTATGTTCAAATTAACGCGTTAAACCATAACCGGATTTATTATCTAGCTGTACACTTTTCAATTGTGTTAAATAGATAGTGTCAATATCACGTGAATACAGGACGGTGAACATAACTGCTGTAATCAGGTTAATAATATATTGAGTGTTCCAAGAATGCCACGACAAGTATAATCGGTTTAAAGAATGCAATTGTAATTTAGCCGGTTATGCATATTTATTAAACTAAACTGGAAATAAAGCATCATAGCAGTGAATCAAATGCAATCTATCATGTACGGGTTTATCAGGAAATAATTTATTTGACATGCTACTAGGGTTAAACAGGAAGTAATGTATGTAGGTGATTTACTAAATAATACATCATTAAACTACACATGAATATTAAGGCAAGTTATAAAGTAGCAATAGCATGTAGCAAGTATCGAATACTTGCCTCGACGGGTCGCGAACCGGGAAAATGGAACGTAACGTCGGCGGGGAACACGCGACGGACGCACGGTTCACGGATTGAACCCAAACGACGAACCAAGTGACCTCACGGGTCAGAGCACTCCGCTGGATCGTCAGTCACCGGCACGGCCGGATTCCGGCGAACAGCGACAACAACACCGGAAAAGTTAATGCACGGCCAAAGGATAAACCGGAGGGAAAATGGAAGGAGGAAGGGGAGAGAAGGCTTACTAGTGTTGCAGAGGGCGTGACAGCGATGGGGTCGACGGCGGTGGGGCACCGGCAAGGAGGTTGCAGGCGATGGGCTAGGGCTCGGGTATGGGAAACGGGAAGGAAAGTGGAGAGGGAGAGGAGGTGGTCGGGTCTGGAGTGCGCAAGTGATGAGGGGCTGCTGAAGGTGGCGCGGGTGACGACGACGAAGGTCGCCGGCGACGTCTCCGGCCGTACAGAGAAGGCACGGGGGTTGTCCGGGGTTGCTGCGGCGCCGTGCACACGGGGAGAAGGAGGGGATGTCGAGGTTGGTACGAGGAGGCGGAGGCGAGGGCAACGGTGGCGCTGGCGCCGGCGTCGGAGCTGCGGTGGCGACGGTGGAGGCGGCTAGGGCTAGGGTTTGCGATGGGTTTTCTCGCGTGGGTTACATGAAGAAGGAAAGATGAAGGGGGGAATTTATATATTAGGGAGAGAGAGAGAGAGAGAGAGTTAGAAAGAGAAAGATATAGAGAAAGCTAGAGAGAGAAGGGAAGAGATACGAGAGGGTTAGAGAGAGAGATAGAGAAATTAGAGAGAGAGAGACGTTAGAGGAGGGGCCCACGGGGTTAAAACCCTCGTGATTGGCTGAGGGAACATCAGAGATTTAAAAAGGAAGATTAAAAAGATTTAATAAATTCTATAGTAACAGTAAGATTACGAATATATTATAGTTTTGATTATTTTATTAATTTGGGATTTTGGCGCTAAATGAAACATTTCCAAATCGCGTCCGGGTTGCGTCCAAAAATTTGAAATTTAAATAATAGGATTTTGAGCTGGTTCCAAATTTCAAAATGAAATGTTTTATGATGAAAAAGCATACCCCCAAGTCGGACACCTGTACACGCGCGTTGCCGTCCAAACTCGCCCGTTTCACTGAACGGGACGAGAACTCGATGCACGGACGCTACCACGCGGCTAGGGGTGTCGAGTAGGCCAAGGTGGATATTTTTAATTTTATTTTAGGTGCTAAAATTTGTTATATGCAGAAATGACTTTGCCAGATAAAATTTTACAGTAAGACCCAAACAAGCAAGATAAATGAAATGAGTAATATCTAACACTCAACCAGTAACATAAAATAGTAGTATTGGGCTCGGGTGTTACAGTATGTTAGCACCACCACTGGTTTTACTAGTATCAAGCATGCCTATTTTTAAAAATTAAGGATGCTAATCAACACTAACCAAGATCTTAAACTAGATGATTAGAGTTTAACTATGATATCTTACAAACTAGCTAAGAGAAAAGTGGCTACAACCTTTGTAGACCGTGTCCTTCTCTTCTCATACTCCGTGTAGTAGTCCACACGACTCCACTAGGCTCCACTTGAAGGTTGAACGAACTTCCTTCGATGACCTTCGTGCCGAATATGATCCACCCGAAGTCCGCTAATCCAAACTATCTCTTCACTAAACTCTTTAGTGAAGGAAACACACTACACAAAAGCGCTAATCTAGTGTAGGATGGTGAAGTAGGGGTTATGTTTGCTTACTAGGGTTCTCACAAGCTCAAGGTTTCACAATACATGTGAGGGATTGAGCTTGGAGGAGATGAGGAGGAGGATGGAGAGAGATAGAGAGCAAGAGCTCATTATATGAGCTCAAGAAAAACTCAAGTGAGGAAAATAACTCAAGTTTAGAATGAAGTGTTCAATGGCTTTTCAAAGCTCACACATTATTAAAGCATACAATTTTTTTTAACCATTAAAAATTGTAGCCATGCTTCAATAGTGCAAATAAATGAATATAAAAAAGAATAAGTCATGCTTCATATATATATATATATATATATTATGAAGAATAATTAGTGAGCTAATAATATTAGTCAGTATACAATTATATCAAATATAAATATATATCATATTATTAAATCAACACTTGATTTAATAATCCGGTTATATCACATATAACCGACTAATATCATTTATCTGTATATCACATTATCAAATCAACACTTGATTCAATAATCCGGGTATATCATATATAACCTAACTGATATCAAATAACCGCCAGATTAGAATACGGTATCACATATTCGTATTTGATCAAGCCCCCGCACATATCAGCATATGTGTCCTGTTTCGTTTCGCTTGAACCAGAAAACTTATATGTGAGACTCTAAAGACTCGTCAATACGCCAGCAGTAGGTGATGATCACATCAGTCACCCACAAGCCGTCAGCGGTACTAGCTATACGTAATGGCTACCCAGGTATTGAGCGATCAGAAGATCAACAAGTAAGCTTATCCAAACTCCCATGAGGCCTGTCGGTAACACTTACCATACAGTCCGGTTTTTTCGTCTGATATGTCGCATATCGAGTCGGGGAGTGGAATCGTTAGACCCCAATAACTTGATAAGTCATGCCGATGTAAGGCCTATAACGTTACGAGAAACTACTGATAACACTTACCAGTAAATCTCATCAACAACCCTGGCCAGGGACTTCCTGTTATATCCAATCGAGTATAGCACAACATCAACTCTTTATACCGGGAAAGACGAAACCCTTCCTATCACTTATTGCCTCCATGTGACTCGGGACTATACCCAAAATCCACCTATTTGCACGACTCCTTTGAGCCGTGGTAGGGAGAAAATCAAAGCACAGTGGGAACCACACAAGACTCTATGACGATCTCGGGTCTACAGACTAATCTGTATCAGTGTCACCAGAGAACTGCTATCTGACGATAGGTATTGTACCATCTAGGAGTTCTCAGCGAGTTCTGTTTAGTGTACCCATTCTTTAATGAGCACATGTGTACAATCTTTGATGTCAAACACCAATGAATATGGGATCAACCATCGCCCCATACAGGGTCAAGAAACGTACACACTAGTTTACTCTGGAATATCGATACCCTGTCTCGATATTCTCTCGACTAGGAACAATTGAAGGATGTGCTTGTGGACTACCCAGGTCCTAGTAGTATGATACGCATCACAATTCTGGTAGTCAAGCCTACATTCTCAGGGCTTTATCAGCATGTATATGAGAGACAGTATAATAATAACAGTGACATGTTAAGATAAAGGCAACCAGATAGCATACTATCATGTCAAGCAAGAAAGTCCTCCATATATATGTCCAAGTATCCACTATATCATACAATAATGACCTTTAGGACATACATATCACTAACATGGACTAGCCGTATGATGGATGAATCTCGTTAACAAATCTCTCTCTTATTTGGTTTGTGATTCTTTTTTACTTATTCTCATATCGTTATTAATTTGTCTTTTCGTTGTTAATTGCATGATTGTTTATCGCATGATTAGTTTGTCGCGAGAATTGTTCTCTCCGAGCAGTGGTAACAAAAGTAATCAATGAGGTGGGGGCATAGTTGGCCGGAACAGGGGAGGAAGCTTCATTATTTTGTCGGTGAGATGAAATATGCATGTGCTATCCATCTTTGTTGCATTGGAATCTTGAAGACATGTCCTTGATTGGCCATGTGAAGAGATATCAGTACATTTGACATTCCCTTTTCCTTCTCCATTATTAAAGAGATAACTCCCCTATTTTCACGATCATTGAATAGTTCTAAGTTCTATTCCAAGGTTTCCAAATAGTTTATGAAATAGATATGCTTCATAACAATGCTATCAAAAATATCAGTGTAACAAAAAAGAAAGGTTAACAAATTGTAGAGAATCCAAGCAATCAAGCTTAACAAAGTGAGATTTGAAAATTTTCACTATTTTTTCAAAATGTTGAATGTCTTTATTTTAAACTGAATTTGAATCCACACGGTTTCACCATATTTTTTTTCCATGTCTTTGTTATTGCAATAAAACTTCAAAGTTTACCATTAAAGGCTTGAAAAGAAAAACATACGAGGCACAAGCCTTGGTTTGTGATAGGCCATGTGAGATCTTGGACTTACATTAATGCTCCTAATCCAATATCTTAGTGTTGTAGCAAAAATAAGCTACAGATCAAGATGTGAGCTATACGAATAATTAGAGGCTCAACTTAATAAAGTTTTAATGGTTGATGTGATGAAACATGTGGATTTGTATATTTGGAAAGAAGTGGAATGACTCATCATAGATTTGCATTGGAGGCTCACGACTCACGAGCATATTTATTAAGGAATCAAGTTCAATGGTAGTGGTTAGTTAATTAGTTAAGGAAAAGGTTTTATATTTAACCATTTAAACATAAGTGATGCTTTCTTAAGAGAGAGCTTCCTAGGTATTCAATTTGGTCATATATTTACTTCATAAAAGACTTGGTAAGTTTTTCATAGTCGTTCCCAGAGATCCGTAAAAATATGGAAAAAGAAAAATAGCCATAATTCGATTTGACCGGCATGAGATCTTCAAATACTCGTTATTTTATTCTTCACCGATTATGGATATCGAGTTCAAATGTTCAATAATATAAAGATAACATACTTGCCGATTGCATCTATTGAAAAAAAAACAAATCCAAACATGGTAACTCATAATCTCCTTAATTACAACCTAAATTGTCTCAATAACTTTTTTTCCTGCAAAATACTGATTCATGGTAAATGAAATTTAAGTTAGAGCTCATACAAAAATGAGGGGATATTCAGTGTCTTGAAAAGCATATTTAAACCATGAAACAAAATTCGAATGACCTAAAGAAAATTTCAAAATATCATCCAGACGATGATGAAATAGCCATTTGATATTCATACATGCATCCATCCATAGTCACATAATTCGTGAATTATTCGGCGAATTCATGAATAATTCTTGAATTTTTGATCGGCCGATTAAATCTCACGCCGTTGCCGAACGCACCGAATAATTCACGAATTATTCCCGAATTATTCGTGAATTATTCCCGAATTATTCAAAAAAACAGCGAATAATTCACAAAATCAAAACTTAGCGTCTCATATATTAATTTCTTGCTCGAAATCCTTCCCGAACACTTGCCGAATCTTTCCCGAATACCTGCCGATTTTTTCTTAATCGTTCTCCAAATCCGAATTTTCGACCTCGCCGAATTATTCCCGCATCACGAATTTGTTACTATGCATCCATCTATTTCTATTCTCGATACATGCATTTATCAATTTCTATCTTCAACCATATGCCAAATAATCATACTAAAATTCGATATTCCTAAGCATGTATAATATCACATGAGATAAAAACCAATGTTGTTGTGCTTAATTAACCTTTTAATTTAATAGCTGTATAAAACAAACACGTGACTCCTCATCACTCTCATTTTGTAAAAAGTTTCTCCTTTTATTTATATTTTAATTTAGCCACCATTGTTAGTTTTACCAACTTTTACTCCTTTCTTACTAATTTTTGCTTCCCTATTTTATTTACGAGAATAATAAAGAAAAGAAGCAATAAGAAGCTTCAAAAATCTATATCCTCAACGATATTTTTCGACGATCGGAATCAATCGTCGTCGTCGTTATCATTTAAGATATGTGTATACTAAATTTAATATGATTCCACTATTTTTTCACCATTAAATCAGCAATGGAAAAAGTTCTATTATCGGTAAACCGTTAATTTTGCACTCATTAAATCAATGGTAAAAAAGTGATGGAACCATATGAAATTTGGTGTATCCACATCTTACATGATAAATACCATGATGAAGGATGCCGGTCGTCGAAAAATATAGTGAAGGATGTATTTTTTCGACATAGGAAATTCTTTCGGCGTCTTTCTTCCATTTTCCTCTTTATTTATCTTCACAAAAACAAGGCAAGTAAAAAACAAAAGTTAAAATAAGGGAAAGAAAATAAAAATTACATCCCATTATTCCCTTTCATTTCATAAAAGAGAGAGCGATGGCAGCTCAAAAATAACTCCTTTTATTTTCTTTTTCCTCTTCTTCAACCTCTCTCTCTCTCACACACAAACAGCAGTGACAATGCTGCCATCAAAGCCCAGGCTAGTGCTCTAATTTCATCAGATCTATCAAATTTTTTTTGAGATTTTTACTGTGAATCCCATCTGGGTTTTGTCCCATTTAGCAAAATTTTAGTTCTAAGATCATGTTCTTGAGTAATGTGCTTGACCCTTAACTTCAAACTTAGCTGAATTCATTGCAGTCATCTTAAAGTTTAAAATTTTCAGGTTTTTTCTTGTGATTAGCTATCTGGGTTTGATCCCATTATGGAAAGCTGGCTCCTTTATTATGTTGATTTTGTGAAAATTTAGTTTAAATCACTTGCCAAGAAAGTTGATTGACTAGATCTGACTAAAGTTGAAAGATCCCATACTTTCTTCCACAGATCCGGTCATGTTGTTGAATTTTTTTTCATGAGTGTTGATTTTAGCAGCTCTAGTTGAGGGGTGACCAAAAAAGGTTTGATTTTTCTTCAATTGTCGATGTCGATTGCGACGATGAGATATGTGTAGATCTGAGTTTCGCTTAATGGTGTGTGAATAAAAAGTTGATTTTGATAGTTATTGATTAAGGGGAGGTTTAATATTTGGGAGAGGAAAGAAGACGATCTAATTGTTTTGATGCTACTACTTGTTTATCGTCTATCGCGTTAAGCTCGAGCCCTTTTATCCCCTTTACGATGTGTGATTCCGATATGTTGAGATAGTATGATTTTGCACATGTTTGTATCCCTCCATTCGGACAACGAGTGTCGAAATCTTTGTATGGAATGCTGGGGAGCTTATGCATTAATTTCTAGAAATTAAAATTGGTATGGTTCCATTTTTATTGATTTTATTGTGGTTCTTCTCTTTGGTATAAAGATGCAAATTTTCTGTAATTTATAATGTTTTTTTGTATTGGGCTTAATTTTGTTTGTTGAAATTATACTATTCCCCTTGCTCATTTTTTAAGTTTTAAATTTCTTTGAGGGTTTAGGTTAGTTTTCTACTTGGGTTTTGCCACAACTTGGAGAATTTATCTATTTTGTAAGCAAACACCCCCCCCCCCCAACCCCCCCCCCCCCCCACCAAAAAAAAAAAGGATTTGTTTGTTTACATATGCAAGGTCTTTTTGTGTGATGGACAGACACCAAATTCTAAAAGTTTGCAATCAGTCTTCTAATCTAATTCTTTGATAAAGAATGCCCCTTGATAGCTTTTACTTCCTTAAATACGAAGTCTCTAAAATTTTGAAGTTTGAACAGATCAAGCCTATCTGATAGTTCAAATAATAAAACACCGCCAGCAACACCAAAGGTTTCCATAATCCCTCGAGCAGGATCCACAAAATCAGAGCCCGGGCCATCTCCTCTTCAAAAGTCGCACATTTCACCGAGATCAAATGAATCAAAGCCTACAATCGGGCATCGATCTCTGAAAATTAGCAGCGTCACACCCGATTTATCGAAATCAGTTGAATCAAAACCTACCGTCCAGCGACGATCGCCCAAAACTAGTACCACGCCTGATGTACGACACTCTCCAATATGTAAAATTTGTATTAATTTATAGGGTTAATTGCAAAAACAACGCCTGAAATTTACCCGAATAGCACAAAAACCCCTCTGGTCATCATCCAAAACCCTTAAAAGACTCTCAAATTCAATCTTAAACAACTCAAATGATAGCCTAATTTATCTCTACAACACTTTTTTTGGTCATTTAAAGTAGAATTTGAGTGTCTTTTGAGGGTTTTGGTCGATGAATGGAGAGAGAATTTGTGCTAATAAATGACTTGAGGGGGTGAGGGGGGTATAAGTGCTATACGGGGTAAACTACAGCGGTGCTTTGTGCAATTAACCCCTAATTTGTAATTAAAGTTTTCGTATTTATCTTTTGCGGTCTGGCTTTTGGTTACAGAAACAATTACGAGCGCTTAAAGGATCAGAATTACAAGCACAGCTCATTGAAGTCCAAGGAAATCTTGAGAAAGCAAAGGAGCAGTTGGCTTTTTCCGAGAAAGAGGGGGCCCGGGTTCTAGAAGAATTGAAGGATGCTAAAAAATTGACCGATGAGGCCAGTGATAAGCTCAGGGATGCTCTTGCTGCTCAAAAGAAGGCCGAGGAGAGCTCAGAGATCGAAAAGTTTCGAGCAGATGAATTGGAGCAAGCCAGCATTGAAGCTTCTCAAAAAAAGGAAGAGGAACTTGATAGCATAAAAACGAAACATTCCTTAGATGTTGAAACTTTGCTTTCGACTACTCAGGAGCTTGAAAAGATAAAAAATGAGTTAGAAGCAACAACAAAGGTGAAAAATACCGCCCTTACTCAAGCCGAAGATGCAATGAAGATCACGGAAGTTAATGCAGAGAAAGTTGAGCTCCTTTCTGTTGAGGTTAGCCATTTGAAATCTTTGCTGGACTCTAAGCTTGACAGCGCAAATAGCACAACTGAAGAGTTGATCAAGAAATTGAATTCTGAGGTTGGTCTATTGAAATGCGAACTTGAAAGAGCGAAGCAAGCAGAGGAGAAGTTGACCACCATGGAATCACTCATTGAAAATCTCCGCTCCGAACTCGATAATGCAAAGAGTGCCGGACTTGATTCTCTTAAGAAATCAGAATCCTTAGAGATTGCGTTGATGGAGACCAAGCAATCCGAGAATTCGACTTTGGAGTCTCTGGCTTCACTGAAAAATCAATTGGAGGAGAGCAAAGCTTCATTGCAAGATGCTGAGCTCGAGACTACTTCTCTATTAGAGAAGGTAGAGTTATTGGAAGATCAATTGGCAGAGGCTAAAAAAGGTGTGAAATCATCACTCGAGTCTCAATCTTTGCTTGCAAAGCAATTGGAAGAGGTCGGTGCTTCACTTCAAGATTCTGAATCCGAAACCGCTGTTCTTAAAGGGAAGGTAGAGTCTTTAGAGATCGATGTTGCTGATGTCAATAAGGAAAAACTGGATTCAGACAAGCTTGCTGAGGAGTTGAAAAAGAAGGCCGAGTTCTTGGACACTCAATTAGCAGAAGCCAACCAACTTAAAGATTCATCATCGGAGTATCTGGCTTCGGTTACAAAACAATTTGAGGAGAGCAATTCTTCTCTGCATGATTCTCTAACTGAAATTGCCGAACTAAGAATGAAAATAGATTTAATTGAGGTTGAGCTCGCTCGATACAAAGAAGAACACATGGACTCAGAGAAAGAAAAAATCGAGATGGAGAAAACTGCCGAGGGTTTGAAATCTGAGATTCAAACTCTACAGGAGGAGAAATCACGGGCATTGGATAGCGAGAAAGTTGCAGCTTCCGAAGCAGTGAGATTTGTGGAGGAGAAAAATAATCTGCTAAAAGAACTTGAGATGGCGAGGGAGGAAGAGGAGAAGGCTAAAATGGCCATGGAGGGTTTAGCTTCGGCTTTGCATGAGATGTCTGCTGAGGCTAGAGAAACACGAGAGCGATTTTTAGCCCAAAAAGATGAACACGAAGATGCCCGTGCTCAGATAGCGCAATTGAGATCGACTCTCATTAACACCGAGGAGAATTACGAGGCTATGCTTAATGAAGCAAGACATGAGAATGTTAGCCTGAAGGAAGATATTGAGAGACTCGAGGGTGAAGCGAAGGAGAAAGAATCTGAGTGGGATGCCAAAGAGCTTAATTTTGTCAGGGTGATTAAAATGTCTGAAGAAGAACTTGTTTCCTTCAAAGCCCAAATGGGAAATGTGAAGGAAGACGGGGAGGAGATGGTGGCTAAGTTAAAAGAAGCTGAGTCAAGAGCGAGTCGTGCAAATGAAGCTGTTGAAGAAGCAAAAGCCAAGACTTTGAGATTGAAGGAGAGGCTGTTGGATAGAGAGAATGAATTGCAGAGCATCAGCCAAGAAAATGCTGAACTTAGAATTCGAGAAGCTGCGTCTATCAAACAGTTGATTGAGTTGTCTGCATCGCTCGCTGAAGCCACAACGACGAAAACGGAAGAAAATGGTGAGTTGCGAAATAGCGAAAAGGACAATGGCCTGCTATTGGACTTGAAGGAAATTTCAATAGACAGTGTTAATGGTAGAAAAGAAGAAAAACTAAAGTCAGAAGAAGAGAACGGAAATGTGAATCAATATATAGCAGTGGAGAAATCGGTGGAAACGAAAGTTAAGAGGAGTGAAGATAGCAAAGATATTGAGAAAGACAAAGATTTCTCAACAGAGATGGAGAATGAGGGGGAATCGATAGATGACTCGGACTCAAAAATGGAGAGTGATAGCAGCGACCAAAGAAATGGATTGCCATTAGAGACCATTGAAGATGGGGAAGTTTCACCTACAAATCAGAAGTTGCCCAAGAAGAAGAAGCCTTTGCTTCAGAAGTTTGGGAGTCTACTGAAGAAAAAAAGTGCCCATAAGTAATTGGGTAATTGAATCCAGGTAATTACATTATCCCATCTGCTGCCGCAATTTTGGTTATTATTTTCTTAGGGCCTTCAAAAATGTGTAAATGAGATGGAATGTGCATCTTAGATTATGTTTGATTCTTCTTTGGCGGATCACTAGAAATGATTTGTTCTTAATATTTCTCATCCAATATGGTATTATCATGATTGTAGCAATTAAACTTAATCTTGAACATACTTTACATTACTAGTGTTCTTTGTGATAACAAAAAGGTGATTTGTTAATCTTAAGAAGAATAATAGAAGGTTGAATGCTTTAGTAATCGTTCTATTTGAATGTTAAATATTGGTTAAATTTTTTACTGAGTGGAGTAAGCTTAGACTAAATTTTAAGCATCAATTTCAAGCAAGAGGTAAGTTTGCTATTTTCTTTTATAAACACAGATATGTGTATATATGCCTACATTATTCTAAAATTGTATCTCGATTGTTTATATCATCGAGAGTTTTGAGAAAATATTACATCAGTACATCCTAGTTGATTAACTATCAGGAAGAAGATTACAAATTAAGATACTCAATTTGATTAGTTTCCTCCAATCTTCTAGCTCTTTCTCTAAAATCTCTATCCTCCCCACTTTTTTTTTTGTATATTAATACATTGTTATTTCATTCACGATCTAAAAACAAGGAAAATAGTGGTATACCCCACCACCACCTCCAAAAAATAGGAACATTGGATACTTATTGCTGCTTGAGCTATAAATTCCAAATATTTCATTCATAAGACATGCAACGACAGTCATAGGGTATGAAGCATGCGTTCCACATTAACGCATTGAATTCGGCTGCATTATTAATTTTACACCAAATCATGAACATTATAGTTTAGCCAAGTTTCCTAAGTTATCTAATTGTAGTTGCTTTTTATGATTGTACTAAAATATATTTTGAACTCATTTGGTTTCAAGGATGGATAATTCCTCCTTGTAGAGGATATAGTCTACATACATATCTATTACAAGTAGCACTTTACAATCCCTTGTTTTTTTTTAATTAGTATTCAAAATTGAATAGGTGCACATTTAAATTTACATGCTATCTTGAAGTCTGGAAGTGTTTAATATCAGATACAAGTCACAGAAAACCGAAGAAAAGCAGCGAAGTGTGGACCACATAAAATTTACTAATTTTTCTTACGGCTTAAAATTGTTTATGCCTGACTCCATATTTGCTTTGCTTGCATTTTGGACAGGCAGTCTGGCTTCGCTCACAGATGTTGATATAAGGATTTTATTACTGGGAATATTGTTAGAAACGCTGTGATCGACGGTGCTTGCAGAAATACTTTTGGACGTGTTTCTGATTCTATTCGATGAGGCAATCGCCCTTGTTGTTGAAGAGTTTGGTTGTTGATTGATTATCGTGTTTGATTGTCGATGTTGTTCTTTTCAGTTGGTGTTGGTTTTTTTTCCACAGCCTTTTTTATTTGGTTATTTGGTCCCAGTGTTTATGTGCAAGGCTTGCTTGAACTTTTGGGATGAAGGATGTTATAGGTTGTACAGCTTTATTTTCTATAATTAATACACATTTTCTTAAAGTTTTCAAGTGTGTATTCATCTACTCTGCAATTTTGTAGTGTAGAATTTCTTTTTGCCCTGACACACATATAGGAGGCTTTTGGCCCTTTTTATTAGATGGCGGCAAATTATACACCTTACACCATTTTATTCGACTATGAGCATCGTTTATCTTGATCTTCATCGTCTGATATGTCGATACACTAAATTTCATATGATTTTAGCAGGATTTTAGCACATTTTTACCGTTGATTTAGTGGATGCAAAATTAACGGTTTACCGACAAAAGAACTTTTTATATTGCTAAATCAACGGTGAAAAGGTAAAAAGATGGTGGAATCACATGAAATTTGGTATATCCATATATTAGACGATAAAGATCAAGATGGTTGGTGCCGATCGTTGAAAAAAATCACGAAGGATGTATTTTTTACCGCCACCTAACGAAAAAAATCTTCTAGAGCCCCTTTCCTCTATTATTCTTATATATATACATATTTCCTGCATTATTCTCATACACACATGAGAATAATGAAGGAAAAAGGAGAATAATGAAGGAAAAAGGCCATCGGAGGGGATTTCCTCCATGGCGTGGAAAAAATATACTCTCTCATTTTTTCCGACGATCGGCACCCATCATCTTCATCGTTATCATCTAAGATGTGGGTACACCAAATTTCATGTGATTCTACAACCTTTTCACCGTTGATTTAGTGGGTTCAAAATTAACGGTTTACCGACAATAGAACTTTTTACATTGCTAAATCAACGGTGAAAAAGTTGTAGAAACACATGAAATTTGGTGTACACATATCTTAGATGATAACGATGAAGATGGTGGGTGCCGACCGTCGAAAAAATTGAGAGGGAGGGTATTTTTTCGATGCTATAGGAGGAAATTCCGGCATCTTTCCACCATTATTCTCTCTCTCTCTCTCTATATATATATATATATAAGAATAATAGAGGAAAGAGGCCCTCTGAGGTTTTTTCGTCAGACGGCGTCAAAAATATATATCCTCTATAATTTTTTCGACGATCAGCATCCATCATTATTATCTTTATCATGTAAGATGTGGATACAAATTTTTTTATGTGATTCCACCACTTTTCACCGTTGAATTAGCAATGTAAAAAGTTCTATTGTCGGTAAACCGTTAATTTTGCACCTACTGAATCAATGATGAAAAAGTGATGGAATCACATAAAATTTGGTGTATCCACATCTTACAAGATAAAGATAATGATGATAGATGCCGATCATCGAATATATATATATATATATATATATATATATATATATATATATTCAAGTGATTCTAAGGTGACTTCTTTGGGTGACACTTCATGAATGCCTTTAGTTCATTAATGCATGGGACTTCATTAATTGTATTGACATTTATTTATAAGACGGGGCTTTTCATAAAAAATGTTCCTAAGACGACACCTTATAGTGTAACCTAAGGGGTCGTCTATATGTCGATTCATGAAAGACCATGTCTCATAAGTAAATGTCAATGTAATTAATGAAGCTACATACATTTATGAACCAAAGATATTCATGAAGTGTCACCCTAATGAATCAGTCACCTAATGGAGGGAAGGTGTCATAGGAGGGAATTTACTCCTATGGCGTTAAAAGAATACACCCTCCATGTTCTTTTCGACGATCGGTAGACATTTTCATCTTTATCCTCTGAGACGTGGATACATCAAATTTCATGTGATTCTATTACTTTTTCAGCGTTGAATTAGCAATGTAAAAAGTTATATTGTCGGTAAACCGTTAATTTTGTACCCACTAAATCAATGGTGAAAAGTTTTAAAATCATATAAAATTTGGTGCATCGGCATATTAAACAATGAAGATCAAGATGGACGATATCGATCGTTGAATAAAATGATGGGGACTGTAGATCTTGACGTTGCCAAAAGAAAAAATCCTCGGCATCTTTCCTCCACATTATATATATATATATATATATATATATATATATATAGAGAGAGAGAGAGAGAGAGAGAGACCATAGGGTGTATCATCTTTATCGTTATCATTTAAGATGTGGGTACACCAAATTTCATATGATTCGTTATCATTTAAGATGTGGGTACACCAAATTTCATATGATTCTACAACTTTTTCACCGTTGATTTAGCAATGTAAAAAGTTCTATTGTCGGTAAACCGTTAATTTTAAACCCACTAATTCAACGGTGAAAAAATTGTAGAATCACATGAAATTTGGTGTACCTACATCTTAGATGATAACGATGAAGATGATGCATTCCGATCGTCGGAAAACACGGTGGAGGGTATGTTTTTTCGACACCATAAGAGGAAATTTCCTCCAACGGCATATTTCCTCCATTATTCTCATATATATATATATAATGAAGAAAAGGTGCCGTAGAAGAGAATTTCCTCCTATGGTGTTGAAAAAATACACGCTCCGTGATTTTTTTTCGACGATTGGCATCCATCACCTCCTTATTTATCATCTAAAATGCCAGTATACCAAATTTCATGTGAGTCTAACACTTTTTCACCATTGATTTAGTAGGTGCAAAATTAACGGTTTACCGACAATAAAACTTGTTACAATGCTAAATCAACGTTGAAAAGGTGTTAGAATCAAATGAAATATGGTGTACTGACATAATAGATGATGTGGATAGTGCTGATTGTCTGAAAAATGGTGGAAGATGTAGGTTTTTTAACGCCGTCTAACGAAAAAGCCTTCAAGAGCCTCTTTCCTCCATTATTCTTTTATATATATATATATATATATATATATATATATATATATATATATATATATATAATGGAGGAAATGTGCCATAGGAGAGAATTTCCTGCTATGGCATCGAAAAAATATATCCTCTACAATTTTTTTCGATGATCGGCACCCATCATCATCATCTTTACCATATAAGATGTGGATACACCAAATTTCATGTGATTCCATCACCTTTTCACCATTGATTTAGTGGTTGCAAAATTAATGGTTTACCGACAATATAACTTTTTATATTGGTTATTCAACGTTGAAAAAATGGTGAAATCATATGAATTTAGTGTATCCACATCTTACATGATAAAGAAGATGATGATAGGTGCCGATTGTCAAAAAAATCATGGAGAATATAGATTTTTGACGCCACCTAACGAAAAAGTCTCATAGAGCCTCTTTTGTTCATTATAGGGCCTCTTTTGTTCATTATTCTCATATATATATATATATATATATATATATATATATATATATATAGGGGGAGAGAGAGAAAATGGTATGAGATGACGGCCCCTTTTCCAAAGAGAGGCCCCTATCCCAAAACATACCTACCTCCATATATTTCACCGATCCAAACCGGTCATATTGTTCTATGTATCATAAAACCTCTATATACAAAAAAATCTCGAGATATGAGAACCTCTAGCCCCTCCATCAAGAGACAATATTTTTTAATATCGTTAAGCCGTTGATTTTTCTATCTGCTTGATGAACGTGTTAAAAGTCTTCAAATCTCGAGATTTTTTGTACATAGAGGTTTCATCGATACATATCTTGATCACCGGTTTGGATCGGTGAAATACATGGGGTATGTGTGTTTTGAGACAGGGTCTCTTTTTTTAAAAAGGGTCGCCAACTCATAACCTTTTATATATATATATATATATATATATATATATATATATATATATAGGTTAATGGAGGAAAGGTGCCATAGAAGGGAATTTCCTCCTATGGCGTCGGAAAAATACATCCTCTATGATTTTTTTCGACGATCGGCATACATCACGTTCATCTTTATCATCTAAGATGTGTATACACCAAAATTCATGTGATTATACAATTTTTTCACCGTTGATTTAGTTGGTGTAAAATTAATGGTTTACCGACAATAAAACTTTTTACATTGCTAATTCAACGGTGAAAAAGTTGTGGAATCACATGAAATTTGTTGTATGCACATCTTAGATGATAACGATGATGATGATGGATGCCGATCGTCGGAAAAAATGGTGAAGGTTGTATTTTTTTCGATGCCATAGGAGAAAATCCCTTCCGAAGGCCTCTTTCCTCAATTATTCTCATATATACACACACACAGGGAGAGAGAGAGAGAATAATGGAGGAAAGATGTATTCCTTCTATAGTGTAGAAAAAATACAATCTCCATCATGTTTTCCGACGATCGGCACCCATCATTTTCATCGTTATCATCTAAGATTTGGATACGCCAAATTTCATGTGATTCTACAATCTTTTCACCGTTGAATTAGTGGGTTCAAAATTAACGGTTTACCGACAATAGAACTTTTTACATTGCTAAATCAACGGTGAAAAGGTTGTAGAATCACATGAAATTTGGCGTACCCACATCTTAGATGATAACTATGAAGATGATGAATTCCGATCGTCAGAAAACATGATGGAGTGCGTATTTTTTCGACGCCATAGGAAGAAATTCCTTCGTATGGTCTCTTTCCTCCATTATTCTTATATATATATATATATATATATATATATATATATATATATAAAACAAAGTTTGGAATATCACCCACTGACCTCAATTCTCGTAATTAAGCAATTCCTGCCTGAGGAATAAAAGAGGGAAAAAATTTGAGTTGTTGCTCAAAGAAGTAAGAAATGATATAAAAGTACATCTCAAACCCAACACCATAACTTCAGAGTTCTAGTGTACCAGCAAAGATTATAAGATGGTATTAAAGAGATCATCTAGATTCAAATCCTAGCATGCGTGCATTTAAAAAATTAGATTTGCAAAGACAGCAATACAAAAAATGTTTATCGAACTTTTGAGTTTCTATGTAGGGCTTAGATTTGCAAACTAAAATCAAGTGCCTTAAATCTCTTGAACATTTTCATTGAAAATGAGTGCAACACCAACACAAAAAATCAAGAAAAACTTCATGAGTTAAGTAAAAAGGTTCAGTATGTTCGATACAAGTTGTTGTTTCATATTCTTACTAAGTAAACAAACTAAATTAAAGAAGAAAAGTAAACCAAAGATTTATTTTCAATTTTATGCATAGTTGAAACTACAAGGCAGACAAAAAAAACTGTGAATCATCGCCAGTGTCTAGGAAAAAAAAAGCAAGCTTATCATGCCAAAGTAATAAAAACTTGAAGAAGTTAGTTTTTAGGGGTTTCAACTTGGTAATTGTATTGAATATCAATGATATATATATTACCATTTACATGATCGAATCTGATGGAGCTTCGGATCTCCTTCTGATGCTGTCCTCCGTCGATCTTGCGATGGTGATCTTGGACGGCAGAGATTTGGTTTTGGAGTTGTTGGGTGTGGATCTCAATGAGTTGGTGTTGGACGCCGGGCTACCTGCAAAGAAGTTCCGGGATGGGTGACCATCGTAGAACCCTCCGACGATCAAGTTAGAGCCGAGAAATAGGAGGAGAGTAGTGGCGTATTAAGATAATTCAAGTTACCCGAGTCGTCTGAGAGAGTGATTTTTATAGTGGTCGCATGGAGCGAGCAGGTGCGAGATCTTCGCCGTCAGTTACGCCCCTGATGTTACGCTTGCGTGAATGATGGGATCCCTCCATTAATGACGGGTTACGCTCATTAATAGGGGGATGCGCCAGCACGGGACGTGGGGCGGTAGATATCTCGTCCTGGAGATATACGCGGAGCCATTGCGGGACATATGGGATCTGTGTTCCTGGTAGGTCGGGGGAGGCCGAGAAAGCTCGGCACGTCGGAGGCTCGGAGACGAGCCGGGAGGCCGAGGAAGCTCGGCACGCCAGACGGTTCGGAGACGAGCCGGGAGTCTGAGATAGCTCGGAGACCAGCTGTTGGTAGTTCCCTGGGTGAAGGTGGAATGTATTTAGGAAAGCCCCTTGGAAGGTTGGATATGTTCCTCGAGACGAAGTCCCGAGAAATCCTTATAGTGCGACTCATTTATTCCACCCCCATAGCCTTCGGGTCACGTCATCGGCCACGTGTCGTAATCTTGAGGAGAAACCACTCGTGAGCATCATCATTAGCTCCCACTCTCATTCCGACCTATCCAAGGGTCGGGGCGAGAGTGGTCTGCTCGGTTTTTCTGCTGTTCAGTTCGGCACCAAGGATCATAATGCGGAACGCCTGGGAACGGCACGACGTTTGGTGGTCACGTCGTTTCAATCTTTTGGGCCCACGTGTTGCTTCGTCGTGCGCCTGAATCTTCGTCTGTATCCCCGATGGCGTCAGCGGATCAAATGAAATGATCGCGCTTTAAAAAGGGGGCGCCGTTTTAGTCGGTCACCAGTTGGGATACGGGCCACGTGTCGGACGTTGGTTGGCGGACGCGACAGGCTGTCGCTGTCACCTGCACCGAAGGGACGTCCCCCAATGGCCGATCGCCACGTGGAGCTCTGGTGGCTGGCGGGCGCGACATTTCATTTTGGCGGGTCGATCTGAGCCGTCGGATGCTTTTTTTGGAGTATAAATAGGAGTGGATCCCTCTAGGGCCAACACTTTCACCATAATTCACTCTCGTTGTCAAAGATTGCTCGGCGCTCCTTGTCTTTAGATCGGATCACCCATGATTTTTCCTTGGCGAGCCCCTTCCCTTGAATCAAGTTAGATGTCTTCATCTGAGGAGTTTGTAGAGGTAGTTAGGGTAGAGTCGGACGATGAGGCTCTAGTTGTTGGAGCCGAGTTCAGTGGGTCTACCTCCCCTCTGGTTTCAGATATCCGAGAGGGTTCTTCTGCTACGTCATCTCTGTCGGGGTCTCCCCTAGAGCCAGGGCTGCCCGTGTCGTTCGTTGTCGGGCGACCACAAGGGCCTCTAAGGTGCGCATCGGGAACGCCCGCTATGCGCCCTCCGTCTTAAGGAATATAGATGAGATTACTGAGGTTCAGGCTCGATTCCATATTCCCTCCAACAATTCGCTTCGTTTAGCTAGAGAGGGTGAGCGGGCGGACCAGGGCAAGGAGATTGCCCTGTATTTGGAAGCATTCCGGACCGGAATGCGTCTGCCCTTCTCAACCGAGGTATGTGGGGTGCTCCGTTGCTTCCATCTTGCCCCGGGCCAGCTAGCACCGAACTCGTAGAGAATCCTCCTCGGGTTTTTGATCCGGTTGAAACTTGAAATCATCCCCTTCAGTTTGACCCTCCTCGTTTCCTTCCTCTGTTATAAGAATCACCTTGGCACCAGCAAGGATGAGCCGAGCTGGGTGTATTTTTCCTTCAAAAAACGTAAGGGCGTGGTGGCCGAGGAGGGCGTGGTAGTCTTCCCTTCTTCCATCCATGAATGGAAGGAGAAGTTCGTATTCGTCAGGCCACCCGAGAACGAGGATTGGCCTGTGCCTACACAGTGACACATGGCCGACTGCCCGAGGGCGAAACTTCCATCCTCACCTGAGACGAGGGTGGTGTCTATGTGGGAGCCGATCCAGCGGGCCGACGTCCTGCTTTCTGAGCAGGCTCTAAGCTGGGCTGGGTTCAGCCCCGTTTTCTGGGTAAGCTAAGGCAGTAGACGATATATTTAGATTTTGATGAATTTTCTTTTGCCCTTTTCCGCATCACTAACTCTCTTTTGTATATTCTTCTTTTTGCAAAGTGAATGGACCGATCCATGTTCTTAGCTGCCATGGCCGAGAAGGCCCAGAAGAAAACCGGGGGTGGAAGTTCGTCCCGACCCGGTTCGAGTTCGGCCCCGAGGCCAACTCCACCGAGCAGGCCTTCCGCTGTGCCCCGAGCCCCGGAAGACAGCCTCGGGGGGAGCCAGGAGCATGCACAGGACCCAGCGCTCCGGGGGAGGGAGGAGGAGGAGGAGGAACCCACCGTCGTTCCCCTCAGAAGGCAAAAAAGAACGGTCTCTTGGGTGCCCTCCACCGGAATTCCAGTGCACGAGGGCCTGCTCTCCGTCACCGACAGCCTGCTCTCCGACATGGAGCAAGCAGCTGGGGCCAAGATTCCCCGGGGGACCCTGAAGGCCCAGGTGGCGGCCATTTCTCAGGAGGCTGTTCAGGTCGGTATCCATTTTCCTTTAAGAATTTTCTTAAGTATCAACCTTCATATTTTATTTCGAACTTTTCTAACTCCTTTTGCTGCCTTCCTCAGGTCC